>CM042690.1:1318639-2637278 GCA_023614405.1 Avena insularis
TTCAGATTCTTCCTCACATGATTCATCTCGATCCATTTCTGAGGGATCACAATTTTGTCATCTTTCATGAGTATCTCATGGAACACCCGCTCTTGGAAATCCTTAAAGAAGAGACTATTTTCCCGAGCATGAGAGCGAGTTGTCCCATATGGACTAACCACCCGCAGGGCATGAAATTCTGACTCAGACAAATCAGACAGCAGCTTTGGCCCAGATGGCCCGGAACTGTGGCTCTTGCGAGGACCGGAGGGAGGAGGAGGTGGAGGAGCTTTACCACGACCAGCACTTTGCTTGACCCCCCCACCCCGACGACCACGAGTTGTTAGCATTTTCAGACGGGCACTAGGTTGAGGCATGACCTCCTCTTCTGACTCAGTCTCTGATTCTGACTCATAGTCCTCGATCTCATAGTGAGCTTTGGAGCGCTTGCGCGATCCCCGGGAACCCCCTGCACCTGTGAAAGAACGAGGGAGATAGCATAGGGGTAAGAGCACAAGAACCTGAGACAAACAGAGGATGGAACTTGGTGTTTAAAAAAAATTGCTGCCAGTACAGGGCGGTAGTACCGGAAATGCACGGGCGGTAGTACCGGAAAAAGATTCCCGGTACTACCGGCCCGCGACCACAATGCAGATCTAGACTAGAAATCCATGTATGGGCAGTAAATTTGTTGTAAGACACGATTTCCATCGGACAAAGTGGTAGATCTGGTAGATAGCACACGATACAACCTCAAGAATGCAAGTTTTAACCAAGAATCAAAGTTACCCTAGATTCAATGGAGAAAACAAGTGAGAAGATGAGGAGGGCGGTAGTACCGGTGTCCATGACGGTGGGGAAGAAGGAGGAGCCCGTAGGGAGGCCGGATCCGGTGTGGATCCGGGAGAAGGAGGGAAGGGCGGGGCTCCTGCGGCGTTCTCTTGCTCTGGTGGTGGCGCTGGTGAGGAGTGGAGACGAGGGATGAATGAGGCACTGAGGGGTGCCTCTCCCCCGTCTCCAGTCTTAGCCGACACGCACAGGCGGTAGTACCGGTTCCATGGGTGGTAGTACCGCTATGCGGTAGTACCGGAGATACCAACCGGTAGTACCGCACCTGGGAAGTTTCCAGGCAGGACCCTGGAGACATAACCAGAGGCGGTAGTACCGCTAGCAACGTCCGGTAGTACCGCATATGAGACCCGGTAGTACCATGACCATCAGGACAGAGAGCCAAGGTACATAAAATGGAAGGTTCTTGTGCAGAGTAGATGGGTTTTGTTGGGGGATAAGAATGGTATGGGTTTAGAGAGTCACACTGATATGAGCCAATGCACTCAAAAATTACTAAAAACATATGGAGAGCCAAATGTGAGTGCACGACTAAAAGAACAACACCAACTAGAGGATGACAAACATGAGTAAGAACCAATTCAAAGAGTGACAAACACGAGTAAGCACATCAACCTTTCGATTGAAAGGGGGCGGTGGCCTAGGCCACCATATTTGAGTATACTCGGCTTGGCACCACGAAGATATATCTTGGGTCCATTACCGAAACTCATCATTAAGATCACATATCACAAAATGATATTAAGAGGAATGATTTTGTTTACTTTGCGCATAATGGGGGAGGGATGGTCCAATCAATTAGGACCGCACTCCCCCTATGTCCATGCCTACACCTAAACCAAATATGGGTCGAGTATTAGGTGAGAGTGCAATATAGTCAAGTCAAACTCCTTGAATCTACGATATTTAGTTCATTCCTCAAGTAGCAAAACCTTGCTTCATCAAGTGGCTTCGTGAAGATATCGGCAAGTTGATCTTTGGTAGAAACATAGGATAGATCAATATCACCTCGAGCAACATGATCTCTAATGAAGTGGTGACGAATCTTAATATGCTTTGTCCTTGTGTGATCCACCGGGTTGTATGCAATTTTGATGGCACTTTCATTGTCAGATAGAAGAGGCACTTTGTCACAATGGACACCGTATTCCTTTAAAGTTTGCCTCATCCATAGCAATTGAGTGCAAGCATTAGCGGCAGCAACATACTCGGCTTCGGCGGTGGAGAGAGATATACAATTTTGCTTCTTAGAAGACCAACATACCAAAGACCTACCAAGGAATTGGCACGCCCCGGATGTTGATTTTCTATCATCCTTGTCCCCCGCCCAATCCGAATCCGTGTATTCACAAAGAGCAAATGTTGAACCTCGAGGATACCAAAGACCATAAAATGGGGTATGAACTAAATATCGAAAGATTCTCTTGACCGCCATTAAATGGCTTTCCTTAGGAGACGCTTGATATCTTGCACACACACCTACACTCAACACAATATCGGGTCTAGATGCACAAAGTTAAAGCAAAAAACCAATCATAGACCTGTATACCTTTTGATCCACATCTTTACCATTTGGATTTTGTTCTAGATGAGTCTTTGTAGCCATGGGAGTAGGAGCTCCATTCAAATCTTGCATTTTGAATCTCTTGAGCATATCTTGAGTATACTTGGCTTGGTTGAAGAATGTTCCTCCTCTAACTTGCTTGATCTCAAAGCCAAGAAATACTTTCAACTCCCCCATCAAAGACATCCGGAACCTACTAGTCATAAGCTTTGAGAATTCATCATTAAAAGCTTTGTTAGATGAGCCAAAGATAATATCATCAACATATATTTGGCATACAAAAAGCTCCCCATTGACCCTCTTAGTAAAAAGAGTGGGATCGATTTTCCCAACCTCAAAGCCACGGTCAAACAATAACTCTCTGAGGTGCTCATACCACGTGCGTGGGGCTTGCTTGAGCCCATAGAGCGCCTTATCAAGTTTGTAGACATGGTTTGGGAAGTTGAGGTCCTCAAATCCCGGAGGTTGCTTAACATATACCAATTCATTTAGGGGACCATAAAGGAATGCACTTTCTACATCCATTTGTTGCAACTTAAAGTTATGATGTGCCGCATAAGCAAGAAGGATACTGATGGACTCAAGGCGAGCCACGGGTGCATAAGTCTCTCCATAATCAATGCCTTCAATTTGAGAATACCCTTGTGCAATCAATCTAGCCTTGTTCCTTACTATAATTCCATGCTCATCTTGCTTGTTCTTGAATATCCACTTTGTTCCAATAACATTGCGGCAATCCTTTGGCTTCTCAACTAGCTTCCACACTTTATTTCTCTCAAAGTTGTTGAGCTCTTTGTGCATAGCTTCTAACCAATCCGAATCTTCAAGAGCTTCCCACACTTTCTTTGGTTCAATCATGGAGATGTGTGCTTGGTGTTCACTGAACCTCTTCAATTGTGCTCTTGTGGAAATTCCTTTCCTTAGATCTCCAACAACATTTTGGAGGGTGTGGTCTCTTATTTCCAACATTCTTTCCTTTCTAGCTTCGCGACGAGCGTGGATCTCCTCATTGTTTCTTGGAGGACCCTCTTCATCATTTTGATCCTTGTCTTGACCATCAACTTGACCTTGATCATCATTGGAGTCATCCTCTACATTGGAAGGCAAGGATTGACCTTGGTCTTGATCAAGTGCTCTTCTAGCATCAATTTGAGCTTGTCTCAAAACAGTTTGGATGGATCTTCCTTAACAAATTGACTTGGCACCACTTGACAACCCATCGAATGGACCAAGCACCCTTTGACTAGAGTTCACATATTGATCACTATGTTGAGGGTCCACATCTTGTCTTTGGCTTGAGTCAATGTCCTCTTCGGTAGATGGAGCATGTTGAGGTTGTGAAGATGAGGGCTCCACTTGAGTGAAGCATAGTTCTTCTTGATCCACCATAAGGGGTTCCTCAACGGGGCGGATATAACCCACACCCATTCTTCCTATGGCATCCTGAGGCATTTCATCATCTGCATCACAAGTATCAACACGCCCCCCTTGGGGACCATCATATTCTTCGAAGGTCACACTACAAGATCCTATGATGGCTTCGGAGAGCTTGTCATAGATTCTATAAGTGTGAGATTCGAGACCATAGCCAACAAAAATACCCTCTAATGCTTTAGACTCGAACTTAGACAAACAGACACCTTTGATGAGATAGAAACACTTACAACCGAACACCCGGAAATAAGATATGTTGGGCTTGTTATCGGTAAGTATCTCATATGGAGTCTTGTTGATTTTCTTGCGAAGGTAGAGTCGGTTTGAAGCATGGCAAGCGGTGGAGACGGCTTCGGCCCAGAAGTTGTATGGAGATTTAAACTCCGCCAACATGGTCCTAGCCATCTCAATGAGAGTCCGGTTCTTCCTTTCGGCCACACCATTTTGTTGAGGGGTGTATGCAGCGGAATATTGATGTTTAATCCCCTCATCACTAAGGAAATCATTCAAGGTGTAGTTCTTGAACTCGGTGCCGTTGTCACTTCTTATAATCAACATGGGAACATTGTGTTACCGTTGAACCAAGTTGATGAAGTCGATAAAAGTCCTTTGAGTTTCACTCTTCAACTTGAAGAAATAAACCCAAGAGTATCTTGAAAAGTCGTCAACAATCACCAAACAATATTTCTTCCCTCCAAGACTTGCATGAGATGGAGGACCAAATAGGTCCACATGGAGGAGTTCCAAGATCTTGTTAGACTTGATTTGGTTCGTGGGCTTGTGAGGAGCGTCATGCATCTTCCCTAGAACACATGCCCTGCAAACTCGATCTTTGGCAAAGGAAACATTTTCTTTTAGTCCAACAATATGGCCCTCTTTATGGAGACTTTGCAAAGTTCTCATATTGACATGGGCTAGTCGGCGGTGCCATAGCCAACCCACATCGTCCTTTCCGTATAAGCACATCGGACCTGCAGTGGCTTGCCCCGAAAAGTCCACCACATACAAGTCATTTTTGACGTACCCAACGAAAGCAACCTTGAGAGACTTGCTCCACATGAGGACCACAATATCATCATCAATAAAGACGGCAAAGCCCATCTTTCCAAGAGCACAGACTGAAAGTAAATTGTATCCAAGGGTTTCAACAAGCATGACGTTCACGAGTGTAATGTCGTGAGCCACCACTACCTTGCTGAAACCCATTACCTTAGAGTTTGACTTGTCGGCATATGTGAAGGTGATTTGACCTTCATTTGGCACCAAGTCCTTGACAATAGATGAGCTTCCGGTCATATGACTTGTGCAACCACTATCGATCACCCATTTTGACCCTCCGGAAGCATAAGTCTACAAAAGATCAAGCTAGTTTTTTAGGTACCCATTTTTCAATGGGTCCTCTTTTGTTAGCAACAAGGGTCTTGGGAACCCAAATAGACCAAGCAATATAACCATCATAAGGGCCAACATATTGTGCATACACATCACCATAATAATCACGCATTAGAACATAGTGAGGGTTAGCACTTCCTGCAAAATCATCATGAGACATGGTTTTACCATTTGTGGTCTTACTCTCCACAATGGTCTTGTTGGTCTCTTGTGCGGGCTTGTCCTTCTTCTTATTATTGTTCTTCTTCTTTGTTTTGGAGATAAAACCAATGCCCCCTTTATCACCACTACGCCTTTGCTTGCTCAAAATATCATCAATAGACTTGTTGCCTTGTGGAAATGTGGCCTTAGCAAGCTCCCCCTTCAACCTAGCATTCTCTTCAAGAATAGTTGTGCTACTAGATGGAATGAAGTTACTAGGTAAAGGGATATTGGCCAATTGAGTTTGAAGCGTTTCATGGGACTTTGTGAGTGACAAGAGTTCACTCTCCAAGGCCTTGTGGGCCTTGTTAAGCAAGCTAAAGTCCTCGGCAAGTTTTTCATGAACCACACCAAACTCAATCTTGTCCTTTTTAGCTCTTTTATATTTAGCAATAGCATGATCACGCTCTTTGATGAGTTTGTTAACAATGATGTCATTGGCCTCATCAAGCCCTTCAAGCTTTAATTCAAGTGACAACCTAGTTTCTTGTTCTTCTTCTAGAGCATTGTTTAGGGCCTCTAGCTCAATCATATGTTCATGCCCAAGTTTACATCTTACATCTAGAAGCTCTTGAGTATGTGATAGTTGGTCTAAGATGTTTCCAAAATGTAGCTTAGCATCACCTTCTAGGTTAGTCATAAACTCATCAAAGGCAACTAATTCCTTTTTAACATCAAGAGACATCTCATCATCAATTTCATCATTATCTAAGTGAGTAGAGCGGGATGATGAAGATACCTCCGTTCCTCTTGCCATAAGGCAAGTGGCGTTCTTGGTGGAAGAGTTCTCATTTGGAGAATCGAAGAGTGAGAATGTCGGAGTAGAGGTGGTGGCAAGAGTAGCCACACCATGAGAAGTTTCCTCTTCGTCATCTTCCTCATCTTCATTGTCGGAGGAGTACTCTTCATGAGTGATCAAGACAATTTCTCCTGGCTTCTTGTTGATGGGATTCTTTTTGATGAAAGGTTTATTGTACGGTCCCTTGAGAGTCTTCTTCAACACAAGCTTTCCACCATGATCTTCTCTCTTCTCATAGGGGAAACTAGCTACAAAGTGGTAGCGGTCACCACAATTGAAGCAAGTTCTCAATCTTATGGTATTCTCTATTTTCCCATTTGGATTGCTTCTCTGTTCCATTTCCATCTTGGCCTTGGCGGGGTTCTTCCAAAAGTTCTTTGCATAGAAAGCCATATATTGACCATGAGCAATCTTGACTTCATCGGGATGGTCCATGGAAAGCCCTTCATCACTATCATCTTCATCCCCATGGTCCACAACTTTGGCCTTCAAAGCAACATTGACAACGTTGCTCATACCAAGGGCACGAGCACGGGCATCTTTGGCATTCTTGGCGGCAACCTTGAAGGCAGCCATCTCTTGCATAACTTCATTTGAGGTTATGAGATGGTAGTTGTGTCTTCCTTGTAGGCTCTTCAAGTCGGTGGGCTCAAAAGGCATGAGTGCACTCACATATTTCCTTTTTATCCATGCATCATCCACATGTGAGGCACCCACATTCCTAAATGCAGTGGCGGTGGTCTTGAGCCTTCGGTACATATCTTCGTGATCTTCACCTTCTTTCATGTAGAAGCCTTCGGCTTCATTGCTTAGAGCATCATATCGGTTCCTCCTCATACTCTCATTTCCAATAAACAACACAGTGAGAGCCTCCCAAGCTTCCTTGGCAATGCTAAAGTGCTCAATGTGTGGATAATCCTTTGTTCCCAAACCTTGTTGAATCATATGCAGAGCAGTGGCATTGAGTTGACTATTAACAATATCTCTTCTTGTCAAGTTTTTTGGATCCCCAATAAAGAGTCCATGCTCGATGATGTTCCATAGTTCAATGCAAGAGCTGCGCATATGAGTTCTCATTAGTGATTGCCATTGAGCAAAAGTAGCAGATTCTTCAAGCTTAGGTGGGTCACCTCTATTGTATACATGAGGGTGAGGGATTGGAGGGTCGGGAGAGTACCATGGGTCACGGTGCTCACCCTTCCCACCATTATTGTGTGTGGAGGAATTAGCGTTGTCTAGTTTGCCCCCTACCACCATACCCTCGGGGGATACCGGAGTATTCCCTTTAGGTACAACGGATGGTAGATCCTCTTGAGGAGATGGGGGTGATGAGCCATCTTTGTCTTTAAGAAGTTTCTCAAGCATCTTCTTGACTTCGTTGACCAAGGAAGAGCTCAATATTGTTTCCAAGTTTCTGAGATCTTCCATGGTCACCGGGGTCGACTCACTACCACCATCCCCTTCTTGGCTACCCATATTCTCTTAGGCGGTAAAGCCCAAATAAAGAGTCGAGGCTCTGATACCAATTGAAAGGATCGTATGGGCACCTAGAGGGGGGTGAATAGGTGCTACTTCAAATTTTCTTCTTTTTCAAATCAAGGTTTGACAATAAGGTAAATTCTCTAGATAGTGCAACTACGGTGAATTTACCTATATGACAATTATGCAAGGGCTACCACAACACAAAGTAGTAACAAGTAATTAAGGTGCGGTAAAGGATAGAAGTAACCGAAAAGTGGACGCGGAGACACAAGGATTTGTTTCTCGTAGTTCCTTCCTTTTGAGGGGAAGTACGTCTACGTTTGGAGAGGGGGTGGTTTCAAACCACCAACGCCACGAGAGGCCTCCCTTGTTCTCCGATGAATCTCACCCCAACGGGATCGATTCACCTTCCACTATATCGGCAACCTTCAAGGTGGAAGCCGGCACCGTTACAAGTTTGGGGCACACATCCACAACTTAATAGGAGGCTCCCAAATACAAGCAAGCTGTCAAAGCAATCAAAGACAAGCTTGTAAGAACCAAAACAAGAACTAGGGTTTCCAAGAAAACACTAGAGCAAAGGGGCCCTCAATGAAATGAGGGGGAAATGAAAATCTCTTTTGGTGAAGTAGTAGATCGGGGCCTCCTCCTTCGATTCCCCAAAGATCAAGGACTTTGGGTGGTGGAATGAGGAGATCTTGAAGATTGAGTGGCTCCAATGGTGGTCTTGACTTTAATGTGTTTGAGAAGCTTGTCCCAAGGTAGGTGGAGGGGTATTTATACCCCTCCACAAAATCTGGCCGTTGGAGCATTTATTGCAGCGGTAGTACCGAAGTTCAAGTGGTACTACCGGAGAACTCCGGTACTACCGGACCAGGTACCGGATCACCCCTTTTCAAACTTCATGAATCACTGCCCACAGTGGTACTACTGTTGATGCTACCGTTAAGAGGTAGTACCGCCGCAGGCAACCGGTACTACCGGACGAGCAGTGGAAGCAGTAGCTTCAGACAAAAAACACTCTGTCACGCCAGGTAGTAAAATGCGGTACTACCGCATTTTGCTACCTAGACAGACAGAAGCCTTTTTGCCAATATACAAAAGTTTCTGCCTCGAGCGGCATTTTAGTATCGGAGCAGGCAAAATCTTTTGACAACGTCCAAAAAGTCTCTGCATGGTGCGGTACTAAAATGTGGTACTACCGCATTTCAGTACCGAAGTAGGCAGAAGCTTTTTGACAGTTAGTCACAGCTTTCTGTCGCATCCGGTAGCAAAATTTTTGGTACCGCGCCAGGCAGATAGTTTTTGTACATTGCAAATCTTTTTAATACACCTGCGACACACTTAGCAAATCATTAGTCCGATATGTGTGTTATTATCAAACACCAAAATCACTAGGGATAGCAAATGTTCTTTCACTCTCCCCTATGTTCCATATCGGGAAGGCTATTGGGGTCCTCCTGGACTTGCTCTTACACTGGCGCCAATTACAAATTCCTCTCAACTTGATGATGAGAATTACTTGATTTAATAACTGTCTGATTCAGTGTGGCTGTTTTGTTTATCTTTTTTGGTTTTTAAAGTTTTA
The DNA here is from genome assembly GCA_023614405.1 of Avena insularis. Lineage (NCBI taxonomy): Eukaryota > Viridiplantae > Streptophyta > Magnoliopsida > Poales > Poaceae > Avena > Avena insularis. Next base: position 1,327,928 of record CM042690.1, read on the forward strand.
TTCCACAAAACAAATATGCTATTACCAGCAACACTCTTCTTCTTCATCTAGATTACATGAAACCAAGAGAGGAATAGTCAATATGTTATTGCTAATTGATACACGGCTAGTAATGGAAATATACAAAAGCGAACCTGCTACCGTAATAAATAAATACTAAAAAGGAGGGGGAGGGCGAAAACAGAACGCACTGCCCTCAAGCAGTCGCCGCAATGCTCCGCGCCTTCCTCCGCACGCCGCTGTTGGTCCGGCCAGGGGCATGCCACGCCGCCGCCTCCTAGCCCTAGGTCGCATGTGCCGCTGAGCGATGACCCCGTGACCCGCTGTGTGTTTTCGTGTGCTGCGAGGAGCCGATCGATCGTTGTTGGGTCGTATTGACAATGTACTAATCGTTTTTGCTCAAATATTTGGTATTCACGGAGCTCATCTGCGCCGAGAGGTCTTCTACTGTAAGAGCCATGGTGAAGAGATTATTCTCCACTACAATCACCCGCGCGATAAGATTCAGACGCGTCGTGACAAAAAAGCTCTAATCACCAGGTCTACCGCCGTCTGACCAACGAGTATTAGACAAGCCGTTTCTTTGCAATTGGCCACAATGTCGCCTGAACTACGCAGATTCAACCGAGAGGTCAGGAATTTTATCCATAGCGCTGGTGATGCGCTAGAAACCTACTCTCGCATTCAAATCCGTAGCCGAATGAACGCCGTCGCCGATTCACACCACCTCATGCACAGCCTGTTGAAGTAGCCGCCGCACACCGCCGCCACTAATACCAACTAGATTTGGGGATTTTATGAGAGATCCCAACCCAAGCTAGCTGTACCTGATTTGCCGCCAGAGATCGTGAAATTTTTTGGTAAATTTTCTCACGATTCCCCTCAGATCAAAAGGCTTCTGATACCAATTGTGGCAATCCTAGCTAATGGCAGCACACCAAATAGCATCGAATCACTCCATCCACCTCTAATTCATAGGTCTGATACATAGAGAGAGGGGTTTGTTCGGGAGAGGAAGCAAGGAGAAGGAAGGAGGTCCGCTACTTGCGATACAAGTCAATAATGATCAATCATAATCCTTTCTCTCACAGCTCGCCCGGTTACAAGGGCTCTGCTCCGACTCGCTGGAGATAGGATGACGCCGCCATGGGCCTTGGTCTCTTCGTGGGTCACGGCCAAGTAGTCGATGTAGCCGTGGTCGTGACACCCAGCGCCGCCCATGGTCTCCGGCATGGCCATGGCGGCGAGTCGCCGACGTCAGGGGGCTGGACAAGGGTAGCAGTTGAGCAGCATCAAGAATAGTACTAGGAAGAGAAGAGCGGCTAAATGATATTTGTGTGGTGGGTATAGACTTGGTAAAAGCAAAGTTAGAGGAGCCGGCTGACGGAGTCCGAAATCAGGTGGCTGGTGCTGTGATTTTTTTATGCGTGCCCCCTCTATCTGGCTGAGGAGAATAAAAAGGCCCGAACTGGAATTCATCTCAAGGCCAAACCTCCCCTTTCACCTCTCCCCTATCCCTGCTATAGTTCTCCCGAGCCTTCTCGAGGGCGCTGGGCCTCTCCAAAGCTGAACTCGCCGGCGTTGTCGGTAGAGGGAGGCGGAGGAGGGGCTCCGGCGCATGTAGTCTAGGTTGTTGGGCTCTTGCCGTAGGAGTCATAGGATTAGGTTTAGGTTTTTCTGTGTTTACCCAAGTGGTGTTTGGCGAGATGCCGTCAGGCTTGTCCCCCCCTGTGTTCGTGCACGGCGACGGGTGGTCGTCTTCGCTCAGGCCTGGTCAGCTCCTGCGGTGACCCAGCATACCACTGCATACCACTTTAGTCGTTGACATGACATCCACAAAACACCATTCCGTAAATATCACATCCCTCAGAGTGGTACAACAGAAACATTGCGGGTCCATATTACAAATACACACATTATTATTATTACAATACCGGAAGTTCAAGACTTTCAAAAGATTCAACTTACAAACCAAAATATAAAGTGTTTCAGCGGAATTTGAAAGTAGCAACTCCGACTAGGAGTTGAGCTCAGCAGCTTATTCTATAGAGTTCATGCTTTGCTGGTTACTACTAACTAGGGATACTTAGTTGGACTCGTTATCATCGACACCGTAGCGGATTTCGTAATCCACTCCTTCAACACCTCCGGACAGATCGGGTTCCTCGTAGAACACATCTTCTTAACATTCGGCTGCATAGATTGGCACGTCTTCGGGATCCTCAGAGTCTAAGCAAGGGATCAAAGAAAGAATGAGTAACAGCGTTACCCAACAAGTTCATTATATGCAAGGTGGGAAGTTTGATGCTCTAACTACCACCTCGGATTATAAATCCTTGTCACTATGCAATTTCTGTAAATCTTTCTTTAAAGATTGATTTTATTATGAAAATCTATGACAATCAGCCTTCACAGGTTGACCAGAACTTTCATGGAGTTCCTTTCCTGCCGCGTTCTTAGCTCCTTCCCGGAACAGGGAGTAACAAGTTACAGTTCTTACACTCTGCAGAGGTGCGTTACTTTACCCATGAGAGATCAACTCTTTGTTGCACAACCGGGCATACTTTCCTGTCCACAATTCCATGATGTGGGGCCCAGTAGCTGGTCCAAGCCAATCACTGCCCCCTTCGCGACTTCGCATGCCTCCTTAGTGTACACCATGCCCACATAATAAATTACGGCAATGGTTTGTACAAACCGTTAGATGCCAGAACTATCGTGGGACAATGAGGGTTCCCACCCATATGCTGCATATCTTCTACGAATTACCAATTAATATGCACGCTACAAGGATAACAGCCACGACCTGCACATCCGGCTTCATTTGAGAGGAAGAAGATACGGCTGACTTCTCTGTCTCATTCCAAATCTCATGGCTAACGCCTAATTTACGGCGCTAGAATCACTGATGTCAGGGGTTATTAAGTCCCTAATTGATTATCATTATTGCAAATAAAACCCTAAGTTCCATTGCCCCATTATATCATCACTTAGGATGATATCTATAATTTCTTTATTTGTGAAAATAATATTTTCTTTCTTTTATAGCATATATGATAACAAACAATTTGCAAATACTTTGACAAAGACTCTTCAAAGGACATGAGCAAGTGATCAACTTGCCTTGTGATGGCAAGATAGTGAAGTCTGATGCTTGCACTGGACCTTGATCTTATATGTCTACAAAAACATCATTATTGCTCGGTAAGGACAATATTTAAAGAAGCAAAGTGATTATGCAAGTAATGTAATGCATCATTTAACTTGATATGCATTCTCCCCATTATTATAAAAATTCTTTTTATTAATAAAGGATTTATAAATATTACTTTTTAATATTTATAACATATATTGAATCATTTTATTTTATTTCCTTTTTATTTGACTTTTATTGATTTAATAATTCTTTTAGGAATTATCACTTAAATATCAAAAATTGTTATTAGATATTTATTTAGTATTTTTAAAAAATACTACAATATTATTATATAATGAAAGTGATTTTTATTTATTTTTATCATCTTTCAATAATTTTGTAAAATTCCATAAGGAATATATAAATTACAAAATTATTAATAAAATTTAAATGTCTAAAATTTTATATCTTAATTTATTTGGATGGTGTGGATTATTGTGAATCCAAAATATTTTATTTATAATTTTTGGATTTTTATTTTATTTTCTAGAATTTAATTAAGCTCAGGGGTATTTTAGTCTTTTCCTATTTATTAAAACAGGCCTTAAAAGGTTTCTGGGCTGGCTTGTTCTTATTGGGCCCTAGTGGCCCATGAGACTTAGTTAAAACATTCACCCCGAAGGGTTTTGGCCCACCTCCTCGCTGCCTCTCACCCCCGAGCTCACTTCTCTCCTCCTCTTTCCTTGACCCCGTGGTCGGTGATGTCACCGCCGACGATTCCCGCCATCGTGGGTCGTCCTGGTCACCGCCATGGTGCAGTAGGAGGTTGTTGACTGCGCCCATCCTTTCTATCCAACTGGATTTGAGCATGGGGCTCTCATGCGATGGATCGATGCCGTCCCGAACCCTAGGGTTTGAGGTTGGCGTGGATCCTAGCGCCGCCGCTGCCGTCGTGTGTTATGGTGATTCACCTTGCCTCTAGACGTGGCTATGGTCACTGCCGTGGCGTTGTATGGGTCGCAGCGCCCCCCCTGGGGGTGCTCCCCGTGCTGCCATGGTCATCGGCCACCTCTGCTTCCTCTTCTGGTCTTCAGCGAGGACCTTTGGTGAGTTCTTTTCCTCTTCCCCTTGTGCTCTCTCTTTGTGCTCGCTCATCCTATGCTAGATGTTGGTAGTGACCTCTATGGTTACTGTCTTTTCCTGATTAAGATGATTTATTTCATTTAGGGTTCTTATCATGTGGTTGATCATATACTGGATGAATTAGATCATGTGTGGATGGTCTGTAAGCATGCTAAATGGTTATTAGCCTGGGGCTTGTTGCTTGAGATGAACTATAATGGTTCTGGTGGCTTATTAGATGATTATATGCTTAGATTTCATATGATTCAGATGACCTAGTTGCTCTAAAACCAATGCTTGGTAAAGTCAGTGGATTTGATAACTTTCCATAGTCATTTCTTGGTTGATGATAATGGGTATGGTGTGATAAAATCACTATCCTAGTGCTTTTGGCTTGAGAATTAATGTGTGGTTTGTGATCACAATGATCTCAACAGTGAAGATAAACATAAAAATGTCCTAATTATGATTCCTGTAATGATAGGAAAATGATTAGTAGATTGATTGATTGAATCTGCGATGATTTAATGTTTATCCTGATTCATGTAGAATTGTTCTTGTGACACCATCTTGGTATGGCACACAAGATTGATTCTTCTTCATTGATTGGGTTGGTTTAAGCTTAAAACAAGCTTGGCTGTAAAAGATAAGCAGAAATGTTTTTATCTAAAATCCCTAAGACCAATGATGTTGGTCTGAGGCTTAGGGGTTTAGGCCTTATCAAGTTGATTCATATAGATAGTCTTGGTAGTGGTACCAGCTATTGTTTCTTGAATCAAAGCTTGGAAAAAAATTATAGTAGGCTTGATCATTATATGGATCCAAAAGATTAGCTTCTAAGGTGCTACCTTTATCTTAGGGATGTGCCTACAAACTCAATCTTAGCTATATTCGTGCTTGAATTGAAATATATAGCTTGATAACCAAATCAATGATGTTGTTCTGAGTTTTGGTTGGATCCTTGTACTTTGTTGTATGCTTTTAGAGTTTAAAATCTCAATGATGGATTCACCCCACTTGGGTGTTTTCTGAGAGTTTGTTTCATAAAACAACACATGCTTCTGTCTAGATAATATGATTAGATCATGTGAAGGTTTTATGATACTCACCACAAAAACTGATGATTATAGAGTTGGGTGGTGATGTTGATCTTGTTTTGCTGAGCTCCTGTGCTTCACCTTGAGCTAGCCTGCTCCTCCTAGCTCCTAGACTTGGTCTTGTTGTCCACCTGATCCTTCCTCCTCCTTATGTCACAATCCTGGTGATATGATTCTGGTTGTGGTTGGTTTGGCTGCTGGCTGCTGTGCTTGGTGAAGCTGCTGGATGTTCTTGTGTGTGTGAGCAGTGAAGAGATGCACTAGTACCTCTCCACGGCTGTGCTGATGGTTTTGTGTGTTTGAGCTGTGCTGTGAGGCTGACATCACACCCCATGCATTTAGGTGTGTGTCCTGCCTGTGTGCTTGATGTGCACTTGTGGATATGCTTTGGACTTGAGAGTTACTTTGATATGATTACTTTTACCTGGCTGGTGAAACTTGCCCCTCCTTGCTGTCAATTTGATTTTTTGGCTTAAAATTTATGAAAGATTGATTCTTTCATATTGGTGAAACTTGCCCCTTTTATAAATTTCTCAATGATGAAACTTGTTCAGTGCACCTTACTGACATGTCTGAGAGTAAAACAATTCTAACTCTAACCTTTATTTTTTTATTAGTGTTTGTCTTGCAGGTACAAATTTGAAGATGAAGATTTTAGTTTAGGTTTTCTTTATAGGATAGTTAATGTAATATTCTTTATTCTTTTGTAATTTTCATTTTATTATTTTGTAATCTTCATTTTATTCTTTTGTAATAAAGATTATATGATTATCAATGAAGAAATATTCTTATTCTTTATTTAATTGCTATTGTGAAGTTTATGGATAATTTCAATAAGTTACATTTTTTGTAACTTATTTATGGAATGAAAATAGGAAATAAGTATTCATATTCTTAATTGTTTTCTTTGGATAAAGTTTGAGTTATAATAATTAACTCTTAATTAAATCAAGATTCAAACCTTATTCCTAATTCATTTGAATTATAATTCAAACACTCAAGTTTAAAATTCAAATTCATTTTCTAAAACACATAATTTCTCAAAGATCATATCAAAGTCTATAGCAATCATCCTTTAAGACTAAACCTAATCTCAAAGTATGAAAGAAACCTTGATCACTTTAGATTTTTTTATTTGGCGAAAATTTTACCCACATTTTCACAGATGAATGCATGCAACATTCCAAATTCCTAAATCTCCCCTTCGTTAGTTCCTAAATGCTGGGATGTTACAGACTTTCCCTCTTATATTAAACTTCGTCCCAAAGTTTGTGGAGATGTACCTGGATAGTTCTGGATAGGCTTTTCTTAAATCCTCTTCTTTCTCCCACGTGGCTTCCCTTTCAGGGTGATGTTCCCACTGTACCTTGCAATATTTGATTGCTCTGTTCCTCAATCTTTTCCAGTTTTCTTCCAGAATCTTACAGGATTTTTCAATATAGGTCAGGTCTGCTTGTAGTTATATCTCTTGGTGTGTGATTGCATCATCCGGAACTTTCAAACATTTACGAAGTTGTGACACATGGAAAACATTATGCACTTGAGCTAATCTTGATGGTAACTCTAAAGCATAATCTATAGTTCTATTTTGTTTCAATATATTGAATGGTCCGATCTATCTTGGACTCAATTTTCCTTTAACTCCGAACCTTTTCACCCCTTTCATTGGACTTACTTTCAAATATACCATATCTCCCACTTCTGGATGCCTTGATCTTCGACTTTGATCCGCATAAATTTTCTGCCTACTCTGATCTATTTTCAGTCTATCCCTGATCTTATCAATGATATCTTGTCTTTCCTTGATATAATCTGGCGCAAATTCTTTGCTGCTTCCAGGCTCATACCAACATATCGGTGATCTACACTTCCTTCCATACAGAACTTGGTATGGAGCTGCCTTCAGACTACTCTGATAGCTATTGTTGTAGGAAAATTTTGCCAATGGTAGATGATCTTCCCATGTACCTCCAAAATCTAGTGCACAAGATCTTAACATGTCTTCTAGTATTTGATTTGTTCTTTTAGTTTGACCTCCTGTATCAGGATGATATGCTGTGCTGAAATCTAACTTTGAACCAAGTGCTTCATGCAATTGTTTCCAAAATGCTGAAGTGAACACTGATCCCCTATCAGTTACGATCTTTTTGGGTACTCCATGCTTACTTACTATCTCTTTGACATATACTTCAACTAACTTCTCGGCATTATCTTTTTGATTCACCGGAATAAAATGTGCACTCTTAGTGAGTCTGTCCACAATTAACCATATCATATCCTTCCTTTTTGGTGTCATGGGCAATCCTGTGATGAAGTCCATACCTATTTCCTCTCACTTCCATTCAGGAATTTCCAAGGGTTGTAATGGTCCTGCTGGACTTTGATGTTCAGCCTTCACCCTTTGGCAAGTATGGCATTCAGATACATATTTAGCAATGTCCATTTTCATGTTATTCCACCAGAATAGTTCTTTCAAATCCATATTCATCTTAGTACTTCCCGGATGTATAGAATATGGTGTTTCATGTGCTTCCCTGAGTATGATATCACGAATCTCAGTCACATTTGGAACACAAAGACAGTCTTGAAACCATAAAGACTCATAATCCCCAAGGAGAAAAACTGATTTTTGCCCTTGAGATATCCTCCGGATTTCCTCAGCAATAAAAGGATCTTCTGCTTGATGTCTAAAAAATTCTTGCTTAAGATCACTGTCCTGCTGTGCAACTACCTGCATAATAGCTAATCCTCCAAGAACCTATGTTCTAATGAATTGAAGATCTAATCTTTTCAAGTCCATTTGTAACACTTTTGGTAATTCCTGGTTACTAGGCTGAATATCTGCACTCTTTCTGCTTAAAGCATCCGCTACAACATTTGCTTTCACTGGAGTGTAGTTGATTGTTAAATCATAATCCTTGATTAGTTCCAACCAACGCTTCTGTCTCATATTCAATTCCTTTTGAGTGAAGAAGTATTTGAGACTTTTATGGTCAGTGTATAACTCACATCTGGCTCCATAAAGAAAATGCCTCCATCCTTTCAGCGCAAAAACTACTACTTCTAACTCTAAATCATGAGTTGGATAGTTGACTTCATGTGGTTTCAGTTGTCTTGAACCATAAGCAATCACTTTCCGATCTTGCATTAATACACAACCCAAACCTTCTTTAGATGCATCACAGTATACGGTGAAGTCCTTCCCTGTTTCAGGAACTGCTAAGATTGGAGTTGTGGTTAATCTAGTCTTCAACTCTTGAAAACTTGCTTCACATTTCTCATCCCACTTGAATGGTGTATTCTTCCTTAATAATTGGTCATTGGTTCGGCTATTTTGGAGAAACCCTCAATGAATCTCCGATAATAACCAGCCATTCCTAAGAAACCTCGAATTTGCTTCACGTTGGTTGGCGCAGTCCACTCTAGTAATGACTGAACTTTAGATGGATTAACAGCAATTCCATCTTTACTGGTCACATGACCGAGGAATTCTACCTCATCTAGCCAAAATTCACATTTACTAAACTTAGCGTAAAGTTTGTGTTCCCTTAAAGTCTGCAATGTTATTCTTAAATGATCAGCATGCTCTTCCTTATCTTGGAATATATCAGAATATCATCAATAAAGACTATGACAAACTTTTCCAAATATGGCATGAAGATCTTATTCATCATATTCATGAATATTGCTGGTGCATTGGTCAAACCAAATGGTACTACTAGATACTCATGGTGTCCATATCTTGAGACAAATGTTGTCTTTGGAACATATTCCGGTTTGATTTTTATTTGATGGTATCCAGATCTTAAATCGATCTTTGAAAATACTCCAGCCCCTTTCACTTGATCAAACAAATCTTGAATTCTTGGTAAAGGATACTTATTCTTGATAGTAACGTTGTTTAAGTTTCTATAATCTCCACACATTCTTCTTCCACCATATCTCTTATCCACAAATATTACTGGTGTTACCCATGGAGATACACTTTCCTGAATAAATCCTTTTCGGGCTAACTCATCAATTTGCTCTTTGAGTTCTTTTAACTCTTTGGGTCCATTTTATATGGTGCTTGAGCTATTGGTGTTGTGCCAGGAATTAGGTCAATAATGAACTCTATCTCCCGGTCTGGTGGCATTCCCGATAGCTCTGCTAGAAAAACATCTTGGTATTCATTTAATATAGGAATCTCTTCCAATTTGACCTCTTTCATTGAGTTCAACTGCATATCTACCATGATATGATTGTGCTTATCTGCTTGGCAAACTATCCTTGCTCCACTTGGAGTTTTGATTAAGACAATTTTCTCCTCACAATTTATCTGAGCTCCGTGTTCCATAATCCAATCCATTCCTAGCACTACTGCAATTCCCTTCAAAGGAATCACATAAAGGTCTGCGAAATATGTACAACCACAGATCGAGATAATATGATCTTGTTTTATGTGGCGTACAATCACATTCCCTCCTGCCGTAACTACGGTCATAGGACTTTCTAACGTTGCCCTTCTAATTCTGAACTTATCACAAAATTCTTCAGAATGAATGAAGTAGTTGCACCAGTATCGAATAGAACTTTGCCAGGATTGGTAAGGATATTGAGCGTACCTATCACTGCATGCTCCGAATTATCCACCTCCACGAGGGTTGCACAGTTCAGTTTCCCGGTAGGTCGGTTCCTCTTGCCATTGTTGTTCTTGCCATTATTTCCTCCTTTATTGGGCTGTCCATTTCCTCCACTGGCTTTTCCTCCTCCCTTGGTAGGCCAACCTCCTAGTGGTTTGCTCGGATAATCGGGCTTGATATGCCCCTTTTGACCACAACCGTAACAGATCACTACAGGCTTTTTGCATTCCCTCTGGAAATGCCCTGGAATTCCACAATTGTCACAAATAACATTCCTTCTCAGATTGGATTGATTTCCACCACTGCCCTTGTTATTGTTGTTGTTATTGTTACCATAATTCCTATTCCGAGGTTTGAACTCCAGGTTAGGTTTAGGTTTGCTTGCCTGAATCCTCTTGGTTTCCTTTTTGGCTCTCTTCCTCCTATCCTCTTGGACATTCTTATAATCATCTTCAAAAGTAATGGCTACATCCGACAACTGCTAATAAGTTTGCTTATTGGCTAACCTTAGCTGCATCTTCACAAATGGATTTAATCCACGCAGGAAACGCTTCTTCCGCTTCTCTTCAGTGTTGACATCCTCCTCAGCATAGCGAGACAGTTGACTAAACTCTCGGATGTACTTCATGACACTAGTATTTCCTTGCTGAAGCTCCTCAAATTCTCTCCGCTTCAACTCCATAACACTTTCCGGAACATGATATTCACGGAATCTCTTCTTGAACTCTTCCCAGGTAAACTCCCTTCCTGATTGTTTCATGGCCAACTGAAAGAACATGTTGGCCCCCCATGTGTGGTTTTGGTAATTAATGACAATCTTTATGGACTAATGTGTGTATTAAGTTATACTTGTAGGATTTGTCCATTGGCATCGATTGGAGCATGTGTTGGCTTCAAGGTCGATGAAATGCAAAGAAGATATGTTGGGCAAGCTCAATATGCGAGGTCGATGATGAGGAATTAAGAAAGGCGTTCCATCTTGAGAAGGGAAAGATCGTCTACATCGAGCTCAAGTGGAATGATCAAGTCAAAGGTATAATCTTGATAGGTTTTCCCTTTTGTCGGTCTCTTGTTGTGTGTAGGAGACCGGGTTTAGGATAGATAACCGTACTATCAAGAGGGGCTCTCGTATGAGTAATTCGGTCACATCGTTTGGAGAGAGCTCAAACCTTTGCATACTTGCATCATCGTTTTTGGTTGTTATTTGGTCTTATCCATGTGAGGATATAGAGCTTGTGGTAATCTCCATAACAAGCTCTTGTTCATCAAAATCGGATCTCCCTTTTGTATCTTGTTGAGATTTTGATTTATGCGGCTTTTCGGTTTCTCACCAAGTGAGGTATATCACATTATTCTACTTTTTATTGGGAAGCCCTTGTCGTCCTCTATCAAACGCAATTTGAATCGGGTCAATTGGAGCTTCCAGTCAAAAGTTATTGCCGTTTGAATATTTACCTGTCAATCTGTTTTCTGGGCCGAGCGGTAGTACCGCCGGGCAGGCCGGTACTACCGCCCGGGCCTAAAAACGGCCCGTTTTCTTTCTGCCTCGCTAGGTACCTAAACATTACTATCGGCTGTCGGCCGGTAGTACCGGCCGCCCAGCTTTTCTTCCCGGCCGCCAGATCTAGATCTCGCGCAGCCGCTGCCCGCCCTTGCGCGTTGACCCGCGAGCTGGCCCCGCGCGCCTCGCTCGCCTCAATGCACGCGCTGCCTGGCCCGCTGGCCCCGCTCCCGCCTCTCCCGCGCTGCAGCCTCTGGCCCCGCGCCTCGCTAGCGTTGACGCGGTCACGACGCTGCCCCAAGAATGCATTGCCATCTTGCTCGCCCCGACTACGCTTAGTCGCTAGCTACTACTACATGCGTCTTTGCCGCTTGTCTGCTATTGGCTGCGGTCACACACATTGCTCTTTGGCTGCATGCGGTTGCCATCTTCTTGCCGCCAGATGCGATGATAGTCGCTTGCCGCCAGACGCGTCTTGCTTCTGCTTCGCGACGCATGCTTCGCCGCTTGTGGCCCTCTCTCTCTGGCCCCATCTGCACTGCTGCTGCTTCGTGTATTTCCTGGGACTGGGGCGGTACTACCGGTTAAATCCGGTAGTACCGGACCGTTTCGAAAAAAGCCCCAAACGGCTAGTTTTTCTGGGTCTCTATTTATACCCTTTGTCCATTTTCAGTTTTGTGCGCTCCTCTCTTATTTATTAGACTAAACTTTGTCCACACTTGCTCTAGATCTTGAAGCTTGCCTAATATTTTCCCTCCAATGATTCTTGCTCATATTTGAGTGGAAGAGAGAGGAGATCAAGACCCACATTTTGACCTAACCGATTCATCTCTTTGTGAGTGCATCTTTGGGGATCTAGATTTTGGGCGATTTTATGTCTCTCTTTGATTCCTCCTCTCTTGTTCCCCCAATAGCTTTAGTAGCTTTGTTGGAACTTGAGAGTGAGGGATTTGAGCATATTTGTGGTGTTCTTGCCATTTGCATTTGGTGCATCGGTTTGAGTTCTCCTCGGAGGATTTGGTTTGGGTTGCTCATTGGAGCTTGTCCCTCTTGGGTTCTTGGAACCCTAGACGGTTTTGTGGCCTTGGTGGCACTGTGGCCTATTGTGGCATTTGTTGGGAGCCTCCAATTAAGTTGTGGAGAAGTGCCCCAACCTTGTGAGAGGTTCCGGTTGCCACCGACAAGTGCACCGATAGTGGAAGCGTGGATCGATCCCATTGGGGTGAGATTCACCGGAGAATAAGGGAGGCCTTTTGTGGCGTTAGTGGTTTGATACCACCCCCTCTCCAAACGAGACGTACTCTATGTTGGGAGGAACTCGGTAAAATATCGGTGTCCCCGCGTGCCTCGGTTATCTCTATACCCGAGCTCTTTACTTATGCACTTTACATTGTGATAGCCTTCGTGCTTGAAGTAATATATATCTTGCTATCACTTTGTCGGATCATTATCGTTAAATAATGATTTAACTCTCAAATCTTGGTATTTGATTGTTTACCCGACCTTCTTGTTTCAATAGGAACTTAGTCCTCCGTGACCACAACCTTTGAGGCACGTGAGCCATGAGCATTGTTGCTGCCTCTGGAACACTTTTCGGCGCTGTGCAACTCTGCACATGTAGCTAAGGTTCTTTTAACCTTATCAAAGTTCTATTGTCCTCCCACTTTAACTTTTCACGAAAAATTCCTTCTCAAAGAAACTTGACGTTCTAAGCGACAAACACTTTTGTCTTTGGTATTATGGAGGAATACTTAACTATTATTCAAAATAACATACAAAGATATGTTCATCCGATTTTGGTTGCAAACATCTTTCTTATGCATAGCATACCAATTTTTAAGAAAGGACAACTTTGGTTTTATCCCAAACCATAACTTTATATGGTGTCAATTCAACGGATTATGATGGAGCTCTTTTCAGTGGAAAAACGGTAGTCTCTAGAGCTTTTAATCTTTAAAATATAATGACAGTTTTATAAATTACACCTTTGATCTTACCATGTCAAACAAGGTTTAATTACAAATCTCGAACGCTCCATACTCTTATGGTGTTTCGGGAAATGCAAATCCATGGAACGGTTCCTTAAATCTTAGGTATTATGCTAAACTTGTAACTCAAATATCTTCCTTTATGATCTTATCATAAACTATTTATATTCTTGTTACAATGATTTTGCACTTCATCTTGAAAATCTTTGAACTTTTCAAATGTTTCATACTTCATCCTTATTAAGTAAATATTCATATATTCACTCAAATTCGGAGAAAACATATGAAGTTGAAATCCATCGCTCTTGACTACACATAATGGACTTCATACAACAATATGTACAAGTTCCAATAAGCTAGTCATTCGTTCCCTTTTGGCCTATGAACGAAGTTTTAATTATCTCTAGGAAAGTTTCAAAAGCGTCATTTGATCAAAAATCAAAAGGACTCCAAAATTCCATCCACATGGAGTTTCTCATTGTTTTCTTTCCAATATAATTTAAACGGCGATGTCACTTCCTAAGTGATCTTTCAATCAATTTGTCTTTCGACATTTTTAGCACTAGTTTTATGGATGTGATTTCTCCAACGAGATTTGTGAATCATCCATCTTTTATGGATTACGGCAATTATTTGAACAACCCTTTTGTTCTCATAATGTCTGATAAAACAAATCTTGAAGGCAAGCTTTGATGTTTAACAAGCAGCACAATAATCCTTTATTTGTTCTCGATGAACATCATCACATATTCTTTTGCTAGTTACTTAGGCCATTGTAGTTCATGAATTGTGTTGTTTCGTATGACGATTCACACCAACAAATTCAGTATCAAATACTTAAGAACCACATTGTTTAATAAGCAAAGAATATATCCATAACATGTATATCATCTATATACTTAAGCTGAACAATTCTAGTCTTTTCTTTTCTGCCATATACTTATGAGATTCTCTTCAAGATTTCCTTCGCTTGAAAGAATATATCAACATCAATAGTGGAGCCATATACATGACACATAGTCCAAAGCACGTATAGAAAAATACCAATGTCTTTGGACTTGCACTTTGAAGTAGATCACCATCATCAAATGTTTGGTGTTCTTTCAAATTCCTTTCTTTAGTAATCTCTTGGTGTAGTAAACATTTTACCTACATCAAATATTCACCCTTATCATGGAATTATTCATGATCAAGCTACTTTTAGCTTGTAACGGTGAATCACGAGTATAATGTTGTTCTCCTAAACCTTTTGGAGGATTAGGACAACTAGTGTCTCCAACCTTTTGCAAATTCTCATCAAATATGAGAACATGACTTTTGGCATATTATACTCTATCATGTTGCAACCAAAACTTCGTTTCAGATATCACAATATCTTCCACACATCATGGTTTCTGAAACAACTCTTTCAGATCCTAGATAACCTTGATATTAAGACAATCCTTTGAATATCAAGAATCATGGAGACAAACATGATACTCATACACTAACACTTGGAATTTTCACCCTTGATTTAATACCAATTATTAAACTTCATGGAGTAACCGGAACTTACTAAAAGTTTGCAATAGGACTTTTAAACTTTAGATTAACACTTCAAAACAATACGATACCAGTTCGTAAAGTAACTAACCAGAATTCTATAGTTCTATCATCTCAATTAAAACTAAGCGCAAGGTGGTAAACGGATGCCAATGACTACAACAACTATGCAAATTCACTTTGATTTAATTTATGATAAATAGTGTTCAACTTATAATCATATTGCCGTTGAACTCCCACTCAAAACAATATCCCTCACATTGTTTTAGTGATCACACGAACCAAATCCACCACATCAAAACCGATCATCATGAGAGTTGATGTAGCTTCAATGGCGAACAATCAACATGTTCATCATATCTACTATATGACTCATGCTTTACCTTTCGGTGATCCGTGTTCCGAGACCATGTCTGTACATGCTAGGCTCGTCAAGATCAAAACTTAGCTTCCGCATGAGCAAATCTGGCTTGCTCACGTTGTATACACTCGCAGAATCTAACACACCCGATCATCACGTGGTGCTTCGAAACAACGAGCTTTAGCAACAGTGCTTATTAAGGATGAACACTTTAAAACTTGAAATTGTGTGCTTGAGGGATCATCTTATAATGCTACCGTCGTGAACTAAGCAATACAAGATGCATAAAAGGATTAACATCACATGCAATTCATAATATGTGATATGATATGGCATTTCTTCTTTGTGCTTCCGATCTCCATCTTCAAGCACGAACATGATCTCCATCATCATCGGCATTGCATCAAGGTCAATGGCGCCGCTCCATGGTTGTCGTCCACCAGCTTCAACTATTACAACTACTTTGAATAGACATGCGGGTCTTAACAGAATTTAAAGACAACCCTATGGCTCCTGCCGGTTGCCAACTTACAATAAGGAACATTGCATACATCAAATATAATTACAATCATGGCCATATCACATCGCAGCACACCCCTACAAAACAAAGTTAGACACCTCTAATTTTCTTTGCATATTTTACGTGGTTTGGGGCTTTCAATAAGTGTCGCTCTAACTTACGAACAGGAACCACAACGTTGATGCTTGAACTATCAAGTGCCCGTTGTAAATTGGATCTATACTATGATGGGAGAGACAGACACCCGCAAAGCCACTTATGCAATACAAGTTGCATGTTGAGCATGGAGCAAGTCTCATGAACGATTTCATGTAAGGTTAGCCCGGGCCGCTTCATCCCATCATACCGCAAGATGCAAAGTACACAAGAAGAAATTGATAATAAAAGCACCACCTCCCACAATGACCATTGTGTTCTACTCGTGCAACAGATCTACATATAGACACGACTCTGATACCACTGTAGGAGTTCGTAGCAAGGAAAACAAAAAAATTCTACCGCATGAACACACAATCAAGATCTAATCTATGATCAAGCCAAGATCCATCTACTAGATTGTAGCAACGAGTCGATAGAATACTAACCCTCGAAGATCTAGAGCGGTTAACAAGAGCAGATTCTCGTGGGTGATGTAGTCGTACACTTTCGATCTCAAGATCGCGTAGACGATCCTTCCGGCGCTGCGTTATGGCAGCACTTCCGCAGTCGGTCACACGTTCGGTACTCGATGAAGACCTTCCTCTCCCTTGTTCCAGTAGGTAGCGGAGGTTGTAGCACTCTCCTCGTGATTCCGGCAGCACGACGACGTGGTACCGGAAGTAGAGGGGAGATCTCGCAGGGCTTCGCCTTAAGCCGGAGCGAGTATGGTGGAGTATGAGAGAGGGCCTTGGTGATCTAGGGTTTAGAGGCACCAAGGGGAGAGCTTGTCCGGCGGCTAGGGTTTGGGGAAACCCTAACTCGGCGACTTAGAGGATGCCCTAGGCGGCGGCTGCACTGGAGGTGGACGGCGACTTGGGGCTAGGGTTTGGGGTGTGAGAGGTGTAGGTAGAGGGGGCACCCCTGCCCCTTCTTTTATAGGTGGGAGGGCGCCGGTTGGAAGGAGGGAGTCCTCCACCAACTCAGCCTCCTTGGCCGGCGGGTGGAGGGAGGAGGACTTTCTCCCCAAGTAGGTTTCCTACTCTCCCTCCACCAAGCAAACTTGCCATTTGACTTTTCAAATTGGCGTTTGACTTTTCAAACTAGGATTTGATTTCTTTCTTTATTTTGCCCAGCCATGATACCTAGTACATGATGCAACCATTCCACATTGTCATGACACATTCATGTACCCTTCCCCTCCGGAGTGTCGGACCTTCTGGACCCTTCTAGAACATTCCCGATGAAAACACCGGAATCATTCCCCAACTCCGAAACAAGACTTTCCTTATATGAATATTATTCTTCGGACCATTCTGGATCTCCTCGTGATATCCCGGATCCCATCCGAGACTCCGAACAACATTTGGTCTCTTACTCATCATTCCATAACTACTCACCAACATCGAATCCTTAAGTGTGTCTCCCTACGGTTCGTGAATTATGCGGACATGACCGAGACATTTCTCCGATCAATAACCAATAGAGGAATCTGGAAATTCATATGGCTCCCACATATTTCTATGATTACTTTGCGATTGAATGAACCACTTACATACGATACCAATCTCCCTTTGTCTCACGATAGTTTACTTATCCAAGGTTTTGATCGTCGGTATCTCTGCATACCTAGTTCAACCTCGTTACCGATAAGTACTCTTTTCTCGTTCCCGTGGTATGTGATCCCTTGTGAACCAGTCACATGCTTGCAAGCTAATTGGATGACATTCCACCGAGAGGGCCCAGAGTATATCTATCCGTCATATGGATGGACAAATCCCACTCTTAATCCATGTCCTTCAACCCATACTTTCCGAACACTCAATGCCACCTTTATAGCCACCCAGTTACGGTGTGGTGTTTGATGTCATCAAAGCATCCTTCCGGTGATGGTGATTAACATGATCTCATGGTCGAAGGAATTAGGTTACTATGTATCAGAAAGCTTATAGCAAATGAAGTATATTAAATGACTTGATCTTTATGCTACGCTTAACTATAGGAGTATGTCCATCACATCATTCTCCTAATGATATGACCCTGTTGTTAATAACATCTCTATGTTCATGATCAAGAAACCATGATCATATATTAACCAACAAGCTAGTTTAACAAGAGGCTTTACTAGGGACTCTTTTATGTTTACAAATCACACAAGTATTAATGTTTCCGATTAATACAATTATAGCATGGTATGTAAACATTTATCATAAGTATGAAGATATGATAATAACTACTTTATTATTGCCTCTTGGGCATATCTCCAACAGTCTCCCACTTGCACTAGAGTCAATAATCTAGTTTCAAACCTTTGTGTATTCAACACCTATGGCTTTCTGGTGTCGTATGTACACGATTGCTAGTGGTCAACTGATCTCCGGATCTGACACTTCCAGGTTCGTGTGTAATTGCATGTCTCTGCGTCTCTACGCATCACTCATTCTCTAATGAGATGGCTTCGTACAAATTTGATCCTTTGGTGTGACCTTTAGTTCTTTGGGGTTAAAACATGTTGATAATATTGTCGTACAATATAACTTCATAGTATTATCCCTACTTTGAACTACACCTAGTTTGATAACAAGCTACTTGACACAAATGCCCTCTTTTGTTGCTATAATAGCAGTTATATACTTAACCTTTTGTTGTAGTATCTGTCACAATGTCTTACCTTTGGAACTCATCCAAATTCATTATGGAACTTACTTTCCATTTTATTGTGCCACCTTAGAAACATTGCGGGTCCATATTACAAATACACACATTATTATTATTACAATACCGGAAGTTCAAGACTTCCAAAAGATTCAACTTACAAACAAAAATATAGTGTTTCAGCAGAATTTGAAAGTAGCAACTCCGACTAGGAGTTGAGCTTAGCAGCTTATTCTATAGATTTCATGCTGCTCGGCTCCGTTGGTTACTAATAACTAGGGATACTTAGTTGGACTCGTTATCATCGACACTGTAGCGGATTTCGTAATCCACTCCTTCAACACCTCTGGACAGATCGGGTTCCTCGTAGAACACATCTTCTTGACATTCGGCTGCATACATTGGCACGTCTTCGGGATCCTCGGAGTCTAAGCAAGGGATCAAAGGAAATAATGAGTAAGAGTGTTACCCAACAAGTTCATTATATGCAAGGTGAGAAGTTTGATGCTCTAACTACCACCTCGAATTATAAATCCTTGGCACTATGCAATTTTTGTAAATCTTTCTTCAAAGATTGATTTTATTATGAAAATCTATGATAATCAGCCTTCACAGGTTGACTAGAACTTTCATGGAGTTCCTTTCCTGCCGCGTTCGTAGCTCCTTCCCGGAACAGGGAGTAACAAGTTACAATTCTTACACTCTGCAGAGGTGCATTACTTATACCATGAGAGATCAACTCTTTGTTACACAACCGGGCATACTTTCCTGTCCACAATTCCATGATGTGGGGCCCAGTAGCTGGTCCAAGCCAATCACTGCCCCCTTCGCGACTTCGCATGCCTCTTTAGTGTACTCCATGCCCACATAATGAATTACGGCAATGGTTTGTACAAACCGTTAGATGCCAGAACTATCGTGGGACGATGAGGGTTCCCACCCATATGCTGCATATCCTCTACGAATTACCAATTAATATGCACGCTATGAGGATAACAGCCACGACCTGCACATTCGGCTTCATGCGAGAGGAAGAAGATACAGCTGACTTCTCTGTCCCATTCCAAATCTCATGGCTAACGCGTAATTTACGGCGCTAGAATCATTGATGTTAGGGGTTATGAAGTCCCTAATTGATTATCATTATTGCAAATAGAACCCTAAGTCCCATTGCTCCATTATATCATCACTTAGGATGATATCTATAATTTCTTTATTTGTGAAAATAATATTTTCTTTCTTTTATAGCATATATGATAACACACAATTTGCAAATACTTTTATAAAGACTCTTCAAAGGACATGAGCAAGTGATGAACTTGCCTTGTGATGGCAAGGTAGTGAAGTATGATGCTTGCACTGGACCTTGAGCTTATATGTCTACAAAAACATCATTATTGCCTGGTAAGGACAATATTTAAAGAAGCAAAATGATTATGCAAGTAATGTAATGCATCATTTAACTTGATATGCATTCTACCCATTATTATAAAAAGTATTTTATTAATAAAGGATTTATAAATATTACTTTTTAATATTTATAACATATATTGAATCATTTTATTTTATTTCCTTTTTATTTGACTTTTATTGATTTAATAATTCTTTTAGGAATTATCACTTAAATATCAAAAATTGTTATTAGATATTTATTTAGTATTTTTCAAAAATACTACAATATTATTATATAATTAAAGTGATTTTTATTTATTTTTATCATCTTTCAATAATTTTGTAAAATTCCATAAGGAATATATAAATTATAAAATTCTTAATAAAATTTAAATGTCTAAAATTTTATATCTTAATTTATTTGGATAGTGTGGATTATTGTGAATCCAAAAATATTTTATTTATAATTTTTGGACTTTTGTTTTATTTTCTAGAATTTAATTAAGTTAAGGGATATTTTAGTCTTTTCCTATTTATTAAAACAGGCCTTAAAAGGTTTTTGGGATGGCTTGTTCTTATTGGGCCCTGGTGGCCCATGAGACTTAGTTAAAACAGTCACCCCGAAGGGTTCTGGCCCACTCGGCCCACCTCCTCGCTGCCTCTCACCCCCGAGCTCATTTCTCTCCTCCTTTGTCCTTGACCCCGTGGTCGGTGATGTCGCCGCCGACGATTCCTGCCGTCGTGGGCCGTCCTGGTCACCGCCGTGGTGCAGTAGGAGGTAGTCGACTACACCCATCCTTCCTATCCAACTGGATTTGAGAATGGGGCTCTCATGCGATGGATCGATGTCGTCCCGAACCCTAGGGTTTGAGGTTGGCGTGGATCCTGGCGCCGCCGCTGCCGTCGTGTGCTGTGGTGATTCACCTTGCCTCTAGACGTGGATATGGTCACCGCGGTGGCATTGTATGGGTCGCAGCGCCCCCCCCCACTTGGGGGTGCTGCCATGGTCGTCGGCCACCTCTGCTTCCTCTTCTGGTCTTCAGTGAGGACCTTTGGTGAGTTCTTTTCCTCTTCCCCTTGTGCTCTCTCTCTCCCTATGCTCGCTCATCCTATGCTAGATGTTGGTAGTGACCTCTCTGGTTACTGTCTTGTCCTAATTAAGATGATTTATTTCATTTAGGGTTCTTATCCTATGGTTGATCATATACTAGATGAATTAGATCATGTGTGGATGGTCTGTAAGCATGCTAAATGGTTATTAACCTAGGGCTTGTTGCTTGAGATGAACTATAATGGTTCTGGTGGCTTATTAGATGATTATATGCTTGGATTTCATATGATTCAAATGACCTAGTTACTCTGAAACCAATGCTTGGTAAAGTCAGTGGGTTTGATAACTTTCCACAGTCATTTCTTGGTTGATGATAATGGGTATGGTGTGATAAAATCACTATCCTAGTGCTGTTGGCTTGAGAATTAATGTGTGGTTTGTGATCACAATGATCTCAACAGCGAAGATAAACATAGAAATGTCCTAATTATGATTCTTGTAATGACAGGAAAATGATTAGTAGATTGATTGATTGAATCTGTGATGATTTAATGTTTATCCTGATTCATGTAGAATTGTTCTTGTGACACCATCTTGGTATGTCACACAAGATTGATTCTTCTTCATTGATTGGGTTGGTTTAAGCTTAAAACAAGCTTGGATGTAAAAGATAAGTAGAAATGTTTTCTCTAAAATCCCTAAGACCAATGATGTTGGTCTGAGGCTTAGGGGTTTAGGCCTTATCAAGTTGATTCATATAGATAGTCCTGGTAGTGGTACCAGCTATTGTTTCTTGAATAAAAGCTTGGAAAAAAATGATAGTAGGCTTGATCATTATATGGATCCAAAAGATTAGCTTCTAAGGTGCTACCTTTATCTTAGGGATGTGCCTAGAAATTCAATCTTAGTTATATTTGTGCTTGAATTGAAATATATAGCTTTACAACCAAATCAATGATGTTGTTATGAGTTTTGGTTGGATCCTTGTACTTTGCTGTTTGCTTTTAGAGTTTAAAATCTCAATGATGGATTCACCCCACTTGGGTGTTTTCTGAGAGTTTGTTTCATAAAACAATACATGCTTCTGTCTAGATAATATGATTAGATCATGTGAAGGTTTTATGATACTCACCACAAAAACTGATGATTATAGAGTTGGGTGGTGATGTTGATCTTGTTTTGCTGAGCTCCTATGCTTGACCTTGAGCTAGCCTGCTCCTCCTAGCTCCTGGACTTGGTCTTGCTATCCACCTGATCCTTCCCCCTCCTTATGTCACCATCCTGGTGATATGATTCTGGCTATGGTTGGTTGGTTTGGCTGCTTTGTGCTTGGTGAAGTCGCCGTTTTGTTCTTGTGTGTGAGCAGTGAAGAGATGCACTAGTGCCTCTCCACGGCTGTGCTGATGGTTTTGTGTGTTTGAGCTATGCTGTGAGGCTGACATCACACCCCATGCATTTAGGTGTGTGTCCTGCCTGTGTGCTTGCTGTGCACTTGTGGATATGCTTTGGACTTGAGAGTTACTTTGATCTGATTACTTTTACCTGGCTGGTGAAACTTGCCCCTCCTTGCTGTCAATTTGATTTTTTGGCTTAAAATTTATGAAAGATTGATTCTTTCATATTGATGAAACTTGCCCCTTTTATAAATTTCTCAATGATGAAACTTGTTCAGTGCACCTTACTGACATGTCTGAGAGTAAAACAATTCTAACTCTAACCTTTATTTTTTTATTAGTGTTTGTCTTGCAGGTACAGATTTGAAGATGAAGATTTTAGTTTAGGTTTTCTTTATAGGATAGTTAATGTAATATTCTTTATTCTTTTGTAATTTTCATTTTATTATTTTGTAATCTTCATTTTATTCTTTTGTAATAAAGATTATATGATTATCAATGAAGAAATATTCTTATTCTTTATTTAATTGCTATTGTGAAGTTTGTGGATAATTTCAATAAGTTACATTTTTTGTAACTTATTTATGGAATGAAAATAGGAAATAAGTATTCATATTCTTAATTGTTTTCTTTGGATAAAGTTTGAGTTATAATAATTAACTCTTAATTAAATCAAGATTCAAACCTTATTCCTAATTCATTTGAATTATAATTCAAACACTCAAGTTTAAAATTCAAATTCATTTTCTAAAACACATAATTTCTCAAAGATCATATCAAAGTCTATAGCAATCATCCTTTAAGACTAAACCTAATCCCAAAGTATGAAAGAAACCTTAATCACTTTAGGTTTTTTATTTGGCGAAAATTTTACCCACATTTTCACAGATGAATGCATGCAACATTCCAAATTCCTAAATCTACCCTTCGGTTAGTTCCTAAATGCTGGGATGTTACAACTCCCAAGGTGGGAGCTTGCTTTGGTTTGGGCTGCAGGCGGAGGCCTCGCAAATAAGTGCTTCTGCGGCAGCTGGATCTGGCGATCTGGTGGCGTGTTTCTCCCTCTGGCCGGCCTTGGTGGCGAGGAGTGGGAGGAGGATGGCGCTTGTCACTGGGTGTCGTGACGGCTTGGAAGCTTGAAGTGGGTTCGTTCGACCCAAACCCGATCGCTAGATATGAAGGACCACTTAGGTTGCTCGATGGACGAGACGGGTGCACGGCTTCTTCATCTCCCATGCTTCCGTCATAAGGTGATTCTCTGGTTGGCTATTTCGCTATGGGGTCTTCATCGAGCTTCTCGGCCGCCTCGTGGCGAGGGAGAAGTTGGCCGATCAGCGGCGGGGTGCAGTTGAACCAAGCATGTAGCAATATCGAGCACATCACGCGGCGGGCAAGAACGCCCTCGCGATCTTCGGCCATTCTGATGGGATTCTCGGATGCAAGAGATGCGTCCTCTCTACCTCCAGGAAGGAGGCTCCCCAAGCTCAGCACCGGCGTTTCGCGCCCTCTCGATGCCAAGTGTTTCGTCCCCGGCGGCGGAAGGGTGGCCGGAGCTGGAGACTCACCGTCGGTGGAGGAGAACAGGGATTTGATTGCTTTTCTATTTTCATTCCCAGGGTTCTCTTTGTAAAAACATAGCCCTTCGAAAAGTTTTTGGGTCCGTGTGTAAATTTGTACCCACCGCTTAATTAATGAATGCTGCATCGGGGTCTTTTTAGACCCCGTTATCTTTTAAAAAAAAGGCCCGAACTAACTGGTACATGGGAGTTTTGCAATGAGACTCTTGTCTAGCGGAGGCATCTGACGCTCATAAAAATTCGTATTGCTTCTGATTGCAAAACAGTTCGTCAGAGATATATAGGAAGTGATCCTCTGATTTTCCTTCCCCCACCCACACACTCCCCCCAACCCCCCAACCCACACCCTCCCACACTCTGGAGTGGAGGACGCTCGTGTCTTGGTGGGGCCTGCGCAACATTATCTCTTCGACCCTATCTCTTTCTTCCCGTGTTTCATCCAAACGCCATCGCTGCACTATGGTACACCGTCGGCCGGCACCCTCGTACTCCCCCGACCATCAGCGCCTACCTTCGCTGCACCCTTGGTGGCCCACCTTTGCATTCCTCGCCGGCGCCGCCCTTCTCGTCCGTCGTCCTTCACGCGCGGCCGGATCCCGCCCGCCCATGGGCCTAGCAGCTCCGCCTCCACCCCGCCATGGCCTCTCGTAGCAGATGCGTCATAGTTTTGGTCGGTCCCAACTCCCCTCCGTCGGCTACGTCCTCTATGGCGATTCGCCCTGCTCCTCCCCGGAAGCGCGCCATGTACAGCTGGACCACTGATCCGAGGTACGAAGGCCCTCCCCCGATGAAGCGCCGCCCCTGGTGGTGTTGAAGTTGTCACACTAGCTATACAAAGGCCACCAGCGCTGCTACCTACGACATCGAGATTTGCTACATGGTTTTGGCAGTGCTACTACGTGCGGCAGGCGACGATGCTACAAGCGTCGTCAAGTTTTGCTACATGCGGCTGGCGACGGTGCTACATGTGGGTTTAGGGTTTGCTATGTGCAGTCGGCGCGGCGCTACAAGACCCTGCGGCGGTGCTATACACAGTGTCAAAGTTCTGCTACAATTTTTTGCTAATACAATTCTATTGTTTTGCTACAATAGTATATGATTTTTGCTACGAGAACTCTGGCGAGATCCAACAACATCGGGTTTGCTACGGTAGCAGGGATTTTTTTGCTACAACCGGTTTGTGGTTTAGCTATAATAGCATAATTTTTTTGTTACATAGTCTTCGGCAAGATCTGACTTTTTAATTTTTATATCATATAGCAAAGGAAGAACTTTTTGTACTCGCTCTGTCCAAGATTAACTGCCTTGGATCTAGAGACATTCGAATCTACACAATTCAAGACAGTTATTCCTGAAAAAAAAATAGTAAAAATGGATATATTTATAGAAAACGGAATTTAAAGAACAAGTGTCACCAGGGAAGACGGTGGTCGGGGAAATATCGGCTAGTAGTCTAGCACTCCCCTTTTAAATTCTTTCACAGAGGGCCTTTATTTTCAGTCGCAACCGATTTGGCATTCGGGAGAAGAAGACGACAAGATCCACCGGTCGAGAAAGAAACTAGTCCTTGTCGTTCTTGCTTTGTCCGTTTCCCGCACAGGCACAGCGCACTCCTCTCTGCCCTCTCGGCGCCGGCGACGGAGGATCTCTCCCTGCGGTCACAACCGTGCTACCTGTCCAACTCGGTGCTACTCCCTTTTGCTTCGTCGCGCGGTTCGGCCTCCCCAGTCTCTCGCGGGCGCGGTTTTAGACTCCAGATTGAGATCGGGTTCCGAGACTCGTACGTACCTCACCGCCGCCGGCGATCTTCCCGCCAACCCCAGGTACCTGCATCTGCATGTTTGACTCTACTCCTGTGATTTTCCTACTCCTCTCAGTTCCTAATAATTCACCCAAGTGCCAACTAGCTAAGCTACCTGCTGTCTTGGTTCAGAGCAAGACATTTCCTGCTACAGTTTTACTGTTTTTCCTTTTCGAGTGTTGTCTAAATCTGAAAATATACTTCCATGCTGAATGTGGTGGTTAGATACTTATATCTTGAGTACTGCTCTCACAATTAACTTCTCGGCTGCAACATGATGGCATGGAGGAGGGTGTTTTGTGCTGAAAGGTGCAACCGATGGTTGCTGAAACCTGCTACTCATAGCACTGTAGTCTGTAGCTGAGAAATAATTGTACATCTCAAGTCTTGCTTGCTCATTCCTGTAGGCCTAAGCATGGTTAAATCCCGATTACTGAAAGCAGTAAATGTTATTACTGACACACCTACTCACATAGAAGTATGTCCTAGTTCATTGTTCTTGCTATAATTGTGAGTTATCATTAATGATTTGCTTGGTTTCTTAACAAGATGATCACTGATTATTAGCCATTTACGCTACTTAAGCATTAACGAAAAATATGGGTCGTTTCAGAGAACCCCGGCAGGCCCTATGTCTACGGAATGGGAGGGAGTAGAAGCCAAGAATCCTCTCTTGGTGACCGGGGATCACAGAGCTTCTTCGATTTGGGTGGTGGTTACCAGCACCGCCATCGCAGTTTGTGGATCCTTCGTGTTCGGCATCTCCGTATGTGCCTTTTTCCAAGCCCATATTGCTGTCGCTGTTTTGGTTTATCTAGTAGAGAGTATGCATGTAATTAAGATCAAGCAACGATAATATGTGAATGCTTCCGTTTAATTAGGTGCTCAACTGTCCTACTAGTGTTCTAGTAGGAATATTTGCAGTTGGAGAAGTTAATTGTTGCTCCCTGTTTTGCAGGTGGGCTACTCATCACCATCTCAGGAGGGGATCATGCATGATCTTCATCTTTCCTTAGCTGAGGTGCTACTATATATTTTTTTTATTCATCTTGATGGTGGTTACCTGGTGGGTCAGCTTTACAGATTTTCAATGTAACCATGTGCCCTTTTAATTGTCATGCAGTATTCTGTATTTGGCTCCATATTAACCATTGGAGCAATGCTAGGCGCTATTCTCAGTGGTACCATAGCAGACCGAGTTGGTCGAAGATCTGTACGTACTAATCCTATTTCCATCCTAATTATTAAGCCAGTTAAAAAAAGCAAAGCATGCCAAAGGGGGTCATTTATATGATGTCGACTAATGGACTTATGTGCATTGTGGTGTACAGGCGATGGCAATATCAGATGCGTTCTGCATTCTTGGATATCTCTTCATAGTATTTTCTAAGGTCCTCCTTCCTCCTTTCTTTATGTACCTCTATTTCGGTACCTACTATATCTTTGAGCACAATTATGTCAATTCTTAGTTCTTGTAATTTTTTTATTTTCTGTGTAGAATGTTTTGTGGCTTTACCTTGGAAGGCTCTCAATTGGATGTGGAATTGGACTTTTTTCATACGTGGTAATTACAGTAAACAACTCCGTCTAATTACTTATTCCAATGGATTCAGTTTGAAAATTGTTTTACCTCAACAGGTTCCAGTCTACATATCAGAGATCACACCCAAGAATCTTAGAGGACGGTTCTCAGCGGTAAACCAGGTTTGTAGCCAGCCAGGGAGATTTCACTACTTGCTATAGATTTTATCTTAAAGAAGGCAAGCACCTCCATTTCTGCAGCTGATGATATGTTGCGGGGCATCCCTTGCTTATGCTCTGGGGACCTTTATCACCTGGCGTACCTTGGCAATCGTCGGTACATTAATTTCTCTGAATGTACTTTTCTACCATTCCAATAACAATGACCATAGTTATATATGTTGTATGAGGAGCGGCAGTGCATCAGTTTTAACTGATCTTTGTTTCAGTCCAACGTATCGGCTTCAAAATGCATGCACTTCTATAACTAGAATTTAGTGCATATCGATATATATAAATGAACGAACGTTGTTTCTCTTGTAGGAGTGACACCATGTTTACTGCAACTGGTTGGCCTTCTTGTGATTCCAGAATCCCCCAGATGGCTGGTAAGTAGCTAGATTTCCTTGTACTGTTGATACTTGATGTATCTCTTAGTTCGGTCTTTGGTTCTAGAGTTATTTGATTAGACACTTTATGACCTCGATAGGACTGCATGGAAATCAGCTATGCATGTGCCACAATCTTAGTTTACTCGTTTCTTGTTGACTCTTTGTCTCTTTTTTCTTGGTTGCCTTATGTTTTCTGTTGGGTTTCATATCTAGCCTACCCCAACCTGCTTGGGAAAAAGGCTTTGATGTTGTTGTTCTTGTTGTTGTTGTAGACAGTTTATGAACTAGTCAATACAAATTTAGGAAAAAAGGTTAGAAACACTTCTCTTACATATATGTATTATGTGGCATTGACAAAGTTATAAGATGGTCATTTCTTAACATTCTACCAAGTTCATATGTCAGGGGAACAGATTTTAGGGTTACATCAGTTTATATGAATATTCAGTTTGACACATAAGATCCATATTCATTAGATGGAGCTACAATTTCACTCCCTCAGTACAAAACTTTGATGAAAAACCCATGCATGTCAGGCTAAGATCGGACACCTGGTTGCACTCGGGGAAGCGTTACAGAAACTAAGGGGAAAAGAAACTGATATCTCTGAAGAGGCAGCAGAAATCAAAGTATTTGATTATTAAGTACTCGAGAGTTGAAATAGAAAAATAACTTAATCATGCATTCCTATTAAGACCTAGCTAATTCGATAATCTATATAATCAGGATTTCACAGAAAAGCTTCAGCACCTACCACAGTCAAAGATGTGGGACCTGTTTCAGAAGGAATATATACATGCTGTCACTGTAAGTATTTTAGTTATGCATTTCTTGCTAGAAAGGGGATGCTTATGTCATTTTCTCAGACATCAGGTCTCTTTCAGGTTGGAGTTGGGCTTATGGTCCTTCAACAGTTTGGGGGAGTAAATGCAATATGCTTCTATGCCAGTGAGATATTTGTTTCAGCTGGTAATGAATTTTAGTGACCTGTTGCCTTAACGTTCTCCTGTTTACTAGCTATAGCTACCAGACGTAATGTTTGTGCTACTTTTGGTTATTAACTAGCCATGACATGAATCAGGTTTCGCGTCAGGGAACACGGGAATGCTCGCTATGGTTGTGGTTCAGGTATCTTAATCATGGCTCTTATGCAGCTTTTATTTGCTTCTCAGTTCTCACTGATTTAGGTATACGGTTAAACATCAGTGTCCTTGTAGGTTCCGATGACGGCACTTGGGGTGCTTCTAGTGGACAAGGCTGGAAGAAGACCACTTCTAATGGTTAAAAAATGATACTCTTTTTCGATATTAAAAATAAACATACACTAATGGTTTATAAGATGGTGATTTTTATGCTGAAATACTCTAGGTCTCTGCAGCTGGGACATGCCTCGGTTGCCTACTAGTTGGCATGTCATTCTTATCCAAGGTTTGGATTCACCGAAACTGATCTCATCTCTTTTCTTTGACCTGAAATTGATCTCATCCTCATAGGGCCACAAATTTGCCAGTAGTTTTACTCTTCCTGAAACAGGAACATCATTGGGCGAAGGACCTGAACGTGGTGTTTGCTTTGGCAGGAATTCTGGTATATCCTACTACTTGTTAGCTTGTTTTCTTCACTACAGCCAGACATGTCTAGTTGTTGTAAACATATCTGTTGCTTGGAAAACCAGGTCTTCACTGGATCTTTCTCACTTGGTATGGGTGGCATACCATGGGTTATAATGTCAGAGGTACCTCTCCTTAGACTTGGGAGTTGGGATTACTGTACCCTGAAGATTAAAAAAATCTGCAGACCAGTACATCAGCATTATCACTGAATTTGACAACATTTCGTCGCTGCACATGCAGATCTTTCCCATACACATGAAAGGATCAGCAGGGAGCCTCGTGACCTTAGTGAGCTGGCTCGGCTCGTGGATCGTCTCTTACGCCTTCAACTTCCTCCTGCTGTGGAGCTCCTACGGTAAATATATTTGCAGCATGGAAAATGGACCTCGTGATCAAATAAATAGGCGCGAATGCAAATTGTGTCCTGGTTGATCAGAAGCTTTGCTGATGTTATTTTTCGCTTGTATATCGCGGTGGACTGGTTAATTTCAGGCACATTTTTCATGTTCGCGAGCATCTGCGGGCTGACCGTTGTATTTGTGGAGCGGCTGGTGCCAGAGACTAAAGGAAGGACCCTTGAAGAGATTCAAGCGTCCATGAACTCATCATTGGTGCCATCTTCTTCTGCAATTAATCGAATCGCGTGAGTTGAATCCGTAGCATACCGTGCTTTCTAAAAGAAAATGGTACAGTATCTTTCGAACATGATTGATGATTGTGTACATGGTTTTTACCGGTTTCCATCAAACGTTCGATGGTACACGATATTTTCTCAATGTAAAAGGCCTCGTACTGTGTTCTCTTTCCCTGGGACCGCTGCTCGTACATCTAGACCGGTCATGTGCTGTGTGTCTGTGTTGCTGGGAGGAAGGGGAGGAAATGTGTGATTTTTTCGGCACTACTGTCACAAAAAAGGCCATAGTTGGCATGGATCCAAATCTAATACTATGGCGACCTACCCAGGGAGCCATGCGGTGTAACCGTGGCGCCCTGGCCCGTGGGGTAGGGCGTCATGCAAATGTGTCGGATTGTGATTTTGTTCCAAAACATTGTTTTTTCTGCTTCTAAAAAGAGCTAGACTGATCCATTTTCATGATTTTTACCCGTTTTCGTCATAAGTTGGTTATTTTTTCCCTGTATTTTCCAAATGAAGGCCTCGTACTGTACTGCCCCGGGACCCCTTGCAGCAGAAATCAAAGTATCTACATTTACATGCTCGATAGTTAAAATAGACCACTAACTTAACCATGCATTACTATAAGACATAGCTAAGTCCATAATCTATCTAATCAGGATTTCACAGAAAAGCTTGAGCACCTACCACAGTCAAAGATATTGGACCTGTTCTAGAAAGATTATATTCATACTATAAAAGTAAGGATCATAAGTACACATGTCTAGATAGAAATGATTTTATAATTTTCTAAGATATCAGGTTGGAGTCGGGATAATGGTCCTTCAACAGTTTGGTGGATCGAATGCAATTACCTTCTACGCCAATGAGATATTTGTTTCAGCGGGTAATGAATCGTAGCCATTTTTTTCATTAATCCTCTCATGTTAAGTTCTTATGATTAATTGCTAGGGCATAGTTTTTACCAAGGATCATTCTGCGATACTAACTAACCTTGGCACGAATCAGTGTTCGCGTCAGGGAACATGGGGATGCTCGCTATGGCTGCTGTCCAGGTCTCTCAAAAATTGCTCGTATTCAGAGTTTTTTTTTTGGTTCTTACTGATTTTAGGTATATAGTTAAAATCTACTGTCCTTGTAGATTCCAATGACGATACTTGGGGTGCTTCTATTGGACAAGGCCGGAAGGAAGCCACTCCTGATGGTAAAGATAAAAAAAAGAACACTTAATAATGGATTCTAAGATGGTAGTTCTTATGTTGCAACATTCCAGGTCTCTGCATCCGGAACATGCCGTGGTTGCCTGCTAGTTGCTGTGTCATTCTTATCTAAGGTCCGACTTCACTGAAACTGATCTCATCAAGTAGGCCACATATTTGTCATCAGTTTTACTTTTACTCATTCTGAAGCAGGAACTTCATTGGGCGAAGGACCTGAATGTGGTGTTGGCTTTAGCAGGGATTCTGGTATATACCGATTCTTAACTTGCTTTCCACATTCATTACTGCCAGAGATGTCTTAGATGTTGTGAATATCTCTCTATTGCTTGTAAAACCAGATCTTCGTTGGATCTTTTTCACTGGGTATTGGGGGAATACCATGGATTATCATGTCAGAGGTGCCTTTTCTGCCATAACCACACAGACACCTGAGACTATCGTGCCCGTACAGAATTTGACCACTGAACATGCAGGTCTTTCCCATGCACATTTCTGTAGAAGTGGAAATTAATATGGTCAGCATATTTCTGTAGAGATATGCTGTGTACTTGGAGTAAGACAGAAAGCAGAAGAGAAACGAGCGTCAGAGAAGAAGCGAAGCAAACCGAGAGATAAGACGATGGATGGACGCGCTCCCGCCACACACGCTGCTGCGGGAGCGGGCGGGACCGAACCGAACGGCGGGCAGCAGAGCATGGCGCAGGCGACGCACCCGCTTCGCCTCGGCGCCGTCCGAGCGGCTCCGGCACGCCGGCCTCCGTCCAATCACCACATCCCCGTCGTCCGGGCGCGGGAGGGCGGCGGCAGCAGCAGCAGGAGGGGGAGAACGACGGCGCTCGTAATGGCGGCGGCGGTGTCGAAGGAGAGGGCGTCGGCGACGGGGAGGGCGGCGGAGGTGGTGCGCGAGTTCTACGAGGGCGTGAACCGGCGGGACCTGGCGGCGGTGGCGCCGCTGATCGCGGAGGGGTGCGTGTACGAGGACCTGGTGTTCCCGCGGCCCATGGTGGGGCGGGACCAGGTGGTGGGCTTCTTCGGCGAGTTCATGGGCTCCGTCAGCCCCGACCTCCGCTTCGTCATCGACGACATCTCCGGGGAGGACCCCTCCGCCGTCGGCGTCACCTGGCACCTCGGTACGCAGAACTTAATCCCCCCATCTTTCTTCCCCTTCCGGCCGCCTTGGCCGGGCATTTCCGTCTTGATCGGGTGCTTGAATTCTGGGATGGCGTGCAGAGTGGAAGGGGCGGCCGTTCCCGTTCAGCAGGGGCTGCAGCTTCTACCGGTGCCAGCCCGACCCAAATCAGCAGGACCGGATTCAGATCGTGTAAGCACATTCATCCATTAATCGATTGAGCATCGCCTTCAGATTTGCCAACTGCAATGTCGGAATTGCAGGTATGGCCGGGACTGCGTGGAGCCGGCGACCAAACCCGGCGAGCTGGCGCTGGTACGTCTGTGTGCGTGTGTCGCAGCAAATGAAAGCTTTTTATGAAGATGACGAGTTCCTGCTGGTTGGTTTCTGCAGGTGGCCATCAGGGGAGTGACGTGGATCCTCGAGCGGTTTCCGAGCATTGCCGACAGGCTCTGACAGACTCCATTCGATCTTCCTCACGACACCGTAGAAACAACGAGCTCGGATGATCTGGTCGCAATGGGTTGGAGCTTCATCGCAAACCAAACCCTCTCTCCCACCTTGCCGTCCATGCGTCTGCGGTTCTGAAAAAAACAAGTGTACGTGTGTCGAGTGTTTCGCTGTATTTATTTAATAGCCCGCAGCGGTTTCAGTGTTGCTCAACTCTGAAAGGGAAGAAGCTGGAAAATGGAGGATTTACCAAAATTCGCTGGGTTAGTCCAAGCCAAATTTTGTAAAGTTCGATCAAAGATGGAGAAAAATATATTTTAGAAAAATACAACGGAAAATCAACAGTATTAGAATTAGCATAAGGTTAATCTTTGTATTGTATCGATTTGGTATTATAGATGTTGATATTTTATCTATATATTGTATCGAGGGAATAGTTGTCTCAGAAACAAAGAAAATTGTTAGAAGGTTGCATTGAAGAGAAGTTCTTCTACTAAGCTGCATATATACGAAGCAGCCTAAAATTCCTAGGGATTTTAATCATGCAATTTAAATAAATTTTCTAACGAATAGAATACTTAAATTTCCTTTTTGACAAAAAAAAGACCATACGAGGCCTAACTTTGGGCACCATGGATGTAAAGCTTATGTGCATCGAGACCAAACAAAAATCTCGTCGGATCCAGAGGTCGGATCCAGAGGTCAGCGAAATGACCAGGACACATGCATCCCTATTCTAGCAGTTGGAGCGACGCCGGAGGAAGAGCAGAGGCAATTTATTCTGACACGGAGCCGTCTCCTCCATAAAAGTGGCATCTCAAGAAAACGCTTGGCCAAACCTCTCCCTGCCACAGGAGCGGCCAACGGAGGTGGCACGGACAGGGCAACTTGACCGATGTTGTTTTGTGTGTGAGAGAGAGTGAATGGAGGGATATAAGTTCGCCACCCAGATCCTTTTTCTCGGGAGCGGTTCATGGGTGAGCGAAAAAGCTAACTTACCGATATTATGGAGTTAACAGCAATGTGGAAAGGGCAACATTGTTCATTTGTTTTAATTTCTAGCCGATCAAATGAAAATGAAGCATCCCACCGGGACATAAGAGAATTGATCATTCTCCCTTTGGTTCGACTATAAACATGAGGCATGAGCTATGGAAAGTGTGTTGGAACATGGGCACCAGTACTCCTATCATTAAAAAAAAAATCAAAAACCATATTTAGAAGTTTTAGAAAAATCTAAAAATAAATTCTGCACATAGTTAATGTTAAATTCTACTCCCTCTGTTTCAAATTACTCCGCCGGCGCGCTTATGTAGGTGGGCTAGTACTTTCTCATTTTTTATTTAAAAAAATCCTGAAATTTTTGAAATAGATAGTATAAAATGTGTACTACGTATATCAAAAATCCTAGGAATTTTTTGATGAAAAATGAGAGAATACTAAGTCACCTAGATAAGCGTGCGTGCGGAATAATTTGAAACAGAGGGAGTACAAGCACGCAAAATCGTAACCTGAAATTCTTTATATCGTGGGCTACACAAATTGGGATTGGTGTCTAACTATTGGAGCAGCAACAAAATTTTCGCTTTCACAACTGAATACATAGCTTCATGCAAAATATTTGGCATAAAAAATTCAACGCCTAAATATAAATTACCATGCCATTTGTTTAATGGAATTACTGTGGTGACATAAGTACGCTCAATTCAGTGATAGTACAAGGATCATTTTGTAAATGTACTAGTAGCCCAACGTGTTGGTAGATCTTGTGTCTCCATTCTCCATCATCCAATGGCCCAGAAACCCTTGGTGCAGCAGGTGCACTAGTTCATTTGGTGCATAGGATACTTTATCATCCAAGGAGAGGCGGGCCTAGCGATTGGAACGACAACTGGCGAGCTCACCCGCCCCAGGAGTTCCAGATCGGCCAGGGAGAGCATGGCGGTGGTCCGTCTAGAGGAGGAAGTTAACTCAACGATGGTAGTTTTGGTACTGGTGGCCAGGGCAAATTTGGGGCAGGAGTTTCATGGACCTTGTCAGATTTTCTCCCAGGATTTCGCATTGCGTCCGTTCCATAGCAATGTAATTTCATCAACACATCACCAAATTTGCCTATCAATTTTGGAGAGCAACATTCTGGAGTGCATGGTGGACGATACGGGGCTGGGTATCAGATGGGCACTAGTATTCTACATTAGAACGTAGGAAATTCTGGCAATATGACTGCTCAGAATAGGAATGTTCAGGCTACTGTTGGAGTGAATCTGAATCTGGGGAATGCTAGGAATGGTGCTTAAAACAGGAATACGCAATGCTGCTGCTACTGGAGGTGGAAACCTGGCTAGGGCAAACCGTCTTTCTCAGAATAGTGTGAATGGTAGAAACTTGGCTGGTTCCTCAAGTGGTCGGTCTCTGAATCGATAGGAATCTTCTGCTGCTGTCAACAAGAACTGCTAAAGATGTGAGATCCCTGGACATGGTGTCAAGGATTGTAAAATAGTTTTGCTTTGTGTATACTACAATAAGAGTACACACATTTCTAGAAAATGTGTGTTACCTTCTCAACCAAAACCCGTGGCAGCCCTAATATGAGGTGGAGTTGATGGGATGCAAATGTTTACCTCTTTGACTAGCAAGAAGATAGATGTTGAACAATGTAAACATGCCATTGCAAATGTGATTGTACACTCGGGTTATGTTAGAGCATCTCCACTCGGCTATCCAGGACGTCGATCCGGACGTCGAAAATAGGTCTGGACGCCGAAATTTCGCCCAGTCGCGTATCCAGAAACCTGTTTTCGTCCGGATTTGTGCCAACTTTGGTTCGGACTATCCAGGCCATACCCAGGATCCTGGATACGTCCTAGGAACGCCGGACGAAGCGAATTGGCGAGTGGATCCGCCTAGTCAGCATATATTCGCCCATATTTATTCAAAGTTCGCCCATATTCGCCCAAAGTTTGTCCATATAGACCATATTCATCCAAAGTTCGTCCATGTAGACCATATTCGCTCAAAGTTCGTCCAAAATTCGGGCATATTCACCAAAGTTCGCCCGTATCACCCATATTCGCCCAAATTTTGCCCAAAGTTCGTCCATATAACCATATTCGCCCAAAATTCAGGTATATTCGTTCAAAGTTCGTCCGTATCGCCCATATTTGCCCAAATTTTGGCCAAAGTCCGTCCATATAGACCATATTCGCCCAAAGTTCGCCCAAAATTCAGGCATATTCGCCCAAAGTTCGTCCGTATCGCCCATATTCACCCATAGTTCATACGTATTGCCCATATGTTCGTCCATATCGACCATATTCGCCCAAAGTTCGCCCATATTCGCCCAAAACCGTTTATATTTGCCCAAAGTTCGTCCATATCGACCAGATTCGCCCAAAACCGCTTATATTCGCACAAAGTTTGCCCAAAGTTTGCCAATTTTTAAAATTTTAGCCAAACGCGGGAACTCGCATGGGTACGCGAGTGGGAAACTCGGCGTACTCAGACCAAAAACTTGTTTCATCCGGGCAAAAAAAGGTCCGAATTTCGGCCTGGGTTCACCCAACTAGTGGAGATGCCCTTAATGCATAACAATTGGTGAATGCTTTTAGCAGACAATTTCAATGGGGATGGGAGTGGAAAGTGATAGTTTGGAAGAATAATAACTTGTATTGATTGAGACATCAAAGGGCTGTTTATATAGATTGCAAGACTTAGCCTCCAAGGATTAATAAAGATAGACTACAACTCAAAGAGAGAGAGGCCGAATCGGACGGGCCTAACCCTAACCGACCTATACTCTCATATCCCCGCAGTCTCAACATCAGGAGTAATGATGTTGAGACTGGAACGTATGTCGGTGAACGCTGCAGTTGAAAGACCTTTGATAAAAATATCAGCAAATTGAGCATTTGTAAAAACATAAAAAACTTGAACTTCGTCAAACCAAAATTAAAGCAGCATCAGAAGCAGAAAACGATGGGAGCCTTTCCATCATCATGGGACGCGTAGGCTCGCCTTGTTTTATTTGTCCTGGAGAATCGAAACGGAAGGAAGCACGTGCATCTAGGCATGGCTTCAATTTCTGCCGAATCGAAAGCATGGCTTCCTAGCCGGAAATTCATACGCGGTGAGTGATTTTCGCTAGCTGACTCCTTGGAACTTGGGCCAGCTCACTAGTAATTGTTAGATAGATCTTGACGTGACAGCGCCCAACGGCCTGTCACGCCCCTAATCACGCCCTAATCGGGGGCGTCCAACCTTATCCATGGTTGGTGGGCCCCTGTCGCCAGCGCGTATATAAAGAGGTGGGGGCCCGGACGCAAACGGTACGAGGTTCACCGTGCGCCGCAGCCTTCTACCCACCGATTAGGGTTCGCTAGGCCGGCGGGAAGCTCGCCGCCACCACTCTCTACCACCATCTCACGCCCCCGCCCCTTTCCCATGGCTAACTATGACGGCTCCAACTCCGCACTAGCTCGGCATCCCCTCGCTCGTGCTTGTCAGAGCAGTAGTACTCTACTCCTCTCCCCTTCTCTCTCTGATCTACTAGATCCATCTAGTACAGATCCTACCGAGGCTAGACTACGGCTAACAATGGTATCAGAGCAATCTTAGTTGCTAGTTTTTTGTTTTTCGGTAGAAAGAAATCAAAGCAAAAGGGAAACCCTAGATCTAAAACCCCACAAAGGGCGCGATTTCCCTCGATCCTGTCTTGGCAAGCCGAGGCATAGGGAAGAAGGACATACCCCATCTGGGGCAAAGTGAAAAGAAAGAAAAATCGCCAATCCTCGTCCCCAGATCCCATCCCAAATCGAGAAAAAACAAGATGTTTCTCCCAGATCCCGTATGCAAAACCCCACAGAGAGAAAAGAAACCCAAAAGCCCCGATTCGAAATCCCTAAAAAGGAATAGCGGTCGCCGCCGAAGGGCGGCAAGCAAAGGCGTCGCCGGCGCCACCCACGGTGGACGACCGCAAGCAAAGGGCAGGGAGGCGTTGTGTCTCTGGCCGTCTCTCCTCTCTACATCTCCGAGGTGGGGATGGACGGGGCAGAGGAAGATAGGGGTGGCAGCGTAGGAAGGAGAAGGGGCCGTCACCGGCACAGTCGCCGAACGGACGGCCACCTCGCCTCCCAGCACCGTCGGGGAGAGAACAACCGAGCCCCCCCCCCTCGGCTCACCGAGCGCGGGGCTGGATGCCACCGCTGCTGCGGGCAGAAGGGCGCGTGGGAGGGAGGGGCTCGCCGCCGGCAACGCTGCCGGGCGGCGCAGCCGCCTCGCCAACCTCCACGGCGCCGCCAGAGAGAGGGGCAGAGGGGGGCGCGGGGTGGACGGGGGGAGAATGGGAGTTAGGGTTTTCGGGTGGTGGCTGTTGGGGCCCTTTTGTCCCCGCGAGGAGCGCGGGGAGCCGTCCGATCTAGGGTGGCCCCGATGGGCGGCTGCGATCTGGCGGTGGCAGACCCATGATGATGGCTGTGGGCAGACCTTCTGCCACTCTAGCGTAAGCGTGGGCTGCGACAAAAAGGCAAAAGCGCGGCCTAGCGGAGCGAGCGTCTGCGCCAGACGGGCAGCTGGTTGTCATTGGTTGGCCGCTGGTCGAGCAGCTAGGTGTTGGAGATATGCCTTAGAGGCAATAATAAATGTAGTTATTATTATATCTTTGTGTTTATGATAAATGTTTACATTCATGCTATAACAGTATTAACAAGGAAACATTAATACTTGTGTGATTTGTAAACTTAAATAAAAGTCCCTAGTAAAGCCTCTTCACAATACTAGCTTGTTGGTTAATAAATGATTATGGTTTCCCTATCATGAACATTGAGATGTTATTAACAACAAGATCATATCGTTAGGAGAATGATATGATGGACATACTCCTATAGATAAGCGTAGCATAAAGATCAAGTCATTTTAATAGTTCAATTGCTATATGCTTTCTGATACATAGTAACCTAATTCCTTCGACCATGAGATCATGCATATCACCATCACCGGAAGGATGCTTTGATGACATCAAACACCACACCATAACTGGGTGGCTATAAAGGTGGCATTGAGTGTTCAAAAAGTATTGATTGAGACACATGGATCAAGAGTGAGATTTGTCCATCCATATGACGGATAGATATACTATGGGCCCTCTCGGTGGAATGTCATCCAATTGGCTTGCAAGCATGTGACTAGCTCACAAGGTATCACATATCACGGGAACGAGAAAAGAGTACTTATCAGTAATGAGGTTGAACTAGGTATGCAGAGATACCGACAATCATAACCTCGGATAAGTAAACTATCGTGAGACAAAGGGAAATTGGTATCGTATGTAAGTGGTTCATTCGATCGCAAAGTAATCATAGAAATATGTGGGAGCCATATGAATTTCCATATTCCTCTATTGGTTATTGTTCAGAGATGTGTCTCGATCATGTCCGCATAATTCACGAACCGTAGGAAGACACACTTAAGGATTCGATGTTGTTGAGTAGTTATGGAATGATGAGTAAGAGACCGAATGTTGTTCGGAGTCTCGGATAGGATCCGAGATATCACGAGGAGTTCCGGA
Source organism: Avena insularis (assembly GCA_023614405.1). Taxonomy (NCBI): domain Eukaryota; kingdom Viridiplantae; phylum Streptophyta; class Magnoliopsida; order Poales; family Poaceae; genus Avena; species Avena insularis. Next base: position 1,367,562 of record CM042690.1, read on the forward strand.
ATGGTCCGGAGAATAAGATTCATATAAGGAAAGTCCTGTTTCGGGGTTGGAGAATGGTTCCGGTGTTTTCATCGGGAATGTTCTAGAAGGTTCCGGAATGTCCGGCACTCCGGAGGGGAAGGGTACATGAATGTGTCATAACAAGTTGGAATGGTTGCATCATGTACTAGGTGTCATCGCTGAACAAAATAAAGGGATTAATCAAATCCTAGTTTAAAAAGTCAAACGGCAATTTGAAAAGTCAAACGGCTACTTTGTTTGGTGGAGGGAGAGTAGGAAACCTACTTGGGGAGGAAGTCCCTCTCCCTCCACCGCCGGCCTTGGAAGCCGAGTTGGGGAGGGACTCCCCTCCCCTTGGCCGGCCTCTTCCACCTATATAAGGAGGGGCAGGGCTGCCCCTCCAACAACAACACCACACCCCTCTAAACCCTAACCCTAGCCGCCGCCGCCCACCATAGCCGCCGCCTAGGGCAAACCCTAGCCGCCGGCTTTGCCTCTTCTCCTTGGTGCGTCTAAACCCTAGATCACCGAGGCCCTCTCTCATAGTCCACCATACCGCCCGGCAAGGCGAAGCCTGCGGATCTCCTCTACTTAGGTACCACGCCGTCGTTGCTGTAATCACGAGGAGAGTGCTACAACCTCCGCTGCCTGCTGGAACAAGAGAGAGGAAGGTCTTCGTCAAGTACCGAAGGTGTGACCGACTGCAGAAGCGCTGCCGGAACGCAGCGCTGGAAGGATCGTCTACGCGATCTTGAGATCGGCAAGAGTACGACTACATCACCCACGAGAATCCGCTCTCGTTAAACACTCTAGAATCTTCGAGGGTAAGTTATTCCATCGACTCGTTGCTATAATCTAGTAGATAGATCTTGGCTTGTTTGTTTGTATGCGGTAGAATTTTTTTGTTTTCCATGCTACGAACCCCTACACTAGGGCGGTTTTGTCTGCACGCGCGGCAGATTCTCGTGGGCTGCTCTTAGTAAAGGCCCAAAAGAGTATAATAGTGCTTTTTTTCTGTTTTTAGTTTTTCTATTTACAAAAGCTATTTTTTGATGTTTTTCATCAAGTTTTGGAGAGTTTTTTGCACAGTTTCTTCTAGTCTATTTATTTCAAGTGAATATTTGACTAGAGAATGAAATAGAGGCAGATTTTTTCTGCAAAGTTCAAAGCTTTATGAATAATGTAATAATTGTTTCCGCTGTAAATAGTCGTTTTAAATTGCTAGAATGCAATAAAAGTGTGTTAAATTTTGTTATAAAAGATGTGACAAAGTAATTAAAGATGATCGTGTCCCATGTTATTAATTGACCAACGTTATTAATAAGCATGATCATGATCCTTTTTCATTGAGTATTAAAGGTGCATTTAATTTTATTTCTACCCAACGGTGATGTAATTTTAAATGACACAAACAATTGCATGCTTAATTTATACCAACGTTGGATTAATGCATACTTGTTTTGGTTATCTCAAATCTTTTGTGATTTTCAAGAGGTCTCAACCTCATGAGCTGCTTGAAGGACATCCCACTGCTAAGGGGGGACAACTACTCCGAATGGAGGAAAAAGGTTGATCTGGCGTTTGTATGCGCCGAGGTGGACTGGGTGGTTGACACCAAGCAACCAGTCAAGCCTGCTGACCCTGTGAGGGGTGATGCTGAGAAAAGTGCTGCATTTGAAAATAGAAAGAGGGACCATGCTCCTTTGGAGCTAGCCTACTCTATAGACAATCAAAAGTGGGCGAACGCCAATAAGAAATGTTTGGCTTTTGTAAAGAACACAATTGAGAACGCTATAGTGGGCTCAATTGGAGAGTGTACCTCCGTGGGGGAATACCTTGCAAAGATAAAGAGCCAGTTTACTGGCTCTTCAAAGATGTATGCAACCCAAATTGCTAAAAAACAGGTGATGAAAAAGTACACGGGAGGGCCACATGGCATAAGAGAGAACATCTTGAGGATGTCAAACATGGCGGCCAAGCTGAAGCCCATGGATGAGGACCTCGAGCTAAAGCCTGCACTTCTGGTGCACCTGGTCATGGCCTCTCTTCCACAGCCATTCGAGAACTTCGTAATCAACTATAACATGTCCCCTGAAAAGTGAAACATTGAAAAGACCATAGGGATGTGTTCCCAAGAAGAAGAAAGGCTGAAGTCTCTTCACGGTGGTTCCTTGAACTACATGAAGGACAATAGGAAGAGGAACTTCACCAACAGTAACCATGGTGGCTCACCTTCCAAGCCACATGGCAAGGGCCCACAAGAAGACCAAAGATCAAGATGCATGAGCCCACAGGGAAAAGACCAGTGCCACCACTGCAAAAAGGTTGGCCACTACAAGAAGGATTGTCCGGTATGGCTGAAGTCCATAATGGCCAAAAACGGTAAAGATATAGTCTCTTTTGTTAATGAATCTCTATATGAAAAGTTTTCTAGATCTACTTGGTGGATTGACTCTGGTGCAACTGTTCATGTTGCCAACTTTTTACAGGGGTTCCATTCGACAAGGATTTTGCCAAAAAGAGAAAGACTCATTGAAGTGGCGAATGGGATTGAAGCAGAAGTGGAGGCTATTGGACATTCCTCTGGAGCTGGCTGATGGCTCTTCTCTTTTGCTTAAGGATGTTTTTTTGTTCCTTCCATTCATAGAAATTTAATAAGTGTATCGTGCTTGGACAAAGATTCGTATGAGTGCTATTTTAGACATGGCAAATGTGCCATTTGGTTAAAAGATACTTGTGTGGGTGTTGCTACCCTACATGACAAGCTATATTTATTATCTTTGCATGAGAAAGTATTTTCTATGTGTGATGTGAATGAACAAGTTCCCTTGTCGAACAAAGATCAAAAGAAAAGAAAGCGAACTCTTGACTCATCGAAGTTATGGCATTGCAGATTAGGCCATATTTCGAGGGGAAGAATAGAAAGCCTCGTTAAAAATGACATTCTTCCTCCGTTAGAGTTCTCAGACATAGAAAAATGCATAGATTGCATTAAAGGAAAGTATGTAAAACAAATTAAAAAGGGTGCAAACCGAAGTATAGCTACGCTAGAAATAATCCACACGGATATTTGTGGACCGTTTCCGGTGAGAAGTGTGGATGGCTATGATTCATTCATAACATTCACGGATGATCACTCCCGATATGGTTATATTTATCCAATTAAAGAAAGATATGAAGCATTGGATAAACTTAAAATTTTCAAAGCTGAAGTAGAAAATCAGCATGATAAAAGAATTAAGATAGTTCGGTCCGATCGTGGGGGGAGTACTACGGTCGGCATACTCCATATGGTCAAGTTCCAGGACCCTTTGCAAGGTTCCTACAGGAAAATGGAATAGTCGCCCAGTATTCTATGCCGGGCGAACCTCAAAGAAACGGAGTGGTGAAAGGCGAACTGCCCTTTATGGATATGGTGCGCAGCATGATGAGATATTCCACCCTCCCGTTGGGATTGTGGATGGAGGCGCTTAAAACCGCCATTCACATTCTCAACAGAGTACCAAGTAAGTCGGTGCCCAAAACACCGTATGAATTGTGGACAGGCAGAGTCCCCTCTCTGCACCACTTGAGGGTCTGGGGGAGTCCAGCTGAGGCAAAAGTTTTCAATCCAAACATTGTAAAGTTAGACCCAAAAACAGTATCTTGCCACTTCATTGGCTATCCAGATAAGTCAAAAGGCTATCGTTTCTACTGTCCTGACAGATACACAAAGTTTGTAGAAACGAGACATGCAGTCTTCTTGGAGGACGAATTGATGAGGGGGAGCACGGTAGCTCGGGAAATTGATCTTGAGGAGAAGAGGGTGCATGCACCTAATCCGATGACTCAGGAGCCATTTTCTCGCTACATGTTGTGCCACCATCTACAACCCCTGAGGTTGTGGTGCCGGCACCTGTTGTGACTCCACACGTGACAACAATGGGTGAAAGTTCGGAACCTGTCCATCAGGAGCACCTGAACCCACTGTTGAGCACGAAAGGGAGCCAGAACAGCCACATACTGAAAATGTGCCTGAACCCGAGGCAAGAAATGAGCAAGAGTCTAATGAACTCAGAAGGTCTAAAAGAGAACGAAGACCAGCCATTTCCAAAGAAATTTACAAAGTCTACAACGTAGTTCATATAGAGGGTGATCCTACCTCATATGAAGAAGCCATGAGTAGCCCTCACTCAGCCAAGTGGGTGGAGGCAATGGAAGATGAAATGAAATCGATGAGTTCCAACAATGTTTGGGACTTAGAGAAAATTCCTAAAGAAGCCAAAACAGTAGGATGCAAATGGGTCTACAAAACAAAGTATGACTCCAATGGGAATGTAGAAAAATACAAAGCTAGACTTGTGGCAAAAGGCTTTACGCAAAGAGAAGGCGTAGATTACAATGAGACCTTTTCTCCGGTCTCATGTAAGGACTCCTTCAGAATCATCATGGCACTAGTTGCACATTTTGATTTAGAGTTGCATCAAATGGATGTTAAGACGGCATTTCTAAATGGAGATTTAGAAGAAAATGTTTACATGAAACAACCCAAGGGTTTTTTCATGGAGGGGAAGGAACATATGGGATGCCGCCTAAAGAAATCCATTTATGGGTTAAAGCAAGCCTCTAGGCAGTGGTATTTAAAGTTTAATGATACAATTAAAAGATTTGGATTCAAGGAAAATGTTGAGGACAACTGCATTTATGCAAAGTTCAAAAATGGGAAATATATTTTCCTAATTCTGTATGTGGATGACATCCTGATTGCTAGCAGTGATGTTAGCCTACTACTAGAGACAAAGAAGTTCTTGTCATCGAATTTTGACATGAAAGACCTTGGTGAAGCTTCTTATGTTTTGGGCATAGAAATTCACCGAGATAGAAAGAATAGAGTGTTAGGACTATCGCAGAAAGCATATTGTGAAAAGATTCTAAAGAAATACAATATGCATGCGAGTAATGCAACACCTGCTCCCATAGTCAAGGGCGATAGTTTTGGGAAATCCCAATGTCCAAAGAACCAATATGAGATCGATCAAATGAAGTCAGTACCATATGCTTCGGCTGTTGGAAGCTTACAGTATGCACAAGTGTGCACTCGCCCTGACTTAGCTTTTATCACCGGGGTACTCGGTAGATATCAAGAGAATCCAGACATAGAGCACTGTAAGATGGTAAAGAAAGCTTTGCGTTATGTGCAAGGCACAAAAGGCCTCATGCTAACATATAAAAGATCTGATTCCCTAGAGATAAAAGGGTATTCAGATGCAGATTTTGTGGGAGATAAAGACGACAGAAAGTCCACGACAGGATATGTCTTTACTCTCGCAGGAGGTGCTATTTCGTGGAGAAGCGCCAAACAGTCGATAGTTGCATCATCTACGATGTATGCAGAATTTATAGCATATTATGAGGCCATGGGACAGGCGTTATGGTTAAAGAAATTCTTACCCGACTTGAAAGTGGTTGACTGCATCAGCAGGCCACTAAAGATGTACTGTGACAACGAGCCCGCAGTATTCTATGCTCACAACAACAAGTCGAGTAATGCTACAAAGTCTATAGATATAAAGTATTATGTTGTGGAGGACAAAGTCCAGGATCAAACTATAAGACTCGAGCATATAAGGACAAAGGATATGCTTGCAGATCCGCTAACGAAAGGCTTACCACCCAATGTGTTCAAGGAACACATAGCCGACATGGGTTTAATGGAAAGCCTATGATTCCTGGACTACAGAGGCCCAAAAGTAACAGGATTTGTTTCAAAACAGAAAGGTATATAGTGGCTGTTTGATTCTATCGGCAATTGAGCTGAGACGATGAAACATACTCTATGTATTGATCTGTGATGAAATAAGTAAAGTACAAAGTTAAAAGTAAAGTCGAGATCTAGGGGGAGAATGTTAGATAGATCTCAACGTGACAGAGCCCAACGGCCTGTCACGCCCCTAATCGCGCCCTAATCGGGGGCGCCCAACCTTATCCATGGTTGGTGGGCCCCTGTCGCCAGTGCGTATATAAAGAGGTTGGGGGGGCCGGACGCACACGGTACGAGGTTCACCGTGCGCCGCAGCCCCCACCTACACACCCACCGATTAGGGTTCGCGCTAGGCCGACGGGAAGCTCCGCCGCCACCACTCTCTACCACCCACGCTCACGCCGTCGCCCCCCTTTCCCATGGCTAACGGCGGCGGCTCCAGCTCCGGCACTAGCTCCGGCATCCCCTCTGGCTCGTGCTTGTCGAGCCAGGGCGCAGGTAGTACTCTACTCCTCTCCCCTTATCTCTCTGATCTACTAGATCCATCTAGTACAGATCCTACCGAGGCTAGACTATGGCTAACAGTAATCAGCCAATCATCTTTGGCTTTGCGTGAGCTTAAAACATGCGGACAGCACGAGCAAGCAAGTCTGTCCCGCCTTGGTTCCTGCAGCAGCACATGCGAACAGCCGATGACTGCTTAAGTGTTGCTGCCCGAGTTGCGTGCTCGACCAGCCCTGGAAGGACTCGTACTCGATTTGCATCTCCGGTCCTCGCCTGTCTGGAGCGCCGCCAAATTCCGTCGTTGGAACCACGCCAGGGTTAAGGTTGGTTAATTAGTTAGGCTAGTCATAGCGGGAGTAACTTGAGTACTCCCTCCGTTACGGTTTGGAGGGCGTTTTATAAAAACCATGTGTTTTCAAAACTCTTCTTCTCCTAGACGCGTTATACTTAATTACAGAATTAATGCTTCTTTTTTTCTCCCCACTTTCTACTCCATGCAGCTAATGAATTAATTTCTGAATGCAACTTCACCAATGCATGCGTCTAAACTTCTTATTTTTACTGAGTAATTATGTTTAATAGGGCGTCGAATAATTAATGGGCGCATGTTTTTGGCACAAATCTGATCTCAATCAGCGCCCGTCTAGGTTCTAACATCTCTAAACGACCTCCAAACCGTGACAGAGGAAGTAGTAACATAATCCTACATATATTGCCAACTAAGCATTTAGATGATGTGGCATGCAATTAAATAATAAAATAGAGGCTTGTGGTAACTAGCTATGTTATTATAACATCATACAGTTCAAGACAAAATGAGTCTACATTCAATAAATAAGCCTTGCATGACACCACACGTATGTTATTTTCCACTATGGAGATACTCCCTTGTCTCTTTTTAGTCTGCGGTCTAGGTGTATCACAGATACCAAAAAGAGGCTTAGCTGGACTAATCTGAGTACTAGATGGCCTAAATTGCCTGAAGATATCGCACTGACCAGAGAACATATGGCAAGCATTAATTAGCAGCCGCCGCATGCACTGGTTGGTATCGCTCGTCCCTTCGTCACTCTTGCTCGCTCGCTGTGCTAGCTCATATCCATACGCATGCACTCACATGCAGCGGCTCACACATACACTCGCATGCAGCGGCTCACGCTCTACTCGCATGCGGAAGGGTAAAACAGGTAAAATAGAGGTGAGGTACTCAAAACGCTGAGTGAATCGAAATTTATAAAAAAAAACTAGAACACAGACTAAAAAGGGATAAAGGGAGTAGTAACTTAGACTAGTAACATACATATGTTACTACTCTAAATTACTTTCCACTATGACCAGCCTTAGCCGTCTTGGGCGAAGTCATGCGAAACCATGCACGGAACGCAAAAGACCAGTAGTCGATCTTGTAGACCTCAACCTGCTGCACCCAGAGGTGGTTTTGACTCAAATCTGGTGACAACTCTTATGCCCAAAAGCTCGACCGTCGTTGAGCAAGATCTTGCCGTACGTCTCCAATCTTGGATTGGATCCCGCTTGGATCCATGCTAGCTCCAAGCGATCCTTGTCTTACGGGGAGACCGCTAGCTATCGTGAGCACACCGTGAAGGGTCCTCAGAGAGAGTTTAGATCACAGGGGTGTAAAGCGATGAGATACCAGGATCAAGATAACACAAACTTACCTAGAATTAGATCACACGATGATAGCGGGATTCTAGTTTTGTTATGCTAGTCATACTGCAAAGTAATATAGAGCAGTAACATGACATGTTATTAGTCTATGTTACTATCTTTACAATGGATAGTAACATGTGTGTGCTGTCATGTAAATGGTCAATTATTAGGGGATCGAAAAGCTGATATGTAATGCCTCTATGCTTTGGAATGTCTCTTTTACTATATTTAATCCTATTAGGAAGTACTTCAGTATATATGGAACTCATCACACATGTATTTTGCAACAAATGTGACCAATATTGATATATACTTGTCTCAAGTCTACAAATTCTAGTTTAACCGTCATTTAAATTTTTAATGATCTTTCGCCCTTCCCCCCTCCCCAATTTATTATCGAGCTCTGGCACTATTTGGTATATCCACATCAACAACCTGGTTGCCAACCTGATAATCTCCTGCTTGTCCGTCCCCACAGTTCCCATGCCGCCCCATCTGGCAATGCTAAAGAGGAAGAGGAGCAAGGCAGAGATGATACATCCACGACCTCGTCACCTTAGTCCCCCAAGTCACTTGTAGAGTAGAGAGTGGAAAATTCTGATGCATTAAACTATCTTTGAAATTATTTTTGTATGGAAACTGTAAGGCGTGAAAAACTTCATCTACTTATCAGACATTTGTATGTTAGTAATATTTAAGAAAGTGTTGGTTTATATGTCCTTCTGACTTATATGCTTGATTTTTCGTGAGATGGAAAATCAAAGAACATAACATTTGCTGAGGCGATAGTGCTTAAAATCGAAACCATCAAAAAAATCAGAAACAAATGCTAGCCTTTATGCCGAAAAAACACTACTAGGGACTACACATATACTCCCTCCGTTCCATTCTATAGTGCCTATAGTTTCTGGCACGTTAATTAAGAAACGCATATGGAGGAAATACTGTAGGAATTTTGGTTAAAATTACTTTTGGATAATTGACGTGATAAAATAGAGGAGTTTGAATGAGATACGAAATAAAAATAAATTTCAAAAAAAGTTGTCTAGAAAAGTTAGGTAACGTGATATACCTTATATTTTGGATTTTTTTCTCAAAAAACTATAGACATTATAGAAAGGAATGGAGGGAGTAATTAAGATAGCAGAAAACATGTAGTTTAGAAAACTTAAGCTAACTTTACAAGCACAAATAAAATCGTGCAAGTTTTATATGATCCAAAAATAAAAAAAGTAAAGGTGGTAAAAGACTCGGAATGTAAGCGAACCAGATGTTTTATTTTATTGATCATATAAAGTATATATTACAAAAGTAGTATAAAAGGGACATATATGTGCTATCTTCCACAAACGGTTTAACTCCGTGTAAACATTGTTGGGATCATTATGTTTACCTTTTATGCTCTTATCAGTCAACGATAGCTTGTGGTGCTTTTGTCAGAACAGTATCCCTTGTTTAAATGAGGGACGGACGAACACTAAGGCTATGATTGTGATCCATGTTATGATTGCGACCTATGTTTTGTTGGTGGATGGCGGATCTTTGTGCAGCTAAATCATGATCCTCTTTTAGCACATCCATATAGATATTTCTTAACTCTTTTATTTAACCTTTTCTACTACAGAGGAGACCTCAACAACCCTTTATGAAAATAAATAAACAGAACACGGTCCAGAGTTCAGTTAGAACATATATACAAAAGATCTACAACTAAAAGAAAGTAAAATTAGAATAGATTGTCAAGCCATGATGATACTAAATCCTTATGCTTATCCTTCAACCTGTGAACCTGTAAGGTAACATCATAGATGAAACCTGCCCTCTATCCTCGTCTCGACTCTTTAGCACAGTCTTTGTCATAGGAGGCAACACGTGGGAAATCATGAAGGATGTTTGTTGGCAAGATGGCATCTGCTCCATGGACTAGGAAAAATGGTAATCGATTCGGAGTTATCCTTAAGCTCTAGAGCGTAGATGGTAGTTCCTCAGTCCAAACCCCATCGGCTTTGTGCGATTTAGTGTGTTGCAGCTTCTTCGCGGGAACCCTATATCCTGCTCAATGCGGGACATACTCTATCCTTCTCACGGGCGGAGGGGAACTAGGCGCGACCCAATTAGCGCGGCAATAGTTTTCTATACAACAGTTTTTTTTGACGATTTTGCTAGTTTTTTTTCTTTTTTACTGGTTTTTATATGTTTTTAAATTTGGACAGATTTAGGACCTGAACATTTTTAAAATTTAAACAAATTTGTTTTTTTAAATATGAACATTTTTAAATTTAAATATTTTCAAATTTCAATAAGTTTTTATTTTGCACATTTTAAAAATCTGAACATATTTTCAAAATATGAACTTTCTAAAATATATCTCATAGAAATATTAATATATAAATTTTAGCTAAAACAGAGAAAAAAACATGCGCCCGTGTTTGGATCGAGTTGGTGCGGCCCATTTAAAAATTAAGAGTGCTTCAATCATTCCCCGCTCCCTTTCACGTCTAGCGAGGGACACCCCTTCTTCGATGTTTTCTTCGTGCCGTGCCAAGCCAGGTCGGGCCCTAAAAGAGAGAGGAGGCCCAGGTACAAGGAAAATCCTATTTGCCGCCCGTTGCGGCGAGTTTGCCCTGCGCCGCGCACCTCCCACCCCTTTTTCTTTAATGTCCTTTTTTTTGGGGCCATGTAGTCACTCCCTCCTTTTTCTCTTTCTATTTCTTTTTTCTGTTTTATTTATTTTATATTTTCTTGGGAAAATGGTCAGATGTAAAAAAAAAAATCAGTTTTAAAAATGTTCAAATTTTAAATTAGGAATTTCAGATTTCGTAATAAAATTTAAATTTTTTTAGATTTCGTATTTGTTCAAATCTAAAATCTGTTCAGATTTTAAATTATGTTTAGATTTTAAAAATATTTAAACCTGAAATTGTTCAGATTTGACAAAACTGCCTTCATTCGACACGATTAATGGGCCAGCCCATCTTCATCAGCTGCGTGCGGCGCGAGCTGGACGTGCCGCTACACCACTACACACACATTCCATGCTGTGGCGTGTAGGCGCGCGGCCCATCCGCAACTAACCACACCAGGAGTGATGATTAATTAAGAAACAAACCCTCCTCGCATCGGTGTCTCGTCGCCCTCCTCTTCTTATCCATGCGGCTGCCTGCGTGCGTCCGTGCGCGGGTCCTCCTCCGGCCCTGCCTACATTTCCCTTCCCTATATCTCCGCTCCTCCTGGCCTAGTAGACGGCCCCCAATGCCGCTGCCACTCCTTCCTTGACTGATCCGCTTCCACGCCAGAAACACAGCAGAGGACCCGGGGAGGATATACATACATATGGAGGAGGAGGGGATGCGGGTGGCCGTGGTGGGCGCCGGCGTGAGCGGCCTGGCGGCGGCGCACGAGCTGGTATGCAGGTCTGGCGGCGGCGGCGGCGGCAGGGCGCGCGTGACGGTGTACGAGGCGGAGGAGACCCTGGGCGGCCACGCCAGGACCGCCGACGTCGACGGCGTCCACCTCGACCTCGGCTTCATGGTCTTCAACAGGGTACGCAGTATGCCACACATAAATATATACATCCGTCGTCTTCTTCCAATAGCAAACACATGATGTCGTGCCACACAATTCACCTTAATTATGTAGACTTTTTATCATCGAAAAAAAAAGATGTCTAGATTTGCCTCCGTTGGCTTAAGCTAGGATATACATATATCTCTTACTGAAAACTGCCCAATTTCCCGCAAATGTGCCTTGCGGCCAATCCTTATTTTATATAGGGAAAATTTCTCTTCTTCTTCTTCTTAATCACCCGGCAAAAATATCCTGTATCCACGGTAATACGTAACTATTTGGGTCCTCAATCAAAGCGCTTAGGCTCCGTTTGGTAGCTCATTATTTTGTAAAGCAAAGTATTCCAATGCCCGGCGGCTAACGAGTACCACACAGTTTTTTGTCCTTTCTACTACTAAGTTTTAGAAAAAAGAAGGTCCAGCATTTTTCTCAAATACTTTAGTTTTAAAACCATATTATTTGTCGGATCCAAACACCTTAAATAAAGTATTCAATACTTCACACTGTTTTCAGAAACCCAGATATTCTCTAAATACAATACTCGAAAAATATTTTGATTCCAAAGGGAGAGGATTGGCTAAACCTCAGATGCGTCGATGTACCCTAGCCCATTCGTGGAGGCGCTCCAAGGTAGGTGAACCATCGAAACGGTCGGTGGGTGGCCACCGGCGACGTGGACGCCGTGATCGCCTTACAATCATCAGTAAACAGGGGGCCGAGCGAGGACGGCAATCGACAGGGACAGGGACACATGCGCAGACTGTTCCACTTTCGTTCTCACATGTGCTCTTGCCCAATCTAGGCCGGCTGCCCTGTGGGTCCACCCCACCCCCAGGCGCCTTACAACCCCAACTAGTCAATCTAATATCAGCCACAGTACATGCCAATTGCAGTCCACCCTCGCAGCTTTCATTTGTTTACCAATACTACTACAGTGACATCTCTCTCCCTCTCCTCTCAACGTCTCTCCTTATTACAAACAGTAAATTTTACCCAAAAACATCGATCCAGTCAAAAAAGAATTACTCCCTCCGTCTTAAAATAGATGTCTAAAGTTTTTTAAAATTTGGATGAATCTATATACTAAATAGTAGTGTTTAGATTCATCTAAATTTTAACAAATTTGAAACATCTGTTTGGAGACGGAGGAAGTATTACTGTCCAAAACAGACATGATTAAGTTGTTGCTGCTGTCAGCATGCGTCTCCGGCTACGCCGTTCCTGTTGTTGGTTAATTAGCTCGAGCTTCATTGCGGTTTCCCCTGTCTCTGTCTCTGTCTCCCCAATAACACAGAGCCCAACTTCGCTGCAATCGATCTGACGACTAATCAGAGCTTCATCTCTGTCCGCGCAACGGTCTACATGCCCGTTCCTTCCTGTTGGTTAGCTTAGGTTTCCTGCTCTTTTCCCTTGTCCCGTCCCTGTCTCCCTACAGCTACATCGGACTAATCAATGGTCAATCTCTGTCTGTCTGTGCATTAACCCACGTGGCCGGCAAGCCCCTTGATTCAGAGCCTCCGTTCCACCGTTTGTCAACAAATTTTTGGCATATAAGCAATTGCTATGTATGTAGAGTTTTTTTTTTTTGAAGTAGGATATCTTAAACGTGTACGAGTTATCTATTTTCCATTATATCAAGGATCTTCCTAGCTAATTACTCCCGTCGTGCTAGAAATATATTCTCACATGGAAGGTTTATACAGCCAGGAACTGTAAATTTGTACCTAAATTAACACATACCTACAACGTGCTGTCCTGTCGAACATGCCTAGTACTACGCATAAATAATGAACTTCTATTGTAACCTGCCTCGCTGATGCCATGGCGGCAATATGCAACTGAGTTTGATGTGTGGGTACAGACGCTAAAGGGAGTAAAATTTTAAAAGGCTAGGGTGGCTTGTTTATTTATAAATAAATAAATAAATGGTATTTAAAGTTTCAATAGTTTTCTGAACTGTTACCATTATATTGAAAAACACGTCGTATTTTGGGAAACATAAAAGCGTGTCTCTAAATCGGCGGGAAAAACGGCATTTGTCTTCACACTTTTCTTTTTTGTGTAGGTTACATCAGATTCGATGAAACATAAACATACATACGGAGTACTAGACATCTACATGCACTCTGTATTTTTTCATAATTATTTTAAGTGCAAAGATGAAAGTTTGTATTTTTTTTAAATACATATGATCCCTGTAGACTGGGCTCCATTTGAAGTTTTTCGTGAAAAGGCCCCCAAGTGAGAATCTACCAGTTCCTTCATTTACAACTGACCATGAATCAAACTTAACCAAAATGGCAGGTGACATACCCAAACATGCTGGAATGGTTCGAGGAGCTCGGCGTGGAGATGGAGACGTCGGACATGTCTCTCTCGGTGAGCACGCAGCTCTCTGGTGGCGGCAGGTGCGAGTGGGGCAGCCGGAACGGCCTCTCGGGGCTCCTGGCGCAGAAGAGCAACGCGCTCCGCCCCGGCTTCTGGCGCATGATCCGAGAGATACTCAAGTTCAAGGAGGATGCCCTCAGGTACCTGGAGGACCATGAGAGCAACCCGGACCTGGACAGGCACGAGACCCTGGGCCATTTCATCCAGACGCATGGATACTCCCAGCTCTTCCAGGAGGCCTACTTGATCCCAATCTGCGCTTGCATATGGTCTTGCCCGTCCCAGGGAGTCCTCGGCTTCTCCGCTTTCTTCGTGCTCTCGTTCTGCCGCAACCACCACCTTCTTCAGATCTTCGGCCGGCCGCAATGGCTCACCGTCAAGGGTCGCTCGCATACATATGTAAATAAGGTAGTACTAAAAAAAATGTATTGAACACTATAGCTGTCATCTGCAAAAGTGTTAGTGTTTGATATCTGCATATGTGCGTAGGTAAGGGAAGAATTGGAGAGCATGGGTTGTCAGATCAAGACCAGCTGCCAAGTCAAATCTGTCTCAAGTTCTGAAGGAGGTACAGTCCTTGATTCATTTTTAAATCTGGTTTCAGTTAAAGCTCTGTTCTTTTCCTCCAAAAAATGATGGCATTGCTCATTTGATTGCTGCCTGCAGGTTACAGAGTCGTGGAGCTCAACGGTTCCGAGGAGACGTACGACAAGATCATATTTGGTGCGCATGCGCCTGATGCTCTCAGAATGCTAGGAGATGAAGCAACACACGAGGAACTCAGAATTCTGGGCGCTTTCCAGTATGTCTACAGGCAAGTAATTTTCGTCTGCTATAATTTTTTTTTGTTTAATTTTACTTCCTGGTCTGATGCTCTCCTCGTCTCTGAACTGTCACAATTGCAGTGATATATACCTTCATTGCGACAAAACTTTGATGCCGCAGAACCCGTCGGCATGGAGCGCCTGGAACTTCCTGGGGACAACGAGCAGCGGTGTCTCTGTCACCTACTGGCTGAACCTGCTCCAGGTAAAATTGCATTTTCATCAAATCAATATAGTGCAGCTACAATGGTTTATACTTTTGTCCACGGTGATCTCACTCTCGTATATATCACGCCTTTGCTTCGAAAATTTAGAACATCGAATCTACCGGCAGGCCATTCCTGGTGACACTGAATCCACCGCATGTCCCGGATCATATCCTGCTCAAATGGAACACCAGCCATCCTGTTCCGTCCATCGCTGCTGCAAAGGCTTCCCTGGAGCTTCAGCAGATCCAGGGAAACAGAGGAATATGGTTCTGCGGGGCATATCAAGGTAACTCCCTGGATTCTGTCTTTAAGCATGTGCACCTCTACATATATTTCTATTAGGTTCCTTACATTGTGGTTCACACAGGTTATGGCTTCCACGAAGATGGTCTTAAGGTACTTCCTGTCTGCACAACTTTTTTCTTCTACAAAATGTAATTTTGCACAGTGATATTTATGTTCTGGATGTGTTGATGACCGCAGGCTGGAAAATCAGCGGCTCAAGGTTTGCTTGGGCAGAAGAGCAGCCTTCTTCTGAACCCAAAACAGATGGTCCCATCATGGACAGAAGCTGGGGCTCGTCTTATGGTAACAAGGTTTCTCAACCAATACGTAACCATCGGCAACATGATGTGAGTTCATGGGACAAACATATAACCCCAGCCCATTGTATGATAAGAAACCTCACCTGATTAGTTTTGCTTGTCCCCAGCATTCTTGAAGAAGGTGGCACTATGTTCAGTTTTGGTGAAGTAGACAAAAAATGCCTTGTCAAATCTGTCCTGCGAGTTCATGACCCTCTCTTCTACTGGAAGGTTTAGTTACCATCTAAATAAATTCTCTTCAGTTTTGGAGGTTTTTTATTGGCCTCAGCTAACCAAATGTGAATTTTTAGGTCGCAACTGAAGCAGACCTTGGTTTGGCAGATGCGTACATTAACGGATATTTTTCCTTTGTCGATAAGAGAGAAGGACTTCTGAATCTTTTTCTGGTAAAAAGATATACATTATACTCAATTAATCTGGTGCATATACAGCTTAAATAAGCCATTTCCCTACAGATTCTCATTGCTAACAGAGACGCGCAGAAGAGTAGTAACAGCGCTGCCAGTAACAGGTACGAAATTCAGGAACTTTGAAGTAATTGATTATCAAGTATATAACCTTGTATGGTTAATTTGCAGGGGTTGGTGGACACCCATGCTATTAACAGCTGGGATCGCATCCGCAAAATATTTCCTGCGCCACATCTCACGGAAAAATACTGTCACACAAACTCGCCGGAACATCTCCCAGCACTATGATCTGGTCATTCCCAATGCATCTTCCTCCTGCTGTCCTCATCTCTCTCTGGATGTCCTCGCTGACAAATCACAAATTCTGAAATGCACGTGCAGAGTAACGATTTCTTCTCGCTTTTTCTGGATCCATCGATGACTTACTCCTGCGCAGTATTCAAGGTTTGTTAATGGTGTGATCAGAAGTAGTATGAACTACTAACTGTGCATGCAGCATGTAAATTAAGATGTGTGTGTAATCTTTATAGGTGGAAGATGAAAGCTTAGAAGTAGCCAGCCTACGTAAAGTCAACCTCCTAATCAAGAAGGTAATACTACTAATATAAGTATTAAGACTTGTTGAGTACATGCATAGATACATTCATGATCTGATAAATATGTAATGATGTAAGGCTAAAGTGGAGAGAAATCATCATATTCTTGAAATCGGTAGCGGCTGGGGCAGCTTAGCGATGCAAGTGGTGAAGCAAACTGGATGCAAATACACAGGGATTACACTGTCGGAGGAGCAACTTAAATATGCTCAAGTGAAAGTGAAGGAAGCTGGTTTAGAGGTAAATTGTGATTTTAGACTACCTTCGGACATAACTCTCGTTTTTCTTAAAACTCAGACCATACTTGATGATTAAGATGCCTTGAATAAATTAATCCAGTTTAACAAGTGCTCCTCTCTGTTTTAACCCGGTGTCTTGTGTTTGTCAGGATCGCATAACTTTCCTGCTCTGTGACTACCGTCAAATACCAACTCGTTGTAAGTACGACAGGATCATATCTTGGTAAGTAATAATACTGTTGTGCTGGCATGAATATATCGAACGGAAGAAAATATTTACCTCTTGTTGACACATGCAGCGAGATGATTGAAGGGGTTGGTCATGAATTCATGGACGATTTCTTTGGCTGCTGCGAGTCTCTCTTGGCTAAGGATGGCCTATTTGTCCTCCAGGTTGGTTCTAATAATTGCAAACATACACACATCAATTCGACTCATTTTTCAGGACGAATCTTCAACCATCAAATAACTAAATTCAGAATTATCTCTTTATGTATATATATGCAGTTCATATCAATACCGGAAGAACGGTACGAAGAATACAGGAGAAGCTCAGACTTCATAAAAGAATACATCTTTCCCGGGGGTTGCCTGCCTTCCTTGGCCAGGATCACGTCTGCCATGTCCAGTGCATCGAGGCTCTGGTACGTTATTTGCATATATAGTTTTTCATTGCTAGGAAGTCCCCTATGAATAGTATTTTGTGAACTAGATAGTTACTGAATTTGGAGATTAATCACACACACTGTTGTTGGAATGCAGCATCGAGCAGGTCGAGAACATTGGGTACCATTACTACCCAACGCTGATACGCTGGAGGGATAACTTCATGGCAAACAAAGAGTAAGCATCCATGCATAGCATCCATGTTGAATAATTCCACAAAGCTTATAACAATGTATATGTATATTACGTGTTTGTGGATTGCAGTGCGATTTTGGCTCTGGGATTTGACGACAAGTTCATCCGTGTATGGGAGTACTATTTCATATACTGTGCTGCTGGTTTTAAGTCACGAACGCTTGGAACATACCAGGTAAACCATCTTCTTAACTACGAGCAGCAGATATAATTTCTCCACCTGGATGTGTTTGCAAGGATTTGGCAATGAATCGCTATTTTTTTACCGGCATCACAGGCACCCTTCAGTAAATAGCAGGAGAAAAAATGTTGTTTTCATCAAAGTTTGTGTGAATTTGATAAAATATGATTAGTTTTTACACAAAATTCAGAAAATAGCTTTTGAATTTATGGAGTTTATAGTGGTAGTAAAGAATCGGCATTTTCTAGTTACCACTGGTTACCTGTCCAATCAGCCTCCTATGGTAATATACTCAATTTGTTAGCCAAACCGTGAGTGTTTGCGCCCTTTATTTGAAATGTACATTCCATTGCATAAAGATGGTGTGGTTTCTGCTGTTACAAAAAGTTGTGATATCCTTTTCGAAAATATTGATTATGTTGTAATATGTGCGTTCATGCTTGCAAAATACAACCAGATGTTTCCTGCAAAAAACATTGGTGCAAAGCTTGAATAATGACTAATATGCTACCAAACAGTTAGCCGCACAGTATGCATATTGCATAAGTAATGAATATGCACAAACTTCTAGATTTGTTATGCAGCATGCCCGCCAAAATAAATGTGGTAGAACATTTTGAGTAATGGATGAGGACACCAGCAATTCAGCATTGCTAGCCAACTATGTTTGTTTTGTGGCAATTAACTTCTGATTAATACTGCTAAGACATGTGCTTATATTTTTTTTTGGTTGTATACAGATTGTGTTTTCAAGACCTGGCAACGACAAGCTGGCCAACGCCGATAACCCCTACGCAAGTTTTCCGGCGGCCTAGCCCGCTCATAGAACAAGTCCATGATCATTATTCATACTCATACATCTATACATATATATAGCTTGCATTTAATCATCGGCAAATTAAGTTTCATAAACTGTAATTCATAGAGGGAGTGTGAGTGTCAACCAGTGTATGAACTACTACGACTACACGATGATTCATTGAATGATTCATGTAAGGTCTGGCTCATCGATGACAACTGATCTGACATTTGTGTGCCAGTTCAAGGTGAAGGTTTTCTGACGATGTATGGTCATTTCAGTGAAATCGAGAGAAAACCTTCCAAAAGAAAAACTACCTAGCTGAACTAGATCCAAACAACAGAGAAGCTACTTACCTGAACTGGTCGTAACAAGGGTCGAGACGCCACCTGCATTATGGCTCCCTCAACTGTCATGTCTTGACCTTGCTTTTCCCAGGCAGCACGAGACTGCTTTTAAAGATCTTTTTCGACATGGCATTTGGTTATGGCAAAGGCTCGACGTTGGTCTTAGCTTCTAGCCATATTTCATCATCTTGGTGATGTCATATGCATCCGCTGCCTCTTCTGCACTGTCTGCATATATACAGATTGAGCAAATGTGGTTAGGACCTTCATACAAGTGCAATTTGTGAGGTGTTGCTTCAGAAGACGATTTTGTCAATGACTTTATTGCTCTGAAGACACATAAAAATAGGTAGTTGCTATTATAAAACAAAATCCTTGTATTACATGATCCGATTTTGTCAGTGACTTTATTGCTCTTACATTCCAGTACCGTGCTTACTCTGGTAGGTAGATCCTATTGTTACAATTTCATTTCAACTCAATGATCTCTCTTGATCTTGACACACTTCACCACACCGGCGATCACAATGTATGGCCAGAACTGCGACAGCAATCCCATTAGCATCGACCGTGCCAACCTCCACCATGCCTGTGCTCCGAGCCTCTTCAGCAGCACCAGCTGAACGCTGTAAACCATCCAGATGAACCAAACAGCATCGGCAAATGTGAGGGCCGTGATAGCAAAAGTTGCCACGGCCGTGGTGCGCGCAACAGGGGCCAGCACCACGTACAGTCCAAACACGAAGGCAACACTGAGGCTCCTCGCCGAGGCGCTCATGAGTAGCGCCGCCGAGGCAAGGCTGATCATGCGGGTGCGTATGTCCACGTTGACAATCCCTGCATATATCAGCAGGGTGATGGATAGACCAGAGAGAATGAACGCAAGCGTGTTGGCGATGATGAACACATGGAAGGCGGAGTGCCCAACGAGCATCGGCGTGCCACCATTCTCAGCATCATCGCCCCGGTAGCCACCTGGCAGGGTAAAGGCTGCGGCGAATGCCACCGTCGCGATCAGAACAGAGCCGATGCCAGCAATCTGCGTGGATGTGATGATCTTCTGTGCTTCTTCCTTTTGGTCTAGCCTCCTAGTGTGATTTTCGTGGAAGAGATCAAATCTGTGAGTACCATTTTGAGCGCCGCCATCTCGTAGCAACTTA
Source organism: Avena insularis (assembly GCA_023614405.1). Taxonomy (NCBI): domain Eukaryota; kingdom Viridiplantae; phylum Streptophyta; class Magnoliopsida; order Poales; family Poaceae; genus Avena; species Avena insularis. The sequence continues at coordinate 1,387,663 of CM042690.1, forward strand.
TGTGATGCAGCCCGTCCTACAGACGCACCTCCATCTACAACACCTAATCCCCCAAGTGGACCAATGACTCGCGCCCGTGCCAAGCTCCTACAAGCCAAGGTTAACTCGCTCCTTTCCTCATGTGATTTTGGCCTACCTTTGGATGGCTTGCTACTTCATGCATCTACGTTATGTATCCTCAGATATGAAGCAGCACCACCACACCAAGCCACCAAGGAAGCAGGACCAGGAGAAGAAGCTGCTGGAGCTCTGCACACCGGAGTCTCCGGTGTAGACCGGAGTCTCCGGTCCCCTACACCGGAGTCTCCGGACCTTCCTCCGGTCCGGCCCCAGGAACCAAGCCCGGGACAGTCTGATACCCCCTCCGGAGACGGGTCCGGAGATTGACCGGAGTCTCCGGCCCAGACCGGAGTCTCCGGACCCCAGACCGGAGTCTCCGGACCGACCGACGCCAGGCATGTTAAAAGCCTTTTGGGCCTGGCCCAAGTAACCCCCAATTTCGCCCAAACTTCCAGTTTTATTCCAGAACTACCCCTGTTTATGTGGTTGGCCTATATATAGCCCCACCCCTCATATGTAAACCCTAGACTTGGATAATGATAGATTAAGACACCCCTTGTGGATCTTTTAATCTATTGGTCTCATGCTCCTTGATAAGGAGCACCTATTGTCCACCCTCCTCTTGGATCTTGCCTAGTGCGTTCAAGTTGTACAAGGCCTTGGGTTCTCGGTTTCTCGCCCCCAAGTCGTCAAGATCTCACCAAGCACCTCGTCCCCCGTTGTTGGCGTGGAGAGCGAGCTTCGCCCAACACCGATCCTAGGGATTATGTTGGACCGGTTGCCACCGGCGTGAGAGATAGGCGTGTATCGTGTTTTGGTGTGCGTGTGTTCGTGGTTTTCATCTCCTTCCTCGATTTCATCTCCCGACCACTGCTTTCCCCTCGTTTCTAGTGGAATTCGTGAAAGATCGGGCCAACCCCGGATTCCCCCCATAACATTATGTATAATAATTTCCACATTCTGCGAAAATAAAAAAAGGAAGAAACAAACCAGAAGAAAATGAATCTCAATTTGTACATATCAGTGGGACTATATGTATGAGCACATTGAAAGATCACATGTGCACGAAGCAAGAGAAAATGCTTACTAATCCATAAGTAACCCCTGCGGGTACGCTGCTCCATGAAAGATCAAGTGGTGTTTGCCCTATGTTGTTTGTCACGTTCAGCATAACGAATCGGTTTTTCATCAGCAGACCAAAGATCCATAACTGTCCTGTCTCAACAGCTAAGTGCAGAGCAGTGTTGCCATCGTCATCCTGCATGTTCATGATAGATGATGCAAATTTCTGACCCTGGAACTTGCAAATGTACTTGACCACGGACATGCTCTCCTCTTGGACGGCGACATGGAGGAAAGTCCTGCCCTTGGCGTCACGCAGCTCGGCGCAGTCACTGCGACCATCAAGCAAGACCGAGACCGCCCCAACCATGTCCACCAATGTGGCCACATGTATGGGAGACGATCCGTTGCTGTCTGACTGATACGCCGCCGATGGGTCGGCGGCCAACAGCAAGCTAATCACCTCGTGCTCCCCCCATGACGCGGCGAAGTGAAGAGGCGTGCTTCCAGTTGATCGGTCTGCTGCTTTGATGAGATCTCTGTTCCACTCCAACAACATTTTTGTGGTATCTACAGTTGGAGCTGGTTGTCAGTGTTGAAAGAATTAAAGCAATAAAATGATGTATCCTTATCCTTTTGCTGTTCTCAAATCCAAAATGAACTGCATGCTGGATCTGTTCCATGTTAAAACTATCTTTGTCTCATGGCATCCAATCTTTCGAATCTCAGATTGAGGGGGATTTCCAGAACAACCGGAAAAAGGCAGTTTGAAACTTGACCAAATGTAGCATAGATTTAACACACAAATTCAGCGGAGCTTGTAGTACATCAGCAAATTTATACTCGACTTGTAACAACTACTCCATAGACAATTAATGGACAATAATAAGTGGCAGGTTAGCTCACTAGTTCGGCGTGCTCCAGCAGGAACACCAGAAGACTATTCTCCGGCGACGCAGCCGGAGAATAGGTGACGCAGCCGGCGGCGCCATTGAACCGACTGCCGATGCCTGCACCAGCCGGGCGCTGCCGGTCCACGACTCCCGGAGACCTGAGCCGACCAAACGAGGGCCAGCCAGATGCTCAGGGAAGAGGAGATGCAGCAGGCTGCCGGATTCGATGGCGCCGCCGGTGTGAGCTTTTGGAAGAGGATAGGGAATAGGGGAACCTATGATGGGCTTTTTGACTGGCCATGCAACAAAGCTTACCATAGGCTATTGGGCTGGGATCAAAATCCTGGTCACATCAACCCATCAGGCTCCCCAAACGAAAAAAAAACATGTACTACAAGTTCCAAATGAATCCCTATCTCAGCCAGGGGCGTAGCTCTCACTAGGGAACTGTAGGGCAACCGCCCTATTTTGATTTTTGACAAAAAGGTTTAAATGTGTATATTTTTTTAAAATAATTTGAGTGGTCATACGCTGAAAACAGACTTCGTATGAGAAAGCTATGTTTGTTTCAATAAACACTGCGCAAGACTGATTTTAAAATAAAATAAAGAGTAAGTATAGTCTAGTTTTAAATTAAATCTTTCTTTTTATTTTTGCAATAGCTAATTCTTAATCTAGTAAAACTCAATGTCTTATATGGGATATCTAAGGAGGACCTAAGAGTATTTTGGCCATGTTATGGCATGTGGCCAAAACCAACTCTAGTTATGTGACTAGTTTATGTTTTCATGTTTCTAGTTTGTCTTGTATATACTATTGATATAAAAATGTAATTGACATGCTTGCTCAATTGGAGAAATGATGGTTTATAGCCCTACTGAAATATGTGAATCCGTGCAAAAAGTTAATTATCACAGTCCTAATAATGGAGGAAATGGTAACAAAATGAGGAAAAGTCATTCAAAGGGAGAAGACACTAGGTTTTGATTATTTAGGAACACGGAAACCTTCTATTTTTTTATAGAATCTATTACAATTGATTTTGATCATCTCTTTGATGAGTTATTAGTAGAGTTGTCTCAGAACTACTTGTCTTAACTCAAGTGACTCATTTTATAAGTTTAATGTGAATTAGATTTCTCGACTTACTGAGATTTATCATGAGAATTTATCTCATTATGAGCATGTGAGACCCTGGGGCATGACTTAACAGGATTAATAAATACCAACAAGTTGCAACCTTTTTCCAGAAGCTCATTTGAAAAGAACTCTAAGATTAAGCGTGCTTGGCTTAGAGCAATTTGAGGATGACTGACCAACCGGGAAATAGGTACCGGGTGCGCACGAGTGAGGATAAAGTGCATAGAAAAGACTAGTGTTGGTTAGTGGGGTAAGTCTAGATATCCTATTGAGCAGCCAGAAGTGACAGCCGATGGTCCAGAGAGGCCGGAGTGTTACAAGTGGTATCAGAGTCGGCCCTCGCGGTTATACGGGCATGTGTGGGTCAGTGGAGGACATGTGGAGTATCACGCGTGTGGTCCGGAGTGAACACGGCATGGTACATGTGCCAACACTGGACACAGACGTATGCCAAGAGGGGACGTCCCTGGCTTATGGTTGATCGATGAGTGCGTCGATCTTCTAAGAATGTGTGTATGTGAGATCCTGGCGCATGGCTTAATAGGATTGATAGTATACCTGTATCAACAAGTTGTAACTTCTTTTTCAGAAGCTCATCTGAAAAAAACTCTGAGGTTAAACGTGCTTGGCTTAGAGCAATTTAGGATGGGTGACCGACCAGGAAGTGGATACCGGGTGCGCACGAGTGAGGACAAAGTGCGTGGTCAGTGGGATTAGTCTAGAGATCCTATTGAGCTGTCAGGAGTGACAGCCGCTGGACCGGAGAGGCTAGTGTGTTACAGAGCATGAGCCTATGTAAGATAACCTTAAGATATTCGTTATTCATATGTGGAGAATTAAAGACTTCAGAGTTTATCTTAATATTTGAATAATACATTATGCTTCATTTTGCTTATAGTCTTATTGAGTTGGCATTGCTTTTACTGGTGACAACAACATTTGAAAGGGCTCTCTCGATGGCAAAAATCATTAGGAACGAGCTAGAATTTACTTTTATTTTGGAGTTCGCCCTACCTTAGATTTTTTCCATCCTCCGCCAGTGATCTCAGCGATACTTGGGGTCCCCTAGGATGGTAGGATGCTCTAAAAAGGATGCTTATGATATTTGAAGGATAGAGTATAGCATCAGGTGGTAAGCAAATTATAATCAAATCTTTGGCTCAAGCAATCTCAACTTTCTTCATGTCTTGTTTTAAACTTCGGGGATTATGCTCCTATATGTCCTATTGCACAAGTTTTGGTGGAACAGCAAGAAAGGTGAAAGCAAGACTGCATGTGTCTCTTGGGAGGATAGGACATAACCAAAGAATATGAGTGGAATGGGCTCATGTGATATTGAATTATTTAACCTAGCCTTGCTAGCTAAACAAGCATGGCGTATTGTTTAGGTTCCTATGTCCCTGAGTGCTAGGAGCAGCCAGACGTGGGACAAAACAGATCGCTCCTGGGTCGCTAGCGCGAGGCAGCCTCAGGGTGCCCCCATCTGAACCCTAGCCAGCTGCTGCTAACGCTCTCCCTCTGGTTGTTGTCGTCGTCTTCGCCGGTGGTGGCGGCCACGCCTAGACTGCTGAAGGCGGCGGGCGATCTGCGCGGCCTCGTCGACCCTCTTCGTGTCAGGGGTGGACACTAAGGGGCTATGTCGGTGGATCCAAGCAGAGCGGCGTTTGCCAGCGGCTTGGAAGGGAGGCGTAGAGGAGAAGATGGGGGTGATGGTGTGTACTTGGAAGCGGCATAGTGGTTTCCTTAGGCGGCGATGCTGCATCTCGGTCTCTCTCTAACCAATCTCTGGGTTCAACAATGGCTGCGAAAGGGCTGAAGGCTGACTCGCTCGTTCCGTTTGCCGGAAGCCGGTCGGTGGTGTGGGGACTGCTGGATCAGCCTAAATAATGGTGGTGGTCCTAGGGTTCCTTCCGCGCAAAGACGAAGATCGGTTGGTTGCCTGTCCTCGATGATCTGGTCTGGAGCGACGAGTTCCGAAAGTCTCCGCCGACGAACTCCTATGGGCGACTATGCCTGGAGATTGCTAGATTAGATTGAATTTGGTCAGACATAACCGTGTTTTTTATGGCCGTTTGGTTTCAGCGACAGCGTTGCGAAGCTCTGATATCTGTTACCATCATATGTCATGTCCTTGCCGATCCATGGTGAAGTCAGATGCAGAGAATCAGGAAACCTGGAACATGAGGAAAATGATGGTGATTTGCATCTTTGTAGCGACGAGGAACTGGCTGCATGATCTATAATTCGAAGCAGCGACTGTTTGAGGGACGACAACACAAGAGGATTTCCCAATCTTACCTTGCAGGATGAAAATGCAAGGTCTGGCTTTAATTGGTTGTGCCTGACAATGGCTTTTTTGAAGACATTGTTTTGCGAATGAGGACATTCTCCAGGGTGAAACTTATGATATTTGATCGGGCGACGATGGTGTTGGTGCAATGTTTTCTTTCTTAAAGGCATCACTATTGGAGTGGTTGGACAACTGGTGTTGTTCTGGTGGTGTTAGTGACATTGCTTCGAGGAATCATTCTTTGTTACGAGACTTTTCTTTTTTTTTAATTCTTTTTTCTGGGTTGTGTGCATCCTAAGGCCAATAGGGCATGCGTTGTTACAGAGGCTGGGTGTAATTGGTTCTTTTCCTAAAAAAAATGTCCCTAAGTGCTCAAATCCTTAAAGCAATAGACTTTTTCAAATGGGCCCTTCTTGGAAGCGGGGCTGGGATCATCACCATCCCAGGTGTTGAGGGTCATTCTCGAGGGGACGCGACATCCTCTCTCTAGGTTTGATTAATTAAGCGGACTAAAACCAGGGAGTATAGAGCAAGTTTATGTAAGTATGCTATAAAACTTTAAATAATATATTTGAGATGATTTGGAGAGAGAAGATTAGTGGGCTTTTATGCAAGAGCTAGCTATAGCACGTGCTCCTAGGCACTCTGTGTGAGTGTAAAATAAGCCTTAGACAAATAAATTAGTATATATAGTTATAACTAACTATTGTATATGTTGGTTATTAGGTGGACTATATAGATAACGTGGCGGTGGCTTATAGGCAAGAGCAGACTTTGTTATTGAATTTGCTCTAACATATGATATGATAAATGGTTCCAGGAGACTTTAAGTTGAGACCTATCTGTGCAATAATAAATCCACCTCAAATGGTTAGCGAACCGATCGATGGTTCATATGGAAAATGGAAGGAATCAGTCTTGAATGAGAATTTTATTGCAATGGGTAAAGAGGCAAATCATGTCAATCTCGTTAAGCACAAAATCCCAAGATATCATGTTGTGTGTTTGCGTAACCAACATATCAAGCGGGATACAAGTAACTTATTCGCGGACAGGGCGCATAACCAACATATGGTTGTGTGTATTTGCATGCAAATTATATAGATTGACTTAATTAAGCTTTGGTAAGAAAAAAGAAGATGGTGTTTTGTTTTCTAGTGATACCACGGCTGTATGTATGTGGTACTGATAAATGCAATGTGAAAGTGTCTAATTTGGAATTTATAAAAAAAATAAGAAAAGGCTTGACCCGGCGAATTTAAGTAACTCGCACATGAGACCATAAAAATGAGACCGGCAAAGGGAAAAACCATAGGCTTTGTATTAAATAGAAGGTGTGAGGGCATGGGGCTCAAACCTAGAGAATTTAAGTAACTCAGCATACACGGGGATCGAACTCACAACGGTAGGAAAGCACCACTTTGCTTCTATCACTGGGCTAGACACCCATCTACAATTTGTATTAAGTAACCCGCACATAAGACCACAAAAATAAGACCAGCAAGGAGAAAAACCCTACGACTTTGTATTAAGTAGAAAACCCGTATTTTTTTTTGAACGGTAAAGGGCCAGAAGGCCCAGGAAGCTGCTCAATTAACGACGGTGGGTACAGTTACAAAGAAACCCCTGAACAAAGGGGCCAAATAGAAAGGGGACAGCACATTTGCAAAAAGGACCTTAACAAAACAATAAGAAACGCGATCAGGTCCTTGCCCTTCTCCACCGCATCCGGTCGTCGTCGACGCCCTGGAGCCCGCATCGTCGCCGGGGAACCTGCCACTTGGGGCGATGCCAGCTTTGGACCACACGCACAGGGCGACGAGAAGATTCCGCCTCTCGCGGAAGATCAAGCTCGGCTTCATCCGAGCAGAGATGTGGCCCTTCTCGCCACAGATAACACCGGCACATCTTTGTCGATGTTGAAGAAAGATCAATGACGGAGCTTCACAGACTGCAGCACCAGGGTACTGCAAGCTTGGCGTAGCAACCGGCCAGCTCCCGGCATCACCGCCCCAGCTCTCCTCGCCACCATGGCCGGCCAGAGAGGAGCAGTGAACACCCGAATCAAGCTTGCACAAGCCAAAGCAACTGACCTTATGAATGGGGCTTCCAGAGACAAGGCTACCGCCGAATCTGGCTCCGACCGAGGGAGCTCTGCAGCGGAGCGGGCCAGCTCCAGAGGATGGCAGCTCTGGCCAGAAGAACTGCACATCAGATACCCCGACCTCCTCATGAATCTCGCAGCCACCAGCACGGCCTCCTCTCCCCCCTCGCCACCGCGGCCGGCCAGGAAGAGAAAGAGCACCCGTAGCTACCAGATCTAGAAGCGGCAGCACTTTATTCAACTGTCCTCCATCCGCAACAGCAGCATCAGCAAGCTCCAACCATTGGAGTTTACCAACCCACCGCGAGGACGGCCGACCGACGCCATGCAGGAGCGCCGGGGGGACAGGACCAACGGCATCTCGCCAAACACCACATAGGCAAACACAAAACCTAAACCTAGCCCTACGACACCTACGGCGAGAAGGCCGGAACCTAGACTACGGGGAGGGCCTCGCCGCCGCCACTCTCCGGCGGCAGCGCCGCCGGAGAGGGCCTTGGCTCGACTAGAAGTGGAGAGGAAGGAGCTCAGCTACAGTAGAGAGCGGAGGGGTGGATGGGGGAATTCGTGATGATCTGTAGAAAACCCGTAGAATTTAAGTAACTCAGCACGCACGGAGATCGAACTCGCACCTCCTACTACTAGGCTAGATGCCCATCCATAATTTGGAGTATGTAAGTCATAGTAATACTAATTTGAGGATAGGAGGGCTAGATGCCCATCCATAATTTTTAGAGTCTGTAAGTCATAGTAATACTAATTTGGGGATAGAAGGAGTAATTACAATGTACTCCCTTCGTTTTATATTATAAGATGTTTTAGATTTATGAAAAGAGTGTGTTTGGATTTTTTTTTTAGTATGTAGGTTTGTAGTAATTATGAGTGAACATACAAACTAAAAAAAGGTCTAGATACATTTTTTTTATAAAGCTAAAGCATCTTATCTTATGGAATCGGCTGTGTGCATCTTAGCTATGCAGAGACCGGGTTCGAATACTTAAACTTTAAGTAATAAAGCGGTTATTTATCGGAAAACAAATCTAATATTATGGAAGGGATCGAGCACTACTCACCTTGGCCCTTGAGAACGGCTGCATGCAAGGCATTCCGGCCGTCGGGTCCAGAGTAGGACAGCGCCGGGTCCTTGTGATAGAGCTATCTGGCAATGTCGTCGCGGCCCAGCTGGACGGCCAAGTAGAGCGGCGAGGCGCCCTCGGACAGCGGCACACGAGCCAGCTGCGGGTCCTCGGCCGTGAGCCGGCCGATCATGTCCCCGTCGCCCAGACGAACCGCCTGGTGCAGCACCGTCTCTCCACGCTTGTTCTGCGCCCTCAGCATCGCCCGCACCCTCCCGTCGTCGCCGCCGCCGTTCTCGGATCTCGCGAGGGACACGAGATGGGCGACCATCCCGCGGCTCCCGCCCCGGGCGGCGCAGTGCAGGGGGATGTCGCCGTACCTGTCCCGGGCGTCGAGGAGGTGCCTGGCCTTGCCGTGGATCACCGACGCGCTCTTGAGGAAGTCCTCGCCGTCTCCCCTCGAGGCCACCACGTGGAGGAGGAAGTCCCGCTCAGCGGCTGACTCCATGGCGGCAGCAGATGGCATGATATCAACTACATCGACGACGGTCTCGACGGGGATGACGAGCCGAGGCGCCCCGAGCGCCGTGTCTCCGCCTCTGCTGAGAAGGAGACGGTCTAGCAGCGCCCAGTCGCCGCGCCGGGCGGCCATGACACTACTAGGAAAACGGTTATAGGTAATCCACACTTCGGTGGCGCACTTGCTAGTGGTGCCCCACGTGTAAAATAGTCGTGGCGCACTGCCCACAGGTGCCCTACGGATAACTGTCATAAGCATGGCGCACATGGGGGTGATGCGCCACGGCTATGTGTAGGCCAGGGCACATGTGGCCACATCACACATACCCGTAGCGCACTAGGTCAAGTTATCCGTAGGGCACCTTGACCTAGTGCGCTACGGGCATGTTTGCTGCTGCAGCTGGGTCAACTTAGTGCCCAACGGCTAAGTGGCATGCACCAACTCCACAACCCCCGGATCGCCTTTTTAGGGTTTGCAAAAAATAAAAGAAAATTATAAACCTTCAAAAAATTAAATCCTTTCATATTTAGGTAGGTAACGTGGTATAGCTTCTAGTAAAATTAATAAAAATAAGTTTCGACTTTATTTACAAAAAAAAGTCATGCCACGGTAAAAAGGCCGTAACTTTTGCATACGATATCGAAAAAAATCGTATAATATACCAAAATGACGAGAACGAGATTTCGCATCTGCTCGCAACCACCTCCGATCATTTAGCGATTTTTTAGATTTTTAAAATTCGAAAAGAGTAAAAAGTTACGGTCAAAAGACCGTTTTTTCCTGCAGAAAAAAAAATAGAGGGCGACTTACCCGTAGCGCACCACCACCTAGTGCGCCACGGATAAGCTTGGGCGGGATTCAAATTTGAATCCCCACCCCCGCCCTCCTCCCTTTTCCTTTCCCCTTTTCCCTTCCCCTTTTCCCTCTTCCTCTCCCTTTCCCTTCTCCTTCTTCCTTCTTCCTTCTTCCTTCTCCCTTCTTCCTTCTTCTCTCCTTGCAGTGACGGCGCGACGTCGACCTCCTTCTCCTCCTCCTCGCAGTGACAACGGGTGACGGCGGTGCAACGGCGGCCTCCTTCTCCTCCTTCTCGCAGTGACAACGGGCGACGACGGCATCCTTCTACTCACCGACCTCCCTTCCTCCCTCTCTTTCTTCCTCCCTCTCTTCCTCCATCTCTTCCTTCCTCCCTCTCTTCCTACCTTCCTTTCTCCAACCACACCCTTCTTACCACCTCGACGCCGACGAGGACTAGAGCGGCCACGACCCCTCTAGCACCTCCCTACCACGGCCATGCTCCGACGAGGTGACACGACTGCGGCGGCGATGCACGGACCCGATTGCTTTTGCAATTAAAACGAGGGTGTTTTTTGCATTTTTTTTGTTTTTTGAAAAACACATCTGTGACGCACCCTGTACCCCTATCCGTGGCGCACCACGCCTATCTCGATATAACCGTGGCGCATCATGCAGTGCGCCACGGCTACAAGATAGCCGTAGCGCGAGGCCCGTGGCGCACTGCTAGTGCGCCACGGAAGGCCTTTTTAGATGCGCCACGAATAGGCGTTTTTCTAGTAGTGTGAGCAGCTCGGGATCATGCGGCTTGCTCTGCAGCAGCAGGCTGCTGCTGCTGGGACTGGGAGTTTGCTCTGTGTTGCCGTTCTCTGGAGCCATATTTCTTTGGTTGCTCTGTGCTGGGACTGCTGGGAGCTTGCTGGTAGTACGTGAGCCATAGATCAACGACCACGTGTTAAAAGGCTGAGGACGGTGGGAATACAGTTCTTGCTCAAACCACACGTAAAGGGCGCGAATTCGAGAAATGCTGAACCAGCAGGATTTAGGCTGCAAAAGCTTGTACTACTGCTGAGATTGTTCGTTACGATAGGGGTAAATTCCAGTTTTTATTCTCTAGTTAGATAATTTTGACGTTAGTTACACCGATTTAGTAAATTTTTATTCCAATTATCCCATTTAGTAAAATTTATACTCTAATCTTTTTGAGCGATTGGATAGGTGGGTTCCAGCCACGTGGCACCACGAAGACGGTTTCTCTTCCGTGAAACCTTTGTACCAAAGCAAATGATAGACTGTATATATTGTATTTACGTAGAACCTAACTATAACTTATATCAAATTCTATTTGGCCTGAGAGCCTATATAACCACATAAACCCCACGGTCTTTTCCGTGTGAGCCTTTCCCCCAATACCGGTTTACATGGTATCAGCCTAAACCCTAGCTACACTCGATCCACTCCTAAGCCGCCGCCGCCGCCGCCGCCAAGGGTCTAAACCCTAGCCGCCGCCGCCGCTCACCTTCCGCTGCCCCGATGGCCACCCATTCCGCCCCCCTCTCCTCGGCCGCCGATGCCATCATTCTCGCTGCCGCCAACGGCACCACGGGTGCCTTACCCCAGGGTGGTGCCCCGCGCCACGCCAGCCCCGTCATCCTCTCCTTCGACGCCGGGAACTACACCAAGTGGGCGATCTACATGCGCGCCTCTCTCGGTCGCGCTGGGCTGATCGGCCACATCGACGGCACCGTCCCCGCCGCACCCACCAACGCCGACTGGGCCGCGTCGGACTACACCGTCCTCAACGTCCTCCATGCTGCCATCGACGAGGACGTCGCCGACATGGTCCTCGCCCGCGACTAGACTGCGCGCCGGCTCGTCGTCCTCGAGCTCTTCTCCGCCAACAAGGCCAGCAAGGCGATCTACCTCGACTTCGACTTTCGCTAGCTGGTCCAGGGCGCCTACTCCATCACCGAGTACTGCCGCCTCCAGAAGAAGATCGCTGACGCTCTCGCTGAGAACGACGCCGCGGTCTCCGATCGCACCCTCGTCCTCAACACCATGTGCGGCCTCGGGCCTCGGTTCTCCTCCGCGGCTACCGTGATCTCCATGACGGACCCGTTGCCTACCTTTCTCCATGTTCGGAGCATGATCCTCATGGAGGAGATGCAGCAGGCGAACGCCGCGGCCAGCGCCACCTCTACTGCCCTCGTCGCTCAGTCCCGTCCTCCTGCCCCTCCATGCACCGGCGCGGGGCTGCCGCGGGGAGTCCTCCAACTCCGGCAAGTCCCGCAAGCCGAAGACCAAGACGGATGGCAAGCAGACCACTGGAGGCCCCGCTCATACCGGCACCCCGGCGCCCTAGGGCCCCTGGATTTGCTTCTCCCCCGACGCGGGGCAGTGGCGCCTCCCACCTCTGGACCCGGCATCCTCGGGCCACGCCCCCAGGCCTTCAACACCACCGTCGCGCCCCTCTACCAGACGACACCGTCCTCCTCTGCTGCACCAGCATGGGACAACACCGGACTGATCGCGGCCCTGAAAAACCTGTACCAGCAGGGCGACTGGGTGATGGACTCCGGTGCCACGTCCCACATGACGAACGACGAGGGTAACATATTGTTCGCAGCTCCTCTCTCTCGTCCACACGTCGTAAAATGGGGAACGACACATCCATGCCTATTTCTTCCTCCGGTTACACTTCTTTTCGGTCTCCCTCTGGTCATCTTTTTCACCTCAACCACGTGCTTCTAGTTCCTCATTTAATTCTCAACTTACTCTCCATTCGCAAATTTAATAGAGATATTTTTTGCTCTGTCGAGTTTGACGCTCTTGGTTTTTCTGTGAAGGACCTGAAGACTCGTCGCGTGATCCTTCGCTGCAATAGTGAAGGGGATCTCTACATGTTTCATGGCACCCCTCACTGTGCGCCTCCCGCCGCCATGCTTGCTACCACCACCACCACCGCTGATCTCTGGCACCAAAGGTTTGGACACCCCGGTCGCGATGCCATGGCGGTTCTCTAGAAGTTTTCCTTCATTAAGTGTAATAAAGCTAGGCGCTCCTCTGTCTGTCATGCATGCCAACTTGGCAAACATGTGCGTCTACCGTTTAGTTCTTCTACATCCGTTTCTAGAGAAAAGTTTGAGTTGATCCATTGTGATTTGTGGACTTCACCAATTATTAGTAATTCTGGTTTTCGATATTACCTTGTTATTGTCTATGATTACTCTCACTTTTACTGGTCATTTCCCTTGCGTCAGAAATCTTGTGTGCCTCGTAAACTTGCCAATTTTTTCGCTTATGTCCACACCCAATTCAATGCCACCATACGATCTCTTCAAACGGATAACGAAACTGAGTTTCTTAACTCCACTATAGAAAACCTTCTCTCCCAATACGGGACGATCCTCCGTCTCTCGTGTCTATACACGTCCCAACAAAACGGTAAGGCTGAGCGCGCCATTCGTACCATCAATGACACAATACGCACGCTCATGTTTCACGCTCATCTTCCCGAGTCCTTTTGGGCTGAAGCACTTGCCACTTACACTTTTCTTCTCAACCTAGGCCTAGCAAGGCCATTGGCTCGCGCATCCCTTACACCCGCCTCCATGATCTGTCTCCCCCATATGACACACTGCGTGTTTTTGGATGCCTTTGCTATCCCAATATTTCCTCCACCATTAAACACAAACTACGTCCTCGGTCTCTCCCTTGTGTTTTCCTTGGTTACCCATCGCAACAACGAGGTTACCGCTGCTTTGATCCCATCTCCGGGAAAATACTAATCTCACGACATGTTATTTTCGACGAGACTGTTTTCCCGTTTCAGACAGCAGCTTTGGCTCGAGTACCACCCGCGCCCTCAACGCCTCGACGCTTGGACTTCCTCTTCACCAACATACGGGTCCACCCTCGCATGGGCCCCCCCGGCCACGGCCGTTGCATGCTTATCACGCGCTTGGCACCCGCGACGCCGACCTCCTACGCCATGGCAGACCGCCCTTCTCGCCACGCAGCAGCCCAGCGCCCGCCACCTTTGCCACGGCAGCACGCCACCCTGGTGTGCCGGCTCGGTGGCCTCATCCTGCCGTCACGTCGACCACAACACCGGCCTCGCCTCCCACCGGTCCCCTGCTGAGGACTACACGGTCTGGCCGCTCCGTGCGTCCCATTGACCGCCTGGACCTCTCTATCACGGACTCCGTCGACGCCATGACTGTAGTGTCCCGATCTTTGATTGGATCGAGCACCGCTAATTTCACAGCAAGCAGGAGATGGGATCACAGAATTGGGGATGAGGGGATGAAGGGTAGGTGAGATTCAGACGAAATAAGGAGATGGGAATTCAGAGTTTAGTTACAACACACCCCCTCACGTAGGCCTACTTGCCTCTATTTAACTCTAGCCACGCGCTTACTGGACCCCGGTCCACGACTCTTAACTCACACAAATGTAGTCACGTTCTCTGACGTGTGGGCGCTTGTTGAGCTTGCCGGTCCATTGTCTTCCTAGAGAGACGACTCTATGTCCACCGATGCATCTTCAGAAGATGGAGGTGTGACACTTCCCTTTCGAGCACCATCTTCCTCCCACATAGTTGCTGCGGAAAGCGTTGCTTTAGCTTCGTAATCTTCCCAGTTGCTTGTGCTGCTTCGATCCACGCCATTTGATTAGCACTTGTGTTGCTGTACTATATCCTGAACGCACCATGCGACGATCTAGAATTTCCACAGGCTCGGCAGCGGCCGCTGTCGGGAACATCAGGCAGGTCACTATAGACAGGAGTGTACCTGGGAGTAAATGGCTTCAATTGAGAAACATGAAAAACCGGATGCACCTGGGCAGTCGAAGGAAGCTGCAATTTGTAGGCAACCGCTCCAATCTTTTCCAAGATAGTATAGGGACCAAAGAACTTATATGATAACTTGGGATACGGGCGATTCACCACAGATTGCTGAGCATATGGTTGTAGTTTCAGTAGAACTTGCTCACCGACGGCAAACATTCGTTCAGTTCGATTCTTATCAGCATGGGCCTTTATTCTGCGTTGTGCTTGCAGCAGTTTATCGCGCAAGAAAGTAGTGTGAGCTTGATAGTCAGCAGCTTCCTCTGTTGTTGCAGATCCTTGACCTTGAGATGTTTGGAAATGCTCCAAAATTTGGCTCCTTTTTATGCGATTACGGAATGGTGAGGTACCAATTGCGATATGAAAACTGGTATTATACCAGAATTCTGCCATTGCCAGCCATTTGCGCCATGATTTAGGATGATCTTGTCTTGCTAACGCAAGTATTGTTCGAGGCATTGATTGACTCTCTCGCTTTGACCATCAGTCTGCGGGTGGTAGGCTGTACTGTACTGTAGTTTGGTGCCCACAGCTTTGATTAGCTCCCGCCAAAATGCACTGGTAAAAACCTTGTCCCGGTCTGAAGTGATAGAAAGGGGCACGCCATGCAGCTTAACAACATTGTCCATGTACACCTTGGCAACCGAAGCAGCAGTGAAGGGGTGGCGCAAGGGTAGGAAGTGAGCATACTTGGTTAGGCGGTCAACTACGACCAGGATTACATTGGCATTGTCTGACAGTGGAAGTCCTTCAATAAAATCCATTGTGATCCCTTCCCAAGGTCCCTCTGGAGGTGGTAATGGCTGAAGTAGACCAGCGGGTTTGGTGTTTGAGTGTTTGGCTTGCTGACAAATCGGACATTGTCGCACATACAGTTCCACTGCTAACTTCAGCCCCGGCCAGTAGTATAGCTTTTTGATGCGCTTGATCGTAGCTTGGATACCAGTGACCACCCACGTGTATCATATGGCGAGCAATTAACTTTGTTTGTAATGCCAAATTAGCGCCAATTACCATTCTTCCCTTGTACGTGATTATGCCATGTTCAAGAGCGTATCCTTTTTCATCAGTAGAGTGAATAGCAAGTCGTTGTTGAAGAGCACACATGTCACTATCAGTAGTGTAAGAATTCACCACCTCTTGTAACCATTCTGGTCTACAGACAGAAATATCCATTAGATGTCCCACTCTAGACAATGAGTCTGCTGCACTGTTGTCGATCCCCTTTTTATACTTGAACTTAAATTGCAAACCCACTAGTTTTGCCATCGCCTTGCGTTGGAGATCCGTCGTTAACTGTTGATCACTAAGGTTGCACAAACTTTTGTGATCTGTCAGAATAAGAAAAGGGCCTCGCTGCAAGTACTGTCGCCACTTATCCACTGCCATCATCACTGCTAAGAACTCCTTTTCGTAGATGGATAGTTTACGATTCATAATACCCAGAGCCTTGCTCATGTAAGCAGTTGGGTGTCCATTTTGCATAAGCACAGCACCAACTCCCGTATCACAGGCGTCGGTCTCGATAACAAATGATAGGTTAAAGTTAGGGAGAGCAAGCACAGGTGTGCTAACCATTGCTTCCTTCAGTGCCTGGAATGCATGAGCCGCTTGTTCTGTCCACTCAAACCCCTTTTTGCTCAACAATTGTGTCAAGGGTTTAGAAATGATGCCATAGTTGCGGACAAACTTCCGATAATACCCCGTCAGGCCAAGAAAACCTCGCAGTTCAGTTGCGTTCAAAGGAACTGGCCAGTTGCGCATCACCTGAGTTTTATCTGGATCCGTGGAAACACCAACATCAGATATGATATGCCCCAAATAGTGAATACTAGTCTGGCCAAATTCACACTTCCCCATGCTCGTACCCTGACCTCCCCATGCTCTGATACCACTCTGTAACACCCTCAGAATCGACCCTATGCAAGTTTTAGCGAAAACCCGCCAAACCCGCATAGAAACGATTCAAAGGTGCCCACCAGGCACTTTCGTGCGGGTGGAAAACGAAGTAATAACATTACACAACAGTCCTCGATGGGACCCACAGAACAGATATATATATAACAGCGACTCAAAGAGTCAAGAATACAGATATTATATACAAAGATCCAAATCACCTTGAAAATGATAGAGCGTCCGACTACGGACAAGATGCAAATGGGGCTAAGAGCCTGGAAGAATAACCAATGGCGTCCATAACCCTGCCCAGGCCAAGCCGGAAGGGTAACCCTGCTAACGGCGTCGATCTCAAAACCTGCTAAAACAAAAGGGGTGCCGACAAAGGGCAAAGGAAAAAGAGGAGCGTCGATCGAGGCGATTACAGCGAGGCTAGAATTGGCGGTCCTCGCCTACAAAGGTATGGTGGTGGCGGCGTGGCAGCATGCACTAAACAACCTATAGAGACTCGATGCAGCGGCTATCGAGAGGTAAGAAAGACCTAATCGGAACCAACGATACTACCATCAAACAAAACCCATCTGGCGTTTCCCCTCGAGACCAATCGAGAAGTCAACCGAGAACTCACACCGTTGGCGATTTTATTTATTCAGTTCTCGTTGCAATTACTAGTCAAGTATAGATAATCATCACGATAAATTAAGCGGTGGGCACTTTTAGGTAACCATTCCGTTGTAGTTGCAACACTTACTAGTCGAATCGATTAGCATGAGATAACCCAAAACCCAACAGTGTTTGTACTTTTATTTAGCCATTCCGTTATAGTTGCAATACTTACTAGTCATATCGGATACAAGTCAATTATATGACAGTAAACTTTAGTTATAATTGTCTATGATCAAGCACCTGCTCCAAGTCGTCCATAACCGCGGACACGGCTTCTCGAAAAGATTTAACCTGCGGTGCACCAAAGTATCCACAAGCACTTGACCCTTTTGCGGATCGGTTAACATACACCCATCGGTATGTCGTGGGGCCTAAGTCATGACGTTCCTGGACCCAAAGCAAGCACGGGGCCACCCACTAAGTACACCCATAGCGAAAGTCGGCGGTCTCGAGACGGACTTAGGGTTTGGGTGAACGGCTGTGACGACAATAAATCCCAAAAGCTGGACTGTCGACACCGCAGAAAACGTGTCCCGATCCTAAGCGATGCGTGTGCTATCCATCGCAATTTAAATAAAGCAGTAAAGCATGGCATAAGTATAGGATAGTAAATAAAACCTCAAACTAGTTGTGGCCCCCAGTACAATACTTTGAAATCAGGTAATAATCAATGGGGGGCCCATATCTCCCCACCTGTGGTTAGCGCGCTCGATCTCGGAGCAGTGTCAAGAACTCGAGGTCCTCACGGGACACAAGTGGTGATCGGAAACCAAATATTACCTATCACCCACCGATGCCTCTGCTTACTTACTTCAATTTTAGTTGTTAAACAATATTTAAAGTGAAACATAAGTAAAGCCATGATCATCTTCAACATTGAACATGCGGCACTTCTCCAACAACTGTGGTGCTTGACGACACGCAACAACTCTTGAGCAAGCGACTACTTGTGGGTCCAACTATCTACCAAACAGGCAATAGGATGTGTCCAAGGCAATATAGGGCTGCACGGGATATCACAGTGCGGGAACTAGAGCATCGCATAACACGAGATAGCAATAGATCAACGGAGGGAAATAAATACTATAAAAGTAAGATAGGTAGAAAGGGAGATGCTGCTTGAAAACATTGTCGAAGGTTCAACCGAAGATCGGGGTGAAGCTCACATCAACTCAACGGCCTTATCCGCGAAGAAGCAAAACACTAGAATAAACACCGGATGCAATATTTAATACTACGGTAGAAAATCGGCATGATGCATGTATGATGTATGACATGGCAAGGTGCGATGCAATTGGGCAATATTAAGTGGATCCGGGGTCCCGACATTTTAATTAGGTGACTTAAGTTGTTTTACTACCCCGCAATTTAAATGTTGTTTTAACATGGCAAAGATGGACAAGCCTCGAAGACCGTTCCCCGGACCGCCATGATCTTCTTTTCGGACCCGAAGACCACCAAGTGCTCCGTCATGGATAAGATGTCCGGACCCCGAAGACCGATCCCGGAGTTCGAAGACCGAACCCTGGCGCGACAAGTACTCCCTCGAGGACGCCGAGTACTTCACCTCGGACACCGAGACCCCGGATGCGACAGACCGATCCCGGAGTTCGAAGACCGAACCCTGGCGCGACAAGTACTCCCTCGAGGACGCCGAGTACTTCACCTCGGACACCGAGACCCCGGATGGGTGTGACAATGACAACCACGGCTCGACAAGCTCTTCAGGATCCACTCTAGCGCGCTGCTATGGCCGAAGAGCACCAGGCCCTCGTCGACAACGTCACCTGGTCTCTTGTGCCTCGTCCACCCCGCGCCAACATGGTCACGGGCAAGTGGATCTTTCGTCATAAGTTCCACTCTGATGGCTCCCTGGCTCGGCGCAAGGCGCACTGGGTTCTCCGTGGCTTCTCCCGTTGTCCCGGCATCGACTACGACGAGACATTCAGCCCCGTCATGAAGCCCGCCACTATTTGGCTCGTCCTCCACCTCGCCGTCTCCAGCTCATGGCCTGTCCGTCAACTTGACGTCAAGAATGCCTTCCTCAATGGTACTCTTGACGAAGTTGTCTACTTCCAGCAGCCTCCAGGCTTCATCGACACCAGCAGGCCCGACCATGTGTGTCGTCTGCACAAATCCCTCTATGGCTTGAAGAAAGCTCCCCGTGCCTGGTACCAGCGGTTTGCTGCCTACATTGCCACTATGGGTTTTGTTGCCTCTGTTACCGACACCTCCTTATTCGTGCTGCGATCTGGGCACAACATGGCCTACCTGTTACTCTATGTCGACGACATCATCATCATCGCCTCGACCACGCCTCTTCTTCAGCGGCTGCTCGACCGGCTCCATAGTGAGTTTGCCATGACGGATCTTGGTGCTCTTCACTACTTTCTCGGCATCGCCATCACGCGCTCCTCCGATGGTCTCTTTCTGTCCCAGCGACAGTATGCCGCTGACATTCTTCAGCGGGCTGGCATGGCTGAGTGTCATCCAACCTCGACACCCGTCGACACTCATGCCAAGCTCTCGGCAACTGATGGTGATTTACTTGCCCATGGCATGGAGTACATGAGTCTTGCTGGTGGCCTTCAGTACCTTACTCTGACGCGCCCTGACATCTCCTACGCCGTGCAGCAGATTTGTCTTCACATGCATGCTCCTCGCACTTCTCACCTCGCCTTGGTGAAGCGTGTTCTTCGGTATGTCCGTGGCACCATGGACTTCGGCTTTCATCTCCGCGCCTCGTCCTCGACATCCCTGGCGGCTTACTCTGACGCAGACTGGGCTGGTTGCCCGGACTCACGTCGCTCCATGTCAGGCTACTGCGTCTACTATGGAGACAGTCTGATCTCTTGGTCCTCCAAGCGTCAGACCACTGTCTCACGCTCCAGTGCTGAAGCCGAGTATCGCGCTGTCGCCCATGCGGTGGCTGAGTGCTGTTGGCTTCGTGAGCTTCTTCAGGAGCTCCATCGTCCTCTCGCCACGGCTACACTTGTCTACTTTGACAACGTCTTCGCCATCTACATGTCGTCCAATCCAGTGCAGCATCGCCGCACCAAGCACATTGAGATCGACATCCACTTCGTTAGAGAGCGCGTCTCTCTTGGCGAAGTCTGCGTCCTACATGTTCCCTCCGCTCTACAGTTCGCTGATGTGATGACGAAGGGACTACCGAGTCAGCTCTTCTTCGATTTTCGGTCCAGTCTCTGCGTCCGAGAACCTCCCGCTGCGACTGCGAAGTGTTAGACTGTATATACCTAACTGTAACTTGTACCAAACCCTAATTGGTCCGAGAGCCTATATAAACACAGGAACCCTACGGCCTTTTCCGTGTGAGGCTTCCCCCAATACCGGTTTACAGCAACACAACTTACGCAAGGCATCTAGCTGCAACACAACACACTTTTTTTGACAAATCAGCTGCAACACAACACTTTATTCTTTGTACCAAAGTAGAAAGCAAACCAGGTGTAATTGGGCGCATGCATCAAGTGTAATGTCCTGTAGGATCCCGTGCTAACGAAAAATAAGCAGCATTCGTGACTCCACTATCGCCACATACCACAAGCGTCTAAGAATGCGGGCCGATCGAGCTGGGGAGCCACGTCTTTGCCTCCACTAACTTCATGGCCCTTTGGTGCGCCGTCGTGCCAAGGTTATCGACGCCGCATTCCCCACGTCAAGTGCAGCGTCCTGGATCTAATTGTCGCGAAGAGTTTAAAGGTTTTTTAAAGAGGACAAAAGCTTTGCCTCATCTATTAATTAAGAAGGTGTCCAATTTTTAGGAGAAGACGGGGCAAAAAAAACACCAGGGTCAAACCCACTCAAACACCAATAACACATGGGCAAACAACCACACACACCGACAACCAAAACCTAAGAGAAGATCCACATAGCCACCCGATGAACACACCAACCACGACAGTCCTACACCGCGCCGATAAAGGGGCAACCATCAACCAATTACAGATGCATTTCCAGTACCACCCTTATTCTTGCTTGATTTCTTGTTCCCAAAGGCTGATCTTGGCCTAGCACCACCTCCCTAGACTTAACCTTAGACCCAATCAATTTGTTGGATCCAGGACATGCAACAGCCAAGGTGGCGAGAAAACCGCAAATCTCTCTAGCGACGATAGCTCCAGGCAGAGGAGTCAACGCTCCTGACTTATTAACCCCATCACCTATGGGAACCACAAGCCTATCGGACTCAGGCGAGAGAGATACTGCAACATCGACATCACCATCCTTCTCAGAGCCAAGCGCTTGAGCCATGATTGCCCATGCCCACGCACTCAGAGGCATCCGACACAAGAGGTTGCCACGATGGGACACAGGGAGAAAAACATCCATAGAGCTTCTCATCCTGAACAACAACAATAGGCGACTTTTGCTCAGAGGAGACAAGCACAACTGAATCCTGCGCATTAGTGATCCCCGGACCAACAGAAGGGCATGCCTCCGTCGGCTCCAAAGAATCCCTACCACGCGTCAACAACAACTTGAGAGCTGCCACTTCCTCACAAAGGGGGCGAGACGCCTCCTCAACTTGGACGTCTACCAACCGAAGGAGCTCCAAGCACATTAAGGCGACCTAGGACTGAAAGAGAGAGTCCAAAGTGGCGTTGACCTTGAACTGCTCACAACACCTAGGAGAGGTACTTGGTGGCACTGCTGCAAGCACCGATGAGTGTCCCACGACCTCATCCCAACTCCAAGATGACGAGGGACGACGAGGCTGAGCAGATGGAGAGTGGCACTGCTAGCAGGGAGCATGTGTGGCTGGAGAACGAGCACATGTGACCATCTCGTCGCCAAGAGCGGCAGGAAAGCGAGCATGACAGAAGCGCTCCCAATGACCAGGGCGACAACAACGGATGCATCTGAAGGGCTCACGGCAAGAGCTGACCTGGTGGTCACGCCCGAGGCACCAAAAACATCTCCCTCGAGCCCAACTCTTGGATTTCATCTGAACGTCATGTTTGGTTTCATCCCTGTAGACAGTATATCTCCTTTGTTTCACACAATACCGTTTAGGGAAGGATATTGTTCCCTGAGAGGCATCACCAAGCCACTTATCCTCCCAGAAATAAATCTCCAATCCATCTTTGATATTAAAAGTCCAAAGCAGAAAAATATGCTTTGTCAAATCCATTAGTCTAGTCCAAAAGTATGAATCTTCTAACTTTCATAGCACTTGAGACAATGTTTTTGAGCCAACATATTTCCTCCTAAATAGAGTTTGTCAAACACCATATTTCGTGAGTAGCTTAAAAAGACATTTACCTAGAAGAGCAGTATTCTTAATCTAATGGTCATGTATTCCAAGTCCGCAATCTTTTGGTCGGCAAACCACACTTCATTTGGCAAGCTGATATTTCTTTTTCTTGCTATCTCTTTGCCAAAAGAATCTTGATCGAAAATAGTTTAATATATTCAAAACTCTTTCCGGTAGTTTGAAAAACGAGGTCACATATAGTACCGTATTAGTGAATACTGAATTTATGAGTACACGTCTTTCACCCAGAGATAGCATTTTACTTTCCAACTACTAAGTAATTTTTTTATAGTCTTCCCCGTATTTTCACTCAGCATATATGAGCCTCCGATAACGGATCCAAATTACTAAATAGTTGATTGGAAACTGACCTTAATCCGCTTCGATAGTAATGGACCTCGCCAATGCCCCATACGCAGACCATGCGCAAGCCGAATTCTGGAGGGCGATGCAGAAGCGCCCCGACTAATGTGGATCTTAAGGTGCAAGACATGCTATGTCTGTTCTATTTTGCCAATGTCAGATTTTTCGTTCTAGGAGTATATGAAAGTACAAATATTCAGGTGTCGTGAGTGTCACGGTCACATTATCAGTTAGACTTTGTTCGGTTGCTAGTGAATCATTTCCCGCGTGGAACTAACCCCTACAGGTATTGGGTGATTATCCAATTCCATCTGGGGATTGAATCTCCGTCACTACATTTTCCTTGCCACCAGTCTGTAAGGATTTATTCATCTGAAGCAACCATCATTCATACTATGATCTATAAGGTCATCATCACATCGATTCTACATAAAATTCAACTCAAATAATTTGAAAAATATACTCCCTCTGTCCATAAATAACTAATAAGGTGGGTGTGTTCAAATTACAAACAAGCCCGCATAGATTGATATCATCACAAATTTGGCTAGATTCAAGATAGAAATTTTGAATCCCTGTCTACGAACCCTGATCCCCACCGGCCGCGACTTCCGAGGCCTCCAGGAGCAGAGGAGGCAAAGGCCGATCGCAAGCTTCCCAGCCTCCAGAAACCACCGTTTCCGCCATGCCCATGGCCGGAGCCTAGAGCTCGTCACACCGCCGTCGTCCGTCTGATCACGGAGATCAAACCAGAACTTCGTCGCAGTCCTCCACGAAGTCGTGGCAGAGCCGGAACTGTCCTGGAACGCCGCCAAGGTCTCCTCCCCCCCGGAGTCATCTACCCCGTCGTCCGTCGCCGCCGGTCTTCGTCGAACCTTACAACGACGTCGACGGCACATCGTGAAAACCTACTCCGCCTCCAGCTCTCCCCCTTGGTTTCCGCTGCAGGCACCGCTCCATCCATGCGTGCCGCCATGAGCTGCACTTGTTTTCTACTGTTGAAGTTTCTGAATAATTGCAGTTGGCCAAATCTATCTGAAACAAGCTAACTGAAGCATTACACGAAAATCGACCACTAAATCAAAATGAGACTGGAAGATGACATGATGGAAGGAAAGAAAAGAGGCACGCACTTACGATCTGCTACTAACAATTCATCCTCTGAGATTTGGAGTAAACGCCATGGAAAAACTACTGAGTCTGCACTCTTTTTGAAGTGTTTTCTAAATGTAAAACATCTAAAGTCAGAATCTGAAACCTAACTCTCTCCTAGGTCAGTCACATCCAGGTTCAGTCTGAACAACACAGTTTGGATCATGGAAGTATTTAAATGTACTGATGTGTCCCAGTTTGTTCCAACAGTGATGCTTGCACTGCTTCCTGATCAAACTGATCTGCACCTGAAACTCTTGTGCATTTGTTCTTGTTGACTGCGTCAAGCATCCATGCCAAGCATATTACCTTCAGAAATGTTTAATTTCAGTTATATACTAGCATCAAAATACACAAAAAATCCAATGAAAACTGAAAAGTGAAACAATTGCAGCAGATATACACTAGCATCTTGTATCATTAGTACCAGTCCATAAACTTCACTAAGAGAATGCATCAATCCGTAAACACAAGTGTCAGCTATAAACCTGCATTGCTTTGGGCCTGAAGGTTTTCTCTTATTAGACTGAAATGCAATTGCTTTGGGACTTACCTGCATTGCATCAAGTTCCAGCAATGAAAATTAAACAAAGAACTTTCAAAATTATTGCTTCATAAGGAACCTGAATTTACTAGCACAGAATACTAGCAGATCATGTGTGTAAGCAGATCAGAATAGTGCAATTTTAAAACATAGGAACACAGATCATTTTACTTCTGAAACTAGTGCTCAATAAGTGTAGAACCTTAGGCTGTACCCATATTCAATAGAAGAATTTCTTAGACTATTCCTTTTAGCTCATATTCAGAAAGCAGAAGTTCGTCAACTTTGGTTGCAAGCTAAAGACACACAGAACAAATGGAGCTGCAACTCCTAACTTGACAAAATCTACATCGGTAGGATCTTCATGGAAACAATATACTGTGTCTAATTGTGAAGGAACTATTCAACAAATTAACAACCGATGTGAATATAGTGTGAAGCACGTAAACCTGACACTAATATACTTGAAGATTCTATATATAGATCAATCTGCCGGCACCTGATATACTGAGGGGCTTGAATTGGAGTCTAGATTAAAAGAGAAAAATCATATATCAAGAAACCTGGAAGTAAGATATCATGACAGTATATGGATTCTAAATTGTTAGGTAAAAAACAACACACATAGTAATATAAAGAAGAAGAAAAAGATTCGTTAGCGGTGGCGAACCATCAACCATGTAAACCACTCAGAATGACCAATTAACCACGTGGAAGAATGACCAATTATCTGTATGAACATGGCTTGCGAGAATAAAATGTATGTTCTTTCTATAAGCAGGAGTGAGTTAATCGATAGAGCATCTTAATCATGAGGGGATGGCACTGACCGGATGGCCTGCATCCCAAGAACTTGGTAGAACACCAAAAGAATTCGCACAACAAAGTCACCTTGAGGTAGCCTGGCGACCTCCTTGTCCTTCATGTGTCAGGGCTTGTGATATAGCACCGACAAAGTGATAGTTCGCCGACCTTCTGTAGACTTAATACAATAAATTTCAGATTTAGTGTCAAGAACAGTCTATCAAAAACAACAACCTATCAAATCTATAGGTACCATACAAATTAGAATCATGCTCAGGAGTTCTTCATATTCCCATAACAAACCAAGAACCAGATGGTGAAGCAAGAACAAGCACGCTACCTTGAAGATTGTATGAAGTTATGAATGGATCAATTATATGCTACATGAAGCACTTCAAAGATTAAGTGATCGGCTTACTAATCTCTAATTAGTCATAGTGAATAACTGAAACTTGCCCGGTCAGAACCAAGATTAAAGAATTCTCTGAACCAATAACCCTAGAAAATCTAGCCGGAGGGAAGAGGAGGCGGGAGTAACCGGCGAGCAGGCCGCCCTTGTGGGGAAGCGGAAATAATATTGGATTTTTTCTCTCGCCGCCTAGCCTAGATCGTCTCAGAACTTATCTACTGCAGTTCCGTCGGGTCGCCTCCGACCTCATGCCTACAGTAATGGGGTGCTGGAGGTATGCCGCCTCTCTTTCCTCCAGATGGTTGCGCCGCGCCGCGCCCTCGCCCTGTCCCCTCCAGGTGGCTGCGCCGCCGCCGTCGTCCTGTTAGAATATATAACCATATTGTATTTGTATAAATATACGGTTGTATATGTGTAGTCTGTGTATAATTGTTCGTGTATTGTACGTTATGTACTCCAGCCTTGTAAGTCTATATAATGAGCAATACAAGGCACCAAAATGTGTGGTTTTCCCTATCTTACAACCCCAAATCACGTAGAGAGAGCGGAGGGAGACGAGAGTCCTTTTCTTTTCACCAACAACGATTAGGGAAAATTTCCACGGGTGGGGAGACGATAATTGATTCCCCGGTGGAATGGTAGGGTTTGGAAGGGGATAGAGAGAAATTTTATCCTGGTCGAATGTAGCCGAATGCACTTAAATGAGCGGGCGGGAAATAATACTCATCCTGGTCAATCCATGGGGATTAGACCGGGATCCCGACGGGGTTGGGTGTAACCGGACGAAGCCTCGGGGGGGCATGTTTGAGGCTCCTCCTCACTCCAGATTTCAGTTAAAACTACCTTGCATTTATATGGCAGGGCCTTTTGAAGGATTTCGCAGCATAGTAAATCAAAAATACGGATGCAAAGAAGAAAGCCAAGATCTAATCTAGGAGATGCAATCAACGAGAGAGATTGATGAGATCTTCATACCCTTGAAGAAATCACACAGCGGAAACGTTCAACAGAACATGGTTGATGTAGTCGTACTCGCCGTCTCCTCCTCGCGATCCGATCCGATCCTACGTCGCAAGTGGCGGTGCCTCCGAGAGATGCACACGTACGGTGCAGTGATGTCTCCTCCTTCCTTGGTCCAGCAAGTATGGTGGAGAGATAGATTGGATCTACAGCACGACAGCGTGGTATTTATGGTGGAGAGTTTCTGCGGCAGGGCTTCGCCTACGCGCAGTCGGGAGAGAGAGGAGGAGGGGCAGCAGTTGGCGGCTAGGGTTGGAGAGTGGGAGGGAGGAGGGTGCGCCCCTGCCCTCCTTATATAGGGGGCTGGCCAGCCCCCTTGACCCCTCCTCCAAGCCCTAGGGCGGCAGCCCAAGGGGTGGAGTGGGGGGCAAGTCTCCCCCCTCTTCTAGAAGGTTTCCCTAGGGTTTCCCCTAGGGCTGGCCGGCTGGGCCTTAGGGGCCTTGTGCCCCTGGCCCAAAGTGGCCAAGGCACTTCCCCTTAGGCCCACGCAGGCCTCCGACAAGTGGGCCCACATTGGTCTCACTCCGGAACCTTCTAGAACCTTCCGGTACAATACCGATAAACTCCGAAACGATTCCGAAATCCAAAATCTGCTTTCCTTTATATGAATCTTATTCTCCGGACCATTCCGGAACCTCTCGTGATGTCCTGGATCTCATCCGAAACTCCGAACAAAAACTCATAAACCAATTATCCATTCTATCCTAGCGTCGATGCACATTAAGCGTGTGACCCTACGGGTTCGAGAATATGCAGACATGATCTTCTATCAATAATCAACAGCGGGATCTGGAAACCTATATTGAATCCCACATATTCATCGATGATCATATCGGATGAACCACGATGCCAGGATTCAATTAATCCTATATATGTATTCCCTTCGTCACACGATATTTTACTTGCCCGAGATTCGATCGTTGGTATCGGCATACCTAGTTCAATCTCGTTCACAGCAAGTACTTTACTCGTTCAGTAATCCGATATCACTTTGTGATTAACTCCTTAACCACGTGCTTGCAAGCGGTGTTGATATCGATTACCGAGTGGGCCCTAAGTATATCTCTCCGACTCGGGAGGGACAAATTCCATCTCGATACATACAACCCAACAAGTACTTTCCGATCACCTGAGAGACACCTTTATGATCACCCTCACATAGGATGACGTTTGATGACTTCAAAGCTTTCTTCCGATACCAGGGAGTTGTATTATCTCATGGTCTAAGGAATACAATACTTGACATAGGAAAAAGCTTCGCAAAGATGAACACGATGACACGATCTAATTGCTCTGCTTAATTTGGGTCTGTCCATCATATCATTCTCCTAATGACATGATCCCATTATTAATCGACAACTCATGTCTATGGTTAGGAAACTTTAACCATCATTAATCAATGAGCTAGTCCATAGAGGCGTACTAGGGACTCGGTGTTGTTCATAAACCACACAAGTATCAAAGTTTCCGCTTAATACAATTCTAGCATGGAATATAAACTTTATCATGAACAAGAATTATAATAATAACATCTTTATTATTGTCTCTAGGGCATAATTTCAACAGTTTCCCACTTGCACTAGAGTCAATAATCTAGTTTACATCTGGCAACAATCTAACACCCATGGCATTAAGGTGTTGATCATGTTTTGCTCGTGGAAGAGGTTTAGTCAACGGATCTGCGACATTCAGATCCGTATGTACTTTGCTAATCTTCAGATCTCCATCTGCTATATAATCTCGAATTATATGAAAACGGCAGTTGATGTGTTTGGTCTTTGAATGATATCTTGGTTCCTTAGCCAGTGCTATGGCGCCAGTGTTGTCGCACAATATCTCTAGTGGGTCCAAGGCACTTGGAACCACACCAAGCTCAGTGATGAAGTTCCTGACCCAAACTCCTTGACTTGACGCTTCTGAAGCAGCCGTGTATTCCGCTTCTGTTGTAGATCCCGTAATCACGCTCTGCTTGCAGCTTCTCCAGCTCACAGCTCCACCATTTAAAATATAAATGTATCCTGTCCGAGATTTAGAATCATCCGGGTTGGTGTCGAAACTAGCGTCGACGTAACCTTTTACGACGAGCTGCTCATCACCTCCATAGACCAAGAACATTTATTTAGTCCTATTTAAATACTTTAGGATGTTCTTTACGGCTGTCCAGTGTTCCACTCCTGGATCACTTTGGTATCTGCTCATCAAACTAAGAGCATTGGACACATCCGGTCTAGTACATAGCATGGCATACATGATAGAACCTATGGCCGAGGCATATGGCACTTTGCTCATAGTATCTCTATCGTTTACCGTAGCTGGACAGTGAGTCTTGCTCAATATCTTACCTGACAACATGGGCAATGAACCTTTCTTTGCTTTATCCATTCTGAACATTTTCAGAATTTTGTCTAGATATGTACTTTGGCTTAAAGCTATTAGGCGTCTTTGTCTATCTCTATAGATTTTTATGCCTAATATATAATCAGCTTCTCCTAGGTCTTTCATTGAAAAACATTTATTCAAATAACTCTTCACATCGTTAAGCATACCAATGTCATTTCCAATAATCAATATGTCATCCACATATAGTACTAAAAATATCCCCGAGCTCCCACTCACTTTCTTGTAGATACAAGCTTCGTAGCAATTTGGAACAAATCCAAAACTCTTGATCACTTGATCAAAACGAAGGTTCGAACTCCGAGATGCTTGCTTCAGTCCATAAATGGAACGCTAAAGTTTGCACACCTTATTAGCATCCTTAGGATCGACAAAACCTTCGGGCTGCATCATATACAACTCTTCATCAATGTTGCCATTGAGGAACGCAGTCTTGACATCCATCTGCCATATTTCATAATAATGAAATGCAGCAATTGCTAATAAAATCCGAATGGACTTAACCATCGCTACGGGAGAGAAAGTCTCATCGTAGTCAACACCTTGAACTTGCCGAAACCCTTTTGCGACAAGCCGAGCTTTATAGACAGTAACATTACCATCTGCGTCCGTTTTCTTCTTGAAAATCCATTTGCACTCAACGGCCTTATGGTCGCTAGGAGGGTCCACCAAAGTCCATACTTGGTTTTCGCTCATGGATCCCAATTCGGATTTCATGGCCTCTAGCCATTTCTCAGAGTCTAGGCTCATCATTGCTTCCTCATAATTCACAGGTTCACTATTGTCTAACAACAAGACGGTTAAGATAGGGTTGCCGTACCATTCAGGATTGGCACGTGACCTTGTCGACCTGTGAAGTTCGGTAGTAGCATCGTTCGAAGTTTCATGATCCTCGTCATTAGCTTCCTCTCTTGTTGGTGCAGACGACACTGGAACAATTTCAGGTGCTGCGCTACTCTCCAACTCGAGAGAAGGTTCAATAACCTCGTCTAGCTCTACCTTCCTCCCACTCACTTCTTTCGAGAGAAACTCCTTCTCAAGAAAGGATCCGTTCTTTGCAATAAACACTTTGCCTTCGGATCTGTGGTAGAAGGTATACCCAATCGTTTCCTTAGGGTATCCTATGAAGACGCATTTCTCCGCTTTGGGTTCGAGCTTGTCCGGCATCAACTTCTTAACGTAAGCTTCGCATCCCCAAACTTTAAGAAACGACAACTTAGGTTTAGTACCAAACCATAGTTCATACGGTGTCGTCTCAACGGATTTAGATGGTGCCCTATTTAAAGTGAATGCAGTGGTTTCTAATGCATAACCCCAAAATGATAACGGCAAATCTGTAAGAGACATCATTGATCGCACCATATCTAATAGAGTTCGATTCCGGTGTTCAGACACACCATTGCGCTGTGGTGTTCCGGGTGGCGTGAGTTGCGAAACGATTCCGCTTGCTTTTGTAGGGTTCGCAGCATAGAAAACAAAAAATTTCCTACGATGGGAACAACTATGTGCCAAGATCTATCTACTAGATACAAACAACGGGCGGATGTATATCCGTAGAGAACATACCCTTGAAGACCGACAAAGCTTAAAGAGTCCAAACTCGTGGTTGATGTAGACGATCTCTTGCCGATCTCAAGATCAAGAGGAAGTCCTAGCGCCGCAAAACAGCAGCGCATCCGTGCTCGCACACACGTTCGAGGCACCGAGCAACCTCCGCCTCCTCGCTCCAGCGATGCAGTGGAAGCACAACTCTTTCTTGCCGAATATCCACCGGGAACATGTATCTCGCTAGTCCGAGACCATGGGGAATAAATTCTAGAGGGAGAGAGAGATCCTTCACGAGGAGGTGTGAGTGAGAGAGAGGGAGGGGGCTCCTTTTATAGGGAGAGGGGGGCACCCAAGGGGCCATGCGCCCAGCCATGGGGCTGCCCCCACCTCTTCCACATTCATGTGGGTGGACACTCCACTCACTCAAATGCCTTTCAATTCCCTCCACTCAAAAACCCACTCAAATTCCCATTAATTTTCCACCAAATTTAATGCAAACTCTCATTAAATAAAACTCCTTTTATTTATTCAGAATTTTGTCAATTACTTTAATGACAAACATTCACATATAACCCCTTGCTATTATTTCATTTTACATGCAGAAACACTTTCTGCAATTTCACCCGAAAACCCGTTTCGGTATCTAGTGAAATAAATTCTTGCGCTTGTTATTCTTTTCGGCATGAAACTTTTGCTCCAAATGGATGTCGGTGTCTCTTAAGTGTGTCACCCTACGGTTCGCAAATAATGCGGACATGATCGAGACCCCTCTCGGATCAATAATCAGAAGCGGGATCTGGAGACCCATACCGACTCCCACACATTCAATGATTACTTTCTTGTGATCGTCGGAACCTTTTACGCTAGTATCTTAATCCCTTTGTTTCACGATATATTACATGTCCGAGATTCGATCATCGGTATCTCCATACCTAGTTTGATCTTCTTGACATGCACTCTTTTCTCGTTCCCGTGATATAACATTGTAGTGATCAAATCACTTGCTTGCAAGCTAATCAATGTGATATCACCGAGAGGGCCCAGAGCATATCTATCCGTCATCGGGATGAACAAATTCCACTATCGTTCCATGGGCCTCAACATAACACTTTAGTAGTTCTGAACCCATCTTTATAATCACCCTGTTACGGTGTGACGTTTGATGTTATCAAGAAACTCTTCCGGTGTTAGTGATTGACATGATCTCATGGTCTAAGGATTAGGATCACTTCGTAAGTTGTTATAGAAATATAAACTCAATGACTTTGATCGTAATGCTATACTTCAGATGAATGTTCATCACACCATTACACTAATGTTGTGACCTCGTTATTAACAACATCCAATGTCCATGATCAGGAAACCTTTGATCATCTTGTTAATCAACGAGCTAGTTTATAAGAGAGGCATAACTAGGAACTTCCTTTTTGTTTATTAAACACACATGTATTAACGTTTCCGTATTAATACAATTATAGCATGTAAAATAAACATTTATCATAAATAAGGAATACGATAATAACCACTTTATTATTGCCTCTCAGGCATATTCTTAGTTCTTCCAAAAGATCATAAGAATATCCTTACTATAGTCCAATGATCATTTTATGATTCATTCTGGTATATGCTCATAACACTTAGAGCATAGGACATATCTGGATGTGTACATATCATGGTATGATTGATCAAAACATTCTCGTGATTTCACTCATCAAGTGTCAAAGCACTTGAATCTTGTTTCATTTATCAAGTGTCGATACACTTGAATCTTGATTCAATTCCTTTTCCATGCGACAAGAACCTTTTCTTGTCGTTTCTATATTGAACTCCTTCAATATCTCATATATGTACGTTTGGCACAACCATATTAGCGTCATAGTCTATCCACTATAGACATTCATGCTAAATATTCGGGTTTTGCCTAAGTATTTCATCGAAATGAAATTCTTAACCTTTGTCAATAAAAGATACATCATTTCTAATCAACAAGATGTCTTCCACATAATGTATTAGAAATATGTCTTAGCGCTCCCACTGAATTTCTTGCAAATGCAAGCATCTTCATCGTCTCCTGATGAAAAACTCCTTTTTCATCATGGTGAAGATTCCAACTCCGCGATGCTTACTTCAACCATTGAAGTTTACATGCCCTTTTTAGCATCCTTTGAATTAACAAAACCCTTTAGATCGTGTCATGTACACGTCCTAGGTAACCATTCTATTAGAAGAACTTTGTTTTGTTTATTCATCTACCATATACCAAATTATATGTAGTGGTTGCTACTTTAATCCGTCCAGACTAAATATCGCTATGAAAGATCAAATCTTGTCATAGTCAACTCCTTGAATATTGTCATAAAATACTTTACGACATGTCGACTATTTCATAGATGTGAAACATCCATGTCTGTTTCTTTATAGATCCAAATACGAACGATATGTTTTTACACCTTTCCGGAGGGTCTTCCAAGTTCAAAACTTGATTTATCGTGTATGGACTTATCACGGATTTTATGGCTTCAAGCCATTTGACGGAGTCAGGGCCCATCATCGCTTCTTTGCATATAGTCGGTTCATCATTGTCAAACAATAATGATTTACTCTCAAATCTTAGTATTTGATTGTTTATCCGACCTACTTGGTTCAATAGGAACTTAGATCTCCATGACCACAACCTTTGAGGCACATAAACCATGAGCATTATGGCTGCCTCCGGAACATTTTCCAGCGCTGCGCAACTCAGCACATATAGCTAAGGTTCGTTAACCTTATCAAAGTTCTATTGTCCTCCCACTTAACATTTATGAAAAATTCCTTCTTTAAGAAACTTCACGTTTCAAGAGACAAACCCTTTTGTCCTTGGTGTTATGGAGGAATAACCAACTGTTATTCGAAATAACCTACAAAGACATGCTCATCCGACTTCGGTTGTAAACATCTTACTTATGTTTAGCATACCAAAATTTAAGAAATGACAACTTGGGTTTTACCCCAAACCATAACTTCCGTGGTGTCATTTCAACGGATCAAGATGGAGCTCTTTTCAGTGTAAAAGCGGTAGTCTCTAAAGCTTTAATCTTTTAAAACATAATGGCAGTTTTATAAATAACACCTTTGATCAAACCATGTCACACAAGGTTTCATTACAAATCTCAAACACTCCATATTCCTATGGTGTTTCGGGATATGTAAATCTAGGTGTTTTGCTAAACTTGCAACTCAAATAAATCCCTTTATGATAAAATCATAATTCATTTATTTTCTTGTTACACTTGTAACTCAAACAAACCCCTTATGATAAAATCATAAACCATTTATTTTCTTGTTACAATGATTTTCCACTTCATCTTGAAAGTCCTTGAAACATTTTCAAATATTTCATACTTCATTCTCATTAAGTGAACATTCACTCAAATTTCCGGAGAAATTATATGAAGTTGAAACCCATCGCTTACGACTATACATAATGGACTACATACATCGATATGTATAAATTCCAATATTTTAGTCGTTCGTTCTTCTTTGGCCTTTGAACGAAGTTTTTAATTATCCCGAGGAAAGTCTTACAAGTGTCACTTGATCAAATCAAAGACTCCAAAAATCCATAAATATGGAGATTCTTCATGTTTTCTTTCCAATATAATTTAAACAGCGATGTCACTTCGTAAGTGATCTTTCAATCATTTGTCTTGTGACATTTTAGCATTAGGTTTTATGGATGTGATTTCTCCAACTAAATTTGTAAATCATCCATCTTATATGGAATACGGTAATTATTTGAACAACCTTTGTTCTCATAATACCTTATTTAAATAACAATTATTAAAACAAATCTTGAAGTCAAGCTTTGATGTCAACGAGAAATACAAACAACGGTTTGTTTGTTTTCGATGAACATCATCACATATTCTATTGCTAGTTACTTAGGCCATTGTGGTTCATGAATTGTGTTGTTCCGTATGAAATTTTATACCAATCAATTCGGTATCCAACACCCAAGAGCCACATTGTTTAACAAGCAAAGAATACAACCATAACATGTATATCATCTATATACCTAAACTGGATATTTCCAGTCTTCTCTTTTCTGCCAAATATATTTTATAGATTCTCTTTCAGCATTTCCTTTTCCTTTTTAAAAGAATCTATCAACATCAAAAGTGGCGCCATATACATGACACATAGTCCAAAGCGTGTATATTCAAATAATAATACCTTTGTACTTGCACTTTGAAGTAGATCACCATAATCAAAATGATCGGTATTCTTTCAAAAACCATTCTTTAGTAATCTTTTAGTGTAGTAAACACTTTACATACATCTTCTATTCATCCTTATCATGACGACTTTCATGATCAAGCTACTGTAGCTTATAAAGGCGAATCTTGAGTATAACGTTACTTTCCAAAACCCTTTTGGATGATTAGGATGTCTAGCATCTCCAACCTTCGTAAATTCTTATCCAATATGAGAACATATATTATACTCTATCATATTGCAACCAAAACATTGTTTCAGATATCGTTATATCTGCCACACATGATAGTTTCTGAAACAATTCTTTCAGCTCCTAGATAAACTTGATATTAAAACAATCAAGAATCATGGAGGCAAACATGATACTTAAGATACTAACACTGGAATTGTTACTCTCGATTTAATACTAACTATTAAATTTCACGGAGTAAATAGAGTTTGCTGAAAGTTTGCAATAGGACTTTAAACTTTAGATTGACACTCAACACAATACGATACCAGTTCGTAAAGTATATATCCAGAATTCTATAGTTCTATTATCTCAATTATAACTAAGCTTAAGGTGGTGAACGAATGCCAATGACTGCAACAAATTATGCAAATTCACTTTGATTTAATTTATGATAAATTGAGTTCTACTAATCCAAATTAGAAATAAATTCCCACTCAAAAATGACATCCCTCGTGTCTTTTTGGTGATTACATAAACCAAATCCACTACACCAAGTCCGATCATCACGTGAGTCGGTATAGTTTCAAAGGCGAGCATCCATATGGTCATCATATCAAAACATATGACTCATGCTTAACCTTTCGGTCCGTGTTCTGAGGCCATGTCTGTACATGCTAGGCTCGCCAAGTAAGAACCTTAGTATTCGCGTGTGTAACTGTCTTACACCCGAGATATGCTCGTGGATTCAAGTACACCCGATCATCACGTGATGTCTTGAAGCAACGAAACATTGTCGGTGCATACTTAAGGAAGAACACATTCTTATCTTGATATCTAAATGAGGGATCATCTTATTATGCTAATAAAATGCCAAACAAGCAATATAAGATGCTATCAAACATCACATGTTTATTAGTGGAATGATATGGTTCCCACATATGATCTCTATCATGTGCATCGTGGTATGATCACTATCATACCTATATGTGTAAGTCCAAGGTCTATGGAGATTACACGTTATGTGTGTTTTAAGAGTATCATCTCATACTTCTACTTACAATATCACCATATCATAACACTAGCCCAGCAACAATCTAAACTAGACGCCTCTAATTTATCCATTGCAAATTTTACGTGGCTTAGGGCTTTCGAAGATAGAACCGTTCTTACCTACGAACATGAACCACAACGAGGATAACCAAATTGTTGACAACTCGTTGCAAATTAGATATTGACTATAGTAGGAGAGACAGACACCCGCTAGCCACTTATGCAAAACTAGTTGCATGTCAAGCGTGGAACAGGTCTCATGTGTGAGGACATGTAAAGTTTGTCCGGGCCGCTTCATCCCACTATGCCACCAATATCCAAGGTACAAATAAGAAGCAATAAAATGATCATCATCGCCCACATACTCGTATGTGTACTACCCGTGCAAAGTATCTACGCATAGATCCGGCTCGATACCCTTTGTAGGGTTCAAGACATAGAAAACAAAAAATTTCCTACGATGGGAACAACTATGTACCAAGATCTATCTACTAGATACAAACAGCGGGCGGATGTATATCCGTAGAGAACATACCCTTGAAGACCGACAAAGCTTAACGAGTCCAAACTCGTGGTTGATGTAGACGATCTCTTGCCGATCTCAAGATCGAGAGGAAGTCCTAGCGCCGCAAAACAGCAGCGCATCCATGCTCGCACACACGTTCGAGGCACCGAGCAACCTCCGCCTCCTCGCTCTAGCGATGCAGCGGAAGCACAACTCTTTCTTGCCGAATATCCACCGGGAACATGTATCTCGCTAGTCCGAGACCATGGGGAATAAATTCTAGAGGGAGAGAGAGATCCTTCACGAGGAGGTGTGAGTGAGAGAGATGGAGGGGGGCTCCTTTTATAGGGAGAGGGGGCACCCAAGGGGCCATGCGCCCAGCCATGGGGCTGCCCCCACCTCTTCCACATTCATGTGGGTGGACACTCCACTCACTCAAATGCCTTTCAGTTACCTCCACTCAAAAACCCACTCAAATTCCCATTAATTTTCCACCAAATTTAATGCAAACTCTCATTAAATAAAACTCCTTTTATTTATTCAGAATTTTGTCAATTACTTTAATGACAAACATTCACATATAACCCCTTGCTAGTATTTCATTTCACATGCAGAAACACTTTCTGCAATTTCACCCGAAAACCCGTTTCGGTATCTAGTGAAATAAATTCCTGCGCTTGTTATTCTTTTCGGCATGAAACTTTTGCTCCAAATGGATGTCGGTGTCTCTTAAGTGTGTCACCCTACGGTTCGCGAATAATGCGGACATGATCGAGACCCCTCTCGGATCAATAATCGAGCGGGATCTGAGACCCATCGACTCCCACACATTCAACGATGACTTTCTTGTGATCGTCGGAACCTTTTACGCTAGTATCTTAATCCCTTTGTTTCACGATATATTACATGTCCGAGATTCGATCATCGGTATCTCCATACCTAGTTTGATCTAAATTCTTGACATGCACTCTTTTCTCGTTCCCGTGATATAACATTGTAGTGATCAAATCACTTGCTTGCAAGCTAATCAATGTGATATCATCGAGAGGGCCCAGAGCATATCTATCCGTCATCGGGATGAACAAATTCCACTCTCGTTCCATGGGCCTCAACATAACACTTTAGTAGTTCTGAACCCATCTTTATAATCACCCTGTTACGCTGTGACGTTTGATGTTATCAAGAAACTCTTCCGGTGTTAGTGATTGACATGATCTCATGGTCTAAGGATTAGGATCACTTCGTAAGTTGTTATAGAAATATAAACTCAATGAATTTGATCGTAGTGCTATACTTCAGATGAATGTTCATCACACCATTACACTAATGTTGTGACCTCGTTATTAACAACATCCAATGTCCATGATCAGGAAACCTTTGATCATCTTGTTAATCAACGAGCTAGTTTATAAGAGAGGCATAACTAGGAACTTCCTTTTTGTTTATTAAACACACATGTATTAACGTTTCCGTATTAATACAATTATAGCATGTAAAATAAACATTTATCATAAATAAGGAATACGATAATAACCACTTTATTATTGCCTCTCGGGCATATTCCCTTCAGCTTTAAGATGCGTGAGAAGATCATAACTCAAATATTCACCTCCACGATCGGATCGTAGAAATTTAATTTTCCTATTACGATGGTTTTCCACTTCGTTCTGAAATTCTTTGAACTTTTCAAACGTTTCAGATTTATGTTTCATTAAATAGATATACCCATATCTACTTAAGTCATCAGTAAAAGTGAGAAAATAGCGATATCCACCGCGCGTCGAAACACTCATTGGTCCGCA
This sequence comes from Avena insularis, assembly GCA_023614405.1. NCBI lineage: Eukaryota > Viridiplantae > Streptophyta > Magnoliopsida > Poales > Poaceae > Avena > Avena insularis. Next base: position 1,426,312 of record CM042690.1, read on the forward strand.
TACATCGGTATGTATGATTTCCAATAAGTCCGTTGCTCGCTCCATTATTTCGGAGAACGGGGTTTTGATCATCTTGCCCATGAGGCACGACTCGCACGTGTGAAATGATTCAAAATCAAGAGACTCCAAAAGTCCATCAGAATGGAGTTTCTTCATGCGTTTTACACCAATATGACCTAGAGAGCAGTGCCACAAATAAGTTGGATTATCACTATCTACTTTGCATCTCTTAGCCTCAATGTTATGAATGTGCGTTTCATTGCTTTCAAGATTCAGAAGAAATAAACCATTCATAACAGGTGCATGACCATAAAAGATGTTATTCATATAAATGGAACAACCATTATTCTCTGATTTAAGTGAATAACCGTCTTGCAATAAACACGATCCAGATATAATATTCATGCTCAACACAGGCACATAATAACACTTATAAAGGTTTAAAACTAATCCCGAAGGTAAAACTAAGGAGAGCGTGCCGATGGCCATCACATCAACTTTTGATCCATTGCCAACGCGCATCGTCACCTCATCCCTTGCTAGCCGCCAACTATTCCGTAGCTCCTGTTTCGAGTTACAAGTATTAGCAACTGAACCAGTATCATATACCCAGGCACTACAACGAGCGCTAGTAAGGTAAACATCAATAGCATGTATATCAAATATACCTTTAATGGTGCCAGCCTTCTTGTCCGCTAAGTACTTGACGATTATGCTTCGATGACCCTTGTCCTTGCAATAGAAGCACTCAGTGTCCGGCTTAGGTCCAGACTTGAGCTTCTTCTCAGCAGGGGCAATGCGCTTGCTGCTGCCTTTCTTGAAGGATTTCTTTGCACCCTTAGCTTTCTTAAAGCTAGTGGTCTTGTTGACCATCAACACATGATTATCTTTCTTGATATCCACCTCCGCAGCTTTCATCTTAGCGAAGAGCTCAGTGATCATATCAGTGGAACCAATTTGATTGTGAGTAACTACAAAACCTTTGTAGCTAGGAGGGAGTAATTGCAGAACTCTGTCAATCTTGAGATCTTCTGGAATCTTGCAGTCCAGTTGCTCAAGACGTTGAGTGTAGCCCGACATCTTAATGGCGTGCTCACTAACAGAATTCCCTTCCTTCATCTTGCAGCTAAAGAACTTATCAGAGATCTCATATCTCAGAACGGGCCTGAGTCTAAAACATGGTTTTCAGTTCCTCAAGTATCTCAAAGGGCCCGACGAACTCCTCAAAACGATTTTGAAGTTACGGTTCCATAGCAAACAACATGGTACTCTTAATCACTCTATAATCATCTTTGCGTGACTGATAAACAGTTTTTTCATCAGCCGGCACATCAGTAGCAGGGGCGTCACCTAGCGCTTTCTCAAGTACATAGTCCTTTTGTCCGCCAGCGAGAATGATTCTCAGATTGCGGAACCAGTTGGTGAAGTTAGACCCATTGTTCTTAAGCTTTTCTTTCTCAGCAAAAACGTTGAAGTTGAAGTTGGACTTAGCCATTTTATCTACAAAATTTGTAAATGCAATTTAGACTATGTTCATGATAACTAGTTCAACTTAATCATATTATTAGATGAACTCCCACTAAATTCAACATCCCTCAAGTTGTTTAGTGAACACGATCCAAATTCACCACACCTAATCCGATCTTCACGAGAAGAGATGTGGTTTCAATGGTGGACAACAAAGTTTCATATGAATCATGTTTAGCCTTTCGGTTCATGTGTTCCGAGGCCATGTCTATACATGCTAGGCTCGTCAAGTCAAACCCAAGTATTTTCGCGTGTGCAAAACTGGCTTGCACCCGTTGTATGTGAACGTAGAGTTTATAGCTGTTGGAGATATGCCCAAGAGGCAATAATAAAGTAGGTTATTATCATATCTTCATACTTATGATAAATGTTTACATTCATGCTATAATAGTATTAACAAGGAAACCATTAATACTTGTGTGATTTGTAAACTTAATTTGAAGTCCCTAGTATAGCCTCTATACTTCACTAGCTTGTTGGTTGATTGATGATTGTGGTTTCCCTATCATGAACATTGAGATGTTATCAACAACAAGATCATATCGTTAGGAGAATGATATGGTGGACATACTCCTATAGATAAGCGTAGCATAAAGATCAAGTCATTTCAATAGTTCAATTGCTATATGCTTTCTGATACATAGTAACCTAATTCCTTCGACCATGAGATCATGCATATTGCCTTTACTGGATGGATGCTTTGATGTCATCAAACACCACACCGTAACAGGGTGGCTATAAAGGTGGTATTGAGTGTTCGGAAAGTATTGGTTGAAACACATGGATCAAGAGTGGGATTTGTCCATCCACATGACGGATAGATATTCTCTGGGCCCTCTCGGTGAAATGTCATCCAATTAGCTTGCAAGCATGTGACTTGGTCACAAGGGATCACATATCACGGGAACGAGAAAAGAGTACTTATCGATGAGGTTGAACTAGGTATGCAGAGATACCGACGATCATAACCTCGGATAAGTAACATATCATGAGACAAAGGGAAATTGGTATCGTATGTAAGTGGTTCATTCGATCGCAAAGTAATCGTAGAAATATGTGGGAGCCATATGAATTTCCAGATTCCTCTATTGGTTATTGTTCGGAGAAGTGTCTCGATCATGTCCGCATAATTCACGAACCGTAGGAGACACATAAGGATTAGACGTTGTTTGAGTAGTTATGGTATTATGAGAAAGAGACCGAATGTTGTTCGGAATCTCGGATGGGATCCGGGATATCACGAGGAGATCCGGAATGGTCCGGAGAATAAGATTCATATAAGGAAAGTCCCATTTCGGAGTTGGGGAATGGTTCCGGTGTTTTCATCGGGAACATTCTAGAAAGTCCCGGAATGTCCGGCACTCCGGGAGGGGAAGGGTACATGAATGTGTCATTGTAAGTTGGAATGATTGCATCATGTACTAAGTGTTTTCGCTGTCCAAAATAAAGGGTTTATTTAAATCCTAAATTGAAAAGTCAAACGGCTAGTTTGAAAGTCAAACGGCAAGTTTTGGAAAGTGGAAAGAGGAGGAGAAGAGGGAAACCGAGTTGGAGAGGGAGACCTCCTCCAACCGGCCAACTCCAATGCCGAGTTGGGGAGGACTCCACTCCCTTCCTGGCCAGCCCCTCCCACCTATATACGGAGGGGCAGGGCTCCCTCCAGCACACACAAGTTCCTATCCTCTAATCTAAACCCTAGACCGACACCCCGGTTTAGAGCTATTTGGTTTAGAGCCTTCTAATTGGTTTAGAGCCTTCTAATTGGTGTGTCTAATTACTAGACCACTAATAGCCTCTCTCATAAGCTCCACCATACTCGCACCGGCTTAAGGCGAAGCCCTGCGGGATCTCCCCTCTACTTCCGGTACCACGCCGTTGTGCTGCCGGAATCACGAGAGTGCTACAACCTCCATTTTCTTTGGAACAAGGAGAGGAAGGTCTTCGTCAAAACCGAACGTGTGACCGATTGCGGGGCGCTGCTGAACGTGGCGCTGGAAGGATCGTCTCTGCGATCTTGAGATCGGAAAGAAATCGACTACATCACCCACGAGAATGCTCTCGTTAACCGCTTTGGAATCTTCGAGGGTGAGTTCCACTATCGACTCGTTGCTACAATCTAGTAGATAGATCTTGGCTTGTTTGTTTGTATGCGATAGAAAATTTTTGTTTTCCATGCTACGAACCCCTACAGTGGTATCAGAGCCGTGTCTATATGTAGATCTGTTGCACGAGTAGAACACAATGGTCATTGTGGGCGTTGATGCTTTTATTGTCGATTACTTTTTGTGTACTTTGCATCTTGCGGTATGTTGGGATGAAGCGGCCCGGGCTAACCTTACATGACATCGTTCATGAGACTTGCTCCACGCTTGACATGCAACTTGTATTGCATAAGTGGCTCTGCGGTGCTGTTTCTCCTAGCATAGTTAAGATCCAATTTACGGGTAATCAACAATGCTAGTATCAATGTTGTGGTTCTTGTTCGAAGTTAGAACGACACTTATTGAAAGCCCCAAACCACGTAAAATATGCAAAAGAAAGTAGAAGCGTCTAACTTTGTTTTGCGAGGTGTCTGATGATGTGATATGGCCATGATTGTGATTATATTTGATGTATGCAATGATCCTTATTGTAAGTTGGCAACGGCGTGGAGCCATATGGTTGTCTTTAATTTCTGTTAAGACCTGCGTGTCTATTCAAAATAGTTGTAATAGTTGAAGCTGGTGGGCGACAACCATGAAGAAGCGTCATTGACCTTGATGCTATGCGGTGATGATGATGGAGATCATGTTCGTGCTTGAAGATGGAGATCGGAAGCACAAAGAAGAAAGGCCATATCATATCACATATTATGAATTGCATGTGATGTTAATCCTTTATGCATCTTGTATTGCTTAGTAGTAGCGGTAGCATTATAAGATGATCCCTCATACATAAATTTCAAGTTCTAAAGTGTTCACCCTTAGTATGCACCGTTGCCAAAGCTTGCTTGAAGCACCACGTGATGATCGGGTGTCTTTGATTCCGGGTGAATACAACGTAAGCAAGCCAGATTTGCTTATCACGGAAGCTAAGGTTTGATCTTGTGAGCCTAGCATGTACGGACATGGCCTCGGGAACACGGATTGTCGAAAGGAGCATGAGTCATATAGTAGATATGATGAACATGTTGATTGTTCGCCATTGAAGCTACATCAACTCACGTGATGATCGGTTTTGATGTGGTGGATTTGGTTCGTGTGATCACTAAAACAATGTGAGGATATTGTTTTGAGTGGGAGTTCACCTAGATTAATTTAATTATTAATTAGAACTCAATTTATCATAAACTAAATCAAAGTGAATTTGCATAGCATTGTAGTCATTGGCATCCGTTTACCACCTTGCGCTTAGTTGTAATTGAGATGATAGAACTATAGAATTCTGGTTAGTTACTTTACGAACTGGTATCGTATTGTTTTGAAGTGTTAATCTAAAGTTTAAAAGTCCTATTGCAAACTTTCAGTAAGTTCCGGTTACTCTATGAAGTTTAATAATTGGTATTAAAACAAGAGTGACAATTCCAAGTGTTAGCATATGAGTATCATGTTTGTCTCCATGATTCTTGATATACAAAAGATTATCTTAATATCAAGGTTATCTAGGATCTGAAAGAGTTGTTTCAGAAACCATGCTGTGTGGAAGATATTGTGATATCTGAAACGAAGTTTTGGTTACAACATGATAGAGTATAATATGGCAAAAGTCATGTTCTCATATTTTGATGAGAATTTACAAAGGGTTGGAGACACTTGTTGTCCTAATTCTCCAAAAGGTTTTGGATAGCAACATTATACTCATAATTCATCGTTACAAGCTAAAAGTAGCTTGATCATGGATAAATCCATGATGAGGTGAATATTTGATGTAGGTAAAATGTTTACTACACCAAGAGATTACTAAAGAAAGGAATTTGAAAGAACACCAAATATTTGATAATGGTGATCTACTTCAAAGTGCAAGTTCAAAGACATTGGTATTTAACTATACATGCTTTGGACTATGTGTCATAAGTATGACTCCACTATTGATGTTGATAGATTCTTTCAAACAGAAAAAGGAAATACTGAAAGAGAATCTCATAAGTATATGGCAGAAAAGAAAAGACTAGAATTGTTCAGTTTAAGTATATAGATGATATATGTGTTATGGCTATATTCTTTGCTTATTAAACAATGTGGTTCTTAAGTATTTGATATTGAATTTGTTGGTGTGAATCGTCATACGAAACAACACAATTCATGAACTACAATGGCCTAAGTAACTAGCAAAAGAATAGGTGATGATGTTCATCGAGAACAAATAAAGGGTTATTTTGTTGCTCGTTAAAACATCAATGCTTGCCTTCAAGATTTGTTTTATCGGTATTATGAGAACAAAAGGGTTGTTCAAATAATTGCCGTAATCCATAAAAGATGGATGATTCACAAATCTCGTTGGAGAAATCACATCCATAAAACTAATGCTAAAATTGTCGAAAGACAAATTGATTGAAAGATCACTTAGGAAGTGACATCGCCGTTTAAATTATATTGGAAAGAAAACATGAAGAAACTCCATGTGGATGGAATTTTGGAGTCTTTTGATTTTGATCAAATGACGGTTTGTGAAACTTTCCTAGAGATAATTAAAACTTCGTTCATAGGCCAAAAGGGAACGAAAGACTAGCTTATTGGAACTTGTGCATATTGTTGTACTAACTCCATTATGTGTAGTCAAGAGCGATGGATTTCAACTTCATATGCTTTCTCCGAAAATTTGAGTGAATATATGAATATTTACTTAATAAGGATGAAGTGTGAAATATTTGAAAAGTTCAAAGAATTTTAAGATGAAGTGCAAAATCATTGTAACAAGAATATAAATAGTTTATGATAAGATCATAAAAGAAGATATTTGAGTTACAAGTTTAGCATAATACCTAAGATTTAAGGAATCGTTAGTGGATTTGCATTTCGAAACACCATAAGAGTATGGAGCGTCGAGATATGTAATTAAAACCTTGTTTGACATGGTAAGATCAAAGGTATAATTCATAGAACTGCCATTATATTTTAAAGATTAAAAGCTTTAGAGACTACCGTTTTCCACTAAAGAGCTCCATCATAATCCGCTGAAATGACACCATATAAGGTTATGGTTTGGGATAAAACCAAGTAGTCCTTTCTTAAACATTGGTATGCTATGCATAAGAAAGATGTTTGCAACCAAAGTCGGATAAACTGTCTTTGTATTCTTTAAGTATTCCTCCATAAACAGGAGACAAAAGTGTTTGTCACTTAGAACGTCAAGTTTCTTTGAGAAGGAATTTTTGAAAAGTTAAGTGGGAGGACAATAGAACTTTGATAAGGTTAAAAGAACCTTAGCTATATGTGCAAAGTTGCGCAAAGAAAAGTGTTAGGAGGCAACAATAATGCTCATGGCTCACGTGCCTCAAAGGTTGTGGTCACGGAGGTCTAAGTTTCTATTGAAACAAGTAGGTCGGATGAACAATCAAATACCAAGATTTGAGAGTTAAATCATTATTTGACAATAATGATCCGACTAAATGCAAAGAAGCGATGATGGGCCTGACTACGTCAAATGGCTTGAAGCCATAAAATCCGTGATAGTTCCATACGAGAAATCAAGTTTTGAACTTGAAGGACCCTCGAGAAAGGTGTAAGACCTTACAGTTGTGTTTGGATCTATAAAGAAGTAGACATGGATGTTTCACATCTATGAAATAGTCGACATGTTGGGAAAAAGTTCACAGCAATGTTCAAAGGTTGACTATGACAAGATTTGATCTTTCATAGTGATATTTAGTCTACGGATTAATGTAGCAACCACTACATATAAATTTGTTATATGGTAGTTGAATAAACAAAACAAGTTCTTCTAATAGAATCGTTACCTAGGACATGTGCATAACACGGTCCATAGGGTTTTGTTAATTCAAAGGATGCTAAAAGCATATGCAAACTTCAATGGTTGAAGTAAGCATAGCGGAGTTGGAATCTTCACTATGATGAAACTGTTAAAAGAGTTTAATTTCATGGAGACAATGAAGATGCTTGCATTTGCAAGAAATTAAGTGGGGCGCTAAGACATGTTTCTAATACATTATGTGGAAGACATATTGTTGATTGGAAATAATGTATCTTTTATTAACGCATATTAAAGAATTTCATCCCAATGAAAGACTTAGGCAAAACCAAATATTTGGCATCAATAGGCTAATATGGTTGTGCGGAAGTACATAGACGAGATATTGAATGAATTCAATATAGAAACTACAAGAAAGGTTCTTGTTGCACAGAAAGGATTGAAAGAGTTCAATGTTGATGATATATTCAAGTGTATTGACATTTGGTAAGTGAAACAAATATTCAAGTATAGATTGATACTTGATGTATGAAATCACAAAGAGAATTTATATCAATCATACTGTGATATGTACAAATCCAGATATGTCCTATGCTATAAATATTATGAGCATATACCAGAATGATTCATAAGATGATCATTGGACGATAGTAAGGATATTCTTATGATCTTTTGGAAGAACTAAGAGTATATTATTTGTAGAAGTGACAAATAGATGGTTAGTTCATTGTAAAAGTACTACATTGATACTAGCTTTATCACAAAGTACAAATTTAGTTTATCTCAATCTAAATTAAGGGTGGCACAATATAATGGAAAGTGAGTTCCATAATGGATTTGGATGAGTTCCAAAGTTAAGACATTGTGACAGATACTACAACAAAGGGCTAAGTATATGACTGCTATTATAGCAGCAAAAGAGGGCATTTGTGTCAAGTAGTTTGTTATCAAACTAGGTGTAGTTCACAGCGGGATAATACTATGAAGATATATTGTGCGACAATATTATCAACATGTTTTAACCCCAAAGAGCTAAAGGTCACACCGAAAGACCAAATTTATACAAAGCCATCTCATTAGAGAATGAGTGATGCGTAGAGACGCAAATACATGCAATTGCACACGGACCTGGAAGTGTCAGATCCGGAGATCAGTTAACCACTAGCAATAGTGTACATACAACACCAGAAAGCCATAGGTGTTGAAAACACAAAGGTTTGAAACTAGATTATTGACTCTAGTGCAAGTGGGAGACTGTTGGAGATATGCCCAAGAGGCAATAATAAAGTAGGTTATTATCATATCTTCATACTTATGATAAATGTTTACATTCATGCTATAATAGTATTAACAAGGAAACCATTAATACTTGTGTGATTTGTAAACTTAATTTGAAGTCCCTAGTATAGCCTCTATACTTCACTAGCTTGTTGGTTGATTGATGATTGTGGTTTCCCTATCATGAACATTGAGATGTTATCAACAACAAGATCATATCGTTAGGAGAATGATATGGTGGACATACTCCTATAGATAAGCGTAGCATAAAGATCAAGTCATTTCAATAGTTCAATTGCTATATGCTTTCTGATACATAGTAACCTAATTCCTTCGACCATGAGATCATGCATATTGCCTTTCTTGGATGGATGCTTTGATGTCATCAAACACCACACCGTAACAGGTGGCTATAAAGGTGGTATTGAGTGTTGGAAAGTATTGGTTGAAACACATGGATCAAGAGTGGGATTTGTCCATCCACATGACGGATAGATATTCTCTGCCCTCTCGGTGAAATGTCATCCAATTAGCTTGCAAGCATGTGACTTGGTCACAAGGGATCACATATCAGGAACGAGAAAAGAGTACTTATCGATGTGAGGTTGAACTAGGTATGCGAGAGATACAAGCGATCATAACCTCGGATAAGTAACATATCATGAGACAAATGGAAATTGGTATCGTATGTAATATGTTCATACGATCGCAAAGTAATCTAAGAAATATGTGGGAGCCATATGAATTTCCAGATTCCTCTATTGGTTATTGTTCGGAGAAGTGTCTCGATCATGTCGCATAATTCACGAACCGTAGGAGACACATAAGGATTGACGTTGTTTGAGTAGTTATGGTATTATGAAAGAGACCGAATGTTGTTCGAGTCTCGGATGGGATCCGGGATATCACGAGGAGATCCGGAATGGTCCGGAGAATAAGATTCATATAAGGAAAGTCCCATTTCGGAGTTGGGGAATGGTTCCGGTGTTTTCATCGGGAACATTCTAGAAAGTCCCGGAATGTCCGGCACTCCGGAGTGTGAAGGGTACTTGAATGTGTCATTGTTAGTTTGTTTGATTGCTTCATGTTCTATTTGTTGTCGCTGTCCTATATAAAGGGATTATTTATTTACTAAATTGAATAGTCAATAGTCTAGTTTGAAAGTCAAACGCAAGTTTTGGAAAGTGGAAAGAGGAGGAGAAGAGGGAAACCGAGTTGGAGAGGAGACCTCCTCCAAGCGACCAACTCCAATGCCGAGTTGGGGAGGGACTCCACTCCCTTCCCTGCGCAGCCCCTCCCACCTATATATGGAGGCAGGGGCTCCCCTCACACACACACAAGTTCCTATCCTCTAATCTAAACCCTAGACCTAAACCCCGGTTTAGAGCTATTTGGTTTAGAGCCTTCTAATTGGTTTAGAGCCTTCTAATTGGTGTGTCTAATTACTAGACCACTAATAGACTCTCTCATAAGCTCCACCATACTGCACCGGCTTAAGCGAAGCCTGGGGATCTCCCTCTACTTAGGTACCACGCGTTGTCTTTGCCGGAATCACGAGGAGAGTGCTACAACCTCCATTTTCTTTGGAACAAGGAGAGGAAGGTCTTCGAAATCAACGTGTGACCGATCAAGGAGCGCTGCTGAACGTGGCGCTGGAAGGATCGTCTACGCGATCTTGAGATCGGAAAGAGTACGACTACATCACCCACGAGAATCTGCTCTCGTTAACCGCTTTGGAATCTTCGAGGGTGAGTTCCACTATCGACTCGTTGCTACAATCTAGTAGATAGATCTTGGCTTGTTTGTTTGTATGCGATAGAAAATTTTTGTTTTCCATGCTACGAACCCCTACAATAGCACCCTATCATCACGAGGTGCTTGAACACGATGAACTTTCGCAACGGTGCATACATGGGGAGAACACAATTTTATCTTGATCTTTAAGTGAGGAATCATCTTATAATGCTACCGTCGCGATCTAAGCATAATAAGATACATAAAAGGATAAACATCACATGCATATAATTTTATGTGACATGGTATAGCCAATCTCCGCGCAATGATCTCCATCTTGTGCGCGCCGGCATGATCTCCATCACTCCACCATGATTGCCTCCACCACGAATAGCAACTACAACTATTGCTAACTACTTAGCGATAAAGTAAAGCTATTACATGGCGTATAAGAAGTTGACATGCAGGTCATACACAACTATAAAGACAACCATACGGCTCCTGCCGGTTATGAACTCATCGACATGCAAGTCGTGAAATATTACAAAACATGATCATTGCATACATCTCAATTCATACACATCATGTCTTGGGCCATACCATATCACAAAACACTCCCTGCAAAAACAAGTTAGACGCCTCTACTTTGTTGTTGCATGTTTTACGTGGCTTATGGGAGTAACAAGCTAAGAACGATTCTTACCTACGGAAAGCCACAACGGTGATATTATGGTTGCTAACATCCGTTGTAAATCCCATGACTACTATAGTGAGAGAAACTGGCATCCACCAGCCGCATGTGTGGAACAAGCCACACGTCAAGTGCGGAGCCGGTCTCGCGAACGAGGTCGCGTAAAGTTGGCCCGGACCGCTTTGATCTCACTATGCCGCGCCATAAGGAATACACAACAAGAGGTTTGCAACAGAAAAAATCAACGCCCACAACAAGCAAGTTGCGTTCTACTCGTGAAACACATCTACGCATAGATCTAACTCTGATACCACTGAAGGGTTTCGCAGCATAATAAATCAAAAAAAAATTCTACGGATGCGAACAAGAAAGCCAAGATCTAATCTAGGATATGCAATCAACGAGAGAGATTGATGAGATCTTCATACCCTTGAAGAAATCGCACAGCAGAAACGTTCAACAGAACGTGGTTGATGTAGTCGTACTCGCCGTCTCCTCCTCGCGATCCGATCCGATCCTACGCCGCAAGTGGCGGCGCCTCCGAGAGATGCACATGTATGGTGCAGCGACGTCTCCTCCTTTCTTGGTCCAGCAAGTATGGTGGAGAGATAGATTGGATCTACAGCACGACAGCGTGGTGCTTATGGTGGAGAGTTTACTGGCAGGCTTCGCCTGTGATCGGGAGAGAGAGAGATGAGGAGGGGCAGCAGTTGGCGGCTAGGGTTGGAGAGTAGGAGGGGAGGTGCGCCCTGCCTCTCATATAGGGGGCTGGCCGGCCCCCTTGACCCCTCCTCCAAGCCCTAGGGCGGCGGCCCAAGGGGTGGAGTGGGGGGCAAGTCTCCCCCCTCTTCTAAAAGGTTTCCCTAGGGTTTCCCCTAGGGCTGGCCGGCTGGGCCTTAGGGGGCTTGTGCCCCTGGCCCAAAGTGGCCAGGGAACTTCCCCTTATGCCCACGCAGGCCTCCTACAAGTGGGCCCACGTTGGTCCCACTCCAGAACCTTCTAGAACCTTCCGGTACAATATCGATAAACTCCGAAACGATTCCGAAATCCAAAAACTGCTTTCCTTTATATGAATCTTATTCTTCGGACCATTCCGGAACCTCTCGTGATGTCCTGGATCTCATCCGAGACTCCGAACAAAAACTCATAAACCAATTATCCATTCTATCCTAGCGTCTATGCACGTTAAGTGTGTGACCCTACGGGTTCGAGAATATGCAGACATGATCTTCTATCAATAATCAACAGCGGGATCTGAAAACCCATATTGACTCCCACATATTCATCGATGATCATATCGGATGAACCACGATGCCAGGATTCAATTAATCCCATATATATATATATTCCCTTCGTCACACGATATTTTACTTGCCCGAGATTCGATCGTTGGTATTGGCATACCTAGTTCAATCTCGTTCACAGCAAGTACTTTACTCCTTAACCACGTGCTTGCAAGCGGTGTTGATATCGATTACCGAGTGGGCCCGAAGTATATCTCTCCGACTCGGGAGGGACAAATTCCATCTCGACACATACAACCCAACAAGTACTTTCCGATCACCTGAGAGACACCTTTATGATCACCCTCATATAGGATGACGTTTGATGACCTCAAAGCTTTCTTCTGATACCAGGGAGTTGTATTATCTCATGGTCTAAGGAATACAATACTTGACATAGGAAAAAGCTTCGCAAAGATGAACACGATGACACGATCTAATTGCTCCACTTAATTTGGGTCTGTCCATCATATCATTCTTCTAATGACATGATCCCATTATTAATCGACAACTCATGTCTATGGTTAGGAAACCTTAACCATCATTAATCAATGAGCTAGTCCATAGAGGCGTACTAGAGACACGGTGTTGTTCATAAAACACACAAGTATCAAAGTTTCCGCTTAATACAATTCTAACATGGAATATAAACTTTATCATGAACAAGAATTATAATAATAACATCTTTATTATTGTCTCTAGGGCATAATTCCAACACCTTTTCCTTATATGATTAGGGCTAACTCGAGATTTATGAGCAGCTCCAGATTGACTCCTTTTTTTAGCCAAGTCGTGATCAACTCAAATAGAGATGAGCTGAGTCTGAGTGTCTTATATAACTCAATTTAAAGACGAGTTGATGTTAACCTACACCAGCTCGCTTGAGTTAGCTCTAGAACTCCAAAAAAAAGTTTAACAATGAATTACATATTAAAAAAATATGGTAAATTTATTACGACTATGGTCTGGATTTGTTTCTTTACGAGAAATATAATTTAATTAAGGTAATGTTAGAGGATGATTTATTCCGTTTATGTGTTACCGATTAGATATTTGAGCAACATTGAGTTTTATTATACTAGTTTTCTCAGCCGTCGCCTCTCTTTCAACCAAGCCGCCTTCTCCACTCCACCTCCATAGATCGGTTCTCCCTCCTCCGGCCGGCCTCGCCAGCGTCGGGAGGGGTGGGAAACCCAATCTATGAGTGGACTTTTCAATTTTCATAAAAGTAGTCTTTTCAAAAGATTAGGTTAGTGTTTGACCATCTCTTTTTTACCTCTGCGTCAATGAAGATAGCCTCATCTACAATAAGTGATATTTGGTCCTTCGTTTGACGACACAGTCTCCTTCTGTGCGTCAATGATGGTGTTAAAAGATTAAGTTTCTATAAGTATGGTCTTTCGTATCTTGCTTTGTCCGATCGGTTTTGGATGTTTTCTCGTGGTTGTTGTGAGGAGGTTTATCCTACCAATATGTGTAACGGCTGCTATGTTCTTGACATTGGTGATTCGTTTTCTCGGTTTACTAGCGACGGTGATCAGGCTGTTCGATTGTTTTTTCCCTAGAATACTGGTGTTGGTACTCTTGCCAATGTCAATCGATTACTCTAATGATTGTGCGAGTGCACGTGGCCTAGGCATGTGGCCGAAAATAAAATTATAGGAGAACCCTCGTTGATATTTACAAGTTGTGGTTTGGTATTTGTCCGTGTTAGGCTGTCTTCTGAAAAGTACAAGATTGTGTCTTGTAAGAAGAAAGAGTTTAAAGACCACAAAGATTTGCTAGTTTTTTTAGACTTTATTTTATAATCGTTGGAGTAAACTTATGTATCTTTATCATGTACTATTTGCTACTATGTATATATATGGTATTAAAAAAATTGAGTTTTATTACATTTTCTTAGCTCGAAATTAGCTCCATGTTGATTCGAGATGTTAAAAAGAGTGTGAACCAACTTTTACATAACTCGACTCAATCTAAACCCAGTGGAATTAGACTACTAATATATAAGCTGAGCTGAGCCAGGTCTTGCTCGCTGGACTCGACTGGTTTGCATCTCTACTTGTGATCAGCGGCACGTGTGCTTCTGTCCCTCTATTTTTTTTTTCCGTGTTGAGCGACCACGTACGTCTGGTTGGTTCTCAGTGTCTGCTCCGAGTCTGAAGGGCAGCCCCTTCTTCTTCCCGGACCTCACAGCAAAGCATTCCCCAAAAATAGAAAGCTATGAAGCGACAAGGGACAGGGGATTACTCCCCTTTCTTCTTTTTTTCGTTTCTGGTCCGCCGTATCATGCCCGCGCTCGTGGATTGGTGGTGGCTCATTTTTCTCTGCCGAAATTGGTCCCCGGCCGCCAAGAATCGGAGGTTCTTTTCTTCCCTAAACACCCAAGGGATTCCTTCCCCGCTGAATCGAACAACCGCAAATCCGATTTAATCTTTGCATTTTGATACAATTATTATTATTTCCGCATGTCCTTTTTTTCACCCGGTTCTTGTTAATAACATTTCTGTGGCTTAATCCGCATGCAGAGGCATCCAGATCCAGCAACAGGAAGCAACACCGAGCGCGCGTATTATCATCTTGTCATATTGGGTCCAACATTTGGGGCAAATCAGCTTAACAAGTTTCCGTCTCAAGACCAGCACTTTGGAGAGAAGGATCAAGCGACGAATCGGGGCTCCATTCTTGGGCCTTCTCGAGGACCCGATCCCCATTGTGGGGCAATGGCCGATTGGACGAGGAACTAGGGGTCGATTAAGCAAGCCGAGCATATAGGATGAGGTGGCCGAGGAGCAGATTGAAATGGCTCCTCAGCGCATGCCTCGTCTCTCTCCTGCTCCTCACGCCCACAGACTGCGGCGGGCTGCAGCTCGTCGCCGCCATCAGAAAGAACTTATTTTGGCCACCAGCGCCCCCTCTTTCAACCCGAATAGGTGATGAATTGGTAAGAATTGAGATTGTTTTATCTTGCATTGGTATATGTACTTATGTAGTAGTACTACTTGTGCTTTTGAAACATATATATGCATGCCATATTATAGATTATTTTACCAAAGTGTGTGGTCTTTGTATATGAAAAAAAGACACGGCGAACAAATGAAATGAAAGTAAAACAAAGCTGTACAAGGACCAGCATCCGCCAGAAAAACAATGGCACTACTCATATTTGTATCCCGGTATAAGCAGCGTCCTTCATCTATGATCATGAAACCAAGTGAAAATGGCGAACAATTGATCAGTAGCATTATGACCATCACGTTTCACCCTGATGCTATTTTTCTTATTTTATACTGTTCTGATAAATCAAGTTTAAATGAAAACTGATCAGTAGCATTTTGAACATCGCACCTTTTTCACCCCTGTGGTATTTTCCTTGTCTAATTCCTAATTTTCTAAGTGGGGCTAAGCCTATCCTCTATTTTCAGATGTAGCATTGCCAGCTTCTGCATGTTAGCTATATTTTCTTCTTTATAAATGAGAAATACCCGCCTTCTCAAGAACCAATTAATGTTGACTGTATGCTTCATGTTGTTAGTTAATGTACAATATCCACATTTTAACTAACTATGATTTTTCATACATTGCATTACACACAGGTGGAACAGTTATGGCTCAACTGTGGTCTCGACAGGATAATCCTTCAAAAAGTTAAAAATCAGTCCTATCACACCCTTCTATTCAACATCTTCAGCGATTCCTATGGAACAAACAATAAGATCAAGGAAGGAATGATCACTTTGTTGTCGCAAGAAGTTGCCAATACTTTTCAGAACTGCTTAAGCAAGCATAATTTGAATTTGCCAAATGGCATCTTTGGGCAGAGCCCGGTGGAGGATGAGGAGGTGGGAAGCTTATTGTCAAATTCCAATAAGTTCAAACTGCCTTTTGCATCAAAAATAAGACATCTACTTGAAGAAACTTCAGCATCACAATTTTCTATGTCACCGCCAGCAAAAGAAACAATTTGGAGTGATTTGTCTTCTGAAGCAGAGTCTCGTCCACTAGTCACTAGTATAAAAATGGCATCCAAGACAGAAAATAAGAGCAAGGACGGCGACTCGGGTTCATCCACTCTTGTCTTGGGTTTAGGAGTTGTATGTGTAGCATTGGTGGCTATCGGTACGTGTGGCATGTGTGGAGATGAGCCAGCATCACCATATGATCTAGGGGCGGACGATAAAACACTCCTAGGTATGACAGGTGGTGCAGCTCACTTTTGTTCAGTTTTCATCCAATATGTGGAACATCATATTTACTTGCATTTATGCATTTGCGTGCATCAGGTTCTTCCCGTAAGTCCAACGCTACACCAATCGATGTCAGTAAGTTGGGAGCATTGTCACGCAGTTCATCTGAGATCCCGCAGTCGGAATTTGCAGTACCGATCAAGTTGTATGTTCCACAGCCATCTACTAATAAGTTGAAGTCAGTAGGAGCGATGTCAATGAAGCAAGAACTAATGGAGCGGCACAGCAGGATGAGCTCGCACGAGATAACAACCGTCGCTGGACAACCGTCGGTTGCTAAGTCAGCCGAGAAGGCTGGAGTTTCTTCTGCTACTAGTAATGCGGTTACACCTGCAGGTCCACGCCCGCCACCTCCCCCACCTCTTCCTGGAACGGCTCCTCCACCACCACCTCCAGCTCTTCCTGAGAAGGGTCCGCCACCTCCTCCTCCTGCACCTGGTGCAGGTGCACCTGCACCAGATGCACCAGATGCACCACCTGCACCAGGTGCACCACCTGCACCAGGTGCACCACCTGCACCACCTGCACCAGGTGCACCTGCACCACCACCACCACCACCATCATCAGCAGCATCACCACCGCCACCACCACCACCACCATCAGCAGCATCAGCATCAGCACCACCACCACCAGCAGCAGCAGCATCGGCATCGGCATCAGCATCAGCACCACCACCACCTCCGAAGCCAACCGGACCTCCTCCTCCAGGGCCACCAGCACCTCCTGCTCCAAGAGGTGGGCCACCAGCACCAGCACCTCCTGGAGCAGGACCTGGACCTCCACCACCACCTGGAAGAGGTGGGCCACCTGGAGCTGGTCCTCCGCCACCAGCAATGCCCGGTGGTCCAAGACCGCGTGGCGGACCACCGCCTCTTAAGAAGCCAGGAGGTGCAGCTCCTGTTGCAGACTCTTCGAAAGCAAAGTTGAAGCCCTTCTTCTGGGACAAAGTTGCTGCAAGTAGTCCAGATCAAGCAATGGTGTGGGATACTCTTAAAGCAGGATCCTTCCAGTAAGCGAGCCAGTCCCTAAAGCTACGCTGTATTTGTTATTGTTCTTGCTTATGCTGCTGATGTTGTTTTATACATCACTAAACTGCTTGCTTGCTATTGCAATTGACTCTTAATCATTCTAATCATTTGTAGGTTTAATGAGGACATGATTGAAACTCTTTTTGGTGCGAACGCTGCTGTGAAAACTACCGATAAAAAGGAGACAGCAAAGGAAGTTCCTCAATTTGTTAAGATCCTAGATCCTAAAAAGGCACAGAATCTGTCAATATCATTGAAGGCACTCAGCGTTACAGCTGCAGATGTACGTACAGCCGTTACAGAAGGTAAAACTGAATCACTGTGTTTCACCTCAAAAGTTTCGCTAGACAAACACGTTGAAGTTCCCAGTTTGTTTTTTTACTGTCTAAAATCGATGGTTCCTTTGATATGTGAACTGTCTTCTCCATGCCGAGGAGGTGAAAAATAGATAGATCTTTCGTTTGAGTTAAGCACTAGAATTTACAATAAGCTCCTGAATCATGCTCTATGATAATCTGGGACCAATAGTTGGGCTTGTTCGTTTCATTTGGTAATTGCATGCAGGGCTTGAACTCCCCTCTGATTTGATTACAACGTTGATACGGTGGATCCCAACTAGTGACGAGGAGTTGAAGCTTCGGCTGTACTCTGGAGAGTTGAGCCAACTTGGTCAGGCCGAGCAATTCTTGAAGACCATCATTGAAATCCCATACCTTTTCCAGCGCTTGGAGGTGTTACTTCTAATGGCCAGTTTGCCGGAAGAAGCTGCAGGTGTGGAGCAGTCATTTGAAATCCTAGAGGTATAAGTTTAAGATTTATATTAGCACATAAGTCACTTACTGATCAATGCATTAATTATGATTTACTGGTTCGTTCAGCTAGCCTGCCAAGAGCTTAGGAACAGCCGTCTTTTCAAGAAGCTACTGGAGGCTGTACTTAAAACGGGGAACCGAATGAACGATGGTACCTACCGAGGGGGAGCACAGGCGTTCAAACTGGACACCCTCCTGAAGCTGGCTGATGTGAAGGGGGTCGACGGCAAGACGACACTGCTGCATTTCGTGGTCCAGGAGATCACCCGGTCGGAGGGCATCCGCGCCGTGCGTGCGGCCAAGGAGCAGAAAAGCAGCCTCTCCAGCGTGAACAGCAGCGATGATCTCACGGTCACGGAGGATGTCGGCGACGAGACGGAGCACTACAAACAGGTGGGCCTGGAGGTGGTGTCGAGCCTAGGGGACGACCTTGGGAACCTCCGCAAGGCAGCGCTCCTGGACGCGGATGCGCTGACCATCATGGTGGCGAGCCTCGGGCACAGGGTGGTGAAGGCGAACGACTTCTTGAACACCTGCATGAAGAGCTTGGAGGAGGAGAGCGGGTTCCAGCGCAAGTTGGTCCAGTTCATAGAGCAGTCCCAGGCGCAGGTGACACGCCTGCTGGAGGAGGAGAAGAAGCTTCGCTTGATGGTGCGCAGCACCGTGGATTACTTCCACGGCAGCACTGGGAAGGACGAGGGTCTGCGCCTGTTCGTCATCGTACGTGACTTCCTGACGATACTGGACAGGGTCTGCAGGGAGATTAAAGACGCGGCCGCCAAACTAGCCGCTGATAAAAAGAAAGAGGCAGCCGCAGCTGCTGCTGAGAAAAAGAAAGAGGCAGCTGCCGCCGCCAAAGCAGCGCAGGCCACAAGGGGGGGCAGGCAACCGTCCCAGGCGAACATGTCTTTCCGCGACCCTCGGCAGCATATGAAGCCGGCGATCCAGGGACGGAAGGGGAAGGCACACAGCAGCTCCAGCTCATCTGATTCTGATGACTGACAGGCACCTAGCTACTAGACTAGCTACATCAATCAAGGCAAGGGATCGAATGGATGACGATAGAATATGCAGGAAGGAAGGAAGGAGGGAAAGAGCACCATTGACCTCTTCACTATGTAATGTATGTATGTATCATACTTTATTTCTTGTTAGAGCGATGCGATGTGATCGCAGCATAGGTAGGCTAGTGAAGGAATGTGGATGGTAGGTCAGTTCAATTGACTGCTTGTAATGCTATCTTCTCTACTTTTAACGTAGTCTTCTCACTAAGAGAACTAGATGATACCCCGCGCGTTGCGGAGGGCATAAAAGAGCAACAACAAATATGTCAGTTTAGCATAACTTTTTTATGAACAGAAAATGGTATGTATAGTGCAGAGGAGTATGGTTACATCCCAATGAACATAATAAGGATTAAAAGGTCGTAAAACGACCAAACCAAATGCACTAAAGTTATTAGGACACATTTGAATGTATTAACCGTGTTTTAACAAAGACTGCCAAGGCACAAAAAGGAAACAAAAGCACAGTATATAGTATATACTGGATTATACATTGTAATTTTGTATGACAATGATATTGCCATAATGAATTGAATGCACTCGGATGAAAGCAAACTTAGGGTACATGTAGAGAGATATTGTTCTTCAAACTAGTGTTGTGCCTTTTAGAAGAAACTCACAATTGGCTGGATGACACGGAGAAGAATGTGCAAGCATATCTAGGATGAACAGTGAGTTACAGGATGTGGGGCAGAATGAGAAGCATATAGAAGGTTTGAAGCATGAAGTTGAGGTTCTCTAGAATGCTAAAGAAGATCTAAAGAATGTGCTAAAATCCCAGGCTGAAGTGTTCAAGGTGAAACAGAAGAAGTTAATTAGATGCTGAAAGAGATACCATGATGGGAGAAAAGAAGCTATGGGAGACTGAAAGAGATGCCATGATGGAAGAAAAGAAGTTGTGGGATGATGAAAGAGATGCAATGATGGAAGAAAAGAAGAAGTGGGAGGTTGAAAGTGTTAGACTGAAAGAAGAAATTAAAAAGTTGGAGTATACGCTGTATGATCTGCTCCAACTGAGTGAGGGTTGCAAGGAAAAGCTCAAGAAAATAAAAGCAATGTGTGATCCTCTAGTTAGCATGATCTGCATGTTTATCTATTTCTGTAATTGTTTGTTGAACCATCTGAGTAATGTTTCTTGAACGATTTGTGTAATGTACCTTGAACCGTTCTATTAGTGTACTATTTTTTGAACCAATTATGCATGTGAAATTACTTTGAAATTATGCATTTGAAATTACTATTATATATTGAATTTGAAATGCCTAGTCAACATTGAATTTGAAATGCCTAGGGTTGTTGAGAACCCTCGAGGGTCTCGACACCCATTTTAATTGTATTTAAAACTACCATCTAGGGTTGTCGACACCCATTTTAAGTGTATTTAAAACTACCATCTAGGGTTGTCATGAAGTGTATTTAAAACTACCATCTAGGGTTGTCGAGACCCCCCACCCATTTTAAATCCTTCCAAGTACTCTTTTTCCAATGACCATATAAAGGAACCATGTATGCACCATAAGGATTACACATACACATATAGCCTACATAGAATGATGAGGTACATATAGCCACCATCTAGAAAATGAAGTACATATAGCCACCATTAGGATTTTACACACCCATTTTTGAACATAGTCTTCTACGTATAGCAGTTGACGGTGTCTTACAAGCAAAGCTACACAAATGTTGTCCAACACACATAGTTAGTTCCTGAATTAAAACCAAACATAGTCCAACACACACAGACAGTTATGGTCTTACACTCATTCAAATTTTTGCAAAGATAGACATGCCTGAATTAACACATATAATTTAATCTGCAAACTTGGAACACTCACTCACATGCTTGGAACACTCACTCACGGTCTTAGAACACTCACTCTTCTTGTCCTTCTTGTAGCTATTGTGCTTCACAACATTGAGATATTTCTCCATCCTCTTAGTGATATTAGGTTGCTCATGCCCACAAGTATAGGGGATCGCTAAAATCTTTGATGAGAAGTATCACTCAAATTTATAGTTCGACACAAGGGGATCACAAGAATACTAATTGGAATTTAGTAATTGAGAAGCCACTCTCAACCACACCTATGTATGAATATTCTCAAGAAACAAGTGGTGATTGCAGAAGTTAAAACAGACAGTAAACAATAACAACAGATTTCTAGTTTTCACCGGAAGTAGCGAACTTCTAACTTTCAGTGGCTAAAAGCATAGGCATGAGGTAACAACGGGATGTTCCATGAATAATATTGATCATATAATATAAATACAAATAACATGGTGTTCATATCTAATTCCGTTGTGTGTAGGTGTGTGTTCCAAATATAGTTATGTGTACTAACTAAGAGAATTTGAACATCTATTGTCCTACCTGACCATTTCACCAGGGCCAACTTGGAACTACAGGTAATTAAGGTCTACCATTACGAGTATCCTGAAACAATGTATTAACACTTCATGAACATAGTTAATCCTCAAACTATCACATATCCCCCTTGTTTTCCCTAACTGTCACTTCAGGGTCCGTAGGATTAATATAACAACAAATAATACACTTCACCGATAAATACAAAACTCATATATATCATAGGACAATAAAAGTCCAGTAGTGAAATCATTTCACTCAGGCGCTATTAACAAGCATTAAACATAGAAAAAGTACATCAACACTCATACAAGAACATCCTCAAGATAAACACTTCAAATCTCAACATATATGCATGATTACATGATCAATCTCATCCAATCACCAGGCCACAACAGATGACGTATGTTCCCTTTCCCTCTCCTGTCCCCTAGCGACGCGAGGGCGATTATAGAAATCCTACACCAAATCGAACCTCCAAGACTACCGAAAACCGTGAGAGACGCGGATTTTTCTAGAAGCCCAACCCATTCAACAACACCAGCCTATCCTTCCCAAATCCAGCCAAATCAACCCCATCCAGCTTAGACAGCCGCGGAAGAAAGATCGAAAGGGCCGCTGAAGGACTAATTTAGAGCCTGGAGAGACTGAGGTCACGAGTAATCAAGGCGATTAAAAGGTCGTAAAACGACTAAACCAAATGCACTAAAGTTATTAGGACACTTTTTCAACCCTACCGCCCAAGTCAATCCTAGCTCCCGTGTCGTCCCCCGGGGTGATCTCGCGCCGCCGCCACTAGCCCACCTCGGGCGGCCCCTGTCTCCACCGCTGCCGCCGGCGTTGGCCGCGGTGGCGGCGCCCCTGGTTCCTAAGATACTGGGGGAGGATGCAGTGGCTCCCTCAATGGGGCGGCACAGAGAGGGTTGTGGGCGGTGGTCAGGGTGGAGATCTCGGCCTGGCGGCGGCGGTTGCTTCCACTTCTGCTTGATGCGGGTGGCGGAGACATGTCGTGGGCCTAGGGTGCTTGCCTAGGCTCGTCATCTTCCGGGCGGCGCGGATCGAAGGCTTGTGGAGGAGGAGGTGTTGTGTGGCTGCTATGGATTCAATGATCTTCTCGGCGACGCTAACGTGTGGTCGCCATGGCGCGCGGCGGCTGCATCGGGTCTAGCATGTATCTGATCGATGCTTGTGGCTCCGGAGGCAGCTGCGTGTTGGGGTCTAGCAGGTTGCTTTGGTGGCTGGCTAGATCATCTTCTCCTCTACCTCCGGCTGGTGGCGTGGGGCGGCTGGCACGATTTGAATAAAGGAGGCATTCCTAGGGTTCTTCTCAAGCCAAGACGAAGACCAACTTGTTTGTTTCTATTGATCTGGTTTTTGTGTCGTGTTTCGGAAGGCTGCCTTGGAGAACTCCACAGTGTGTTCATGCTGAGAGATTGCTGGATCGGGTGGGATTCGGTCGTACGCACTCATGTTTTTCTCTACTCGTTTGGGTTTAGAGGGAGCGCTTCGAAGCTCTTCTTGGCTGTTAATATCATGGGGCATGTTCTCGTTCCATGGTGCTAACAGAGAATGTCATGGAGACTGAGATCTGAGGACTCGCAATGAATTGAATGCACTCGGATGGAAGCAAACTTAGGGTACATATAGAGAGATATTATTCTTCAAATTAGTGGTGTGCCTTTTAGAAGAAAATCACAATTGGCTGGATGACACAAAGAAGAATGTGCAAGCAGATAAACTGTTTAGGATGAATAGTGAGTTACAAAAGGGAATATGCCCGGGAGGAAATAAAAAGTTGTTATTATCGTATTTCAAGTATATGATAAATGTTTATTTTTGCATGCTATAATTGTATTAATACGTAAACGTTAATACATGTGTGTTTAATAAATAAAAAGAAAGTTCCTAGTTATGCCGCTCATATAAACTAGCTCGTTGATTAACAAGATGATCAAGGTTTCCTGATCATGGACATTGGATGTTGTTAATAACGAGATCACAATATTGGTGGAATGATGTGATGAACATTCATCCGAAGTATAGTAATACAATCAAAGTCATTATGTTTAAATTTCTATAACATTATTACAAGTAACTTTAGTTCTTAGACCATGAGATCATGTCAATCACTAACATATGAAGAATAGCTTGATAACATCAAACGTCACACCTTAACAGGGTGACTATAAAGGTGGATTCAGGTACTCCGATAATGTTATGTATAGGCTCATGGATCAAGAGTGAGATTTGTCCATCCAAATGACGGAGAGATATACTCTGGGCCCTTTCGGTGATATCACATTGATATAACTTGCAAGCAAGTGATGGGGATCACTAGAATGTTATATCATGGGAATGAGATCAAACTAGGTATGGGGATACCGATGATCGAATCTCGGACATGTAAAATATCGCGAAACAAAAGGATTTAGTTAAAATGTTAAGGTTCTCGCGATCACAAGAAGTCATCGTTGAATGTGTATGAGTCAGTACAGATCTCCAGGTCCCGCTGCTGATTATTGATCGAAGAGGGGTCTCGATCATGTCTGCATTATTCATGAACCATAGGGTGACACACTTAAGGGATACCGACACCATTTGGAGCAAATGAGACGCCAGGAAAAGAATATCAAAGTGCTGGAATTATTTCAATGGACACCAGAATTATTTCCGATGAAATTGCTGAAATTGGTTCTTCATGTGAAATTGAAATGTAGTAAGGGGTTTTATGTGAATGTTTGTTAATTAATGTAATTAATAAAATTCTGAATAAATAAATAAATAATAGGAGTTTTATTAAATAAGAGATTACATTAAATTTGGTAGAAATTTAATGTATTTTGAGTGGAGAAAATGGAGGGGCATTTGTATGAGTGGGAGCTCCACTCAAATGAATAGAGAAAGAGGTGGGGGCACCCACCTTGGCCGCGGGCCATGGCAAGGGTATGTCCCTCTCCTCCTATAAAAGGCACCCCTTCTCTCACATCTCACTCGCACCTTCATGAAGGATCTCTCCCCCTCTAGTACTATTTCCCCATGGTCTTGGCTTAGCGAGATACATGTTTCCGGTGGCTTTTTCTAGAGCGAGGATTTGCTGCTTCCGATGTATTGCTAGAGCGAGGTCGCGGAGGTTGTCGGGTCCTGAACATATGTGTGATCATGGAGGGCTCCGCTAAGTTGCGGTGTTGCCAGACTTCTACACGATCTTGAGATCGACTACATCACCAACGAGTCCATACTCATAAAGTTTTGCCAGTCTTCAAGGGTATCTATTCTATGGATGTATATCCACCTGTTGATTGTATCTAGATAGATCGATCTTGGTGCTTAATAGTTCCCATCATAGAATTTTTTGTTTTCTATGCTGCAAACCCAACAGTGGTATCAGAGCTGGATCTATGCATAGATACTTTGCACGGGTAGTACACATATGATTATGTGGCCGCTGATGGTCACGTTATTGCTTCTTATGTGTATTTTGGATATTTTGGTAGCATAGTGGGATGAAGCGACCCGGACAAACTTTACATGTCCTCGCACATGAGACATGTTCCACGCTTTACATGCAACTAGTTTTGCATAAGTGACTTGTGGGTGTCTGTCTCTCCTACTATAGTTAATATCTAATTTACAACAAGTTGTCAATAATTTGATTATCATCATTGTGGTTCCATGTTCATAGGTAAGAACGGTTCTATCTTCAAAAGTCCTCGGCCACGTAAAACATGCAAAAGATAAATTAGAGACGTCTAATTTTTCGGTTTTGCCATGCAAGTACTATAATATGGTAGAATTATAATATGTAGTATGGATTGATACTATTGGAAATTATAATATGTCAAAGTATAAGTTCCATAGACCTTGGCCTTACACATATAGGAATAATAAAGATCATACCACGATGCACAAGATAATGATCAAGTGCAAGAACCATATCATATCACTTTTAGTATATGATATTTGTTTGCATCTTATATTGCTTGTTTGGCGCTTTAGTAGCATTATAAGATGATCCATTATTTAAATATCAAGATAAAAATATGTTCTTCCTTTAGTATGCACCGTTGAAAAGTTTGTCGTTTTGAGTAGAAGGCGAGGCCAAAGGCGGGCGACCTAAAGAGGAAGAAACCATCTTGCGGCTTCTGGCGAATTTGAAAGGATACATATGCCACCTAGGGGGTGAATAGGCGGTTTAAAACTTTTTCGAGAGTGGCTCAACAAAGGTGGAATAAAACTAGCGTTTACTTTGTCAAGCACAAAACCTAGAACAACTAGGGTTCACCTATGTGCACCAACAACTTATGTTAAGCAAGACAAACAACTAATTCAAGCACGAAGGCTATCACAAAGTAAGGTGCATTAGTAAGATCTCAGATATTGTCGTGGTGGTATCACGACATATGCCATGGGTAGGCTAAAGTTGGGGCCGATTGACGTGGAGGAATCCAGGGAGGGATGATGCAGTGAAGACCGCACTCGTATGAACAAAGAGAAATACAATGTATCTAGGATTGAGGCTCTCATGTGGAGATAACACCTCTTTCTCTACATCTAATCTCTTATAATCTTGCCATACTTGTGGCTATAATCATGCTCCTTGAGCTGTATTTCCTATACCTCTATCTAGATCTCTCTATGAGAGTGGAGGAGGAAGAAGAAGGAGAGCTCCTAGTGAGCAGAGAGGAGAAGAGTCCTTCGGGGCTTCTCCGTGAACGATCCCCCTGGTGCTCCTTATAAAGGGGAGCCTAGGGGACAAAGCTTGTTCCCCACGCTTGGCATCTTTGTAGCATATTCCTGGGATCTTCTTTGATGCTCAGCATATGCCTTGGCATCTTTGGAGATGCCAGGGCATATTCTCTAGCATATTCTTGATGTGGAAAGCATATTCCCTGTGCCCATGTGCTAGTCTGAGCGATGGGTCCCAAGACTGACAAGGTCCTTATGAAGTCTGTCTGGCTCAATGGCATGCTCCTGTGGAGTTTGGGGTGCATCTGGAGACAAATAAGAAGGCGTATGGTGTGATATACCTCGGCCCAAGTGCCCAAAGAGAAGAGAAGTCGGCCCATGCATTGGCTGATTCGGCCTAGGAGAAGAAGAGGCCCAAGTGGAGAGATGCCAGCCCAGCCGGGTCCTGGCTTGAGTCGGCCCAGACCGGGCGGATGCAACCAATAGGAAGAGATCGTTGCCCATGATGGGCTGGAGTCAAGCAGACGTCGGCCCAGCCGGGGAGCCTGGCGGTTTCTAGGAGACGGCCCGGGTGGGCCGAACTTGGCTCCTTCGGCCCACCCGGTTGATGGTGTGGTGAGCGTGGAGAAGATCTCGTGGCGGGTCGTGCTGGCCGGCCCGGGCGACGACACGGAGTCCACGCGGAGAAGCGGTAGCTGGCGACGGGGAGTTCGGCGGGGGGAGCATCTAGCAGGAACCTCGGCGGGAGCGGGAGACGACCCAAGGTAAGTGGGCTGAGGAAGGTTAACTCGGCCCAACTAAATGGCTGGTATGCTGTGTAAGCCGAATCAGCCTTGATTCGGCCCGAGAGGAGCAACCCAGGCCTGGGATGAATTCTGATCTGGACGGGCCTGTGCTGATTCGGCCCAGGTCCCTTTCTCTTCTCCTTTTTGTTTACTATATTTATATTCTTCATCTTTTATTTAACTGATTCAACATTTCATCGAATCACTTAATTCATCAACTCTAGGGTACCCGGGGGTACACCCCCGACACTAGTCCCCGAGGCTATGTGGGACTCGTAGAGTCGTGCATAGGCTTTATACAAAATATCTCCAGAGTTGTTTATTCGGTCTATAGTATTTTCATATATCATTGATTCCTGGCCCTCTAAGGTACTGGTTCATAGCCCTTTTGCGTAAGTTTTTTGACTTCTGGCCTGCCTTGGCTCTGGTCTTAACCCTTTTGGGTAAGTTCTTTGACTTCTTGCCTGCTTTGGCTCTGGTCTTCTTTATCCTTTGAGTAAGTTATGTCTTTTGGCCATTTTAGGCATTGGTCTTTTAACCTCTTTGGGCAAGTTGTGACTCCTGGCCATTATTAGCACTGGTTTTTAACCTCTTTGGGTAAGTTGTTGACTTCTGGCCTACTTTGGCTCTGGTCTTATAACTCCTTTGGGTAAGTTCTTCACTTCTGGCCTGCTTTGGCACTGGTCTTTTAACCTCTTTGGGTAAGTTATGACTTTTGGCCATTTTAGGCATTGATCTTTTAACCTCTTTGGGCAAGTTGTGACTCCTGGCCATTATTAGCACTGGTTTTTAACCTCTTTGGGTAAGTTGTTGACTTCTGGCCTACTTTGGCTCTGGTCTTATAACTCCTTTGGGTAAGTTCTTCACTTGGCACCTGCTTTGGCACTGGTCTTTTAACCTCTTTGGGTAAGTTATGACTTTTGGCCATTTTAGGCATTGATCTTTTAACCTCTTTGGGCAAGTTGTGACTCCTGGCCATTATTAGCACTGGTTTTTTAACCTCTTTGGGTAAGTTATGACTTCTGGCCATTTTAGGCACTGGTGTTTTAACCTCTTTGGGTAAGTTATGACTTCTGGCCATTTTAGGCACTGGTCTTTTAACCTCTTTGGGTAAGTTTTAATCTGAGTTGTCTGTTTCCGAATCCGAGTTATTTTACTCAAAATTGACTTATGTCTTGAATCTGAGTTATCTGACTCAAATCCGAGGTATATGACTTGAATCCGAGTCATCTGATTCCAAATCCGAGTTACTTTACTCAATTTTGACTTACATCTCAAATCTGAGTCATCTGACTCAAATCCGAGGTATATGACTCAAATCCGAGTTATCTGATTCCAAATCCGAGTTACTTTACTCAATTTTGACTTACATCTCAAATCTGAGTCATCTGACTCAAATACGAGGTATATGACTCAAATGTGAGTCATCTGATTCCAAATCCGAGTTACTTTACTCAATTTTGACTTACATCTCAAATCTGAGTCATCTGACTCAAATCCGAGGTATATGACTCAAATCCGAGTTATCTGATTCCAAATCCGAGTTACTTTACTCAATTTTGACTTACATCTCAAATCTGAGTCATCTGGCTCAAATCCGAGGTATATGACTCAAATCCAAGTCATCTGATTCCAAATCCGAGTTACTTTACTCAATTTTGACTTACATCTCAAATCTAAGTTATCTAATTCCAAATCCGAGGTATATGACTCAAATCCGAGTCATCTGATTCCAAATCCGAGTTACTTTACTCAATTTTGACTTACATCTCAAATCTGAGTCATCTGACTCAAATCCGAGGTATATGACTCAAATCCGAGTTACTTTACTCAATTTTGACTTACATCTCAAATCTGAGTCATCTGACTCAAATCCGAGGTATATGACTCAAATCCGAGTTATCTGATTCCAAATTCGAGTTACTTTACTCAATTTTGACTTACATCTCAAATCTAAGTCATCTGAATCAAATCCGAGGTATATGCCTCAAATCCGAGGTATATGACTTAAATCCGAGTTATCTGATTCCAAATCCGAGTTACTTTACTCAATTTTGACTTACATCTCAAATCTAAGTCATCTGACTCAAATCTGAGGTATATGACTCAAATCCGAGGTATATGACTTAAATCTGAGTTAACTTACTCAAGTTTGACTTACATCTCAAATCTGAGTCATCTGACTCAAATCCGAGGTATATGACTCAAATCCGAGTCATCTGATTGCCAAGATACAATTTGATCCGATAAGATGATGTCAATTTGCCTATGATATGCATCCGAGATTAAGTTTTGGGATATGATAATAGGGCTAATCACTGAGAGATCTGATTCGAGATGTTGATATGAGATATAGATTCGAGATATGATAAGCTGGCAAATAGTCATCTGAGATATGAGATAACCTGGCTAGACAATGAAATATCAATCCGAGTCATAGCATAACCTGGCAATCTGGCGAGCTGAGTTAAACTTCAGTTTGAATCAGAGATATGCTTAGTACGCTGAGTCCGAATACCAATCCGAATTATAATATACCCTGGCAAGCTGAATCAAATGTTAGTCCGAATCAGAAGCAAGCTACTAAGCTGAGTTAAAGGTTGACCCGAAGCATAAATAAAATGACTCAAATTATATCTGAATCATCAATAAGCTGGCTGGTGAGCTGAGTTAAAGGATAATCCAAAGCATACATAAACTGACTCAAATTCTGTCTGAATCATAAATAAGCTGACTCAAATTCTATCCGAATGATAAATAAGCCGACTCAAATTATATCCGAATCACCAATAAGCTGACTCAAATTCTATCCGAATTATCAATAAGTTGACTCAAATCCTCTCCGAATCATAAATAAGCTGGCTGGTGAGCTGAGTTAAAGGTCAATCCAAAGCATAAACAAACTGACTCAAATTCTATCTGAATCAATATAGTGTTCTAAAGGTGACTCTACGGATACGTTGACTAGTCCCCGGGTTAAGTTATTTTCTCCCCGGGGTGAAGGATCGAGTGTTGGTGGCTAAGTTATCTGGCACTTATAGTATACCTGGAGAAGTGTTTGAGTGATTCTCGCTAAGTCATACTTGCCCTGCTGAGTTACCTGGTACTTACGGTAAGCTTGGAGAAGAGTTTGAGTCCTTCTTGCTGAGTCTTTACCTGCTTTGATGAGTCAGACTTGGAGGGCCTCTGCGCTTACCTCTCTGTTCTCTGTTTGCTTGGTGGAACTGAATGAGCTCTATGAGGAACAAGTTGCTGAAGATGCTCCCGTCCGGATGGAAACCCAACCAACGCCACTAAGAGGCCCCACGGTGGGCGCCAAATGTCGTGGTGGTATCACGGCATATGCCATGGGTAGGCTAAAGTTGGGGTCGATGGACGTGGAGGAATCCGGGGAGAGATGATGCAGTGAAGACCGCACTCGTTTGAACAAAGAGAAATACAATGTATCTAGGATTGAGGCTCTCATGTGGAGATAACACCTCTTTCTCTACATATAATCTCTTATAATCTTGCCATACTTGTGGCTACAATCATGCTCCTTGAGCTGTATTTCCTATACCTCTATCTAGATCTCTCTATGAGTGTGGAGGAGGAAGAAGAAGGAGAGCTCCTAGTGAGCAGAGAGGAGAAGAGCCCTTCGGGGCTTCTCCGTGAACGATCCCCCTGGTGCTCCTTATAAAGGGGAGCCCAGGGGACAAAGCTTGTTCCTCACGCTTGGCATCTTTGTAGCATATTCCTGGGATCTTCTTTGATGCTCAGCATATGCCTTGGCATCTTTGGAGATGCCAGGGCATATTCTCTAGCATATTCTTTATGTGGAAAGCATATTCCCTGTGCCCATGTGCTAGTCTGAGCGATGGGTCCCAAGACTGACAAGGTCCTTATGAAGTCTGTCTGGCTCAATGGCATGCTCGTGTGGAGTTTGGGGTGCATCTGGAGACAAATAAGAAGGCGTATGGTGTGATATACCTCGGCCCAAGTACCCAACAAGAAGAGAAAAGTCGTCCCATGCATTGGCTGATTCGGCCTAGGAGAAGAAGAGGCCCAAGTGGAGAGATGCCAGCCAGCCAGACGGGTCGGCGTGACCCGGACCAGGAGAGAAGATCGTTGCCCGATGGGCTGGAGTCCAGAAAGTCGGCCCAGAAAACTGGCGGTTTCTAGGAGACGGCCCGTGGTGGGCCGAACTTGGCTCCTTCGGCCCACCCGGTTGATGGTGTGGTGAGCGTGGAGAAGATCCCGTGGCGGGTCGTGCTGGCTGGCTCGGGCGACGACGCGGAGTCCAGGCGGAGAAGCGGTAGCTGGCGATGGGGAGTTCGGCGGGGGGAGCATCTGGCGGGAACCTCGGCGCGGGAGGGAGACGACCCAAGGTAAGTGGGCCGAGGAAGGTTAACTTGGCCCAACTAAATGGCTGGTATGTTGTGTAGGCTGAATCAGCCTTGATTCGCCCGAGAGGAGCAACCCAGGCCTGGGACGAATTCTGATCTGGCCGGGATTGTGCTGATTCGGCCCAGGTCCCTTTCTCTTATCCTTTTTGTTTACTCTATTTATATTCTTCATCTTTTATTTAACCGATTCAACATTTCATCGAATCACTTAATTCATCAACTCTGCGGTACCCGGGGTTACACCCCCGACAGATATAGAGATAATTGAGGCACTTGGAGACAATGATGTTTTACTGAGTTTCTATCAACATGGAGTACGTATCGTTTGGAGAGGGGGTGGTATAAAACCACCAACACCACAAAAGGCCTCCCTTGTTCCCCGGTGAATCTTACCCCAACGGGATCGATCCATGCTTGCACTTTCGGTGCACTTGTCGGTGGCAATCCGGAACCTCTCACAAGGTTGGGGTACTTCTCCACAACTCAATTAGAGGCTCCCAAAAAACAAGCTTGGAGAAAACTCCACAACTTAATAGGAGGCCCCAAGTAATCCACAAACCTGCAAAACAACTAAACTATCTAGGGTTCCAAGAGCCCAAGAGTAAAAAGCTTCTCAACTTTCACCCAATCGAATCCTCACCGAGAACTCATGACCGATGCACCAAATGCAATGGCAAGAACACAAGAAGTGCCCAAGTCCTTCTCTCCCAAATTCCACAAAAGCTACAAAAGCTTATGGGGGAATAAGAGAGGAAGAACAATGGAGGAAATCCACAAAAGACTCCAAGATCTAAATCCCATTATGTTCCCCTCACTTAGAGGAGAGATTGATTGGTGGGGTTGTAGATCTAGATCTTCTCTTTCAAATCCCTCAAGTATATGAAAGAATCATAGGAGGGATTGAGGGGAAGCAAGATCAAGAAGGTCAATGATGTCTACGCACTTCTATTCTTGTAGACAGTTGTTGGGCCTCCAAGTGCAGAGGTTTGTAGAATAGCAGCAAGTTTCCCTTAAGTGAATTTCCCAAGGTTTATCGAACTCAGGGAGGAAGTGGTCAAAGGTATCCCTCTCAAGGAACCCTGCAATCAAGATTCAATAAGTCTCGTGTGTCCCCAACACACCCAATACACTTGTCAGGTGTATAGGTGCACTAGTTCGGCAAAGAGATAGTGAAATACAAGTGATATGGATGATTATAAGTGGTAACGGTGCCAGAAAAGAGCTTCTGACGGGGAGGAAAAGACTAAAGGCAAACAGATGGAAGCAAGCAAAGATGCAACAGATCTAGTTGCAACGGTGTTTTAATGTTTAGAAACAAGGCCTAGGGATCATACTTTCACTAGTGAACACTCTCAATAAATATCTTCTCTTCATGATACTACCCTGAACTACTCTCTAGTTGGACACTCTAATCCATGGTAGGGCTATAACAGCACACCTCAAAGTCCGCCTTCCCCAATCTAGATAACCCCACACTGTCACCTTGAGCACTAGATGGTTCCAACAAACACCACAATTTTATAGAGACAACCAACTCAAAATATACTCATGATAAATATATATGTAACCTATCTTAAGTGCCACACACGGTGTGCACGCTGTCACTTTCACACACGTGGGGAAAATCATAGATCTATTAAAGCACGATGAGTATTTATGTAGACTGTAGCCTAAGTGTCACCATGGCGTGCACGCTGCCACTTTCACACACATGGGGATAGCAGAGATCTATTGAAGCACTTGAGTAGCAAGGTAGATCTACTAGATTACAAAGCTCATGACCACAACAAGATCATGCATAGAGAGAGATGAACACATTGCTACCGGTAGAGCCCTTAGCCTCGAGGAATAACTACTCCCTCCTCATCATAGGAATCAACAACGGTGATGAAGATGGCGATGGAGATGGCTCCAGGGGCACTTCCCCGTCCCGGCAGGGTGCCGGAACAGAGACTTCTATTCCCTGAATCTCCCCTTTGGTGGCGGCGGCGCTGCGGAACTTTTCGTGGATGTATGATTGACGATTTAGGGTTTTTGAGTCGGGGGATTCTTATAGGCAAAGGAGGCAAGGTCGGTGTAGGGCCAGGGCGCCCACACCCCCCGTGGGCACGGCCAAGGTGGGCCCGCTCCCACCTAGGGTGTGGCCACCCTGGTGTCCTCCTCCGTCTCGTCTTTGATTTTCCATATCGTTCAGGAAAAAATATGAACTTTGGCTTTTGTCCCGTCCAATTCCGAGAATATTCATTTTTTAGCTTTCTAAAACCAAAAACAGCAGAAAATAGGCAACTAGCACTGTGGCATCTTGTCAATAGGTTAGTTCCAGAAAGTGTATAAAAATACCTCAAAGTGTAGAAAAAACATAGCAAAGTTGATACAAAACAAGCATGGAGCATCAAAAATTATAGATACGTTTATGACGTATCAAGCATCCCCAAGCTTAACTCCTGCTCGTCCTCGAGTAGGTAAGTGATAAAAAGAATAATTTTTGAGGTGACATGCACCATCAAAATTAAGATCAAACCATTTGCAAGCATTGAAAGCTGAGATCAAAGTACTCTAAAAATAAGCATGAAAGATGAAGTTCTAACAGTAATACAAAGTAACTATGCATGCAACATGAAAGGTTACAAACAGAGATCATGAATAACATGCATTGAAAAATGTTTGTTTGTTGCACATACAGAAAACATAGCATAGTGGCATTCAGCTTGTCCCTCATGGAGTAGCAAATAGATGCATAGGACACCTTCAAAGTTCATAAGGGTGACTAAATACAAATAGTTCAAGAACAAGCAATATCAACATTATGAATCAATCAATAAGTTTTGGGACAATGCACATAGAACTAAGAATGACAATTATGCTCTCTTAATTGGTGCCTAAGGATAGAAGGTGGAGACTCAATATAAAAGTGGAAGAAAGACCCTTTATAAAGGGAAACAGGGATTTCAAGTCTCATAAAGAGCTTCTAAAAATTATGGTACTTGTTAGCTTTCAGCTCTCATTGCCCCTATCATAAGCATCTTGAAATGATTAAGGTTAAAGTGAACAAACTATGGAGTATATGCTTGACAAAGTATAAGTTGTCAATCTCATGTCCCTTGAATACGAGGGCCGCTCCTCATGCTACTCAACTTTAGTCATCTGTAAGTTCTTGTCATAGTAAGTACATGTGTATCATAGAGAACCGCCAACGGGGTACCCCTTGCACATGATACAGGAGTTATCCCATAATCAAAATGACAAGGCAAGCAGACAATGAGCATCTCAGCAATCTTCTTATTTACCATGGGAATATGGTGGTTTTTTTTCTCTTTCCTCTTTTTAGTGTGTCTCTTTTTTTATAAGAAGAAAGCTTCATAGGTGTCATTATGGTGATGCTGCAAGTTTCCCCCATGATTAGGCATGGCTTAGGCTAGCAGCCCAGGCATTTCTCTAACACACATACATAACTACATGGACTTACAAGCTTCCTCTTTATTTCACACCTGCGACATCCATAGACAAAAGAGCATGATATACTCTGTGTACAAAGTACAAGTGCAATGTTGAAAGCGTTTCCCGTGACAGCACAGTTCTGCTAATTCCAACGTATAAGTGCAAGCATATAGAACATAGATGACACAATGGTTCAAGTTTATTAGGGGCAAGAAAAATAAAGTGTGTCATCAAGTTCGTGAGAGCTTTAATCACTAAGTTTTCACATAACAAAATACTTTTTAATTGGAAGATAGATGAAAACAAGAATATACTTGGAATGGTGTAACACACCATGCATGGGAATTTATAGTGGACACTTTGAATAACTTGGTTTCTTGGGAGGTGGATGCATTAGTAGAGCTTACTCAATACAAGTGGAGGCTAGCAAAATATTGGGAGTGACCAACTAAGAGAGCAATAATGGTCATAATCATGCAAAGCGACAAAACATTATCAATTAAAGCATAAAGTGGTATCACAAGTCAAAAACTAAATGATCATAAAGGCTAAGGTGACTGGTTCATAGTCATAACATGGTGTGAGCATGTGCCAAGTCAACCCAACCAAAGCATCAAAGGAGCATACCACAATACTATGCTTTTGTATGCTAAAACAACGGATGATTCTTACAAGGCACATTAAGCAATCTCAATTGTTTAGAACAAGTCATGCTACAACAATAATAACTAAGCATAAGGTCAAAACAAAATCTATCATGACATGATAAATTCTAAGTCACAGTCAAAACAAGCTCCTTTTTATACCACCTAAGCTTGAAGCTTCCTACTCTTTTCCAACAATAATCGATTTATTTGAAGCAACTCACAAAGATAATAATGAATAAAGACCAGTGAGCATGTCTCACAAATACACAAAGAAGAACTAAAAAGTTATAAGCTGAAAGCACAAGAAAACTAAAGCTAAACACAGTGCTAGCAAAAGTGAACACTCACAGAACAATAAGAGTTAAATCAACAGTGCATAAAACAATAAAAACGAAGTGTCTAGAAAGACCTAAGATTTTTATTGCTGAAGAAGGGGATGCCCAAGGCATCCCCAAGCTTTGACGTTTTTACCTCTTGAATATTTCTTGGGGTGACAGAGGGTGGCATACCCAAGCTTGAGCTTTTGTCCATTCTTCATCTTATTACATCATTCTTCCCTTACACCTAAAAACTTTCCTTCATACAAAACTTCACACAATCTTCATTAGCACAAGCAAAACTTTCATTAAAAACATTCAAAATAATAAACCTTTGGTTTAGTTTCAAAACAGCAAAACTTTCATTAAAAACACAAGCTACTGTAGCAATTCCTTCAAAAAGTTCAATTTCCCAAAGAGAACCCAAAAAGGAATCAATAAGAAGCAAATGCAAATAATGGCAGAAATCTGTCAAAACAGACGAGTGGGTGAAAACTGATTTTTTCGAAGACCTTATGTTTATCAAATCAAAAAGTGTTGATCTAACGAAAGTTAGCAAACATACTGGGGGATTTATTCAGAAAATATCAGCTCAATTCTACTTACAGAGATTTTACACAAATTTTTACGGTAGAGCATAAAAATCTGTTTCGGGACAGCAACTCCCCAAATCTTACTTCCCTCTCATTAGAGGTTATTCTTGGCACAAAAAGCAAATAAAAAGAATAAGTATAGATCATTACTGAAGTAATAACTTCCAAGACTCAATAAAACTATTGGGTTATCTCCCAAGAAATACTTTTCTTTAATGCCTTAAAGTTAGGCTTGATAGTTTGAGAAGATGCTCACATAAGAAATATGAATTGAAGCAAAAGAGAGCATCAAGAAGCAAATTCAAAACACTTTTAAGTCTAACCCACTTCCTATGCATAGGAATCTTGTAAAGAAACAGGTCATGAAAGCACAAAGAAACAAGCATAACTTCAAGACTTTCAACATAAAGAGGGGAAACTTAATATTGTTAAGATACATAAGACCATGTTTCCCTCTCTCATAATAACTTTTTGTAGCAACATGAATAAAATTAACAATATAACTATCACATAAAACATTCTTATCATGAGCCACATGCATACAATAATTATTACTCTCCACATAAGCATAGTCATTCTCATTAATCAGAGTGGGAGCAAATTCAACAAAATAGCTATCATTAATATTCTCATCACCATAATCATTAAATATAGGAGGCATATTGTAATCACAATTAATTTTCTCCTCAATAGTAGGTGGACTGAAAATATCATATTCATCATTGTAATCATCATAAATTGGAGGTTTGGTATCATCATAACCAATAGAATAGCTATCTTCCAAAGCTGGGGAACTAAAAAGATCATTTTCATAAAAACTAGCTTCCCCAAGCTTAGACGTTTCCATACCATTGTCAATAATGGTGTTCAAAGAATTCTTACAAATAACATTGCTATTATCATGCAAATAAAGCTCCATAGGTTTTTAAATTTTCTCTTCAAACACTTCATGTCCTAAATCAAGATAAATACTATAAAGCTCTCTAATTTTGTTGTTGTTTTCCATTAAGCCTAACTAGTGAAAACAAGAAAGAAAAAGAAAAAACTGCAGAATCTAAAAATAATTTTGAGCACTCACACCGGAGGATGTGAGTACCTTTTACCTTACCTCCCCGGCAACGGCGCCAGAAAATAGCTTGATGTCTACGCACTTCTATTCTTGTAGACAGTTGTTGGGCCTCCAAGTGCAGAGGTTTGTAGAACAGCAGCAAGTTTCCCTTAAGTGGATTTCCCAAGGTTTATCGAACTCAGGGAGGAAGTGGTCAAAGGTATCCCTCTCAAGCAACCCTGTAATCAAGATACAAGAAGTCTCTTGTGTCCCCAACACACCCAATACACTTGTCAGGTGTGTAGGTGCACTAGTTTGGCGAAGAGATAGTGAAATACAAGTGATATGGATGATTATAAGTGGTAACGGTGCCAGAAAAGAGCTTCTGACAGGGAGGAAAAGAATAAATCCAAACAGATGAAAGCAAGCAAACATGCAACAGATCTAGTTGCAATAGTGTTTCAATGTTTAGAAACAAGGCCTAGTGATCATACTTTCACTAGTGAACACTCTCAATAAATATCTTCTCTTCATGATACTACCCTGAACTACTCTCCAGTTGGACACTCTAATCCATGGTAGGGCTATAACAGCACACCTCAAAGTTCGCCTTTCCCAATCTAGATAACCCCACACTATCACCTTGAGCGCTAGATGGTTCCAACAAACACCACAATTTCATAGATACATACAACTCAAAATATACTCATGATAAATATTCAATCTAGCCAAAGTGCCACACACGGTATGCACACTGTCACTTTCACACACGTGGGGAAAAGCATAGATCTATTAAAGCACGATGAGTATTTATGTAGACTCTAGCCTAAGTGCCACCATGGCATGCATGCTGTCACTTTCACACACATGGGGAGAGCAGAGATCTATTGAATCACTTGAGTAGCAAGGTAGATCTACTAGATTATAAATCTCATGACCACAACAAGATCATGCATAGAGAGAGAGAGATGAACACATAGCTACCGGTAGAGCGCTTAGCCTCGAGGAAGAAATACTCCCTCCTCATCATAGGAATCAGCAACGGTGATGAAGATGGCGATGGAGATCGTTGGAGATGGCTTCGGGGGCACTTCCCCGTCCCGGCAGGGTGACGGAACAGAGACTTCTGTCCCCCGAATCTCCCCTTCGATGGCGGCGGTGCTACAGAACTTTTCGTGGATGTATGATTGATGATTTAGGGTTTCTGAGTCAGGGGCTTCTTATTGGCGAAGGAGGCAAGGTCGATGGAGGGCCACACTCCCTATGGGCGCGACCAGGGTGGGCCCGTGCCCACCTAGGGTGTGGCCACCCTGGTTTCCTCCTTCGTCTTCGATTTTCCGTATCGTTCAGGGAAAAATATGAACTTTGGCTTTTGTCCCGTCCAATTCAGAGAATATTCATTTTTTAGCTTTCTGAAACCAAAAATAGCAGAAAACAGGCAACTGGCACTGTGGCATCTTGTCAATAGGTTAGTTCCAGAAAGTGTATGAAAATACCTCAAACTGTAGGCAAAACATAGCAAAGTTGATACAAAACAAGCATGGAGCATCAAAAATTATAGATAAGTTTACGACGTATCAGTCAACAATGGAGGGGAAGATTGCAAAACTCGATAGCGGTCCATTGGGGAAGATGGGCCCCTTAGATAGGCCTACTGATTTCTGACCGTTTTCTGCCTGTTGGGGAATTTCCACACCGGAGACTCCGGTCTATGTTTGTCTCACACCGGAGATTCTGGTCTTTCTACGGTCCATCTCCGAGCCCACATACAGAATGTCCTGGTCCAGGTCTTGATGCTCTCTCCGGAGACTTGGCAGGAACTCCGGACCTGAGCACACCAAAGACTCCGGTCTGAAAAGTTCGGAGATTCCGATTTGCCAGTATACACCAGAGATTCCGGCCAATATCCGGTCTGTCTCCGGACCCTCATATAGAACGTCCCTGGGCTTCATCTTGGATCCACACCGGAAGTTTGAGGCGAAACTCCGGTCCACGCTGGAGACTCCGGTGTTTGCACACCGGAGATACTGTTATGGATATCCCATCAACCTTTTGTTTCAGCCAAGGAGGATAGCACCAAATAAGAGGCAAACTTCAAATATCGATATCTAGAGTTTGGAAACTCCGATTGACCCGAAACCAAAATATTGGATACCACCAAGTGAGAATATTTCATGTATTATAATGTGATATATCTCCCTTGGTGAGAAACTGGAAAACCTCCAAGATCAAAAACGTAATAAGATATAAAAGGGAAATCTGTTTTGATGAACTAGAGCTTGTTATGAATATTACCACAAGCTCTAGAACCTCACATGGATAATATCCAAATAACAACCAAGAAAGGATGATGCTACGTATGAAAAGGTTTAAGCTCTCTCCAAAAGATATGATCGAGTTACTCACTCGAGAGCCCCTCTTGATAGTACGGTTATCTATCCTATAAACCGGTCTCCTCAACTAATACCACGATACCGGTAAGAAAGAAACCCTATCAATATCATACCTTTGCCTTGTGCATATTCCACTTGAACTTGATGTAGACGATCTTGTCCTTCTAAATATGGAACATCTTTCTTGATTGTTCTTGCACGTACTCGCTTGATGAAGACTTGCAAGTTGTTCCCCCATACAACATGGGGAAACCTTTACTTTGACCTTGTATTCATCGATCCATGATCATCGAGGATGGAAAGCTTTAAGCATGAGATCTTATAGATATGGCACATATTTAGCTTGCACAACATTTCATCTAACTTTATTATGTTGGTGTTTTGAAGGTACACAAGAGGTATCACTCCATCTTATTCTTCAAGACACACTTGCTATAGGCCCAACTCCCACCTTCTTCTTCTTTCAACCTTGAAGCCAACATATGGTTCAAGCTATGCCAACGGACAATTCCTACAAGTGCAACTTGATACAAGCATTAGTACATACAGATTGTCATTAATTACCAAAACCATACATGGGGGTCCACATGATCTTTCAGACTTGACGGGGTTGGTGTCGAGGAGCTCCGGGTGGAGGAGAAGGCCACGACGGACTTGGAACAAGGAGGAGGAAGCAACGCTGAGGTCGGAGGTGGCAACAGTCTCAAGGAAGGCGACGCGGGCGCGATGCAGGGTCCAGGGAACGGTAAGGCCGGGAAGGCCTCAAGCGGTGGCTGTAGAGGGAGGGTTTTGCGGGCGAGTGTAGGGGTTCGTAGCATGGAAAACAAAAAATTTCTACCGCATGCAAACAAATAAGCCAAGATCTATCTACTAGATTGTAGCAATGAGTCGATAGAGGAACTCACCCTAGAAGATTCCAAAGCGGTTAACGAGAGCAGAGTCTCGTGGGTGATGTAGTCGTACTCTTGCCGGTCTCAAGATCGCGTAGACGATCCTTCCGGCGCTGTGTTCCGGCAGCGCTTCATGATCGGTCACACGTTGATTTTCGATGAAGACCTTCCTCTCCTTGTTCCAAAGGGCGGGAGGTTGTAGCACTCTCCACGCGATTCCAAAGACAACTGTGGCGTAATCGGAATTAGAGGAAAGATCTCGCAGGGCTTCGCCTTAAGCCGGAGCGAGTATGGTGGACTATGAGAGAGGCCTTGGTGATATAGGGTTTAGAGGCACCAAAGGGGAAATCTTGGCCGGCAGCTAGGGCTTGGGGAAGCCCCAAGTCGGCGAGTTGGAGAAACCCTAGGTGGTGGCGGCGACTTGGAGGAGGCCGGCGGCTAGGGCTAGGGTTTTGGGTGTGTTGGGTGTGTAGGAGAGGGGCAGCCCTACCCCTCCTTATATAGGTGGGAGGGTGCGGCTTGGGAGGAGGGAGTCCTCCCCCAAGTCATCCTCCTTGGCCGGCGGGTTGAGGGAGGAGACTTCCTCCCCAAGTAGGTTTCCTACTCTCCCTCCACCAAGCAAACTTGTCGTTTGACTTTTCAAATTGGCGTTTGACTTTCAAACTAGGATTTGATTTCTCCCTTTATTTTGCCCAGTCAAGTGACCTAGTACATGATGCAACCATTCCATATTGTCATGACACATTCATGTAGCCTTCCCCTCCGGAGTGTCGGACCTTCCGGACCCTTCTAGAACATTCTCGGTGAAAACACCGGAATCATTCCCCAACTCTGAAACAGGACTTTCCTTATATGAATCTTATTCTCCGGACCATTCCGGATCTCCTCGTGATATCCCGGATCCCATCCGAAACTCCGAACAACATTCGGCCTCTTACTCAGCATTCCATAACTACTCAACAACATCAAATCCTTAAGTGTGTCTCCCTACGATTCGTGAATTATGCGGACATGATCGAGACACTTCTCCGATCAATAACCAATAGAGGAATCTGTAAATTCATATGGATCCCACATATTTCTATGATTACTTTGCAATTGAATGAACCACTTACATACGATACCAATTTCCCTTTGTCTCACGATAGTTTACTTATCCGAGGTTTTGATCATCGGTATCTCTGCATACCTAGTT
The DNA here is from genome assembly GCA_023614405.1 of Avena insularis. NCBI lineage: Eukaryota > Viridiplantae > Streptophyta > Magnoliopsida > Poales > Poaceae > Avena > Avena insularis. The sequence continues at coordinate 1,468,628 of CM042690.1, forward strand.
CAATCTCGTTACCGATAAGTACTCTTTTCTCGTTCCCGTGGTATGTGAGCCAGTCACATGCTTGCAAGCTAATTGGATGACATTCCACCGAGAGGGCCCAGATTATATGTATCCGTCATATGGATGGACAAATCCCACTCTTGATCCATGTGTCTCAACCCATACTTTCCGAACACTCAATGCCACCTTTATAGCCACCCAGTTACAGTGTAGTGTTTGATGTCATCAAAGCATCCTTCCGGTGATGGTGATAAGCATGATCTCATGGTCGAAGGATTTATGTTACTATGTATCAGAAAGCTTATAGCAATTGAACTATTAAAATGACTTGATCTTTATGCTACGCTTATCTATAGGAGTATGTCCATCATACCATTCTCCTAATGATATGAACTTGTTATTAACAACATCTCAAATGTTCATGATCAAGAAACCATGATCATCTATTAATCAACAAGCTAGTATTATAAAGAGGCTTTACTAGGGACTCTAATTTAGTTTACAAATCACACAAGTATTAATGTTTCCTGGTTAATACTGTTATAGCATGAATGTAAACATTTATCATAAACACAAAGATATAATAATAACTACATTTATTATTGCCTCTAGGGCATATCTCCAACAGTCTCCCACTTGCACTAGAGTCAACTAATCTAGATTACATGGTAATATACCGAACACCCATGGCAGTTTGGTGTTGGTCATGTTTTGCCCTCAGGAGAGGTTTAGTCAATGGATCCGCCACATTCAGATATGTGTGTAATTTGCAAATCTCTATGTCACCATCTTGGACATGTTCTCGAATAGCGTGAAAACGTAGCTTGATCTACTTCAGCTTCTTGTGTGACCTCGGTTCTTGCGCATTGGCTATGGCACCCATGTTATGACAGTAGATAGACATTGGGTCCAGCACACTTGGAACCACACCGAGCTCTGTAATGAACTCCTTCATCCATATCTCTTCTTGTGAAGCCTCCGAAGCAGCTATGTATTCCGATTCAGTTGAAGATCTAGCCACAACGCTTTGCTTTGCACTCCTCCAGCTAAATGCCGCACCATTCAAAGTAAATACGTATCCAGATTGGGATTTAGAATCATCCGGATCGGTGTTCCAACTAGCATCGGTGTAACCATTAACAACGAGCTGTTCATCACCTCCATAAGAAAGAACCATATCCTTAGTTCTTCTCAAGTACTTAAGGATGTTTTTGACCGCTGTCCAATGATCCACTCCTGGATCACTTTGATATCTGCTAGTCAAACTAACAGCATATGCAATGTCGGGTCTAGTACATAGCATGGCATACATTAGAGATCCTATGGCTGAGGCATAGGGAGTCTTACTCATCCTTTCTCTATCTTCTGCTGTTGCAGGACTTTGAGTTTTGCTCAAGGTCGTATTGGGCAACATGGGTAAGAACCCTTTCTTGCTATCTTCCATTCCAAACCTCTTTAGAACTTTGTCCAAATATGTACTTTGTGACAATGATATTAGGCGTCTCGATCTATCTCTATAAATCTTTATGCCTAATATGTAAGCTGCTTCGCCAAGATCTTTTATTGAAAAACTATTATTCAAATAATCCTTGACACTATTAAGAAGGCCTACATCATTCCCAATCAACAATATGTCATCTACGTATAGTATTAAGAATGCTATAGAGCTCCCACTCACTTTCTTGTAAATACAAGCTTCTCCATAAGTTTGTATAAAACCAAAACTTTTGATTACCTTATCAAAACATTGATTCCAACTTCGGGATGCTTGATTCAATCCATATATGGACCTTTGAAGTTTGCACACCTTGTTAGCATCTTTAGGATCGACAAAACCTTTGGGTTGCATCATATACAACTCTTCATCAATGTCTCCATATATTGAGGAACGCTGTTTTGACATCCATCTGCCATATCTCATAATCATAATATGCAGCGATTGCTAACATAATCCTCACAGACTTTAGCTTCGCTACTGGTGAGAAAGTCTCATCGTAGTCAACTCCTTGAATTTGTCGAAACCCTTTTGCGACAAGTCGAGCTTTATAGACAGTAACATTACCATCAAGATCTGCTTTTCTTCACGAAAATCCATTTGTTCTCGTGACCTTCCGGCCATCCGATAAGTCCACCAAAGTCCATACTTGGTTTTCGTACATGGATCCAATCTCGGATTTCATGGCTTCTTGCCATTTATTGGAATCTGGGCTCATCATCGCTTCCTCATATGTTGTAGGGTCATCAGTGTTGTCCACTAACATGACACTCATAACGGGATCATACCAATCAGGAGTGGTACGATTTCTCGTTGACTCATGAGGCTCAGAGCAACTTCAACCGAAGTTTCATGATCATCATCATTAGCTTCCTCTCTTATTGGTGTAGGCGCCACAGGAACTACTTCCGGTGCTTCGCTACTTGCAAGTTCGAGAGAAGGTTCAACAACCTCGTCGAGTTCTACTTTCCTTCCAGTCACTTCTTTCGAGAGAAATTCCTTCTCTAGAAAGGATCCATTCTTAGCAATGAAGATTTTGCCCTCGGATGTATGATAGAAGGTATACCCAATAGTTTCCTTCGAGTATCCTATGAAGACGCATTTTTCCGCTTTGGGTTCAAGCTTGTCTGGCTGTAACTTCTTTACATAGGCTTCGCAACCCCAAAATTTAAGGAACGACAATTTAGGTTTCTTCCCAAACCATAATTCATACGGTGTCATTTCAACCGATTTAGATGGTGCCCTATTTAAAGTGAATGCGGCTGTTTCTAATGCATAACCCCAAAATGATAGCGGTAAATCTGTAAGTGACATCAAAGAACGAACCATATCTAAGAGAGTTCGATTACGACGTTCGGACACACCATTACGCTGTGGTGTTCCCGGTAGTGTCAATTGTGAAAGTATTCCACATTTCTTCAAATGCTTGCCAAACTCGTAACTTAGATATTCACCTCCACGATCAGAACATAGAAATTTAATCTTCTTGTTACGTTGATTCTCTACCTCACTTTGAAATTCCTTAAAATTATCGAAAGTTTCGGACTTATGTTTCATGAAAAAGATATACCCATATCTACTCAAGTCATCCGTGAAGGTAAGAACATAACGATAACCACCGCGTGATGCTACACTCATTGGTCCACACACATCGGTATGTATGATTTCCAATAAGTCCGTAGCTCGCTCCATCATACCAGAAAATGGAGTCTTAGTCATTTTACCCATCAGACATGCTTCGCATCTTTCAAGTGATTCGAAATCAAGTGATTCAAGAAGTCCATCAGAATGGAGTTTCTTCATACGCTTCACTCCAATGTGACCAAGACGACAGTGCCACATATAGGTCGAGCTATCGCTCAATTTCAAACGTTTAGCCTCAATGTTATTTATGTGTGTATTGCTACAATCGAGATTCAATAAGAATAGACCATCTATCAAAGGTGCAAGTGCATAAAACATATTACTCATATAAATCGAACAACCATTATTCTCGGACTTAAACAAGTAACCGTCTCGCAATAAACATGATCCCGATATAATTTTCATTCTCAACGCAGGCACCAAATAACAATTATTTAAGTATAAAACTAATCCCGATGGTAGATGAAGAGGTAGCGTGCCGACCGCGATCACATCAACCTTTGATCCATTTCCAACGCGCATCGTCACCTCGTTCTTCGCTAGCTTACATTTGATAGCACCTTTTGTTTGAGTTCTGAGATGAGCAACCGAACCAGTATCAAATACCCAGGCACTACTATGAGTACTAGTGAGATACACATCAATAACATGTATATAGGATATACCTTTCTTCTTGATGTTGCCGTTCTTCAAATCCGCCAAGTACTTTGGGCAATTCCGCTTCCAGTGACCTTCTCCCTTGTAGTAAAAGCACTCAGTATCAGGCTTAGGCCCAGCCTTGGTCTTCTTCGCCGGTGCGGCAACTTTCTTACCGCCCTTCTTGAAGTTTTCCTTTTGCTTAGACTTGCCTTTCTTGAATTTGGTAGTCTTATTGACCAACAACACTTGGTGCTCTTTCTTGATCTCCACTTCTGCAGATTTCAACATGGAGAAGAGTTCTGGCAACGTCTTGTCCATGTTTTGCATATTGTAGTTCATCACAAAGTTCTTGTAACTTGGTGGTAGTGATTGGAGGACACGGTGAATCCCCAAAGAATTAGGAATCACTATACCCAAACTTTGGAGTTTGTTTGCGTGCCTAGACATCTTAAGCACATGCTCACTGACGGAGCTGCCCTCTTCCATCTTGCAGTTAATGGACTTTTCAGAAGCCTCATAACTCTCAACTGCCGCGTGAGCCTCAAATATCATTTTGAGTTCACGGACAATATAATGTGGGTCATGGTTCTCAAACCTTTTTTGAAGCTCCGATTCCAAACCATACAAGATAGCACACTGAACTGTGGAGTACTGATTCTTCCGAGTGAGGTAAACATTCTTTACTTCATCGGTAGCAGTAGCTGCAATGGTCACCAATGTGCATCCAGCACATAGGTCAAATTACCAGCATTGAGGACAATCCTCAAATTGCGGAACCAATCCGCGAAGTTGCTTCCATTGTTTTTCAACTTTTCTTTCTCTAGGAACGCATTAAAATTGATGGTAGGGGCCGCCATTGATCTACAACATATTTGCAATAGTTTAGACTAAGTTTATGACAAATTGAGTTCTAATTAATAGTTAAATTAATCTAGGTGAACTCCCACTCAAAACAATATCCCTCACATTGTTTTAGTGATCACACGAACCAAATCCACCACATCAAAACCGATCATCACGAGAGTTGATGTAGCTTCAATGGCGAACAATCAACATGTTCATCATATCTACTATATGACTCATGCTTTACCTTTTGGTGATCCGTGTTCCGAGACCATGTCTGTACATGCTAGGCTCGTCAAGATCAAACCTTAGCTTCCGCATGAGCAAATCTGGCTTGCTCACGTTGTATACACTTGCGGAATCTAACACACCCGATCATCACGTGGTGCTTCGAAACAACGAGCTTTAGCAACGGTGCTTACTAAGGATGAACACTTTAAAACTTGAAATTTATGTGCTTGAGGGATCATCTTATAATGCTACCGTCGTTAACTAAGCAATACAAGATGCATAAAGGATTAACATCAAATGCAATTCATCATATGAGATATGATATGGCCTTTCTTCTTGTGCTTCCGATCTCCATCTTCAAGCACGAACATGATCTCCATCATCACCGGTATAGCGTCAAGGTCAATGGCGCCGTTTCATGGTTGTCGTCCACCAGCTCCAACTATTACAACTACTTTGAATAGACACACGGGTCTTAACAGAATTTAAAGACAACCATATGGCTCCTGCCGGTTGCCGACTTACAATAAGGAACATTGCATACATCAAATATAATCACAATCATGGCCATATCACATCACAGCACACCCCTGCAAAACAAAGTTAGACGCCTCTAATTTTCTTTGCATTTTTACGTGGTTTGGGGCTTTCAATAAGTGTCGTTCTAACTTACGAACAAGAACCACAACCTTGATGCTTGAACTATCAAGTGCCTATTGTAAATTGGATCTATACTATGATGGGAGAGACAGGCACCTGCAAAGCCACTTATGCAATACAAGTTGCATGTTTAGCGTGGAGCAAGTCTCATGAACGATGTCATGTAAGGTTAGCCCGGGTCGCTTCATCCCATCATAACGCAAGATGCAAAGTACACAAGAAGCAATTAATAATAAAAGCACCACCGCCCACAATGACCATTGTGTTCTACTTGTGCAACAGATCTACATATAGACACGGCTTTGATACCACTGTAGGGGTTCGTAGCATGGAAAACAAAAAAATTCTACCGCATGCAAACAAACAAGCCAAGATCTATCTACTAGATTATAGCAACGAGTCGATAGAGGAACTCACCCTCGAAGATTCCAGCGATTAAGAGCGATTCGTGGGTGATGTAGTCGATTCTTGCCGATCTCAAGATCGCGTGAAGCGATCCTTCCGCGCTGCTTCCAAGCGCAGTCGGTCACACGTTCGGTACTCGATGAAGACCTTCCTCTCCGTTGTTCTAGCAGGCAGCGGAGGTTGTAGAACTCTCCTCGCGATTCCGACAGCACGACGGCGTGGTACCGGAATCAGAGGGAAGATCTCGCAGGGCTTCGCCTTAAGCCGGAGCGAGTATGGTGGACTATGAGAGAGGCCTTGGTGATCTAGGGTTTAGAGGCACCAAAGGGGAAATCTTGGCCGGAGGCTAGGGCTTGGGGAAGCCCCAATTCGGTGAGTTGGAGAAACCCTAGGTGGCGGCGGCGACTTGGAGGAGGCCGACGGCTAGGGCTAGGGTTTTGGTTGTGTTGGGTGTGTAGGAGAGGGGCAGCCCTACCCCTCCTTATATAGGTGGGAGGGTGAGGCTTGGGAGGAGGAAGTCCTCCCCCAAGTCGTCCTCCGTGGCCGGCGGGTGGAGGGAGGAGACTTCCTACCCAAGTAGGTTTCCTACTCTCCCTCCACCAAGCAAACTTGCCGTTTGACTTTTCAAATTGGTGTTTGACTTTCAAACTAGGATTTGATTTCTCCCTTTATTTTGCCCAGTCAAGTGACCTAGTACATGATGCAACCATTCCATATTGTCATGACACATTCATGTACCCTTCCCCTCCGGAGTGCCAGACCTTCCGGACCCTTCTAGAACATTCCCGGTGAAAACACCGGAATCATTCCCCAACTCCAAAACAGGACTTTCCTTATATGAATCTTATTCTCCGGACCATTTAGGATCTCCTCATGATATCCTGGATCCCATCCGAGACTCCTAACAACATTCGGTCTCTTACTCATCATTCCATAACTACTCAACAACATCGAATCCTTAAGTGTGTCTCCCTACGGTTCGTGAATTATGCGGACATGATCGTGACACTTCTCTGATCAATAACCAATAGAGGAATCTGGAAATTCATATGGCTCCCACATATTTCTACGATTACTTTGCGATCGAATGAACCACTTACATACGATACCAATTTCCCTTTGTCTCATGATAGTTTACTTATCCGAGGTTTTGATCGTCGGTATCTCTGCATACCTAGTTCAACCTCGTTACCGATAAGTACTCTTTTCTTGTTCCCGTGGTATGTGATCCCTTGTGAGCCAGTCACATGCTTGCAATCTAATTGGTTGGCATTCCACCAAGATGGCCCAAAGTATATCTATCTGTCATATGGATGGACAAATCCCACTCTTGATCCATGTGTCTCAACCCATACTTTCCGAACACTCAATGCCACCTTTATAGCCACCCAGTTACGGTGTGGTGTTTGATGTCATCAAAGCATCCTTCCGGTGATGGTTATAAGCATGATCTCATGGTCGAAGGATTTAGGTTACTATGTATCAGAAAGCTTATAGCAATTGAACTATTAAAATGACTTGATCTTTATGCTACGCTTATCTATAGGAGTATGTCCATGATACCATTCTCCTAATGAGATGACCTTGTTATTAACAACATCTCAAATGTTCATGATCAAGAAACCATGATCATCTATTAATCAACAAGCTAGTATTATAAAGAGGCTTTACTAGGGACTCTGATTTAGTTTACAAATCACACAAGTATTAATGTTTCCTGGTTAATACTGTTATAGCATGAATGTAAACATTTATCGTAAACACAAAGATATAATAATAACTACATTTATTATTGCCTCTAGGGAATATCTCCAACAACGAGGCATGATGGTTGTGATAATACAACACTTTTTAGCTATATAAATAGTATCATTTGCCTATCATATCATGCTCCATCTAACTATTGCTATGTATGATATGCATGATTACTTGTTTTCATTACATTCAATATGAGCTTTGCACATTTAGTAGTTTAGGTAGAATTTTATCCCTCTTTCTTGTCTTTGGCATGTGTGTAGGTGTTGATGATGATTATGGATAAAAAAGGCAAAAGGAACAAAGAGAGTATAGTATGGAGGAACTGCAGGACCAAACTTAGACATTTGAGGTGTTGGAAAAACTGAATTTTACAACTTCTCAAAATAAATATCCAAGACGATGCGGTTGTATCCCTCGACAAGACAAATCCAACGAGCCGAAGAACGCCCAAAACGGAGTTTGTATGAAGAAATGGCGACCAAAATACGAAAGAGTCTGCAAGTTCAACGACCAACTATACGGCCGTCGGCCGTATAGTTCCGTCCGTATAGTTGCCAAAAAGGTCAGAAATGACGGGATTTCACCCTAGAAAAGATCTAGAACCTTCCCAAAGTCATATGACAGTATTATGGGTACCCTAGGACACCCTCAAGGCCTATATAAAGAGGGGAGGAGCCAAAGAAAGCCCCATACACCATATACAAGATCTAGATCCCATATACCGCCTCCACGGCGGTGCCATGCTGCCGTGCCGCCTCCATAGCCTCTCAAGCTCCACCAAGATCCAATCTCCATCAACACCATCAAGCCATCCAAGCAATAAGAGGAGGATAAGGAGGACACCGCTATCACCACACCGACGCTACCATCACTGTGTCGTCATCACCATCTCCATCACCGCTACTCCTTCATACTTCCCCATCATGGTCTCCATGATGGGTTGTAATATGGCTTGAACCCCCTTTTATTAATGTTATGATTATTAGAGTAATTGAAGTGTGGTGTGTTCTTGTTAATTAATATGTTTGTGCTTTCTCTTTACATTGTTCTATTCATGATATTATTCTAGTGATTGGAGACGTCCAATCCATTGTTGAGGAATTTACTAGGGATTCACAGTGTGTCACAAAACTTATCATTAGTCTCTACTCTTCCATGGGTCCTAACAAGTCCATGGGTAGAATTAATAGGCTATTTTCTATAAGTGATTTGTGGAGGCAATAACATCTTAGGGTGCATCACCTAGAGTTCCCCAAGATCACTCATGATTAGATAGGTATAGTGTTGCGAATTGCTTGACCCCAAAGTGATAAACGAGATATCTTGTGACTAGAACACTTGCTTAGGAGTACGTTTGTCCATAGAACTTAATGCCTTTTCTCTGGTTTACCTTGATTGGTCTTGTTACCTTAATACACTATTCTCTTTTGGATGACCCATGTCCAAAGAGGATGTGGACAATTGAGTTGTCTAGTTGCCACTTATCAACGGTGGGAGACAACGGTATATGAGGGACCGCCACAATTATAGTTAACAGTTATTCTATAAGCACGTATCATGCACACCGATATACCCAACATTACTTGAGGAATCATAGCATTAATATTTCATCTCATTGCATTCACCTCTTTTATATTTACTTTTGTTCTAGTTTTATTCCAGTCCTAGTAGTAGTTGTTACAATCATCTTAAATTTATTTATCCTAGCAACCTATAGAGTATACTAACGTAGCCGCATTGACAACATGTCTGCGAGGTCGTGTTCGCCGAGCTCCCATCGGGATAAACTCTTAAATATTTGCTGCTACAAGTCCTGCAATAACCCTGTTTTGGTGCAGGAACCCACTCATCAAGGCATGACGTCAAGGAGCGGGGATGGGGTAGGTGGGGATCGGGGGAAGCGGGTGATGTGGGGTGGTATGGTCGGCTATTGTGCGGTGGGGGCTCGCGGGTCCGTATGCGGCGGTGTTGTGTGCGCTACGGGGTTCTGGGGCATGTCGACATGTGTGTGTGCGTGAGTGCGACCCAGTGGGGTGGGGTAGGTGGAGGTTGGGTCGGGGCATGTCGAGGGGTGGGGCTAGGGCGCGTGTTGAGTGGGGGGTCATGTGGGTGTGCCGTGTGCCGCTATGTTGCATGTAGGTGCAGTGCGCGGGTGCGGGTTGGTAGGTATGGTACTGTGTGGAAGGATGGGTTGACTAGTTAGGTTAGGGTTTAGTCTAGGTTAGGGTTAGGGGTTTGATTAGGTGGATTTTGAGTTGGGTTGGTTGGGGTTGTAGGTAGCCGGGCCTACAGGCTGGGCTGCATCCCCCGGACAAACATTTTTATTTGTTTATTTATTTGTTTTAGTTTTTAATAAAAGATGTTGTAAATATATTTAGACAAACAAAATATCTATAAAGATCTAGGATTTGAATTTGAATAAAGAGGGGAATACTTAGAGAACAAAGTAGGCTTTTGGCAAAAAAAAATAGAGGCCAGATATGCATGATGTCATGATGATGCACAAAATAGCAAACAACAAGCAGTTTTCTAGTAGTGATTTTCCCGGGGTGCTACAACGAGTAGCCCGGAACAATGCATTAACACTCCATGGACACACATAATCCTCAAACTATCACATATCCCCCTTGTTTTCCCTAACTATCACTTTAGGGTTCGCAGGATCAACATAAGAACAGGTAATACACTTTGCAGATAAATACCAAAATCATATATGTGATAGGACAATAAAAGTTCAGTACTGAAACCATTTCACTCGGGCCCTAGTAACAAGCATTAAACATAGCAAAAGTGCATCAACACTTATACAAGAACATCCTCAAGATAAACACCTCAAATCTCAACATATATGCATGATTACATGATCAATCTCATCCAATTCCCATCCACCTCACAAGCCTACAGAGAACTACTCACTCATGGTGATGGAGAGTGAGTACATGGTTGATCTAGATGACGTTGGAGATGATGGTGGTGAAGACGTTGTCGAAATCCCCCTCTCCGGTGTGGAGAGCGGGATCAATCTGACCCTAAAAACAAAGATAATGATGGTGGTGGAACTCTATGATACCTTCTATACGGAGATGTAGTATAATAGTCTTTTCCCCTAGTAGACCTAGGTTTAATCGAACCTTAGGAAACAATGCTAAAAGGAATTTAAAAAGGACACGTCTGCAAGACTTTGTTTTTTCGTTTTTACCTTTGTTTACTGGACCACTCTAGTTTACTTTATATCATGGGCTATTTTAATGGATGGAGAGAGGGCAATGTTGAAGATTCACCTGCACCTCCACACCATATGGGATAAAAGATAATATTAGGCACATTGATGTGTAATGTTCTAATAGAGATAATCTTTGTGGGCAGCACATCCTGATATACTAAAGCCCCTGAGAGTCACATACATAGCAATAGCCTTTTGATCCAACTGTTTGCACCACCAAGTACCGGGCTACAAACAGTTATTAAGTGTAAAACACAGGCCAAAGCCTTAAGGAGCGATGTTGCTGTTGTTCCCGAATGGGTTGCTAAGCAAAGACCGTACAACCCTTTCTGTCACTGGGTTTCCTATGAGATCGCTGCTAGTAAAGTGTCTCACCTCAAGACTTTATTGATCTCGGGCGTCTTGGGTTACTACAAGTCCAAAGATCGAGGCAAGAGACAAAGAAACAAAATATACACATCCCTTATTCAAACAATACACAATGCTCCCATAGATTAGATGCACATAATCGTTGCGAGGTTTCACCCCAATCCACAGTCTGTGAGGACTAATCACTCATAACGATAAGATCAAGGATAGAAAACATTATGCAAAATACTTAGATTGAAATAAAATATTCTTACAATGGTCACCGAAACACAAGGAGATCTCAAGTAGAAGGTAATGACTATGGCTATAGATAGGGTGGGAGATGGAGGGGATGAACTATGGTGTGGATCTCCTTTGGTGGTGTTGTGATGCAATCTAAGAATGGTAGCCCTCTGCATGGTGGCTGAGACCACAAAATGTATAGGCGCCTTCACGAAAGTTATAGGGTTTGACGAGAAGAAGACGCTGCAATATGGTACGGGCGGTCCGTATGGGCGTGTCCTTCCCGTACCAGTGGTCGTTATGGCCTCTGGCATCTGGTAATTTCTCCAGGATTACTTGGTCGTGTAGACTTCCTCAAAATCTTCATTTATGACTCTTGATTTCACATTAAAAAGTGTGATTTCCTGCACAACACAATTAAAAGCAATGGTTTGCATATATTTCCAATAATTAGTCATTAGTGGTAAGGCTAGAGAGATTGTCAATTGATTGACTAAAAACACCGTTTAAACGCGGAAAAATATGGCTATTTTTGGAGCAATCATTCTGTTTTGCAAAAAGCTCCATGCCTCTGGCCAGGTATGTATTTTAGATATATAAAGGGGTACATGAAAGAAGGAGATGAGGTGACATTCGAGGGCCGAACGACCTCAGGTGGCACGACCCCCACCAGTGGCATGGGCTTGTTTGGGCCTCGTGGCCTCTCTCATGAGTTTCCAAGCCCAAGGGTACTTGTTTCGATGAAAAACTAGCGTTGTATTTTTATCCGATTTAATTTCCTGTGGAATAGACAAAAAGAAGACTGTTGCTAAAAACTGCGTTAGATTCAACAGGATCCCAGTCTGATGAGATTCCGAAGCAAACCACCGAGCAAAGAATTTGAAAAAGTAGATACATTTGCAATTATCAACCCCACCAAGCTTAGCTCGTTGTTTATCCTCAATCAACTCAAACATAGTGCAGAAACAATAAAAGATTTTGACAGAAACTTTGCTCTATACATGCATGACAGTTTAAGAATATCAAGTATTCCGAACATGGCTTCCCTAATGAATAACAAAATAATAGCAAGTGTCATTCTAATGGCATTCAAATGTTCATACGTGTCGTAAGGAAGATAATATACATTCACACCATTCAGATTCTTTCAATTAACAACTAGTAATTCACCATATTTCCATTACAAACTAAATTATCTAGTAATGTTGTACTCTTCAAGTCTTTCAACATTTAAACACTCATAATGGATCCATACATGAGTAAGATAGTTACTATCTCTAGTTGAAAACTTTAAGGTGGGAAGGAAGTAGGACACTACGGTGACCCAGCAAACCACTGCATGTGTAGTACACTATAGTCGTTGACATGACATCCACAGAACACCGATCCGTAAATATCACATCCCTCAGAGTGGTACAACAGAAAAATTGCGGGTCCATATTACAAAATTCACACATTATTATTATTACAATACTAGAAGTTCAAGACTTCAAAAGGTTTCAACTTACAAACCAAAATATAAAGTGTTTCAGCGGAATTTAAAAGTAGTAACTCCGACTAGGAGTTGAGCTCAGCAGCTTATTCTATAGAGTTCATGCTGCTCGGCTCCGTTGATTACTACTAACTAGGATACTTAGTTGGACTCATTATCGTCAACACCATAGAGGATTTCGTAATCCACTCCTTCAACACCTCCTGACAGGCCAGGCTCCTCGTAGAAGCATCTTCTTGACATTCAGCTGCATACATTGGCACGTCTTCGGGATCCTCAGAGTCTAAGCAAGGGATCAAAGGAAAGGATGAGTAACAGCGTTACCCAACAAGTTCATTATATGCAAGGTGGGAAGTTTGATGCTCTAACTACCACCTCGGATTATAAATCCTTGGCATTATGCAATTTTTGTAAATCTTTCTTCAAAGATTGATTTTACTATAAAAGTCTATGACCATCAGCCTTCATAGGTTGACCAGAACTTTCATCGAGTTCCTTTCCTGCCGCGTTCGTAGCTCCTTCCTGGAACAGGGAGTAACAAGTTACAATTCTTACACTCCGCAGAGGTGTGTTACTTTACCCATGAGAGATCAACTCCTTGTTGCACAACCGGGCATACTTTCCCATCCACAATTCCATGATGTGGGGCCCAGTAGTTGGTCCAAGCCAATCACTGCCCCCTTCACGACCTCGCATGCCTCCTTGGTGTACACCATGCCCACATAATGAATTAGGACAACCGTTTGTACAAACCGTTAGATGCCAAAACTATCGTGGGACGATGAGGGTTCCCACCCATATGTTGCATATCCTCTACGAATTACCAATTAATATGCACGCTATGAGTATAACAGCCACGACCTGCACATCCGGCTTCATGCGATAGGAAGAAGATACAGCTGACTTCTCCGTCCCATTCCAAATCTCATGGCTAACGCGTAATATACGGCGCTAGAATCACTAATGTCAGGGGTTATTAAGTCCCTAATTGATCATCATTGTTGCAAATAGAACCCTAAGTTCTATTGCTCCAGTATATCATCACTTAGGATGATATCTATGATTTCTTTATTTGTGAAAATAATATTTTCTTTCTTTAGAGTATATATGATAACACACTATTTGCAAATACCTTGATTAAGACTCTTCAAAGGATATGAGCAAGTGATGAACTTGCCTTGTGATGGCAAGGTAGTGAAGTCTGATTCTTGCACTGCACCTTGAGCTTCTATGTCTACAAAAACATCATTATTGCCTGGTAAGGACAATATTTAAAGAAGCAAAATGATTATGAAAAGTAATGTAATGCATCATTTAACTTGATATGCATTCTCCCCATTATTATAAAAATTCTTTTTTTAATAATAAAGGATTTATAAATATTAATTTTTAATATTTATAATAGAATATTGTATTCTTTTATTTTATTTTCCTTTTATTTGACTTTCATTAATTTAATAATTCTTTTAAGAATTATCACTTAAATATCAAAAATTGTTATTAAATATTTGTTTAGTATTTTTCTAAAATAATACAATATTAATATATAATGAAAGTGATTTTTATTTATTTTTTATCATCTTTCAATAATTTTGTAAAATTCCATAAGATATATATAAATTACAAAATTCTTAATAAAATTTATATGTCTAAAACTTTATCTCTTAATTTATTTGGATAGTTTGGATTATTGTGAATCCAAAAATATTTTATTTATAAGTTTTGGACTTTTATTTTATTTTTTAGAATTTATTTAAGTTCAGGGCATTTTGGTCGTTTCCTATTTATTAAAACAGACTCTAAATGACTTGGGCTGGCCATTCGGGTTTATTGGGCCCTTGTGGCCCAGTAGGGCAAGGTCAAAATAGCACCCCGAAGGGTTTTCGGCCCACCTAGCCCAGCTCACTCGCTGTCTTCTCTCTCTCGAGCTCACCCCTCTCGTTCTCCTTCCCCGACCCCGTGGTGGTGTGCATGGCCGTGATTCCTATTTGTCAGGACCGCCGTTGTGGTGGTCCAAGAAGAGGTTGTCGACCCTGCTCTTCCTTCTTGTCCAACTGGATTTGGACATGGAGCCCTCCTGCGACCAGATCGATGTCGTCCCGAACCCTAGGGTTTGGGGTTGGCGTTGATTCTGGCACCGCCGCTGCTGTTGTGCACCGTGGTGATTCAACTCGCCCTTAGGCGTGGCTATGGTCACTGCCGTGGCACTATATGGGTTGCAGCGCCCCCTTGGGGGTGCTCCCCGTGCTGCCATGGTCGTCGACTATCTTTGCTTCCTCTTCTAATCTACAACGAGGACCTTTGGTGAGTGCTTCCTCTCCTCTCGTGCTCTCTGTGCTAGGCCATCCTATACTAGATGTTGGTGGTGACCTTCCTGGTGATTGTCTGGTCCTGATTAGGTTCTTGGTTCTATTTAGGGTTCATACCCTGTTGTTGATTAGATACTGATGAATTAGATCATGTGTTGATGATCTCTGAATCTATTAAGTGGTGACTAGTTGTGACTTACTGCTGATGATTAGCTGTGGTGATGCTAGTGGTTTACTACTGATGACTCCATGGTTAAATTTCATATGATTTAGATGGTAAAGTTGTTCTGGAAACAATACTTGGTAAAGCTAGTGGTTTTGATAACTTACCACTGTCATTACTTGGTTAATGACAGTGAGTATGGTGTGATGAAGTCACTGTCTTAGTACTGTTGGCTTGAGAATTTATGTATAAATTGAGATCAAAATGATCTCTTTCACTGAAGACATATATATATATATATGAATATCCTGTTTATGATTCCTTTGCTTAAGAATAGGAAAATGATTCTTTTGTAATAACTCTCATATTCAATTGTAATCTTTAATTTATTATTTTGTACTCTTTATTTTATTATTTTGTAATAAATATTGTACTATTATCAATAAAGAAATATTATTCTTTATTTATTTGCTATTGTAAAGATTGTGGATGATTCTCATAAGTTACATTTTTGTAACTTATTTATTGAATAAAATTATGAAATGGATATTCATATTCTTAATTGCTCTCTTTATATAAAGTTTGAGTTATTATTGGTTAATTCTTAATTAAATCAAAGATTCAAACATCATTCAAAAATCCTTTTGAATTATAATTCAAACACTCAAGTTTTAAATTCAAATTTCATTTCCCAAAACACATAAGACTATCAAGATCATCTCAAAGTCTATAACATTCATCCTTCAAGACTATATCTAATCTCGAAGTATGAAAGAAACTTTGATCACTTTAAGTTTTTATTTGGCAAAAAAATTTACCCACATTTTCACACATGAATGCATGCAACATTTCAAATTCCTAAATCTACCCTTCGTTAGTTCCTAAATGCTGGGATGTTATAGACTTCCCCCCTTAAATTAAACTTCATCCCGAAGTTTGTTGAGGTTTACCTGAATAGTTCTGGATAGGCTTTTCTTAAATCCTATTCTTTCTCCCAAGTGGCTTCCCTTTCAGGGTGATGTTCCCACTGTACTTTGCAGTACTTGATTGCTCTATTCCTCAACCTTTTCCAGTTTTCTTCCAAAATTTTACA
The DNA here is from genome assembly GCA_023614405.1 of Avena insularis. NCBI lineage: Eukaryota > Viridiplantae > Streptophyta > Magnoliopsida > Poales > Poaceae > Avena > Avena insularis. The sequence continues at coordinate 1,485,174 of CM042690.1, forward strand.
GGGCTTTTCAACATAGGTCAAGTCTGCTTGTAGTTCTATCTCCTGATGTGTGATTGCATCATCTGGAACTTTCAAACATTTACGAAGTTGTGACGCATGGAAAACATTGTGCACTTGAGCCAATCTTGATGGTAACTCTAAAGCATAAGCTATATTTCTATTCCTACTCAATATCTTGAATCGTCTGATGTATCTTGGACTCAATTTTCCTTTAACTCCGAACCTTTTCACCCCTTTCATTGGACTTACTTTCAAGTATACCATGTCTCCCACTTCAGGATGCCAAGATCTTCGACTTTGATCAGCATAACTTTTCTGCCTACTCTAGGCTATTTTCAGTCTATCCCTGATCTTATCAATGATATCTTGTCTTTCCTTGATATAGTCTGGCACAAATTCTTTGCTGCTTCCAGCCTCATACCAACATATTGGTGATCTACACTTCCTTCCATATAGAACCTGATATGGAGCTGCCTTCAGACTACTCTGATAGCTATTATTGTAGAAAAATTCTGCCAATGGTAGATGATCTTCCCATGTACCTCCAAAACCTAATGCACAAGCTCTTAACATGTCTTATAGTATCTGATTTGTTCTCTCTGTTTGACCTCCGTCTCAGGATGATAGGCTGTGCTGAAATCTAACTTTGAACCAAGTGCTTCATGCAATTGCTTCCAAAATGCTGAAGTAAACACTGATCCCCTATCAGTTACGATCTTTTTGGGTACTCCATGCTTACTTACTATCTCTTTGATGTAAACTTCTACTAACTTCTCGACATTATCTTTCTGATTTACCGGAATAAAATGTGCAGTTTTAGTGAGTCTGTCCACAATTACCCATATCATATCCTTCCGTTTAGGTGTCATGGGCAATCCTGTGATGAAGTCCATACCTATTTCCTCCCACTTCCACTCGAGAATTTCTAAAGGTTGTAATGGTCCTGCTGGACTTTGATGTTCATCCTTCACCCTTTGGCAAGTATGACATTCTGATACATATTTAGCAATGTCCATTTTCATGTTATTCCACCAGAATAGTTCTTTCAAATCCATATACATCTTAGTACTTCCTGGATGTATAGAGTACGGTGTTTCATGTGCTTCTCTGAGTATGACATCACGAATCTCAGTCACAACTGGAACACAAAGGCAGTCTTGAAACCATAAGGACTCATAATCTCCAAGGCAAAAAACTGATTTTTGCCCTTGAGATATCCTCCGAATTTCTTCAGCAATGAAAGGATCTTCTGCTTGATGTCTAAAAATTTCGTGCTTAAGATCACTATCCTGCTCTGCAGCTACCTACATAGTAGCTAATCCTCCAAGAACCTCTGTTCTAATGAATTGAAGCTCTAATCTTTCCAAGTCCATCTGTAACTCTTTTGGTAGCTCCCTATTGCTAGGCTGAATATCCGCACTCTTTCTGCTTAAAGCATCAGCTACAACATTTGCTTCAAAACAACTAGGGTACTACCACCCTTAAAATTTTCCAACTAGATTACTTCTTGGCTTGCTTGGGGTCTTGATGATACTTCTCTGGGCAAACATCTACATAGTGTCCTTTGTTTCCACCCTTGAAACATGTGACAAGGCTGAGATCCTTCATAGGCTTGTTTATCTTGTGCTTCATCTTTTCTGGACAACTGCTTGCATAATGTCCTGGTTCTTTGCAATTGAAACACATCACTTGGCTGATATCTTTCTTTTCCTTTGATATCATTGCCTCTTGGGTAATATCCTTCTTTCTAGGGTTGGGGCATTTCTTCTTCTTCTTCTTGGGTCTCTCCAAAGCTAGGAGTTTTTCTAGTTCATGCTCTTCATATTTCACCACAAAGGTGGTAAATCTTTCTCTCTTCTTGGGGCAGTTACTAGAGATATGACCTTCTTCTCCACAAGAGTAGCAACACTTTGTGGTCACTTTAGATTTGGCCTTATGATGCATAGTTTTGATTTTACTTTCATCCTTCTTGGCAGAAGTTGTTCCTTCATGAGGGTTTACAAACTGTTGTTGCACTCCATCTTGTTTCCTTTGTTGAACTATGGAATAAATGGGGCATTTGATAGGGACATGATTATTTCCTTCACATAGGAAAGAAGTAGCTCGAGATGTGGGGCATTGATTAGTTGGATGTTTCTCTTCACAATTGGGGCATTGATCTTCATGTTCCTTGGAAGTGTGATCCTTGTCTCCACAAATATTGCAAGCTTAAGTTCCTTCTAAAATATCATCCTTGACATCCTTGTTGTCATAATCTCCTTGGGAAGAGTTGTCTCCCATGTTGATCATTTGAGTGGCCATCCCTTGCAACAATTGGGATTGAATTTCCAAAAACTTTTGCATGGTTGGGTCTAACCCATTGTTGTTGGCTAAAAACTGAGTTGTCACTTGGTTCAACTGGGTTTGGTTTGCTAGTAGTTGTTCTCTCATGTTGACCTCTTGGTTGTTGTTGTCACCATTCTTGATGTTGGAGTCTCTTGGAGTAGTCATCTGTTTGGGTTGGTTTGGGATTAGAATGGGAAAAAGATTTCTAAGGAATAATTCTAATCACACACATCACAATTCACACAAGCAATGTGCAAGCAATCACAAACAACATTCCACTCAAACAACAAAGTCCAAACACATTTTTAGGCAACAAAATATTTTTGCTACACCACTTAAGTTGTTGGGTTTGATTTAAACTAAATATGGTGGTCCAACTATATGGTTCACTTGAAATCATTCCATTCTTCTTTGTTGTTTCTTCTTGAATGAGATGCTTGTATTCTTGGAGCATTCCTTGCATCTTGGTCACAAAACTTCAAAGGTGATGATGGTTTCTTCTAAGTTGTGTTTCCTTAGTCTTCAAGTCTTGAGTAATATTACTTGTCTCACTTGTAGTCCTTAGTGATATCCAAGTTGAAGTCCTTGTTGAGAATAAGGTTGAAATTGTTGGAGATATGCCCTAGAGGCAATAATAAATGTGGTTATTATTATATCTTTGTGTTTATGATAAATGTTTACATTCATGCTATAATAGTATTAAACAAAGGAAACATTAATACTTGTGTGATTTGTAAACTTAATTTGAAGTCCCTAGTAAAGCCTCTATATAATACTAGCTTGTTGGTTAATAGATGATTGTGGTTTCCCTATCATGAACATTGAGATGTTATTAACAACAAGATAATATCGTTAGGAGAATGATATGGTGGACATCCTCCTATAGATAAGCGTAGCATAAAGATCAAGTCATTTTAATAGTTCAATTGCTATATGCTTTCTGATACATAGTAATCTAATTCCTTCGACCATGAGATCATGCATATCACCTTTACTGGATGGATGCTTTGATGACATCAAACACCACACCGTAACTGGGTGGCTATAAAGGTGGCATTGAGTGTTCGGAAAGTATTGGTTGAAACACATGGATCAAGAGTGGGATTTGTCCATCCATATGACGGATAGATATACTCTGGGCCCTCTCGGTGAAATGTCATCCAATTAGCTTGCAAGCATGTGACTGGCTCACAAGGGATCACATATCACGGGAACGAGAAAAGAGTACTTATCGGTAACGAGGTTGAACTAGGTATGCAGAGATACCGACGATCATAACCTCGGATAAGTAAACTATCGTGAGACAAAGGGAAATTGATATCGTATGTAAGTGGTTCATTCGATCGCAAAGTAATCGTAGAAATATGTGGGAGCCATATGAATTTCCAGATTCCTCTATTGGTTATTGATCGGAGAAGTGTCTCGATCATGTCCGCATAATTCACGAATCGTAGGGAGACACACTTAAGGATTCGACGTTGTTTGAGTAGTTATGGAATGATGAGAAAGAGACCGAATGTTGTTCGGAGTCTCGAATGGGATTCTGGATATCACGAGGAGATCCGGAATGGTCCGGAGAATAAGATTCATATAAGGAAAGTCCCGTTTCGGAGTTGGAGAATTGTTCCGGTGTTTTCATCGGGAATGTTCTAGAAGGTTCTGGAATGTCCGGCACTCCGGGGGGGAAGGGTACATGAATGTGTTATATCAAGTTGGTATGATTGCATCATGTACTCGGTGTCATCGCTGATCAAAATAGAGGGTTTATTCAAATCCTAGTTTGAAAAGTCAAACGGCTAGTTTGAAAGTTAAACGACAGTTTTTGGAAAGAGGAGGAGGAGTGGGAAACCGAGTTGGGGAGGAGTCCCTCCTCCCCACCGCCGGCGCACCACGAAGCCGACTTGGGGAGGGACTCCCCTCCCCTTGGCCGGCCCCCTCCACCTATATAAGGAGGGGCAGGGCTCCCCTCCTTGACACACAACTTCCACGCCTCAAACCCTAGCATTCGCCCACCATAGCCGCCCCCTAGGGTTTCTCCCCTAGCCGCCGACTTGGGCAACTCCAAGCCCTATCCGCCGGCTCTAGCACCTCTTCCTCAGCGTGTCTAAACCCTAGATCGTCGAGGGCTCTCTCATAGTCCACCATACTCGCTCCGGCTTAAGGCGAAGCCCTGCGAGATCTCCCCTCTACTTCCGGTACCATGCCGTTGTGCTGCCGGAATCGCGAGGAGAGTGCTACAACCTCCGCTGCTGGAACAAGGAGAGGAAGGTCTTCGTCGAGTACCGAACGTGTGACGATCGGAAGCACGCCGAACGCAGCGCCCGGAAGGATCGTCTCACGCGATCTTGAGATCGGGAAGAGTACGACTACATCACCCACGAGAATCCGCTCGTTAAACACTTTGGAATCTTAGAGGTGAGTTATTCTATCGACTGCTACAATCTAGTAGATAGATCTTTGCTTGTTTGTTTGTATGGTAGAAATTTTTTGTTTTCCATGCTACTAAACCCTACAAAGGGTATCGAGCCGTGTCTATATGTAGATCATTGCACGAGTAGAACACAATGGTCATTGTGGGCGTTGATGCTTTTATTGTCGATTGCTTATTGTGTACTTTGCATCTTGCGGTATGTTGAGATGAAGCGGCCCGGGCTAACCTTACATGACATCGTTCATGAGACTTGCTACACGCTTGACATGCAACTTGTATTGCATAAGTGGCTTTATGGTGCCTGTTTCTCCTAGCATAGTTAAGATCCAATTTACAACGGGTGATTAATAATACTAGTATCAATGTTGTGGTTCTTGTTCGTAAGTTAGAACGACACTTATTGAAAGCCCCAAACCACGTAAAAAAATGCAAAGAAAGTAGAGGCGTCTAACTTTGTTTTGCGGGGTGTGTCTTTGTGATGTGATATGGCCATGATTGTGATTATATTTGATGTATGCAATGTTCCTTATTGTAAGTTGGCAACGGCGAGCCATATGGTTGTCTTTAATTTATGTTAAGACCGCGTGTCTATTCAAAGTAGTTGTAATAGTTGAAGCCGTGACGACAACCATGGAGAAGCATCATTGACCTTGATGCAATGCCGGTGATGATGGAGATCATGTCCGTGCTAGAAGATGGAGATCGGAAGCACAAAGAAGAAAGGCCATATCATATCACATATTATGAATTGCATGTGATGTTAATCCTTTATGCATCTTGTATTGCTTAGTAGACGACGGTAGCATTATAAGATGATCCCTCATGCACATTAATTTCAAGTCATAAAGTGTTCACCCTTAGTTAGCACCGTTGCTAAAGCTTGTTGTTTCGAAGCACCACGTGATGATCGGGTGTGTTAGATTCCGCAAGTGTATACAACGTGAGCAAGCCAGATTTGCTCATGCGGAAACTAAGGTTTGATCTTGATGAGCCTAGCATGTACAGGCATGGTCTCGGAACACGGATCACCGAAAGGTAAAGCATGAATCATATAGAAGATATGATGAACATGTCGATTGTTCGCCATTGAAACTATATCAACTCTCGTGATGATCGGTGTTGATGTGGTGGATTTGGTTCGTGATCACTAAAACAATGTGAGGGATATTGTTTTGAGTGGGAGTTCAGCTAGATTAATTTTTTTATTTATTTGAACTCAATTTGTCATAAACTTAGTCTATTCTATTGCAAATATGTTTTAGATGAATGGCTTACCCTACCATCAATTTTAATGCGTTCCTAGAGAAAGAAAAGTTGAAAAACAATGGAAGCAACTCATGATTGGTTTCAATTTGAGGATTGTCCTCACAAATGGTAATTTGACCTATGTCTTTGGATGCACCGCTAGGTGACCCACCGGTGATGCTACCGATGAAGTAAAGAACGTTTACCTCACTCGGAAGACTCAAGATTACTCCACGATTCAGTGTGCTATCTTGTATGGTTTAGAATCGGAGCTTGAAAAAGGTTTGAGAATTCAGACCCATATGATATTGTCGAGGATCTCAAATTGATCTTTGAGACTCATGCGACAATTGAAAGCTACGAGGCTTCGAAAAGTTCTTTAACCGCAAGATGGAAGAGGGCGGCTCAAGGTGAGCATGTGCTTAAGATGTGCGGGCACGCAAATAAACTTCAAAGCTTGGGTATTGTGATTCCTAATGCTTTGGGGATTTACCGTCCTCCAATCACTACCACCAAGTTACAAGAACTTTGTGATGAACTACAACATGCAAAACATGAACAAGACGTTGCGAACTCTTTGCCATGTTGAAGTCTCTGAAGTGGAGATCAAGAAAGAGCACCAAGTGTTGTTGGTCAATAAGACCACCAAATTCAAGAAAGGCAAGTCTAAAGAAGGGACACTTCAAGAAGGGTGGTAAGAAAGTTACCACGACGAAGAAGACCAAGGCTGGACCTAAGCCTGATCGAGTGCTTTTACAGCAAGGAGAAGGTCCTTTGAAGCGGAATTGCCCAAAGTACTTGGCGGATTTGAAGAACGGCAACATCAAGAAGAAAGGTATATCCGATATACATGTTATTGATGTGTATCTCACTAGTACTCGTAGTAGTGCTCGGTATTTGATAATCGGGTTGCTCATATTTGTAACTCAAACAAAGTCGCAGAATAAACGGAAGGTAGCGAAGAACGAGGTGACGATGCGCGTGGGAAACGGATCAAAGTTTTATGTGATCGCGGTCGGCACGCTACCCCTTCATCTACCATCGAGATTAGTTTTATACTTAAATAATTGTTATTTGGTGCCTGCGTTGAGCATGAACATTATATCGGGATCTTGTTTATTGCGAGACGGTTACTTGTTTAAGTCCGAGAATAATGGTTGTTCGATTTATATGAGTAATATGTTTTATGCACATGCACCTTTGATAGATGGTCTATTCTTATTGAATCTCGATAGTGGAAATACACATATTAATAACATTGAGGCTAAACGTTTGAAATCGAGCGATAACTCGACCTATATGTGGTAATCGCTGCCTCTTGGTCACATTGGAGTGAAGCGTATGAAGAAACTCCATTCCGATGGACTTCTTGAATCACTTGATTTCGAATCACTTCAAAGATGCGAAGCATGTCTGATGGGTAAAATGACTAAGACTCCATTTTCTGGTATGATGGAGCGAGCTATGGACTTATTGGAAATCATACATACCGATGTGTGTGGTCCAATGAGTGTAGCATCACGCGGTGGTTATCATTATGTTCTTACCTTCACGGATGACTTAAGTAGATATGGGTATATCTATTTCATGAAACATAACTCCGAAACTTTCGAGAAGTTTAAGGAATTTCAAAGTGAGGTAGAGAATCAACGTAACAAGAAGATTAAATTTCTACGTTCTGATCGTGGAGGTGAATATCTAAGTTACGAGTTTGGCGAGCATTTGAAGAAATGCGGAATACTTTCGCAGTTGACACCGCCGGGAACACCACAACGTAATGGTGTGTCCGAACATCGTAATCGAACTATCTTAGATATGGTTCGTTCTATGATGTCACTTACAGATTTACCGCTATCATTTTGGGGTTATGCATTAGAAACAGCCGCATTCACTTTAAATAGGGCACCATCTAAATCCGTTGAAACGACACCGTATGAATTATGGTTTGGTTAGAAACCTAGATTGTCGTTCCTTAAAGTTTGGGGTTGCGAAGCCTATGTAAAGAAGTTACAGCCGGACAAGCTTGAACCCAAAGCGGAAAAATGCGTCTTCATAGGATACCCGAAGGAAACTATTGGGTATACCTTCTATCATAGATCCGAAGGGAAAATCTTCGTTGCTAAGAATGGATCCTTTCTAGAGAAGGAATTTCTCTCGAAAGAAGTGACTGGAAGGAAAGTAGAACTCGACGAGGTTGTCGAACCTTCTCTCGAAATTGCGAGTAGCGCAGCACCGGAAGAAGTTCCTGTGGTGCCTGCACCAATAAGAGAGGAAGCTAATGATGATGATCATGAAACTTCGGTTGAGGTTGCTACAGAGCCTCGCAGGTCAACGAGAACTCGTATCACTCCAGATTGGTATGATCCCGTTATGAGTGTCATGTTGGTGGACAACACCGATGACCCTGAGACATATGAGGAAGCGATGATGAGCCCAGATTCCAATAAATGGCAAGAAGCCATGAAATCCGAGATTGGATCCATGTACGAAAACCAAGTGTGGACTTTGGTGGACTTACCGGATGGCCAGAAGGCTGTCGAGAACAAATGGATCTTCAAGAAGAAAACAGATGCTGATGGTAATGTTACTGTCTATAAAGCTCGACTTGTCGCAAAAGGGTTTCGACAAATTCAAGGAGTTGACTACGATGAGACTTTCTCATCAGTAGCGAAGCTAAAGTCTGTGAGGATTATGTTAGCAATCGCTGCGTATTATGATTATGAGATATGGCAGATGGATGTCAAAACAGCATTCCTCAATGGAGACATTGATGAAGAGTTGTATATGATGCAACCCAAAGGTTTTGTCGATCCTAAAGATGCTAACAAGGTATGCAAACTTCAACGGTCCATCTATGGATTGAAGCAAGCGTCCCGAAGTTGGAATCAACGTTTTGATAAGGTGATCAAAAGTTTTGGTTTTATACAAACTTATGGAGAAGCTTGTATTTACAAGAAAGTGAGTGGGAGCTCTGTAGCATTCTTAATACTATATGTAGATGACATATTGTTGATTGGGAATGATGTAGACCTTCTTAATAGTGTCAAGGAATATTTGAATAATAGTTTTTCAATGAAGGATCTTGGCGAAGCAGCTTACATATTAGGCATAAAGATTTATAGAGATAGATCGAAACGCCAAATATCATTGTCACAAAGTACATATTTGGACAAAGTTCTAAAGAGGTTTGGAATGGAAGATAGCAAGAAAGGGTTCTTGCCCATGTTGCCCAATATGACCTTGAGTAAAACTCAAAGTCCGACATCGGCATAAGATAGAGAAAGGATGAGTAAGACTCCCTATGCCTTAGCCATAGGATCTCTAATGTATGCCATGCTATGTACAAGACCCGACATTGCATATGCTGTTAGTTTAACTAGCAGATATCAAAGTGATCCAGGAGTGGATCATTGGACAGCGGTCAAAAACATCCTTAAGTACTTGACAAGAACTAAGGATATGGTTCTTTCTTATGGAGGTGATGAACAGCTCGTTGTTAATGGTTACACCGATGCTAGTTGGAACACCGATCCGGATGATTCTAAATCACAATCTGGATACGTATTTATTTTGAATGGTGCAGCAGTTAGCTGGAGGAGTGCAAAGCAAAGCGTTGTGGCGAGATCTTCAACTGAATCGGAATACATGGCTGCTTCGGAGGTTTCACAAGAAGCGATATGGATGAAAGAGTTCATTACAGAGTTGGGTGTGGTTCCTAGTGCACTGGACCCAATGTCTATCCACTGTGATAACATGGGCGCCATAGCCAATGCGCAAGAACCAAGGTCACACAAGAAGCTGAAGCACATCAAGCTACGTTTTCACGCTATTCGAGAACATATCCAGGATGGGGATATAAAGATTTGCAAAGTACACACAGATCTGAATGTGGCGGATCCGTTGACTAAACCTCTCCCGAGGGCAAAACATGACCAGCACCAAACTACCATGGGTGTTCAGTATATTACCATGTAATCTAGATTAGATGACTCTAGTGCAAGTGGGAGACTGTTGGAGATATGCCCTAGAGGCAATAATAAATGTGGTTATTATTATATCTTTGTGTTTATGATAAATGTTTACATTCATGCTATAATAGTATTAAACAAAAGAAACATTAATACTTGTGTGATTTGTAAACTTAATTTGAAGTCCCTAGTAAAGCCTCTATATAATACTAGCTTGTTGGTTAATAGATGATTGTGGTTTCCCTATCATGAAGAGATGTTATTAACAACAAGATCATATCGTTAGGAGAATGATATGGTGGACATACTCCTATAGATAAGCGTAGCATAAAGATAAAGTCATTTTAATAGTTCAATTGCTATATGCTTTCTGATACATAGTAATCTAATTCCTTCGACCATGAGATCATGCATATCACCTTTACTGGATGGATGCTTTGATGACATCAAACACCACACCGTAACTAGGTGGCTATAAAGGTGGCATTGAGTGTTCGGAAAGTATTGGTTGAAACACATGGATCAAGAGTGGGATTTGTCCATCCATATGACGGATAGATATACTCTGGGCCCTCTCGGTGAAATGTCATCCAATTAGCTTGCAAGCATGTGACTGTCTCACAAGGGATCACATATCACGAGAACAAGAAAAGAGTACTTATCGGTAATGAGGTTGAACTAGGTATGCAGAGATACCGACGATCATAACCTCGGATAAGTAAACTATCGTGAGACAAAGGGAAATTGATATCGTATGTAAGTGGTTCATTCGATTGCAAAGTAATCGTAGAAATATGTGGGAGCCATATGAATTTCCAGATTCCTCTATTGGTTATTGATCAGAGAAGTGTCTCGATCATGTCCGCATAATTCACAAACCGTAGGGAGACACACTTAAGGATTCGACGTTGTTTGAGTAGTTATGGAATGATGAGAAAGAGACCGAATGTTGTTCGGAGTCTCGAATGGGATTCAGGATATCACGAGGAGATCCGGAATGGTCCGGAGAATAAGATTCATATAAGGAAAGTCCCGTTTCGGAGTTGGAGAATTCTTCCGGTGTTTTCATCGGGAATGTTCTAGAAGGTTCCGGAATGTCCGGCACTCCGGGGGGGGGGAAGGGTACATGAATGTGTTATATCAAGTTGGTATGATTGCATCATGTACTCGGTGTCATCGCTGATCAAAATAGAGGGTTTATTCAAATCCTAGTTTGAAAAGTCAAACGGCAGTTTTTGGAAAGAGGAGGAGGAGTGGGAAACCGAGTTGGGGAGGAGTCCCTCCTCCCCACCGCCGGCGCACCACCAAGCCGACTTGGGGAGGGAATACCCTCCCCTTGGCCGGCCCCCTCCACCTATATAAGGAGGGGCAGGGCTCCCCTCCTTGACACACAACTTCCACGCCTTAAACCCTAGCAGCTGCTGCCCACCATAGCCGCCACCGCCCCCTAGGGTTTCTCCCCTAGCCGCCGACTTGGGCAACTCCAAGCCCTAGCCGCCGGCTCTAGCACCTCTTCCTCGGCGTGTCTAAACCCTAGATCGTCGAGGGCTCTCTCATAGTCCACCATACTCGCTCCGGCTTAAGGCGAAGCCCTGCGAGATCTCCCCTCTACTTCCGGTACCACGCCGTTGTGCTGCCGGAATCGCGAGGAGAGTGCTACAACCTCCGCTGCCTGCTGGAACAAGGGAGAGGAAGGTCTTCGTCGAGTATCGAACGTGTGACCGACTGCGAAAGCGCTGCCGGAATGCAGCGTCGGAAGGATCGTCTACGCGATCTTGAGATCGGGAAGAGTACGACTACATCACCCACGAGAATCCACTCTCGTTAAACACTTTGGAATCTTCGAGGGTGAGTTATTCTATCGACTCGTTGCTACAATCTAGTAGATAGATCTTGGCTTGTTTGTTTGTATGCGGTAGAAAATTTTTGTTTTCCATGCTACGAAACCCTACAGAAATCACTTGAGTTGGTGAAGTCCTTTGCTCATGTTGAAGTCTTTGGTAATGGGGTAGGCTTTGTCCATCAAGTTTTGAAATAGAAGAGATGTAGAGTCAAAACCAAAAAGGTTGAGGAAAGAGTTTACAAGATTGTTTGTAAATAAGTTTTGGAACAAATATAACTCCTATTTTTCTAAGGGGTTTTGTCCAATCCTAGGGTTACAAATCCTATAGGCAACACAATGCTCTGATACCATCTTTAGAGGTTCCAACCTTTAATAAGGTAGAGATCCCTGTGTTTACAATGCTAGTCCCTGGATCAATAGCTAGCATCCACAGTTAAGATGTAATATCAAGAAACAAAGGTCATAATACAACTTTATAACCAGGAATAAAATAATTTATTACATCTTACATAGCTCATTTGGCTATCTCATTACAATGCAGCAGAAAATAATTATAGCATGGAGTCCTTCATCTTCAAAGTGCCACAGGCAGTCATGTTGGTTGTAGACTTGTAATCCTAATCAACACATCTCACTAACATGAAATAAACCTGCAACATAATAAGTTACAGCCACAAGGGTCAATACATTTGAATTGTATTGGCAAGTGATACTATGGTAGTATAGTGGAGTCTATCATCTATATGCATTTGGCTAAGTGGAGCTTAGGCTTGCTTTGCTCAAAATAGATTTTCCTTATCTTTTGAAATCACTAAGTTTTTGCTTGACAAAATCACCCAAGGCATCTCCCAATAGAAATTGGTGATCCTTCAACCCTTGTTCAACCACAAGTTTTTAACTTAGAAATTGGGATGAGGAGATTCTTGATAGCTTCCATGTCTTGATGCTCAATTTGTCCTTTACCAGGGACATGGCTAAGTACTTAGATTTTACACTCTGCAGAGGTGGTGCACTTTCCCCACAATACTTGGTTTCACCAAGACAAGATCTTTCAGAAGCCTTACCTTAGACTAACATGGACGCGCTCCAACCTATCAAACCCCTACCACCAACTGTCCATTTGGCTAAGTTATTGCAACCTATATGATCCAGGCAGAGCCCATAATGCCAAGTGGCTGCACTTGAAGCTTCTCAACATTTGACATCTCAAATCTCTTTGTTCCTGGGTGGCAAACCACAAGTGAGATACACTAGGGTAGTCCATAAATATGGGCCCTGTGTAACCACTCAACATAACCCATTCACAACCATTCCACCCAGGTGATTCATTCACATAGTTGTTTTATTAAACAAAACACAAGTCATAGACTTAGAAATATTTCATAGCATGAATATAATCCACCCTTGTTTTCTACTAGCTAGGCTAAGCATGATAGTAGTAGTAATCTTAACTTAGGAAATTTCTACTAAGGTTTCATCTACTAGGATTTCCCATGGCATAGTTTACACTTAGCAAAAATTCCATGCAAGTCCTACTTAGAAATATCACTAATGCATAGTGAAAATAATAGGACAAAAGTATGGAGCATCACTTGCCTTTTTGGTAGAGGATATAAGTTCACTCCTTGATCTTGCAATACTCACACTCTTCAAATCACTACAATTCAATCAAGCAACCAATATTTCAATCTACCATTCAAGCAACATCACTTAAAATAATAAAAACAAAGCAATGCATGCAAGCATGCAAAAGATTGTTTTATTTGGAAAAGTGGTTTCTAATAGGTTATAAACATTTGAAAACACCTATTGGTCATTTTATAAAAGTGGCAAAACCATTTGCAAAAGATTTTATCTATAAACCATTTTTAAGCGAAATCAATATTTTATGTGGTTGAAAATGCCTTTAACAAAGTAACAATCTTTATAAGGTTCACCAAATACATTTTTTAAGTCATAAAACTTGGTGTTTGGGTCAGAGAGTTTAAATCAAAATTTCCCAAAGGTTTTCCTCCCAAAATCATTTTTAAACCATAATCAATATTTTTATTTGGCTAGAAATGCTTTTATTCAAAGATTTATACTTTTGCTTCACCAAATATATTTTTGAAACCATAAATTGATTTCTATGGTCAGTAGGTTCAAAACAAAACATTTTCCAAAGATTTTATCATCAAAAAATAATTTTAGAATGAATTTTATATTCCAAACATGCCTACACAAGTTTCTGCAAAAACAATCATTTTATCAGACGAAATTTACTAAACAAAGTGCATGGTTTGATAGGTCTTGTCTTGCTGATTCCATTGATATAAAATTTGCAAAATTTGGACGTGTGGTTTGAAAGTTATGAATTTTACAAATTTGAACATCTAATAGGATAGTTTCTGGTTTTAAATCTAAACCTAGGCCACGTGGCTGATTCTCATTGGGCTATACCGTTTCGGTTGGATTGGCAATGTGTATCGTAGGATTTAAAGGGCATCCCACGACTCTGATCAAAACTTACCTCTTTGACTAAGCTTCTATCGTATCCCTCAGATCAAAATCGAACGGTGTACAGTATGCTAACCCGAGATGGGCGGCGCTCTGGCGGCGGAGTTTCGGCTAATACAGGAAGCAAGGGAGAGGGAGGAGTGGCTCACAGTGATTGCAGGGGTGTGGCAAAGCTCAAGGTGGTCTTCGGATAGCAGGGGGCGCACGAGGATAGTGACAATTTCTCGCCGGAGTTCCTTCTGGCGACGGCGTGCTCTGGTGTTGTCGAAGACGAACCTACAAGGTGCGATAGGACGCGAAACAGGTGGCATTAGATGCACGAAGGAACGTAGAGTGTAGTGGTATCCTCTAGAGAAAGGGGAAAGGACGGGGCTTACGGGGAGGGTCACCGGAGTTGATGTAGTCGACGGTGGCGCTCTGTCGAAGACGTGGACGAGCCTCTGGGGCAAGCATGGCCGAGTAGATGATTCGGGCAGGTGCGTAAGGTTCTGGTAAGCAAGATAGTGTGAAGTAGGGATGGTGGGGTGGGTCGTGTTCGCCGGAATCGTCCGGGGAAGGTCGTCGGGGCAGTGGGGTTCACGCGAGGAATCGAGGCAGCCTGGTGGTTCCGGGGAAACAAGGACTGAGGGGAAAGATAGAGTGGGCGATGGCGTTTAAGATGGCACGAACGTTGGCGAGAATTGATCAGCCATTAATCGGGAATTTACGTGGAGGATTCAGCGGCGGAAACAGCCGGGGAAGGGCGTGGTCCTCGTGGGGTAGACGATGATGTGGTGGCATAGTGGGACAGCATTGTCAGCGAGGGAGAAGGGTTACGGTGGGGCCTAATCGTCAGTGAGGGCGCGGGTGTGGGTCTGAGTGCGAAAGAAACGACTCGGGGGAGGAGAGAGGTGGGTTGCTAGGCCAGGACTGGGCTTGGGTTAGCTGGGCTGGCTTTGTTCATTTTTTTATTTTGTTTCCCTTTTTCTTTTTCCATTTCTATTATTCTGATTTGATTCTTATTCAAACAATTCAAGCACTATTTGAACTCAAACTTTTACCAAACTTTGTGTAGATTTTGATACTGTTTATTAACATATTCTAAAGCCAAATTTAGAATAATTCTTTTATTCTTTTTAGGGTATCTTAATTATTTAAATAGGCCCTTGTTTTAATTCAAATAAGATTTAATAATGGTTTTCAAACTCCATTAGAATTCAAAATCTTTCCAAATCTTTTCAGTAGGTTTTATTTGTTTATTTGGATGTCAAATAATTCACCTTGAATTATTTGGAATATTTTAATATGATTTATTAATCATTTTAAATTGGATATTTGTCTTTATTCCAATGAAATTAAATATAGTTTTAATTCCATAAATTTTATTTGGAAGATTTCTTTGATCTTATTTAAGTTAATTAAACAACTTTTATTCCACTTGGGTAAATTCCAAATTCTATTTTTTCCATGATTTATTCAATCATTTCTAATAGGGATTTTATCTTTATTCAAATAGAATAGGATTTGGTTAATGCCATTTTATTTTATTTGGAAATTCCTTATCATTTTATTTTATTTGGATTTGGATTATATTCATTCCATTTGCTTATGGATTTTGCCAAGATTTAATTTGGTCTTTAAATATTCCTCATTTAACATTTCTTTCTTTATCTTATAAAATCTATATCTTTTTATTTATAGATCCAAACTTAGTGTTTCCAATTTGCAAAATCGCATTTAATATTTGTTTATATTTTTTAATATCCTTAGGATTATTTTCTCACCAATTTGGTATGGATTTTATATAGGTGCTTCATTAGCTTTGGAAATTCAATTTCCTTATCTTATTAAATTCATAAGATTTTATCTATGGCTCCAAATTAAGTGAAACCAATTTATATGGTCTTATAATATTTCTATTTGTCTTTCTTGATCATTTGTAAATGTTTGTTGACAAATTCTTATATGGATCAAATCCATAGGCTTAGAGATAACTTGGAAATATTTTTCTTCCATTAGGGTTTTAGGGTTTTGGTTTAACTTTTCCAAGTGTTTAAATTTCAAGATACATTCACTGAGGAATGCATTTCACTTGATTTGGATTTTGTTGGATTCAAACTTTAATTAATGTTTGTTCAAGATGGGATTTTTAAGTTTCCATTTAGAAACAAAAGTTTCTTTTCACCCTAAATTTCAACAATTATTTATTTTGTTTATTTTATTTTTCACATTACAAGATTTAGGAAATCTTGGGATGTGACACTTCTGTCTTATATTCAATTCCTTTTGAGTGAACAAATATTTGAGACTTTTATGATCAGTGTATAACTCACGTCTAGCTCCATATAGAAAATGCATCCATCCTTTTAGCACAAAAACCACTCCTGCTAACTCTAAATCATGAGTTGGATAGTTGATTTCATGTGGTTTCAGTTGTCTTGATCCATAAGCAATCACTTTCCGATCTTGCATTAATACACAACCCAAACCTTCTTTACATGCATCAAAGTATACTGTGAAGTCCTTCCCTGTTTCAGGAACTGCTAAGATTGGAGTTGTGGTTAACCTGGTCTTCAACTCCTGAAAACTTGCTTCACACTTCTCATCCCAATTGAATGGTGTATTATTTCTTAGCAATTTGGTCATTGGTCCAGCTATTTTGGAGAAACCTTCAATGAATCTTCGATAGTAACCAGCCATTCCTAAGAAACCTCGAATTTGCTTCACATTGGTTGGTTCAGTCCACTCTAATACTGACTGAACTTTAGATGGATTTACAGCAATTCCATCTTTACTAATCACATGGCCTAGGAATTCTACCTCATCTAGCCAAAATTCACACTTACTAAACTTAGCATAAAGTTTGTGTTCCCTTAGAGTCTGTAATGCTATTCTCAAATGATCAGCATGCTCTTCCTTATCCTTGGAATATATCAGAATATCATCAATAAAAACTATGACGAACTTATCCAAATATGGCATGAAGATTTTGTTCATCAGATTCATGAATATTGCTGGTGCATTGGTCAAACCAAATGGTACTACCAGATACTCATGGTGTCCATATCTTGAGACAAATGTTGTCTTTGGAACATCTTCCGGTTTGATTTTTATTTGATGGTATCCAGATCTTAAGTCGATCTTTGAAAATACTCCGGCTCCTTTCACTTGATCAAACAAATCTTGGATCCTTGGTAAAGGATACTTATTCTTGATAGTAACGTTGTTCAGATTTCTATAATCTCCACACATCCTTCTTCCACCATCTCTCTTATCCACAAAGATTACCGGTGTTCCCCATGGAGATACACTTTCCTAAATAAATCCTTTTCTGGCTAACTCATCAATTTGCTCTTCGAGTTCTTTTAACTCTTTGGGTCCCATCTTATATGGTGCTTGAGCTATTGGTGTTGTACCAGGAATTAGATCAATAGTGAACTCTATCTCCCGATCTGGTGGCATTCCCGGTAGCTCTGCTGGAAAAACATCTTGAAATTCATTTACTATAGGAATATCTTCCAATTTGACCTCTTTCATCGAGTTCAACTGCAGATCCACCATAATATGGCTGTGCTTATCTGCTTGATAAACTATCCTTGCTCCACTTAGAGTTTTCATTGAGACAATTTTCTCCTCACAATTTATCTGAGCTCCGTGTTCCATCATCCAATCCACCCCAGCACTACTGCAATTCCCTTTAAAGGAATCACATAAAGGTCTGCGAAGTATGTATAACCACAGATCGAGATAACCTGATCTTGTTTTATGTGGCGTACAATCACATTTCCCCCTGCCGTAACTACGGTCATAGGGCTTTCTAACGTTGCCCTTGTAATCCCGAACTTATCACAAAATTCTTCAGAAATGAATGAAGTAGTTGCACCAGTATCAAATAGAACTTTGCCGGGATTGGTAAGGATATTGAGCGTACCTATCACTGCATGCTCCGAATTATCCACCTCCTCGAGGGTTGCACAGTTCAGTTTCTCGGTAGGTCTATTCCTCTTGTCATTGTTATTCTTGCCATTATTTCCTCCTTTATTGGGCTGTCCATTTCCTCCATTGGCTTGTCCTCCTCCCTTGGTACGCCAACCTCCTGGTGGTTTGCTCGGACAATCAGGCTTGATATGCCCCTTCTGACCACAACCGTAACAGATCACTACAGGCTTTTTGCATTCCCTCTAGAAATGCCCTGGAATTCCACAATTGTTACAAATAACATTCCTTCTCGGATTGTATTGATTTCCACCACTTACCTTGTTATTGTTATTGTAGGGTTTTGTAGCATGGAAAACAAAAAATTTCTATCGCATACAAACAAACAAGCCAAGATCTATCTACTAGATTGTGGCAACGAGTCGATGGAATAACTCACCCTCGAAGATTCCAAAGTGTTTAACGAGAGCGAATTCTCGTGGGTGATATAGTCGTACTCTTCCTGATCTCAAGATCGCGTAGACGATCCTTCCGGCGCTGCGTTCCGGCAGCGCTCCCGCAATCGGTCACACGTTCGGTACTCGACGAAGACCTTCCTCTCCCTTTTTCCAGCAGGCAGCGGAGGTTGTAGCACTCTGCTCGCGATTCCGGCAGCACAACGGCGTGGTACCGGAAGTAGAGGGGAGATCTCATGAGGCCGCTTAAGCGGAGCGAGTATGGTGGACTATGAGAGAGCTCCTCAGCGATCTAGGGTTTAGACACACCAAGGAGGAGGCTTGGCCGGCGGCTAGGGTTAGCTAGGCGGCGACGACGGCTTGCCCTAGGGCGGCGGCGGCTGCAGGAGGGCCGGCGGCTTAGGGCTAGGGTTTGCGGGGTTGTGGAGTTGTGTGCTAGGAGGGGCAGCCCTGCCCCTCCTTATATAGGTGGAGGGGGCGCGCCAGGGGAGGGGAGTCCCTCCCCAACTCGGTTTCCCAAGGGGGCTGGCGGTGGAGGGGAGGAACTCCTCCCCAACTCGGTTTCCACCTTCCCCTCCACTTCCCAAAATAGCCGTTTGACTTTTCAAATTGGCGTTTGACTTTTCAAACTAGGATTTGATTAAACCCTTTATTTTGTTCAGCGATGACACCTAGTACATGATGCAATCATTCCAACTTGATATGACACATTCATGTACCCTTCCCCTCCGGAGTGCTGGACATTCCGGAACCTTCTAGAACATTCCCGATGAAAACACCGGAACCATTCTCCAACTCCGAAACAGGACTTTCCTTATATGAATCTTATTCTTCGGACCATTCCGGATCTCCTCGTGATATCCCAGATCCCATCTGAGACTCTGAACAACATTCGGTCTCTTTCTCATCATTCCATAACTACTCAAACAACGTCGAATCCTTAAGTGTGTCTCCCTACGGTTCGTGAATTATGCGGACATGATCGAGACACTTCTCCGAACAATAACCAATAGAGGAATCTGGAAATTCATATGGCTCCCACATATTTCTACGATTACTTTGCGATCGAATGAACCACTTACATACGATACCAATTTCCCTTTGTCTCACGATAGTTTACTTATCCGAAGTTATGATCGTCGGTATCTCTGCATACCTAGTTCAACCTCGTTACTGATAAGTACTCTTTTCTTGTTCCCGTGATATGTGATCCCTTGTGAGCCAGTAACATGCTTGCAAGCTAATTGGATGACATTTCACCGAGAGGGCCCAGAGTATATCTATCTGTCATATGGATGGACAAATCCCACTCTTGATCCATGTGTCTCAACCAATACTTTCTGAACACTCAATGCCACCTTTATAGCCACCCAGTTACGGTGTGGTGTTTGATGTCATCAAAGCATCCTTCCGGTGAAGGTGATATGCATGATCTCATGGTCGAAGGAATAAGGTTACTATGTATCAAAAAGCATATAGCAATTGAACTATTAAAATGACTTGATCTTTATGCTACGCTTATCTATAGGATTATGTCCACCATATCATTCTCCTAACGATATGATCTTGTTGTTAATAACATCTCAATGTTCGTGATATGTAAACCACAATCATTTATTAACCAACAAGCTAGTATTATAAAGAGGCTTTACTAGGGACTCTATTTTAGTTTACACATCACACAAGTATTAATGTTTCCTTGTTAATACTATTATAGCATGAATGTAAACATTTATCATAAACACAAAGATATAATAATAACTACATTTATTATTGCCTCTAGGGCATATCTCCAACAGTTATTGTTGCCATAGTTCTTATTCCGAGGTTTGAACTCCAGATTGGGTTTAGGTTTGCTTGCCTGAATTCTCTTGGTTTCCTTCTTGGCTCTCTTCCTCCTATCCTCTTGGACATTCTTATAATCATCTTCGAAAGTAATGGCTACATCCAGCAACTGCTGATAAGTTTGCTTATTAGCTAACCTTAGCTGCATTTTCACAAATGGGTTTAACCCATGCAGAAAATGCTTCTTCCGCTTCTCTTCAGTGTTAACATCCTCCTCAGCATAGCGAGACAGTTGACTAAACTCCCGGATGTACTTCATGACACTAGTATATCCCTGCTGAAGCACCTCAAATTCTCTCCGCTTCAACTCCATAACACTTTCCGAAACATGATATTCACGGAATCTCTGCTTGAACTCCTCCCAGGTGAACTCCCTTCCTGGTTGTTGCATAGCCAACTGATTCTCCCACCATGATGCTGCAGGTCCAGTCAGAAGATGAGTTGCATACCTCAATTTCTCATCATCATTGCAACCTACAGTCTTCAGCTTTCTTTCTGTATCTGCTAGACAATCTTCTGCATCCATTGGTTCAGGGGATGATGCAAAAGGTAACGACCTTGCATTCTGGAAGTCAGATAGACTCACTCCTCCACCTTCAGGTGCCCTCTGATTTGCTTGTCCCAGCAGCTCTTCCATGAACTTGTTCTGGGTATCTTGCATCATTTGCATACACTGCATAAAATTCTACTCCATTAACGGCCTCATTGGTGGTGGTGGCAATGCTCCCTGATTTGCTGCATCTGCATCAGCCTTTTCCTTGGCCTCTCGCTCCACCCGCTATTGCTCGGTTTCGATTTCTACACCCGTATCCATGACCCTCTAGTCCTGCAACATAAAGCGAATATTCATAATTACATCATGCACATGTGTTCTGAGCTCGACTTTACGCACAGAACTAGTCACACAATGAAGATCCAAAGAAAATCCAAATATGCATTTCACATATTATACATAATATCATAATAATACAAAGTCATTACAACATATACCATATAGGTATAATCACAACACTACCTTATTTATCTAGCTATCTTATTTCCTTAGATACAATACACAGTTCTTGATACCGCTAACTAGTTGCCTACTTCTAGTAGTAACTACGCTCATCATACATGTCTGATGTCCAACCGTGATGACGTGTTGTTCGTCGCACAGTTTGTGTAACAAATGGCCTTCCAGAAGGAACATACTCAGTATCTGAAGTGTCAGGACTTGAGTTATTACTCAATCTGAGCGCATTGACTCCCTCCAGCTCAGCTGAAAAGTCTTCAGAAACATATTCAACATTATTTCCCGCTTGCATCTCCTGAGCTTCATTCCTTGAGTTGTCAACAGGATACGCAGATCCTGCTGCTTCCCAGGTGCTCCTTTGGGCAAGATATTTAAACACTGGATAATGTATATTCCCTGGGTTTTGAGAAGATGTTGATGATTCAAACACTCTCCCCAGGATCTTCTTCTTCTTCATCCTGATTATCTATCGACATGGCATTTCTACTACTGTTACTAGGGTTAATTCTTACACCCATCCAGCTAGATTGCCCAACATTTCTGTCAGAACCATCTGTGGATATCTGATATTCATGAGATCCTTCATATGATCCCCTTCTCCAACCATCAGAATTCTCAATAGGAAGTTCTGAATCAGAACCATCCTCTGAACCCCGTGTTACTCGATACCTCGTATCCATAGTCGGATCATGTATAGGTTTAGGACTTGGTGAATAAGGATATGGTACAAAAGATTCTGGATCTATAGGTATATCCTTAAAGATAGGTATTGCACTACTTCTGCTTGCTTCCTTTTCCAACTGGATTGCTATCTTCTTCCTCCTTTCCGAATCAGTTAGATCCTCTAACATGTCATTTTTATCTTCAACAATCACTTGATGTATCTTATAAAAAGACGCAACGAGTGTTCGGTATCTAACCATAAACTTGGAAGCTAACTTAGGATGCTTCTTAACCAAAGTAAGATGATCCGGTATAGGCTCCGAGTCTATAGAATCATGAGGTATCACAGAGAATGTGCTACCTTCTAACTCCTTGGCTTTATGCTCCCGGATATTAGTTATCGCCTCCACAACAGCAACATGATATGCTGCTAAGTGACTCCTACCTTCACCTATAGGTACATCGGGATATAATCCAAGCTCCTCAGGAAGTTGGATACTCACACGGTACTTGGATAACATCCGGCCATCAAGGTAAGTTATAGTGTTCACTGGAATTCAAAGTTGGTCTGTGAATGATCCTTGATAATCATCAAGAGTATCCTCTTTCCTTACCAAAGTATGTTTTGGAAACTTTGGTGCCATAGCTCTGTATATCAGAAAAATAATTCTGATTACTAACCAATAATCTATTGCATCATAACAAAGAATTATCGCACTAAAATATATAACGGAACATTCTCATTTGAATACCCATTATATTACTTTTAGAGAATTCTTTATTGTTGCTAAAATTTCCTACAGCTAATACCCTTTACTAGGTCTCCAACCTAAGGTCAAAGCAATTTGCTCTGATACCAACTGCGGTGACCCAGCATACCACTGCATGTGTAGTACACTATAGTCGTTGACATGACATCCACAGAACACCATTCCGTAAATATCACATCCCTCATAGTGGTACAACAGAAACATTGCGGGTCCATATTACAAACATTCACACATTATTATTCTTATAATACCAGAAGTTCAAGACTTCAAAAGGTTTCAACTTACAAACCAAAATATAAAGTGTTTCAGCGGAATTTAATAGTAGCAACTCCGACTAGGAGTTGAGCTCAGTAGCTTATTCTATAGAGTTCATGCTG
Organism: Avena insularis; assembly: GCA_023614405.1. NCBI lineage: Eukaryota > Viridiplantae > Streptophyta > Magnoliopsida > Poales > Poaceae > Avena > Avena insularis. Next base: position 1,508,519 of record CM042690.1, read on the forward strand.
CTCGGCTCCATTGATTACTACTAACTAGGATACTTAGTTGGACTCGTTATCTTCAACACCATAGCAGATTTCGTAATCCACTCCTTCAACACCTCCTGACAGGTCAGGCTCCTCGTAGAAGACATCTTCTTGACATTCAGCTGCATACATTGGCACGTCTTTGAGATCCTCAGAGTCTAAGCAAGGGATCAAAGGAAAGGATGAGTAACAGCGTTACCCAACAAGTTCATTATATGCAAGGTGGGAAGTTTGATGCTCTAACTACCACCTCGGATTATAAATCCTTGGCATTATGCAATTTTTGTAAATCTTTCTTCAAAGATTGATTTTATTATAAAAATCTATGACCATCAGCCTTCATAGGTTGACCAGAACTTTCATCGAGTTCCTTTCCTGCCGCGTTCGTAGCTCCTTCCTGGAACAGGGAGTAACAAGTTACAATTCTTACACTCTGCAGAGGTGCATTACTTTACCCATGAGAGATCAACTCCTTGTTGCACAACCGGGCGTACTTTCCTATCCACAATTCCATGATGTGGGGCCTAGTAGTTGGTCCAAGCCAATCACTGCCCCCTTCGCGACCTTGCATGCCTCCTTGGTGTACACCATGCCCACATAATGAATTACGGCAATGGTTTGTACAAACCGTTAGATGCCATAACTATCGTGGGACGATGAGGGTTCCCACCCATATGTTGCATATCCTCTACGAATTACCAATTAATATGCACGCTACGAGGATAACAGCCACGACCTGCACATCTCGCTTCATGCGAGAGGAAGAAGATACAGCTGACTTCTCCATCCCATTCCAAATTCATGGCTAACGCGTAATATACGGCGCTAGAATCACTGATGTCAGGGGTTATTAAGTCCCTAATTGATCATCATTGTTGCAAATAGAACCCTAAGTTCTATTGCTCCAGTATATCATCACTTAGGATGATATCTATGATTTCTTTATTTGTGAAAATAATATTTTCTTTCTTTAGAGTATATATGATAACACACTATTTGCAAATACTTTGATTAAGACTCTTCAAAGGATATGAGAAAGTGATGAACTTGCCTTGTGATGGCAAGGTAGTGAAGTTTGATGCTTGCACTGGACCTTGAGCTTTTATGTCTACAAAAACATCATTATTGCCAGGTAAGGACAGTATTGAAAGAAGCAAAATGATTGTGCAAAGTAATGTAATGCATCATTTAACTTGATATGCATTCTCCCCATTATTATAAAAATTCTTTTTTAATAATAAAGGATTTTTAAATATTAATTTTTAATATTTATAATAGAATATTGTATTCTTTTATTTTATTTTCCTTTTATTTGACTTTTATTGATTTAATAATTCTTTTAAGAATTATCACTTAAATATAAAAAATTGTTATTAAATATTTGTTTAGTATTTTTCTAAAATACTACAATATTAATATATAATAAAGTGATTTTTATTTATTTTTTTATCATCTTTCAATAATTTTGTAAAATTCCATAAGGAATATATAAATTACAAAATTATTAATAAAATTTATATGTCTAAAACTTTATCTCTTAATTTATTTGGATAATTTGGATTATTGTGAATCCAAAAATATTTTATTTATAATTTTTTGACTTTTATTTTATTTTCTAGAATTTAATTAAGTTTAGGGGCATTTTAGTCTTTTCCTATTTATTAAAACAGACTCTAAATGACTTGGGCTGGCGATTTGGGTTTATTGGGCCCTTGTGGCCTAGTAGGGAAAGGTCAAAATAGCACCCTGAAGGGTTTTCGGCCCACCCAGCCCAACTCACTCGCTGTCTTTCTCTCTCGAGCTCACCCCTCTCCTTCTCCTTCCCCGACCCTGTGGTCAGTGGTGTCGCCGCCGGTGATTCCCGCCATCGTGGACTGCCCTGGCCACTGCCGTGGTGCAGGAAGAGGTTGTCGACCCTGCTCTTCCCTCCTGTCCAACTGGATTTGGACATGGAGCCCTCCTGCGACCAGATCGATGTCGTCCCGAACCCTAGGGTTTGGGGTTGGCGTTGATTCTGGCATCGCCGCTGCTGTCGTGCGCCGTGGTGATTCACCTCGCCCCTAGGCGTGGCTATGGTCGCCGTCGTGGCACTGTATGGGTCGCAGCGTCCCCTTGGGGGTGCTCCCCGTGCCGCCATGGTCGTCGGCTATCTCTACTTCCTCTTCTAATCTACAGCGAGGACCTTTGGTGAGTGCTTCCTCTCCTCTCGTGCTCTCTGTTCTAGGCCATCCTATACTAGATGTTGGTGGTGACCTTCCTGGTGATTGTCTGGTCCTGATTAGGTTCTTGGTTCTATTTAGGGTTCATACCCAGCTGTTGATTAGATACTGATGAATTATATCATGTTTTGATGATCTCTGAATCTGTTAAGTGGTGACTAGTTGTGACTTACTGCTGATGATTAGCTGTGGTTATGCTAGTGGTTTACTGCTGATGATTCCATGGTTAAATTTCATATGATTTAGATGGTAAAGTTGTTTTGGAAAAAATACTTGGTAAAGCTAGTGGTTTTGATAACTTACCACTGTCATTACTTGGTTAATGACAGTGAGTATGGTGTGATGAAGTCACTGTCTTAGTACTATTGGCTTGAGAATTTATGTATAAATTGAGATCAAAATGATCTCTTTCAGTGAAGACATATATATATATAATATCCTGTTTATGATTCCTGTGCTTAAGAACAGGAAAATGATTTATAATTGGTTGATTGTATCTGTAAAGATTGGATGCTTAACCTGCTTAGTTTAGAACTGTTCTTGTGACACCATCCTTGTATGGCACACAAGTCTAGATTCTTTTACTTGGTGTGGTTTTATTCAAGCTTAAGTTTTGGCTTGGCATGATAGATAAGTGAAATCCTCTTTCCTTATATCCCTAGAACCAATGATGTTGGTCTGAGGTTTAGGAATTTAGACCTCTATCTGTTGATTCACATGGATTAATTCTGGTAATGATACCAGCTACTATTGCTTGAATCAAAGTTTGGAAAAAATGATTGTAAGCTTGCGAACTTATATAGATCCATAAGATTAAATTCTAAGGTGTTACTCTTGTCTTAGAGATGTGCCTAGAAGTTTAAATCTTAGCTATGTTCATTCTTGAATTGAATATACCTTGATAGCTAAATCAATGATGTTGTTCTGAGATTTAGTTGGATCATTATACTTTTCTGTTTGCTTTTAGAGTTTAAAACCTCAGTGATGGATTCACCCCACTTGGGTGCTTTCTGAGAGTTTGAAAAAAAGATAGATCATGTATGCTTGTTTAATCTTAGACAGGTAGATCATGTGATGGTCTATTACTCACCACTGTCACTTGATGTTGTGGTTGCTAATGGTTGATCTTGTGGTAGCTTGATCTGGTGCTCCCCTGGTATTTCCAGCTCCTGGCTTGTCCTTGATCTAGCCCATCATCTCCTGATCCTGATGGCTTGATCTTGGTCTTGCTATCCACCTGATTTACCCCCTCCTTATGTCACCATCTGGTGATGTGATCCTGGGCTTTGGTTGGTTTGATCTAGCTTGGCTTTGGCTTTGGTTTAGCTGTTGGCTATTGTGCTTCGTGTGTAAGAGCAATGGAATGGTGTGGGGATTGGTTTTCCATGGCTGTGTTGATAGTTTTTTTTGGTTGTACTGCTGTTGTGGTGTTAACAGCACACACCATGCAATTTGGTGTGTGTGCTGCTTGTGTGCTTGCTGCACAGATGTGGATATGTTAAGAATTTTGAAAGTTACTTTCATCTGGTTACTTCTACTTGGCTGGTGAAACTTGCCCCTCCTAGATGTGATTTGACTTTTGGCTTAAAATTATGAAAGATACATTCTTTCATATTGGTGAAACTTGCCCCTTATATACTCAATGATGAAAAAGTGAACAGTGCACTTCACTGTCAACTTCTGAGAGTAAAAATAATTCTAATCCTAACCTTCTTTTTCTTTTAAGTTTCTTTTTATTTTGCAGGTACCAGATTTGAAGATCAAGACTTTAGTTTAGGATTTTTATTTTTCTTTATAGATTAGTCACTTGTAATAACTCTCATATTCAATTGTAATCTTTAATTTATTCTTTTGTACTCTTTATTTTATTCTTTTGTAATAATGATTGTACTATTATCAATAAAGAAATATTATTCTTTATTTATTTGCTATTGTAAAGATTGTGGATGATTCTCATAAGTTACGTTTTTGTAACTTATTTATTGAATAAAATTATGAAATGGATATTCATATTCTTAATTTCTCTCTTTATATAAAGTTTGAAGATTCAAACATCATTCAAAAATCCTTTTGAATTATAATTCAAACACTCAAGTTTTCAATTCAAATTTCATTTCCCAAAACACGTAAGTCTATCAAGATCATCTCAAAGTCTATAACATTCATCCTTCAAGACTATATCTAATCTCAAAGTATGAAAGAAACTTTGATCACTTTAAGTTTTTATTTGGTGAAAAAATTACCCACATTTTCACAGATGAATGCATGCAACATTTCAAATTCCTAAATCTACCCTTCGTTAGTTCCTAAATGCTGGGATGTTACAGACACACACTTGCTTATAAGCTTCATGTCTATATGAGCGATAGAGATTTTGGTCCTTTCTCAGACTTGAAACCTGCATAAGTTTCACAACTTTATTGTCATACTTGCTTTCGATATAGATCAACCAAAGTAATAATCATAAGCCAACTTGTTGGGTTTACTTTTTATTTCAAGGTTATGGCTCAAGGATTTTTGTCCACAAACACTTTATCATGTTGGTGGAATTGGTTTTAGGCTAGCAATGAAGGTTTGAATTGTTTTGTGAGTGAGAACCTTCTCTAGGGCGAAAACCTATAATTTTTAATCGGGAGTCGATGGTGTTTGTGCAGTGTTTACTTCTTGAATACATCGCTATTGGAGGTGGTTGAACTACTAGCGTTGTTCTTGAATATTTCTCTATTGGGTTTACTTTTTCTTTCAAGGTTATGGCTCAAATTATTATTATTTTGAAGACTACACCCCATTATTCAAGCTTCAGCAAACAAGGCAGGGATGTCTAAACCATCCCGTGGCTGATTCCACCACACATATCTGCCCCTGGCATGGAGGAGACGAATCTTGCTAGCCGGTGAGCTTCTCTGTTTGACTCCCTTCCTTCATGAACAAAGAAGGTATCTCCTCGTTCTCTAGCCCAATCGCTGATCTCCTTGAGGATGTTTCCAAACCTCCCCCGGCAGTCACTCTTCAAGCCATTAATCACCTCCAAGCAGTCTAATGTGACATGTATCGGTCCCAGGAGTAAATCAGCAGCAGTGTTGAGCACCTCTCTACATGTTAAGGCCTCCGGGCACCCTGGGTCTGTGAAACCATCAAAGACAGTAGCAGCCGCACCAATGAAACCTCCCTCCAAAGTGCGGCAGACGACGCCCACCGTCCCCTTCGGTGCCGATTTAGTGACCGCGACATCAACATTAATCTTTGATCTTCCCGCCGGTGGTGCCAACCATTTTTTCCTCCCTATCTTGGGTTAAGTTTTGCCTCTCGCCCTTTCCTCCAGTGAGATAGTCTCTCCTAGGTCCCCCAGAAATTTATTAACAAACGTTGTAGTCATCATTGGACTATGGAATATCTCCTCATGGATCGCCTTCCTTTTATCATGCCAAATCGCCCACAACGTAATATTCGTATAAGATAATCCTTCTTCATGTTCTCTATCATAAGAAGATCCATTGCCTCGCCACTTGTTCAGTAGAGAGTTGAGATGTGGTCGGAGATATCTTCATCTGATAATGCCCAGACACACCGAGCCATATTGCACTCCAACAATGAGTGCCTCCACGAATCTTCTTGCCCGCATAAAGAGCACGCCGCCGAATCAGCCATATTGCACCGTTGTCTCACATGGCATGTGGGAAGAGAGTGTTGTGCGGGTCTCCATAAGAAGTGGCGTATCTTAGATGGGGCCTCAATTTTCCACAGCTTGGTCCAGAGCTTGCTATCGTTTGATGATGACGTAACACACCGCTCTAACCAGTCTTCCCGGGTGCGTTTGGTCGCTTCCAACACCCGATAACATGAGCGAAATGAAAAGGTACCGAAACGCTCCCAATGCCAAGCCCAGAAATCCGCTTGATTTCGATAGCTAAGCAGTATATTACAAATCACCTCATTATCCATCGGATAAAATAATGTCTCCAGCTTCTGCCGATTCCAAGAGCGAGTCTGGTTGTCGATCAAATTGCTCACAAACCACGGGGCGCCCTCTTCCTCTTTCGGCGCTACTAGTTGCATCCGCTCATCTCGCGGTAGCCAATTCTGAGTCCATATTGCATTCGTGCTCCCATCTCCAATAAGTTTTATTAAGCCAATATTCAGAGCATCTCTGCCTTCAAGGATCGACCTCCACACCTGAGAGGGGTGCGATCCTAAACTAGCTGTGAGAATATCGCCCTCAGGGAATAAACCGCCTTCAGAACCCTAGCACTCAAGGCATCAGGCGACATGAGAGTTCTCCATTTTTTCCTCGCCAGAAGGGAAATATTGAATAGCTTGATATCCCGAAAACCCAAGCCACCCGCAAACTTGGGGTGCGTCATAGTTTCCTAGGAAACCCACTCGTCTTTCTCTGTCCATCCTTGTTGTCCCACCAGAACTTACGAAGCATAGAATTTATATGCTCACATAGAACTCGTGACAGTTTAAAACAGGACATAGAATAGGTAGGGACTGCCAATGCAACTGTCTTGATCAACACTTCTTTGCCCCCAACCGAAAGCAATTGTTCTAGCCACCCCAACACCTTCTTCCAAACTTTATCCCTAAGATATTTGAAAGCACCACTCTTGGACTTTCTCACATCAGACGGCATGCCAAGATACTTCTAATTTAGGATCTGACGTTGAACCTCAAGTTCGACTTTTATCCCTTCCCTCAAAACTTCTGGACACCCCTTACTGAAAAATATTGAAGACTTGTCCATATTAATCCTCTGACCTGAAGCATCTGATACATCCAAAACGTATCTACTTTTCCGAACACTTTTGCTATTGTTTCTCCTCTAATTTGTTGGATTTGGATACAACTAACACAGACTGACGCTATTTTCAGCAGAATTACTTTGGTGTCTCGTTTTTGTGCAGAAAATCAACTTTCAGGAATAATCCCAGAAAATATTGCAAAACTCCTGTTTTACCAGAAGACTCACGGAGCCAGAAGATTAGATGGAGGAGGGCCACGAGGGCCCCACACCCCCTAACCGTGCGGGCCAGCCCAGGCCGCGCCTGGGGGTGGTGAGGCCACCTCGGGCACCCCCTCAGTTTCCTTCTTCGCCTACATAAAGCCTTCTGACCTAAAACAGAGGGGGGTTCAACGTTTTTTTAGAGAGAGTTGATACGTCGGAAACGTATCTATAATTTTTTATGCTCCATGCTTGTTTAGTATCTACTTTGTTTTGCTTTGTCCACACTTTGAGGTGTTTTTATATATTTTCTGGAACTAACCTATTAACAAGTTGCCATAGTGCCAGTTGCATGTTTTCTTCTGTTTTTGGTTCCAGAAAGGCAGAAAATCAATATTCCCAGAATTGGACGGGACAAAAGCCAAAGTCAATATTTTACCGTGGGCAACACGAAGCCAGAAGACGAGACGGAGAAGGCTCACCAGGGGGTGATGGCTTGCACAGCTTATGTGGAGCCTGTTGGGAACCCCAAGAGCAGGGTGTGAAGCAGTACAGCAGCAAGTCTTCCCTCAGTAAGAAACCGAGGTTACCGAACCAGTAGGAGGAAGGAAACGTCATACAGGTGTTGCAAGCAACGCGGAGACCTGCACAACACAAACTCAAGACTTTGCCCAAACTAACAGTGAGGTTGTCAATCTCACCGGTTGCTGTAACAAAGGATTAAACGTATGGTGTGGAAGGTAATGGTTTGCAGCAAGTAAACAAGTAACAGTGGAAGATGTATCAATGGTAAAGATTGGACCGGGTCCATAGTTCACTAGAGGTGCTCTCTGTTGGAGATATGCCCTAGAGGCAATAATAAATGTAGTTATTATTATATATCTTTGTGTTTATGATAAATGTTTACATTCATGCTATAATAGTATTAACAAGGAAACCATTAATACTTGTGTGATTTGTAAACTTAATTTGAAGTCCCTAGTATAGCCTCTATACTTCACTAGCTTGTTGGTTGATTGATGATTGTGGTTTCCCTATCATGAACATTGAGATGTTATCAACAACAAGATCATATCGTTAGGAGAATGATATGGTGGACATACTCCTATAGATAAGCGTAGCATAAAGATCAAGTCATTTCAATAGTTCAATTGCTATATGCTTTCTGATACATAGTAACCTAATTCCTTCGACCATGAGATCATGCATATCACCTTTACTGGATGGATGCTTTGATGTCATCAAACACCACACCGTAACAGGGTGGCTATAAAGGTGGCATTGAGTGTTCGGAAAGTATTGGTTGAAACACATGGATCAAGAGTGGGATTTGTCCATCCACATGACGGATAGATATTCTCTGGGCCCTCTCGGTGAAATGTCATCCAATTAGCTTGCAAGCATGTGACTTGGTCACAAGGGATCACATATCAGGAGCGAGAAAGAGTACTTATCGATGAGGATGAACTAGGTATGCGGAGATACCGACGATCATAACCTCGGATAAGTAACATATCGTGAGACAAAGGAAATTGGTATCGTATGTAAGTGGTTCATTCGATCGCAAAGTAATCGTAGAAATATGTGGGAGCCATATGAATTTCCAGATTCCTCTATTGGTTATTGTTGAGAAGTGTCTCGATCATGTCGCATAATTCACGAACCGTAGGAGACACACTTAAGGATTGACGTTGTTTGAGTAGTTATGGTATTATGAGAAAGAGACGAATGTTGTTGGTCTCGGATGGGATCCGGGATATCAGGTGATCCGGAATGGTGAGAATAAGATTCATATAAGGAAAGTTCCGTTTGAGTTGGGGAATGGTTAGGTGTTTTCATCGGGAACATTCTAGAAGGTCCCGGAATGTCCGGCACTCGGAGGGAAGGTACATGAATGTGTCATTACATATTGGAATGATTGCATCATGTACTAAGTGTTCTTGCTGTCCCAAATAAAGGATTTATTTAAATCCTAAATTGAAAAGTCAAGCGGCTAGTTTGAAAGTCAAACGGCAATTTTGGGAAGTGGGAAAAGAGGAGGTGGAGACCGACTTGGGAGGAGTCCCCTTGGCGGCGCGCCTCCCAAGGCCGACTTGGGAGGACTCCTCCCTTGGCCTGCCCTCCCACCTATAAAGGGAGGCGGGGCCTCCTCCTAGACACACAAGTTCCTATCCTCTAAACTAAACCCTAGATCTAGACCCGGTTTAGAGCTATTTGTTTAGAGCCTTCTAATTGGTTTAGAGCCTTCTAATTGGTGTGTCTAATTACTAGACCACTAATAGCCTCTCTCATAAGCTCCACCATACTACTTTTGGCTTAAGGCGAAGCCTCTGGATTTCCCTCTACTTCGGTACCACGCCGTTGTCTTTGCGAGGAGAGTGCTACAACCTCCATTTTCTGGAACAAGGAGAGGAAGGTATTCACGAAAAGTAACGTGTGACCGATCAAGGGAGCGCCATGGAACGCTGGCGCCGGAAGGATCGTCTACGCGATCTTGAGATCGGAAAGCGACTACATCACCCACGAGAATCTGCTCTCGTTAAACACTTTGGAATCTTGAGGGTGAGTTATTCCATCGACTCGTTGCTACAATCTAGTAGATAGATCTTGGCTTGTTTGTTTGTATGCGATAGAAAATTTTGTTTTCCATGCTCTGAACCCCTACGGTGGTATCGAGCCGTGTCTATATGTAGATCTGTTGCACGAGTAGAACACAATGGTCATTGTGGGCGTTGATGCTTTTATTGTAGATTGCTTTTCATGTACTTTGCATCTTGCGGTATGTTGGGATGAAGCGGCCCGGGCTAACCTTACATGACATCGTTCATGAGACTTGCTCCACGCTTAACATGCAACTTGTATTGCATAAGTGGCTTTGGTGCCTGTTTCTCCTAGCATAGTAAAGATCCAATTTACAACGGGTGATCAACAATGCTAGTATCAATGTTGTGGTTCTTGTTCGTAAGTTAGAACGACACTTATTGAAAGCCCCAAACCACGTAAAATATGCAAAGAAAGTAGAAGCGTCTAACTTTGTTTTGCGGGGTGTCGATGATGTGATATGGCCATGATTGTGATTATATTTGATGTATGCAATGTTCCTTATTGTAAGTTGGCAACGGCGGAGAATATATGGTTGTCTTTAATTTCATTAAGACCTGCGTGTCTATTCAAAATAGTTGTAATAGTTGAAGCTGGTGGGCGACAACCATGAAGAAGCGTCATTGACCTTGATGCTATGCGGTGATGATGGAGATCATGTTCGTGCTTGAAGATGGAGATCGGAAGCACAAAGAAGAAAACCATATCATATCACATATTATGAATTGCATGTGATGTTAATCCTTTATGCATCTTGTATTGCTTAGTAGGCAGCGGTAGCATTATAAGATGATCCCTCATGCACATAAATTTCAAGTTCTAAAGTGTTCACCCTTAGTATGCACCGTTGCCAAAGCTTCGCTTGAAGCACCACGTGATGATCGGGTGTCTTTGATTCAGCGGGTGAATACAACGTAAGCAAGCCAGATTTGCTTATGCGGTAGCTAAGGTTTGATCTTGACAAGCCTAGCATGTACGACATGGCCTCGGAACACGGATCGCGAAGGTAAAGCATGAATCATATAGTAGATATGATGAACATGATGATTGTTCGCCATTGAAACTATATCAACTCTCGTGATGATCGGTGTTGATGTAGTGGATTTGGTTCGATGTGATCACTAAAACAATGTGAGGGATGTTGTTTTGGTGGGAGTTCACCTAGTTTAATTTCTTTAATTAATTTGAACTCAATTTGTCATAAACTTAGTCTAAACTATTGCAAATATGTTGTAGATCAATGGCAGCCCTACCATCAATTTTAATGCGTTCCTAGAGAAAGAAAAGTTGAAAAACAATGGAAGCAACTTCGGATTGGTTCCGCAATTTGAGGATTGTCCTCACATTTGGTAATTTGACCTATGTCTGGATGCACGCTAGGTGACCCACTGCAGATGATGCTACCAATGAAGTAAAGAATGTTTACCTCGCTCGGAAGAATCGGTACTCCATAGTTCGTGTGCTATCTTGTATGGTTTAGAATCGGAGCTTGAGAAAAGGTTTGAAGAGTCGATCCATATGATATTGTCGAGGATCTCAAATTAATCTTTGAGACCCATGCGGCAATTGAAAGTTATGAAGCTTCTGAAAAGTTCTTTAAGCGCAAGATGGAAGAGGGTAGCTCGTCGGTGAGCATGTGCTTAAGATGTGCAGGCACGCAAATAAACTTCAAAGTTTGGGTATAGTGATTCCTAATACTTTGGGGGTTTACGCATCCTCCAATCACTACCACCAAGTTACAAGAACTTTGTGATGAACTACAACATGCGAACATGAACAAAGAGTTGCGAACTGTTTGCTATGTTAAAATCTGCGAAGTGGAGATCAAGAAAGAGCACCAAGTGTTGAAGGTCAATAAGACCACCAAATACAAGAAAGGCAAGTCAAAGCAAAAGGGACACTTCAAGAAAGGTGGTAAGAAAGTTACCACGCCGACGAAGAAGACCCAGGCTGGACCTAAGCCTGGCCCGAGTGCTTTCTTTGCAAGGGAGAAGGTCCTTTGAGCGGAATTGCCCAAAGTACTTGGCGGATTTGAAGCGGCAACATCAAGAAGAAAGGTATATCTGATATACATGTTATTGATGTGTATCTCACTAGTATTCGTAGTAGTGCAGGTATTTGATCTCTGGTTCGGTTGCTCATATTTGTAACTTCGAAGCAGGAGCGGAAGCTAGTGAAGAACGAGGTGACGATCGCGTAGGAAGCGGATCAAAGGTTGATGTGATCGCGGTCGGCACGCTACCTCTTCATCTACCATCGGGATTAGTTATATACTTAAATAATTGTTATTTGGTGCTGCGTTAAGCATGAACATTATATCGGGATCTTGTTTATTGCGAGGCGGTTACTTGTTTAAATCCGAGAATAATGGTTGTTCGATTTATATGAGTAATATGTTTTATGCACATGCACCTTTGATAGATGGTCTATTCAAATTGAATCTCGATAGTGGAAATACACATATCAACAACATTGAGGCTAAACGTTTGAAATCAAGCGATAATTAGACCTATATATGGCCTTTGTCATCTTGGTCACATTGGAGTGAAGCGTATGAAGAAACTCCATTCCGATGGACTTCTTGAATCACTTGATTTTGAATCACTTGAAAGATCTGAAGCATGTCGATGGGTAAAATGACTAAGACTCCATTTTACGGTATGATGGGCGAGCTACGGACTTATTGGAAATCATACATACCGATGTGTGGTCCAATGAGTGTAGCATCGCTGATGGTTATCGTTATGTTCTTACCTTCACGGATGACTTGAGTAGATATGGGTATATCTATTTCATGAAACATAAGTCCGAAACTTTCGAGAAGTTTAAGGAGTTTCAAAGTGAGGTAGAGAATCAACGTAACAAGAAGATTAAATTTCTACGTTACGATCGTGGAGGTGAATATCTAAGTTACGAGTTTGGCGAGCATTTGAAGAAATGTGGAATACTTTCATGATTGACACCGCCGAACACCACAGCGTAATGGTGTGTACGAGCGTCGTGTCGAACTCTCTTAGATATGGTTCGTTCTATGATGTCACTTACAGATTTACCACTATCATTTTGGGGTTATGCATTAGAAAGAGCCGCATTCACTTTAAATAGGGCACCGTCTAAATCCGTTGAAACGACACCATATGAATTATGGTTTGGGAAGAAACCTAAATTGTCGTTCCTTAAAGTTTGGGGATGCGAAGCATATGTAAAGAAGTTACTGACAAGCTTGAACCCAAAGCGGAAAAATGCGTCTTCATAGGATACCCGAAGGAAACTATTGGGTATACCTTCTATCATAGATCCGAAGGCAAAATCTTCGTTGCCAAGAATGGATCCTTTCTAGAGAAGGAATTTCTCTCGAAAGAAGTGACTGGAAGGAAAGTAGAACTCGACGAGGTTGTCGAACCTTCTCTCGAAATTGCGAGTAGCGCAGCACCGGAAGAAGTTCTTGTGGTGCCTGCACCAATAAGAGAGGAAGCTAATGATGGTGATCATGAAACTTTGGTTGAAGTTGCTACAGAGCCTCGGAGGTCAACGAGAACTCGTACCACTCCAGATTGGTATGATTCCGTTATGAATGTCATGTTGGTGGACAACACCGATGACCCCGAGACATATGAGGAAGCGATGATGAGCCAGATTCAATAAATGGCAAGAAGCCATGAAATCCGAGATTGGATCCATGTACGAAAACCAAGTATGGACTTTGGTGGACTTAGGATGGCGGAAGGCTGTCGAGAACAAATGGATTTTCAAGAAGAAAGCAGATCTGATGGTAATGTTATCTATAAAGCTCGACTTGTAAAAGGGTTTCGACAAATTCAAGGAGTTGACTACGATGAGACTTTCTCACCGGTAGCGAAGCTAAAATCTGTGAGGATTATGTTAGCAATCGCTGCATATTATGATTATGAGATATGGCAGATGGATGTCAAAACAGCATTCCTCAATGGAGACATTGATGAAGAGTTGTATATGATACAACCCAGAGGTTTTGTCGATCCTAAAGATGCTAACAAGGTATGCAAGCTTCAACGGTCCATCTATGGATTGAAGCAAGCATCCCGAAGTTGGAATCAACGTTTTGATAAGGTAATCAAAAGTTTTGGTTTTATACAAACTTATGGAGAAGCTTGTGTTTACAAGAAAGTGAGTGGGAGCTCTGTAGCATTCTTAATATTATATGTGGATGACATATTGTTGATTGGGAATGATGTAGACCTTCTTAATAGTGTCAAAGAGTATTTGAATAATAGTTTTTCAATGAAGGATCTTGGCGAAGCAACTTACATATTAGGCATAAAGATTTATAGAGATAGATCGAAACGCCAAATATCATTGTCACAAAGTACATATTTGGACAAAGTTCTAAAGAGGTTTGGAATGGAAGATAGCAAGAAAGGGTTCTTGCCCATGTTGCCCAATACGACCTTGAGTAAAACTCAAAGTCCGACATCGGCAGAAGATAGAGAAAAGATGAGTAAGACTCCCTATGCCTCAGCCATAGGATCTCTAATGTATGCCATGCTATGTACTAGACCCGACATCGCATATCGTTAGTCTAACTAGCAGATATCAAAGTGATCGAGTGGATCATTGGACAACAGTCAAAAACATCCTTAAGTACTTGAGAAGAACTAAGGATATGGTTCTTTCTTATGGAGGTGATGAACAGCTCGTTGTTAATGGTTACACCGATGCTAGTTGGAACACCGATCCGGATGATTCTAAATCACAATCTGGATCGTATTTATTTTGAATGGTGCAGCGATTAGCTGGAGGAGTGCAAAGCAAAGCGTTGTGGCGAGATCTTCAACTGAATCGGAATACATGGCGCCGGAGGCTTCACAAGAAGCGATATGGATGAAAGAGTTCATTACAGAGCTGGGTGTGGTTCCAAATGCTGGACCCAATGTCTATCTCTTTGTGATAACATGGGCGCCATAGCCAATGCGCAAGAACCAAGGTCACACAAGAAGTGAAGCATATCAAGCTGTGTTTCACGCTATTCGAGAACATATCCAGGATGGGGATATAAAGATTTGCAAAGTACACACAGATCTGAATGTGGCGGATCCGTTGACTAAACCTCTCGAGGGCAAAGCATGACCAACACCAAACTGCCATGGGTGTTCGTATATTACCATGTAATCTAGATTAGATGACTCTAGTGCAAGTGGGAGACTGTTGGAGATATGCCTAGAGGCAATAATAAATGTAGTTATTATTATATATCTTTGTGTTTATGATAAATGTTTACATTCATGCTATAATAGTATTAACAAGGAAACCATTAATACTTGTGTGATTTGTAAACTTAATTTGAAGTCCCTAGTATAGCCTCTATAGTTCACTAGCTTGTTGGTTGATTGATGATTTGGTTTCCTATCATGAACATTGAGATGTTATCAACAACAAGATCATATCGTTAGGAGAATGATATGGTGGACATACTCCTATAGATAAGCGTAGCATAAAGATCAAGTCATTTCAATAGTTCAATTGCTATATGCTTTACGATACATAGTAACCTAATTCCTTCGACCATGAGATCATGCATATCACCTTTCTTGGATGGATGCTTTGATGTCATCAAACACCACACCGTAATGTGGTGGCTATAAAGGTGGCATTGAGTGTTCGGAAAGTATTGGTTGAAACACATGGATCAAGAGTGGGATTTGTCCATCCACATGACGGATAGATATTCTCTGGGCCCTCTCGGTGAAATGTCATCCAATTAGCTTGCAAGCATGTGACTTGGTCACAAGGGATCACATATCACGGGAACGAGAAAAGAGTACTTATCGATGTGAGGATGAACTAGGTATGCAGAGATACCGACGATCATAACCTCGGATAAGTAACATATCGTGAGACAAAGGGAAATTGGTATCGTATGTAAGTGGTTCATTCGATCGCAAAGTAATCGTAGAAATATGTGGGAGCCATATGACTTTCCAGATTCCTCTATTGGTTATTGTTCGGAGAAGTGTCTCGATCATGTCCGCATAATTCACGAACCGTAGGGAGACACACTTAAGGATTCGACGTTGTTTGAGTAGTTATGGTCTTATGAAAGAGACCGAATGTTGTTCGAGTCTCGGATGGGATCCGGGATATCACGAGGTGATCCGGAATGGTCGGAGAATAAGATTCATATAAGGAAAGTTCCGTTTGAGTTGGGGAATGGTTAGGTGTTTTCATCGGGAACATTCTAGAAGGTCCGGAATGTCCGGCACTCCGGAGGAAGGGTACATGAATGTGTCATTACATATTGGAATGATTGCATCATGTACTAAGTGTTCTTGCTGTCCCAAATAAAGGATTTATTTAAATCCTAAATTGAAAAGTCAAACGGCTAGTTTGAAAGTCAAACGACAATTTTGGGAAGTGGGAAAAGAGGAGGAGGTGGAGACCGACTTGGGGAGGAGTCCCTTGGCGGCGTGCCTCCCAAGGCCGACTTGGGAGGACTCCTCCCTTGGCCGCCCTCCCACCTATAAAGGGAGGGCAGGGCCTCCCCTCCTAGACACACTAGTTCCTATCCTCTAAACTAAACCCTAGATCTAGACCCGGTTTAGAGCTATTTGGTTTAGAGCCTTCTAATTGGTTTAGAGCCTTCTAATTGGTGTGTCTAATTACTAGACCACTAATAGCCTCTCTCATAAGCTCCACCATACTGCACCGCTTAAGGTGAAGCCTCATGGATTTCCCTCTACTTAGGTACCACGCCGTTGTCTTTGCGGAATCGCGAGGAGAGTGCTACAACCTCCATGCCTGCTGGAACAAGGAGAGGAAGGTCTTCGTCAGTCAGCGATGTGACCCATTGCGGAGCGCTCTTGAGCATGGCGCCGGAAGGATCGTCTACGCGATCTTGAGATCGGAAGAAATCGACTACATCACCCACGAGAATCTGCTCTCGTTAAACACTTTGGAATCTTCGAGGGTGAGTTATTCCATCGACTCGTTGCTACAATCTAGTAGATAGATCTTGGCTTGTTTGTTTGTATGCGATAGAAATTTTTTGTTTTCCATGCTACGAACCCCTACACTCTCCTTAGATAAACAACATGGCATGAAGGGTAAACAAATTACAGCAGGGCAATTGATAGGAACTGAGCAAGGCATAATAATGAAATTACTAGTCAGAAAGATCCTATGAGATTCGATTGGGCAATACAACAAGATACATAGACCGCCATCCAACTGCATCTATGACTAGAAGTCCACCTTAAGGTTATAATCCGAACCCCCTCCAGTATTAAGTTGCAAGCAACAGACAACTGCTTTAAGCAAAGTGTGTAAGGTAAACAGTCCACATGTTCCATGAACAAGAGATCGTTGTTTTCTCCCTAGTGGCAACATCACATCTACAACCGAAGAGATTTCTACCACTTCCCTTGGAAACTAGAGGCATGAACCCACTATCGAGCATAAATGCTCCCTCTCGGAGTCACTAGCAACTACTTGGCCAAGTTAGCTACTAACAACGGAGAGCATGCAAGATCACAAACAACACAGACATGATAGAATCATAAAGACAAAACCATTAATCAAACCAACATAATAATCTTAATATCCATCGGATCCCCGCAAACACAACATGCATGATTACAAATAGATTAGATCTTGATCATGAACGGAGCTCACAAGATCTATACATGAAAGCACAAAGGAGGAGATACAACCATCTAGCTACTACATGGACCCATAGTCCAAGGTGGAACTACTCACGCATCATACCGGAGAGAAGGCCTCCGGGATGATCTCCCCTCTGGCAGGGTGCCGGGAAGAACTTCAGATCCTCCCGATCTAGGGACGATGGTGGCGGCGGCTACAGATGGTTTCGTGGAGATTTGATCGGGTGCTTAGTGTTTCTGCATCGGGGGCTTCTTATAGGCGAAGGGGGAGGCCAAGGCGGCGGCTAGAGGGGGCGAACCCTACCCAGGCGCGGGGTAGGGCCCACCCGCGCCTAGGGGTTTTAGCCGCCCTGGCACGCCTCCTCATCTCCCCTCTGGACTTTTTGTTCTCCATGGAAAGTAATTGACTTTGACGTTTGTCCCATCCAATTCTGAGAATATTTCTTTACTAACTTTTCTGAAACCAAAAACATCAGAAAACAGGCATCTGGCACTGTTGCAACTTGTTAGTAGGTTAGTACCAGAAAACATGTAAAAAAGCACCTCAAAGTGTGGACAAGTAAAGCAAAGTACTTACTAAACAAGCATGGAGCATTTCCAACGTATCAACATCCCCAAGCTTAACTCCTGCTCGTCCTCGAGTAGGTAAGTGATAAAAAGAATAATTTTTTAAGGTGG
Organism: Avena insularis; assembly: GCA_023614405.1. Classification (NCBI taxonomy): domain Eukaryota; kingdom Viridiplantae; phylum Streptophyta; class Magnoliopsida; order Poales; family Poaceae; genus Avena; species Avena insularis. Next base: position 1,526,614 of record CM042690.1, read on the forward strand.
CATGCACCCTCACAATAAAGATCCAACCATTTGCAAGCATTGAAAGCTGGGATCAAAGAACTCTAAACATGTGCATGAAAGATGGAGTTCTAACAATAGGACATAGTAACTATGAATGCAACATGACAAGATACAAACAAAGATCATGAATAACATGCATTGAAAAACGTTTGTTTGTTTCACATACAGAAAACATAGCATAGTGGCAATCAGCTTGTCCCTCATAGAGTAGCAATATAGATGCAAAGGACACCTTCAAAGTTCACAAGGGTGACTAGAAACAAGTAGCACAAGAACAAGTAGTAACACAATATGCATCAATCAATAAGCTTTGGAACACTGCACACAGAATAACAACTATGCTCTCTTAATGGTGCCTAAAGGTAGAAGGTGGATACTCAAATAATGGTGGAAGAAAGGCCTTTTTGTAAAGGAAGCAGGGATTACAAGTTTCAAAAAGAGCTGCCAAAAATTATGGTACTTGTTAGCTTTCAGCCCTCATTGCCCCTATCATAAGCATCTTGAAGTGGTTAAGGTTAAAGTGGCAAAGATGGACTATATGCTTGATGAAGTATAAGTTGGCAATCTCAAGTCCCTTGAATACGAGGGCCACACCTCATGCATACTCAACTTTGGGTCCAGGTAAGTTCTTATCATTGTAAGTATTTGCATATCATTGAGAACCGCTACTGGTACCCTTGCACATGGTACAGGAGCTTTCCCATAACCAAAATGACAAGGCAAGCAGACAGTGAGCATCTCAGCAATCTTTTTATTTACCATATGCATAGCTTTTTATTGAGGATGCTTCATAGATAACTCACTATGGTGATGCTGCAAGTTTCCACCATGATTAGGCATGGCTTAAGCTAGTGGCCTAGGCGTTTCTCTAACACAGGATACAAACTACATGGACTTACAAGTTCCCTCTTTATTTCACACCAGTGACATCCATAGACAAAAGAACATGGTATCAACTGAGTACAAAGTACAAGTGCAATGTTGAAAACGTTCCCCGTGACAGCACGGTTCTGCTAATTCCAACTTATAAGTGCAAGCATATACAACAAAGTTGTCACAATGGTTCAAGTTTATTAGAGGCAAAGAATATAAAGTGTGCCATCAAGTTTATGAGGGATTTAACCACTAAGTTTTCACATAACAAAATAGTTTTTAATTGGAAGATAGATGAAAACAAGAATATACTTGGAATGGTGTAACACACCATGCATAGGAGTTTATAGTGGACACTTTGGAATAACTTGGTTTCTTGGGAGTTGGAAGCATGAGTAGAGCTTACTCATACAAGTGGAGGCTAGAAAAAGACTGGGAGCAACCAACTAAGAGAGCAATAATGGCCATAATCATGCAGTGCAACAAAGCATACTAATCAAAGCAAAGAGTGGTACTACAAGTCAAGGACTAAATGATCATAGAGGCTATGGTGAATTTTTCATAGTCATAACATGGTGTGAGCATGTGCCAAGTCAACCCAAGCAAAGCATCAAAGGAGAATACCACAATACTATGTTTTTGCATGCTAAAACAACGCATAATTTCTTAAAGAACACTAAGCACTCCAAATTGTTTGGAACAAGACATGCTACAGCAATAATCACTAAGCATAATGCTAAAACAACACCTACCATGTCATGCTAAAGTCTAAGTCATAGTCAATGCAAGCTCCTCTTGCACTTACAAGCAAGAACTTACTACTCCTTTCCAACACCAAGCAACTTATTTGCAAAACAACACAGCGAGAACGGGGGTCCAAACTACTTTATTCAAGCAAACTAAACAACCTAATCAAAGCAAAAGAAAACTAAGATGCTCCAAGAACAACACAACTGTGCATGAAACAACAAAAATGAAGTGTCTAGACAGACCTGAGCTTTTTATTGGTGAAGAAGGGGATGCCTTGGGCGGGATGCCTTGGGCATACCCAAGCTTTTATGCTTGTACCTCTTGGATATTTCTTGGGGTGACACCATGGTGGCATCCCCAAGCTTCGGCTTTTGTCCATTCTTCATCTCATTGCATCATTCTCTCTCTACACCTGAAATTTTTCCTTCATACAAAAATTTACACAATCTTTATTAGCAACATTAGTGTATTCAAAAGATATTAGACCTCTGGCAAAGCTTTGGAACATCAAGGATTTTCACTAAAAACACAATCTATTATAGTAACTCCTTCAAAAATCTCAATTCACCTAAAGAGAACTCAAAAAGGAATTAATAAGAAGCAAATGCAAATAATGGCATAAATCTGTCAAAACAGACCAGCAGGTAGAAACCAATTTTTTTGAACATCTTACGTTGCTCCAATAAAAAAGTATTGAACTAAGGAAAGTTATATAACATACTAGGAGATTTATTCGTAAATTTTGATCTCAATCCAAGTTACAGAGACTCCTCACGAATTTTTTTGGTGGAGGACAAAAATCTGTTTCGGGACAGCAACTCCCCAAATCTTACTTCCCTCTCATTAGAGGTCATTCTTGGCACAAAAATAAAACAAAAAGGATAAGTAGAGGTCATTACTGAAGTAATTGAAGGAAATATGCCCTAGAGGCAATCATAGAGATGATTATATTTCATATGTATCCATGAGTTATTGTAATGTTCCTTGAATATCCATATTAGGCAACTTGTATTGATTGGCAATTATGTGAATTGTTTGTGAAACTCTTTACTTGTATGGTTATTTAATAGTTGTCCCTAGTCGGAGTTGATGTGAGGACACACGTGAATATTAGACTAGCACATCGATTGGTTGATTACTATGTTTCGCAAGTCATAGACATGGAGATGTCAAACCAATGATGCGAACACATGTTATGAACATGGGGTTAGACTGACCCAACTTGAGACTAGAAATTAGACTTGCAGCTATCTCTACACATCGTTTATGTTTTGTCCTTAGACCTGAGATTGTCGCATGTACTTGAGATGTGGATCGACCTACTTTGGGGCTATCAGACGCCATCTCGTGAATCGGGTAGTTATAAAGGTAGCTTTCGGGTTTGTCCTGAAGCATGCTGCAAGGCATGGTCAATCAAGATGGGATTTGCCCCTCTCTACTTGAGATAGATATCTCTGGGCCCCTCGAGTGATCGGATCCAGAAATGCATGGTCGTGCTACATATGGTTAAGAGTTAACCTAGCAAAGGGATTCCGAATCACAGTATCGAGAAAGAGAGGTCAGCATTGGAGCTAGACCAAATATCGTGAGGCAAAGGGAAAGACATGTACTAAACCTTGTGATGGTTCGTCCGATATGATCTTTGTATGTGTTTAGGAGTTGGCACGTCTTGCTAGAGGCCGCGGCCAACTATTGACAGAATAAGTGTATTTGTGTCATGTCTATACGCATATGAACCTATAGGGTCACACACTTAAGGGGCTGGAAGCCTAATGAGGATTGGATCCGAATTAGACCAGGCTTAGGCTACTAATGGTTGCTAATGTAGAAGCCCACTAGGGACGCCTATATAAGAGAGGGTGGGAGAGATGACCAATGTTAGACCTTAGACCATTCCACCCAGCCGCCGCTCCTCACGCCTATGTTGCACGCCCGGACCTAGCAGTCCGGCGTCTGACGCTTCCACCCTGCACGTGTGGATACCTCGGAGGTGTTGCATCTGTGGCACTTGGACGAGCCGCGCAAGGGGAGCTTCTCGTGGTACGAGGATAAGGAGGAGACGTGGAACGTTTGCACTGTCTCGATGCGCTTCATCAATTCCGCAACTGCGCGTCTAGTGGTAATCCCGTGATCTATGACAACAGTAATCCTGGTTTACACGGTAGATTTTTTTTTGATTTGCGCTAGTTTAGCCTACCCGTATCCCTTTAGTAATAACTTCCAAGACTCAAGTAAACTCTTGGATTATCTCCCAATAAGTACTTTTCTTTAACGCCATTAAGTTAGGCACAAGAAGCAAGAAGAATCAATTATTTTCAAATGAAGAAGCATTAACATCCATACTTGCAAAGTATTCAACTATGAAAGGTATCTCATCCAAATGGGTTTTGGAGGATCCCTTCTCATCTCTATTTGGTCTACTACTTTCATCAAAAAGATTTTCAGGAGCAATCCAATCAAAATTCTTTTCAAAGGCTTCATGCATTCCAACAAGCTTTAAAGGTATGGGTATCTTAAATTCTTCTCTAGGCTTAGTTTGATCAGAAATATCCACAACATCTACACTTGAACCTAGCATATTGAAATGCTCAAAGACCTTTTTGGATTCCCTAGCAACGTCATGGAATTCTTTTGATAAAGTTTCAAGGATGAATTCCCTCTTTTCAACATTATTATCTTCTTTTAGTTTTAGGAACAAAAATTGTATGAAGGGGTTAAGGCTAACAAACCTAGCCTCCAACATATGAACTAAAGAAGCTACAGCAATCTCATAATTAGGAGCAAGCTCTACTATAGATTTATCCTCAATATCCTCATGCTTTCTAACATAATTAAAGAATTCTTCAATATTATCTTTCCCAATTATGGAGCCACTACCTATTGCAAGATATTTCAGGGCGAACTTGAGGAGCAACATGGTGAGCTAGAGCAAGGTGGCAACTAGAGCAGGAACTATTTTTTTTGTGTTTTTGAATAAAGCAAGCAAACCAAACTAGACTAAAAAATTTGGGTTTTTTGGAAAGAGGCAAACAAAACCAAACAAAAGAAACAAAGCAAACAAAAAACAAAGTAAAGAGAAAGGAAGTGAAGGACTCCCCTAGTGAAGACGTCCTTAGCCTCCCCGGCAACGGCGCTAGAAAGCTTGATGGCTTGCACAACTTATGTGGAGCCTGTTGGGAACCCCAAGAGCAGGGTGTGAAGCGATGCTGACAAAAGTATTCCTCGATGAAACCGATGTTATCGAACCAGTAGGAGGAAGGAAACATCACATAGGTGTTGCAAGCAATGCGGAGACTTGCACAACACAAACTCAAGACTTTGCCCCAACTAACAGTGAGGTTGTCAATCTCACCGGTTGATGTAACAAAGGATTAAACGTATGGTGTGGAAGGTAATGGTTTGCAGCAAGTAAACAAGTAACAGTGGAAGATGTATCAATGGTAAAGATTGGACCAGGGTCCATAGTTCACTAGAGGTGCTCTCCTTAGATAAACAACATGGCATGAAGCGTAAACAAATTACAGCAGGGCAATTGACAGGACTGAGCAAGGCATAACAATGCAATAGTAGACAAAAAGATCCTATGAGATTCGATTGGGCAATACAACAATATACATAGACCGCCATCCAACTACAACTATAACTAGAAGTCCACCTTTGGGTTATCATCCGAACCCCCTCCAGTATTAAGTTGCAAGCAACATACAACTGCTTTAAGCGAAGTGTGTAAGGTAAACAGTCCACATGTTCCATGAACAAGAGACCATTGTTTTCTCCCTAGTGGCAACAGCACATCTACAACCGAAGAGATTTCTGTCACTTCCCTTGGAAACTAGAGGCATGAACCCACTATCGAGCATAAATACCCCCTCTTGGAGTCACTAGCAATTACTTGGACAAGATAGCTACTAACAATGGAGAGCATGCAAGATCACAAACAACACAGACATGATAGAATCATAAAGACAAAACTATTAATCAAACCAACATAATAATCTCAATATCCATCGGATCCCTGCAAACACAACATGCATGACTACAAATAGATTAGATCTTGATCATGAACGGAGCTCACAAGATCTATACATGAAACCACAAAGGATGAGATGCAACCATCTAGCTACTACATGTACCCATAGTCCAAGGTGGAACTACTCACGCATCATACCGGAGAGAAGGCCTCCGAGATGATCTCCCCTCCGGCAGGGTGCCAGGAAGAACTTCAGATCCCCCCCCCTATCTAGGGACGATGGTGGCGGTGGCTACAGATGGTTTCGTGGACATTTGATTGGGTGCTTATGGTTTCTGCATCGGGGGCTTCTTATAGGCGAAGGGGGAGGCCGAGGCGGCGGCCAGAGGGGGCAAACCCTACCCGGGCGCGGGGTAGGGCCCACCCGCGCCTAGGGGGGTTTAGCCGCCCTAGCACGCCTCTTTGTCTCCCCTCTGGACTTCTTGTTCCCCATGAAAAGTAATTGACTTTGACGTTTGTCCCGTCCAATTCCGAGAATATTTCTTTACTAACTTTTCTGAAACCAAAAATAGCAGAAAAGAGGCATCTGGCACTGTTGCAACTTGTTAGTAGGTTAGTACCAGAAAACATGTAAAAAGCACCTCAAAGTGTGGACAAGTAAACCAAAGTAGTTACTAAACAAGCATGGAGCATCAAAAATTATAAATACTTTTCCAACATATCAGGGGGCCACACCCCCTGGCCATGCGGGTGGGCCCACCCACACTGGGGTGCACCACTGTGGCCTCCCTCGCCCTTTTCCTATAAGAAGCCCCCGATGCAGAAACCCTAGGTACCCGATCAAAATACCACGAAACTGTCTGTAGCCGCCGCCACCATCGTCCGTAGATCGGGGGGATCTGAAGTTCTTCCCGGCACCCTGTCGGAGGGGAGATTATCTCGGAGGCCTTCTTCTTCATCATGCCAGCCTCCGGTATGAAGTGTGAGTAGTTCCACCTTGGACTACGGGTCCATGTAGTGGCTAGATGGTTGTATCTCCTCCTTTGTGCTTTCATGTATAGATCTTGTGAGCTCCGTTCATGATCAAGATATAATATATTTGTAATCATGCATGTTGTGTTCGCGGGGATCCTATGGATATTGTGATTACTATGTCAGAGTGATTAATGGTTTTGTCTATTTGATTCTATCATGTATGTGTTGTTTGTGATCTTGCATGCTCTCCGTTGTTAGTAGCTATCTTGGCCAAGTAGTTGCTAGTGACTCCAAGAGGGGGTATTTATGCTCGATAGTGGGTTCATGCCTCTAGTTTCCAAGGGAAGTGACAGAAATATCTTCGGTTTTAGATGCGTTGTTGCCACTAGGGAGAAAACAACGGTCTCTTGTTCATGGAACAAGTGGATTGTTTACCTTACACACTTTGCTTAAAGCAGTTGTCTGTTGCTTGCAACTTAATACTAGAGGGGGTTCGGATGATAACCTGAAGGTGTACGTCTAGTCATAGATGAAGTTGGATGGCGGTCTATGTATGTTGTTGTATTGCCCAATCGAATCTCGTAGGATCTTTTTGTCTAGCGTTACATTGTTATGCCTTGCTCAGTTCCTGTCAATTGCACTGCTATAATTTGTTTACCCTTCATGCCATGTTGTTTATCTAAGGAGAGCACCTCTAGTGAACTATGGACTCCAATCCAATCTTTACCATTGATACATCTTCCACTGTTTACTTGCTGCAAACCATCATCACCTTCCACACCATACAGTTAATCCTTTGTTATAGCAAACCGGTGAGCTTGATAACCTCACTGATTCGTTGGGGCAAAGTCTTGAGTTGTGTTGTGTCGGTTTCCATGTTGCTTGCAACACCTTTGAGACGTTTCCTTCCTCCTACTAGATAACCTTGGTTTCTACTGAGGGAAGACTTGCTGCTGTGCTCATCACACCTTGCTCTTGGGGTTTCCAACGAAGCGTCCCATGACAGTACTAGGCGCCATCAAGTTTCTCTGGCACCGTTGCCGGGGAGGCTAAGGACGTCTTCACAAGGGGAGTCCTCCTCAACCTTTCTCTTTAATTTATTTTTAGTTTGCTTAGTTTCTTTTGCTTGGTTTTGATTGCCTCTTTTTATCAAAAACTCCAAAAAATTAGTCTACTTTGGTTTGCTTTCTCTTATCAAAAACACAAAAAAAATAGTTCCTGCTCTAGCTGCTGCTGTTTTTGGCTTGTCCACCTTTGCCAAAATGAACTCTGCTGAGAACACCAAGTTGTGTGACTTCACTAGCACAAACAACAATGATTTACTTAGCACTCCTATTGCTCCACCTGCTCCTGATGCTACCTTTTATGAAATTAAGCCTGCTTTGTTGAATCTTGTGATGAGAGAGCAATTTTCTGGTGCTAGTTCTGATGATGTTGTTGCCCATCTCAATAACTTTGTTGAACTTTGTGAGATGCAAAAGTATAAGGATGTAGATGGAGATATTATTAAGCTAAAGCTGTTTCCTTTCTCCTTGTGAGGAAAAGCTAAAGAATGGTTGCTATCCTTGCCTAGAAATAGTATTGATTCTTGGACTAAGTGCAAAGATGCTTTTATTGGAAAGTACTATCCTCGTGCTAAGATTATATCTAGGAGAAGTGATATTATGAAATTTAAACAACTTGAAAATGAGCATGTTGCCCAGGCTTGGGAAAGAATGAAAACTTTGGTTAAGAATTGTCCCACTCATGGACTCACTGCTTGGATGATTATCTAGACTTTTTATGCAGGTTTGAACTTCTCTTCAAGAAACATGTTGGATTCAGCTGCTGGAGGTACCTTTATGAGCATCACTTTGGGTGCTGCAACAAAACTCCTTGATAATATGATGGTCAACTATTCTGAATGGCACACTGAGAGAGATCCAAATGGTAAGAAGGTAAATTCTGTTGAAGAAACCTCCTCTTTGAGTGATAAGATTGATGTTATTATGGCTATGCTTGTTAATGGAAAAGCTCCTTTAGATCCAAACTATGTTCCCTTAGCCTCTTTGGTTGCTCGAGAAGAGCAAGTTGATGTGAACTTCATTAGAAACAACAATTTCAACAACAATGCATATAGGAATAATTTTGGTGGTAACAACAATTATAGGCCTTATCCTCCTAATAATGGCCATTCCTATGGAAACTCCTACAACAATGCTAGAAGTGCCCCCTCTGAACTTGAAGTCATGCTAGAATTGCTTTCAACAAGACTGTGGAGGAAAAACTTTTAACTGTTGAGAAGAATATTTCCTCTTTGTCTGAAGCACAGTCCTCCTTGATTAATAAAATGGCTACTAAACCTAAAACCATGGAAAGTACCTTTGCTGCTACTCATGCCATACAAGTTACTATAGATGAAAATGTTAGACTGTTAGCTCAACTTCATGCTAAGTGGAAAGGGAAGCTGAGATTGATAGAAACAATAGTGTGTGCACCATCACTAGAATGATACCACTAAGCCACAAGAGGTCCCTATTCCTCCTCCTACAGTGCCTAAGCCTAATGAGTCTACTACTAGTGATGCTAAGTTTGATTTTGATATAGATGGTTGCAATATTTCTGAAGTGATTCTGTTCTTGCAAAAACTTGCTAGAAGTCCTGATGCTAGTGATATGCATGTTGCTTTCACTAAACACATTACTGATGCTCTTGTTAAGATTAAGGAAGAGAAGTTAAAACACAAAGCTTCTATTCCTAGGAAAGTAGAAGATAGTTGGGAACCCATTATTAATATGCAAGTGAATGACTTTGATCTCAAAGCTTCATGTGATCTTGGTTCTAGTGTCTCTATTATGCCTAGGAAGATTTATGAAATGCTTGATTTGCCACCTTTGAAAGATTGTTATTTGGATGTTCCACTTGATGATAATGCTAAGAAGAAATTCATGGGGAGTATTAATGATGTTCTCATTATGGTTAACAATGCTTATGTCCCTGTTGATTTCTATGTTTTGGATGTTGAATACAGTGCTTCGTGTCCTATTACTTTGGGAAGACCTTTTCTTAGAATTGTTGGTGATATCATTGATATGAAAGAAGGCACCATTAAATATCAATTTCCATTCAAGAAAGGTATTGAACACTTCCCTATGAGGAGATAGAAGTTGTTTTTTCTCCTCCTTTGAAAGCAAGGTTTGATTTTAATGCTTCCTCATTTGAAAATACTTGATTTCTTGCTTCTTGTGCCTAACTAAAAGGCGTTAAAGAAAAGTACTTGTTGGGAGATAACCCAAGAGTTTCCTTGAGTCTTGGAAGTTATTACTTTAGTAATGACCTCTCCTTATCCTTTTTGTTTGCCTTTTGTGCCAAGAATGACCTCTAATGAGAGGGAAGTAAGATTTGGGGAGTTGTTGTCCCAAAACAGATTTCTGTCCTCCACCATAAAAGTTCGTGAGGAGTCTCTATAAGTCGGATTGAGCTGAAAATTTATGAAAAATCCCCCAGTATGCTAGCTAACTTTTGTTAGTTCAACACTTTTTGATTTGAGCAACAAAATATTTTCGAAAAAATCGGTTTCTACCTGCTGGTCTGTTTTAACAGATTTCTGCCATTATTTGCATTTGCTCCTTATAGATTCCTTTTTGAGTTCTCTTTTGGGGAATTGAGATTTTTGAAGGAGTTGCTACAGTAGCTTGTGTTTTTAGTGAAAAGTTTTGCTGTTCCAAAGCTAAGCCTAAAGGTCTATTATCTTTTGAATACACTAATGTTACTAATGAAGATTGTGTGAAGTTTTGTATGAAGGAAAAATTTCAGGTGTAGAGAGAGAATGATGTAATGAGATGAAGAATGGACAAAAGCTCAAGCTTGGGGATTCCACCCTGGTGTCACCCCAAGAAATATCCAAGAGGTACAAGCGTCAAAGCTTGGGGATGCCCAAGGTATCCCCTTCTTCATCAATAAAAAGCTCAGGTCTGTTTAGACACCACGTTTTTATTTTTTCATGCACTATTGTGTTGTTCTTAGAGTGTCTTAGTTTTTGTTTGGTTTGCTTAGTTTCTTTACTTTGCTTGCTTAAAGTAGTTTGGACCCCCGTTCTCGCTGTGTTGTTTCAAATAAGTCGATTGGTGTTGGAAAGGAGTAGAAAGTTCTTGCTTGAAAGTGCAAGAGGAGCTTGCATTGACTATGACTTAGACTTTAGCATGACATGCTAGGTGTTGTTTTGACCATATGCTTAGTGATTATTGTTGTAGCATGTCTTGTTCCAAACAATTGGGATTGCTTAGTGTGCCTTGAAAGAATTATGCGTTGTTTTAGCATACAAAATCATAGTATTGTGGTATTCCCCTTTGATGCTTTGTTTGGGTGACTTGGCACATGCTTACACCATGTTGTGACTATGAACAAGTCACCATAGCCTCCATGATCATTTAGTCCTTGACTTGTAGTACCACTCTATGCTTTGATTAGTAATGTTTTGTTGCTCTGCATGATTATGGCCATTATTGCTCTCTTAGTTGGTTGCTCCCAGTCTTTTGCTAGCCTCCACTTGTATGAGTAAGCTCTACTCATGCTTCAAAATCCGAAGAAACCAAGTTATTCGAAAGTGTCCACTATAAATTCATATGCATGGTGTGTTACACCATTCCAAGTATATTCTTGTTTTCAACTATATTCCAATTAAAAAGTATTTTGTTATGTGTAAACTTAGTGATTAAAGCCCCCACGAACTTGATGGAAAACTTTATATTCTTTGACCCTAATAAACTTGAACTATTATGTCATCTATGTTGTATATGCTTGCACTTATACGTTGGAATGAGCAGAACCATGCTGTCATGGGGAACGTTTTCAACATTGCACTTATACTTTGTACTCAGTCGATATCATGCTCTTTTGTCTATGGATGTCACCGGTGTGAAATAAAGAGGGAGCTTGTAAGTCCATGGAGTTATGTATTTTGTGTTAGAGAAACACCCGGGCTGCTAGCCTAAGCCATGCCTAATCATGGTGGAAACTTGTAGCATCACCATAATGATCTATTTGTGAAGCATCCTCAATAAAAAGCTATGCACATAGTAAATAAAAAGATCGCTGAGATGCTCATTGTCTGCTTGCCTTGTCATTTTGGTTATGGGATAGCTCATGTACCATGTGCAAGGGGTACCCCGTTGGCGGTTCTCTATGATACGCATGTACTTACTATGACAAGAACTTACAGGTGACTGAAGTTGAGTAGCATGAGGTGTGGCCCTCGTATTCAAGGGACATGAGATTGCCAACTTATACTTTTTCAAGCATATACTCCATAGTGTGTTCACTTTAACCTTAATCACTTCAAGATGCTTATGATAGGGGCAATGAGGGCTGAAAGCTAACAAGTACCATAATTTTTGGAAGCTCTTTTTGAAACTTGAAATCCCTGCTTCCCTTTGTGAAGGGTCTTTCTTCCATTATATTGAGTCTCCACCTTCTACCTTTAGGCGCCATTAAGAGAGCATAGTTGCCATTCTGTGTGCAGTGTCCCAAAACTTATTGATTGATGCATACTGTGATATGACTTGTTCTTGTGCTACTTGTATCTAGTCACTCTTATGAACTTTGAAGGTGTCCTATGCATCTATTTGCTACTCTATGAGGGACAAGATGAATGCCACTATGCCATGTTTTCTGTATGTGAAACAAACAAACGTTTTTCAATGCATGTTATTCATGATCTTTGTTTGTAGCCTTTCATGTTGCATGCATAGTTACTTTGTATTATTGCTAGAACTCCTTCTTTCATGCACATGTTTAGAGTTCTTTGATCCCAGCTTTTAATTTTTGTGAAAGGGCATGTATGCCCCATGTGTGGTTTTGGTAATTAATGACAATCTCTATGGACTAATGTGTAAATTGAGTTTCACTTGTAGGTTTGTCCATTGGCATCGCTTGGGCCATGTGTTGGTCTCAAGGTTGGAAGATGAAGAAATGTCCAAGGGCTTTGTGCCCTTTGGAATCATGAAGAAAGAAGGAGCTTGAAGGTTGATCAAGGCATGTGCAACGAGTTGCATCAAGATGGATCAACCTCAAGAAGGGATGAAGAAGGGCGAGCTCAATATGCGCCATCTCTAGAAGATCTCATGCTTGAAGCTTTCCATCCTCGTGTTCATGGAGTGATGAAGACAAGTTCAAGAAGAGGTTTACCCATGGGGTATGGGGGAGCAATTTGCAAGTCTTCATCAAGCAAGAGCGAGCAAGAGCAAACAAGAAAGGTGTTCCCACTATAGAAGAACAAGACGGTCTACATCAAGTTCAAGTGGGATGCTCAAGGCAAAGGTATGTTCTTGATAGGGCTTTTCTTTTGATGGTCTCGTGTTGTTAGTTGGGAGACCGGGTTTAGGATAGATAGCCGTACTATCAAGAGGGGCTCTCAACCGGGTGTCTCGTTTGCATCGTTCGGAGAGAACTCAAACCTTTGCATTCATAGCCTCATCTTTCTTGGTTGTTATTTGGTTCTTGTCCATGAGAGGATCTAGAGCTTGTGGTCATCATCTTAACAAGCTCTAGTTTATCATCTAAGGATTTCACTTGCATATCTTATTGCGGTTTTTGATCTTGCGAGTTTTCCAGCTCCACACCTTGGGGGATACTTCACATATAGATTCTATTCGTCGTTATCTTTCCAACAAAATTGGTTTCATCCCGTTTGGAGTTCGGATGCAAAAGTTATTGCGTTTCTGGTTTTCTGGTTTCTGGAATTTCCCTGACTGGAAGCTCCGGCTTGCCATCGGAAGTTCCGCTAGGGCATTTTTGCCGCCGAAAGTTCCGATGGAAGTTCCGGGTCTTCTTCCGCTCACGCTCAGTAACCTTCTGTTTTGGATGTGATATTTGACGGAACTTCTGTCGGAACTTCCACCAGAAGTTTCGCTCCCACCGGAAGTTCCGGTGAACCGGCAGAAGTTCCAACCAGGATTCTCTTTTTCAGTTTCTCGCTCCGTAGTTTTTGACCGTTGGCTGTGTGCCACCAGAACTTCCGGCCTCCCACCGGAAGTTCCGGCCATGAGTCATGAATACCCATAACGTGCAGATCTGGGAGCCCTTTAAAAGGGTCTCCTCTTCCCCTTCGTGGGAACTAGCTCTTTTCTTGGTTCTTGGCTTTCTCTCTCTCCTCCATTGGTAACCTTGAAGAAGCTTTACCTCTCCCCTTTCCCTTCCTATGATTCTTGCATCTTTTTGAGGGATTTCAGAGAGGATATCTAGATCTACAATCCCCCCAAGCTAAATCCCTTCTTTGTGAAGGAATCACTGGGATCTAGATCTTGGAGAGTTTTGTGTTCTCCTCTTGTGTTCTTCCTCCCTTATTTCCCCAATAGCTTTTGTAGCTTTGTTGGAATTTGGGAGAGAAGGACTTGCCCTTGCATTTGGTGCATAGTTTTGAGTTGTCCTCAGAGATTCGGCGAGTTCAAGCTTGTGGGCTTGTTTCTCTTGGGTTCCTTGGAACCCTAGACAGTTGTGTGGTTGGGTTGTTGACCTTTTGTGGTCTTGTTGACCTTTTGTGGTCTTGTAGCTTTTTGTGACTTTGTTGGCCTTTTGTGGCATTGTAGCCTTTTGTGGCTTTGTTGTTGGGAACCTCCAATTGAGTTGTGGAGTTAGCCCCAATCTTGTATAGGTTCGGTGACCGCCCTCAAGCGTCCCATAGTGGAGCAAGTGCCCGCCTTTTGTGGTGCGCACTTGGGAGAATAGGGTGAGCCTTTTGTGGCGTCGGTGAGTTGCGTGCTTCCGCATCCGGGGTGAGGCCTTGTGTGGCGTTGGGTGAGCATCGAGCCACCACACCTCGAGGTGAGCCATTTGTGGCGTTCGGATAGCATTGCGCCATCGCACCTCTCCAATGGAGACGTAGCTTCTTTTGAAGTGAACTTCGGGAAACAAATCTTTGTCTCCGCGTCCATCGGTTATCTCTCTACCGAGCCCTTTACTTATGCACTTTACATTATGATAGCCACCGTGCTTGAAGTGTTTATACCTTGCTATCACCTTGTTGCTTGTATTGCTTAGCATAGGTAGTTGGTGCACTTAGGTGAACTTAGTGGCTAGGTTTTGTGCTCAATAAATTAAACGTTAGTTTTATTCCGCATTTACTTGAGCCTAAACCGTAATATTTTTAAAAGCCTATTCACCCCCCCTCTAGGTGACTTCCTTTGTACTTTCAGTTTGCAAATGGTTTGATATTGGTTTTGATGGTGCATGTCACCTTAAAAATTATTCTTTATCACTTACCTACTCGAGGACGAGCAGGAGTTAAGCTTGGGGATGCTTGATATGTCGGAAACATATCTATAATTTTTGATGCTCCATGCTTGTTTAGTATCTACTTTGCTTTCCTTTGTCCGCACTTTGAGGTGTTTTTATATGTTTTCTGGAACTAACCTATTAACAAGTTGCCATAGTGCCAGTTGTCTGTTTTCTTCTGTTTTTGGTTCCAGAAAGGTAGAAAATCAATATTCTCGGAATTGGACGGGACAAAAGTGAAAGGATCGTATGGGCACCTAGAGGGGGGTGAATAGGTGCTACTTCAAATTTTCTTCTTTTTCAAATTAAGGTTTGACAAGAAAGGTAAATTCTCTAGATAATGCAACTAAGGTGAATTTACCTATATGACAAACAAGCACTAGATAACACAACACTAAGCAAGAACAAGTAAGTAAAGTGCGGTAAAGGATAGAAGTAACCAAAGTGGTGGACGCGGAGACACAAGGATTTGTTTACCGTAGTTCCTTCCTTTTGAGGGAAATCGTCACGTTTGGAGAGGGGGTGGTTTCAAACCACCAACACCACGAGAGGCCTCCCTTGTTCTCCGATGAATCTCACCCCAACGGGATCGATCCACTTTCCACTATATCGGCAACCTTCGAGGTGGAAGCCGGCACCTTTACAACAAGTTCGGGGCACACATCCACAACTTAATTGGAGGCTCCCAAATACAAGCAAGCTGTCAAGACAATCAAAGACGAGCTTGTAAGAACCAAACCTAGAACTAGGGTTTCCAATGAAAACACTAGAGCAATGGGGCTCTCAAATGAATGAGGGGGAAATGAAGATCTCTTTTGGTGAAGTAGTAGATCAAGGCCTCCTCCTTCGGTTCTCCAAAGATCAAGGACTTTGGATGGTGGAGTGAAGAGATCTTGGCGATTTGGTGGCTCAAATGGAGGTGGTAGTCTTCAATGCAACGAGCAACTTGTCCCAAGGTAGGTGGAGGGGTATTTATACCACTTGGAGAAATCTGTTCATTGGAGCAATAAATGCACCGGTACTACCAGTACCCAAGCGATAGTACCGGTCAGGTACCGGACCAAGCACCGAAGGGGCATCACTTGGTCGAGCCAGCCACGGTCATGCCCGGTACTGCCTTGCGGTACAACCCCCAAGCGGTAGTACCAGTCAGTAGACGCGGTACTACCGGTCTGGGTGGTAGTACCGGTCCCAAGTACCGGTTGGTACTAAGTGTGGAGGGAAGGCCTAGTCTTTCCTTAGAGTTGCCCGGTACTGCCGAGCGACACTACCGTGTCCAAGCGGTAGTACCGCTTGCGTGGAGGGAAGGCCTAGTCTATCCTCAGAGTTGCCCGGTACAGCCGAGCGGCACTACCGTGTCCAAGCGGTACTACCGGCTGGAGCGGTAGTGCCGCTCCGCGGTACCGGGTGGTACTGAGAAAATTCGAGGCCTGCCCACCTCAATCAGACCCCACCGGTACTAGGGAGCGGTAGTATCGTAGTCAAGCGGTAGTACCGGTTGGTACAACCGGTACTACCGGTCAGCTCTGGTGACATTGGCCAGTGCAACCAAGGGCAACCTAATATTTGTGCCACAACCTCGAAACCTGAGATGCACTTAGCACACGATTAAACCGATAGATGTGTTATCATCAAACATCAAAATCTCAGGAATAGGAAATGCTCGTTCAATCTCCCCATTTTTGGTGTTTGATGACAACACACCTTTGCAAGATAATATTGGGGAGATAAACATGGTGTTAGTAAAATAGAGACGGGGCTCCCCGTGGATGAGTAGGATCAATCCTCCCCCTCTATTTTACAAACACATCACGAGTGCACAAATAGAGATAGTAGCAATTGAACCCATACCTTTGCACAATAACTTGTGATGAGAGAAATATTGACAATGAATAACGCATATCATCACAAGATGGATCCGTGAAATACCCACATAATTTCACCGTACATAGCACGAGTAGTTCCCAAATAGTTAGTACATATAGTCACACATAAATAGGAGGAAATCAAAGTTCACAAGCAATTAAAAGATCAAAGTAAGAACGAGCTTGTGACTTCCCATGCAACACCCGCATGCCTAAGGTGCAACTTCTCCCCCTTTGGCATCAAGACGCCAAAAAGGGACAAGTGCTAGACTAAAGCCCCGACAGTCAATCCTCCTCCTCATCATGAAAGTCATCCTCATAGGTGGGTGGAGCGCGGTGCAAGGAAGAGACATCATCATCCCAGTGGCTGTGCTTGGAGATCCATTGGTCTTCAGGGGTGATGTTGGTCTCAGAACCCGCGGAGATGGTCAATCCTTGAGCTTCCATCAAGTCCTTCTGCCGAGCACAAGCTTTCTTGGCATACACATGAGCCTCATACATGCGCTTCTGATTGTCAACTTGGAAGCAAAAGATCTTCTTGATCTTGGCTTCCATCCTCTTGGACCAAGATGGCTGGGCATTCTTGTGATGGGAGACCACATAATATGCATCACGACCACTGTCAGCATCCTCAGAATCAGCCTCAAGCACATTGCCATCTTCATCCACCTCCACATTGCGGGGCTTGGAATGCTTCTTGATCTTGAGTGCCTTGGGCCGATGCACAATGAGAGGATGAGTGGAAAGAGTCTTGGCAATGGGAGGTCACTTGGCAACAATGAGAGCCATGATGTAGGGAGCAAATGGCAGAACCCTCCTAGAGTGAGCAGCAGCAACCATCTCATTCCATATATAATCCATCACATCAAGGGTGGTGCCGGAGTCGCGGTTAAGGAAGGTGTTGAACAACAAATCAATAGAAAAACCATGAATCTCATCTATGTTGCCCGCACGAGGAGCAACGGTCTGACAGAAGATGCGGTGAAGAATGTCATATGTGGGGAGAAGATCCTTGATCTTGCCAGGAATACTGCGGCCCCGGATATAAAGAGGTGCAAGAACATCCTTCTTGGAGGGGTTATCGCGCAAGTGACAGCGAAAACAACAAGGAGTGTCATGACCACGATCTTCATACCCCAGAATTTCAGCAAATTCAGCAAGAGTGGCTTCCTTGATTGCACCTTGAGTCATCCAAGTGATTTTCCGAGTGCGGCCAATGGAGAAATGAGCAGTGGCATAAAACTGAGCAATGAGAAGAGGCTCGTAGTCATGCTGGAACTCCATGATGGGGAACAAACCAAGGTGAGAGCAGATTTCTTTGGCCTCAGCAAAATAATCAAGATTCTTGTTGATGTGTTCCATATCAATCCACAGCTGAGGCACAACCATTTGGATATTTGTCAAAAGTACTTCATGGTAGACGCGCTCTTGGAAATCATTGTAGAACAAGATGTCTTCCCTGCCCTCATCACGGTTGCGGGCATACGGATTGTCAATCCTCAGAGAGCGGAACTCAGAATCAGATATGTCAGACAGTTTCCTTGGCCCTGATGGCCCTGAGCTGCAACTCTTGGTGTGCCCCGAGGAAGGGGGGCGAGGAGGGGGAGTGCTGCCACGGCCAGAAGACCGCTTGATGACCCCCTCACGACCCCCACAGCCACCTCGAGTAGCAGGAATCTTTGTACGACGGCTAGGATGAGGCATGACTTCTTCCTTGGACTCCGTCTCTTTCTCAACAATCTCACGGCTTGCTTTGGAGCGCTTACACGCACCCCTAGAACCACCTGCATCTGTGACAGCAAGAGGGAGAACAGCAAGGGGGTAAGGGCACAAGAACCCCAAAAAAAGAACAAGGAAGAATCCATGGTTTGTAAATATGTTGAGGTCGGTAAGGGCACATCAACGGGAGAGCATGGTCCAAAGTGGCCTCAACAATCTATAACACATTGATTCTACCAAGTAACAAGGAATGTATGGCGGTACAACCCCAAAGCAAGCTACTTTCTTCAAGAATCTAAGCAAAACCTAGATCCTATGAAGAAATCAAGAGTGAGAAGGAGGGGACGGTTGTACCGGGATCCATGGCGGTGGAGAGGGACCGGAAGCCTACAAGGAATCCGAATCCAAGGAGGATCCGGGGAGAGGAGGATGCGGTGAGGCTCCAGTGGCTTCAAGATCTCTAGCGACGGTGGTGGTTTATGTGGGGAGCGGGGAGGATAATGAGGCACTAAAGGGTGCCTCCCCCCGCGCGTCCAATATATACCAGGAAACCGCCGACCGGTAGTACCGGTTGTTAAAATGGTAGTACCGCTCGCAATCGGTAGTACCGGTTCAGCAACTGGTAGTACCGGGCATACCTGCGGTAGTACCGGTCCTGGAGAAGTCTCCAGGACACGCCCTGGGAACTACCCAGGTCTGGTAGTACCGCTCCTAATCCGGTAGTACCGGTTCCGTCTGAATCCAGAGCCAAGGATAATTGAGTGGTTCTTGTGTGGAATAGAGGAGGGTTTGATCTAGGGGGTAGAATGGCTTGGGTTGAGATCGTCAAACTGTATGAAGCACATGCACTCTCAAATAAGGGAAAAACATGTGAAGAACCAACTGAGAGTGCATGACCTTAAAACCAACAACAACTAGAAAATGACAAACATGAGTAAACACCAACCTCTCGAGTAAGAGAGGGCGGTGGCGTAGGCCACCATATTTGAGTATACTCGGCTTGGCACCACGAAGATATATCTTGGGTCCATTACCGAAACTCATCATTTAAGCTCACATATCACAAAATGTTATTAAGAGGAATGATTTTGATTGCTTTGGGCATAATGGGGGAGGTATAGTCCAATCAATTAGGACCGCACTCCCCCTATATCCATGCCTACACCTAAACCAAATACGGGTCAAATCATAGGTGAGAATGCAAGATAATCAAGTCAAGCTCCTTGAATCTACGATATTTAGTTCATTCCTCAAATAGCAAAACCTTGCTTCATCAAGTGGCTTCGTGAAGATGTCGGCAAGTTGGTCTTTGGTTGACACATATGATAGATCAATATCACCTCGAGCAACATGATCTCTAATGAAGTGATGGCGAATCTCATTATGCTTTGTCCTTGTGTGATCCATCGGGTTGTAGGCAATCTTGATAGAACTTTCATTATCACATAGAAGAGGCACTTTGTCACAATGGACACCGTATTCCTTTAAAGTTTGCCTCATCCATAGCAATTGGGTGCAAGCACTAGCAGCTGCCACATACTCGGCTTTGGCGGTGGAGAGAGATATACAATTTTGCTTCTTAGAAGACCAACATACCAAGGACCTACCAAGGAATTGGCAAGCTCCGGATGTTGATTTTCTATCATCCTTATCACCCGCCCAATCCGAATCCGTGTATCCACAAAGAGCAAATGTTGACCCTCGAGGATACCAAAGACCATAAAATGGGGTATGAACTAAATATCGAAAGATTCTCTTGAACGCCATTAAATGGCTTTCTTTAGGAGTCGCTTGATATCTTGCACACATGCCTACACTTAACACAATATCGGGTCTAGATGCACAAAGGTAAAGCAAAGAACCAATCATAGACCGGTATACCTTTTGATACACATCTTTACCATTTGGATTTTGTTCGAGATGAGTCTTTGTAGCCATGGGAGTAGGAGCTCCATTTAAATCTTGCATTTTGAATCTCTTGAGCATATCTTGAGTATACTTGGCTTGGTTGAAGAATGTCCCTCCTCTAACTTGCTTGATCTCAAAACCAAGAAATACTCTCAACTCCCCCATCAAAGACATCCGTAACCTACTAGTCATAAGCTTTGAGAATTCATCATTAAAAGCTTTGTTAGATGAGCTAAAGATAATATCATCAACATATATTTGGCATACAAAAAGCTCCCCATTGACCTTCTTAGTAAAAAGAGTGGGATCGATTTTCCCAACCTCAAATCCACGGTCAAACAACAACTCTCTAAGGTGCTCATACCACGTGCGTGGGGCTTGCTTGAGCCCATAGAGCGCCTTATAAAGTTTGTAGACATGGTTTGGGAAGTTGGGATCCTCAAATCCCGGGGGTTGCTTTACATATACCAACTCATTTAATGGACCATAAAGAAATGCACTTTCTACATCCATTTGTCGCAACTTAAAGTTATGATGTCTCGCATAAGCAAGAAGGATACGGATGGACTCAAGGCGAGCCACGGGTGCATATGTCTCTTCATAATCAATGCCTTCAATTTGAGAGAACCCTTGTGCAACCAATCTTGCCTTGTTCCTTACTATAATTCCATGATCATCTTGCTTGTTCTTGAATATCCACTTCGTGCCTATAACATTGCGTCAATCCTTTGGATTCTCAACTAACTTCCATACTTTGTTTCTCTCAAAGTTGTTGAGCTCTTTGTGCATAGCTTCCAACCAATCCGAATCTTCAAGAGCTTCCCACACTTTCTTTGGTTCAATCATGGAGATGTGTGCTTGGTGTTCACTAAACCTCTTCAATTGTGCTCTTGTGGAAATGCCTTTCCTTAGGTCACCAACCACATTTTGTAGAGAGTGGTCTCTTAATTCCAACATTCTCTCCTTTCTAGATTCACGACGAGCGTGGATCTCCTTGTTATTTCTTGGGGGACCCTCTTCATCATTTTGGTCCTCGTCTTGACCATCACCTTGACCTTGATCATCACCGGAATCATTCTCTTCATTAAGAGGCAAAGATTGACCTTGGTCTTGATCAAGCACTCTTCTAGCATCGATTTGAGCTTGTCTCAAGGCAGTTTGTACGGATCTTCCTTGAACAATTGACTTGGCACCACTTGAAATCCTGGAGAATGAATCAAGCTCCTCTTGACTAGAGTTGTCACTTTGATCAACATGTTGAGGGTCCACATCTTGTCTTTGGCTTGAGTCATTGCCCTCCTCGGTGGATGGAGCTTGTTGATGTTGTGAAGATGAGGGCTCCACTTGAGTAGAGCATAGTTCTTCTCGATCCGCCATAAGGGGTTCCTCAACGGGGTGGATATATCCCACACCCATTCTTCCTATGGCATCCTGAGGCATTTCATCATCTCCATCACAAGCATCAACACTCCCCCCTTGGGGACCATCATATTCTTCGAAGGTCACACTACAAGATTCTATGACGGCTCCGGAGAGCTTATCATAGATTCTATAAGTGTGAGATTCGAGACCATAGCCTACAAAAATACCCTCTAATGCTTTAGACTTGAATTTGGACAGATGAACACCTTTTATGAGATAGAAACACTTACAACCGAACACCCGGAAGTAAGATACGTTGGGCTTGTTACCGATAAGTATTTCATATGGAGTCTTGTTGATTTCCTTGCGGAGGTAGAGCCGGTTTTATGCATGGCAAGCAGTGGAGATGGCTTCGGCCCAAAAGTTGTATGGAGATTTAAACTCTGCCAACATGGTCCTAGCCATCTCAATAAGAGTTCGGTTCTTCCTCTCGGCCACACCATTTTGTTGAGGGGTATATGCAGCGGAATATTGGTGTTTTATCCCCTCATCACTAAGGAAATCATTCAAGGTGTAGTTCTTGAACTCGGTGCCGTTTTCACTTCTTATAATCAACATAGGAAGATTGTATTGACGTTGAACCATGTTGATGAAGTCAATGAAGGTCTTTTGGGTCTCACTCTTTAACTTGAAGAAATATACCCACGAGTATCTGAAAAGTCATCAACAATCACCAAACAATATTTCTTACCACCAAGACTTGCATGAGATGGAGGACCAAAGAGATCCACATGAAGGAGCTCCAAGATCTTGGTTGACTTGATGCGGTTCTTTGGCTTGTGGGGAGCATCATGCATTTTTCCTAGAACACAAGCCCTGCAAACACAATCTTTGGCAAAGGAAACATTTTCTTTTAGTCCAAAAATATGGCCCTCCTTATGGAGACTTTGCAAAGTTCTCATATTAACATGGGCTATTCGGCGATGCCATAACCAACCCACATCGGCCTTTCCGAATAAGCACATCACACTTGTAGTGGTTTGCCCCGAAAATTCCACCACATACAAGTCATGTTTGACGTACCCAACGAAAGCGACCTTGAGAGACTTGCTCCACATGAGCAACCACTACCTTGCCGAAACCCATTACCTTAGACTTTGACTTGTCGACATATGTCACGGTTATTTGATCATAATTTGGCTTTAAGTCCTTGACAATAGACGAGATTCCGGTCATATGACTTGTGCAACCACTATCAAGCACCCACTTTGACCCTCCGGAAGCATATGTCTACAAAAGATCAAGCTAATTTTTAGGTACCCATTTTTCAATGGGTCCTCTTTTGTTAACAACAAGGGTCTTGGGGACCCAAAAATACCAAGCAATATAACCATCATATGGACCAACATATTGTGCATACACATCACCATAATAATCACGCATTAGAACATAGTGAGGGTTAGCACTTCCCGCAAAGTCATCATGAGACATAGTTTTACCACTTGTGGTCTTACTATCCACAATGGCCTTGTTGGTCTCTTGTGAGGGCTTGGCCTTCTTCTTCTTCTTGTTATTTTTCTTAGTTTTGGAGACAAAACCAATGCCCCCTTTCTCACCACTAGGCATTTACTTACTCAAAAGACCATCAATGGACTTGTTGCCTTGTGGAAATGTGGCCTTGGCTAGATCCCCCTTCAACCTAGCATTTTCTTCAAGAATAGTTGTACTACTAGATGGAATGAAGTTACTAGGTGAGGAAATATTGGCCAATTGAGTTTGAAGCATTTCATGGGACTTTGTGAGTGACAAGATTTCACTTTCTAAAGCCTTGTGAGCCTTGTCAAGCAAACTAAAGTCCTCGACAAGTTTTTCATGAACCACACCAAACTCAATCTTGTACTTTTTAGCCCTTTTGCATTTAGCAATAGCATGATCACATTCTTTGATGAGTCTATTAACAATAATGTCATTGGCCTCATCAATCCCTTCAATTTTTAGTTCAAGAGACATCCTAGTCTCGTGTTCTTCTTCTAGAGCATTGTTTAAGGCCTCTAGCTCAATCATGTGTTCATGCCCAAGTTTACACCTTACATCTAGAAGCTCTTGTGTGTGGGAAAGTTGATCTAAGATGTTTCCAAAATGTATCTTAGCATCCCCTTGTAGCTTAGTCATAAACTCATCAAAAGCAATTAATTCCCTTTTTACATCAAGAGACATCTCATCATCAATTTCATCATTAGTTAAGGGAGTGGAGTGAGATGATGAGGATACCTCCGTTCCTCTTGCCATAAGGCAAGTGAAGTTCTTTATGGGAGTGTTCTCATTTGGAGAATCGAAGAGTGAGAATGTTGGAGTAGAAGTAGTGGCTAGAGCAGCCACACCATGAGATGTTTCTTCTTCCTCATCTTCATTGTCAGAGGAGAATTCTTCATGAGTGATCAAAACTATTTCACCCGACTTCTTATTGGTGGGATTCTTCTTGACGAAGGGTTTCTTGTAAGGATCTTTGGGAGTTTTCTTCAACACAAGCTTACCCCCATGATCTTCTCTCTTCTCATAGGGGCAACTTGCCACAAAGTGATAGCGGTCACCACAATTGAAACAAGTTCTCAATCTAGTGGTATTTTCTCTTTTCCCATTTGGATTTATTTTTCGTTGCATTTCCATCTTGGCCTTGGTGGGGTTTTTCCAAAAGTTCTTTTCATAGAAGGCCATATATTGACTATGAGCAATCTTTACCTCATCGGGGTGGTCCATGGAGAGGACTTCATCACTATCATCTTCATCCCCATGTTCCACAACTTTGGCCTTCAAAGCAACGTTGACAACATTGCTCATACCAAGGGCTCGAGCACGGGCATCTTTGGCATTCTCGGCGGCAACCTTGAACGAGGCCATCTCTTGCATAACTTCATTGGAGGTCATGAGATGGTAGTTGTGTCTTCCTTGTAGGCTCTTCAAGTCGGTGGGCTCAAAGGGCATGAGTGCACTCACATATTTCCTTTTTATCCAAGCATCATCCACATGTGAGGCACTCACATTTCTAAAAGTGGTGGCGGTGGTCTTGAGCCTACGGTACATGTCTTCATGATTTTCACCTTCCATCATGTAGAAGCCTTCGGCTTCATTGCTTAGTGCATCATACCGGTTCCTCCTCATGCTCTCATTCCCAACAAACAACACTGTGAGAGCATCCCAAGCTTCGTTGGCGGTGCTGAGGTGCTCAATGTGTGGGTAATCCTTTGTACCCAATCCTTGTTGAATCATGTGCAAAGCGGTGGCATTGAGTTGACTATTGACAACTTCTCTTCTTGTCAAGTTGTCTGGATCCCCAATATAGAGTCCTTGTTCGATGATGTTCCAAAGTTCGAAGCAACCGCTGCGCACATGAGTTTTCATTAGAGATTGCCATTGAGCAAAAGTAGTAGATGCTTCAAGCTTAGGTGGGTCACCTCTATTGTATACATGAGGGTGATGGATTGGAGGGTCGGGAGAGTACCATGAATCACGGTGCTCACCCTTCCCACCATCATTTTGTGTGGAGGAATTAGTGTTGTCTTGTTTACCCCCCACTGCCATACCCTCGGGTGATACCGGAGCATTACCCTTAGGTATCACAGATGGAGGATCCTCTTGAGGAGAAGGGGATGATGAGCCATCTTTATCTTTAACAAGTTGCTCAAGTAACTTGTGCAATTGTTTGATCTTGTTGCCCAAGGTGGAGCTCAATCTTGTTTCCAAGTTATTGGGATCATCCATGGTCACCGAGTGGATAGACTCACCATCACCTTCCCCTACTTTGCTACCCATATACTCTTAGGCGGTAAAGTCCGAATAAAGATCCGAGGCTCTGATACCAATTGAAAGGATCGTATGGGCACCTAGAGGGGGGTGAATTGGTGCTACTTCAAATTTTCTTCCTTTTCAAATTAAGGTTTGACAAGAAAGGTAAATTCGCTAGATAATGCAACTAAGGTGAATTTACCTATATGACAAACAAGCACTAGCTAACACAACACTAAGCAAGAACAAGTAAGTAAAGTGCGGTAAAGGATAGAAGTAACCAAAGTGGTGGACACGGAGACACAAGGATTTGTTTCTCGTAGTTCCTTCCTTTTGAGGGGAAGTACGTCTATGTTTGGAGAGGGGGTGGTTTCAAACCACCAACGCTACGAGAGGCCTCCCTTGTTCTTCGATGAATCTCACCCCAATAGGATCGATCCACCTTCCACTATATCGGCAACCTTTGAGGTGGAAGCCGCCACCTTTACAACAAGTTCGGGGCACACATCCACAACTTAATTGGAGGCTCCCAAATACAAGCAAGATGTCAAGACAATCAAAGACGAGCTTGTAAGAACCAAACCTAGAACTAGGGTTTCCAATGAAAACACTAGAGCAATGGGGGCCCAAAAATGAATGAGGGGGAATGAAGATCTCTTTTGGTAAAGTAGTAGATTAAGGCCTCTAACGAGGTTTAATCTCGTCAATGCCCATTGTTATGGACTTGGGTTTTGGAGAAGATGGGGATGCTAGAGATCGCGGAACAGTTAGCAAACAAGCAACACGATACACGAGGTTTACAGTTCGGGCCCCGGAGGAAAACCCTACTCTGCATGTCGCTCTTGATTACTGTGAACCGGTGAATCTGAGGGGATGATCACGATCTGGCATGGAGGTGTGTATGCGAAAGTATGAGTCGAGAGATCTAGGTCGTGCCCTCCTGGCCTTTATATAGACTTAGGCAGGTCCCAGACACAGACCTAGTTGGTTACAGGTTTTAGGGTTTACCCCTTTGAATTTCCTATCTACTCTAGTCTTGCTCTCCAAGGATCCGAAGGCGTCATGGGCCTTGGCCACCCGAAAGTCTTCATGGGCTGGCGTATATTTGCCGTGGGCCTTCCTTGGGCTAGACCAGGTATGCTGAGATTATGTACCCGCGGGGTATAACCATGTCAGTAGCCCCCGAGTGATCAGTCGAATCATAGATTCGGCTGAGGACTCTTCAATCCTTCGGGTGCGACTATGTATTTCAATAGTTCATGTGTAGGGATTGTTGATGCGTGTGCCTGACTCACCCGACGGATCAGGGTCAGTTAACCGTCTTAGGATGAAACAACATGATATTATTCAGGTTCGAGTCCCTCAACTCGAACCTGGAACATATGCTGGCGTAATTCGACTCAGGCCGCAGAGGACTTACAGGAGTGGAATTCCAGTGAATTGAATTAATGTACCCAACGCATCCGTCAGGATTTTTCATCACGCCTGCTGGCACGGATTTTTACTAGCAGAGCGCAGTCGTGTGCGTTGCCAGGCCATCAGATGATATCTGTAGGTCTTATCTTTGTGTCGCAGATACAGCATCCGAATGTTTATCACCGCGGAGGTGTTTCGGGTGGCCAAGGAGAATGTTGCTCACTTAGCGTTTAGTTGGGGCAGAGTTGCCAAAAAGTTTTTGCATGCTGATCCGAAGAATCGCAGTCGAAGAATTCATAGGGTGCGCGATTAGCGCTCCCTATGGGAGTAGCCCCCGAGTGTCTGTTCGAGTCGTAGACTCGAGCGGAGACTTTAATTCAGACGTTGTTCAGTGTTAAGTCCGTAGGACACAAAAAAATTCGGATGCGTAAATCCATCCTCCATATGGGAGTAGCCCCCGAGTCCGTAGTGGAGTCGTAGACTCGACGTAGGACTCGAAGAAATAGTTCGATGTTGTTCATCTTTCGGGTGCACGGCCAGCGCTCCTGATAGGAGTAGCCCCCAGTAATTAGTCGAATCGTAGATTCGAGTGAGTACTCTTAGCTTTGAAGCCGAAGAAATTGTGACTGTTGCTAGTGTAGCTTTTGATGACGTCAGTGCTGACGATCGATGACCTCAAGCGTCTGCTGCGCCAGAGATGACTTGACTGAACGAACGTGGGTCCCACTTTCTAACCTTGAATTGACCGGTCACGCGCGGCGTGGAGATAATTACGGTGTCGCCTCGATTTCCGCGCGTAGTGGACGGCGTGTTAGCGACGGTTCGTTGCGATGCTGACACGTGTATGGTTAGATCCTGCCGTTGGCGTTAGGTCTTCTCGATGGACGGTTTCCGTGCATCGTCTTCGTCTTTATAATCATTGGGGAAAACTTTAGTTTGTTTTCACCGCAGCTATTCTCGTTTTCACTGCTTCCTTGTTCTCTGAGAGTTCTTGCTGCGCGCTGGAATATCCTTTCACATTTCCTTCTTCCATCCCGCGCTCTCGCCGCTGGCGCCGCCGTACCATGATGGGGAAGTCGAAGAAGTCTTCATCTGCGGTTGGTACCAGCGCTGCTGGAGGGAAGAAGAGTACCGCCGCTACCCGTGTCACCGATGGTGGCTGGCAGCGATCGGAGACGCGGGAGAGTGATATCCGCAAGCTTCGCGAGCGGGGCCTGATCCCGCAGGATAGGAAGGACGTCAAACTCCCAGGCAATGAGGTAATACCCCGTCCCCCCGCTGGGTATCGGGTTATGTTCCTCGCCTTCGTTATTCGCGGATTTTCCTTCCCAGTCCACGACTTCCTTCGTGGACTGCTCTTTCTTTACGGTATCCAATTGCATCATCTTTCCCCCAATTCTCTTCTTCACATTGCTTGTTTTATCACATTCTACGAGTGCTGGCTTGGTATCGAGCCGCACTTTGGCCTCTTCCGGAAACTCTATTCCGTGAAGAGGCAATCTGGTTCGGATGGTGTGTATCCCATTGGGGGTTACATCATCTCCCTCAAACCCAATCTGCTTTTCTTTTCTTTTTCCATGTCCGAATTTGTCCAGTACTGGCGGATGCGATGGTTTTATATTCGCGACTCCACAGTGGCTGGGCAGCATTTTGGTCTTGCTCCTTTTGACCCCTCCCAAATAATCGAGCCGAAGAGGTCCTGGAAAAACCAGATCTTGGATGGCGAGGTGGCGGAGATAGAGGCTCTCTATCGTCGAGTGGAGGATCTCCAGTTGATTCTGGAGAAGGAAGTGAACAGTGTGGATATTATCCGCACATTTCTTGAGCGTCGGGTGCAGCCACTCCAGGCTAGGGTGCACCCGATGTTTCTTTATGCTGGCCGCCGTGATCCGACGAGGGTTTCGGCTGAGAAATTCTCCCAGGGAGATCTCGACAGGACCCTTCGTTCGCTGCTGAAGTTCAAGGCTGGAGAGGATATCCCGGGGAAGTCGCTGACTTCTCCGTTTTCTGCTTCACTTCCTGTTCCACAGGTGTAGATCCGTGCGCGTAGCGCTATTTTCGACTGCATTGTATTTGCGTTTGTTTGCTAACAAATTTTCTTCTCTTGTGCAGAGCTTGAAAGTGCCTGGCATGTCGCCTCCATTACCCGAAGTATTTCCGGATGCTCCAGATAATGATGTGGTGGATTCCATGTCCAAGCTACCGTCAACGAGGTCTCCGGCTGAAGAGGACAACGAGTCGAGCGAGGACCACACTCGCAAACGGTCACGGAGCTCCAGCGAGTCTTCGGATGCCTCGACTCCTCCGACTCCTAGGAACTCGCTTTGTCTTGAGCGTCACAGTGATGGGCATGGAGGCTCCTCTTCTCCGATTCCTGCCATTCCCGTGCGGGCTGATGGCAGCAGCGGCTTAAGAAGGAAGAAAAGAAGGAAGAGAAGAAGGAAGAGAAGAAAGAGGAGAAGAGAGTCCGAAGGACCCCTCCTGTCTTCAACCTGAGCGAGCTTGACTCGTAAGTTTCCTCTGCACTGCTTTTTCTTGCATGTTTACTTTGTACTTGTGCTGATTTGTCCTTGTGCATGCACTCTTCCAACGACTCCTCCAGCGATGGTGCTCGGGAGATGATGGGGGAGTCCAAAGTTGCGTCTCCTCCTCCTTAGACGGTGGCTACCTCTGAAGGCGTTGCTCCGGGCCCTTCTCCGCAGGAGGTTCAGGTGGTTGCGCCTCAGAAGGCTGCGAGCGGACCTTCGGAGTCGCCATCAGATCATATAAGTAGTTCTGTCTCCTGCCACGGGGGGAGCCCCCGAGCATCTGTAAAGGAGTTTTGTTGTTTGTTCTTCCTTCGAGTCTTGGGGGGAGCCCCCGAGCGTTTTCGTGTGCGTGTTTTGCTTCTGTTCTTTTCTGTTGGGCGTAGCCCCCGAGTCCTTTTCCTGACTAGTAGGTCTTTTTCCTGTAGCCTTTTGTGCAGGATGCCAAACGACTGGTGCCGCAGCACCTGGCGCTGGAGGCCAACCTCAAACAGCTTCAAGGTACGTTTATGCCTTTGGTCTTTGCCTCTTCTTGTATTCATTTTCTGTTATCCGACATTTGCATTATGTGAATGCAGAGGAGCACAACACCTCCCTCTGTGAGATTGATGCTCTCAAAAAGAGCCTCGGTCAAGCGGAGAAGAAGGCCAAGGTCGCCATGGATGCGAAAGAGTGCCTTGAGCTGTAGTTGGCTACTGTGGCCGAGGCTAAGGAGCGCCTACAGCGGGAGGCCATGGACCGCGATGAGCAGCTTGCCACTGCTGCGTCTGCGCGTGAAAGGGAGGTGGCTGGCAAGCTTATGGCGGCGGCCAAGGCTGTTTCGGGTGAGTATCTTCACTTGCGTATTTTTTGGTTTTCTTGTCTTTCTTCTGCGGTGCTTTCGTTCATTCCTTCTCTTTATTGTCTCAGATGCTGCGAGCATCGAGTTTGAACGCGGTGCTCTACTGCTCTGGAGCACGGGAGTTCTCTGGATGATGCTACTGCAGCGGTCGAAGATCGCTGTAGCACCGTCGTCAACTCGCTCGCCAAGGCCAAGGAGGTCCTTGGGCGCTTCTACAAGGAGCATGTCCCCAAGGGTGCGGCCCTTGATGATGTTGACGCTCTGGCGGAGGCACTGTCAGCCGAAGCACCTGCGGCATACAAGCACAAGCAGAAGGGCATCGACGCATCCGTCGGGCTGGCGATGGCTTTGGCGGCTGGAGCGGAGCTGGACCTTCCTCAGATCACTTCCCGGATGCCTACGACTAGGATGGATCCGAGGTAGCCTTCGCTACCTATTCTGCTCGCTGTAAGCGTTATGGGCCAAAGCTGATTGATCTGCTGGCTGAGTACGCGCTGCGGCAGCAGGGGAAGACAAGGCGAGGCAATCCGGCTCCGAGGCTACTCAGGGTGCCGCATCTTAGGTGCTGTAGCTGTAGGATAGTTGTAGTCTCTTTTGTTGTAATTATGTTGATGAACAAATCCTTGTGCCACGTAGTGGCTTTTGATGCACTTAATGAATTTGTTGAGTTGTGTGCTTCTTCGTCTGCGTGTTCATGTCTTTGCCTTTCTGCTAATCTAGGGTCCTTCGGGTGTTGATCCCGTTGACACCTTGCCTGCACCGCGGCTTCGGCCATCCTTGGATGATTCGTCACAGCTTGCTTTTCTTTGAGACCGTGTTCATAGTCTTGAAAAAGAGTTGCTTGGGGTGCGTGGCCATGCCGACGTTTTGGAAGTCCAAGGCAGATCGCGGTGCTGCCAGAGAGGAGTACTTGATGGCGGAATTGCTTCGATTATCCGAGCAGCTTCAGTGTAAGTTTTTTCGAGCTATTGCCCATTTCTTCGGATGCGCCTGCTGGCATTGCATCTTACTTTTGTGCAAGTATTGTAGGTGCTAACCTTGCTCCAAGGGAGGAGAAGGAGCGTGTTGCTGTTCGGGTTAATTGTTTGACTCAACAGGACATGGAAGCCGGCGGGTTCTTCTGGATGGATCGTGACCGTGCTATGGTCCTTGCGACGGTGCAAGATCGCGTGCATCAAGTATCGCGGGTGCTTCGTCAGGTGCAGACTTCGCTCGCGTCGGTTCTGCATGTTATGTTTCCGCTGGATGCTGCGCCAACAACCCTTGCTAGTCTTCTGTCAAAGTTTCGGAATGTGAATCATGTCAAGGAATTGGTGCGGCACCAACTCGTCGCAGGAGTGAAGGCTGCGTTGTCCCTTGTGAGGTTGCATCGCCCTGATGTAGATATGTCCGCTGTAGCGGCTGGGCCACCCCCTCGACCAGATGGTGGTGTGTGGGATATGCGTTCGCATTACGCGGCTATAAGACAGTATGCCAAAGAGATTGTAGATCTATTTGAGCAGCGCGCTCAGGTTTTTCTTCAGAATAGGTAGTACCTGTAAAAGAGATAGATGTAAAATTTGTATATATTTGACTGGGCGTGTTTTGCCCTTTGTTATAAAGGTATGGTTGTTGTTTGAGCACGTAGTGCTTTGTTTGCATACGTGTCCTTTTCGTTAGCCTGACGTGGTCAGCTACTCAGGTGTATATGTGTTGTCCTCAGTCGATGAAATCGTGAGGTGGGGGGAGCCCCCGAGTGCGTTTGTAGCATGAAGTAAGGGTGTGAATAGCAAAACGAAATTTTGGGGCGAGACACTTAGCTTTATTTATATCGTAATGGAGGAAGTACATTGTTCGGCTGAGTAGCCTTGGCTGAATAGCCTTATCGAAAGTAAAGGGGTAGGTAGCTAGGGGTAGAATCGTCGCAACTGTGCAACGTTCCATGGGTTGGAGTATGCGACTCCGGACTCCAGGTGCTTGAGGCGATAGGCGCCACCTGGGATGACTTCAGTGACGATGTAGGGTCCTTCCCATGGTGACTCGAATTTCTTCGGTCGATCTTGCTTGAGTCGCAAGACGAGGTCTCCTTCGACGAAGGACCTTGGACGCAGCCATCAGCTGTGGTAGTTGCGGAGACTCTACTGGTACACCGCTGATCGAGCTGCTGCTATGTATCATGCCTCGTCGAGTGTGTCGACGGTCTTGAGTGTACCGTGGATTGGCTTCACTGCTTGACGACCGGGGCTGGTGGCATACTTCGGCTGGTAGCACGGCTTCGGCTCCGTGCACCATGAAGAATGGCGTGTAGCCGGTGGAGCTGTTTGGCGTGGTACACAGGCTCCATAGGACGGAGGGTAGATCTTTCGTCCATGCTCCGGCGAGTCGCTCGAGTGGGCTCATGAGGCGCTTCTTGATGCCAGCGCCGATTAGGCCGTTGGCCTTTTCCACCTACCCGTTCGTTTGCGGGTGTGCCACCGAGGAGTATGTGATGTTGATTCCGAGGCCTTCACAGAAGTCTTGGAATTCTTTGGAGATGAAGTTCGATCCATTGTCAGTGATGATGCTATGCGGTACGCCGAACCTATAGACAATGGATTCAAAGAACTTGACGGCAGTCTTGCCCTTTTGGTTAGTGACCGGCATGGCCTCGATCCACTTGGTGAATTTGTCGACTGCGACCAGGAGGTAGACGTGCCCCCCTTTCGAGGACCTTGGCAGTTTGCCGATCATGTCGAGGCCCCATTGAGCAAAGGGCATGAGCTCTGACCTGGGTGCGTGTGGTTTGTCGGCGAACCATTGGCACCCCTTGCATCTTCGGACGATGTCCTTTGCGTCGCTCATGGCCGTTGGCCAGTAGAATCCAGCTCGTAGAGCTTTGGCGACAAGGGAGCGGCTGCCTGCGTGATGGCCGCAGATGCCCTCATGGATGTCTTGGAGGATGGTTTTCCCGTCACTGATGGTGACGCACCTTTGTAGAACACCCGTAATGCTGCGCTTGTACAGCTCGCCATTGATGATGGTGAAAGCTTTTGACCGGCGAGATATGCGCCGGGCATCCGTCGATTGTCGAGGCAGTTTTACATCTATTAAATCTGGAGAATGCGGTCGTGTCCAGGTTTCTTCGACTGCCATGACCTGCATCAGGTTGACCATAGCGACCTCTGTGTCTAGTTTTTCGGGTCCTTCATGACCTTCGGGTAGCGCAGCCCCCGAGTGTTCTGCTTCTTCGGGTGATCCCTTGGGGAATTTTCGCTTGATGGATGGTACGCAGATCTATTCGAGGAACACACCTGGTGGCACCCTTACA
This sequence comes from Avena insularis, assembly GCA_023614405.1. Classification (NCBI taxonomy): domain Eukaryota; kingdom Viridiplantae; phylum Streptophyta; class Magnoliopsida; order Poales; family Poaceae; genus Avena; species Avena insularis. The sequence continues at coordinate 1,560,158 of CM042690.1, forward strand.
CAGGTGGAGCCGATGTTGGAGTCTGTCGGCCTCCTCATTGCTTTCTCTTCCAACGTGCCGAAGCTCGCAGCCGTCGAAGCTTCCTTCGAGTGCGTTGTACAGTGCACGGTATGCGATCATGTTTTCAGCGTGTGCGTCGCACTCGTTCATCGTCTGTTGGACAACGAGGTTGGAGTCACCGTAGATGACCAGGCGCGTTGCGCCGCAGATTTTTGCCATCCTCATGCCGTGGATGAGGGCCTCGTATTCGGCCTCATTGTTGGAAGCTCGGAATTTCATCCGAAGGACGTACTTCATCTTGTCGCCTCGCTTGGTCGATGTGACCCGGCTCCTGCTCGACTTCACGCTTGGAGCCGTCGAATGCATCGTCCATGTGCGACATATGCTGGGTGTCTGGCAGCTGCAGCTCCATACAGTGTACAAGGAAGTCCGGGAGGACCTGAGACTTGATTGCGAGTCGCTTCTCGTAGACGATGTCTAGGGGTGACAGCTCGATGCCCCATAGGGCCACGCGTCCTGTGGCCTCTGGGTTATTCATGATGTTGTTCAGGGGTGCCTCATTGACTACCATCACCTAGTGCTCCTGGAAGTAATGGCTCAACCGACGAGCCGTCATGAACACGCCGTAGGCGAGTTTTTGGTAGTGAGGGTACCTCTGTTTTGTTGGTGTCAATACCTCGCTAAGGTAGTAAATTGGGCGTTGGACCCCATGGGTCTTGCCTTCTTCGGGTCGCTCGACCACTAGCAGTCTTGACCACAGGGTGTGGCTGCTATGTCTGATGTGAGGGTTCGCGCTCCTTTGGTGTGACCAAAGCGGGCGAGGTGGAAGCGATCGCTTGAGATCTTGAATCGTCGTCCGCTTCTGGCATCCACTCGAATTTATCTGCCTTGCGTAGCAGTTGGTAGAATGGCAGGGCTTTCTCGCCCATGTGGCTGATGAACCTGCTCAATGCCGCTATTCGCCCTACGAGCTGCTGGACGCCCTTGAGATTCTTCGGCTTCTCCATCGCCATGATGGCCCGGATTTTCTTCGGGTTCGCCTCGATCCCTCGTTGAGAGATGAAGTATCCAAGTAGCTGACCCGATGGGACGCCGAAGGCGCACTTTTCGGGATTGAGCTTGATCCTGTAGCGGTCTAGGTTGTCGAACGTCTCACGAAGATCGTCGATCAGCGTTTTTGCCTCCCTAGTTTTGATGACTATGTCGTCGACATAGACTTGGACGTTTCGACCGATCTGGTCCTTCAGGCATGCCTGCATGCATCGCTGGTATGTGGCACCTGCGTTCTTTAGCCCGAAGGGCATTGTGTTGTAGCAGAACACTCCGAACGGTGTGATGAACGCCGTTTTCTCTTGATCTTCGACCTTGAGTCGAATCTGGTTGTAGCCTGAGTAGGCGTCGAGGAAGGAGAGTTTCTCGCATCCTGTAGTCGAATCGATGATCTGATCGATCCGAGGAAGAGTGAAGTGGTCCTTTGGGCAGTGCTTGTTCAGCGACGTGAAGTCCACACACATCCGCAGGATGTCCGTGTCCTTCTTGGGGACCATCACTGTATTTGCGAGCCACTCGCTTTCTTTGATCTCCCTGATGAAGTCTGCAGCGAGTAGCCTGTTGATTTCCATCCCGATGGCTTCGGCCCGTGGCTCAGACAGTCTCTGGATGGACTGCTTGACGGGCTTGGTGTCTGGAAAGACGTTGAGTGCATGCTCGGCGAATTCCCTGGGAACTCCTGGCATGTCCGCAGGACACCGGGCGAAGATTTCCCAGCGCTCATGGAGGAATTCGACGAGCGCGCTTTCCTATGCGGGGCTAAGGTCGTTGGCGATCAGCGTCGTCTTGGAGGCATCCGTCGGGTGGACCTACACCTTCTTCGTGTTGACAGTGGAGTCGAAGGACATGTCAGGTGTGTTTTGTCGTGCGACTGGGGGTGCCCCATTGTCCGTCACCTCGTGGAGCCTTACGAGCTCATCCTGTATGCCGAATGACTGGGAGATTCTGTTGAAGTCCCTGTCGCATTGGTCCGATCGGGTGAAGCTCCGTGGTTGTGATCGCATACAGGTCCCGGCATCTTGAGTAGCGGTATGCAATGTGGGACATCCAAGAACCTTGCGAATGCTACTGCGAGGATGGCGTGGTATTGTGATGGCGATCCACCACTTCAATTGAGCCGTCGCTTCGCATCGGAAGTTGTCCGGCTTGCGAAGATGACGTCGAGCCATATTTTGCCTAGGGGAATATGCCCTTTCTGGGGCGATGCCGTGGAATGTTGTGTCGATTGTTCGGTACGCTGCGAGATCCGCATTGCTGCTAGAGTACTTCGAACATCGAGTTGATGTCGCTGCCGCCATCCATGAAGGCGTGGCTCATCTCGAAACCTCCGATCGTGCCTCCGGCACCAGGCGCATGACTGGGCGAGGATCTGGCAAGGTGATCCGAACGGTGAGCGTGATGCGGGACTCCGATCCGCCGAGGTACTCGGGATGGCGGGTGGAGTTGTCACGGCGAGTTGATCGGCGGGTGATTTTCTTACGCACCCTATTCGTGGGGCGCCCTTACGGATCATCGATTGCTCCTTTCGTGGGGATACCCGTTTCGGCGTTGTTACTGTCTTTGGTGCGACTGGTTGGTTCGGGCCTCCTACAGGTGGCGGTGGAGGGGCTCCATGCGCTATCTCACCTGGTGCGGGTGTGTTCCCGAACCCAGGAAGTGGAGCTTGCTGCCTCATATGGACCATGCTTTCGCTGAGCTTCTGGAACTCAGGGCAGTCCTTGAGCATGTGGCTTGCCTTCTTATTGCCATCCTGCTTGTCGATGTAGAAGTGGATGGTGCATGGACCCGAAAGTTTTTCGTATGTTGAGGGTCTGTTATCGCGATCGCGGCGCTGCCACGACTGTGCTGGGCGTCCTCCATCGCGGAAGTTTCCTCCGCGGTATCCTCCGCTGTTGCGGTTGGCGTCGTTGCGGCGATCGGCGTAGCCAACCGCGACCATGTCGGGTCCATCGCGATCGTCGTAGACGCGCGATCTCCTCTTGCTACGGCGCTCTCGTCGTCGGCCGTAGTCGTCCTCTTCCTCCGAGTGCGCCCGGTGGACAGAATCTTCGCCGTCAGCCCACCTGTTGGCGATGTCCATGAGGTGGTCGAGTGTCTTGGGCTTGACGCGCCCAAGCTCCTCCTTGAAGTCCTGGCGCTTGACGCCGTCCTTGAAGGCGTCGATGGCCCTCTTTTCGGAGATGTGTGCTGTGGAGTTCTTGGTGTTGGACCAGCGTAGTATGTACGAGCGAATGGATTCGCCCGTTCGTTGAGTGCAGGCCCGCAACTCCTCGATTGAGGCGGGCCTCTTGCTGGTACCTTTGAAGTTTCGGATGAAACTGTAAGCTAGCTCCTCCCAGCTTCGGATGGACCCTGAAGATAGGCTGCTAAGCCAGATCCGGCGCCGCCACCGGCGAACAAGGCATTGCATGGCGGTTTCTTTGTTTTCGTCGTGCAATTTGACGGATGATAGGTGGTCGCTGAGCCACGCCTTTGGGTCTTGTGTGCCGTCGAACTTTGCAGTATCCAAAGGAAGTTTGAAATTTCGCGGCATCCTTGTTCGTCGAACAGATTCGCTGAAGCATCGGGCTCCGCAGAGTTCTCCTTCGTCTTCGACCATCTCGGATTCAGACGAGCATGCGCGCTTGGCTCGCGCTTTGTCGATTTTGCGCTGTGTGAGCGCGTCTTTGGCGTCGTAATCATGGTTGCGATGGCGCGAGCTCTTGTTCCTTCAGGGAAGGTCGTGGTCCTCTTCTTCGGATGAAGGAGTGGGGCTGCGGTCGAACCTGACCGGAGGTTTCTTCTTCGGCTCCGTAGGAGCTTCCTGATGGAGCGCTGCTCCGACGAGTCCGAGTCCGGTAAGTGTGGACTTGTGCATTGCTCTTTTCGGCTCCCTCCGGAGGTGGGTGGGACGCTAGGTACGCGGTGGCTGCCATGATTGCAGCCTGCGGCGTTTTCGGGATGACGTTGCCGTCGGCATCCATCTCCATGAAGGATGCGTGGAGGGTTCGGGTCACCTCGCGGCGCTCCTTGGGATCCATGTTCTCCATCCGTGAGCGGTGCTTGTTGCCCTGGTTGCCGTTCGAGCTGGAGCCGATGCCCATGGCGGAGAGCGCAGAACCGCTTAGACCCTCGAAATTTTGCTTGCGTTTGTCAAGCACCTCTTGCATCTTGACCTGCTTCTTGTGCTCCTCGATGAGGAGTAAGTGGTATACCATCAGCAGGTCCCGTGAGGCGTCTGCAGGCAGGACCGTGCTGCCCGCCACGGCGGCGTGTGCCTGGGCCCATCCTTCTTTGTTAAGGTGGATGACATGGCCGGTGTTATCCCCTTCGGGTGGGGGGGACTGGCTTCTTCTGTTCCCGCCGTTTCTGTCCTGCGGGTTGGGTGGTGGGTTGGGAGGCGGGTTGGGCGCCTGCTGATCCACGTCCCTCTGGATGACTACGGCGCATTGGTAGCGCTCATAGATTGGTCCGCTGCTGCCGCAGCTTTCGGATCCGGAACCGTAGGTCCCTTCATCCGACAGCGGGTCGCACAGATCGGAGTTGCAGCTGCTGCTGTCATAGGATTCGTCTGTTGATGACAATGTGCGTAGCACAGGGTGTGGGGCCCATGAAGCGGGCCTGATTGATGGTAGGGGCACCCGCTTAGGGAGGCGGAGGGTGCCAGTTTGCCCTACCTGGAAGCAGAAGCTCCCGAACAGGATCTCGAGTCCGTCGCCTACGGGCTCGAAGTCCTTCATGGTGGCCGGCGAGTGGGCGATGAAGTCGAAAGCGCCGAAGAGGAGGTGACTCTCCGTCGCCGCGGAGTTGTAGATCGCTCGGGTTGGGACCGTCACGATCGCACAATCAGCATCCCCAGTTCCCACAGACGGCGCCAATTGACAAGGTTTAATCTCGTCAATGCCCATTGTTATGGACTTGGGTTTTGGAGAAGATGGGGATGCTGGAGATCGCGGAACGGTTAGCAAACAAGCAACACGGGACACGAGGTTTACCCAGGTTCAGGCCCCCGGAGGGAAAACCCTACTCGCCGTGTACGCTCTTGATTACAGCGGGAACCGGTGATTCTGAGTGCGCATATGCGATCTGGCGTGGAGGTGTGTATGCGAAAGTATGAGTCGAGAGATCTAGGTCGTGCCCTCCTGGCCTTTATATAGACTTAGGCAGGTCCCAGGCATAGACCTAGTCGGTTACAGGTTTTAGGGTTTACCCCTTTGAATTTCCTATCTACTCTATTCTTGCTCTCCAAGGATCCGAAGGCGTCATGGGCCTTGGCCACCCGAAAGTCTTCATGGGTTGGCGTATATTTGCCATGGGCCTTCCTTGGGCTGGACCAGGTATGCTGATATCATGTACCTGCGGGGTATAACCATGTCAGCCTCCTCCTTTGATTCTCCAAAGATCAAGGACTTTGGATGGTGGAGTGAAGAGATCTTGGCGATTTGGTGGCTCAAATGGAGGTGGTAGTCTTCAATGCAATGAGCAACTTGTCCCAAGGTAGGTGGAGGGGTATTTATACCACTTGGAGAAATCTGTCCGCTGGAGCAATAAATGCACCGGTACTACAGGTACCCAAGCGGTAGTACCGGTACTACCGGTCAGGTATCGGACCAAGTATCGGAGGGGGCATCACTTGGTCGAGCCTACGGTCATGCACGGTATCCTTTGGCAAACAACCAGTGGTACCAATCGGAATTGATGAGCTAGCGGAACTCCGGTCCCAAGTCTGGGTTGGTACTGAGCGTGGAGGGAAGGCCTAGTCTTTCCTCAGAGTTGTCAATGCTTGAAGCGACACTACAAGTGTCCAAGCGATAGTACCGCTTGCCACAAGCGGTACTACCGGCTGGACACTAGTATGTCGGGCAAGATCTGTAATCGAGAAAATTCGAGGCCTGTCCACCTCAATCAGATCCCACCGGTACTAGGGAGCAGTAGTACCGGAGTCAAGCGGTAGTACCGGTTGGTACAACCGGGTACCAACCGGTACTACCGGTCAGCTCTGGTGACATTGTCTAGTGCAACCAAGGGCAACCCAATATTTGTGCCACAACCTCGAAACCTGAAATGCACTTAGCACACGATTAAACAGATAGATATGTATTATCATCAAACATCAAAATCTCAGGAATAGGAAATGCTCTTTCAAAAAGCCAGAGTCAATATTTTACCGTGGGAAACACGAAGCAGGAGGCGAGACGGAGAAGGCTCACCAGGGGGCCACACCCCCTGGCCACGCGGGTGGGCCCACCTCGCCTAGGTGTGGCCCGCGGGCCCCCCCTGGCCTCCCCTTCGCCTATAAGAAGCCCCCTATGCAGAAACCCTAGGTACCCAATCAAAATACCACGAAACCATCTGTAGCTGCCGCCACCATTGTCCCTAGATCGGGGGGATCTGAAGTTCTTCCCGGCACCTTGCCGGAGAGATCATCCCGGAGGCCTTCTTCTTCATCATGCCAGCCTCCGGTATGAAGCGTGAGTAGTTCCACCTTGGACTACGGGTCCATGTAGTAGCTAGATGGTTGTATCTCCTCCTTTGTGGTTTCATGTATAGATCTTGTGAGATCCGTTCATGATCAAGATCTAATCTATTTGTAATCATGCATGTTGTGTTTGCGGGGATCCGATGGATATTGAGATTACCATGTCAGATTGATTAATGGTTTTGTCTATTTGATTCTATCATGTCTGTGTTGTTTGTGATCTTGCATGCTCTCCGTTGTTAGTAGCTATCTTGGGAAAGTAGTTGCTAGTGACTCCACGAGGGGGTATTTATGCTCGATAGTGGGTTCATGCCTCTAGTTTCCAAGGGAAGTGACAGAAATCTCTTCGGTTGTAGATGTGTTGTTGCCACTAGGGAGAAAACAATGGTCTCTTGTTCATGGAACAAGTGGATTGTTTACCTTACACACTTTTTTTAAAGCAGTTGTATGTTGCTTGCAACTTAATACTGGAGGGGGTTTGGATGATAACCTGAAGGTGGACTTCTAGTCATAGATGCAATTGAATGGCGGTCTATGTATATTGTTGTATCGCCCAATCGAATCTCATAGGATCTTTTTGTCTAGTATTGCATTGTTATGCCTTGCTTAGTTCCTGTCAATTGCCCATGCTGTAATTTGTTTACCCTTCATGCCATGTTGTTTATCTAAGGAGAGCGCCTCTAGTGAACTATGGACCCCGGTCCAATCTTTACCATTGATACATCTTCCACTATTTACTTGCTTCAAACCATCATTACCTTCCACACCATACTGATTCATCAAACTGGTAAGCTTGACAACCTCACTGATTCATTGGGGCAAAGTCTTGAGTTTGTGTTATGTAGGTTTCCACGTTGCTTGCAACACCTTTGAGACGTTTCCTTCCTCCTACTGGTTCGATAACCTCGGTTTCTACCGAGGGAAGACTTGCTGTTGTGCTTATCACACCTTGCTCTTGGGGTTTCCAACGAAGCGTCCCATGACAGTACTGGGAGCCATCAAGAGTTTTCTCTTGCCACCACGTAAACCGCGATTCGAACCAGAACTCGTTACGGCACCACCCAGACGAGGAATTGGAGGATATCATCGCCATCATCATCACCGACGCCTCTCCATCAACCATCCATGTTTCCCCCATCCATGAGTGAGTAATCCTCCGCTGTAGGCTATGGGGATGGTAGGGATTGGATGAGATCTATCATGTAATCGAATAAGATTGTTAGGGCATGGTGCCTAGTATCTTTGTTAGTGCTTTTTGACTTTGTTGCAACTTGTTATGCTTAATGCTTGTCACTAGGGCCCGAGTGCCATGATCTTAGATCTGAACATGTTATTGATTCATGATGATAGTATTATTTGTGATCTTATCTGCAAGTTATTTGCACATATCATTGTCCGGAACCAAAGGCCCCGAAGTGACAGAAATTGGGACAACCAGAGGGAATGGCTGTGATATGAGGATCACGTGTGTTCACGGAGTGTTAATGCTTTGCTCCGGTACTCTATTAAAAGGAGTACCTTAATTGCCAGTAGATTCCCTTGAGGCTCCGCTGCAACGGGCTGACATGACAAAAGATGTTGTGCAAGTTCTCATTGCGAGCACGTATGACTATATATGGAACACATGCCTATGATTGTTTAGTACTTGGATACTTTATCTTATTTATCTACAAATGCCCTAGATCTTGGTATTATATGAATAGACTCATCCATGCAACGCCCGTCCATCCATCCCTATGCCTACCGCACTCAAATCCTGCTGTTTGCTACTATTGTTATTACTGCCTTTATTTTACTGCTGCTGTTACTTTGTTATTGCTACTACAAAACTGTTGCTACTGGTAAACTACCGTGAGCAAGACTATTTCTAGGTGCAACTGAATTAACAACTCAGTTGTTAAGGCTTATAAGTATTCTTTGACTCCCCTTGTGTCGAATCAATAAATTGGGTTATACTACCCTCGAGGACTGTTGCGCCCCCCTATACTTGTGGGTCATCAGCATCACAATACTTGGTCAGTGCCTTCTTTATCTCAGTTGCACCCTCACTACTTGATTTGAATAACAACATGCTATCATTCGTGAACAGTAAGTGGTTTACTGCCGGGGCAGTAGGAGCCACTTTAATTCCATTTAGCGACGATGAAAGATCATGAACTTTGAGGAGGCACGAAAGGCCTTCTACTGTCAGCAAAAACAAATAAGGCGAGTTTGGATCTCCTTGCCGAATACCCCTAGATGGGGAGAACTCCTCCTGTGGTGCTCCATTGAAAAGCACCGAAAAGGATACCGTCGATACTAGGCGCATAATCAATGCCACCCAACTCCTGCTAAAACCTAGCTTCAGTATAATTGCCTTCAGATAGCTCCACTCAACTCTATCATAAGCCTTCCACATATCCAGCTTGAGGGCACATGAGCGGTGCTTTTTGGCTTTATTCCGCTTCATAAAGTGCAAACACTCATACGTTGTAATAATATTATCAGTGATTAGCCTCCCAGGGACAAAAGCTGATTGCACCTCTGAGATAATCTCAGGTAGCACCTTCTTCACCCTGTTGTCTACCACTTCTGATGCGATCTTATAGATCACATTGCACAGACTTATTGGCCGGAACTGACCCAGTTCCCTCGGGCTTGCTACCTTCGGGATCATCACTATGAATGTTTTATTCACCACTCATGGGTTGTCCTCTCCCGATAAAACTCGAAGAACCGCCTTCGTCACTTCCTCCCCACAAATCTCCCAATTTATCTAGAAAAAATGAGCGGGAAAACCGTCCAGCCCTAGTGCCTTGGTAGGGTACATCTCAAAAAGAGATGTCTTCACCTCTACCGTATCAAAAGGGGCGTCTAGCATCACATTCATCAATGCACACACCTTCACTGGTATCGATCCCAAAACCTCGTCCATTCCCTGTACCCCTTCCGATGTGTACATGGTCTTGTAGAAATTGCTTGCCATTTGCCCCAATTCCCCCTCATTCGTCGCCAAAGAACCATCTTCCCGAGCTAGCTCGACAATCCTATTCTTTTTGTGCCTCTGACTCGCTCGAAGAACCGAGTATTTTTATCTCCGGCCACCAGCCACTGCACTCGTGACCGCTGCCTCCACATAATTTCCTCCTGATCGAGTAACTCCACTAACCGCGTAGAGACCTCCACTTCCCGTGCACTTGGGCCTAACCGATCTGGCGCACTCCATAGCGCCCCAACTCCCATTGGAGCTCTCTTATCGGCCACTAGACATTACCAAACGCCCGCTCGCCCCATCTTGATAAATCAACAGATAAAGTCGACATTTTATGTTGCAATTCCTCCAAGGTGTTACTCGGACCCTCAACCGCCCAATTCTGCTTCACGGTTTCTGCAAAGTCCTTGTGTGATTCCCAAGCCACCTCGTATCTAAAAGGTTTTGATTTCTTTCTCCCTCTTCTACCCATCTCCGGACACATCCGTAGTAAAATTGGAATATTATCTGAGGTAGCAAAGCTCCCCAAGTGTTGCACTTCCACCATTGGAAACCGAGCTGACCATGATGGTGATGCTAAAGCATGATCCAGCCGTGTCCGGCAAAACTGACCACCCGCCACCTTCTTCTCAAAGGTCAACGGTATTACTTTGTAGCCTAGATCACACACGTCACACACATCAATCATCTCTCTAAAAACAGCCATTTGGCTGTAACTCCGTTTGTTTACCCCCACGTGTTCTGAACTATGGAGAACTTCATTGAAGTCGCCAATACACAACCATGGGAGATCATTAGAAGAACATATGAACTTGAGCATTTCCCACGTTTGTGGCGCTCATTAACATGTGCTTCCCCGTACACAACGGTCAGCCGCCATGGCTCTTTCCCTGCTCTGTAACAATAGCGTCAATATGATATTGAGAGTAGGGTAAAATCTCGATTATTATTTCATTATTCTAGAATAACGCTAGCTCGCCGCTACGACCCGAGCTACTAACTGCAAACCCCTTTTAAAAGCCTAATGACTGAGCTAAACTCTCAACATGTTGTTTATACAACTGGGTCTCCACGACACAAAATATCGATGGAGCATGGCACCCCGCTAGCTCACGGATCTCTCTAACTGTCGCAGCACCCACCATGCCATGACAGTTCACACTAAGGACACTCATTGTGCCAGGCGGCCCTCCGTCACGGAGGCCGCCATCTCAGCAGTCTTTGCAGTCTTCTTCGGTCTCTTTTGCTCCCTAGCAGATGGAGGAGGAAGTCAGGTGCTTGACCTTGGACTATAAGCCTTCTCCCTCGTATCCTCTTAAAACCGAGCTTCTGCTTCGCCCCCCTTCCTTCACCTCTGCAATAACTCCCGGCTCCTTCCACTGCAACCTCAGTGTCGCATTAGCCGTAGTACCATCTCCCGCTACCTCTTTGGCCGGGCTTCCAAGTCTGGCATCAACAGATGTGCATTTTCGATTTTCACCAGACAACACGCCGCACCCTGGGCCTCCATCACCACGCCCTCGGCCCCCAACACGAGCGCCACGGCCGCCACCCCTCGTCATGCCAGCACGGCCAGCTCCTCTACCCATCTTTGGCCCTGCGCCTCGACCAGTTGGGCGGTTTCCAGCACCCCCATGAAGTTGGGATCTGTCCCATGATGTGTCAGCGAGGAGCCATTTTCCAAAAACCACCGCCTCCGGTGTATGTTCGCCTGAACCACACTCCTCTTGTGCATGTCCCAGAAAGCCGCACCGCACAAAATCACGATAGTTTCTCATATTTGACCCTCATGATAACTTGCTCATTGTCTTCAGGTTTGAACGAGACAAAGCGTGTGAGACATTTCCTTACATTGAGCCAGACTCTCGCTCGAACAAAATCTCCACCCGAGCCGTTCATGTCAACCATGATTACCTCTCCTATCCTCTCAGCCAGGCTCTAAATCAGTTCCTTCTTGCGGAAAAGCTCTGGACCATCTAAGATGCGCACCCATGCATGAATTCTATGCAATGCCACCGCCATCGCGCGACAGCTACCATCATATTTCTCGATCAACAGACCATGATTGCAGAAAATCCACGGTCCCTGCTCGGTAATCTTCTTCTAGTCTCCCAAGCAACTTGCCTGCACCAGAAATCTATTCTCCTCAATGTCACGAAAAATCATCTCCTTGGCCGATGCCCACGCGAATCGCATTGTGCTCTTCAACGATGTAGCGCTTAAGGGTTTAGTGGTGAGAATCCGCATCACCGCCATCCACTTCACATCTTCCTTCAGAGACTCCACTTCGCTCTTGGGCACAAACAAACCATCAATATCTTCTCCCTTCAGATTCAAACTCCTCAGAAGTTCCTATATCATTGGTTCTACATCCCGCCACTTCTCCAAACCGTCGGGTTCTCCCTGTTCCTTTTCCGCCGCCATGCCAAAACCAATCTGCAACTCCACCAACACGGGATCTGCCAAGGCCGGGCAGCCGAGCAAGTCGGCCCCTGTATCAGCCCGAACAAACCCAAAGCGTAGGAGAAGATCGGGATTCAGCAGGGGGAGATCGCCGTCCTGTCGCCGGATATCGTGAGATTGCCATAGACGTATCGAAACCCTAGCCCCTTAGCGAAAAGGTATATTTCCAAGAACTATAAAAAAAAAACCTATGAGAAGAAAAAGCCTTATTGTTTTGGGCTGTTGTTAATAGGCCCATCTGAGTTCCTTCGTCCTGTAACTGCTGCTGGTGTTTCCTTTCCTCGTCTCCCTCCTCACCCCACCCCACCTCGCATCGCAATTCGCAAAATCCTCCCCTCACTTCCATTTCTCCTCCTTCGGCCTGCGCGCGCGCGTGAGCGAGCGACGATGGGGGGCAGCTCCAACACGACGACGACCACGAGCGGCGGCGGCACCGGCGGCAAGGACAAGGACAAGGGCAAGGACTCCCCGGCGGCCTTCATGGAGGGCGAAAGGGTGCTAGCATACCACGGCCCCCTCCTGTACGAGGCCAAGGTCCCCCTTCCCTCACCCGGTCCTCTCTCCCCCACTCCATTCCGGTCAAGGTTCACGTGACCACAACCAACGAGCCGATTGTGCGGAGGTTCTGACTTCCTCGTTGCCTTTTTTCAATTGCGGCTAGGGTTTGGAGCAGCAGTGGAAAGAGTGGGTTTAGGTCATCCGAATCCAATGCTGTCGGCATTAAATTGTCTGACACAGCATCACTCTTAGTTTGCACAGCCCAGATTTCTGGGCATTACAACTGATCTCGGCCTACGTGTTAGAGTATGTGTCACATATAGTCAGGAGTCTGAAGCCAAAAATTACGCCGCACTGTCGCTAACATTAGCTTTTTTTTGGCCGTGAAGAACACAAGGAGGCTTGTCTTCATGGACTATAGTTGTTTAATTACTTCGAGGGTATAAGAATTGCGCGTAATCCTTTTGTATTTTAAGATGCCCACCTGAAGACAGATATGACATTTATCAGTTGCCACAACTGACTCAGTAGTACTGATTGAATTGGAGAATTCTAGGATTTGTGGATGTATCCTCTTTTTGGATTTGTGAACACTACGCACTATTCTTCTCGGCCAATATGTTCATATATGTAGATCGCACATATAGACGGGAATCTGAAGCAAAAACAGTGCATCGGTGTCAGTAATATAAGTATTTTGTGGTCATGAAGAACACAAGGAGACTTGTCTTCTTGGACAATAATACTGATTTAATTTGAGAATTCTAGGCTTTGTGGATGCACAAAGCAACCCAAGCAAAATCAAAACGGTTCCTCTTTATTTTGTTTCTTGAGTTGCAGTAAACCCTTCTTCCCCAAAATTGCGCAAGTGCTTCTTCCCCAAATTTCGCTAGTGCTGGCCTGCTGGGTTCATATACTATGAATATGAATGTCTGGCTAGACTTTGTGGGGATAAGCGTGTGCAGTATATAGTTGTTCACTATATACTTTTTTATGCTCTTCTGCATGCTGAATATGTTGATAATGGAGAATTTTTGTTATTTCTTTTGGATTTGTGAAGGTTCAAAAAATTGAAAATCGGGAGGATGAGTGGCGATATTTCATCCATTATCTTGTAAGTCTCCAAATCCCCATTTGTAAAACATCAAAATTACAAAGCTTTATTTCCTCATTGCTTTCAAACAGTTGTGCACTCTTAAGCATAGATATAGAAAAACTGATATATTCAGTATTTAGACGATTGTTCAATGTAGGTATTTTTTTTCTTTCTTTCATGAAATTGTCTCTTCCATTTTTGTAGGGCTGGAATAAGAAGTAAGTGCATCCCACAGTGGCTGTTAGATAAGTCTTCCATATGAACTTAAATTAGCTATTATTGCGCTTGTTCTTTCTATGATGCATTAATTGAAGTGATATTTCTAAGATCTGTAATTCTTTGGTTGCAACTTGCTGAATACGATGTTCTTATTTGATCAAGCAATTGGCATCAGCATTACATACAATGGGGATGTTCCATACTTAGGAAAAGCCAGACACATTATTACTGCGCTTGTTTTCAGCTCATGAAATAAAACCTGGTGCTGCACCTTCTAAAACTGTAATGATTTAGTGGGACTGTCCATCTTTAGTATTACGGAATACTGAGCACTGATCTAGTTTTTATGAGGGTTGTGAAAGTTCACATGGCTTTTCACTTACCACTGGCTAAATCAGACACCTTTTTGTTTATCCAAATACTGTGCTTCTCAGTTGTAATGTTATCATTTCAAGAGCCTAAAGATTCAGAATTATTTTCGAGCTGTATAAATTATGTCAAGTATGGTCAGATATGGACTTGGAGTAATATTGTGAACCAAAGTGAGGATATACTAAAACAGTGTAGTTCGGCAAACATATGCAAGTGATACTTTTTTGCTCATTATCATAGTCAAGGCCCTAAATTGTTTAACTTGTGTTTCATAAGGATGGCTAATGGCTCCATTCTTGGTCTCTTTGTTTATTTATTACTCTTTTTTTTTTCAGATTTGCATTTATTTCGCAATGTTCATAGATTATGGTGATGAAGGCAGCTAGATAGGGCATGGCTGAGTTTTGAGTGTGTCGATGGATGGGTATTTGGAAATATATAAAATCTATTTTTACAGTTGTGAATGAGATCAGATTTCTCCAGCAACTGTGCCAATTGAAATTCTGCCTTGACGCTCTTGCCAGTTTCAAACTGTATACTTTGTTCTCTGTTTATATGGATATGTGAATCATTGATGAGCTTATGAAGTTGTTTGAGTGCATTGGTTAATATATCATTTGCGGAAGAGGCTTCCAGCGTTAGTTGCTGACTGTTGTTAATGTGAATATCTAAAAGAAGTGACTTTCAGGGCCATATTTTGATGCATTTTGTCTCCCCATCTATTGTTGCACACAGCTATATTGTACTTATAATACTTTCATGAATCCCTGTCGAGTGCTTGTTCCTGTTATATTAATTAAATTGCCATCAGTGCAGTTAATTAATTGTATTTCCCTGTATTCTATTCCTCAACATAGACATTATTTTCAACATATTCTATTTTCATGGTTATAGCTGGGATGAATGGGTCCCAAGTGATCGTTTATTGAAGTACACTGATGAGAATATAAGCAAACAGCATGAACTTACGAAGAACCAAACAGTTGACAAAACCATCAAGACTGGACGAGAAGCACAGAATAACCCGAAAGGCTCTAATGGTTAGTGGCATGTCGTATTAGGAGCATCATCTTTACATTTGTAATGAAAGGACTGCTTCAACTGAACTTCATGATAAATAATGATCTAATATTGCCTGATGGAGCTTGAATTGCATCCTGGGTATCTTTTTCTGAAGTAAACTATAATCCATTGTTGGAGTGATCTTCTGATAGGTGCTGAATCAGCTTCTGGTGATAGATTAGTATGTGATTGCTTATATATGCGTTAATTTAGCAATGAATACAGTGCACAATGTTCTAATAGGCACTAGTTGCTAGTCAGGGTGGCTCATTTGTGCCTAGGCACGCTAGGTGACCCCTTTTCAGAACATTGATAGGGCATATAGAAAGTTTCTTTGTCCATATTTATGTAACTATGATGATGTGTCTTCCTTAAAATTTCTCCTAATTTGGTTGCGTTCAGCAGATGCAAAAACAATTAAAGAGGACACTAAGGGTGCTGGTAAGTCTGTTGTTCCTTTTAACAAAATTTCTTGTAGCATCTACTTCTCTTGTCCTATTTTGTTGGTTAATGAAGTTATCTGTTCTCATGTTCGCTCTGCTGCTTATTTTTTAATATATTCTAATATCTTTGCTATGTTGAAATTCTAGTCAAGGGGAAGAAGCGCAAGAATCAACTTGGCAATGAGGTGGCTATCATTCCCAAACTTGTTACCTTGATTATATTTCCCTTTAAGTTCATAGTCTACGTGCATTATCCACATCCAGTAGGATACTATAATCATGGATTTTAAGATACTAATATTAAAGTAATGTCATTTTCCGTGTTCTTGCTTAATGCTACTCCCTCCAGTCCATATTAATGGCCTCAACTTTATCTAGATTCGTAAGTTGAGGCCATTAATATGAACCGGAGGGAGTAACATTTTTTGATTATTTACTCTATATTGTTTGGAAATTGGCACCACATGTTATTTTGCCATTCTTTTGTAATTTGCGTAATGGAATATTCTGTATGTTGCTTTAATTGATCAGAAGAGCGAGAATTCTTATTTCTAGTGCAGACCACTTATATCTCTAGTGGCTGGAAAAGAAAATCCCTAGGTTAATAATTATCTTATTTTTGGACACAGGTTGTATTTTTTAATTACAAATGGTAATATATTTTTGACCGAGGATTATAGTTACACTTTGTGAGTGATTACTGCTTCCTGCAATAGTTTGGCCTCCAAATCAAAATTTAGACTGCTTAGTTACCAGCAACAATAGTCAGCATCTAAATGTGTAAAAAAGGAGTGCTGAGAGATTGTGCATGCTTGTTCAAGTTATTCCATTTACATTGCTGTTGATGTCCTATATACAAAAATAAATACAGAAAATTCTACCTTGGTTGATTCAGGAAAAGGAAAGAAGGTCTTCAGAGAGTCTCCTAATGTCACAATTTCCTTTAACACTAAAGAAGCAACTGGTTGATGATTGGGAGTTTGTCACGCAGCTGGGTAAGGTATTCATTTTTTGACCGCACTGTCTTTCCTGTATGTATATCTACATTGCACCCCATCTTGTTTCCTTATGTTAGCAGTTATATATTGTGTTTCAGTCGACATGGAATTGACATGTGCCAAAGAAAAAGAAATAAAGAATGCCGAATGAAAGGGTATGTATATCAACTAGGAATAAGCCTTAGAATAAAATAATGAACTATCAAGTATTAGGCTGCTACTAACCCTTTATTAGAAAAGAAATCATTATTTAGCTTTGCTTATCTGCCCTTCCACTTAGTGAGCTAAACATCCTTGATCTTTACTGTCCAAATATGATCCGATGGCTGATACTTGAGTTTCTATTTAAAGCATAATTCCTACTTGTCACATGGGGATTTGCGTTTGTGGGAAAGACGAGGAATTTGTGTTAGGACGAGATTAAAAAGGGCAACATAAATAATGGCAAGATCACACAGTGAAAACAACCTTGATCTGTACTGTCCAAATATGATCCGATGGTTGATACTTGAGTTTCTATTTAAAGCATAATTCCTACTTGTCACATGGGGATTTGCGTTTGTGGGAAAGACGAGGAAATTGTGTTTAGGACGAGATTAAAAAGGGCAGCATAAATAATGGCCAGGGACAATGAGGCTCTGAGCTCTGCATTCTTGGGAAGTATTTATTTTTTCAATTGAAAAGATCACGCAGTGAAAACCTAACTGATGGTTCGAGAACCTCTTAGGAGGCATGTAACAACAATTCTATCTTTTCAATGAAATGAAACGCAAAGAGCTTTTTGTGTTTTCTCGAAAAAAAAGATCACGCAGGACTTCCTTTTTAGGACCAATCAACTTCAATTGCAACCAATCCCATCTCATGCAATTCGACTACTCTGATCTATCTTATTCTTTTCTGATTTACTTAAATAGTTTCCGAAGTGAAACCTAATCCTATCTTACTCAAGAAACCAATTGTATCCTTAAACCCTACAACATGGACTCCTAACAGAATCTTTAATCATATTGCCCTCCGACTCGACTTCTTACTGCTTTGCCAGTTGTAGTTACTGGCCTTCTTTGGTTCCTGACACGCATATGTGCACCATAAGGGAGTATCATTTCCACCCGCTTTAGAAAGCAGGTCGTCCTCAAGCTAGAAATCATTAATTAACAGTGGTAGAAATCCTGCACCATAATCCATTAAGTCTCTGTTGGAGGATGATATTGTCACTGCACTATTCTCGGACTTGAAATCTTAGTTACTAGAAAGATATGTTGCTATTCTCCATCGTCGCCATGCAAAGGTTACGCTTGTCACCCTCATCATTTTTTTTGTCATCGTGAGAACCAGTTCTTATAGATTTGTGAGCTGAATCTCATTGTTTGGTTCAATTATCTCCAGGAAACCCTCTGATGTAACTTGATGACCTCACCTGAGCATTTTCCTTGTCCCGCAGCTTGTAAAACTACCTCGATCTCCCACTGTTGATGATATTCTAAAGAAGTATTTGGAGCATCGGATAAAGAAGGATAACAAGTCAGTAATCTATGTTATGAGTTCTGGTTTATTTCCCTTTTTTGTCACAAGTGAATTTGTGACACTGTGTAATAGATTACTGGAATTGTGAGGTCCCTTGATCATGCCATCTTTTATTATGCAACAACATAACCACATAATGCTAAAGCGTCAGTGTGGTATTAATTGATGATTCAGTTATTATTGAGAAAAACATTTTCATACACAGTTTGGATATAATACTTGGTTGGATTAGTTTTGAAGGGATAAAAGCAAGCATATTTCTAGTTTGTACATAATATGCCAACTACCTTGGTGGCTACCCCTAAATTCTCTTTAAGTTACAGGGACCTGTTTTTTACTTGTGTGCATGCACATGCTTGGGATGGTAACAGTTTATCAGGCTTTCCTGGAACTCATTCCATTTGGACATATTCCATGTGTACTTGTAGTTGAGCTGGTGTTGCTTTGTTTTGCTGGTTGTGATTGTTAAATCTGTGCCATTAAATGTTTGAATTGTTTTACTAATAGTACCATGAAAGAAAGGAAAAACATCATTTGGCCTTTTAATTTTTCTGGATCAAATCTGCTAATTTACCACCAGTTTGGAGAGGTTTCCTACAGCTTAAACTAATCTAGAATATTTTTATATTTATTTGTATCACTAAGAAACTTTTTTTTTGAAAATTTGGTTAGTGTGCAATATTGGTTAGGTTTCATTTTATTGCGAGCCAAAGCTACTTACGTCATTTGTCAAGCATTGCTTTGGTTTGTTTGAGTACTTTATGCTCAGTACCAGCATTGTTTTCTTCACAACTCTTCTAAAGCTTATCACTTGTAGGATAAGTGATTCTTATGCTGAGATCACGAGAGGATTACGCTGTTACTTTGACAAAGCATTGCCTGCAATGCTTTTATATAAGAAAGAACAAAAGCAGTATAAGGAAGAAATTAAAGGTGACGTTTCACCCTCGGCTGTATATGGAGCTGAGCATCTACTGCGCTTGTTTGGTATGCCCAGTTATCCATTACATGAGCTTTTTCGTGTCTTTGATTCATCCTTTCCTTACAATTCCTCAGTTAGATATTCTTTATAAGAGCTCTAGAACAATTATGTTTGATGTTATTGTAGTTTGCCTCTCTTTATATGATGTACTGTTAGACTGTTGTAGTATTCACTACCTTTGGTGTAGTTGTTTGAACTTCTAAGATGCTTATCAGCAGCCTCAAAATCTTAAACTTCGTATATATTTGTATAAAGCTCCACAAGGAGCCAATACTCAATCCGTGGAACCAACTCGTAATTTTTCTTGAGGACAAATCATGGTCTTTTTTCTTCCAAAAGGGACTGAAAAACAGCAGCCATTCTGCCGCTAGCTTTCTACTTTTACGAGGAACCTTGTTCAACTAACTGAATTTAGTTGTTGCAACCTTGTTCAACTAACTGCATTAAGTTGTTGCTGAACTGGTCTGGGATAGTTGCCAATATCTCCGAAAGCACAATGTGTATGTTTTTTCTTTATTTAGTGATAATCGCTAACTTGGGTATGTCAGTATAGTTTTTCTGTTACCTGGACATGCTGACTGTTACTTTTTCACGACATTGTTTTTTACCATAGTCTTCTGAAAGGGGTTACTTTTGCCACTTCACAGTGAAATTGCCAGAGCTACTCGCTTCTGTGAATATGGAAGAAGATGCGCTTAACAAGCTACAGCATAAAATGTTGGACATTCTCAAGTATGAAGTATTTCTTGATGCTATTTTGTACTTTACCACGGTGTACAACTGTCCGGTGTGCGAAAAATGTTTTTTAACAATTTTGCTAGGCAAATTCGAGTAGAATATCCCGATGTAGTTTTTCTTGATTGATGCCAAATTTGTGTTTGCTAAACGCATGAATGAAATTTGTCAGGTTTCTGCAGAAGAACCAGGTGGCGTTCTTCCTTTCTGCGTACGACGGTGATGCGAAAGGTGCTGATGTGGTGAAAGGCAAATAGAAGCAGATGATGGCCATCTGTATGTTGTACGGGCCATCTTCTGCTGGATTTGTACTGCATAGTTGTTTTAGGCTTGAGTCTAGCTGTTGCTCTGATATTTTATGTCGTCGAATGTGAACTGACCGCCTAACATCAATTTCGATGTAGCTGACCTGCAAATGAAATCTTGTACTGTAGTAGTATTTGTGTAAATTTATGTAGGATCGACAATGGTTTTCTTTTTTAAGAATCTTCACTGAATTTACTAGGAGTCTGGTGAACTCTCAGTTCTCTTATATGTTGTGAATACTTTATGCTTCAGGCAGCATCTGATTACAAGTAGAGTTGAAATAAACTAGGAAACTGGAACCCTTTTTGTTTGGGTTGATGAAATTTTCTCAATTTAGAACTCCAGTTGCAGTCCTGTTATCCTGTACAAGTTGCTGAAGCAGCACCGGCAGTGACATTGTTGACGAAGGCATTGCCAAACAACTGCTACCTCTGGATTACACACACACTTGCACTGTTGAATATATATAGATGATGACAAATGCAAGTACTGTAGTAGTAGGAAATTAATTATGTGGTTAAGCTCGATCGATCCACTGGTAGGTAAATGTGGTTAAGCACGCGCAGATCATACTGCTAGCTACTCCCTCTGTTTAGAAATATAAGATGTTTTAAATTTGTTTTAAATTTATGAAGGAGATGTATCTAGACACCTTTTAGTGTATAGGTTCAATTTTTGGTGTCTAGATATATCTCATTCACAAACCTAAAACGTCTTATATTTTATATTTCCACATAAAGGGAGTAGATCGTACGTCTACCTCCTCCACAAAGAGAGCACGACATCCGTGACAGTATGTCTTCGTGTACGTGTCACTCGACGTTCATGTGTATAGGCGTCCCTCCAATAGAATACTTGCAAAAATCTGAATATCTATTAGATGATCAGGTCGGATTAGATTTTTTTTAAAAAGCAGAGGCCAAATGCCTCGATCTATATTAATTAAGCGGAAGGAATTTGCTCAGTTAATTAACGAAAAATTGGGTGAAAACTGTAACACCCTTGTTTATTTTTTTTAGAGCAAACACCACCACGACGAAAAACTACGACAATTGACCAAGGAGTGGCAACTAGAGAAAAGAAACGCCGACACAGACAAGTCACACGACCAAAACCAACAAACAGCCCAAAAGCTGAAAACATTCATCATGTAAATGTCAACACCTTCACTTTGGCGCCATCCTTCTTGCTTTATTTCAAGTTCGATTTCAGCCTGATCGATTTCTCCTTAAGGAGGAGGCCAAGTCTATTGTCGCTTTCTAGGTTATCGACATGCCATTTAGCAAAAAGATCACAAAGCTTGGTGAAGTTGTCGTCAACCAAGGGGCTCCCATGAGCATGCGCCAACATACGAGCCGCCTCAACCTTATCAACCGCAGATTCCACTCACCCGTTGCTCTCACGAACACTGGCAACAACCCCTACCGGACCCAAGCCCATGACAGACACGACATCCACCACTTCTTCTGTCGGGGTCTTCCGCAAGGGCACCCTCGACACCATCTTCAGGTAAACCGACATTCAACATCTTCTCAGAGCACACTCCAACGAACAAGCCTCCATTTTATCATTATAAGCCGCTCGACATGCCGCGATTGACGCCACCATCAAAGATGGTGACGAGGTGCGAAGCACGGGGGAGCAAGGAACGAAGAAGCCACCTAGACACACGTCGACTGAGGCCTCACGCAAAGGTCGGACGCTTCTGCCACTATGTCCTAGATCTGCGATTGAAACACAGTGAAAGCTGCCTGCAACAACTCATCCAAAGCACCCTTATCAATGTCATCACAAACAACAACATCAGCCCTAGTGTCATGGCACTCTTCAACACCGGGCGAGTGCAGCGACATGCCTCCCTCTCCGTCGTCACTAGCAACTAGTACTCGTCGTGCAGTCACCACACTCTACTTCACCATCCATAGAGCAACCCCCCCCCCCCCCCCAATGTCGCCGTTTGGCGACGATTAACCCTAGAATCGAAATGGTGTTGTTGTGGGAGGAGAAGACGGAGATGGAAGAGGTGGGAAAATAGGGAAAAGACAATATATGAAGTGGTTCGGGGCTACCGACAAATAAATCCTGGACTCTTCCCTATCCCCACCCGTCGGCGCAGCGTCGTGATGGACGGCACACGAGCGGCCGCTTGAAGATGCCATACAACACGCACTCGGAGATGTCAGATAACGTGCACACGAGGGGCTAAAAGGAAGATTCTAAATCGACCCAGCGTTAGGGAGACCTTTATACTTTGGGGTCTGTCTAACTCTCACCTGAACGAGACTTAAGCTAAGAGCAACTCCAACGGATGCTGGAAACAGGCTGCGCGCTAAAATAACTGTCAATTTAGCAGGGGGCTAAAATTCAGACTCCAACATTCACTGTAAATTAGCGCGCGCACAAAAAATTATCCAGCATGCTGCATCCGGCGCACCAAATATAGTGCTTTGGCGAGCGCGCGCATCATATCTCCAGCGTGAGCGATAAAGGTCTAGCGCATCCGGTGGATAGATGTTTTACGCGTACTATATTTAGCGCATCCGGTGAAAACGTTGCCCTTACTTGTTCCGATATGCAAAACTGGATCCAGCGCACACCAAAACTATTTTTCAGCGCCAAATTTTCTGGTCGTGTGTTAGAGTTGCTCTAAGTCTTAGTTAGCTGCGTTGTCAGCTCGGTCAAACTCGGACAGGATTTACACTGAGGATTATAGGGATTGTTTGGATTGAGAGCTATACGCCTGTACCTATGCAACGCATATGGCAGCTATGTTTCTCTTACATAAGAGTAGCGTGTCGGAGTGGTGGGGAGCAACTTTCTTTTTCTTTCTTCAGGTAGCATGTCAGGGCATGTACAATGCGGTGATGTCAACTTACCCTTATGCTCGCCACGTTGGATTTTTGTTTAGTTGGAGAAAAGAGAAACAAGAGAAAGAAAGTTGTCTTCCCTTAGCTAAGGGTTGATCTCTTAAAAATAAGAGAAGACTATTTTCTCCATTGTACCATATGCTTTCTCTTAGCCAACCAATTTTTTACTAAAAATAGTTAATCCTTATTAACTGTTAGAGATAGCAATAAGAGATAATGTGTCAACACCCGGATTTTTAATCCCAGATGCCTGTTATGCCATACATCGCAATCCCAGGATTACCATTTTTGCAAGACATAACAGAATTGGATACCACAATACATCATCCATTACAAATCGTACATAAGTTCTTACACAAATAGGGATCTCATGATCCAGTTCTTAATACAACTTCAAGCAGCGGAATACGTAATAATAACGGTAGCGTAGGTGAAGCTCCACCTTCAGGGTTCACAGGCAATGCTGACGATGGGAGAGGATCCTAGTTGTCGTAACCTTCCTGGGGTCCATCCTCCAGGTACTCCTCTTCATAGTATGGCCACGGGAATAGCCAGGGACAAAGCCATGAGTACTCTTTAAGTACTCGCAAACTAATACTAACAAGTGAAAGGGTTTTTTTTTGTAATAGGACACTAAGCTCTAGGGTTGTTTTGCAAAAAGCCAGATTTATCTACTAAGTTTAGAAGTAAGAGAGCTAATTGAAGTCTATAACACCTAAGTGGGAACTTGTATCTCATGACACAACCCTGTTGTGGTCAAGTCAAAGTCTCAGTTTATTTCACAAGTCTTTTGAAAACATCTGACGGGGAACAGTATGGCCACTCCAACTGTCCATAACCGCGGAAACGGCTATTCGAATAGTTTGACACTCTGCAGAGATTGTACACTTTCACCATAACATTCGATACATCCGTCAGGAACAAATCCTGAATTCCCATACTCAGTATGCGGATAATCAATCCTAACCTTTCAATTACACGCCCTAGTATAAGCACCTCTCCTGTGAGTTTGGACTCCCAACCATGACCAACTGTCATCTTGGATACTGCACATGTGGACAATCTTCACAAGGTAGCCTCATCTCATACCTTGGCTGTGAGGGAACTAATACTAAGGTATATAAGTTTCCAGTCAAGCCCTACCCAATCTTCGGGTATTGTGGTTGTACGATAAAATTGGAATGGTATCGCATCCAGACAACCATCAGTTTTATAAAGGGCTAAGGCTCATGCCTCATCATTTTCATCACCAAAATCATCAAGTGTTCGGAAACACATGTCCAAGACATTTCAATAGAATGATCCATCATTCCAAGGTTTTCATAACCAATTTTCCACCAAGTATTCCCATCTAAAGTCGATCAAGTTTTATGCTTGGCACTAGCATCTACAAATGGGGGTAAGCACTATTGAGGGGTGGTACACTAGTGGAGTTTAACTAAGTTTAATCTTATGCCTTAGGATGACATCAAGATTATCTAGCTTAGGCCAAGTTTTATGCTCTTTATGTAACCTTCAATTCTCTTTCTAATATCCACAATTTACTTAAGTAAGCTCTAAGTACTAGCTTTGATAAATAAATAACGTAATAAAGCTTGTAAGTAAAACTAGGATTGGTTTATCAAGTGGATATGATCACATATGCTTAAGGCATGTAGTTGGCATGATGACAAGCAAGTATTGGCTTGCATAGGTAAAGTGGTCTTGCAAGTGTTAGCTTGCACATTCAACTAGTAGTATCAGGCTTGCACAATATCAGTATAAGCTTGCTAAATTGCAAGTGTTAGCTTGCATTGGTCCACTTGGTTAATAAAGCTTGCCTTGTGCAGAGCAGTGGTTGAAGTTCTCCTCGGCTTCTTCTTCGTAGTATCCTCCTTCCTCCTCGTATCCTTGGTCGGTACTAGCGTCTATAAATAAATACGAGGTACACAATCACCAAACAATACTTAACTACTTGCAATCATCACACAAAAGGGTCCTATAGATGATCTAACATCATCACTAACATTACAAGATTAAGGTTTGGTTTAATTCCTTTTATTTTTAGAAAAGTAATTTCTACTCATTGAAAAACTACTTAAGATTTAATATTCTCCAAACCAAAACATGGGATCATGTTGACACATGTCATCACCACATATTTTAGTCCATGGGAATGTGATTTAAAGTGGTGTCACCATTTAATAAGGTTTTACCCTTTTATTTTAATTAATTAAAGTGGCTAGAAATGCCTATGAGGCATTCTTTTATTACTTGAACAGTCTTTATGTAAGTGAACCTTTATATTTTTATATATTCTAAAAGGTATGGTTAAATGTGATTTTTGAGAGTTGGAATCAACTCAAAAGCTATTATGGTTTTAATTTGAAAAATGTTTGAATGCAGAAAGGCTTCTGCCTTGTTATTTTCACCATGGATGATCTATAGATCCAAATGACTTGAATCCAACGGGCTTGGATTCAGCATTCTCAGACCTTTCTAACAAAATTGGTTTCATTCAATTTGGTTCATTGAATCGACCTGGGTTGATTTTTGAAACTGGGTACAAAATTGAGTTTGAATCTAAATAGAAAAATCTAAATTCAAATGAGTGGGCTGCGCGGGAACTGTTAACGGGCCGGCCCAGTGACACTCCACGGCGCGGGGCTCAGCTGACAGGGGGGTTCCACCGGTCAGTGGCTCTTTAAACGCGAAGCGGTACGGGGCAATATGGGACGTTCGATCTGGTTCTAATCCAACGGCTGAGAGTCATCGTCGACGTTGAGCAACGCCGGCGAGACAGAAACCTAGCGCGGCCAGTGGGGGTTGCTGGGGGCTCACCGGGGTTCGGGCGAGGGTCGGCGAGGCGGGCGAACGACGGCACGAGCGAACTCGAGGGTGGTCGCGGCGGCTCTGGGGTGGGCAATCGTGGCGCCCTTCTTCTCTAGGCGGCCTGCTCGGCGCAATTCGATGCGCTTCGCTCGCTTGCTCCGGACTGAGGTGGGATGGTTCTTGGTGAGAGAGTGGAATGGTGTGAAGAATTGACGGGGAGGCCTCTATTTATAGTCGCGATGGTGAGACCGAACGGCATGGGCGGGCGACGGTGGCGACATGGCTACGGGCTGCTAGAGGCATGGCCGACGGTGGCGATCGCTTGGTGGTCTCCTGGCGATGCTCTATGGCTTTAATGCGCGTGTAGGGGCGGTGCGGTTTGATGCAGAACACCGCGGCTCTGCGGCAGCGGCGTCTTCGACGGTGAGCGGTGGCTATGGGGCACAGGCGGTGCAATGGGCATGTCTGGCGTGTTCCTGGGATGGTGGCGATCATGTATGCACGCGGCGGTAGCGCGATGCGTAAAGCTTGATCGAGGGTGGCGATGGCGCCGCTTCGGCACGGTTGGCGAGAAACGCAGGCGGCGTTCACAGGTCTTGTGTTCAACGTCTTCGAGGCAGGGCTGGTCGAGAGGGGGCAGTGAAGCATGGGTGATCTCCCAGACAAGGTTGGCACGGATAGTTTCCTCCCTAGCTTGCTGTCGACATGTGGGTGGCAAGGGTGGCTTCGGCTATTCACCATTGATGGTTTTGGCAAGCTCACAGTGGTGCTAGTGCTTGGTTAATCTTGCTAGATGATCTACTGAGCTGGTTGTGAGATAGATAGGGAACCAGTTAGGCTCAAAACACTACACACTATAGTGTTTTGATTTTGTTTGATTTGTGTCTGCCAAGTGTTTGATGAAATGGCCGCATGAATTCAAGTTTTGAATTTTGAAAAGATTTTGGTGTGTGTGTTAGGTTGGTGTTGGTGAGTCTGCAGATGCTTGGGTTTTGAAAGTTGAGCTTGTTTGAGTGGTTTTTGAAAAAGTGGGATCTTCCCATATGATAAAGATTCAATTTTGAATTGTCATTTAAACTATGCATTTGAAAGTTTATGGATGATCACAAGGTGGGCCTTGATACTTTGTTATGAGTACAATCAAGGGGTGCAAAGATCCAGAAAAGTTTCTGTTAGGTTTTGAAAGTTTGAGACAGCCAAAGTAGGCATGGGAGTTAAATTGGTCAAAATGACCATTCACTCATTTAGCTTTGTTTTGATTTATTTGTCTTTGGGAAAAGTTTGGGAAAAGTTTAGGTGATGTTTATTTCACCTAAGAAACATTTTACAAGCAAGGAAACACACAAACAAGGTGGTCCAAAAGAATTCGAAATGAAATGCATACTCACATGCATGCTTCCATAATTTTATTTAGAAAAGTTTTTGTTAACCCTAATTTTGATGATTAGAGTTTGGTGATCCAAGTTTAGTATTTTTGGGATGTTACAAACCTTCCCCCCTTAAACAAAATCTCGTCCCGAGATTTGAAAAAGGACGAAAAAGATTACCTAGGATTTGAAGAGATCGGGAAACTCTGTCCTGATGTGATATTCGCGCTCCCAGGTAGCTTCCTCTTCTGTGTGATTGCTCCACTGTATCTTGAGAAACTTGATGCTTCGGGTTTGGGTAGTCCTGAAAGCTTCTTCCAAAATACAGATGGGTACCTCGGGATAGGTCAGGTCATCGTTGATCTCTATGGTCTGGTGGTCGATATTTTTGAACACTTCGGTCTTCTCGGGGACTTCGAGACACTTGCGAAGTAACGAGATATGGAACACATTGTGCACAGATGACATCTCTTCGGGTAGTTCCAATTGATATGACACTTCTTCTCGACGGTTCAAAATCTTGAAAGGTCCGATATATCTGGGGGCTAACTTTCCTTTGAGTTGGAAACGTTGCATTCCCTTCAATGGCGACACTTTCAGATAAACAAAATCTCCTATGTTGAAGGCGAGGTCTCTACGTCTCTTGTCGGCGTAACTCTTCTGTATGGACTGGGCGGTCTTGAGGTGCTCACGAATCTTGTGAACCTTCTCTTCTGCTTCTCGTAGGATATCGGGTCCAAAAATCTGACTCTCTCCTACTTCCGACCAGTTCAAAGGGGTGCGACACTTCCTTCCGTACATGAATTCAAATGGAGCCATTTGCAAACTGGCTTGATAACTGTTATTGTAGGAAAATTCTGCAAATGGCAGACAGTCTTCCCACTTGGATCCATATTCTAATACACATGCTCTCAGCATATCTTCGAGTATTTGATTTACTCGCTTTGTTTGTCCATCGGTCTGAGGGTGATACGCGGTGCTGAAATCTAGGCGGGTTCCTAAACCTTCTTGGACTTTCTTCTAGAATCTCGAGGTAAACTGAGTTCCTCGATCCGATACGATGTTCTTGGGGACTCCATGCAAACTAACTATTCTAGCGATGTACAACTCCACTAGCTTCAAACTCTGATATGTGGTTTTAACGGGCAAGAAATGGGCGACTTTGGACAATCTGTCCACTATGACCCAGATAGAGTCATTTCCCCTACTAGAAGTAGGCAGTCCAGTGATAAAGACCATTCCAACGGAATCCCATTTCCATTCCGGAATCTGCAAGGGTTGCAACAATCCAGTGGGTCTTTGATATCCTGCCTTGACTCGCTGACAAATATCACACTTGGCGATATAGCTTCCGATTTCTCTCTTCACCTTATGCCACCAAAATTGCTCTTTTAAATCTTGATACATCTTAGTTCCTCCGGGATGAATAGAATAAAGAGTATCATGAGCTTCCTTGAGAATAACCTCTTTCAACTCAGAATCTGCTGGTACACAAAGGCGTCCTTTGTACCACAGAACTCCTTCTTCGTCTTCGGTGAATCCAGGTACTTTGCCTATACCGATACGACGCTTGATTCCGTCAATACTAGCATTTCCTTTCTGCGCCTCTTTAATCTGACTGATCAAAGTGGGCTGGAGTTCTATGCTAGCCAAAAATCCTTCACTTACTAATTCCATTCGAAAATCTTCCATCTCTTTGTGCAAACTTGGTTGCTCCTTCAAAATCATGGAGTTCACGCGGCACGGCAATCTGCTAAGGGCATCGGCTACCACATTGGCTTTACCAGGGTGATAGTGAATGTCCAGATCGTAATCCTTGATTAGCTCAATCCATCTTCTCTGTCTCATATTCAGCTCCTTCTGAGTGAATATATATTTCAGACTCTTGTGATCCGTATAGATCTCACAACGGTTTCCCATCAAGTAATTCCTCCATGTCTTCAGGGCTAGAAGTACGGCTGCGAGTTCGAGGTCATGGGTTGGGTAATTTTGCTCATGTTGCTTTAGTTGTCGAGATATATAAGATATAACTTTGCCTTCTTTCATTAGCACACATCCGAGACCGATCTTGGATGCATCACAATACACATCGAAGGGCTTCGTGATATCTGGCATGATCAAGATTGGGGCTGAAATCAATCTCCTCTTGAGTTCTTGAAAACTCGCTTCACATTTGTCGGTCCATTCAAACTTCTTGTCTTTCTTCAGCAATTGGGTCATGGGTCTGGCGATACTCGAGAATCCTTCTACGAATTTGTGGTAGTATCCCGCCAATCCGAGAAATGCATGAACTTGGGTTTGAGTGGTTGGGGCTTGCCAATCTTCTACATATTTCACTTTGGCAGGGTCAACGGCAATTCCTCCGGCTGATACAATGTGACCGAGGAATCCTACCTCATGTAACCAGAATTCACATTTGCTAAACTTTGCATACAGCTGATGCTCTCTAAGGGTTCCAAGAATGGTCCTTAGGTGTAGCTCATGTTCTTCTTCTGATTTGGAATAAATTAGAATGTCATCGATTAAAACAATGACAAACTTATCCAGGAAGTCCATAAAAATCTTATTCATGAGATTCATGAAATAAGCGGGGGCATTGGTTAATCCAAAGGACATAACGGTATACTCGTATAATCCATATCTGGTGGTAAAGGCAGTCTTGGGAATATCCTCTGCAATTTTGAGTTGATGATAGCCGGTCCTAAGATCAATCTTAGAAAACACTTTGGCACGGTCAATGATCAAACAAATCTTCTATCTTGGGCAAGGGGTACTTGTTCTTGATGGTGACATAATTCAACTTCCTATAATCCGTACACAAACGGTTACCTCCATCCTTCTTGTCCACAAACAAGACAGGTGATCTCCATGGTGACGCACTTGGTTGAATCAATCCTATTTCCAGCATGGCATCCAGTTGCTTCTTCAGTTCTGCTAGCTCTGACGGGTTCATACTATAGGGTCTCTGGGCTATGGGTCCGGTTCCGGGGATTAGTTCAATGATAAACTCGATATCCCGATCTAGGGGCATACCGGGCAAAACATCTGGAAATACATCGGGGTATTCACAGACTATCCGGACTTGGTCAATGGTGGGTTGGGCTATACTCTTGTTACACTTGAATTGACGAGGTAAGGTTTCGGATATATGCTCGACTGATATTCCGGCTGTACTAGTCATGGTTATGGCTTTCTTGGCACAGTCAATCAATCCTTTATGTTTGGACATCCAATCCATTCCTAGTACTACTTCCAAACCTTTAGTTCCAAGTACTATCAGATTAGCATAAAAATCTATGCCATGGATTCGGATAGGGACGACTTTGCAAATTTGCCTAGCCTTGGTGGTTGATCCGGGAATTTGAACGATCATAACATGCTTCAGTTTTGTTGGTTGAATTTTACTAGTGCACGCAAATTCTTTGGTGACAAATGAGTGTGATGCACTAGAATCAAACAACACTCGTGTAAGTACTGAATTAACATAAAACATACCCAGCACGACGTCTGGCGCTTCCTGAGCTTCTTCAGCATGCATGAGAAAAAGACGGCCATTGCGGTTGAGTGAATTCCCTAGGGCAAATCTCCTTTCTGGCTGAACACGACGTTGCTGCTGAGCTGGGGCATTGGCATTGGGTGCTGCGACATTCTTCTTGTTGGGGCACTCGTTGGAATAGTGACCCTTATTTCCACAGTCATAACAAGTCACTTGCGACTTGTCCTTTCTTTACTGAGCACAACATTGCTTCGATCCTCGGCAGTGTTGGTGTTGGCGGTAGCATTGTTGTTGTTGAACTTGGGTGGGGCACGGTTGAAATTGCTAGAGTTGCCGGGGTTGTTGTGATTTCCTCCGGGTCTAGGGTTTCCACGGTTGGGATAGGTTGGACGGTTCATCGGGGGTCTGTTGGTTCTTGGGGCAAATCCTGGAGATGGGTTAGGGCGATACTTTTGGGTCTGATGGGTTCCTGGCTGATGCATCATACGACGCTTGCGGTTCTCATTGGCTTGGTTGATCTTTACCTCCATCTGGATAGCAGAGTCAACAAGGGCTTCAATATCCGCAAAGGGGATATTGACTAATACCATCTGCATCTCATCGTGCAGACCATTCAGGAATCTTTCTTTCTTCTTGGCTTCGGTGTCGATCTCATCCGGGGCATACCTAGCTAATGACAAGAATTTGTCACGGTATTCCACTACAGTCATCCGTCCTTGCTTCAGTTCTCTGAACTCGTCTCTCATCCTCTTGATCAAACCTGGTGGCACATGGGTTCTGCTAAACTTGACCTTGAATTCCTCCCAGGTCATCATCTGGCCTCTGGTCATTGCGCGAACACTGTTCCACCATGCCCTGGCATCTCCGGCTAGATAGTGGGTGGCGAACAGAACTTTCTCGTTGGCTTCCACTCCGGTGACTTCTAGGTTATTTTCCATGGTTTGCAACCAATCATCGGCGTCTAGGGGTTCTTCCGACTTAGTGAAAACAGGTGGGTTGGTATTCTGGAAATTCTTGAGTTTAGATCCATGGTTGTCCTGATTTCTGTGGCCTTGGTTGTTGTGGGCTAGCTGGGCTATCTGCTGCAGGGTGGCTAGGTTGGCTTGACGTTCCGCTCTTTCAGCTTCGGTGCGAAGTCAACATTTGCAGAATCTGCAACATCGGGTCCGGGGATGAACCACTTCCTCCACGTGGCATCTGAAGATTGAGATAGATCGTGAGAAAAGAGGGAAATTTCTAAGGTCTTGGGTCTTTGAAAAGTTTTTAAAGTTTGACTCTGATTTTCTAGCGACTTGCTTTTTCATTCATTCATTCATTCATTCATTCATAGCACACAATACAACACACACCACAACAAAGAAAAACAGATGGTTTTAAGAACCATTCTGGAAACTACGATACAGTGGGACCAAATACTACTCACTACGCTAGTGCTCAAGTGCTACTACTCCTCAAAATCTGTGGCTTCATCATCCTCATCATCATCGATGAAGGCGAAATCATCCTCATCGGTGAAGAAATCCATAGCCTGATCCTCCAAAAAATCATCATCATCGCTGAGATAGGAGTAGGGGTCTCCACGAAGATCCTCTCCGGCATTCTCCCTTTCTTCCAACTGCATGTCTCTCTTGTGGATGGTCTCCTCCAAAGATGAGATACGGTGGCAAAGACGGGCAATGATACGCTCCTTCTTGTCGAGCTGACGGCGGCGAGACTTGCGATACTTTGCTAACATGGCGATGGTCTGATCCTTCGTCTTGATGATGGCAGACTTGTGGTTGGAGTAGTCACGGCAGTTATCCAACTCCTGCTGACGATCGTACATCATGAAGCTAAGGTGGTCCAATTGAGTCTTCAGTTCGGGGTGGTATGGTGCTTCTAGTGGTTGTCCATTTGCATCACGCCTCGGGCAAAACTCAAAGCGAGTACCCTTGATCTGATTGATGCTCTGCCCACACAGACGGGAAAGAGCTTCCTGCATGGCCCTGGCAAGTCCATCGAGCCAGTTGTTCTCTCTTAAGGTAAACTGAATTCCTTCCGCAGTGGGAGGTTCAATCTTTCCTCGGAGACTTGCAGCAATTAGCCACTGCAGATCTTATCCTCCTTGATCATTGAGCTGAGCTCCGAAGAACTCGGGGTGCGGACGCTCCAGAAGTTCCGAAAGCTGGTCCAAATCCCTCTCAAAGATAAGATCTCCTCCATTCCCCAACTGATAAAACTTGCTGTACGTCATGTCCATCTATAAGAATATAGGATGAGTAAGTTAGTAGAGTGATCAAGTGTGTCAAAATTTTATGTATTTTGCAAGAGTTTTTGAGGAACATGAATTTTCATGAAGAATCAAAGGGATAAGAATGAGAATAATTTTTTGTAAATATTTGTTTTCTTTGGTTTTGAAACTAAGTTTTTGATTCAACGTCCAATCTAACTAGGGTCTCCTATGGTCAGTATGGCTCTGATACCAACTGTTCAACACCCGGATTTTTAATCCCAGATGCCTGTTATGCCATACATCGCAATCCCAGGATTACCATTTTTGCGAGACATAACAGAATTGGATACCACAGTACATCATCCATTACAAACCGTACATAAGTTCTTACACAAATAGGGATCTCATGATCCAGTTCTTAATACAACTTCAAGCAGGGGAATACGTAATAATAACGGTAGCGTAGGTGAAGCTCCATCTTCGGGGTTCACAGGCAATGCTGGCGATGGGAGAGGATCCTAGTTGTCGTAACTTTCCTGGGGTCCATCCTCCAGGTACTCCTCTTCATAGTCTGGCCACGGGAATAGCCAGGGACAAAGCCATGAGTACTCTTTAAGTACTCGCAAACTAATACTAACAAGTGAAAGGGGGTTTTTTGTAATAGGACACTAAGCTCTAGGGTTGTTTTGCAAAAAGCCAGATTTATCTCTACTAAGTTCAGAAGTAAGAGAGCTAATTGAAGTTTATAACACCTAAGTGGGAACTTGTATCTCATGCCACAACCCTGTTGTGGTCAAGTCAAAGTCTCAGTTTATTTCACAAGTCTTTTGAAAACATCTGACGGAGGAACAGTATGGCCACTCCAACTGTCCATAACCGCGGACGCGGCTATTCGAATAGTTTGACACTCTGCAGAGATTGTACGCTTTCACCACAACATTCGATACATCCGCCAGGAACAAATCCTGAATTCCCATACTCAGTATGCGGATAATCAATCATAACCTTTCAATTACACGCCCTAGTATAAGCACCTCTCCTGTGAGTTTGGACTCCCAACCATGACCAACTGTCATCTTGGGTACTGCACAGGTGGACAATCTTCACAAGGTAGCCTCAGCTCATACCTTGGCCGTGAGGGAACTAATACTAAGGTATATAAGTTTCCAGTCAAGCCCTACCCAATCTTCGGGTATTGTGGTTGTACGATAAAATTGGAATGGTATCGCATCCAGACAACCATCAGTTTTATAAAGGGCTAAGGCTCATGCCTCATCATTTTCATCACCAAAATCATCAAGTGTTCGGAAACACATGTCCAAAACATTTCAATAGAATGATCCATCATTCCAAGGTTTTCATAACCAATTTTCCACCAAGTATTCCCATCTAAAGTCGATCAAGTTTTATGCTTGGCACTAGCATCTACAAATGGGGGTAAGCACTATTGAGGGGTGATACACTAGTGGAGTTTAACTAAGTTTAATCTTATGCCTTAGGATGACATCAAGATTATCTAGCTTAGGCCAAGTTTTATGCTCTTTATGCAACCTTAAGCTCTAAGTACTAGCTTTGATAAAGAAATAAAGTAATAAAGCTTGTAAGTAAAACTAGGATTGGTTTATCAAGTGGATATGATCACATATGCTTAAGGCGTGTAGTTGGCATGGTGACAAGCAAGTATTGGCTTGCATAGGTAAAGTGGTCTTGCAAGTGTTAGCTTGCACATTCAACTAGTAGTATCAGGCTTGCGTAGTATCAGTATATGATGGGTTTCGTGGCATAGTAAATCAAAATTTTCTACGGATGCGAACAGAGGGAAAGCCAAGATCTAATCTAGGAGATGCAAACAACGAGAGAGATTGGATTAGATCTTCATACCCTTGAAGATTAAGATGTGAACGTTCGTCGGAACGTGGGTGATGTAGTCGTACTCACTTCTCCTCCTCGCGATCCGATCCGATCTAGCACCACAAGTGGCGATGCCTCCGTGAGATGCACACGTGCAACACCTCGACGTCTCCTCCTTCCTTGGTCCAGCAAGTATGGTGGAGAGATGGGTTGGATCTACAACGCGACGGCGCGGTGCAATCGGTGGAGAATTTCTGCAGCAGGGCTTCGCCTACAAGCAGTCGGGAGGGAGAGAGGAAGGGCAGCAGGGCGGCTAGGGTTGGAGGGGAAGGTGTAGGGGGTTGGTGCGCCCCCACCCCTCTTTATATAGAGGGGTGGGCGCAGCCCTAGCCCCTCCCCCAAGCCAAGGTCGGCGGCCCCAAGGAGGAAGAGTGGGGGGCAAGGAAAGCCCCCTTCTAGAAGCTCTATCTAGAGTTTAAACCTCTCTTGGCCGGCTGGGCCCTATGGGGCCTTGTGCCCCTGGCCCAATGCGTCCAGGGCACTCCCTCATAGGCCCATGCCCCCTCCCGGAAGGTGGGGCCACGTTGGTCCCCTTCTGGAAGGTTCTAGAAGCTTCCGGTACAATACCGATTAACCCGGAACAATTCCGAACTCCAAAAACTGCACTGCCTTATATGATCCTATTCTCCAGACCACTCCAGAACCTCTCGTGATGTCCCGGATCCCATCCGAGACTCCGAACAAAAACTCATAAACCAATTATCCAATCTATCCTAGCGTCGAGACACGTTAAGTGTGTGACCCTGCGGGTTCGAGAATATGCAGACATGATCTTCTATCAATAATCAACAGCGGGTCGGAAACCCATATTGACTCCCACATTCATTGATGATCATATCGGATGAACCACGATGCGAGGATTCAATCAATCCCATATATATATATTCCCTTCGTCTCGCGATATTTTACTTGCGAGATTTGATCGTCGGTGCGTCATACCTAGTTCAATCTCGTTCACAGCAAAGTACTTTACTCGTTCCGTAATCCGATATCACTTTGTGATTAACTCCTTAACCACATGCTTGCAAGCGGTGTTGATATCGATTACCGAGTGGGACCAGTATATCTCTCCGACTTGGGAGGACAAATCCCATCTCGATACATACAACCATGAGATACTTTCCGATCACACGAGACACCTTTATGATCACCCTCTCATAGGATGACGTTTGATGACCTCAAAGCTTTCTTCTGATACCAGGGAGTTGTATTATCTCATGGTCTAAGGAATACAATATTTGACATAATAAAAGCTTCGCAAAGACGAACACGATGACACGATCTAATTGCTTCGCTTAGTTTGGGTCTGTCCACCATATCATTCCCCAATGATATGATCTCATTATTAATCGACAACTCATGTCCATGGTTAGGAAACCTTAACCATCATTAATCAATGAGCTAGTCCATAGAGGCGTACTAGGGACACGGTGTTGTTCACAAACCACACAAGTATTAAAGTTTCCGCTTAATACAATTCTAGCATGGAATATAAACATTATCATGAACAAGAATTATAATAATAACAACTTTATTATTGCCTCTAGGGCATAATTCCAACAGTATAAGCTTGCTAAATTGCAAGTGTTAGCTTGCATTGGTCCACTTGGTTAATAAAGCTTGCCTTGTGTAGAGCAGTGGTTGAAGTTCTCCTCGGCTTCTTCTTCGTAGTATCCTCCTTCCTCCTCGTATCCTTGGTCGGTACTAGCATCTATAAATAAACACGAGGTACACAATCACCAAACAATACTTAACTACTTGCAATCATCACACAAAAGGGTCCTATAGATGATCTAACATCATCACTAACATTACAAGATTAAGGTTTGGTTTAATTCCTTTTATTTTTAGAAAAGTAATTTCTACTCATTGAAAAACTACTTAAGATTTAATATTCTCCAAACCAAAACTTGTACTTTGCTAATCTTTAGATCTCCATCTGCTATATAATCTCGGATTATATGAAACTTGCGGTTGATATGCTTGGTCTTTGGATGATATCTTGGTTCCTTAGCGAGTGCTATGGCGCCAGTGTTGTCACACAATATCTCCAGTGGGTCCAATGCACTTGGAACCACGCCAAGCTTAGTGATGAAGTTCCTGATCCAAACTCCTTCACTTGACGCTTCTGCAGCAGCCATGTATTCCGCTTCTACTGTAGATCCCGCGATCACGCTTTGCTTGCAGCTTCTCCAGCTCACAGCTCCTCCATTCAAAATATAAATGTATCCTGTCTGAGATTTAGAATCATCCTTGTCGGTGTCGAAACTAGCGTCGACGTAACCTTTCTGACATGTTCATCACCCCCATAGACTAAGAACATTTCTTTAGTCCTATTCAGGTACTTTAGGATGTTCTTCACGGCTGTCCAGTGTTCCACCCCTGGATCACTTTGATATCTGCTTGTCAAACTAAGAGCATTGGACACATACGATCTAGTACACAGCATGGCATACATGATAGAACCTATGGCCGAGGCATAAGGCACTTTGCTCATAGCTTCCATATCATTTACCGTAGCTGGACACTGAGCCTTGCTCAATATCTTACCTGACAACGTAGGCACTGAACCTTTCTTTGCCTTATCCATTCTGAACCTTTTCAGAACTTTGTCTAGGTATGTACACTGGCTTAAAGCTATCAGGCGTCTTTGTCTATCTCTATAGATCTTGATGCCCAATATATAAGCAGCTTCACCTAGGTCTTTCATTGAAAAACACTTGTTCAAATAACTCTTCACATCGTTAAGCATGTTAATGTCATTTCCAATAATCAATATGTCATCCACATATAGTACCAGAAATGTCACCGAGCTCCCACTCACTTTCTTGTAGATACAAGCTTCGTAGCAATTTGGAACAAATCCAAAGCTCTTGATCACTTGATCAAAACGAAGTTTCCAACTCCGAGATGCTTGCTTTAGTCCATAAATGGAACGCTCAAGCTTGCATACTTTATTAGCATCCTTAGGATCGACAAAACCTTCGGGTTGCATCATATACAACTCTTCATCAATGTTGCCATTGAGGAACGCAGTCTTGACATCCATCTGCCATATTTCATAATCATGAAACGCAGCAATTGCTAATAAAATCCGAATGGACTTAAACATCGCTATGGGAGAGAAAGTCTCATCGTAGTCAACACCTTGAACTTGTCGAAAACCTTTCACGACAAGACGTGCTTTATAGACGTTAACATTACCATCCGCGTCCGTTTTCTTCTTGAAGATCCATTTGCACTCAACGGCCTTTCGGTCGCTAGGAGGGTCCACCAAAGTCCATACTTGGTTTTCGCTCATGGATCCCAATTCGGATTTCATGGCTTCTAGCCATTTCTCAGAGTCTGGGCTCATCATCGCTTCCTCATAGTTCGTAGGTTCACTGTCTTCTACTAACAAGACAGTCAAGATAGGGTTGCCATACCACTCGGGAGGGGCCGCGACCTTGTCGACTGCGACGTTCGATGTGACATCGTCCAAGCTTCATGATCCTTGTCATTAGCTTCCTCTATTGTTGGTGCAAAGTGATCGGAACAATTTCAGGTGCTGCGCTACTCTCCAATTCAAGAGAAGGTTCAATAACCTCGTCTAGCTCTACTTTCCACCCACTCACTTCTTTCGAGAGAAACTCCTTCTCAAGAAAGGAACCGTTCTTTGCGACAAACACTTTGCCTTCAGTTCTGTGATAGAAGGTATACCCAATAGTTTCCTTAGGGTATCCTATGAAGACGCATTTCTCCGCTTTGGGTTCGAGCTTGTCCGGCATCAACTTCTTGACGTAGCCGCATCCCCAAACTTTAAAGCGACAAGCGAGGTTTAGCACCAAACCACAGTTCATACGGTGTCGTCTCAACGGATTTAGATGGAGCCCTATTTAAAGTGAATGCAGCGGTTTCTAATGCATAACCCCAAAATGATAACGGCAAATCAGTAAGAGACATCATTGATCGGACCATATCTAATAGGGTTCGATTCTGGCGTTCAGACACACCATTGCGCTGTGGTGTTCCGGGTGGCGTGAGTTGCGAGACAATTCCGCTTGCTTTAAGATGCGTGAGAAAATCATAACTTAAATACTCGCCCCCACGATCGGATCGTAGAAACTTGATCTTTCTGTTATGATGGTTCTCCACTTCATTCTGAAATTCCTTGAACTTTTCAAATGTTTCAGATTTATGTTTCATTAAATAGATATACCCATATCTACTTAAGTCATCGGTAAAAGTGAGAAAATAGCGATATCCACCGCGCGTCGAAACACTCATCGGTCCGCATACATCGGTATGTATGATTTCCAACAAGTCCGTTGCTCGCTCCATCATACCGGAGAACGGGGTTTTGATCATCTTGCCCATGAGGCATGGTTCGCATGTGTCAAATGATTCAAAATCAAGAGACTCCAAAAGTCCATCAGAATGGAGTTTCTTCATGCGCTTTACACCAATATGACCTAGACGACAGTGCCACAAATAAGTAGTATTATCACTATTTACTTTGCATCTCTTAGCCTCAATGTTATGGATGTGTGTTTCATCCTTTTCGAGATTTAGAAGAAATAAACCATTCACAATAGGTGCATGACCATAAAAGATGTTACTCATATAAACAGAACAACCATTATTCTCCGATTTAAATGAATAACCGTCTTGAAATAAACACGATCCAGAAATAATGTTCATGCTCAACGCAGGCACATAATAACATTTATCAAGGTTTAAAACTAATCCCGAAGGTAAAACTAAGGAGAGCGTCCGACGGCCATCACATCAACTCTTGATCCGTTGCCAACGCGATCGTCACCTCATCCCTCAAGACGCCGTCTATTCCGTAGCTCTGTTTGAGTTATAAATATTAGCAACGAACGGTATCAAATACCCGAGCACTACAACGAGGGCTAGTAAGGAAAACATCAATAACATGTATATCAAATATACCTTTGATGGTGCCAGCCTTCTTGTCCGCTAAGTACTTGGACGATTGCGCTTCGATGACCCTTGTCCTTGCAATAGAAGCACTTCGGTGTCCGGCTTAGGACCAGACTTGAGCTTCTTCTCAGCGAGCAACGCGCTTGCCCTTCTTGAAGGGCTTCTTTGCTCCTTACCTTTCTTAAAGGTGGGCTTGTTGACCATCAACACATGATTATCCTTTTGATGTCCACTTCCGCGGCCTTCACTGCGAAGAGCTCGGTGATCGTGTCGATGGAACCAATCTGATTGTGAGTCACTACAAAACTTTTGTAGCTGGGAGGAGTGATTGCGAGAACCTGTCAATCTTGAGCTCCTCTGGAATCGTGCATTCCAGTTGCTCACATGCGTTGAGTGTAGCCCGTCATCTTAATGGCGTGCTCACTAACGGAACTCCTTCCTCCATCTTGCGATTAAAGAACTTCTCGGAGATCTCATATCTCTCGAGCGGGCCTGAGTCCGAAACATGGTTTTCAGCTCTTGAGAATCTCAAAGGGCCGGGATAGTCTTCAAAACGATTTTGAAGTTCGGTTCCATAGCAAACAACATGGTGCTCTTAATCAC
This sequence comes from Avena insularis, assembly GCA_023614405.1. Taxonomy (NCBI): domain Eukaryota; kingdom Viridiplantae; phylum Streptophyta; class Magnoliopsida; order Poales; family Poaceae; genus Avena; species Avena insularis. Next base: position 1,600,528 of record CM042690.1, read on the forward strand.
ACCATAATCATCTTTACGCCGATCGATAGCAGTTTTCTCATCAGCCGTGAATTGCAGGGGTCACCTAACGCTTTCCCAAGGACATAGTCCTTTTGACCGCCAGAGAGAATGATTCTTAGATTGCGGAACCAATTGGTGAAGTTAGACCCATTGTTCTTAAGATTTTCTTTCTCAGAAAAAACGTTGAAGTTGAAGTTGGACTTAGCCATGTGATCTACAATATTTGCAAGTACAAATTAGACTATGTTCATGATAACTAGTTCAACTTTTAATCAAATTACTAGATGAACTCCCACTAAATTCAACATCCCTCAAGTTGTTTAGTGAACACGATCCAAATTCACCACACCTAATCCGATCTTCACGAGAAGAGATGTGGTTTCAATGGTGGACAACGAAGTGTCGATCATATCATTCATATGACTCATGCTTAACCTTTCAGTTCATGTGTTCCGAGGCCATGTCTGTACATGCTAGGCTCGTCAAGTTAGACCCAAGTATTTCCGCGTGTGCAAAACTGGCTTGCACCCGTTGTATGTGAGCGTAGAGTCTATAGCACCCGATCATCACGTGATGCTTGGACACGACGAACTTTCGCAATGGTGCATACTTGGGGAGAACACAGTTTTGTTCTTGATCTTTAATTGAGGCATCATCTTATAATGCTACCGTCGCGATCTAAGCATGATAAGATACATAAAAGGATAAACATCACATGCATATAACTTTATGTGATATGGTATAGCCAATCTTCGCGCAATGATCTCCATCTTGTACGTGCCGGCATGATCTCCATCACTCCACCATGATTTCCTCCACCACGAATAGCAACTACAACTATTGCTAACTACTTAGCGATAAAGTGAAACTATTACATGGCGTATAAGAAGTTGACACACAGGTCATACACAATTATAAAGACAACCATATGGCACCTGCCGGTTGTGTACTCATCGACATGCAAGTCGTGAAACATTACAAAACATGATCATTGCATACATTATACACATCACATCTTGGGCCATACCATATCACAGAAAACACTCCCTGCAAAAACAAGTTAGACGCCTCTACTTTGTTGTTGCATGTTTTACGTGGCTTATGGGAGTAGATGCTAAGAACGATTCTTACCTACGGAAAGCCACAACGGTGATATTATGGTTGCCAAACTCCGGTGTTAATCCCATGACAACTATAGTGAGAGAAACTGACATCCACCAGCCGCATGTGTGCAACAAGCCACACGTCAAGTGTGGAGCCGGTCTCGCGAACGACGTCGCGTAAGGTTGGCCTAGACCGCTTCAATCTCACTATCCCGTGTTATAAGAAGAACACAAACAAGAGGCTTGCAACAGAAAACATCAATGCCCGCAACAACCATGTTGCGTTCTACTCGTGAAACACATCTACGCATAGATCTAGCTCTGATACCACTGATGGGTTTCACGGCATAGTAAATCAAAATTTTCTACGGATGCGAACAGAGGGAAAGCCAAGATCTAATCTAGGAGATGCAAACAACGAGAGAGATTGGATTAGATCTTCATACCCTTGAAGATTACCTGCATGAGCGTTAAATCGGGCGTGGGTGATGTAGTCGTACTCACTTCTCCTCCTTGCGATCCGATCCGATCTAGCACCACAAGTGGCGATGCCTCCGTGAGATGCACACGTGCAGCACCTCGACGTCTCCTCCTTCCTTGATCCAGCAAGTATGGTGGAGAGATGGGTTGGATCTACAACGCGACAGCGCGGTGCAATCGATGGAGAATTTCTGCAGCAGGGCTTCGCCTACAAGCAGTCAGGAGGGAGAGAGGAAGGGCAGCAGGGCGGCTAGGGTTGGAGGGGAAGGTGTAGGGGGTTGGTGCGCCCCCACCCCTCTTTATATAGAGGGGTGGCTGCAGCCCTAGCCCCTCCCCGAAGCCAAGGTCGGCGGCCCCAAGGAGGAAAAGTGGGGGGCAAGGAAACCCCCCCTTCTAGAAGCTCTATCTAGAGTTTAAACCTCTCTTGGCCGCCTGGGCCCTATGGGGCCTTGTGCCCCTGGCCCAATGCGGCCAGGGCACTCCCTCATAGGCCCATGCCCCCTCCCGGAAGGTGGGGCCATGTTGGTCCCCTTCCGGAAGGTTCTAGAAGCTTCCGGTACAATACCGATTATCCCGAAACAATTCCGAACTCCAAAAACTGCACTGCCTTATATGAATCTTATTCTCTGGACCACTCCGGAACCTCTCGTGCTGTCCCGGATCCCATCCGAGACTCCGAACAAAAACTCATAAACCAATTATCCAATCTATCCTAGCGTCGAGACACGTTAAGTGTGTGACCCTGCGGGTTCGAGAATATGCAGACATGATCTTCTATCAATAATCAACAAGTCCGAAACCCATATTGACTCCCACACATTCATAGATGATCATATCGGATGAACCACGATGCCAGGATTCAATCAATCCCATATATATATTCCCTTCGTCTCGCGATATTTTACTTGCCCGAGATTTGATCGTCGGTACCGTCATACCTAGTTCAATCTCGTTCACAATAAAGTACTTTACTCGTTCGTAATCCGATATCACTTTGTGATTAACTCCTTAACCACATGCTTGCAAGCGGTGTTGATATCGATTACGAGTGGGACCAAGTATATCTCTCCGACTTGGGAGGACAAATCCCATCTCGATACATACAACCCAACAGATACTTTCCGATCACCTGAGAGACACCTTTATGATCACCCTCTCATAGGATGACGTTTGATGACCTCAAAGCTTTCTTCCGATACCAGGGAGTTGTATTATCTCATGGTCTAAGGAATACAATATTTGACATAAGAAAAGCTTCGCAAAGACGAACATGATGACACGATCTAATTGCTTCGCTTAGTTTGGGTCTGTCCACCATATCATTCCCCAATGATATGATCTCATTATTAATCGACAACTCATGTCCATGGTTAGGAAACCTTAACCATCATTAATCAATGAGCTAGTCCATAGAGGCGTACTAGGGACACGGTGTTGTTCACAAACCACACAAGTATTAAAGTTTCCGCTTAATACAATTCTAGCATGGAATATAAACATTATCATGAACAAGAATTATAATAATAACAACTTTATTATTGCCTCTAGGGCATAATTCCAACAGTATAAGCTTGCTAAATTGCAAGTGTTAGCTTGCATTGGTCCACTTGGTTAATAAAGCTTGCCTTGTGCAGAGCAGTGGTTGAAGTTCTCCTCGGCTTCTTCTTCGTAGTATCCTTCTTCCTCCTCGTATCCTTGGTCGGTACTAGCGTCTATAAATAAACACGAGGTACACAATCACCAAACAATACTTAACTACTTGCAATCATCACACAAAAGGGTCCTATAGATGATCTAACATCATCACTAACATTACAAGATTAAGGTTTGGTTTAATTCCTTTTATTTTTAGAAAAGTAATTTCTACTCATTGAAAAACTACTTAAGATTTAATATTCTGCAAACCAAAACATGGGATCATGTTGACGCATGTCATCACCATATATTTTAGTCCATGGGAATGTGATTTAAAGTGGTGTCACCATTTAATAAGGTTTTACCCTTTTATTTTAATTAATTAAAGTGGCTAGAAATGCCTATGAGGCATTCTTTTATTACTTGAACATTCTTTCTATAAGTTAACCTTTATATTTTTATATATTCTGAAAGGTATGGTTAAATGTGATTTTTGAGAGTTGGAATCAACTCAAAAGCTATTATCGTTTTAATTTGAAAAATGTTTGAATGAAGAAAGGCTTCTGCCTTGTTATTTTTACCATGGATGATCTATAGATCCAAATGACTTGAATCCAACGGGCTTGGATTCAGCATTCTCAGAACTTTCTAACAAAATTAGTTTCATTCAATTTGGTTCACTGAATCGACCTGGGTTGATTTTTGAAACTAGGTACAAAATTGAGTTTGAATCTAAATAGAAAAATCTAAATTCAAGCAGGTGGGCATGAGGAACTGTTAACGGGCGGCCCGGTGACACTCTGCGGTCTTGAGGCTCGGTGACAGGGGGTTCCACCAGTCAGTGGCTCTTTAAACGCGAAGCGGTACGGGGCAATATGGGACGTTCGATCTGGTTCTAATCCAACGGCTGAGAGTCATCGTCGACGTTGAGCAACGCCGGCGAGACAGAAACCTAGCGCGGCCAGTGGGGGTTGCTGGGGGATCACCTGGGTTCGGGCGAGGGTCGGCGAGGCGAGCAGCGAAGTCGGACGGCAAACTCAGGGGTGGTCGCAGCTCACGGGTGGATTTAAATCGACGGCGCCCTTCTTCTCCAGAGGCGGCCTGCTCCGGTGCAATTCCGGCGATGTGCTGCTCGCCTTGCTCCAGGACTGAGGTGGGATGGTTCTTGGTGAGAGAGGAGTGGAATGGTGTGAAGAATTCGAGCGGGGGAGGCCTCTATTTATAGTCGCGATGGTGAGACTGAACGGCATGGGCGGGCAACGGTGGCGACATGGCTACGGGCTGCTAGAGGCATGCCGGCGGTGGCGATCGCTTGGTGATCTCCTGGCGATGCTCTATGGCTTTAATGCACGTGTAGGGGCGGTGCGGTTTGGTCTGGAACACGCGACGCTCTGCGCGGCAGAGGCGGCGTCTTCGATGGCGAGCGGTGGCTATGGGGCACGGGCGGTGCAATGGGCATGTCTGGCGTGTTCCTGGGATGGTGGCGATCGTGTATGCACGCGGCGAGGGCGGCGCGCTACGGTGTGGGCTTTGCCGAGGGTGGCGCTCGCGACGCCGGCATGGTTGGCGAGGCGTAGCGGCGTTCCTGGGTGCTATGTTCGACATCTTCGAGGCAGGGCTGGTCAGAGATGGGGCGGTGAAGCATGGGTGATCTCCCAGACAAGGTTGGCACGGCTAGTTTCCTCCCTAGCTTGCTGTCGACATGTGGGTGGTAAGGGTTGCTTCTGCTGTTCACCATTGATGGTTTTGGCAAGCTCACAGTGGTGCTAGTGCTTGGTTAATCTTGCTAGATGATCTACTGAGCTGGTTGTGAGCTAGATAGGGAACCAGTTAGGCTCAAAACACTACACACTATAGTGTTTTGATTTTGTTTGATTTGTGTCTGCCAAGTGTTTGATGAAATGGCCGCATGAATTCAAGTTTTGAATTTTGAAAAGATTTTTGGTGTGTGTGTTAGGTTGGTGCTGGTGAGTCTGTAGATGCTTGGGTTTTGAAAGTTGAGCTTGTTTGAGTGGTTTTTGAAAAAGTGGGATCTTCCCATATGATAAAGATTCAATTTTGAATTGTCATTTGAACTATGCATTTAAAAGTTTTTGGATGATCACAAGGTGGGCCTTGATGCTTTGTTATGAGTACAATCAAGGGGTGCAAAGATCCAGAAAAGTTCCTGTTAGGTTTTGAAAGTTTGAGAACAGCCAAAGTAGGCATGGGAGTTAAATTGGTCAAAATGACCATTCACTCATTTAGCTTTGTTTTGATTTATTTGTCTTTGGGAAAAGTTTAGGAAAATTTTATGTGATGTTTATTTCACCTAAGAAACATTTTACAAGCAAGGAAACACACAAACAAGGTGGTCTAAAAGAATTCAAAATGAAATGCATACTCACATGCATGCTTCCATAATTTTATTTAGAAAAGTTTTTGTTAACCCTAATTTTGATAATTAGAGTTTGGTGATCCAAGTTTAGTATTTTTGGGATGTTACATAATGCATTGTAGAAATTATATATTATGTCTTCTCTAAATGTCGTGGAGTGCTAAGAGAAGACATGTCTTGCCTAGCATTGTACGTGCCCTTAGGGCATGTATAGTACTAGAGAGAGCATGTCTTCTCTTAGTTCTCCATATCATCTAGAGAAGTCATTAGAGATAAGTCGTACAATGCATTATCCCTTAGTGTCATCTCTACCAATTAGTGAGAATTCTCTATTTTTAGTAAAAAATTGATTTGCTAAGGAAAGACATATGGTATAACCAAAAAATTAGCCTTCTCTTATTTCTAAGAGATCATCTCTTAGCTAAGGGAAGACAACCCTATATTTTTTATTTCTCTCTCCTCCAACTAAGCAAATATCCAACGTGGCGGTCATAAGAGAAGGCTGACGTCATTGCGTTATACATGCCCTTAGAGTGGTTAGACGCATCACTAGTGTTTTTTTTGCATGAGAGGTAGTGTGTCTACTGGTGCATCATTTTATACCCAACATTTATTTTATGTTTTGGAAGAGCAAAATTAGCTCTCCAGCTTTAATGAAATTAGAAACTGTTAAGCCAGTTAGCTATCAGAAAAAGAAATCGTTGCGATCTACTTCCAGAGTTCCAACCCATTGGTAACTATGAAATACTAGAAAAACATGTTATAAAACCAGTAATTGCGATCTCTCTTGTATCTAGAAAGTCTAACCCTACTTGCAACATGAGAAAAATCTAGTTACAATCCCACTTGCAACCAAAAAATCTTGGTTACAACCTCACGTGCAACCGGTGAATCTCGGTTGTAAACCAATTGCAACTCGAAAGAACTTTAGTTACAAACCTATTTGCAACTGAAAAATAGTTCAGTTGCAATCATACTTGCAACTGAACAAAATCCTAGTTACAATCATAGAAAAATATCGTTGCAACTCTGCTAAGACCCACATAAAATAAGAAAATGTTTTAAATGAAATATATAGAAAATATAAAAAGGAACACCCACACTAAACCCTACAAGAACAAAAATCAACTTGCCTCAAATTACAGAACAACAATATATAACACACAAATGGAAAAAAGGTCTTAGGCCTAGGATGCACACACTAGCCTCGTAAAAAGCACCAATTCTAGCCCATTCAGTCATCCTAGCCTGGAAAAAAAAACCATTCACATGAATCTCCATACACACCTGATGGTTACAATATCATTTTCAAAAATCTATTTGTAACTAGAAAAATCTTAGTTGTATCCCCACTTGCAACTAGAAAGCATCGGTTGCAACGCCACCTGTAACTAAAATTCTCGGTTGCAACCCTACACGTAGCTCGGAAAATCTTAGTAGCAATCCCAAATCAAATCGAAAACCTTAGGTTACAACCTCAGTTGCAACTACAAAAAACTTTAGTTACAACCTCACTTGTAGCTAGAAAAAGATCTATGTTACAACCACACTTGTGACTAGTAAAACTAATTTTAGAACTAGTTCTAGCTAATTATACAAAAAAAAACTCAAAGAGTAACACAAAAAAGACTATAAAAACAAAAGTCTACGTGACAAAGAAAAAAAAAGCCAAAAAAGGACTATATAAGCAGCGACATCACACACGAACACTAGCAAGAAAAAAACAAACGATGTAGTCAGCTAGCCTAAATGTATACAGAAAGGCATGGGCTATGGGCCTCCGGCCAAGTCACGCGCGCCTAACAGAAATCTTGGAAGGGTTAGATTGAACGGTTAGGAGTTTGACTATGACCTAAGCTACGTCTCAGCTAGCTGAGAATTAGCAATTTTCTTTATTTTGTGCTTCGAATAACACGGTAGAGTTGAAATAAACTAGGAAAGTGGAACACATTTGGTTAATTGGTTTGAATTGACGAAATTTACAATTAGGTGGCGAAACATAGGGAGCAATGAACAAGCAATCGATTAGGTGGTATACATGTTCACCAAAACATGAAAAGGAAATATACAATAGAACACTTTCTTTGTGACATGACATGTACGGGGGACACAGGAAAGTAAGCATGCCATATTAATCTGCCATGTACCGATCGACAGCATAACCCTCATGCATGGGAAGAACAAAGGACATGCACGACAGCAACGCTCGAACAGACGTCGGCGTTCGTGCACGCCTATGATGGCTGGCCTACACGACCGCCGGGAAAGGGCTGAGCCGCGGCGAGGCGCGGAGCAGCAGCGGGTGCTTGCGGGCGCACACCAGCCCGTCGGCCTCCTCCATGTCTATCACATCGCCAGCAGAGCCGGGGACGACGGCCGCCCAGTCGAAGCACTGCACGAGCGCGGCCACGACGGCGGGCACGGACTGCAGGGCGAGCCCCATGCCGGGGCACCCGCGCCGGCCGCTCCCGAACGGCAGGTACTGGAAGTGCTGCCCGCGCGGCTCCAGCCCCGCGTTGCCGCCGCCGGCCATGAACCGCTCCGGACGGAACTCCAGCGGCGCCTCCCAGTAGGCCGGGTCGCGGCCGATGGCCCACACGTTGATGAACACCGCCGTCCCCTCCGGCACCGTGTACCCGCCGCCCACCTCCATCTCCTCCGTCGACTGACGGTGCGCGATCGGCGCCGCGGGACGCAGCCGCAGCGTCTCCTTGTACGCCGCCTGCAGGTACGGCAGGCTCGCCACGTCGCCCTCCCCGGCGATCCTGTCGCGGCCGACCACGGAGTCGATCTCGTCGCGTACCTTGCGGAGGCACTCAGGGTGGTTCATCAGCTCCGCCAGCATCCACTCGATCATCGCCGCCGACGTGTCGGAGCCGGCCGTCACCACGTCCTGCATCCGCATGTATCCGTTACATGCGCGAGAAGAATTAAATCATTTGTCGACAACAACAAGAAGAAAATCAATTGAAATAAGCTGCTTGAGATCTTACGATGACGAAGGCTTTGATCTTCGTCCTGGTGAGCTTCACCTCCGCCGTCGTCTCGTCCTCCATCTTGTCCAGCAGGATGTCGAGCAAGTCCTTGCTCGCTGTCGCCGTCGACGTCTTCTTCTCTGTCGACTCTCCTCCGTCCCCGCGCATCCTCCTGGCCTCGCGGGCGTCCTCCTTGTGCCTGATCATGTCCTCGAGCAGCGCGTCGAAGCGGCGGTGCACATCCGCGGCGCGGCGGCCGAGGCCCTGGAGGTCCCATCCTCTGCACACGGCGATGTAGTCCTCGACGTTGAAAGCCCCGACGAGCTCCGCCACCGCCTTGACCAGCGCCTGCGCCTCCTCCGTGACGCTCCCGGGCACCGTGCTCGCCATCATCCTGATGATGGACGTGTTCGACATCCGGATCAGCGCGCCGGTCAGGTCCACCGCGGAGGAGGAGACCAGAACGCTCTGCAGCAGGGACACGAGGCCGGCGCGGCGGATGGGGCGGAGCTGCTCGACGGTACGGGGCCCCAGGAGCTCGGACATGCATAGCCTCTTCATGAACCGCCAGTGCGGGCTGTATGGCGCGAAGGCGAATCCGTCGGAGCCGTACGCGAACTGGCGGGCCACGGCCGTGAGCGGCCGCTCCGAGATCTTGCCCTCGTGGCTCCGGATGAGCTCGCAGGCCACGTCCGCGGAGCTGGCCACGACGCAGTGGGTGGACCCGAGCCGGATGTGCATGAGCGGGCCGAGCTTGGCGGCGAGGTCGCGGAAGGTGCGGTGCACCGGCGGGCGCACGAGGTGGAGGTGCCCGATCACCGGCAGGCTCCACGCGCTCGGCGGCAGCCGCTTCCGCCGGCCGCTTCCTCTGTTCGTCACGGCGGCGATGAGGAGGAGTATCGCGGTGGCCAGCGCGACCGCGAGGAGGGTGGCCGTTACTGTGTCCTGCATCAGCTGCTGGTGCAGAAGCAGCACCCGGTGCTCCATGCTGGGCGACGCCATTGCCATGCCCACCACCTGCTGCTAGTGCTAGCTACCTCTGGATTTGCACACTCGCACTGTTGAATATATATAGATGATGAGAAATGCAAGTGCTAATTCCTTAATTATGTGCTTAAGCTCGCGATCGACCCATGCATATTGGTAGGTAAATTAATGGGCCATCACGAGCAAGCTTTCTTAGGATCGTTCAAGCTCACCCCCCCTTTCCCAGTCTTGTCAGTTGTCACTATAGTGTCAGTGGGTGTTGAGATGCGTATACCGAACCCTCGGCACGTACGTACGTATACGGTGCCGTGTACTCCGTACTGCGGTGGGCACGTCAGCTGGGAGGGGGGGTTGGTGGCTAGCTACGTCGTCCACAAAGAAAGCACGACATCCGTGACAGTCGAGGTTCATACCCGTTGAAGCTATTACTGGGCCAGGCCGGGCCGGGCTCGCAGCAGCAGCTCAGCTGAAGCAGTTAAACATTTGATGCCATTGCTGCTTTTTTTTTTAAAAAAAAGAGCCCTTTATCACTTAAAGGTAAGTTTAAAATGAAGCGAGGATTTTACTTCCCCAGCCTCTGCACCAACTAGGAATACACATAGCCAATACCATAATTTTCAAACTTGAATAAATTACATGAGTATTAGGATAGTCTGGTCCTTAAGTATAAATAGAAACCTTAATTCGTTTTCGTAAGGATTTGAACTCAGGTGTTGGATTTATACATCTATTCTCCAAACCAATTGAGCTGGGCTCGCTTCCCCTGACGCTATTGCTGCTACATCTGGATTACATACACGACTCTCTCTGTCATTACATGTAGTACTACATGTACCCAGGATTGCCAGTACTGTTAAACCTTAGCTACTTGCCTAATTATACATACACAGAGGGCGTACATACTCGCTCTGTTTTAAAATATAAGATGTTTTAGCTTTGTGAAAGAAGTGTATATAGACCTCTTTTAGTGTCACACTATATATACTTCTTTCCAGGGGCGGATACATGTGCAACTATGGGGGTGCACAGGACACCGGGTCGAACTAAATTTCTTTGTAAATTAGCTATGTTTCACCATGTGTGCAACACCTAATACAAGTAAATTTTTATCTGGGGTACCACCGTGCACCCGGATCATCACTTCTCTAGCTCCGCCACTGCTTCTTTCACAAAGCTAAAACATCTTATAATTTAAAACGGAGGGAGTACTTGTTAATGGGTTAAGCTCGATATCGATTTATTGCTTTTTTGTAAGATAAAGTAGTGGGCAAGTCTAAGTCATATGGATCATCACGAGCAAGTAGTGTCCTTAGGATCGGGCAATTGGCTCATTCTTGGCCCGGTCACTTGCATATCATGGTGGGTGGTGCCGCGCAAATCATACCGCTAGATCGTCCACGTCGCGCAAAGAGAAGAAAAGACAGGACAAACATGCATGTGCATGGCGCATCTCTCTCTCTCTCTGAGTATTAGATTTAATTAGTTTTCCTTTAAAAATTATAGTATAGTATATGTTGCGGAACGTGCCTATGTGTGTCCAGATTAGCATATCTTAGATTCCTAGGTCTCTGCTTATGTCACGATTTCATAGACCTTGTATCAATACCTGAAGTTATACTTCCTCTTTTTTAAAATATAAGATGTTTTAGATTTATAAAGCAAATGTATTTAGACATTTTTTAATATACAGATTCACTCAACTTTGTGGTGAATCTATACACTAAAAAAAGTATAGATTTATTTTCTTCACAAACTATATGTTCTTTGATGAATCCTGTTTTTGAGATACATCATTGATGAATCTACGATGTACTCTCTCCGTCCCGGTTTAAAGGACATAATTTGCAATTCTGGTCCTAGGTGTTTTCTAATTGATCCATTTTATAGTATGGAAAAGAACATGCACGAGGCGAAGAAGAGCTAACAAAGTGTTCACATTTGTTCACATATGTGCATACAAGTATTTTATTCTTTTTACATCGAAGTAATTATATAGATTAAATAATTTTTTGTCTAAGTATTTTGGGATTGCTTGGTTTGCAAATTATGTCCCTTAAACCGGGACGGAGGGAGTACATGAAAAAGAAAGTTATAGCGGGCTAGCATGCCTCTCGTGTTAGGCATGCAACACGGTGGCGGATGGCTCCAAGCCATGTTTGACAAAGAGTAGTTTTATAATCGATTAAATTATAAAATGCCAGATCAACACAAGAAATGATAAGTTGAAGTGAGAAGACTGAAGTTGATGACATTATAACACTGAAGCCTGATTTTGCTCTAAATAGGCTTTCGCTCTGCTATAATAATATATCAATCAATCAATAACTGCGAACCATTGTTAGGGCAAATAACACATATCATGCCTAAAAGAAACTAGAAAGAAAACGAAGAAGAGAAAATAATGTCGACAACGATGGCTCGATGAAAACGAGAGATGACTCGCAATCTCCGCCGCGCCGCGTACCAAGCGACACCTCTAAGAAAGAAAGAGACGATAACGACGATGTTGCCCAAACATGTATGGGGTTTCCCTCAATACGCTACGAGAGGTGGGGAAGAGGTACACCGACACCCTTTATAAAGGACGATGACACCCGCAGGCGCCACCGCGTCGGTGCCTAAACAACAAGGATTTTTCCCGACCCCCAAAGAACCACACATATTGATGATTTGTAGCGCTCAACCAAGCTTGCCAACCACCAGCACACACCACCACGGTCTTCCAATGACCACCTGTCGTCTCACCGTGACCCATGTTGCAAGGCCGGTAAGACCGAGAAGGAAGGAACTCCAGCGAAGGGTGGAAATACAGTAGCACGCGGGAGGGAACGACCTCCACCGATAGTGGTGATAGCCGACCGGATGCAGCAGGGACACACCAAGCCCTTATCAGCCCAGCCAAACCCAAATTGGGCTCGTAAAGCCTCGCCACCACACTGGAGTGGGCACGTCATAGTTTCCACCACCCTCGGCACCAGTCCCTGCTCCTCCATCCACTAGGGGCACCACACTGTTGAGGCGGCTCGCCTAGGCCCAGATGAGGCCCAAAGGACCTAGATTTGGGTTGGAAGGGCGCCATCAGCCGTGCTCCGGCGACCATACGGTCGCACTCAACAACCACGACACCTTGCCGCCAAGTAGAAGCCTATCACCGCCATGGCCACCCGGCCATGCCAGACCACTGCCAGGTAAAACCTCATCCGCGCTGGCCACCGAGCACTGCGTCACCATGCTACCGAGCGGGACTTGCCGCACCACCACACCGCCCCTCCACCCACCGCTGCAAAGGGAGCCTGGTACATCGGAAACGTATCTATAATTTTTGATGTTCCATGCTTGTTTAGTATCTACTTTGCTTTGCTTTATCTACACTTTGAGGTGTTTTTATATGTTATCTGGTACTAACCTATTAACAAGATGCCATAGTGTCAGTTGCCTGTTTTCTTCTGTTCTTGGTTCCAGAAAGGCAGAAAATCATATTCTCGGAATTGGACGGGACAAAAGCCAAAGTCAATATTTCACCATGGGGAACACGGAGCCAGAATACGAGACGGAGGGGAGGCACCAGGGGGCCACACCCCCTGGTGGCACAAGCTAGACCTAGCCGCGCCTGGGAGGGTGTGACCACCCTGGCTGCCCCTGCCTTGTAGGGGTTCGTAGCATGGAAAACAAAAAAATTCTATCGCATGCACACAAACAAGACAAGATCTATCTACTAGATTGTAGCAACGAGTCGATAGAAGCACTCACCCTCAAAGATTCCAAAGCGGTTAACGAGAGCAGAATCTCGTGGGTGATGTAGTCGTACACTTGCCGATCTCAAGATCGCGTAGACGATCCTTCCGGCGCTGCGTTCGGCGCTTTCATGATCAGTCACACGTTGATTTTCGATGAAGACCTTCCTCTCCCTTGTTCCAGCAGGCAGCGGATGTTGTAGTTCTCCTCTCGCGATTCTGGCAGCACGACGGCGTGGTGTCGGAAGTAGAGGGAAGATCCCGTAGGGCTTCGCCTAAGCCGGTGCGAGTTATGGTGGATTTAGGGTTTCCCGGTGATCTAGGGTTTAGAAGACCGGGAGGAGGAGGAGGAGGTGTCGGCGGCGGCTAGGGCAGCGGCGACGGACCGGCGGCAGCGGTGGCTTGGCGCGGCGGCGACTTGAGTGTGGGAGGGCTAGGGCTTGGTGTTTTGGGGCAGCCCTCCCCCTCTATTTATGAGAGGGGGGCAGCCTTGGGAGGAGTGGGTTTGAATCCAAACCCAAACCCAAGTTGGATTGAGAGAAGTGTAGGGGTTCGTAGCATGAAAAAACAAAATTTTCTACCGCATGAACACACAATCAAGATCTAATCTATGATCAAGCCAAGGTCTATCTACTAGATTGTAGCAACGAGTCGATAGAGGAACTCACCCTCGAAGATTCCAAAGCGGTTAACGAGAGCGGATTCTCGTGGGTGATGTAGTCGTACTCTTTCCGATCTCAAGATCACGTGAGCGATCCTTCCGGCGCCGTTAAGCAGCGCTCCTTGATCGGTCACCGTTAAATTTTCGATGAAGACCTTCCTCTCCCTTGTTCCAAAGGCAGCGGAGGTTGTAGCACTCTCCTCGTGATTCCGGCCTGACAGCGTGCAGGAAGTAGAGGAGATCTCATGAGGCTTCGCCTTAAGCCGGAGCGAGTATGGTGGAGTAAGAGAGGGCCTTGGGGATCTACGGATTAGAAGCACCAAAGGGGTGGTGTGGCCGGCGGCTAGGGCTTGGAGAAACCCTAATTCGGCGGCTAGAGGATCCCTAGGTGGCGGCAACACTTGGAGGGGTGGTGGCGCCTAGAGCTAGGGTTTTGGGTGGAGAGAGGTGTGTTTGGAGGGGCAGCCCTGCCCCTTCTTATATAGGTGGGAGGCCAAGGGAGGAGTCCCTCCCAACTCGGATCCCTAGTGGGCCGGCGGTGGAGGAGGAACTCCTCCCCAACTCGGTTTCCCACCACTTCACAAAATAGCCGTTTGACTTTTCAAATTGGCGTTTGACTTTTCAAACTAGGATTTGATTAAACCCTTTATTTTGTTCAGCGATGACACCTAGTACATGATGCAATCATACCAACTTGATATAACACATTCATGTACCCTTCCCCTCCGGAGTGCCGGACATTCCGGAACCTTCTAGAACATTCCCGATGAAAACACCGGAACCATTCTCCAACCCCGAAACATGACTTTCCTTATATGAATCGTATTCTCCGGACCATTCTGGATCTCCTCGTGATATCCCGGATCCCATCCGAGACTCCGAACAACATTCGGTCTCTTACTCATCATTCCATAACTACTCAACAACATCGAATCCTTAAGTGTGTCTCCCTACGGTTCGTGAATTATGCAGACATGATCGAGACACTTCTCCGATCAATAACCAATAGAGGAATCTGAAAATTCATATGGCTCCCACATATTTCTACGATTACTTTGCGATCAAATGAACAACTTACATACGATACCAATTTCCCTTTGTCTCACGATAGTTTACTTATCCGAGGTTTTGATCGTCGGTATCTCTGCATACCTAGTTCAACCTCGTTACCGATAAGTACTCTTTTCTCGTTCTCGTGGTATGTGATCCCTTGTGAGCCAGTCACATGCTTGCAAGCTAATTGGATGACATTCCACCGAGAGGGCCCAGAGTATATCTATCCGTCATATGGATGGACAAATCCTACTCTTGATCCATGTGTCTCAACCCATACTTTCCGAACACTCAATGCCACCTTTATAGCCACCCAGTTACGGTGTGGTGTTTGATGTCATCAAAGCATCCTTCCGGTGATGGTGATAAACATGATCTCATGGTCGAAGGAATTAGGTTACTATGTATCAGAAAGCTTATAGCAAATGAACTATATTAAATGACTTGATCTTTATGCTACGCTTAACTATAGGAGTATGTCCATCACATCATTCTCCTAATGATATGACCCTGTTCTTAATAACATCTCTATGTTCATGATCAGGAAATCATGATCATATATTAACCAACAAGCTAGTTTTACAAGAGGCTTTACTAGGGACTCTTTTATGTTTACAAATCACACAAGTATTAATGTTTCCTGTTAATACAATTATAGCATGGTATGTAAACATTTATCATAAGTATGAAGATATGATAATAACCACTTTATTATTGCCTCTTGGGCATATCTCCAACAGTCTCTCACTTGCACTAGAGTCAATAATCTAGTTTCAAACCTTTGTTTATTCAATACCTATGGCTTTCTGGTGTCGTATGTACACGATTGCTAGTGGTCAACTGATCTCCGGATCTGACACTTCCAGGTCCGTGTGTAATTGCATGTCTTTGCGTCTCTACGCATCACTCATTCTCTAATGAGATGGCTTTGTACAAATTTGGTCCTTTGGTGTGACCATTAGTTCTTTGGGGTTAAAACATGTTGATAATATTGTCGTACAATATATCTTCATAGTATTATCCCTGTTGTGAACTACACCTAGTTTGATAACAAACTACTTGACACAAATGCCCTCTTTTGCTGCTATAACAGTAGTTATATACTTAGCCTTTTGTTGTAGTATCTGTCACAATATCTTAACTTTGGAACTCATCCAAATCCATTATGGAACTTACTTTCCATCATATTGTGCCACCCTCAGTTTAGATTGAGATAAACTTAATTTGTACTTCGTGACAAAACTAGTATCAATGTAGTACTTTTACAATGAACTAACCATCTATTTGTCACTGCTACAAAACAATATGTTCTTAGTTCTTCCAAAAGATCATAAGAATATCCTTACTATCGTCCAATGATCATCTTATGAATCATTCTGGTATTTGCTCACATCATTTAGAGCATAGGACATATCTGGATTTGTACATATCATAGCATGATTGATATAAATACTCTTTGTGATATCAAGTATCAATCTATACTTGAATCTTTGTTTCACTTATCAAGTGTCAATACACTAGAATATATCATCAATATTGAACTCATTCAATCCTTTCTGTGTGACAAGAACCTTTCTTATAGTTTCTATATTGAACTCATTCAATATATCGTCTATGTACTTTCGGCACAACCATATTAGCGTCTATTGATGCCAAATATTTGGGTTTTGCCTAAGTCTTTCATCAAGATGAAATTCTTATCCTGTGTTAATAAAAGATACATTATTTCCAATCAACAACATTTCTTCCACATAATGTATTAGAAACATGTCTTAGCGCTCCCACTTAATTTTTTGCAAATGCAAGCATCTTCATCGTCTCCGATGAAATTAAACTCTTTTAACAGTTTCATCATAGTGAAGATTCCAACTCCGCGATGCTTACTTCAACTATTGAAGTTTTCATATGCTTTTAGCATCCTTTGAATTAACAAAACCCTTTGGACCGTGTCATGCACACGTCCTTGGTAACCATTCTATTAGAAGAACTTGTTTTGTTTATTCAACACATAACAAAATTATATGTCGTGGTTGCTACATTAATCCGTCTAGACTAAATATCGCTTAATGAAAGATCAGATCTTGTCATAGTCAACTCTTTGAACATTGTCGTGAACTCTTTCCCGACATGTCGATAATTTCATAGATGTGAAACATCCATGTCTATTTCTTTATAGATCCAAATACGATTGTAAGGTCTTGTACCTTTCCAGAGGGTCTTTCAAGTTCAAAGCTTGATCTCTCGTATATGGAACTATCACGGATTTCATGGCTTCAAGCCATTTGACGGAGTCAGGGCCCATCATCGCTTCTTTGCATGTAGTCGGATCATTATTGTCAAATAATGATTTAACTCTCAAATCTTGGTATTTGATTGTTTACCCGACCTACTTGTTTCAATAGGAACTTAGTCCTCCGTGACCACAACCTTTGAGTCACGTGAGCCATGAGCATTGTTGCTGCCTCCGGAACACTTTTCGGCGCTGCGCAACTCTGCACATATAGCTAAGGTTCTTTTAACCTTATCAAAGTTCTATTGTCCTCCCACTTATTTTTTTTCATGAAAAATTCCTTCTCAAAGAAACTTGACGTTCTAAGCGACAAACACTTTTGTCTCCGGTGTTATGGAGGAATAGTTATTCAAAATAACATACAAAGATAGGTTCATCCGACTTTGGTTGCAAACATCTTTCTTATGCATAGCATACCAATGTTTAAGAAAGGACAACTTGGGTTTTATCCCAAACCATAACTTTATATGGTGTCAATTCAACGGATTATGATGGAGCTCTTTTCAGTGGAAAAACGGTAGTCTCTAAAGCTTTTAATCTTTAAAATATAATGACAGTTTTATGAATTATACCTTTGATCTTACCATGTCAAACAAGGTTTAATTACATATCTCGGATGCTCCATACTCTTATGGTGTTTCGGGAAATGCAAATCCACAGAATGATTCCTTAAATCTTAGGTATTATGCTAAACTCGTAACTCAAATATCTTCCTTTATGATCTTATCATAAACTATTTATATTCTTGTTACAATGATTTTGCACTTCATCTTGAAAATCTTTGAACTTTTCAATTGTTTCATACTTCATCCTTATTAAGTAAATATTCATATATTCACTCAAATTTTCAGAGGAAGCATATGAAGTTGAAATCCATCGCTCTTGACTACACATAATGGACTTCATACAACAATATGTACAAGTTCCAATAAGCTAGTCATTCGTTCCCTTTTGGCCTATGAACGAAGTTTTAATTATCTCTAGAAAAGTTTCACAAGCGGCATTTGATCAAAAATCAAAAGAATCCAAAATTCCATCCACATGGAGTTTCTTCATGTTTTCTTTCCAATATAATTTAAACGGCGATGTCACTTCCTAAATGATCTTTCAATCATTTTGTCTTTCGACATTTGTAGCACTAGTTTTATGGATGTGATTTCTACAACGAGATTTGTGAATCATCCATCTTTTATGGATTACGGCAATTAATTGAACAACCCTTTTGTTCTCATAATACCTGATAAAACAACTCTTGAAGGCAAGCTTTTAACGAGCAACACAATAAACCTTTATTTGTTCTCGATGAACATCATCACATATTCTTTTGCTAGTTACTTAGGCCATTATGGTTCATGAATTGTGTTGTTTTGTATGACGATTCATACCAACAAATTCAGTATCAAATACTTAAGAACCACATTGTTTAATAAGCAAAGAATATATCCATAACATGTATATCATCTATATACTTAAGCTGAACAATTCTAGTCTTTTCTTTTCTGCCATATACTTATGAGATTCTCTTTCAGTATTTCCTTTTATGTTTGAAAGAATCTATCAACATCAATAGTGGAGCCATATACATGACACATAGTCCAAAGCATGTATAGTAAAATACCAATGTCTTTGGACTTGCACTTTGAAGTAGATCACCATCATCAAATGTTTGGTGTTCTTTCAAATTCCTTTCTTTAGTAATCTCTTGGTGTAGTAAACATTTTACCTACATCAAATATTCACCCTTATCATGGAATCATCCATGATCAAACTACTTTTAGCTTATAACGGTGAATCACGAGTATAATGTTGCTCTCCAAAACCTTTTGGAGATTTAGGACAACTAGTGTCTCCAACCTTTTGCAAATTCTCATCAAATATGAGAACATGACTTTTGCTATATTATACTCTATCATGTTACAACCAAAACTTCGTTTCAGATATCACAATATCTTCCACACATCATGGTTTCTGAAACAACTCTTTCATCTCCTAGATTACCTTGATATTGAAACTATCTTTCGAATATCAAGAATCATGGAGACAAACATGATACTTATATACTAACACTAGAAATTGTCACTCTTGATTTAATACCAATTATTAAACTTCATGGAGTAACCGAAACTTACTGAAAGTTTGCAATAGGACTATTAAACTTTAGATTAACACTTCAAAACAATACGATACCAGTTCGTAAAGTAACTAACCAGAATTCTATAGTTCTATCATCTCAATTATAACTAAGCGCAAGGTGGTAAACGGATGCCAATGACTACAACAACTATGCAAATTCACTTTGATTTAATTTATGATAAATAGTGTTCAACTTTTAATCATATTGCCGTTGAACTCCCACTCAAAACAATATCCCTCACATTGTTTTAGTGATCACACGAACCAAATCCACCACATCAAAACCGATCATCACGAGAGTTGATGTAGCTTCAATGGCGAACAATCAACATGTTCATCATATCTACTATATGACTCATGCTTTACCTTTCGGTAATCCGTGTTCCGAGACCATGTCTTTACATGCTAGGCTCGTCAAGATCAACCTTAGCTTCCGCATGAGCAAATATGGCTTGCTCATGTTGTATACACTCGCAGAATCTAACACACCCGATCATCACGTGGTGCTTCGAAACAACGAGCTTTAGCAACGGTGCTTACTAAGGATGAACACTTTAAAACTTGAAATTGTGTGCTTGAGGGATCATCTTATAATGCTACCGTCGTGAACTAAGCAATACAAGATGCATAAAAGGATTAACATCACATGCAATTCATAATATGTGATATGATATGGCCTTTCTTCTCTGTGCTTCCGATCTCCATCTTCAAGCACGAACATGATCTCCATCATCACCGGCATTGCATCAAGGTCAATGACGCCGCTCCATGGTTGTCGTCCACCAGCTTCAACTATTACAACTACTTTGAATAGACACGCGGGTCTTAACAGAATTTAAAGACAACCATATGGCTCCTGCCGGTTGCCAACTTACAATAAGAAATATTGCATACATCAAATATAATCACAATCATGGCCATATCACATCACAGCACACCCCTGCAAAACAAAGTTAGACGCCTCTACTTTCTTTGCATGTTTTACGTGGTTTGGGGCTTTCAATAAGTGACGTTCTAACTTACGAACAAGAACCACAACATTGATACTAGTATTGACAATCACCCGTTGTAAATTGAATCTTAACTATGCTGGAAGAAACAGGCACCCGCAAAGCCACTTATGCAATACAAGTTGCATGTCAAGCGTGGAGCAAGTCTCATGAACGATGTCATGTAAGGTTAGCCTGGGTCGCTTCATCCCAACATCCCGCAAGATGCAAAGTACACAAGAAGCAATCGACAATAAAAGCATCAACGCCCACAATGACCATTGTGTTCTACTCGTGCAACAGATCTACATATAGACACGGCTCTGATACCACTGTAGGGGTTCGTAGCATGAAAAAACAAAATTTTCTACCGCATGAACACACAATCAAGATCTAATCTATGATCAAGCCAAGATCTATCTATTAGATTGTAGCAACGAGTCGATAGAGGAACTCACCCTCGAAGATTCCAAAGCGGTTAACGAGAGCCGATTCTCGTGGGTGATGTAGTCGTACTCTTTCCGATCTCAAGATCGCGTAGACGATCCTTTTCGGCGCTCCGGCAGTTGATCGGTCACACGTTAAATTTTCGATGAAGACCTTCCTCTCCCTTGTTCCAGCAGGCAGCGGAGGTTGTAGCACTCTCCTCGTGATTCCGGCAGCACGACGGCGTGGTACCGGAAGTAGAGGGGAGATCTCGCAGGGCTTCGCCTTAAGCCGGAGCGAGTATGGTGGAGTAAGAGAGGGCCTTGGGGATCACGGATTAGAAACACCAAAGGGGTGGTGTGGCCGGCGGCTAGGGTTTGGAGAAACCCTAATTCAGCGGCTAGAGGATCCCTAGGTGGCGGCAACACTTGGAGGGGTGGTGGCACCTAGAGCTAGGGTTTTGGGTGGAGAGAGGTGTGTTTGGAGAGGCAGCCCTGCCCCTTCTTATATAGGTGGGAGAGCGCAGATAAGGGGAGGGGAGTCCCTCCCCAACTCGGATCCCTAGTGGGATGGCGGTGGAGGATGAACTCCTCCCCAACTCGGTTTCCCACTTTCCCACCACTTCACAAAATAGCCGTTTGACTTTTCAAATTGGCGTTTGACTTTTCAAACTAGGATTTGATTAAACCCTTTATTTTGTTCAGCGATGACACCTAGTACATGATGCAATCATACCAACTTGATATAACACATTCATGTACCCTTCCCCTCGGTCGGACATTGGAACCTTCTAGAACATTCCCGATGAAAACACCGGAACCATTCTCCAACCCCGAAACATGACTTTCCTTATATGAATCTTATTCTCTGGACCATTCCGGATCTCCTCGTGATATCCCGGATCCCATCCGAGAGTCCGAACAACATTCGGTCTCTTACTCATCATTCCATAACTACTCAACAACATCGAATCCTTAAGTGTGTCTCCCTGCGGTTCGTGAATTATGCAGACATGATCGAGACACTTCTCCGATCAATAACCAATAGAGGAATCTGGAAATTCATATGGCTCCCACATATTTCTACGATTACTTTGCGATCGAATGAACCACTTACATACGATACCAATTTCCCTTTGTCTCACGATAGTTTACTTATCCGAGGTTTTGATAGTCGGTATCTCTGCATACCTAGTTCAACCTCGTTACCGATAAGTACTCTTTTCTCGTTCCCGTGGTATGTGATCCCTTGTGAGCCAGTCACATGCTTGCAAGCTAATTGGATGACATTCCACCAAGAGGGCCCAGAGTATATCTATCCGTCATATGGATGGACAAATCCCACTCTTGATCCATGTGTCTCAACCCATACTTTCCGAACACTCAATGCCACCTTTATAGCCACCCAGTTACGGTGTGGTGTTTGATGTCATCAAAGCATCCTTCCGGTGATGGTGATAAGCATGATCTCATGGTCGAAGGAATTAGGTTACTATGTATCAGAAAGCTTATAGCAAATGAACTATATTAAATGACTTGATCTTTATGCTACGCTTAACTATAGGAGTATGTCCATCACATCATTATCCTAATGATATGACCCTGTTGTTAATAACATCTCTATGTTCATGATCAGGAAACCATGATCATATATTAACCAACAAGAGCTTTAATTCTCTCTCATAAATGCTCACACCAAGTGACCTAGGATATGATCCAATCATTCCACTTACCCATGACACATTCATGGACCATTCCCCTTCTGAACCGGTGAACCTTCTAGAACCTATCCGATGAAAACATTGAAATCATTCCCGAACTCCGGAATCGGACTTTCCTTATATGAATCTTATTCTCCGGACCATTCCGGGTCTCCTCGTGATATCCTTGATCCCATCCGAGACTCCGAACAACATTCGGTATCCCTAATAACATTCTATATCTACTAAACAACATCGAATCCTTAAATGTGTCTCCCTACGGTTCGTGAATTATGCGGACATGACCGAGACACTTCTCCGATCAATAACCAATAGAGGAATCTGAAAATTCAAATGGCTCCCACATATTTCTATGATTACTTTGCGATCGAATGAACCACTTACATACGATACCAATTTCCCTTTGTCTCACGATAGTTTACTTATCCGAGGTTTTGATCGTCGGTATCTCTGCATACCTAGTTCAACCTCGTTACTGATAAGTACTCTTTTCTTGTTCCCGTGATATGTGATCCCTTGTGAGCCAGTCACATTCTTGCAAGCTAATTGAATGACATTCCACCTAGAGGGCCCAAAGTATATCTATCCGTCATATGGATGGACAAATCCCACTCTTGATCCATGTGCCTTAACCCATACTTTCCGAACACTCAATGCCACCTTTACAACCACCCAGTTACGGTGTGGTGTTTGATGTCATCAAAGCATCCTTCCGGTGATGGTGATTAGCATGATCTCATGGTCGAAGGAATCAAGTTACTATGTATTAGAAAGCTTATAGCAAACGAACTATTGAAATGACTTGATCTTTATGCTACGCTTATCTATAGGAGTATGTCCATCATACCATTCTCCTAATGATATGATCTTGTTATTAATAACATCTCAATGTTCATGATCGAGAAACCACGATCATCCATTAATCAACAAGCTAGTATTATAAAGAGGCTTTACCAGGGACTCTAATTTAGTTTACAAATCACACAAGCATTAATGTTTCCGGTTAATACTATTATAGCATGAATGTAAACATTTATCATAAACATAAAGATATAATAATAACCACTTTTATTATTGCCTCTAGGGCATATCTCCAACAGTCTCCCACTTGCACTAGAGTCAACTAATCTAGATTACATGGTAATATACCGAACACCCATGGCGGTTTGGTGCTGGTCATGTTTTGCCCTCGGGAGAGGTTTAGTCAACGGATCCGCCACATTCAGATATGTGTGTACTTTGCAAATCTTTATGTCACCATCTTGGACATGCTCTCGAATAGCGTGAAAACGTAGCTTGATATGCTTCAGCTTCTTGTGTGACCTTGGTTCTTGCGCATTGGCTATGGCGCCCATGTTATCACAATAGATAGACATTGGGTCCAGCGCACTTGGAACCACACCGAGCTCTGTAATGAACTCCTTCATCCATATCGCCTCTTGTGAAGCCTCCAAAGCAGCTATGTATTCTGATTCAGTTGAAGATCTCGCCACAACGCTTTGCTTTGCACTCCTCCAGCTAACTGCTGCACCATTCAAAGTAAATACGTATCCAGATTGAGATTTAGAATCATATGGATCGGTGTTCCAACTAGCATTGGTGTAACCATTAACAACGAGTTGTTCATCACCTCCATAAGAAAGAACCATATCCTTAGTTCTTCTCAAGTACTTAAGGATGTTTTTGACCGTTGTCCAATGATCCACTCCTGGATCACTTTGATATCTGCTAGTCAAACTAACAGCATATGCAATGTCGGGTCTTGTACATAGCATGGCATACATAAGAGATCCTATGGCTGAAGCATAGGGAGTCTTACTCATCCTTTCTCTATCTTCTGCCGTTGCAGGACTTTGAGTTTTACTCAAGGCCGTATTGGGCAACATGGGCAAGAACCCTTTCTTGCTATCTTCCATTCCAAACCTCTTTAGAACTTTGTCCAAATATGTACTTTGTGACAATGATATTAGGCGTCTCGATTTATCTCTATAAATATTTATGCCTAATATGTAAGCTGCTTCGCCAAGATCTTTCATTGAAAAACTATTATTGAAATAATCCTTGACACTATTAAGAAGGTCTACATCATTCCCAATCAACAATATGTCATCTACATATAGTATTAAGAATGCTACAGAGCTCCCACTCACTTTCTTGTAAATACAAGCTTCTCCATAAGTTTGTATAAAACCAAAGCTTTTGATCACCTTATCAAAAAGTTGATTTCAACTCCGGGATGCTTGCTTCAATCCATAAATGGACCGTTGAAGTTTGCATACCTTGTTAGCATCTTTAGGATAGACAAAACCTTTGGGTTGTACCATATACAACTCTTCATCAATGTCTCCATTGAGGAACGCCGTTTTGACATCCATCTGCCATATCTCATAATCATAATATGTAGCGATTGCTAACATAATCCTCACAGACTTTAGCTTCGCTACCGGTGAGAAAGTCTCATCGTAGTCAACTCCTTGAATTTGTCGAAACCCTTTTGCGACAAGTCGAGATTTATAGACAGTAACATTACCATCAGCATCTATTTTCTTCTTGAAAATCCATTTGTTCTCGACAGCCTTCCGGCCATCCGGTAAGTCCACCAAAGTCCATACTTGGTTTTCGTACATGGATCCAATCTCGGATTTCATGGCTTCTTGCCATTTATTAGAATCTGGGATCATCATCGCTTCCTCATATGTCGCAGGGTCATCGGTGTTGTCCACCAACATGACACTCATAACGGGATCATACCAATCAGGAGTGGTACGAGTTCTCGTTGACCTGTGAGGTTCCGTAGTAACTTCAATCGAAGTTTCATGATCAACATCATTAGCTTCCTCTCTTATTGCTGCAGGCGCCATAGGAACTACTTCCGGTGCTGTGCTATTCGCAAGTTCAAGAGAAGGTTCAACAATCTCGTCGAGTTCTACTTTCCTTCCAGTCACTTCTTTTGAGAGAAACTCCTTCTCTAGAAAGGATCCATTCTTGGCAACGAAGATTTTTCCCTCTGATCTATGATAGAAGGTATACCCAATAGTTTCCTTCGGGTATCCTATGAAGACGCATTTTTCCGCTTTGGGTTCAAGCTTGTCGGGCTATAACTTCTTTACATAAGCTTCGCAACCCCAAACTTTAAGGAATGACAATTTAGGTTTCTTCCCAAACCATAATTCATACGGTGTCGTTTCAACGGATTTAGATGGTGCCATATTTAAAGTGAATGCGGTTGTTTCTAATGCATAACCCCAAAATGATAGCGGTAAATCTGTAAGTGACATCATAGAACGAACCATATCTAAGAGATTTCAATTACGACGTTCGGACACACCATTAAGTTGTGGTGTTCCCGGTGGTGTCAATTGTGAAAGTATTCCGCATTTCTTCAAATGCTCGCCAAACTCGTAACTTAGATATTCACCTCCACGATCAGATCGTAGAAATTTAATCTTCTTGTTACATTGATTCTCTACCTCACTTTGAAATTCTTTAAACTTCTCGAAAGTTTCGGACTTATGTTTCATGAAATAGATATACCCATATCTACTCAAGTCATCGTGAAGGTAAGAACATAGCGATAACCACCGCGCGATGGTACACTCATTAGACCACACACGTCGGTATGTATGATTTCCAATAAGTCCGTAGCTCGCTCCATCTTACCAGAAAATGGAGTCTTAGTCATTTTACCCATCAGACATGCTTCACATCTTTCAAGTGATTCGAAATCAAGTGATTCAAGAAGTCCATCGAAATGGAGTTTCTTCATACGCTTCACTCCAATAGGACCAAGACGACAGTGCCACATATAGGTCAAGTTATCACTCAATTTCAAACGTTTAGCTTCAATGTTATTAATGTGTGTATTACTACAATCGAGATTCAATAAGAATAGACCATCTACCAAAGGTGCATGTGCATAAAACATATTACTCATATAAATCGAACAACCATTATTCTCGGACTTAAACAAGTAACTGTCTCGCAATAAACATGATCCTGATATAATGTTCATGCTCAACGCATGCACCAAATAACAATTATTTAAGTATAAAACTAATCCCGATGGTAGATGAAGAGGTAGCGTGCCGACCGAGATCACATCAACCTTTGATCCATTTCCAACGCACATCGTCACCTCGTTCTTCGCTAGCTTCGTTTGATACGCCTTTTTGAGTTACAAATATGATCAACCGAACGTTATCAAATACCGTGCACTACTACGAGTACTAGTGAGATACACATCAATAACATGTATATCGGATATACCTTTCTTCTTGATGTTGCCGTTCTTCAAATCCGCCAAGTATTAGGGCAATTCCGCTTCCAGTGACCCTCTCCCTTGCAGTAAAAGCACTCAGTATCAGCCTTAGGCCTAGCCTTGGTCTTCTTCGCCGGCGCGGTAACTTTCTTACCGCCCTTCTTAAAGTTTCCCTTTTTCTTAGACTTGCCTTGCTTCTTGAATTTGGTGGTCTTATTGACCAACAACACTTGGTGCTCTTTCTTGATCTCCACTTCTGCAGACTTCAACATGGAGAAGAGTTCGGGTAACGACTTGTCCATGTTTTGCATATTGTAGTTCATCACAAAGTTCTTGTAACTTGGTGGTAGTGATTGGAGGACACGGTGAATCCCAAAGCATTAGGAATCACTATACCCAAGCTTTGAAGATTGCTTGCGTGCCCAGACATCTTAAGCACGTGCTCACTAACGGAGCTGCCCTCTTCCATCTTGCAGTTAAAGAACTTTTCAGAAGCCTCATAACTCTCAACTTCTGCGTGAGCCTCAAATATCATTTTGAGTTCACGGACAATATCATGTGGGTCATGGTTCTCAAACATTTTCTCAAGCTTCGATTCCAAATCATACAAGATAGCACACTGAACTGTGGAGTACTGATTCTTCCAAGCGAGGAAAACATTCTTTACCTCATCGGTAGCAGCAGCTGCAGGCGGGTTACCCAGCGGTGCATCCAGCACATAGGTCAAATTACCAGCATTGAGGACAATCCTCAAATTGCGGAACCAATCCGCAAAGTTGCTTCCATTATTTTTCAACTTTTCTTTCTCTAGGAATGCATTAAAATTGATGGTAGGGGCCACCATTGATCTACAACATATTTGCAATAGTTTAGACTAAGTTTATGACAAATTGAGTTCTAATTAATAGTTAAATTAATCTAGGTGAACTCCCACTCAAAACAATATACCTCACATTGTTTTTGTGATCACACGATCAAATCCACCACATCAAAACCGATCATCACATGAGTTGATATAACTTCAATGGCGAACAATCAACATGTTCATCATATCTACTATATGACTCATGCTTTACCTTTCGGTGATCTGTGTTCCGAGACCATGTCTGTACATGCTAGGCTCGTCAAGATCAAACCTTAGCTTCTGCATGAGCAAATCTGGCTTGCTCACGTTATATACACTCGTAGAATCTAACACACCCGATCATCACGTGGTGCTTCGAAACAACGAGCTTTAGCAACGGTGCTTACTAAGTATGAACACTTTAAAACTTGAAATTTTGTGCTTGAGGGATCATCTTATAATGCTACCGTCGCGAACTAAGCAATACAAGATGCATAAAATGATTAACATCGCATGCAATTCATAATATGTGATATGATATGGCCATTCTTCTTGTGCTTCCGATCTCCATCTTCAAGCACGAACATGATCTCCATCATCACCGGTATGGCGTCAAGGTCAATGGCACCGCTTCATGGTTGTCGTCCACCAGCATCAACTATTACAACTACTTTGAATAGACACGCAGGTCTTAATGGAATTTAAAAGACAACCATATGGCTCCTGCCGGTTGCCAACTTACAATAAGGAACATTGCATACATCATATATAATCACAATCATGGCCATATCATATCACAGCACACCCCTGCAAAACAAAGTTAGACTCCTCTAATTTTCTTTGCATGTTTTACGTGGTTTAGGGCTTTCAATAAGTGTCCTTCTAACTTACGAACAAGAACCACAATGTTGATGCTTGAACTATCAAGTGCCCGTTGTAAATTGAATCTATACTATGATAGGAGAGACAGACACCCGCAAAGCCACTTATGCAATACAAGTTGCATGTTAAGCGTGGAGCAAGTCTCATGAATGATGTCATGTAAGGTTACCCCGGGCAGCTTCATCCCATCATACCGCAAGATGCAAAGTACACAAAAAGCAATTGATAATAAAAGCACCACCGCCCACAATGACCATTGTGTTCTACTCGTGCAACAGATCTACATATAGACACAACTCTGATACCACTCTAGGGTTTCGTAGCATGGAAAACAAAAAATTCTACCGCATGCACACAAACAAGCCAAGATCTATCTACTAGATTGTAGCAACGAGTCGATATAAGCACTCACCCTCGAAGATTCCAAAGCGGTTAACGAGAGCAGATTCTCGTGGGTGATGTAGTCGTACACTTGCCGATCTCAAGATCGCGTAGACGATCCTTTTGGCGCTGTGTTTCAGCAGCGCTTCCGCAGTCGGTCACACGTTCGGTACTTGATGAAGAGCTTCCTGTCGTTCCAGCAGGCAGCGGAGGTTATAGTTCTCCCCTCGCGATTCCGTTAGCCCGACAGCATGGTGTCGGAAGTAGAGGGAAGATCCCGCAGGGCTTCGCCTAAGCCGGTGCGAGTTATGGTGGATTTAGGGTTTCCCGGTGATCTAGGGTTTAGAAGACCGGGAGGAGGAGGAGGTGTCGGCGGCGGCGACGGACCGACGGCGATGGACCAGCGGCGGCGGCGGCTTGGCGCGGCGGTGACGACTTGAGTGTGGGAGGGCTAGGGCTTGGTGTTTTGGGGCAGCCCTCTCCCTCTATTTATGAGATGGGGGGCAGCCTTGGGAGGAGTGGGTTTGAATCCAAACCCAAACCCAAGTTGGATTGAGAGAAGGACTCGTTCCTTCTTCCACTAGGAAACCATTGTTCCAGTTTGACTTTTCAAACTCATGTTTGACTTTTAATTTAGAGCTTTAATTCTCTCTCACAAATGCTCACACCAAGTGAACTAGGATATGATCAAATCATTCCACTTACCCATGGCACATTCATGGACCATTTCCCTTCCAGACCGGTGAACCTTCTAGAACCTTCTAGAACCTCTCTGATGAAAACATCGAAATCATTCCCGAACTCCGGAATCGGACTTTCCTTATACGAATCTTATTCTCCGGACCATTCCGTATCTCCTCGTGATATCCCGGATCCCATCCAAGACTCCGAACAACATTCGGTATCCCTACTAACATTCCATATCTACTAAACAACATCGAATCCTTAAGTGTGTCTCCCTACGATTCGTGAATTATGCGGACATGACCGGGACACTTCTCCGATCAATAACCAATAGAGGAATCTGGAAATTCATATGGCTCCCACATATTTCTACGATTACTTTGCGATCGAATGAACCACTTACATACGATACTAATTTCCCTTTGTCTCACGATAGTTTACTTATCCGAGGTTTTGATCGTCGGTATCTCTGCATACCTAGTTCAACCTCGTTACTGATAAGTACTCTTTTCTTGTTCCAGTGATATGTGATCCCTTGTGAGCCAGTCACATTCTTGCAAGCTTATCTATAGGAGTATGTCCATCATACCATTCTCCTAATGATATGATCTTATTATTAATAACATCTCAATGTTCATGATCGAGGAACCACGATCATCTATTAATCAACAAGCTAGTATTATAAAGAGGCTTTACCAGGGACTCTAATTTAGTTTACAAATCACACAAACATTAATGTTTCCGGTTAATACTATTATAGCATGAATGTAAACATTTATCATAAACACAAAGATATAATAATAACCACTTTTATTATTGCCTCTAGGGCATATCTCCAACATGCCTCACCTCTTCGCCTATAAAGACCCCTCGATGTAGAAACCCTAAGTACTCGATCAATATTCCACGAAACCGTCTGTAGTCGCCGCTACCATCGTCCCTAGATCGGGGGGATCTGAAGCTCTTCCCGGGACCCTGCCGAAGGGGAGATCATCCCGGAGGCCTTGTTCTTCATCATACCAGCCTCTGGTATGAAGTGTGAGTAGTTCCACCTTGGACTATAGGTCCATGTAGTAGCTAGATGGTTGTATCTCCTCCTTTGTGCTACCATGTTTAGATATTGTGAGCTCCGTTCATGATCAAGATCATCTATTTGTAATCATGCATGTTGTGTTTGCAAGGATCCGATGGATATTGAGATTACTATGTCAGATTGATTAATGGTTTTGTCTTATTGATTCTATCATGTCTGTATTGTTTGTGATCTTGCATGCTCTCTGTTTCTAGTAGCTATCTTGGCCAAGTAGATGCTAGTGACTCCAAGAGGGGGTACTTATGCTCGATAGTGGGTTCATGCCTCCATTTAATCTAAGGGAAATGACAGAAATCTCTAAGGTTGTAGATGTGTTGTTGCCACTAGGGAGAAAACAACGGTCTCTTGTTCATGGAACAAGTGGATTGTTTACCTTACACACTTTGCCTAAAGCAGTTATCTGTTGTTTGCAACTTAATACTGGAGGGGGTTCGGATGATAACCTGAAGGTGGATTTCTAGTCATAGATGCAGTTGGATGGCGGTCTATGTATCTTGTTGTATTGCCCAATCGAATCTCATAGGATCATGAATGTCTAGTATTGCATTGTTATGCCTTGCTCAGTCCTGTCAATTGCCCCGCTGTAATTTGTTTACCTAGCATGCCATGTTTGTTTATATTAAGGAGAACACCTCTAGTGAACTATGGACCCCGGTCCAATCTTTACCATTGATACATCTTCCACTATTACTATTTACTTTCTGCAAACCATTATTACCTTTCACATCATACAGTCAATCCTTTGTTATAGCAACCGGAGAGATTGACAACCTCACTGTTCGTTGGGGCAAAGTCTTGAGTTTGTGTTGTGCAGGTCTCCAAGTTGCTAGCAACAGCTTTGAGTCGTTTCCTTCCTCCTACTGGTTCGATAACCTTGGTTTCTTACTGAGGGAAGACGTGCTGCTGTGCTCATCACACCTTGCTCTTGGGGTTTCCCAATGAAGCGCTACCACGCGCCATCAACAAGTTTTCTGGCGCGGACATCAACGCCCTTGGCTCTCGCTGCCTAGACCAGCAGCCGCCAGCCCTAGGCACGACCACCACCTCGCCACCTGTCTCATCTCTGCTGCGAGCCGAGCTCGTGTGCCGTCACCATGGTACCCGACACCAGTGCTATGTCCTGGCCTAGAGGAGCAACCCCGCGTGTGCCCCACCGAGAGAGAATATGAGGAGGCCCCACTGCCACCGGCATTGGTCAGGCTTCTCCCAGCTTTTCCCTCGTGGCGACGACAAGGAAGGGGGAGAGAGGATGGAGGTAGGCGCGACGCATGATTTTATGGTTCCCCTATCGCCACGTGGGGGCGACGAGGGAGGGGCCAAAGCCTCGCTATGATGTTTTCCTCAGCTCGAGTGTTCGGTACTGAAACCATCTCCAAAGCCCGATTTTGAAGGTGAAAAAAGTTATGTAGTTGCTTCAAAGTCGATTCTAAGTCCAAATTTTGGCACATCTAACCGCTTCCGTCCTCCCGGGTCGCTCCTGCTCGAGCGTCTGTGAAATCCCACCGCAAACATAGAACCAAGCCCCTACCCCTACCCTGTGTATAGTACTTCCATGGCTTTCGTCGATGTCGATGACAGTGGCAATGCCAAACTTGTAAAAGTAAGAGGATAGTGAGGGTGCGCCACATCATTGAGCGGAGTAGAAATCGGAATGGAGGGTTTGTGTATGGCAGCGGAGCTCGGTGGAGCAGCGGGGATGACCTACAGGGCGAGGTGGTGGTATTGGTCGCATGGTGTAGTGGCAGGAGCATGTCATATGGTCTCGGGGTGAGCTAGCGATGGCTCGCGGGCCCGATCTAGGCTTAGGAGGTCGTGGCCATTGCAGGATCGGTGTAATAGTGGAGCCGAATACTAGCACCCAGGTGCAGGATCAGACACGGGGTGTTGGTGGCGACGTGTGAGGCTGCTGCTCGTCGGCAGCAATTGCACACACCGTTTAGATGGGTATGAGGCTATGAGAGGTGGTGTTGCCCGCTCTCGAATGTGCGGGGAAGATGAAGTATGGTCGGTGGTGCACAACTGCACATGAAAATATGGTCGACGGAGCACGACTTTAGGGATTGTTTCCCGGCACCGTGTTCCCTCTTGGGGCCATATTTTGGAGGTGGGTACGATCAAATGGAGCTATTTCTCATGCGACATGGTTGCCATTATGATAACTCTCCACATGCTGGACGTGTTATATGAGTGATGCATGTAAAATGCATATACATGAACTTTGTAGTTTATTGTCACACATTCCAACATATTTGCATCATATTAGTAGTTATTAACAATATTCTTAATGATTTCGGGGATTTCCTAAACAATTCCTTCATCTTTGGTTCTAACTCTATCTGGTAGAAAACCTTCTATTTGTATTTTTGAGTTTTCAGGAGCTACCGGACTCCAAAAAGGACAAGGTCAAAGAGCACACTTTGGAACTTTCAAGATGAATAAAATGAGCTAAATTGGACCACCAAGGGCTTAATGGACTGGGAAAGAGGCCCAGTGGTGTGACACAGTTTTCAGGCCGCACCACATGTGCTCTTTTCACCCAGAGCATACACAGACGTCCGTCTTGATCTCCAACTCTTCATCTTGAACTAAAACCTTATATAAAAAGGGTCACTGATGCGATCTTAGAACAAATGGAGGCAGAGATCAAAAACACATAAATAGAGAGTCTACAGTCCGCCGTCGGTGGAGATTGGAGGAGGAAATACTGCCGGAATGGCCTCCGGTAGGCTCCACCCCCTATGGCGTGGTCATCATCAACATCTACATCAAGGTCATCTCCATCTCCATACTATAATCTCTTGGCAAACATGTTGTATAATACAATCTATTGTTTCCCCATGATCTATTGTAGCTCTATGTATATGTTTGTGTAGTGATTTGTTTACGACAATTGTCAAATAGTTCATTGTTGGTTCCATACAAGTATGTTATCTTCTATGATGGTATTATGTACTGATATATGAGTGGACACATATGTTTGGAAATGCATAAGGTTGTCACCATTGCATGTTGCTAGGAGGAGGGATGGTTGGAGATGGATAGAAACCATGTCCCAAGTCTTAACATGCATGCTATATTAATTTATGGTTAACTAACGAGGATATAAGTTCTAAGGACCTTGAAACTTATACGATGGTTGGACTTTATGTATAAATGACTCTCTTCCTTGCGCGAAAACAGCCTTGGAATTAATCAATAGGGGTGTAATTGCATAGGGTACTGGTTGCACCTATTTATGACTCCTCTCTAGAAGAAACAATAAAAAATATCCATGTGATTCACTAATTGTGTCAACCAAAAGAATGAAATAACAACTTGCAAGAACATTTACTCCCTTGAGTTACTTGCTTTTACTTTTAGTTGCTTTTACTTTACTTGCACTAGTTTACTTTCTTTATTAGGACAGAGGGAGTAGTTAGAATTAAAAAGTACCTTACACACTCTAGTTTGTTGCTTCGAAAGAAATGCCATATAAGTGGGTTATAGGGCTTTAGAGAATAGTTAGTTTACATTCAAATCCTTATGGGTTTGACACTTAAATACTTATCGAATTATGCTATAGTGAATCCTTGCTAGTTAGTTCTGTCGCATCTATTGTTAGTCAATAATCAAAACTAACGCTAACTGTAATTCTACCATTGGGTAAGATTCCAGTCTGACACCCGTGTCGAGTCTTCAGCAGAAATTCGTATGCGACAGGCGTCCTACGGTTATCAACACATATGCTCGCTATTACAATGGGACTTGAATCGCTAATTTGGAAAGGTAGAGACAGAATTACAGTTCTTACTCTTTAGGGAGGATGCATGACACATTTATCGGGCTCTAGAGCTGCAGAGCTTTGTTTCCCTCGTCCTCTTCCCTATATTGTTCTCGCATATGCTCCCCAGCCTTGTAGGACCCATCTACGTGCTCTTCACATCCACCATCGTACTGCCAATGGCTGACTTGTGCTTTTCGCTTCCAGACGCCTGACTATGCTACACTAGGGCAGGGAAGGAGAGATGGCAGGGTGGGGACAAAGGTGAGGCCTATGAACAGAGATCCAAGAGGAGGGCGGTAGAGGTGTGGGGGTGGTGCACGCCGAAACACTGTGGTGGCGAGAGGGACCGAAGCAGTTGAGCGGAGCGGGGGAGCGACATATTCTAAGAAATTGCAAAATGATGAGGGCTCATATCCTCAAATCTGGGATGCCTGTCATCAACAACTGAGGTGGCAAGGCCCACTCGTGAGAATAATAGTGAGAACAACGACTAAGGCTGATGGGATCCAAATGTAAAAAACTAAGTCAATCGGACGACAAGTTAGCCAGAGCAAACGGTAGCCGGCGTGCAGAGTTAGGGTATAGACGTAACGAATCCACGATTGCCGGTGGCATTTCTCTAATTACGAGATTCGTAGTGACACGATCAATAATTTATATAAGAACATGGTATAATTGTAATAAACCCACAATAAAAACTACATGAACGCCACTACTATCCGGTCTTCGTTCTGGAGTCCATATCACTAGTAGGTGGGAACTGTTCAATTTTACGGGGATGCTCGACCTGACAGGCTTTCATGGATTTCTAATACTTATAAAACCCATATATTGCTGGATATAGCCCGACATGAAAAAATATAGTGCATCTTTTTTTCCTTAGTTAAACTTTGTAAAGACCAAGTTTATAAAATACCATATAAATACAGTATAAAAGTAGCATTTCACGATAGATCTAAATAGTATTGACTTTTTTTTTTGCAAATCTAAATAGTATTGACTTGGTATTATAATGTTGATATTTTTTTATTGAAGATTTTACAAAGTTAGAACAAAATATTACACACTATATTTTGACATAACGAGACTGCTACCCAAAACAATATTCAAATGATGCTTTCCCAAAAGTTTCAAACGGTACTAACGAAAATGATTCCATCAAACATGGGAGGGAACACTTTTTACCACAAATATAATATACCACTACCTAGTTTATGATGTCTGAAAGCAATTTGTCTATCCAGTTGACTTCCAGTCGATCCGTGCTTGGTAGCATGTCGTTCTCTAAGTGTGATAATTGTCCTCGCAAATGATACACCAACCCTAGTGGATTGAAATATCTTCACATATACACATAATAAGTTGTTGAGCTCCTACTATTTCCATACAAAAAAATATTGCTAGAATTACAGGTAACAATTTGTCTATTAAGCGGAGGATATTTCCACTTCGAGATTTTGGCATCCCCATTAATCACAGAATAATTTTGAATGAGTACAAGAAGCGTTTTGGAAAAAATTTAGTGGTTGGAATGGCAAGCATCTATCCTATGGGGCAACTTGTGCTTACCAACTCATTCCTTACGAGCCTCTCTAGGTTTGTGCTGTCATCTTTGAAATAACTAAAGGGGTACTTAGGTGCTCGATAGCTGGCAACCCCTAGCTCGGCCGACAACACACACTTCTACTACCTTCGTTTTACAATATAAGTTTTTTTAGCAAACTAAAATAGCTTGCTAAAAGTCTTATATTATGGAACGGAGATAGTAGATGTGACTCTATTCACGACGGGTATGACAAGAATGGATGATAGAGCAGGGGCGCAGCCAGACCTAGTGCTACCAGTGTTGTAGCACCAACTGTTGCAGCCCAACAAGCACACATTGAATTTTAGACTATAAACCTCAAAGTTTAGGTAACTAGCACCACTAACCAAGTATTAGCACCAAGCTTAGGCTGTTTTTGGCTCCGCCCCTGTGACATAGGTCATTTTTGGGTCTTGCATTAGTTGTGGAAAGCATGCATGAACCATGATAGAATATGTACATACCGATTATATGTTCCAACAAAGTTTTGGTAGAAATGCAATTTTCTCTTAAACCATGGTTTCAAACAAGTAACCTAAAACTCATTCATACTTTTATAAGAATATACAAATTAACATGAAGTGAGTAGTGAGAAACGGACTCTCGTAAAATCATGCCTCCCACTCCTAGTACAAATGCGATCGATGATGCTAATATCCATGTAAAGAAGTTGTGAGAAATGTGTTAGGATTCACCCCTACCCCTATAGTTGGTTGTCCCCTCTCCCAAGAAAGGACATGTAGACTCCTACTTGAACACACTTGACAGGTCTGTTGTATGAGAAGAGCCTGGTGCAACACAATTGTACACATCTATTCTCTAAGAATATGTGAATAATAACGATAGCCTTTACTCTACATCTCTTGTTTAAATTCTATTCTCTGCTTTCTAAGCGTCTTTCACCATCTTTTTTCTGCCCACAATATGAATGTATTTTTGCATGAAAACCTCAAAGATTCCCTTTGTAGGCTTGAAGTTCACGGTTGAATGCTCGTTTGAAAGTTTAGCATGTCGTATGTATTGGATATCTTATTTCAAGTTGAAACTTGTTGGCATGTTGTCCACAGATAGAAGTTCTTGTGTAGAAAGTTTGTTTTCAAAACGAAAACATAGACAGAGACTAATTATTTATCTTAAAAACGACATATGGAGCTTTAATCTTCAAAATGCAATAGGGATCTCAACTGTGTATTTTTTTTGGAAAAGAATATATATTAATATCATAGGGATAGCACTTACACCCAGCTTTTGCAACAACGCATGCCCTAGCGGCCATACGGATGCACACAGCCAAGAAAAAAGAAAAAGAATTACAAAAAAGAAAAGTCCCCTACAGAGAACTATTCCTCACAGTAACAACACTAACACTACCAGAATAACACCGGTAATCCTCCACTCCAATAACAACACCTTTAAAAAAGAAACAGTACACAAGCGCAGTCGTTGCCCGATCAAATATCATAGGTTTTCACCCTGAAAAAAGTCCTCGCTCGCAAAACAATACCATCAAGGCCATTGCCAGGCACAACCAGTTAAGGCCAGACCTTGGATTTTCACCGTGCAAGATAAGACTTGCAACTCCTCCTGCGTTGTCTTCCCCCATAATCAGTCGCTGCTGCGAGTCGCAGATCACGTAGCCAGTTTGTCGTCGCCACAAAGACTCAAATCATTATCGCTGCCCTCATGTTTCCACTTTCCTGACATTCTCCGCATTTGACTTCACCATGGCTCGAAGAATGACACTTGGTGGAAACAAACAGTAGAGCTTCGTCATGCTCCCACTAAAACCAAACAGCCAGAAAAACAAGGTACGCACGACCGAATATCTTCCGTTTCAGCAAACTCCAGGCCTGATGCGCCCATGGAAGTTCGCCGGCGGAGCCTTCCAGAACTCGACACTCCAGCCAAGATCCACGAGGGCCAACATCAAGCAGATCTTCTTCTTCGCGCGGGAGGAACCATAGGACCGCCTCCATTATTCAAGCACACCAGCCCCCCACGCCGCCGATCAGAACAGCGAAGAAGAAGGCAAGGCAGCGCCGGAGAGGAGTACTAGATCAGACATAGAGGACCA
Source organism: Avena insularis (assembly GCA_023614405.1). Classification (NCBI taxonomy): domain Eukaryota; kingdom Viridiplantae; phylum Streptophyta; class Magnoliopsida; order Poales; family Poaceae; genus Avena; species Avena insularis. Next base: position 1,638,655 of record CM042690.1, read on the forward strand.
GATCGAACCCATCTCTCATCACGCCCCGCGACCTCACTTTGCGGCTCCGGCTCGCGTCCACCATGGCCAGAAGGACCATGGCCTCGCCTGACTCCCGCCGTCAATCAGGGTTAGAGGATTGATCTAGGTCTTCCAAAATAATCCCCAATTCCAGTGCCTCCTCCACCAGATCGCCGCCACGGGGAACCGCCATCTCCACCCCGACGCAGGGACGCCGCCCAGGTTGCAGCGCATCGGCCTCGCCGCCGCCGCGCCAACAGCTCCAGCGATCTACGCCAGCGAGAAGCCACCACACGCGCCAGCCTGCGTCGTGCCCTCCGCACCGACCCGACCTCCCCGCGCCTTCATACGCCGCCGCGCCGCCATGGACCTCAGACGCCGCCCTGGCCGAAATCCCTCACGACGAAGCACGCGGGAGAGAGAGCCCCCGCCTTCATCGTTGGCGACGCGAGCTTCGTCCGACCGCGTCCTCCGACGAAGGCGGAGGGAAGAGAGGCGGAGGGAGACTCCCCGGCGGCTAGGGTTGGGCCCTCCGGTGCCGCCCGAGCGGGGGCGACACATGAGTGAGCCGTGCGTACGTCCGTGACCCTTCCGCAAAACAGGTCCGCTTTTTTTTTCTCAACCGTGTCCTATCCGGAGCTTAAAGAGGGCTCCTTTGATTAAGCAAAACGACATGAACGACACAAGGTTTCTTTTTCTTTTTGAGAACTATGAAGTATGAACGGCACATCTAGTCCACAGCTATCCGTAGTGTGCTTGTTTTCTTCGGGAGTCCATATCAGTAGTAGTAGGAGTGAACCATCTAATTTTATTGGGTGTGTTTCACACTCTCCTGGCTCGTGAATTTCTAGTACTTACACTACTTTTTTGTGGTTTATAGTTACAAAATGTAGTTGCGAGAAAAAATAGTTTTGTTGGACATATATTTGTTAGATTATAAGTCGGTTTAGGTTTGCTTGTGTCTCAAGCTAGGGTTAGCCGCATTGGCCTCTATATATTCTTTGTAAAACCGAATGTATTAATTATCAATTTATGAGACAAAACATATTCTTTCATGGTATCAGACACCGATCCTATCTAGTGTCCGGCTACTTCGAGCGTCGCGTCGCGCCCCTCCTCCCAAGCCGCCGCCTCCGCCGCTGTCCGGCTACTTCGAGCGTCGCGTCGCCATTATCACCTCCAAAGCCAAAGCTCTTGCCTCCCAACCCTCCACCTCTCTCGTGCTAGCCCCTCCTCTCTCTGCTCTCTCCTACACAGATACAATAGCTGATGTTACACCTTTTATCCCAATTACATTAGATCTTGCTGCTCACAACTATTACCATTGGTGCCATCTGTTTGAAGTTCATCTAGGTCGTTGCAATCTTCGCGCGCATGTCGATGGCTCCGTTCTGCCTCGTCCCGATGATCCGCAATGGGTCAAGGACGATCTTGCCATCATCCAGTGGATCTACACCCGCGTCTCCACCGAGATCTTCAGCCTCGTCTTTCACAGCGCCGCCACAGCCTCCGCTCTTTGGTCGGCTCTTCGGCAGCTCTTCCAGGACAACGTCGACGGCCGCGTCACCAGCCTCAACAACGAGCTCCGCAACACCGTCCAGGGCGACACCTCCATCAGCACCTACTGCCAGCACCTTAGTGCTATCGCCGACGAGCTTCGTGAACTCGGTGATCCCGTGTCCGATCGGCAGCTCATCAACATCCTCGTCGCCGGCCTCAGCAACGACTTCGACAAGCAGGCGTCTTTCATCCCCATGATGCGCCCACGCCCCACCTTCGCCAAGGTCCGCTCCCTGCTGCAACACGCCGACACCACCCAAACTCGCAAGGCGGCCCGTCCTCAGGCCTTCGTCGCTGCTACTCGCCCGCCGCCTCAACCTCCTGTGCCAGTGCCACCACCTCCTGCGCTTGCGCCGCAGCCCCCTTCTGGGTGGCACCCAAGTCCCAACTACAGGGGCAAAAACCCCATCTGGCGCCCTCCACGACCGCCGCCATTCGCGCCCGTTACAAAGACGCCGCCGCCGCTTCGTCTAACGCCCATGCCTCGACTCCTTCAAGGTGGCGTCCCACGCAGGATCCATGGACAGGCATGGTCCAAGCCTGGTCGATGCCATGGACAGCTCCTTCTCCGGCCGGCACTCCGCCAGCATACTTGGGCGGCTGGACGCTCGGCATGCGCCCTAACACTGGCTCTCCAGGGCTGCTTGCACCACGGCCTCCTTCGCAGGCGTACTATGCTGCTCCGCCACCCATGAACGGTGCGCCCTCGTCGCCAACCTTCGCCAATCCGTATGGTGTCATACCGTCCTCCCTCTACACCAACCCGGGAGGCGGACTCGCTCCGTACCAACTGCCAACCGTGACCCTTGCGCCATCATCGTCGACTGCACCACCTCTCCTTCCTACTCCAACGCCAACCTGGGATCAAGCCGTCTTCCTACAGGCCATGAAAAATTTTGCTGCTCAAGGGAACTCAGGTACGTACTGGATTTTCGACTCTGGTGCTTCTAGTCACATGTTTTCATCACATAATATGCTGTCAAATTGCACTTCGACACCTTTCTCATCCATTACATTAGGAGATGGTTCCACTATTCCAATCTATTGTGTCGGTCACACAAATATACCATCGCCCACCAAACCTCTACTCCTCTGTGATGTCCTAGTAGCACCAGCTCTTATCAAAAACCTAATCTCTGTTCGACAATTCACCCGTGCTAATCTTGTCTCTGTTGAATTTGACTATTTTGGTTTATCTGTGAAGGATTACCTGACCAAGGCGGATATCGCTCGATTCAATTGTTCCGGAGACCTCTACACCATCCATGGAACCTCCACCACCGCCCAGCCCTCTTCCATGCTCGCCTTGGTAGAGATTTGGCACCATCGTTTAGGACATCCCAACACCGCCACCATGTCATCGCTCCTTAGTGATTTTTCTATTCCATGTAATAAAGACACTCATGAGTCTTCAACTTGTGAATCGTGTCAACAAGTCAAACATGTCCGCCTTCCCTTTAGCTCATCCACCTCCTTTAGTACTTTCCCTTTCGAATTGCTACATTGTGATATTTGGACATCTCCACACAAAAGTATTTCAGGTTTTAAGTACTATCTCGTTATTTTAGATGATTTCACTCATTATACATGGACCTTTCCTCTCCAAAATAAATCTGATGTTCACACTATTTTTCTAAACTTTCAACGCTATGTAACGACACACTTTTTCCTCCTCATCCGTTTCATCCAATGCGACAATGGCCGTGAATTTAATAACTTTAGCAATAGAGAATTCTTTCTTAATCGTGACATCCTTTTGTGTTTTTCATGTCCATATACATCTCCCCAAAACGGCAAAGCTGAACGGTCCCTTCGCACTATCAATGACATTATCCGCACTCTCCTAATACACTCCTCCCTACCACCACAATTTTGGGCCAAAGCACTTAGAACATCCACCTATCTTTTAAACATACGACCCTCTAAAGCCAAACCCAATACTACACCATTCTTCTCCCTTTTTCTCTCTCGCCCAAACTACTCTGAACTTCGAGTCTTTGGCTGTCTTTGCTATCCCAATTCCTATGCCACCTCTCCACACAAATTAGCTCCTCATTCTGTGGCCTGCGTTTTCCTCGGTTACCGATGTCTCGATATGCTTTCCGGACAAATCCACATAGCTCGCCATGTCACCTTCGTAGAACACGTTTTTCCCTATGCTACTTGCACAAAACCTACTTCCCTACACCAAATCCACCATCTCATTGTGCCACTTTAACACCGCTTCACCTCACACCCCTTCCAGACCCTGCCCCAAACCCTGCACCGGCAGCCACTTCTCCCCAAACCCCTGCCCCGGCAGGCAACTCAACCCCCCATCCTACACCGCCATGCCCACCCTCCCCTCCTACGCCTGCATCCTCCGCTGCGCCGGGCAACTCCGCTCCATCACCCTATGATTTACAACACGCCCACACCCCTCCGCCTCGCGTCGTTCCTACAACTCAACCCCAAAACGATCACGACATGCGTACGCGTGCCAAATCAGGTTTCCGTCTACCTCAAACCCGTCTTAACCTCTCCGCCACCATCTCTATTTCACCAATTCCTAAAACTTACAAATCTGCCCTCTTAGATCCCAAATGGAAAACAGCCATGCTCGACGAGTTTAATGCACTTATTCAAAACGACACATGGCAACTAGTTCCTCCTCCCACAGGTGCAAATATTGTTTCTGGCAAGTGGGTCTTTCGCCAAAATTTTTATTCTGACGGTTCTCTCTCTCGCTATAAAGCACGTTGGGTCTGTCGTGGTTTTTCACAACAACACGGCATTGACTATGATGAAACCTTCTCTCCCGTTGTCAAACCAAGCACAATTCGAACCGTTCTTAGCATCGCCATCTCTTCATCATGTCCTGTTCATCAACTAGATGTCAAAAATGCATTTCTCAATGGTAATCTCAATGAAACTGTCTACTGTCAACAACCCTCAGGTTTCAAAGATTCCACCTATCCCTCTCATGTCTGTCTCTTAAAGAAATCCTTGTATGGTCTTAAACAAGATCCTCGTGTCTGGTTTCAGCGTTTCTCCACTTTTATTCAAACTATAGGATTTTCTCCGTCTCATTCCGACTCCTCTCTCTTTGTCTTTCACACTGACACTCATACCGCCTACTTTCTCCTCTATGTAGACGACATTGTTCTCGCTGCCTCTACGCAAAATTTCCTTGATCATATCATCTCTCTTCTTAGCACCGAATTTTCCATGACTGACCTAGGTCTTCTTCATCATTTTTTGGGTATTGCTGTCACTAGAGATACTCACGGACTCTTTCTCTCTCAGCGTTAGTATGTTCTTGATCTCCTCACACGTGCTGGTATGCTCGACTGTCAGCCCTCTCGCACTCCAGTAGATACTACTTTTAAACTTTCTTCCACGGGTGATTCTTTTTCTGATCCTTCACTTTACTGTAGTCTCACTGGTGCACTTCAATATCTCACTATCACTCGTCCTGAAATTTCTTTTGCCGTCCAACAAGCCTGCTTATTCATGCATGATCCTCACATTCTACACTTTAATCATGTCAAACACATTTTGTGATATCTCAAAGGTACACTCGATCATGGTCTCCACATGAACTCTTCCTCTCCTACCACTTTGACAACATATTCTGATACAGACTGGGCTGGTTGTCCGGATACTCGTAGGTCCACGTCTGGATACTGTGTTTTTCTTGGTAACAACTTGGTTTCTTGGTCTTCGAAATGGCAGGTCACAGTTTCGCGTTCGTTAGTAGAAGCAGAGTACCGTGCAGTTGCGCATGCTGTCGCTGAGATGGTATGGTTGCGCCAGTTGTTATCGGAGCTTCACAGGCCTATTCAACAGGCGACCATTGTTTATTGTGACAACATTTCAGCAGTTTACATGGCAGGCAATCCCGTGCAGCATCAGCGCACCAAGCATATAGAGATTGACATTCACTTTGTATGGTAAAAGGTGGCTTTGGGATAAGTTCAAGTTCTGCATGTCCCCTCCTCCGCTCAGTTCGCAGACATCTTCACCAAAGTACTACAGACTACACCTTTTGTTGATATTCGTTTCAGTCTCAACGTTGTTGAACCCCACGTTGATACTGTGGGGGATGTTAGATTATAAGTCGGTTTAGGTTTGCTTGTGTCTCAAGTTAGGGTTAGCCGCATTGGCCCCTATTGTTGGAATTTTGGCCCAAATAGTCTAGCCTATTTTCCATTTCAATAATTCCTGAAAATCCTAGAGGCCCATGTGGCCCATTCATGCAAGGCAAGAGCTGGGACAAATGTTTAGTCCCACATTGCTAGTTGAGTGGAAGTTGGACCAGCTTATAAGGTGAGCTCTCCTACCACTTGGTAAAAGGATGAGAAGGAGAAGGAGAGAGTTCCACACGCGCGCTCCTCCTCCTCGCCTCGCCTCGCCTCGCCTCGCCTCGGCATGGCCAGCTGCATGGTTATGGAATCTCGCCGAGCCGAGCTTTATTTTGCCACGCATGAATGGTATATGAAAATTCGTACAGAAGTTGAAACATTTTGGACTTTTAATACGAGCTAAATAAATATGAACTGAGTGGAGGCTGCCCGGTGGGCTGCTGCCTGTTCGTTTCAACTTCTGTCCGTTCATTTCATCTTTAGTGCAGCTTGTCTGCCTACCCCTCTATGTCTATATAAGAGAGAGGTCGCGCCTCCTCTTAGATACACTACCACAAACCCTAAGCGCCTCCAGTTCCAGAGCACTGTGCTACTTAGATCTTCCCCATCCCGTCTTTTGGCGTGCACCGCGAGCCGGGACAGTAGGCCTCCGAGACCCCGCTGCTTCGAGTCCTGTACGGGAGAAGGACGATAAGGTTTTTGGGGAGCGCTATCGGCGCGACTACTGGCTTCATCACGGACTCCCTCTCGGATACAGATTGCGCCGACGTCTTCCCCAACAAGGACTTCTTCCCCAACATCAGCACCCTCTTCCTCGACGACATGGCTAACGACGGTGCCAACACGAACACCGGCGGTTCCTCTTCTGCTGCCACTGCCGTGTATGTTTTCTTTATCAATCTTGTTCTGATCGCATCTCAAGACTTATGTCTTGCAGTCTGTTTGGTTACCTGTCTTAATATGTTTTCGCTATTTCACATGATTAGTATTTTGTCTTTTATTCTAATCATGTTTTATCTAGCATTTATTATGGGTAATTCGCTTGGTAAATTGCTCTATTATTCAACAATCCAAAAACCTTATTTCAGGCAATTTGCCCAAAGTGGCTTTGTTGCTTCTATGAAGCCACCTGTGTTCGAAGGTGTGAATTACAAACGATGGCGTGCGAGAGCAAAGGTTCGTTTCGCACCATGAGCTGCTATAACACCATCTATGGCGCACCTGAGGGAGAACTTAATCCCGCTCAGGAAGAGGCGTTCCAAAAACATGATACCACTTTCAAGGCTGCCTTGATCAGCATTCTTGGCGACAATATTGTCGATTCATATCTGTCATTTAGCAATGGCAAGGATATGTGGGATGCGCTCGAGAGAAAATTTGGAGTCTCCGATGCTGGCAGTGAACTGTATGTCATGGAACAATTATATGACTATAAGATGGTTGAGGACCGCCCCATTGTGGAGCAGGCTCATGAGATACAGTCACTTGCCAGGGAGCTTGAGCACTTCACTTGTGTGTTACCGGACAAGTTTGTTGCCGGAGGCATTATTGCCAAACTTCCCCAGTCATGGAGGAATTTTGCTACTTCTCTGAAGCACAAGAGACAAGAGTTCTCCGTGACGGATCTCATTGGGACTCTTTATGTGGAAGAGAAGGCGAGAGCAAAAGACACACGTGCTCGAGGTACCGAGGGAGGTTCTAATGCCAACCTTGTACATAAAAGGAACTTCCAGCCTCACAAGTTCAAGAACAAAGGCAAGTTTGATGACAAAGGAAAGTTCGATGGAAAGAACAAGGCCTCACAGTCCACCAGCTTCAATAAGAAGACTGATAAGAGGAAAGGTGCTTGTCATGTGTGCGGTGATCCTAATCATTTGGCTCCTGCTTGTCCCAACCGCTTTGACAAGCGCCAGCATGGGAAGGCAGCAAGACTGTTAATGTTGTCATGGGCGACGTTGAAATGAAAGATGTTGGGTATGGTATATTACATACTGTTCTTTCATTATGTCATTCTCCTGATTGGTGGATTGACACGGACGCTAATGTACATGTCTGTTCTGATATTTCCATGTTTTCTTCATATCAGGTCAGAGGGACTCAAACCGTGCTGATGGGGAACGGCTCGCATGCTTCTTTTCATGGTATTGGTATGGTCGATCTGAAGTTCACTTCGGGAAAGACCGTGCGCCTGAAGAACGTGCATCATGTTCCCTCAATAAATAAAAATCTTGTTAGCGGATCTCCTCTGTGTCGAGATGGCTACAAGATTGTATTCGAGTCCAATAAATTTGTAATTTCGAAGTATGGAACCTTTGTTGGTAAAGGCTATGAGTGCGGAGGCTTGTTCCGCTTATCTCTGTCAGACATTTGTAATAAAGTTGTTAATCATATTTACACAAATTTTGAATCAAATGTCTGGCACTCTCGTCTTTGTCATATTAATTTTGGTTGTATGACGCGGCTAGCCAAAATGAATTTAATCCCTGATTTCTCATCTGTTAAGGGATCTAAGTGCCAAGTCTGCGTGCAAGCTAAACAACCTCGCAAGTCACATACGACTACAGAAATGGGAAATTTAACACCACTAGAGCTCATACATTCTGATCTTTGTGAGATGAATGGTGTGTTGACAAAAAGTGGAAAGAAATATTTCATGACTTTGATCGATGACTCTACGAGATATTGTCATGTGTATCTTCTGAAATCAAAAGATGAGGCTTTGAGTTTCTTCAAAATCTATAAAGCTGAGGCAGAAAATCAACTTGATCGAAAAATTAAGAGGCTTAGGTCTGATCGTGGTGGAGAGTATTTTTCCAACGAGTTTGATTCCTTTTGTGCGGAACATGGCATAATTCATGAGAGGACGCCTCCCTACTCACCCCGGTCAAATGGAGTAGCCGAAAGAAAGAACCGTACTCTAACATATTTGGTTAACGCCATGTTAGACACATCGGGTCTTTCTAAGGAATGGTGAGGGGAGGCACTATTGACCGCGTGTCATGTCCTAAACTGAGTTCCCACAAAAAACAAAGAAATTACTCCATTCGAAGAATGGGAGAAGAAAATATTAAAACTCTCTTACTTACATACTTGGGGTTGTTTGGCAAAGGTTAATGTACCAATCCCCAAGAAGCGCAAGCTTGGACCAAAAACCATTGATTGTGTTTTTCTGGGCTATGCTTTTCATAGCATTGGTTATAGATTCTTGATAGTAAAATCTGAAGTGTCTGACATTCATGTCGGTACAATCATGGAGTCGACTGATGCGACTTTCTTTGAGGATATCTTTCCAATGAAGAATAAACCTAACTCATCAAATGCGGAGATACCTAGTTCATCTAATCAGGAATTTGCTATATTCTCTGAATCTACAATTGAACACTCTGAAAGTCCTAAGGAGGATGATAATGAAATTCCTAAAAGGAGCAAGAGACAAAGGACTGCAAAGTCTTTTGGTGATGATTTCATTGTGTACCTTGTCGATGACACTCCCACTTCCATTTCAGAAGCTTATGCATCTCCTGATGCTGACTACTGGAAGGAAGCTGTTCATAGTGAGATGAATTCCATCTTAGCTAATGAAACATGGGAGATCACTGATCGTCCTTATGGGTGCAAACCTGTAGGATGTAAATGGGTGTTTAAGAAGAAACTAAGGCCTGATGGTACTATTGAGAAGTACAAGGCAAGGCTTGTGGCCAAGGGTTATACCCAAAAGGAAGGTGAAGACTTCTTTGACACTTACTCACCTGTAGCAAGGTTGACCACCATTCGAGTACTACTTTCTCTGGCTGTCTCACACGGTCTTCTCGTTCATCAAATGGACGTTAAGATGGCTTTCCTAAATGGAGAGTTGGATGATGAAATTTATATGGATCAACCAGATGGTTTTGTAGTAAATGGTCAAGAAAGAAAAGTGTGCAAGCTACTGAAGTCTTTATATGGTCTTAAATAAGCATCTAAGAAATGGCACGAAAAATTTGATAAAACCTTAACCGTAGGCTTTGTTGTAAACGAAGCTGAAAAGTGTGTATACTATCGCCATGGTGGGGGTGAGGGAGTCATCCTTTGTTTGTATGTTGATGACATACTGATTTTCGGAACCAACCTTAATGCAATTAAGGAGGTCAAAGATTTCTTATCTCGTTCCTTTGAGATGAAGGATCTGGGAGTAGCTGATGTCATCCTGAACATCAAGCTATTGAGAGATGATGATGGTGGGATTACACTGCTTCAGTCCCACTATGTGGAAAAGATCTTGAGTTGTTTCGGGTATAGCGACGTCAATTTTTCTCCTACGCCGTATGATCCTAGTGTGTTGCTTCGAAAGAATCAAGGAAATGCTAGAGACCAACTAAGATACTCTCAAATCATTGGCTCGCTTATGTATTTAGCTAGTGCCACGAGGCCTGACATCGCCTTTGCTGTAAGCAAACTCAGTCGATTTGTTTCAAATCCAGGAGATGATCACTGGCATGCTCTTGAGAGAGTTATGCGATATCTAAAAGGCACTGCGAGCTATGGCATACACTATACCGGGTATCCGAGGGTACTAGAGGGTTATAGTGATTCAAATTGGATATCTGATGCTGACGAGATAAAGGCCACGAGTGGATATGTTTTCACACTTGGTGGTGGCGCTGTTTCTTGGAAGTCTTGCAAGCAGACCATCTTAACGAGGTCAACTATGGAAGCAGAACTCACAGCACTAGACACGGCCACTGTTGAAGCAGAGTGGCTTCATGATCTCTTGATGGACTTACCTGTGGTTGAAAAACCTATACCTGCAATTCCAATGAACTGTGATAATCAAACTGTGATTATTAAGGTGAACAGTTCTAAGGATAATATGAAGTCCTCAAGACATGTGAAGAGAAGACTAAAATTTGTTAGGAAAATGAGAAACTCCGGAGTTATTGCATTGGATTATATCCAAACATCTAAGAACCTGGCAGATCCCTTCACAAAGGGACTATCACGCAATGTGATAGAAAATGCATCGAAGGAGATGGATATGAGACCCACACTATGAGTTTTCCATAGTGGCAAACCAATCTATGTGATCGGAGATCCCGTGAATTAGAATTGGGAGACAAGCTGTTGGTAGACTGAGAGGAAAGTATTCCCATTTTAATGAACATCACTCCGTGAAGATGCAATACTTTCCTATTCTGCATGGAAGGTTGATTTTATCTTAATGTGTTCTAAATGGCTTAATCTTAAGCAGAGATGTTGTCCTGCAGAACATCTATTAAAGAACACACCTATATGAGTCTGACTGTCAAACGTCGCAGTCTATGAGAGTTGGGTGCTCTCTAATAAACTCATAAAAGGCCATGGAGTATGACGCATAAGATCCACCCGCGGGGAAGTCCCACGGTAGCCCAGTATCGTTCAAGGCTTCGTGTGAAGCTAGGTTGCAACAAACTTGCAGTTCAAGGCATAGTCCACTGTACAAGTCGCAACCTAGTGTAGCATAGAATTCTAGATGGAAGTTCAACTTAACAGTCTCCACTATAGTACCGGTATATAAACAGTGTTTTGGAACCAAAGGCAAATTACATGTGCCTCTGGGATCTGGTGGGGGATTATTGGAATTTTGGCCCAAATAGTCTAGCCCATTTTCTATTTCAATAATTCCTGAAAATCCTAGAGGCCCATGTGGCCCATTCATGCAAGGCAAGAGCTGGGACAAATGTTTAGTCCCACATTGCTAGTTGAGTGGAAGTTGGACCAGCTTATAAGGTGAGCTCTCCTACCACTTGGTAAAAGGATGAGAAGGAGAAGGAGAGAGTTCCACACGCGCGCTCCTCCTCCTCCTCGCCTCGTCACGACGCGCGAGCGTTGCGGGTTGCGGGAATCTCGCCGAGTCGAGCTTTATTTTTCCATGCATGAATGGTATATGAAAAGTCGTACAGAAGTTGAAACATTTTGGAATTTTAATACGAGCTAAATAAATATGAACTGAGTGGAGGCTGCCCGGTGGGCTGCTGTCTGTTCGTTTTAACTTCTGTTCGTTCGTTTCATCTTCAGCGCATCCTGTCTGCCTACCCCTCTATGTCTATATAAGAGAGAGGTCGCGCCTCCTCTTAGATACACTGCCACAAACCCTAAGCACCTCCAGTTCCAGAGCACTGCGCTACTTAGATCTTCCCCATCCCGTCTTGTGGCGTGCACCGCGAGTCGGGACAGTAGGCCTTCGAGACCCCGCTGCTTCGAGTCCTGTACGGGAGAAGGACGATAAGGTTTTTGGGGAGCGCTATCGGCGCGACTAGTGGCTTCATCACGGACTCCCTCTCGGATACCGATTGCGCCGACGTCTTCCTCAACGAGGACTTCTTCCCCGACATCAGCATTCTCTTCCTCGACGACATGGCTAACGACGGTGCCAACACGAACACCGGCGGTTCCTCTTCTGCTGCCACTGCTGTGTATGTTTTCTTCATCAATCTTGTTCTGATCGCATCTCAAGACTTATGTCTTGCAGTCTGTTTGGTTACCTGTCTTAATATGTTTTCGCTATTTCACATGATTAGTATTTTGTCTTTTATTCTAATCATGTTTTATCTAGCGTTTATTATGGGTAATTCGCTTGGTAAATTGCTCTATTATTCAACACCTATATATTCTTTGTAAAACCGAACATATTAATTATCAATTTATGAGACAAAACATATCCTTTCAATACTCATTAGAAAGATCAAAGGATACAGGGTACTAGAAATATTGATTCCTTCAAACAAGGGAGTTTACCAGAAACAATTGAAACACAGTACTCCCATATCAAATTGTCTACTCAGTTGACTTACGACTGACATTCAAACTTGGTAACGAGTCATTTTCCAAGTGTCGTCTCTGTCCTCGAAAATGGTAGGAACCAGCTCTAATGGATTTGCATAAACTCTTGATATATACATATCAAGTCGTTGAGTCTCTATCACCTCCATATTGCTAGAATTACAAGGAAATAAACACAGGTAGTAACTGTTATTATGACCGGTTTTCCGTCTAGCATATACGCCATCGCTCTGTTATGGTGTCGACAGAGAAAGTGGAAGAAATTTGACTGCACGTATGCATTGTCGCTATATTACACCAACCCTTTAGGCGTGCTCAAAACAGCTGAACCAGGATTAGTGGCATGGGAGTAGTTGGAGCTGAAATCAAGCTTCTCCGACACCGAAAGCAATTGGTGTTGAGTCATTTTCCAAATGGACACATGATATCTAGCTTCTTTGGTCTGATGTCACATTTCAAATGTCATCCTAATTTCATGTGCAGGCAATGTGTATCTTTCCTGATGTTAGTAGTACTACTTGTGTAGTAATTAATCTTGTTAATATTAATAGTCTTAGATGCTCCATTTTTACGCTCGAAGATAATCTGCAAGTAATATCTTGTTGTATATGTTAGTAATAATCTTTTGGCAGCGGGCAAGGAGTCTAAAAAAGTAAGCAACTTCTAACTGTATCAAGTTAGTTGCATGGTCATGGTCTAATGAAAATGGCCAAAAACAGTGGATACCAGTGTGTTTATGGAGCACTAACACATGCACACGCTTTTTCACTAAGCGCCTGACTATATACTGGTACCAACATGTCAGCGAGAAAAGGCGTGGCAAATTAGGAAAGTGCAAACTAATTTGTGATTTATGATCAAATCCCATGCTGAGTAAAAAACATACCTGCGCAGATTTTTTTCTGAATTTTTTCATGACTGTTGGAAAATGACCTAAGACTCCGTCGAAAAGGGCCATGGGCCTTTGACATATAAAGGCTCCGTTTGGGAGCTCAGTTTTTTAAAAGTATTATGAGGAAACTTCGGTTTATAGAATTACCAAAGCATTGAATACTTCAATCCGTTTGGCTCCAAGGAATAATGTGGTTTTGCAAACTGAAGTATTAACAAAACTATATTTTTTTTGCCGTATTAAAAACTTTAGTCCCGACCTCTTTTTTCTCAAAAACAGAGAAACGCTAGCTTCGCTCCTCAAAATACCCACAATAAAACTGCACTTTCCATACGCTTTTGAGTTTTTGCCAAAACTGAGAAATACTACAGTATGGTGAAAATGAAGTATTTGTTACCTATGCACTGAAATACTTCGGTTTTAGAATAATATGGTTTAGAAAAAGCGGAGCTCCCAAACTAGGCCAAAACCATTTTGTCAGTGTGCTCTGGGTATGTATTTGTTTTGTTCTATATTTTGATGAAATCCTTCATGTCCGTTGAGTATAACTTTTCTATGGATATTCATTTAACGTTTTAAAATGTAATCCGCCAGAGTGTTTGTCCGTTGTTAGTACTTAGAAGGCACCAACTCTCTTCTTTTACAGCTTCTAAAAAAAACTCCTTTTTTACAAGAAATAGGCACTAACTAGATTACACAAACCGGTATAGTGACATTTAGTTGAAGTAGGTAAAAAACAGTAAGTTTGTGAAACATGTGCACACAAAAAAGGTTGATGTATGACATCTAAAACCTAGCTAGCTAGAATGTCTCTTTCGCTGCCTTTTGCATTGTCAACTAAAAAAATATCAATAAAATCGGCTATACTACCTTTTTATCCTTCGTTTGTTAGAGACAAATATTGCAACTTGCAGTCAACGTGAGTGTCATGATGACACCAGCATGACATCAGCCTCTATTATGGCATGATCAATCCTGATATAAAATATTAAACATCTTACATAAATAGATGGAGTGTGGAATGTAAAAAACCCTCCATAAAATAGGATATTCATTTGTTAATAATTATTTCACCTCAAGGCCTCTCGTAAATATGAGCACTCTATTTATTTAATTTGATGGATAGGATTGTTTGGTACCACTCCAATTCAAATGCCTGGGAGGACTACCACCAAAAGTTGGGAAGCACAACCATTATTGTAAGGTTAAATTGGTAGTCTACACGAGAAATTACCGGTACTACAATATCCTCTTTGGTTTAAAACATAATCCATATTAAATTTGGAGGATTGGGATCCTTAGGGATATTTCTAGAATCAGTCAGTTGATGATTCATAGGATTGAATCCTATAAGATTTTTTCCTGAGATTGCTTTGTACTCGTCATTCCATCCTAAGATACATGATGTGTAAAAATAGTAAAAAATATCAACGCAATCTATGTTTTACCAAATACTCCCTTCGTCCTAGAGCTTAAGGCTTATATATTTTTTGAAAAGTCAAGCTATAAAAAGTTTGACCAAACTTCTAGAAAAAACTATCAAGAACTATCATATTATATAGATACCATGTGAATATATGTTTCATGATGTATCAAAAGATATGTATTTCATATTGTAAATATTAATATATTTTTCTACAAACTTGGTCCAACTTTGTATAGTTTGACTTTTCAAAAAAAAATAAGCCTAAAGCCTTGGGACGGAGGTAGTATATATATAAAGGTATAAATATCTACTACACAAAATCAGTATCAATAGATACATCATAAGATATATTTTTATAATGTAGTTATTCAATAATATAGTTGTTGATAGTCTCTTCTATATATTTGGTTAAACTTAGTAAGATTTGACTTTAACTATGTATATATACTCCCTCAGACCATAATAAGCATCGTTGTTTTAGTACAAGGAGGGAGTACCATTTGTTACATTTCATAGAAAATTTTAGAGAAAAATGCCAATTTAATCTATAATGTTGCCAAATATGTTAAGTTTTGGTCACAAACTTGCAAATCATAAATTTTGGAACACAAAGTTGTCACATGCGTGCATTCTGGTCAGTCTGTGACGGTGCCGTCAAAACCATGCCAGAATTTGATGACGTGGCATATTGATGCCATTGTGTTAACACAGGTGACGGGATAGTATGCAAAAAAACACCGACCTAGCTCAATATTCCGTCCCCAACTAAAGAAACCTAGGTAAAAAAACAGAAAGACAAACATAGCGATCCGTCTCATCCCCAACCAGAGCCAACCTAGGTTAAAAAAAGACAAACGAAGCGAGCCGACTCATAGGGAGCAACTCGTCTCTGGCGATTCGAGGTCCACCACCGTCCGACGATAGGTCAGCGATGGAGGCGCATCGCCGCCCTCTAGGAAGATGGCTGCTGCACCACCAGATCCCAACAGAGACGCGCCCGAGGCCAATCCCGAGCCAGTCGCCCGCGCAGCAATGAGACCCTCGCGCCGGCTTGCCCCTATGAAAATTTCTGTGAATTGCAACATCTGAAACTATGTGAGACATGTGTGTCTCAATTTGTTCTATTTTGCACACTACTATCTATATTTCTTGACTGGATTGAATATGAAATTTATCAAATTTTGCACACTGCTATCTATATTTATTGACTAAATTGCATATCAAATTTACCAAATGCTATACCTATGCATAGTCCTATCTACAGTATCTACAGGTAGATAATTCAAACATTTATATGGACATACCTGCTATTTATCTACGGCATGATATTACATCATTGGATTTAAAATGCTTAAAACATACATTAAGCACTGAAATCTAACCGAATTTAAACTAGCTAGAAATATACATTACATAACTACTAATTTAAACCTGCTCTAAATATCCATTATATGACTAAATTTAATCCAGTGTTAAAAAAAATCAAGGGGTTTCCCACAATATTACATCGAGAGATGCCCCCACACGTGTTACTCATGTGTTGTCTTAACATCCGTATTGACGGCACCATCGCGAGTTGACCAGAACGCACGAGTTTATGATCCGGAATTTATGATTCGCAAATTTGTGACCAAAACGCACATCCGCGGTAACTTCATAGACCAAATTGGGTCTTTTCTCAAAATTTTAGCATCCACACAAACCTCTTTAAAAAAATCTTTTGTTTTTTGATAGTCCAATTTAACGCAACAAAATGTCGTAATAGAATTTTAATAGACATGGCATTACAATCTTATGTTCCTCGTACTAGTGTTGTGTTTTAGAATCATGTGAATTACAGGGACCCCTAAAATCGTTATTTTACTCTCTACTAATCATGTATTGAGGTGATGATCCCTAGATTATTTTGAGCAAACTTTTGGACAGTGTAACTGCCATTTGAGATCAATAAAGTTCTCGCAGCCGCTTTTTCCTCTTTAAAAAAGGGTCAGGATCTTAACTGAAAAATCAGGGGACGCTTCAAGAATACTCTCGCATCCTCCAATTAGAAAATCAAAATCATCAGGGAAACACAATCATGTCAAGTAAGGGCGCGCAACCGGGCCGTGTGTTCAATCCTGGCAACCTGAATAAGCTGAAGATTGCAGTGGATGCCAGTTTTGCTAGCGAATTCAGTTTCCCTATAAGAATCTCACACGAAGATCTATCCTCAACTAACAATCTACCAATTCTCAAAAAACTAACTAACAATATACCAGGGAAAAAGAAGTTTAGCTAAAAAAAACAGGGAAAAAGAATCTCACACGAAGAAGTTTAGCTAAAAAAAAGAAGTTTAGCTAAAAAGAAGTTTACCAGGTTTAAAAAAGAAGTTTAGCTAAAAAAATTCAGTTTCCCTATAAGAATCTCACACGAAGATCTATCTCAACTAACAATCTACCAATTCTCAAAAAAAAAACTAACAATATACCAGGGAAAAAGAAGTTTAGCTCAAAAAAAACAGGGAAAAAAGAAGTCGGGGATTTTTTTTAAACCTAAAGCCCATAAGCCCAAAACAACCACCGACCAAGCGCCTCCGCCTCCCCAGCCGTCGCCGGCAATGGAGAAGAAGGAGACCGACACGGCGGCAGCGGGATCGGCTCCCAAGGAGAGAGAATCCCATGGAAGCGGTGATCTCATCAGCCGCCTCCCCGATGACATCCTCTGTGTCATTATCTCCCTCCTTCCAACCAAGGAAGGCGGCCGCACGCAGGCGCTCTCCCGCCGATGGCGCCACCTCTGGCGCTCCGCGCCTCTCAACCTCGAGGTCTGCACCTACTTCCGATCCCTCTTCCCCTCCCGCGTCCCTCCCTCCGTCGTCTCCAAGGTACTCTCCCGCCATCCTGGCCCTGCCCGCAGATTCGATTTCCCAGTAGTCAGCGCCGCCGGCGGCGACCTCTACTACGAGCTGGAGAGCTGGTTCCACTCCCGAGCCCTCGCCAATCTGCAGGAGCTCGATATCCGACAAGGGCAGGCCTCCTCCTCGCTACCTTCGTCCAGCTACCCGCCGCAGCTGCTGCGATCCTTGCTCCGCTCCGCGTCCACCCTCCTCGTTGTCAAGATCACCTGTATCGATTTCCCCGACCAGATCACGCCGCCCATGAGTTTCCCTCTCCTCAAGCAGCTCTCCCTGGCTACTCTTTCCATCTCGGGGGACGTCTTCCATGGCTTGCTCTCTGGCTGCCATGCCCTGGAGAGCTTACTCCTGTCGGAAGTTCGCGCTGCGGGTTGCCTCCGTGTTAGCTCCTCGACACTTCGGAGGATCGGCTTACAGGTTAACCTTCATGGGAGAACCGAGCTGGTCATCGAGGATGCTCCTCGCCTTGAAAGGCTATTATTGCTTGGTAATCACAGAGATGCTTGCCGGCTATGTGTCCGGATAATGAGCGCGCCTGAACTGGAGATATTAGGCCCGGTCACACCGGACTTCTCCAGACTCCAGCTCTTCCAGGTACCAGCAAGCCAACTTCCAGCATTCCTACACACAGATTATCATCGTGTTTTTCAAGTTCATTGTTTTCTTCTTCAGGGATTATTGAGCCCAGTCAGCCTGGCAAACTCGATGCGCACGGTGAAGGTTCTGGCCGTCGGTTCTTATTATTCTCAATTGAATGCACTTCTTTGTGTCCTCAGGTGGTTCCCCTGTTTGGAGAAGCTCTATGTCATTGTGAGTATTCATCTTTGCTTACTTTAAAATGTCTGATTTTGATTGGCAAATCATCTAGTCTACTAGTTAGCAACAGATTCAACGATATGAATCTTGTTCCTATTTTGCAGTTCTTCTGGTCCTATCAGATGGACAAGAAAAGTGAGTCTCAGTATGAGCATGACCCACTACATCCAATTGAATGCCTCGAGACCCATCTCAAAAAAGTGGTGTTGCAAGGTTACTCAGGCTATATGCAGGAGGTTGACTTTCCCAGGTTCTTTGTTTTAAACGCCAAAGTGCTTAACACAATTGAATTCCAACCATATGGCATCTGCAACAGTGAGATGGTAGCTAATCTGCACAGGATGCTACATGTGGGAAACAGAGCTTCTCGGGATGTTCACTTTGAATTCAGTACTTACACTGATTTACCTGATTTCCACCTCAAAAGTCATATCCATGATATGTCAGTGGGCGACCCCTTCAGATATCCATAGACATGGTTGATGCCTGAACATTGCACAATCTTATCTAGACGGATTGATGACTGAAGATTGCATTGTTGCGCATAATTTTGCTCTATTCTAGTCTGAAGTGCCTATGTAATTCCAGTAACTTGTGAAATTAATTACCTTGTGGAAGAAACTTTTGGAATGCAAATATAGTTTACTGCATAGAAGTTCTAATCGGGTGGGATGCAAAAAAAAAAACTACCAAAGTTTTGATTGGGACTTCCTTAGGACGGAACCAGTAAGCCCATCTCCTGAAACTCCTCTGACCAAGTGCAATTGTGGTTTTCTTCTGACTAAGCTGGGAAGTTACATGTACTTACAAGCATGACAAGTTCAGTTTCCCATTATTAGATAATAATTTGCATACACGTACCATTTGTTTGATGCTTACGGAAGGACAACCTGCAGGCTAGTCACTATGCTCTTATAGCTAGGAAAGAGACGTTTCTGTTAATTTTCAAGGCATGCTATCAGGTTAAAGTTTTTTGCTAATGATTCTCAACATCCCGGGATCTCTGCCAAAGCCAACATAGTAAAATTACTTGCAAATTTGTGAACGGATGCAATCTGTTTTAGTTCAGAAAATTTAAACTTCAATAACAGAGCAACAACTGATGCATGTTCCAGCTGCAGTCAGAAGACGATGCAGGTCGGGAAGGATAGCAGCACTGTGACATATCAAATCAGGATATAGGAGATTTAATTGGTGCTCCCACCCCTACCTGAGGAGTACCAAGGCACCATAGAAGAACTCATTAATGAAAAATGTGAGTATTTGTTACTGTATTAACTAAAAAAAATCTTTGGGCTGGTCCTTAATGATTGCTTGTACTGTTTTGTTGATCGGGTTGGTTATCGATCTTTTCTACGGTCATTGGTCAGACCGGATCTGCGTATAGGCAGATGGGCTGCATTTGCGGCAAATGTACAATTAACCACCTATCACCGATATTTCTTAGACCAGCCACAGCGTTGCCAAAAAGCGATTCAAAGCATGCTTCGAACCGGTTCGATACACTACAGAGCATCGACTCAATCTGTTCCAAGAAAAAAGCGATTCATATGTATGGTTCGCTCCTATCCTGACACAAGCAATAAATGGCAGAGCAACCACGTCTAGATGAGAAGAATATGGGTAGTTTTCTGTCAGCACTGGGTCCTATCTTACTGTATCAACCGATTCAATACACTGCAGCTAAATGGGATCGGTTCGTTCTTTTTTATGTGTCGCACCAGCAGTGTGGCTGGTCTTACGAGAATAGCAACCCCGTGGTCGGTGAGATAAGTTGCATCCGACAGCCAAAGACGAACAAAGTGTGAGATCGGGCGGTCTGGTAGTAGATGCGTGAGCGACCTCCTAGAGTGCATAGTTTTAATGTCGTAAATTGTTTCACTTTTGGACTTCGAGGTAGTATTTAGTTCTTTTTATTTGCGTAAAAAAAAATTATTTGCATTGTTTTGTGAGCAAGGATTTTTTCCAGGGTGAAAACCTATGACCTTTGGTCGGGCAACGACGGCGTTTGGGCACTGTTTCTTTCTTAAAGACGTTGTTATTGGAGTGAAGGACTACTGGTGTTGTTCTGATGGTGTCACTGTCGTTGCTTTGAGGATTAGTTCTCTGTAGCAGGATTTTTCTTTTTTGTAATTTCTCTTTCTTTTTTCTGAGCTGTGTGCATCTGTAGAGCCGTTAGGGCATGCGTTGTTGCAGAGGCTGGGTGTAATTGGTATCCTTGTATTAATATATACTCTTTTCCAAGAAAAAAATGCGTAAAAATTAGGGCATGGCCAATACCGAACATTAGACAGTTGCATCTAGAATGGCTTGAAATGATACACCAAGAGCAAAGCGGACTAGAGAGTTTGGTGGAAGAAGACAACTGGTAGGAGAAAGAACCGAGGTGGGGAAAAGCTCGAGTAAATGATATCGTGGGTCACTAAACTTGTTCTGTATGTGCACTTAAGTTACACATCTTAGAAACTGAACTAACCGGTCACACAACTTTCAACCATGTGCACCCGCGGTCACAAACCGGGCTGCTGTCCGGTTTAAAGAAAACCAGTCACGTGAGGGCGAATGTAGACAATTTTGAGTATACTGATAAAATGCGTTGCTTAGGATTCAAACTCAAGACCTGCCACACGACCTTCAAATGCTTGCCAGTACACCATAGCTCATCACTCGTATATTGATAGGACAACGAGCTCTCTTATATAACTGCATGAATATGTTAGAAAAGTATGCACGTGTGTGAGAATTATGGAGCACTAATCATAGGCACGTAATTGGTTGCAGGTTAGTCTTTTTTAGCGTAACCCTGCACATACAAATAGATTATACTTTTAATTCTATTTAGCCTTCTCTAACTACAGGAACCTATCTTCAATTTTATATTTTTAGAAAAGGGTGAGCAGTTTAGACCGCCGATAGTAAACGGCCAAATCATGACACTGGCTGATTTGGTTTTTAATAAACGCAACACATGAAAGATGTATGAAATTGTCTTTGCTTTTAAATAAAATGTTCATATAGTTATATAAAGTTGTCCTAAATTAATTCAAGCAAAGTTGTATATTGGCAAGCTTTCGTAATCATGCTGGGAGGTTGTTAGTTCGAATCACAAATAGCTTGTATTTTATTTTGAACACATCTTTCACAGCTGACAAGTGGCCCTCTCATATAAAACAGTACATGATCCATATTGACAAATAAAAATATATAGATGGTTGTTTTTGTGGAAGTCTGTCTATCTTGACCCCACGTGTGACTGATTTTTGTTAAAAACCAACCAGCAGACCACTTTGTGACCACGGGTGCACACAATTGCAAGTTGTGTGACCGGTTAGTTTAGTTTGTAAGATGTGTGATTTCACATGCTAGACAAGTTCAGTGACCCACGGTGTCATTTACTCGAAAAGCTCAAAAGTGGGTCCTGGAAAGAAGTTGCTCCACGCAGTTTTATGTTTGTGGATTAATGTTGGAAAGCTGTATGGTATTGCTCCAAGAACAAACCAGCATAACTAAGAACAAAGTTCAAAATAATATTGACGACCACCGCGCACCTCACGAACAAATGCTTGACGTCTTCCTATTCCCAATCACAGAACACACATTTTTTGTTCCAAGGAAGATCCCTCTTGGCGAGCATGTGGGCAGTCCAAACCCTGTTTCTCAGGATCAGCCACATTGCGACCTTACATGCATCGAGAGGTGTCCAAGACAGCCAAATGGCCATTTCTAGATCACAATTACTAGAGCCATGAAAATATGTCCTGTAAACTGAACTAGAGGAGTACTCTCTTTTTGGTTCCCAACGCCAAACCCAAACATCTTCTGTGTTTGGATCAAGCTGAAAATTTCTCAAAGCTTCCATGACCCATAAAACATGTATACAAGTCTAGATGTTCATTGGTTTCTGGATATCACCTAACCAAGTACTATTAAGAAGAGCTTCAGCCACCGTGGTGGAGGGTCAAGGGACATCGGATGAAAAATTGCAATTGCTGAGAGCACTAATTGTATCAAAACCAAACGACCACCATGAGTCAGAAGATAAGTTCTCCAAGACACCAATCTCTTCCTAATTTTGTCGATTAAAATCCTAAAATCTTCCTTTTTTTAGCTTTTTCGAGACGAAATGGAAAAGACCTGCAAATTACCAAGATTGGCAATATGGAGCTTTTGAAAATGGTGCACCGAAGACGCAAAGCTTCCAATAGATACCTTGTGACTTTAGCATCTCGTAATTTTGCCTTGAGAAAAATTATTAGGCCAACCGGTCGTATATTGGTACTCTTTGAGGTATTAACTGACCGTTGGTGAAAGGCTCAATTAGGCCCCCTCTTCAGCTTTTTCTAACGGCAAGACTAGGGCATCCATTACGATAATGAATAGCATAGGGGATAGCGCATCACCCTGTCTCAGTCCTGGTACTCCATTAAGTAGGATTAAAGAAGACGTCTATGCCGAGAGCGAAACAATCCATGCCTTCCATCTAGGTCCGAAACATTTTTCTGGAGAACTTCTAGCTAAAACTTGCCATGCAAACGTATCGAAGGCTTTTGCGGTATCAATTTTCGAAAGCAAACTCTGAGATTTCCTAGTCCTAATAAGCTTTGGCCGACTCTTTCATCAATTTGAAGTTATCATATAGAGAACGGCCTTTAAGAAAAGCCCCTTGATTTTTACTAACCACCTGAGGAAGAACCGGAGCAAATCTTGTATGTAACACTTTAGAGAAGATCTTTGCCAAACTATGTAGTAATTGGCCTGAAGTTGTTCACTAAAAAAAATGGTCTGAAGTCGTTGGGTTCACATGCACCTGGCCTCTTTGGCAGGAGAATTGTGTATCCATAGCACAGCTATCAAGGCCCAGCTGAGCAGCCCAGACCATTTTCTCCAAGCAGTTTATTCAAGCCCAGAACTGCTATGCTTACTCCAGCCCAGCCCAGCCCAGCAGGAATCAACCACGGTGACGTCAGGTTCTTCCTCCCTCGCCTCCTCCGCCACCAACGCAACGCGACGAGGCGAGCACGAAAGGAAGGAAACGACCTCTTCTCTCTCCTGGAGGGAGACGGATGGCGGGGCGAGATCAGCGGCGGTTTTTCCCAAAAATGCCATTTAGAGGAGAGGAGAGGGAGCAAAACAGGGGCAGGATTTCCGGGCACAAATACCATATCAATCTGTCTCTCCCCGCTGGAAGGTCCAAAGGAAGGAGGAAGAGGCTGGATTGGGAACCCCATCTCCAATCCCTCCCTCTTCCTCTTCCTCCTCCCCAATCCCTCCCTCCATTTCCCCTCTCCCTCTCCCTTCTTCGTCAACAAGAACGACCGGAAGAGGACCAAGAACGACGATTCTCTGGATTGATAGATCGGTGGCGGAAAGAGAGCACGCGAGAAACAGTGGATGCGCCCGGTTCATGGGCGTACAACCAATCTTGATTGCGTTCTCCTAGGGCGCGCGTCGTGGAGGAAGATCGAGAGAGGAGGAGGAGGCGAAGAGGCCGGTCGTCGGGAGATAGCGCCGCCGCTCTTCCCTCTTCTTCTTTGATGGGCATCCCGTTCCAGCTCCAAGCCCAACAGGTATAACATTTTTCTCAGTCCCTAGCGAGCGTCGCCCCATTTGAATCCCCTGCATTCCCTTTTTTTTCTGAAGAATACAAGTTACTAACATTTATCATTTTTCTCTCTCTCTTTTGAAGGGATTACAGCAAGGGAGATCCATACTTACAGAAACTAAAATAATGATAAAAGTATGTATAAGTCATGTATTTACATGTAATACAAATCAAGTAGTAGCCGAGCCCTTTTACCGGGCTGTCTTCTAATTCTTAACAACTGTGCTTAATGTAGAAGGAACCTTCTCCATCTGAACCTGCTGGGGGCCAACTCACCAAAAACACATCTAATCCGTTGAAGCCAGCCATGCCTGCAGCTGCCAAGGGTGATTAACTCTCTCTAGAGGCTTCTTGCCAATATCGTTTATTTTTTGGCACATATTTCTAGATTTTAGTTATTTCAAATGTATAATGAATTTGAACTTGAAATCTGGAACAAAGGACACTAGTAGAGTATACTGAAGTGCATCTAGAATTATTGGGGGAATGCCTCCATATTACTTTGATGTGAATTCTACCACAAACGTGGCTCTGTAGCATATGTTTGCCTCTTTTATACTACTCCCCCCGTCCCAAAATAGATGTCGCAGATTTGTCAAAATTTAGATGAATCTAGACACTATTTAGTATATAGATTCATTTAAATTTTGACAAACCTGCGACATCTATTTTGAGACGGAGGGAGTAGTAATAATCTACATGCCACAAACCTTGAGATGTATAGCTTTCCTTGTTGATATTCAGTTTCGTACCATGACACTGCTTAAAATGTCGGAACCATTGTTGCGAACAAACCGCTTGTAAACTTTCTCTGATACCAAAAGAATTAAGACATGCGGGTTGTAACTTACATATCTGTAATGGCATGGATGACATTATTTTCCCCAGTTCTTCGATTTGAACTTGTTAGCGCTATGAACACCCTATGAATTGATGGAGAACGAAATACTTGTCCCTGAATGCCTTGAGAATTTGATTAAGATTCTTCGAGGATTCTTTTAGTGACATTTTTTCTGTAGGCTTTCCGTGTTCGTGCCTTTAAGTTTCAACTAGACCTCTTTATGATTTTCTGAGACAAATGTTTTAATGCTGATGACTCTTACTTTCTAATAACCTTGTTTCAGTGAATGCTATGGTTGGAAATAGGATGTGGTTTGGAGGGCTTTTCAATGGTTCAGGTAAAAGGCGTCAAGTCAATGGAGATAAGAACTTCGAAATGACCCCAATTCAGGTGAAGTTGTATTAGGATTAGCATGCATGTGGAAAGATGTCCTCCCTCCGATCCATAATAAGTGTCAGGGGTTTAGTTCAATTTAGTCCAAATCTGAACTGAAGTCCCGACACTTATTATGGATCGGAGTATAGGTTGCCATCTAAAGTAACAAACTATGCATCTGTCTAGTTAAGTTTGCATGGATTTGGATGATCTCTTCTTTTTGGATGATCTATCGACGATGATCCTGCATGTCTGCAAAATGCATTCACTTATTGTTCTTGCAACTGAATCAAGCTTCGTGTAACTACTCAGGAACAACGACTGCAAAAGTTGAAGGACAGGCTAAATATACCTTATGACGAAACGCGACCGGATCATCTGGTATGAAATCACACGTATAAACTTGCACTGAGCTAGTTAGTTATTTTTCCCTTTTCCTCCTTGCTGACTTCCAGTTGACAATTTTATCTCCACTATATATGTTCTGGACTGTGGTTACAGGAATCCCTAAAAACTCTATGGAAAGTTTCCTTTCCTGATACAAAGCTCACTGGCTTAGTTTCAGAACAGTGGAAAGATATGGGGTGGCAGGGCTCAAATCCTGCAACAGACTTCAGGTACTTATAGTTCAAGTTGTATGAGTTTGTTTTTATGTATTTATTTGGGCATTAGACATCCTCTGAAACGTGCATTTTTCTAAACTTTCCGAATAGTCCACAAAACAGCTACTAACCTTACCGAAATCAGATGTTTTTGTCACGATTTAAGGAGTCCAGCTACTGTTTCGCAAGATGATCGACATTCAAGGCTCAAGGGTGAGCTGAGGCCCAAATGTGTGAGGGGGCAACTGAAGAAAATGTGGTCCATATTCGGATACAAAACTGAAATTTCCCGAACCTTTCCAACCTCTATGTATCAATGTCTCATTCGTTAAAATGTTACTCTTAGAAACCATCAAAAACTCTGACCCTCGAAAGAATCTTAATTTTCTATAAGAACATGACTTCACTTTCTTGCTCAGATACATAGAGCGTCCTGAAAACATCGCACTGACAGTAAACCTCCAGCTCAAAATATCTTTGGAGTCATCAGTTTAGAAAGTGTTTATACAGAAAGACTGTAATTGAACCCATAATTGAAGACCTTCTCCCCACAAAAGTACGGAGAAAAGAGACCCTGTTCCAGCCAGTAGGAAGAATCTCAGAGACTGAAATGCTCTTGCTAAAAGCAAAGGTTGTACAGCCGTCGGAAAAGATTGGCTAGTGTAAGATCTCAGCCAATCATCTTCCAGAAACCTGACATTCCTGCCATTAGTCACCCTACTTTGGCAGCATAGATTTTAAAAAATCTTTAACTGAAATCAGACCAGCCCAAAATGCGAATTGGACTGTTCAAAAAAAAGGTGAATTGCTAGTTTAATTGCAACTTGAGTAAGGGTCGAGTGGCGCAAATATTTATTCTTCAACAAGTGTATGCCATAATCCAGACTCAAACTGTATGATTAGTTGGTCTATATTTTTAGAAGTCTCTCCCTCTTTTTTTTTCGCTTCTGTTCTTGAGCCTCTTATTAGTTTATCGGTTGGTTCATATGTGAAGGCAAAGGGCTAACAAATGGCCTGATTTTGATTTTCAGGGGCAGTGGATTTGTCTCGCTTGAGAATCTTTTGTTTTTTGCAAGAATATACCCGGTAATTCCAGTAATCAAGCAAAATGAAGTTTTGTAAATTCATTATCTGTTGAGAAACGTGACATGGCACTCCTGTCACACCGACTGTATATTGTTGCTGCTGACCTGGTTCAACATGCAGGCCTCTTTCCAGAGGTTGTTACTGAAAAGTCAAGGAATGCGAGCCACATGGGAATACCCCTTTGCCGTTGCTGGCGTTAACATCTCACACATGTTGATTCAACTGTTGGAGCTTAATACAGGTACACACTACACAATAAAAGGTCTTTCCATGTAGATAACAAATAAGCTTTTACCTATATATGCATGATGAAAACCTAACCTAATAAGCACATAGACTGTAGGCCTTCCATCAGTACCGTTCAATGCATTAAATCTAGCAATCAAAGTACATCCACCATGTGCTTCACCCATACAAGTCAAACCACTAGATTAGCATAGAACCCCAGAATGACCTGGCGCTGGCCCTCATTGGGGATATTTTCTATTGAAATATGAGGAATCTGTTGATTTGGCCATGACCATTTCATCACAAGCATTTCAATCTGGACACATACAGCTGGTGCTAACTGCTAACTGACGGCCAACAACAGTCTCATTGTTCTGTGGTTAGAGTGGCCCAGCTGTGGTATTATTGAGTTGATGGCCAATAATATTTGCATGTATGATCTGGTAAACAAGGGCTTTGCTTGATTGTTCATGTGCTGTTTGAATGCAAGTAGTTGGATGCAACTCACTGGATTATTGTTGGTTTCATAATTGGCAGTAGCTCTACTTTTTTTTTTATTCACATATATTATATAGAAACTATCGTTGCCCACGATCTATCATTGATGTGCCTATTATTATTATTTTTACCATCTGTTGCCGCTCAGCTCGGCCGAAATATCTGCCGGGGGTCAACTTCATCAGAATGCTGTCAGGTGAGCATAAACCTTCCGTTGTATCTTCCTTGGGTTTTGAATTTTCTCCGTAATGCTTTGGCAAAAAAAAAAAAACACTGAAAACTCGTTGTGTGTTTGCTACATCCTTAGATGAAGACGAGGTGTTCGACATCCTCTACTGCATAGCTTTCGAGATGATGGACGCTCAGTGGCTAGCGATGCGTGCCTCCTACATGCAGTTCAACGTAAATGATACTAATGTTTTTCATTCTAACATCAGTTTACATGTCATGTCATGGCATGTTAGTTTGAACAAGTAGTAACGAAGATGGTGCCTGAATGGATGGAATTGCAGGATGTGCTGGAGGCGACCAGGGCCCAGCTGGAGAGGGAGCTATCTCTGGAGGATCTCCACCGGATCCAGGACCTCCCAGCTTACAACCTCTTGTTTAAATAGAGGCTGAGATAATTTAAACCTGGAGAAATGTTTCAGTTCCTTTTCTCTCCTCCTGTGTATATTATATACTGATGAAACAAAACAAGCAGTTTTGCTATACAAAAAATCTGCATGTTCTTCACAATCCTGGAAAATGATCCCGTGTACGATCCACCTATACAAGTCCATTGGCAGGGAAACAATGTCCATTGCATTGTGCGCAAATCTTACCGCGACGATTTATTCGATCTCCCCATCGATTGTTTCCCTTCCGGTTTTCTTGATCCTGGAAGTTGCCTGATCCTAACCGGCATACGGAACCTAGAGTTCACCATGTTATTGATGGAGTGAGGAAATTGGAATAATATTTTTGTTTGTGCATATGCGAAGTTGCAAACATCGCATTCTCTCTTTTCATATATCAAGAAAGACATAGAGAAAAGGGAAGGAAAAATAAGAAATAATTCATGGAGGAAGAAAAGAAAACAGAGAGATCTTTGTCCTGTGCACTGCAGACAAGGAGCCGGATCCGTTGGTTCGCAGGCAGTACCTGCAGCAGTGGCGCAGACAGGGAGAGGATCGCCGGAAGAGAAGAGGACAGAGGAGCATACTGTTTGGTTGGAGCATTGCAAGCGACCAAAAGCCACACCAGGCCAAACCAAACCAGGCCACGAATCTAACAGGAAGAAGAAACTGTTGTTAGGGCGATGTGACGAGATGAGCGGCAGGGCACTGTGGCTGTAACTGTATGTGGAAAATGCAGCAGCAGTCTGGTCATGTCATGGACATCCCAGCAATCAGTCCACTGCTCCCAAATTCCCCCCCATCTTTGACCCCCTGACCCTTGCTCTCCCAATGCAGACATGGGAGGTGCATGAATCATTCACAGTCACATTTCACCTCGCAACAGCATTAGCAGATTGAATCTAGTTCAGGTTCAGAGCTGGGCACAGCCCCCAGTCCTTTTCACTGTTACTAGCATGAACAATGGATGACTGGACATTGCAAAAAAAAAGTAATATGGTGAATGATCTCAGCAAACATGAAACAGATGTGCATGTGATGTGGAGTTCCCTGCATCCTGGCCTGGAAGGAACTTGCAGAAAGAGCTTCCTGCTGGTTGGTTTGGAGCTTCATGTGATGTATGTATGATTGGTTCATGGATGGGTGCAGTTAGCAGAGCTTTCTGGAGAGAAGAGGGTTGGGTGCAGATAGGAGAGGAATGGATACAGATATGGAAGACTAATTACCACTTGATTGATCAACCAAAAACCAAAACAAAAAAATGAATCAAGTCTTTATAACAATAATTAACAGGAATAAAGGGGGAAAAAGAGAGGAGGGATTATCATCATGGATCCTAGTATTTCACTTTTATACTACTAATAACAACAATGGCACCTCTAGCCGTCCGTCCACCGCGCTCCGGCAGGGTCATTCTTCTTCGTCTCCCTCGTCGTCGTCGTCGTCGTCGACCGTTTCACCACAAAACAAGAAAAAAAGAAGCAAAAAACAGCATTGCTTGCTCGTCGTTACAGGTAGATCCTCGTCGCCGCCGCCGTCAGAAGCGCGCGTTCTCGAAGCCGTGCAGGTCGCTCACCCGGTTCATCGATTTGCGCATGATGGCCACCTTCGCCAGCTGCTCCGCGGCGCGCCAGGCCGATGTAGGGGTCAGTGGCTCCCCGTTTCCACCGGACGCCCGTGGCGTGCCCGAGGGCGTCGCTGACCTGGACGTCGGCGTTGTGGGCGCCTGCTGGCTGCGCCGCCACCTCATGTCGCTCAGCTCGGTGTCCAGGCTGCCCAGCAGGTCCTGCTGCTGCTGCGTCGGCGGAGACTGCAGGACTAGCCTCCGCGCCGAGGACAGCAGGTGGGTGGCCGTCGAGAAGTCGCTCAGCTCTGCCAGCCGCCGCGACTCTGCCACGGCGCGGGTGGCCACGAACAGGTCGTGGAGTGGCTGCGACGACGAGGTACCGCCGTGGAGCGGGGGCAGGAGCAGCGGGTGCTCGGCGCCGCGGATGGTGTCCTGCGACGCCGGGTCGCGGTGGCTGCACCTCACGGACAGCGAGTGTGGGTGGTTGTGCTGCGCGCTAAGCGGCGCCCGCAGCTCCACCAGCAGCTCCCGCTCCTCTTCCGCGTACATCTCGCCGAGCCGGACGCTCAGGACGGAGCCGCCGTTGCCGCCAGCGCCACCGGCGAGGGCCACGGCTTGCTGCCCGGCGCCGCAGGAGTACACCGCCGTGATCTCCCCTGACAGGAAGGAGAGCTCCAGGTGCACCTCCTGCATGACCACGCTGACGAGCCCGCCGAGGCATTTCGCAAAGGCGTGCTCCGCAGGAGGGCTGGACTCGAACGCACCTCCTTGCTCCTCCTTGGGCGCAAGCGGCGACCGCGCACGCGCCGGCGTCTCGTCGGCCGGTCCGGCGATGGGGATCTCGACGTGGGTGAAGCGTGTGGCCGCCGGAGCTGCCTGTGGGCGGCGCAGGTTGTGGTGATCGACATGCTTCCTCGAGTCTTGCTGCTGCTGCTGCTGCTGCTGCTGCTGCGTGTCCGACAAGAGCATGACGGTGGCGACCGGGTTGCGGTCGCGGCGGTCCTCGAGGACCTTGGTGGCCTTGCGCAGCGCGTCGCCGGCGCACGCGATCTGCGCCTGCTCCTGCCCCTGCGCGGCCGCGCACACCACCAGCCGGTCCACGATCTGCCGCGCCGAACGCTGCCCCTGCCTGGACATCCGCCGCAGCGGCATCAGCCGCTTGGCGGCGCCGGAGAAGGCGACGATGGAGAGGCGGTCGGCCGGGCCGAGCGAGGCGACGACGAGCCGCATCCCGCGCTTGAGCATCTGCAGCTTCTCCCCCATCATGCCCTGGCTCACGTCCAGCACGGTCACCAGGTCGATGGGCGCGCGCCGCGACGCCGAGGACCGGAGCCCGGGCGCCTTCACCTTGACGACCACCACGTACTTGCCGTGCCTCCGTCCGGACGACACCATCGCGACCTCCGGCGCCAGCGTCACCGCAAGCCCGGCCTTCGGGCGCGGAGGGTGCGGGAAGAAGCCCCTGAACTCGCCCTCCCTGCCCGCCGCGTCATCCTCGTCGTCCTCATCCGCCTCCGGGATCGGGTTGAACCCGCTGCCGTTCGCGGCGGACTTGGGCGCCAGGAGGGGCTCGTCGTCGTCGTACACCTTGGGGACCCCTGCGGTCGGGGGCGGCGGCGTCTTGCGGCCGCCGGAGTCGTCGGAGGTCCTGCGCTTGCGGTGGGTCGAGGAGCTGTCGACGTCGAGGTGGAGGCGGAGGGAGGCGAGGAACGGGGCCTGGCGCCACGGCGCGGAGCAGACCGGGCAGGAGAGCGCGCCGGAGGAGGCGGCGCGCGCGTGCGTGGCGATGCAGGGGAAGTGGAAGGAGTGGGAGCACTCCGCCGTGAACACCGCCGCGCCGCCGCCGTTCTTGACGCTGCGCGTGCACACGCCGCACCGAGCCTGCAAAGCAAAGCCACCAACAAACCAGTTAATCACTCACTCCAACACCTTAACTTCGAAGAAGGAAAACCACCAAAAGCAGCATTGGAATTCGGAAAAAGATGGGTCTTTTTCGGGCAGTAGGATAGGATCGAGGATGGGATTGGATCATTGGACGAGCGCTGAAAATCAAATCAAATCAAATCAAAAACCAGGATGGATTAAAAGCTGGACTTGATCCGATCGTGTCTGATCCGACGCGACTTTTCCCCATCTAGGCTCCACCTCACCCCCGGCTTTTCTTTCACTTCACATAAAGGGGGAGCAGCCTTTTATTTATCCTCTTCTTCTTCCCAGGATCGCATCCTCCTCCTGCTTCTAGTACTACCACAACTGGAGCACCATCATCTTCCAGCCGAATGATTGATTGATTCTCTTTTGGCCTCCATTGTTCTTTCTTCTACAACACAAACTTTTGTACAAAACAAGTTGCAGAGAGATCTTCGTTCTCCATGGATTTGTAGTCTAGCCAAATTTGGAGTGTGTCGAGAGAAGAGAAGATCTCATGGCAGAATGATGGAAAGGTGACGAAGGGAAAAGAAAGAAACAGAAGGAAAAGGTAGTGGGGATTGGAAAGCTGCAGTTATAATAATTGGATAATCACGGCCGTGGAGAATCGAATCTCAAGAGAGATGGGAGATGGTGGAAGGGGGATTAGGACAAAAAACGGAGTAGTGGCAATGATTGTTCCCCATCCCTCTGCTCCACCTCCACTAGGGATCACCAACAACCAGCGGCGGCCATTGCAAGAGACAAGCTACAGCGTAGTAGTAGTACATTTTTTCTTCCATTGCAGGACCGGGCAAGAAGAGGGAGGAGAAGGAAGAGAGTGGTGGTACCTTGGTGGGGAGGATGGAGGCCTTGAGGAGAGCGAATCTGGAGGGGGATCTGGGCGAGGAGGGCGCCGAGAGCGCCTGCAGCAGCGGCATCCGCTTCCTGGCCGACACGGGCGCCGACGACGGCTGCGTCACGGGCGCCACGGCGGCCGGCTCCGGCGTGGGCTTCGTGCGGCACCTGAGCGCGGGAGTCGACGGGACGCTGGCGCTCCCGCCCGCGCCGCCCATGCCGGAGAAGAAGGCGAGCTTGCCGGGCGTCCGCGGGGTCGCCGGAGCCGCGTCGCGCGGCGGCGGGCGGCGCTTGACGCTGCCGCTGCCGCCGCCGTCGCTGTCCTCCCTCCGCACCGACGTGCACAGCGCCCTCCGCCACCCGGTGCCCATCTCTACCGCCGGTAGGACCTCCAAGAAACGACTCGCTGGCGCTGCCGCTGGCTCGCTCCTCCAAAGTCGTCTCCGGTTGAATGAGAGAGAGAAAAGAATGGCGCTGGCTGCTGCTAGTACTTATATCTTCGTCCACTCCCGGCTCGTCCTACCACCATGAATCCGGCACATGGGACGACGGGGACGGCGCTGGCTGGATCGCTCTGCTTCTCTGCTTCGCCTCTGGGTTGGTTTGGCAGGACGTTTATACTAATAGGGAGGGAGGGGGGAGGCGGGTACGCACACTAGGCTAGGGTAGGCTTTGGTCTTGGCTAGTCGACCGATCCGCCATGATAATTTAGTGCTACTCGTCATGTGATAGGGGGAGGGAGGAGTTGGGCAATTATTAGAGGAAGCCTCTGCAACGAGGCGAGCTGATCAGATCACTGGCCTCCGGGCCCACCCTCTGCCTCCCCCCAATCTATATCTACTCCACAGTTTATTATTGTTCGCAAAGCTCCTTCCTCTTACGTGTAATCACTCCTTTCCTTTGTTTTTGGCAACTTGCGGTTCTTACATCAATCATGTTCTAGACTTCCAGTGCGTTCTGTGATTTGTGTCTTGAAGCCGTATGCATTGTTCACATAAGTTCCAGCACATGTAGTATTTTTAGATCTGCATGTACCTAGACAGATTTTAGTGTATAGATACATATGAATCTAGATAAAATTAACGGGTCACACAGCTCAAATATCGCGTCTTGCGTACGAAGTCATGGAGTTTCAACATTGACTAATCTCAACATAGTTCTATTACTCCCTCCGGTACGGTTTACACGGCGCGCTGGAGAATTCTCTGGGACCTAGGCATGCGGTGATTGGTTTTGATTAGGACGCGAATTTAGCAGGTTTTTCTAGGCCCACCAAACCCACGGCGCCTAATTGTACGTAATTAAGTCGTTTGGAACTCCTCCCGTCCAGTAAACGAACCGTTTCTACGCATGCATTGGTGGAGACCGATTCATCCGGATCGAGCTAACCATCCTCTTCTTCCATCCGAAAAATCCCGCGAAGTTTACGTGCAAACTTTCCTTCCCGCTAGCTCTCCCTCCAAAATTTCCATGGAAGAAAAGCTCCCGCGATTCTTCTCTGTTCGAAAAGCAAATTTCTGGCTGAAATTCTAGCGCCAATTCTCCTCCTAGTAATAGGTATGCAGATCGGCAGAAGAACACACCTTCCCCAGCCTTCCTCATCCTTCTCGATTCCATGGCGTCGCCGCACCAAGAAGAAGGTCGCAGGGCTCCTCCTCTTGGCCTGCGTGGGCTTTCACGGGTGGCCTTCCAACCTGTGTCGCCGCCACCGGAGGACTTCCTCCTCTTGGTCTTGCGGACGCGGACCTCGCCTCTCCTTCTCCATCTGGTGGCAGCGAGCGGGTGGTGCCACCATCGGTTTTGCCACGGCGACGCGTCGGCCTGTCCCGCCCAGCTCGCCCTCCCGCACCAAATGAGGCAGGTTCCTCCAATTGGTCTACCTCCGTCGTGGGCGGGACAGGCAGTGGCGGCAGCGACCGACCTGCTTTCATGGGTTTCAGTCTCTCTAATGGCGGCGGCGGGATCTCGTTCGGCGGCAGCTCGTTCGGCGGCAGCGAGTCCATGGACTTCAACTTCTTCAGCGGCGCCGGTGGCATACGGAGCAGCACCGGCATCAGGATCGGACAGAGTTCAGGCCGTGGCACGACAACAGGTATATCGTAAACCTTCATGTAGCTAGTTCATCCTGTAAAACGATTAACCCTCACATGTAGATTCTGGATATATTTGTATGATTCTTCTGTTTTTTGTTCACCATGTTGTTTGAATGTAGATCATGCACACCAGAGTGGTACTGGGTTCGGTCTTGGTGGCAGCAATGACCAGAACGTTGGTGGTAGCAGCACGGGTGAGAGTTTTAAAATCTTTCAATTTTGTTTTCTTAGATCAGATGTGAAATTATAATGTATATTTTGGTCTGCTATTTGATTCAAAGGTCTTGGCTACCGAGGCAAGGGATACAATCCCAATTTTGAGCATGCTGATGCGTACCCTCCAAGCCAGGAGCATGTACAAACCCGTCGAGCACAACTTGATTTGAGTAAGCACAACTTGTGCATATTTTGGTTTGAGTAATATTCAATAAATCTATTTTCTACTTCTCTGAATTATTTTCAATGCATTCAGATGTTTTGGCTAACAAGAACACAAGAAGACACTACCGTACCAATGACAAGCGTCATATATATGCAATGATCCTCGAGCGTAATGGCACGGGTAATAGATTGAAGCGTGGAGTTTCAAAAGCAGTTGCAGAAGCTGCTAAATGTCCTAGGAGGGTAGTGCAAAGGATATGGAAGGACGCTAAAACTGGTGGTGGCATTACTTCTGTGAAGAACAACCGGAAGCTGAAATCAGGAAGGAAGAAGATTAAGTTGAACATAGAGGCGTTGGAAGAAATCCCACCGGGTGAGAGAACTACACTTGAACAAGTTGCTGGACATTTGAACGTATCAAAAGCAACTGTTTTTCGAAGGTGAATATTATTCCTTACCACTTTTTGATACTTTCGATTATTCTCTATGATATTCCTTCAATTTTTCCCTATGATATTATTTTGTAGGTTGAAGGAGAAAGAAATTCGACGAATAACAAGTGAACTGAAGCCTTCGTTGACGGAAGCAAACAACAAGGCACGTGTGGATTATTGCCTAAGGCATCTTGAGCCATATAGCATAGCGGATGATCCCACCTTCAAGGCTGATATGAATGTGGTTCATATCGATGAGAAATGGTTCCACCGCACGCGCAAGACGCAGAACATGTATTTGAGTCATAGAGAGAAGGCACCAGAGCGGGAATGTAAGCATAAAAATCACATTCAGAAAATCATGTTTTTGTCAGCAATGGCAAGGCCAAGGTATGATGCTGAAGGCAACTGTGTATTTAATGGCAAGATTGGTGTATGGGCTTATGTTGACTGGGTTCAAGCTCAGAAGAAGAGTCGAAATAGGTTTGTACTTTTCATGTCAAAAAAACTGGTTCATGCAAATTTGTATTTACTATATATGTTTCTATATCTATAGGGAAAGGGGGACATGGGAGCTGAAGCCATCTGATAGTGTTGACAAGGCCAAAAGTCGGGAGTACTTAGTGAATTTTGTACTTCCGGCTATAAAGGAAAAATGGCCTGAGAGCGATAGATGGAGCACCATCTACGTACAACAGGACAATGCTAAGACTCACATTCATCCGGATGATCCAGTTTTTTTGACTGAAGCAGCAAGGGGTGGCTGGGACATTAGGATGGTGTATCAACCACCTAATTCACCCGACACAAACATTTTAGATCTTGGATGGTTCGCATCCATTCAAGCAATGTTCCACAAGAAGATGCCCAAGACCCTCCCTGAGATTGTCCAAAAGGTTTTATAGTCTTTTCTTTACACTGATTTAAGTACTCGCAAATATGTGCATAATATGTGTATAATTTGTTCAGCTACTTTGTTTTAAATAATCTGATTACTTGTCTATTTTATGCAATAGGTTGAACAATCCCTTGCTGAGTATCCTCATCAAAAGCTTAATAGGATCTGGTTGAGTCATCAAGCGTGCATGCGGGAGATAATCAAGCATAAGGGATCTATCCACTACGCCTTGCCTCACCTGAAGAAACAGGCACTAGAGAGACAAGGTCGTCTTCCAATTCGTTTGACAGTTGAGAAAGAATATGTTGAGGCTGCAGTTGAGTATTTGAACTCAACTTGAATTTTCGTGGTTAAATTTTAGTGATGTAATCTGAGAATGTCTTATGAACTTGCCTCTTAGTGATGTAATCGGAGGACTCTTATGAACTTGCCTCTTATTGATGTAATCTCAGGACTCAAACTCAGATTCACAAAGATGCTCCACTTGAACTCGAATTTGGATACATCATGCATAATAACTCATTCACACGCACTCATACTTAGATAAAAATGATTGATCTTGCTTACAAAACCCATCAGACTAGTTGGCCTCGGTATCAAGCACGCCGAAGTCATTGTCTTCATCCTTTGAATGTTCGGAGGGATTGCGACCGCATAAAATGCAGACCCCTTCTTTGTCCAAAGCCGCCGTTGTTGCACAATCTTTGCACCAATAGTTCCTAGGAAGAACAGAGTTGCCGCACACGCCGCAGCGAGTCAACTCGTTTGGCACCGGCAGCCTGCATCCACAGCAAAGGAAAATTGAACGATCACCGCACACATCGCATTTGTTGCACGCCATGGGTTGCACACATGCCACACACGTTGATGTGTGAACGGTGGGCTGCAACACAGTTGTTCTGATGCGCTTAGCCTGGGCGAACAACTCGTCGATGCGTGCATGACGACGATCAACATCGGCAAAAATCTGTTGGAGACGAAGCTCAAGAACCTCAGCGGACTCCACCTCAACTTCTTCCTCGGCCGCTCCACCGGCCTTTACCTCAGCTTCTTTCTTTTCCTCCAACGCCCCACTGGCCTCCACTTCAGCTTCTTCCTCTTTCTCCACCGTCACAACGGCTTCTCCATCCATAGCTGCCGCGATCTGCTCCTCAAGGCCGCCTCCCTTCATGGTATCCATACCATCCTCAAGGCCTCCTCCATCCTTCGTATCCATACCCTCCTCTCCCTCAGCCATCGAGCCTTTTTCTGTGTGTTGAGGATGGCCTCCATGATACGTTTTTATACATGTCTAAGGAGAAGAAGCGACGGGGAGACGAAGAGAAAAAGTCTGCATGCGAAGTGCCTAACCCCGTTCACACCTACAAAAGCAAACTGTGTTCACACTTGCATGCATAACCAATTCACACAGCGGAATGGAAAATGAAGGAGAGAAGATTGCGGGCCAAACGCTCCAATTAACTCGGCAGTTAATGCCCCGCGCCTAATCGAGCACTCTTGGTGAAACTGCATGAAAATGGAAGGGCGCCCTGTAAACCGTACCGGAGGGAGTACTAGTTACTCCCTTCATCACCGTTTGAGAGCGTCTTACAAAAGTTATGTGTTTCCAAAACTTCACTTCTTCTAGGCGCATTGACTTAATTACAAAATTAATGCCCCTTTTTTCCTCCACACTTCCTACTCCGTGCAGCCAAATAATTAATTCTTGCATGCAACTCCACCAATGCATGCGTCTAAATTCCTCGATTCCATTAAGTAATTACGTTTAATAGGGCGCCGAATAATTAATGGATGCATGTTTTTGGCACAAATCTGGCCTCAATCAGCGCCCACCTAGGTTCCAACAATCTCTCTAAAACGCCTTCCAAACCGGAGGGAGTAGTTTCATTATTGTCGTGTCACATGAGTATTCGACATTGTGTTAGCACATAATTACTAACCTCTAGTGTTGGGACTGAAAATTTGAGGAGTATGTAGATTAAGAGTCTGTTTGGATTGTAGAATTTGAAAAATGTATTGATAGAAAAACACATAATACATACATTAATCGAACTAATTGGTCCGGCTTACGGGTTCTCTAGAGGAGGGGGATGGCATGTATGTTATCCCAGTGGACAGTGTTGTTCTCGGGCGACGCAAAAGGAAGGATGTGCACTATGGCTGGGAGAATGGAACAGTTGGCTCGAAGAACACCCCTGTTGCTTTGGCCGGATCCTGGTTGACCTACCTGGAGGAGGCGGATGAAGCTTTGGCGTGGAAGATTGTTGGAGATATGCCCTAGAGGCAATAATAAATACGGTTATTATTATATCTTTGTGTTTATGATAAATGTTTACATTCATGCTATAATAGTATTAACAAGGAAACATTAATACTTGTGTGATTTGTAAACTTAAAATTGAAGTCCCTAGTAAAGCCTCTTCATTATACTAACTTGTTGGTTAATAAATGATTGTGGTTTCCATATCATGAACATTGAGATGTTATTAACAACAAGATCATATCGTTAGGAGAATGATATGGTGGACATACTCCTATAGATAAGCATAGCATAAAGATCAAGTCATTTTAATAGTTCAATTGCTACATGCTTTCTGATACATAGTAACCTAATTCCTTCGACCATGAGATCATGCATATCACCTTTACCAGATGGATGCTTTGATGACATCAAACACCACACGAATCGCCAGGTGGCTATAAAGGTGGCATTGAGTGTTCGGAAAGTATTGGTTGAGACACATGGATCAAGAGTGAGATTTGTCCATCCATATGACGGATAGATATACTCTGGGCCCTCTCGGTGAAATGTCATCCAATTAGCTTGCAAGCATGTGACTAGCTCACAAGGGATCACATATCAGGAGCGAAAAGAGTACTTATCGATAATGAGGTTGAACTAGGTATGCGAGAGATACAAGCGATCATAACCTCGGATAAGTAAACTATCGTGAGACAAAGGGAAATTGGTATCGTATGTAAGTGGTTCATTCGATCATAAAGTAATCGTAGAAATATGTAGCCATATGAATTTCCAGATTCCTCTATTGGTTATTGTTCGGAGAAGTGTCTCGATCATGTCCGCATAATTCACGAACCGTAGGGAGACACACTTAAGGATTCGACGTTGTTTGAGTAGTTATGGAATGATGAGAAAGAGACCGAATGTTGTTCGGAGTCTCGGATGGGATATCACGAGGAGATCCGGAATGGTCCGGAGAATAAGATTCATATAAGGAAAGTCCTGTTTCGGAGTTGGGGAATGGTTTCGGTGTTTTCATCGGAAATGTTCTAGAAGGTTCCGGAATGTCCGGCACTCCGGAGGGGAAGGGTACATGAATGTGTTATATCAAGTTGGTATGATTGCATCATGTACTTGGTGTCATCGCTGAATAAAATAAAGGGTTTAATCAAATCCTTGTTTGAAAAGTCAAACGGCAATTTGAAAGTCAAACGGCTATTTTTGGGAAGTGGAGAGGGAGGTGGAAACCGAGTTGGGGAGGAGTTCCTCCCCTCCACCGCCGGCCCACCTCAAGCCGAGTTGGGAGGTACTCCCCTCCTTGGCCGGCCCTCCACCTATATAAGGAGGCGGGGCTCCCTCCTAGACACACAACTCCCGCCTCTAGCAGCTAGCCGCCGCCACCTCCAGCTTCACGCCGCCCGCCGCCTAGGTCAAACCCTAGCCGCCGGCCTAGCCCCCTCCTCGGCGTGTCTAAACCCTAGATCGTCGAGGGCTCTCTCATAGTCCACCATACTCGCTCGGCAAAGCGAAGCCTGTGAGATCTCCCACTTCCGGTACCACGTTGTCTTTGCGGAATCGCGAGAAGATTGCTACAACCTCCGCGCCCTCTTTGGAACAAGGAGAGGAAGGTCTTCCTCGAGTACCGAGCGATGTGTGACCACGACTACGGAAGGATCGTCTACGCGATCTTGAGATCGGGAAGAGTACGACTACATCACCCACGAGAATCCGCTCTCGTTAAACACTTTGGAATCTTCGAGGGTGAGTTATTCCATCGACTCGTTGCTACAATCTAGTAGATAGATCTTGGCTTGTTTGTTTGTATGCGATAGAAATTTTTTATTTTCCATGCTATGAAACCCTACAAAGATCACCACCAGAAAACCGGCGAGGCGACAGGATGAACAATCCCTCAAGCTGGTAGATGATGGGATGATGCTCAGAGTGGTAGACAACTTCTGAAACTTGAAAAAGGTGTTGAGTACTTGTCCGATCTTCGACTGTCGTCTAGGGTTATTGGAGTATGTAATGGATTCCTGTAGCTAGTTTGGTGTTCTGTCTGGTAGTCTCCGAGCAGATCGTGGTTGATCTTGCTCGTGGGGTGTTTGTGTTTTAAACCCTATATGCAATACGCTGTAAAAACTTGGTT
Source organism: Avena insularis (assembly GCA_023614405.1). NCBI lineage: Eukaryota > Viridiplantae > Streptophyta > Magnoliopsida > Poales > Poaceae > Avena > Avena insularis. The sequence continues at coordinate 1,679,543 of CM042690.1, forward strand.
TCGATGCAATGGAACCGAGGCATGCTCGTTTCCTCTAGAAAAATAATAGATACATTACAAGTGCATTGGATTGCCGATAGAGAGGGGTAGCTAGGAGAAAGAGGAGGAGAGAGAGAAAACTTAAATTTTGAGCTCACATCTTCAAATTCCTACATAAGGAGGGAATAGGAATAGATTCCATCGGTTCATATGCATATGTGAGTCGAATAGGATTTTCTTGAATATGAATAGATTCTACTATCAGAATTGGCGATCCTAGTCCTATGATCCGAAATCCTTCGAAAATCCATGAAAATCTCCTTCCATCCAAGGAGGATATAAATTTATTTACAATGTGAAGCAAAAAATACGGTATTGAGAGTGCACTGTGTAACGAATTCCTACGGAGCTTCAAACCCAGAATTCTAGAAGGATGTGCCTTTTGTTGGCGCTAATAGAGGAAATATAGAAATTTTGCACGATTTAAAACAGGTAGTATATATATATATATGACGAAATACAGTACAATTGTAGACTGCTTAGAGAAAATTGAAAACAAGATGTGAGCTCATGTTGGGATCCCTATGCAATAGAGGGGAATAGATTCCATACCAATTAGCAAGGGCGAAGCTCCCAGTAGGGCAAGGTAGGGCGCTCGCCCTACCTTGATTTTTGGCAAGAACCTTTAGATACACATGTTTTTTCTGAACATTTTGAGTGGTCATACGCTAAAAACGGACTTCGTATGAGAGAATTATGCTTGTTTTAGTGAACACTGCGCAAAACTGATTCTAGAGCGAAATAAGTTCTTGGTACTGTCTAGTTTTAAACCAACTCTTTCTCTTTGCAACATCTAATTCTCAATTTAATAAAAACTAGACTCTAAATAATATCATAGATATGGTATCTAAGAGCATCTCTAGTGGAACGTCTAAATCTGAACGTCTATATGTCCATATAGATGACCGTCTAAAAGGAGAGAGAATATAGATGATTTTAGTTTTTCAGCGGAACGTGTATATGTAGGACGTCTACATCCTCTCTCCAATATTTTAGTATTTTTTTATAACTACCATCAAAATTTAGAAGCAATATTCAGTAGCAAACAAGACAATGACATGATTATCAATACAAGCAAATATTTGTATATTATGCAGCGATACAAGCAATATTCAGCAACATTCAGTAGTAATCACTCCATCTCTATATTCTGTATCGATGCACAAGCAGCAACAAGTTCAGTACGAGACAAGCCTCCTCTCTTCAACATCATCGGAGTAGCTGCAGCCCTCTACCATGCCCCTGCCGCTGCTCCTCCCCAACCGCCGGCATGCCCCTTCCCATTCTCTTCCCTGTCCGTCGCTAGGCCGGACGCCTCACGTGACCCCATGCCCCCCTCCACGCCCGAGCCTGTCCCCAACAGGACCAGACGACACCGCGCCCGGCTACACTGTTTTGTGTCCGGATCCGGCAAAAATTGTCTGCCGGCGGATGGATCTAGCGTGCGTCTAAGCACCATGGTCGAGCACCCTCTTGTTCTTGTCCAATTTCTCTCTCCCTCTCACCAAATCTACATGGAAAAGGAGAGTACATGGAGCCGGCGAGCAGAGGGACGGCGACCTCTCGCGAGTGCCCCCGCGTCCTACGTCTCCAACTGCTCCGGATGGGCGCGGGAGTGAGCTTCCGGGCAAGAAGTTGCTTTGGACGGCCGTGGCACCGTCATCCATATATGGACGATGGGTAGCAGGTTTGGGAGGACGTCTAAATTTAGACCTCCATTTAGACGAGCCATTGGGAAGGTTTTTTCTATCCACGATCGTCCAAATCGCTTTAGACGGACATATAGACGAGCCACTAGAGATGCTCTAAGGAGGACCTGAGAGTAATTTGGCCACCTTATGGCATGTGGCCAGAACCAACTCTAATTATATATTGGTTTATGTTTTTATTTTGGCTTTTATATATTATTGATATAAAATTATAATTGGCATTCTGGTTCAATTGGAGATATGCTGGTTTAGACCCGTCCCGAAAGAGCTGAATTCGTGTAAAAATGATATCACAATCCTAAGTATGGACGAATTGGTAATAAGAGTGAAAAGTCATTAAAAGTGAGAAGACACTAGGTCACTATTGATTATTTTGGAGTATGTACACTTTCTATAATTCTATAGAATCTATTATAACTAATTTTGATCATTGCTTCGATGAGTTGTTGTTAGATTTGTTTCAGAACTTCTTGTCTTGACTCAAGTGACTCATTTTATAGTTTAAATGTGAATAAGATTTCTTAGTTTATGGAGATTTATCTTATTATGAGCATGAGACTATATAAAATAACCTTAAGATATTCGTTATTCATATGCGGAGAATTAAATGCTTTGGAGATTATGTTAATATTTGAATGATACATCATGCTTCATATCGTTTATCGTCTTGTTGAGTTAGCATTGCTTTTACTCGTAGCAACAACAACAATTGAAAAGGTTTTGTTAATTACAAAAATCATCAAGACCTAGTTTAATATTTATTTTTATTAGAGTTCGCCCTACTCATATTTTATCCGTCCTCCGCCACTGCCAATTAGTGATCCCAATCCTCTGATCCAAACAGGCTTTCAGAGAAATATTCCTAGTACCGATTGAGACCCTTTAAAACTCGTGTAAATTTTCCTTCCATCCCAATACGCTGAGATATCCATCATACATCCCGTTCCCCCTCGGTTATCGTACACCCTTGTTGGCGTCTTCTGCTCCAGCTACAAACGTATTTACCCATTGTGAAGCAAAAAAAAAAAAAAATCACGCTACTAGAGAGGACGGCCGAGCCTAGCTAGCTCGATCGATTTATTGGTGTTGCAAGTTCATACCTACAACGTGTTGGTACTACGGTTCCTGCACCGATCATGTGTTTGGTGCATTGCGCATTTGTGTGTATCAATTCAAAGCCGTACGTACCGCATGCATTGAACACATTTCCACGGATACGTTTACTATCGTGTCCATCGAATTGAAGTTTGCCGATACTGTGACGCGGAGCAAAACCCGATATATATATAGGTAAATTTCGGTACACTTCCGCACTCGATCGCTCTTAAAACCCCAAAATCCGTCCAGCAGCAAAAACGTCACGACACATATATACGAGCGAGTCGGTCGGTCCACGGCGGCGGCGCCGGTCGTACGGCGGCTCCACCGGAGCCACAGAGCACGTCGCGAGCGACATGGCCGGCGACCCGACGGACTGACTGATTGCATCCGCAGCTGGGCCACCATGACCAACGGCAGCCGGCCGCTCGACTGATCGATCCCCGTTTTAATTTTCCGTCCGATTCCTCACAGTCGGACGCGTTTGGATTCTTCCGCCGGGGATTTGGATCCGTCGATCCGGCCACCATACGTGAAATCATTGGGCGCCACCATGCATGATGCGTACTGTACTGGTAGTATTGCGTCGTGGTGGACGGCAACCGCTAGTGGAACTGCGCCCCAACTTAATCCCGGAGCTGTGGTTTGTTTAATTGGGTCGGTACGTACGTACGTATGGATCGGCGGCTGCTCGTAGCTCGTGGCCCCTGTGGCGGGCCGCTCGCTAATCATTGCTGGGGATCAAACTGCTTGCTTGCTCCAAGTGTTCGTTCTCCAAAAACTAACACAAGATTCCGAGGGAAAAGAGTAAACAAAAAATAATTATATACTGCATTAAGTTTTGTACTCCCTTCGTCCTAAAATAGATGTCTCTGATTTGGCAAAATTTAAATGAATCTAGACTCTATTTACATTTAAATTTTGAAAAATCTAAGACATCTATTTTGGGGCAGAGTTACAAAGGAACGAAACTTGATCGAACTGTACAAAACTGAACACAGGATGGCGGAATCTAGTAGCGAGAGTCAAAATTATCAGAAGTATCATCGAGTTCTTTGGTTTCTTCGTCGTACATATTCTTCTTATTTTGCTGTGAATTCTATCTAGTAACATTTTCCATGTTTTTCTAATTTAATCAACATTTGTTTTAATTTTCTTATGGTTAAGTATTGACGGAGAGGCGAGGACAGAGACGCGCTTTCGTCTTGCGCTAGTGCCGGTAGTCGTCGCTAGGTGGTCTAGTGACCTATTTGTAATTTTTATTATTTTTATATATATTTTTTGTATTTCAATTGATGATTATTAATAGATCGGTGGAAATTCGTAAAAAAGTATTGTGTAAACTTTTCTAAATTTTCTGATAAATGTTGGCCCGGGCACCATGCCCATGCCATCGTGCAGCGACCATCCATGTTTGAATTTTCTTTTTTTCTTTTGCATGAGTTGATACAATGTTTCCCTTTTTTTTTGCATTTTTATAGTTTTATAAATATTGTCTACGCTTTCTCATTTCTTGAATTGTTTAATTTCCTGACTTCATGTGCTAACTCGGGGCACAACATGGATGTGTCATCGATTATACACATTAGACTTTGGGGAAACTAAATATTGTCGTTATTAAAAGTCCAGGTCTAGGGATTCAATCAACGCCGGTTTGAGAACTTCAAGAAGATGCTGCTCTCAAACACAACGTGCAAAGAGAGAGATGTTTCCGGAATGTAGTCATCGTTTTGCACTAGCCTTACACTACCGTATTGTGTAAATTAGAAAGTACTGTAAGGCAGGCTAGTGAAAAATAGATAAATTTGCTAAAGTCGAGCAAGATGTGGCTCTCATTTGTATTTTTGTTTTCTTGGTTCGTCCATGTTTAAATACAATGTCGGCTTTTCAAAGAAAGAAAAACATATATTGTTGGTAAATAAAATAGCAAACGAACGACGTGTTACTTACCAGAAAGGAAATTTTACCGCTTCTCATAATTTTACTCATCGCCCGCTTTTATCGTTGGTCGACAAGAAAAGTCATACAAACATAAAACTTCCCCTCCCCCATTGTCTCCCCTCCCTCATTTGAGAATCTCTCTCGAGAGAGACCAGGCCAATCGCGAGCCCTCTCTGGCGGCCCTGCCAGCCGGAGATGGCAGAGGAGAGGTGCCAGACTAGGTTGTAGTGGTAGTGTTAGGATTTTAGGTCGTCTTCCGTTAGCATGGAGTAGGGCGTTGGTCTTTCTTGGCCAAATCTGGTGCATCTTGAGTCGGTTGCTTACTCCGGTGGTTGGAGCCGGCGGTGCGTGCCTTAAGCTCGGGGATCTCCGTTAATAAGGGCAAGGGTTGCTACACCCCTCTCGTCCGGGGCCTGCGATTTCTTACTTGGGCCGCCCTTGCTGGTGAGGGGAGGGAGAGGAGAGGCGGAGTTTTTCACTCGCGCAAAGGGTTGCGGGGCTCTTCTTCGGTTGTAGCGCATCGCCCACCACTATGGCACGTCCAGGAATCAGAGGCAATTTTTCAAACTGCCTCTAATTGTATCTATTTGAGGCACTTCAAAAAATAGTGCCTCAAAATATGAGTTTTTAGTGGCATTTTTAAAAGTGCCACTAATAGTTTATCCTTTTGAGGCACTATTGATAGTGTCTCTAATGTTTTGAAAAATAGAGGCACGGTCCAGTGCCTCCATGCTAAACTATCAGTGGCACTTTGACCTGTGTCTCAAAAAGACATAAATTTTAGAGGCATTTTATATGATAATACCACTAAAAGTATATCAACTGAGGCACAATTAGAAGTGCCACAATTGGTTACCATTTAGTGGCACTAAATTATGCCTCTAAATAGTGACCAACTGTGGCACTATTTGGTGTGCCTCCAATGATCATCCATCTGAGGCACTATGCTGCTGCCTCCAATGTTCAACCAGCTGAGGCACCTGACATTGCCTCAAATGGATAATCATTGGAGGCACTGTCAAACATGATCATTGGAGGCACTGTCAAACATGCCTCTAAATAGTCATCCATTTGAGGCACTATCAGGTGTGCCTCAAAATGGTCATCCATTTGAGGCACTTTGTGTTGTGCCTCCAAAAGAATAACCAACATAATCAAATAATCAGAAAACAGATACTACACAGCACATAATTATATACTACTGATTCCATACTGATAATCCAACATAGTACTTACTGTTCCATACTTACAACTACAAAAGTAGTACTTAGTAGTCCAGCATAGTACTAGGCAGACCAACTTAAGCAGCCCATCAGATAATTACATCCAAAAGAAGTAGAACTCATAACAGAAGTTCTACATACTTCCACCCAATCAGTACTATCAGATCTACCACTTATGCACTTATGGGAGTGCCGCGAGCATCAGGCGCAACTTACCGTCTGACTTGTACCAGAAACTGAACAGCATAGCATCATCCTTCTTCATGTTGAAGGCATGCACAGCTGTCCACCATCCACTGGTTATCATTGCTCTATTGTTAACTCCCATCTTCATCCTCACATCCACACGATCATCTTCAGCCATGGATTCAACTTGTACAGTAAGTGGTTCATCTAGAAATTCCTTCAGGTACTTGGTTGTGAACTCAGCATTAAATTCCCGTGTAAGTATCAAGTTTACACAACTGTTAGCATTCTTTTGGACTCTGTATCTACTACACTGTCTCACCATTTTGCATTTCTTCTCAATGGCAGCTGACTCTGTCATCTTGTAGACATAGTACTTTATTGCTGGCCTTCTGTCATTGCACCATTCGTCCAGAAACTCAACTTGACATGGACACAGTAGTATGTCATTTCCAAACATACACTGGTTGTCCCACTCATATATTCCCTTGTTTTTTGGTCCTGATACAGCACAAATAGAACAAATTTTATTCATATTAGTACCATTTCTCAACTGCTGTAACAGACTAGATAGTTCAAAGTTTGTATAGATACATACCCCTTAAAACAAAGCCATCATCTTGTGCTGGCATAATTGGCACATCACCATCTGGCACGAACCACTCCGTAGAGGTGTCACTGCCAGAGGTGTCACTGGCACAGGTGTCACTGCCACTAGTGCTGTGGCTTGGGATCAAGCTGCCACTGTCATCTGAGATGTCAATGGCACAGTTCTCACAGGTTCCCATCTAGTATAAAAACAGCATGTAATCAGTAATGCTAAAGCAATGTAATCAGTAATGCTAAAACATGTTCAGGACATGATCAAATAGCAAAACATTTAGAAAGTCAATAATTACATTCTGAATATTCCTAACATTCAGAAAGTTCAGAAAGTACAGAATATTCAGACAGTTCAGATCATGCTGAACATTCAGTAATTTCTGAATTTTCTGAACATAGCAAAACATTCAGGAAGTCTATAATTACATTCAGAAAGTTCAGAACATTCAGAAAGATCAGAACATTCAGAAAGTTCAGTACATTCTGAACAATCTGAACATTATGAACTTTCTGAACATTATGAAATTTCTGAAAATTCAGAACATTTCTTCATCAACAGAACTGTAACATTATGAACTTTTCAGAACTATAGCAATTAGAACAATAGAATCAACATAACATGGATTAATGCAGACCCCTAACCAGAAATAATCAACAACGAATTGAGACCTGTCACAGGTGATTCAGAACATTTGACATCAACAGAACTGTGACAGTAAGCCTAGCAGAACCCTAAACAAAATAAAATCTAAGAAAAATAAACAGAACTAAGAACATAGATCTAGACAAAGAACATAAATCTAAGAACAAATCTAAGCACCCAAAGATCAGATAGCAGGTTAGATCAAACAAGATCAAACATTTCAGACCAAGAATACCAGATTATATCTCGAACAAATCTAAGAACAGAACAAATCTAATGACAGCACACATTTTCACACTAAACTAAGAACACTAATCTAATAACAACACCAGATTAGATCTAAGAACAGCACCAGATCTAGTACAGTAATCTAAGAACACTAGATCAGATCTAAACATAGCAACATAAGAACAGAAAAGATCTAACGAGGAGAATAAGAACAACAGTTCCTAGTCAAGAAGAACATAAGAAGAAAGAAGAATAGAAGAAGAACACGAGAAAAAAACAGACGAGCTCTAATGGAGGCGGCGGCGATGGGATTCGCTGGAGGGGTTTCATGTGGGGAGGCGGCGGCGGTGGAACCCTAACGAGGAAAGGGAGAGAGTGAGGGAGTGGAAAGTGAGGGAGTGGAGAAAGTGACGACCGCGGTGGGTGGGTGTGTGCGTATATACTGTGGTCATTTTGCACATTAGTACCTTAGGTTGTTCTTAACTATTCTGTGTCCTTCCACCTCGGCTCCGTAGTTATAGCGATTATCTGGGACGTCCCTCAGTTAATATTTTAGTTTCATATTCGTCCCTCCACCCGCGCCACCTTGCACAAACCCCCTCCCCTCTGTTGTCCAATGTATAAGAGAGGCACCCCGCCGCCAGCGCTAGGGTTTGGCCTCCATTTCTCGCGCGTGTCCTCCGCGCCACCGCACCACCCGCCGCCGGAGAGCTGCAGATCCTCTCCGTCCACGCCGCCGCACCACCCGCCGCCAGACAACCATCGCCCGAGCCCGAGCTGCAGATCCTCTCCGTTAGCGGCCGCCGCACCACCCGCCGCCAGACAACCACCACCCGATCCCGAGCTGCAGATCATCTTCGTCCGTGCCGCCGCACCACCCGCCGCCGGAGAGCTGCAGATCCTCTCGGTCCTCTCCGTCCGCGCCGCCGCACCACCCGCCGCCGGAGAGCTGCAGATCCTAGCGGCACATCCGCGCCGCCGAGGGTTTCGCCTCCATAGCAACCGCAATGGATCCATGCCCGCAAGCCTGGACTGACCACATCCCCTTCTCCCCCGCGTCACCTAGCGATTTCTCAAGAGCAATCAGATAATTGCAGGTTTGATTCTATGTCTTTTCATCCATCTAGTGTGCTTTGTATATCTGAAATGGTACATCTAGTCTTCTGTGTATATCTGAAATGGTTCATCTAATTCATCTGTAATTCTAAACAAAAAATCTGATTTTTACTAATGCTAGAAATAGATATGAAAATAGTTCTGTAATTGGTTCACTGATGAATATGATTACTACAGAGACCAAGATGATGAGAGGGATGATAGGCTAATGATCACAATTAGAGGTTTGTTTAGCACCATTTACTTTGTAAGCTATGATCTTGTCATTGATCTACATTTTCTGGTACTGATGATACATTGTTTGGCATTTGTTAGGACCTAGACATTCAGGATTTGATTCAATTGATACAAACTGCATTTTTGGAAATTTGGTTCAAATGAATTACCACCAATTAATGCAGCTAAGAAGCAATGTGGAAGTGCTACCAAGGCCTGCAATTAAGAATTATGTTAGCACAATTACATCAACAAATGTCATTCCTTTGGAGGGTTTAATGGTATGTATATATGTTCTGCACATTATTCATATTTTTATCTGTAAGTTCTGCACATTACTCACATTTTTATCTAACAAATTCCAGGAATTCAGTCAAGAGTTTACAAGAAAGTTCTGATGGGTTCCTCATGGATGAACACCTCATGAGACATTGTATTCAAGCGGATCTCAATTGGTTAGTGTAGGTGTGAAGCTCAAGTTAGGATCTCCAATAAAATCTTGTAGGATGAATCTTGGTGATGGAAAAGCCCAGATCATCCCTCCTGGATGGGCAAAGGTGGTAGAGGCATTTAATCTGAAGGAAGGGGATGTTTGCATGTTCAGTTTTACAGATGAAAGGAAACTACCACCAAGACTCAGACATTAGTGGTTCTACCTTAAGCTTGAGATACTTAAAGTTGAAGAGTACTACCCTGTCTTATTAAACCCATTTTTACCATTTATCTGAGTATCTCTTATAACATATTTATGCACATCTCTGTAGGTACATTGCTTGAGATTCATGAAAGGAGTCTGATTACTACTAGAGGTGTGATTTTCACCTGCAGATGCTTACTGTTATACTTGTTTTACTAGAGTTTTTTTGGGTGATGAATAATGCTTTATTTGTCATGTAGGACCTGGTTTTGCTGGTGAAGAATCCTTTGATAATGAATGCATTTTTGCAAACAAGGTTGATTTGACATTCAATCAAGTTATCCAACTGAGAAGCTATGTTGAAGTGCTACCAAGACCTGATATTAAGGAGTATGTGTGGAAATTGACAGAAGAAAACATCATAGCTTTCTTTGATCATGTTCCTTTGGAGACCTGGAGAGGGAGAAATGGTTAGTAATGTTTGATCATGTTCACTACTAATGGTTACTGTATAGTATGATTTGATCATAATTGAAATTTCTGTTTTCCAGGTTTTTTCAAAAGAATTCACAAATACTTATCTTTTGAAGTTTCTAAGGCTTGTCTTATGCTCAAGAGCTCCCAGGCATGGGGTTCCTAAAGGATCTGAAGTTATTCTTCTTGCTGTGAACAAGCCAACAGTTTCTAAGACTTCGATCTTGTAGAATGATGCTAGTTGAATGCGGACAAGTTATCTGTTTTGGATGGAAAGATGTTGTCAAAACATTCAGTCTGAAAGAGGGAGATGTCTGCTTGTTCAGTTTCAGGAACACTAGGATTATTCCAGTCAAAATTAGGGATCCAGCTGCGTGGCTCCAGTTGGTGATAATAAAGCTAGATTAGTACTGCATATGTACTTAATGGGCCTGCCTTTAAATGGGCCACATCGTGGGGGAAAACGTGGATAGTGTCTGATTAAATGGGCCACATCGTGGGGGAAGTGGTGGACGTGGGGTAGTGGTGGACGTGGGGGAGCAGTTTTACATCCCTTTACCTTTAAATAGGAGGAGAAACCTGGCCGGTTTACAATTCTTGTGCGCAGAGCTTTTCTTCTATCCCTTCGACTTTCTAGGTGAGTTCAATTCTGTACAGAGATCTTCTTATTCTATTTCATTTAATCTGATGCAATCTAATCCTTTTACTACATTTTCAGGTCGCATGTTCTGAATTTCCTCCTTCGACTTTTTAGCTCTCAGGTTCTGAATTTCAACCTGCTATCTGTGATCAACCTGGGTGAATTTTTGTAGGTGAATTAACCTGGATGTTATTTTGTAGGTGATGGATGACATGACGTGTGTTATCTGTGATCAGCCTGGTGACAATTGTGGCAGATCTAACAGGAGAGCTAATGGATTTGACATTGTCATTGGTCATGGTTTTAGACGTGGTGTGGTAAGTTTTTCTGATAGTTCTTCTTTGCTCTATTCTTTTTTGGCAATGGAATCTTGATATTTTTGGCAAGACATTCCTGCTCATTCAAACAGTTTTGGCAATGGGATCTAAATTATGTTGTTAAACTGCGGTACATTCCTGCTCATTCAAGCAGAGGTTGAACAATTTAGTTCTGAAATGGTTAGTTGCCAAGAGCCCAAGATTCAGAAGATTTGATTTGTTCTTACAGAAGGATGAGTCAGCTACACTAATCTGTGGCCCTTACTGGAGATCATTAGTTAGAGTTTATGACATTGTTGTGGGTGATGTTGTACATTTCCAGTGTACTGATGATCCCTTTGAACCTTTAGAGACCTCATTTGACATAACTGTTCATTCCAACAATGTTGAGAAGGATGCAGTTGAAGAAACTGGTATCACAACAATAACTCATCTTTTTTTCACAATGCATTTTCGAAATAATTAAGGCTAACACATCCTCTCTGATTAGTTGTAGGAGATTTGCCTAGCCCAATAAGAAGTATCCTCTATAGGACAATCTTCTCAGACATCCACTCCATTAGTGAACAGGACATGGCTGCAATCCTGTTTGGCATTTACAAAGATGTTTTTGTGGAGAAGGAATTTTATGAACCAAAGGATCAGAAACATTTTTGGGTGCACCAGATGGATGATGATAATGTTCACTTCAATGCACTGGTAATTTCCCACAGTTCATATGTTTGACATCTGAAATTATTTTATTTGCATGCAACTAAATCAATTGTGGATCTTTATCTGTTTTGCAGTACATGCCTACTGAGGCTATAGATGGGTACAGGTACCCAGGTTTTGGCACTGCTCATCTTTCCAAGGATGGACAGCTGCTAGGAGAATAAGAAGAAGAAGAGTTCATTGACTGCACCTACTCCATTGCCTGGGACATGGGGCATGTGTGTTTTCAGAATGGATTGACTGATTTCACCAATGCTGCTAACATTGACAATGAAGCACTTCTTTTGATGAAAGTAGAGCACATGCAAGAGTTTATTGGTCTTAACTTTGTTGAGATCATCAACTAGGGATCAAGTAGTGCCCATGAATTTGTGTTTGTATCTAGTGTGTTTGTATCTAGTTGTGGTGTGTTTGTATCCAGTGTGTTTGTATCTAGTTGTGGTTATGTACCGAGTTGTGTTTGTATCCAGCTATTATTGAACTTATATTATATATCAAGTTTGTGTTTTCTGATCCAGTTGTGTTTGCTTTCTGGCTTTTCTGAAAATATAGATGCAACAAATCCATACTGCTATTGTGTTAATTTTTCACAATAGCAAGGATAAGTTGTTGCAACAAATTGAATTTTTTTCTACTTGCCACTGCTGTTTTTTTTAAAATGGATTCAAAAAAGAAACTTCTCTATATACTTCTTACAGTTGTATGCAACAAATCCGTACTAAGGATAAGTTGCTGCAACAAATTGATTTTTTTCAAAAACACAAAGGCCCAACTATAGGAGAAAGTACTAGGCAAAGGCCCACTCGGCCAAAATATGGGCCAAAATATCTAGAACCAAAGAGACAGAGAGCGCGTGGAGCGTTGGAATATTATAAGGAGGGAACCGAAGGGACAACCTCCCCTCTCTCTCCCATTCGGCAGTTCCCTCTCTCCCACTCGGCAGTTCTACGATGAGTTCCTCTGCAGTTCTTCAGACTTGTTTTCTTATCTTTTCTTCAGAGTTCTCTCTCTAATCTCTTCTTTTTCTTTCCATCCATCTGCAGACTCGGCAGATTGTACGGTGAGTTCTTCAGTTCCTTTGCAGTTCTTCAGATTTCTTTAGAGTTCTCTCTCTAATCTTTTATTTTTCTTTCCATCCATCTGCAGACTCGGCAGTTCGTACGGTGAGTTCTAGTTCCTTTGCAGTTCTTCAGATTTCTTCAGTTCTCTCTCTAATCTTTTCTTCTGTTGCTTGATTCTTCCAACCTTCTTCACTTCTGTTGCTTGATTCTTCCAACCATCTTCACTTATGTTGCTTTAATCTTTATTTTGCGGTTCTGTCCTAATCTCTCTTTCTTCTTGTAATATTATAGTGACCGCAAGATACCCAAAGAAGAACCACTGCTTCATTAGGGTTTCTTCTCCGGTAAATCCCTCTTTCTTCTAACCGTTCATCCTCTGCTTGATTAGGGTTTCAAATTAGGGTATTCTGTCCTTATTATGTTCATCCTCTGCTTGATTAGCCATACCTTCATCAGATTATAAGTGACTGAAATGTGTAGAATGTTCTTCAGTACTGAAATGTGTATAATGTTCTTCAGTACTGTAATATGGCTGCAATGATTAGGGTCTGTTACTAATTACTTGTTTAATTTTTAGCAATGGACTTTGCTGTGTGTGGACAACCTGCTCTCAACTGTGGTAGGACACAGAGGAGGGTAACCAGCTTCCAGATTGTCATTGTTGATGAGTTTCCATTTGATGGTGTGGTGAGTTTTCACATCCAAACAACAATAGTTTACTTTATGTTATATTCATCCTGTAGGTTGGTAAGTTAACTACATTATGTTATATTCATCCTGTAGGTTGTTCCATGTTCATTTAGGGAGAGACTGAATGATTTCACTCCTAAGAATTGGCTGGTTGCCAACAGCAGTGCAATTAGAAACTATGATCTGTACTTGAAGAAGACTGATGAAAAGACATTGATTTGTGGTCCTTATTGGACGTCATTGTGGAGAGTCTACGACATTGGTCTTGGTGATGTACTGGAATTTGAATATGATCCAGATCCGATTGAGGGTTTGGACAATTTATTCCATGTCACCATTTCCTCAAATGGTGTTGAAAAGTACATCCATGAAGCTCCATGTAAGTTCTTGCTAACAACTACTACTAACTATTTCCTCAACTACTACTAATTTCTTTACATGTACTAGTACTAATTATTTTATTTCTTCTATTTTCTTAGTGATTGGAGATGTCCCTTCTGGAATAAGAAGCATTCTGTACAGGACAATCTTCTCAAACATTCAATCAATCACTTAACAGAACATGGCCACCATCTTATTTGCCATCTACAAAGATGTTCATGTGACAGACCATGAGATCATTGAAAGTAATGATGAGAAGAATTTCTGGGTACACAAGATGAATGAGAAAAACCAAGCATGGGATGCCTTTGGTAAGGCTTAGAGCTAAATCACTATTCATTGTTTCATTCTATGCATGCCTAATGTGTAAAAAATACTAGCATGAAATACATGATTATTGCAGTTCATGCCTATTGAGGCTGTACAAGGCTACAGGTACCCAAGACATGGCATAGCACATCTTTCCAGGGAAGGGCAAGACCTAGAAGGAGACGAAGAGAACTTCATTGCATGTGCCTACTCCATTAGCAAGGAACATGGAGAAGTCATTTTCACCGCATGGTGGAATGACTTCACATTTGCTGCTGATGTTGGATGGGCTTCAATGCTTGTGATCAAGATAGAACATATCAGTGATCACCTTGGGCTGAACTTTGTTGACATTGTCAACTAAGAAATCAGTTAGTGACAAGGCTAATGAGGAATCAGTTAGTTAACAGATGCTTGTTTAGGTTGTGCTGCAGTTGTTTAAGGAACAATGTCATCAATGTTGTTTTAAGTTTTAGTTATTATGTCCTTATTCTGTAAGTTAACTACTAGTGTTTGTATCACTTGTATTGTGCCTGAAATTCTATGGTTGTGCTTGTTTTAATGTTGTCAACTATGGTTGTGCTTGTTTTATTACTTGTTTCATATTCCTGTATTGTTGATGTCTAGAAGGCCTTCATTGTTCTGAATTCATAAATATTCAGACCATGGGCTACTAGACTACATTAGTTCCATAATAGACTACATTAGTTCTACTACTAGTCAACTCTACTAGTGTAAATTACTACTAGTGTAAATTATGAAAAAATCAGAGCATTTTATGCCTAAATGTAACTACTAGTGTAAATTACTGTTAGTTAACTACTAGTGTTTATTCATATCCACAACATTCATGCCTGAATTTAATCAGAGCATTTTGTACATTTATTCAGACCATTTTGTACATTTATTACATTTATGCACTGCACACACGTCCTTGGAAGTGGGGGAAGTGGGGTAAGTGATGCGCCAGGTGCTTGCCCCCACGTCTAGGTGCTTTCCTATTTAACATGGTGGTAGTATAGAGTTATTTCTTCTGCCTATGTCGAGTTCTTCTGCCTCTTGGTGAGTTCATCTGAATCATCTGAATATTGTTCTTACCTGAATATTGTTGTTCTGTTTGTGTACTTACATCTGAATGTTTCATGTGTGATGCAGATCTCTGATTGTACAACAGGAGCACAAGTTATCCTACAGGTGATTCAGATCCCTTGCCTCTTTTCCTGTCGTTCATGAATGAATTTGTGTTCCATATTTTAATACTTCTATTTTTTGTCATAGGAATGGATGAGATGAGCTGTGTTACGTACTGACAACAAGTGCAAAACGTGGTCTCCATTACGTGAGCGTCTTGATTTCTTTTGATCTAATTATGATGCAGGGATTTGAAAATGGAGTGGTAAGTTATAACATCAGTACAATGGATCTCTTGTTTTTATCTGGAAAGGAGGTGTATAATGACAAACATTCCTCTTGTTTTTCTTTCAGGCAGTACCTTGCAAATTCAAGGAACAACTTGAAAAATTTGCAATGTCAAAGAACTGGATGGTGGCTACATGCAGGAACAGGCATGTGTATGACTTCCACCTGGAGAAAGAAGTGTCAAGAACTACCATATGTGGACCATACTGGTGTTCCCTTGTTAGGAAATATGATATCCAGCAAGGTGAGGTGGTCTCTTTCAGGTATGTGGAACAGGCCAACAATTTTGATATCACAGTGTCTGAATTTGTGGACAATATGAAGGTTGAGAAGCCTATTGTTGCAGATGGAGGTAAACTGTTTCACAATTTTAACTGTTTTATGTCATGTTAGCTGAAAGAGAAATTTCAGTGTGACCAGACTTGCTATGTTAACTGTTTGCCATTGTTTACTACTTTGAGCAGGTCTTTACTGTGTGATGCCTGAAATTAGAGCTATACTTTAGAAGACTATTTTCTCAAACATCAGAGAAATTAGTGAGGAGAACATGGAAACCATTAATTATGGTATCTACAAGGTTTTGGCTCTAAAACCAGGGCAAAAACTAGTTGAGGAAGAATTCTATGAAAGTGTCAATGAGATGCAGTTTATGGTGCACAAGTATAATCAGGAAAATATTGAACTAGATATTGGAGATATGCCCAAGAGGCAATAATAAAGTGGTTATTATCATATGTTCATACTTATGATAAATGTTTACATACCATGCTATAATTGTATTAACAGGAAACATTAATACTTGTGTGATTTGTAAACATAAAAGAGTCCCTAGTAAAGCCTCTTGTTAAATTAGCTTGTTGGTTAATATATGATCATGGTTTCCTGATCATGAACATAGAGATGTTATTAACAACAGGGTCATATCATTAGGAGAATGATGTGATGTACATACTCCTATAGTTAAAGCGTAGCATAAAGATCAAGTCATTTAATATAGTTCATTTGCTATAAGCTTTCTGATACATAGTAACCTAATTCCTTCGACCATGAGATCATGTTAATCACCATCACCGGAAGGATGCTTTGATGACATCAAACACCACACCGTAACTGGGTGGCTATAAAGGTGGCATTGAGTGTTTGGAAAGTATGGGTTGAGGCACATGGATCAAGAGTGGGATTTGTCCATCCATATGACGGATAGATATACTCTGGGCCCTCTCGGTGGAATGTCATCCAATTAGCTTGCAAGCATGTGACTGGATCACAAGGGATCACATATCACGGGAACAAGAAAAGAGTACTTATCGGTAACGAGGTTGAACTAGGTATGCAGAGATACCGACGATCAAAACCTCGGATAAGTAAACTATCGTGAGACAAAGGGAAATTGGTATCATATGTAAGTGGTTCATTCGATCGCAAAGTAATCGTAGAAATATGTGGGAGCCATATGAATTTCCAGATTCCTCTATTGGTTATTGATCGGAGAAGTGTCTCGATCATGTCCGCATAATTCACGAACCGTAGGGAGACACACTTAAAGGATTCGATGTTGTTAAGTAGTTATGGAATGATGAGTAAGATAGCGAATATTGTTCGGAGTCTCGGATGGGATCCGGGATATCATGAGGAGATCCGGAATGGTTCGGAGAATAAGATTCATATAAGGAAAGTCCTGTTTCGGAGTTCGGGAATGGTTCCGGTGTTTTCATCGGGAATGTTCTAGAAGGTTCCGGAATGTCCGCACTCGGAGGAAGGGTACATAAATGTGTCATAACAAGTTGGAATGATTGCATCATGTACTAGGTGTCATTGCTGAACAAAATAAAGGGTTTAATCAAATCCTAGTTTGAAAAGTCAAACGCCAATTTGAAAAGTCAAATGGCTTTTTTGTGAAGTGGAGGGAGAGAAGGAAACCTGGGAAGAGAAGGTTTCCCTTCTATCCTCCAAACCGCCGGCCAGCAAGGGAGTTTGGGGAGTACTCGGCTAGCCCTAGCCGCCCTCCACCTATAAAAAAAGGAAGGGGGCGCCCCCTCTCCCTACACCTTGTCCCTTAGCCGGCGCCTAAAACCCTAGGCCAGTAGCCGCCCCCAGATTGCGCCTAGAGCTCCTCTAAACCGCCGTCTAGCTAATCCCTAGCTGCTGGTTGCTCTAAATCCTTGGTGCCTCTAAACCCTAGATCATGAGGCCTCTCTCATAGTCCACCATACTCGCTCCGGCAAGAAGCCTGCGAGATCTCCCTCTACTTCGGTACCACGCCATCGTCTTCTTGGGAATCGCGAGGAGAGTGCTACAACCTCCACTGCCTGCTGGAACAAGGAGAGGAAGGTCTTCATCAATCACGAGCGTGTGACCGATCATGAAGCAGCTGCCGTCGGAAGGATCGTCTCTGTGATCTTGAGATCGAAGTGTCGACTACATCATCCACGAGAATCTGCTCGTTAACCGCTTTGGATCTTGAGGTTAGTACTCTGACTTGTTGCTACAATCTAGTAGATAGATATTGGCTTGATCATAGATTAGATCTTGATTGTGTGTTCATGCGGTAGAATTTTTGTTTTTCCATACTCTGAACCCCTTGATTGGTATCGAGCCGTGTCTATATGTAGATTTGTTGCGAGTAGAACACAATGGTCATTGTGGGCGTTGATGCTTTGTTGTCGATTGCTTCTTGTGTAATTTGCATCTTGTGGGATGGTTGGATGAAGCGGCCCGGGCTAACCTTACATGACATCGTTCATGAGACTTGCTCCACGTTTGACATGCAACTTGTATTGCATAATTGGCTTCTCTTGCTGTTTCTCCCAACATAGTTAAGATTCAATTTACAACGGGTGATTGACAATACTAGTATCAATGTTGTGGTTCTTGTTCGTAAGTTAGAACGACACTTATTGAAAGCCCCAAACCACGTAAAACATGCAAAGAAAATTAGAGGCGTCTAACTTTGTTTTGCGGGGGTGTCTTGTGATGTGATATGGCCATGATTGTGATTATATATGATGTATGCAATGTTCCTTATTGTAAGTTGGCAACGGCGAAGCCATATGGTTGTCTTTAAATTCTGTTAAGACCCGCGTGTCTATTCAAAGTAGTTGTAATAGTTGATGTTGGTGGAAGACAACCATGAAGCGGCGCCATTGACCTTGACGCCACACCGGTGATGATGGAGATCATGTTCGTGCTTGAAGATGGAGATCGGAAGCACAAGAAGAAAACCATATCATATCACATATTATGAATTGCATGTGATGTTAATCCTTTTATGCATCTTGTATTGCTTAGTTCACGGTAGCATTATAAGATGATCCCTCAAGCACACAATTTCAAGTTTTAAAGTGTTCATCCTTAGTAAGCACGTTGCTAAAGCTCGTTGTTTGAAGCACCACGTGATGATCGGGTGTGTTAGATTCTCTGAGTGTATACAACGTGAGCAAGCCAGTTGCTCATCACGGAAGCTAAGGTTTGATCTTGACGAGCCTAGCATGTATAGACATGGTCTCGGAACACGGATCACCGAAAGGTAAAGCATGAGTCATATAGTAGATATGATGAACATGTTGATTGTTCGCCATTGAAGCTACATCAACTCTCGTGATGATCGGTTTTGATGTGGTGGATTTGGTTCGTGTGATCACTAAAACAATGTGAGGGATATTGTTTTGAGTGGGAGTTCAACGACAATATGATTAAAAGTTGAACACTATTTATCATAAATTAAATCAAAGTGAATTTGCATAATTGTTGTAGTCATTGGCATCCGTTTACCACCTTGTGCTTAGTTTTAATTGAGATGATAGAACTATAGAATTCTGGTTAGTTACTTTACGAACTGGTATCGTATTGTTTTGAAGTGTTAATATAAAGTTTAAAAGTCCTATTGCAAACTTTCAGTAAGTTCCGGTTACTCCATGAACTTTAATGATTGGTATTAAAACAAGAGTGACAATTCCAAGAGTTAGTGTATGAGTATCATGTTTGTCTCCATGATTCTTGATATTCAAAGGATTGTCTTAATATCAAGGTTATCTAGGATCTGAAAGAGTTGTTTCAGAAACCATGATGTGTGGAAGATATTGTGATATCTGAAACAAAGTTTTGGTTACAACATGATAGAGTATAATATGGCAAAAGTCATGTTCTCATATTTGATGAGAATTTGCAAAAGGTTGGAGACACTAGTTGTCCTAATCCACCAAAAGGTTTTGGAGAGCAACATTATACTCACGATTCATCTTTATAAGCTAAAAGTAGCTTGATCATGAATAATTCCATGATAAGGATGAATATTTGATGTAGGTAAAATATTTACCACACCAAGAGATTACTAAAGAATGGAATTTGAAAGCACACCAAACATTTGATGATGGTGATCTACTTCAAAGTACAAGTCCAAAGACATTGGTATTTAATTATACACGCTTTGAACTATGTGTCATATGTATGACTCCACTATTGATGTTGATAGATTCTTTCAAACAAAAAATAAATACTGAAAGAGAATCTCATAAATATATGGCAGAAAAGAAAAGACTAGAATTGTTCAGTTTAAGTATATAGATGATATACATGTTATGGCTATATTCTTTGCTTATTAAACAATGTAGTTCTTAAGTATTTGATACTAAATTTGTTGGTGTGAATCGTCATACGAAACAACACAATTCATGAACTACAATGGCCTAAGTAACTAGCAAAAGAATATGTGATGATGTTCATCGAGAACAAATAAAGGGTTATTGTGTTGCTCGTTAAACATCAAAGCTTGCCTTCAAGATTTGTTTTATCAGGTATTATGAGAACAAAAGGGTTGTTCAAATAATTGCCGTAATCCATAAAAGATGGATGATTCTCAAATCTCGTTGGAGAAATCACATCCATAAAACTAGTGCTAAAAATGTCGAAAGACAAATTGATTGAAAGATCGCTTAGGAAGTGACATCGCCGTTTAAATTATATTGGAAATAAAACATGAAGAAAATCCATGTGGATGGAATTTTGGAGTCTTTTGATTTTTTATCACATGACGCTTGTGAAACTTTCCTAGAGATAATTAAAACTTCGTTCATAGGCCAAAAAGGAACGAATGACTAGCTTTTTGGAACTTGTACATATTGTTGTACGAAGTCCATTATGTGTAGTCAAGAGCGATGGATTTCAACTTCATATGCTTTCTCCGAAAATTTGAGTGAGTATATGAATATTTACTTAATAAGGATGAAGTATGAAACATTTGAAAAGTTCAAGGACTTTCAAGATGAAGTGCAAAATCATTGTAACAAGAATATAAATAGTTTATGATAAGATCATAAAGGAAGATATTTGAGTTACAAGTTTAGCATAATACCTAAGATTTAAGGAATCATTTCGTGGATTTGCATTTTTCCCGAAACACCATAAGAGTATGGAGTGTTCGAGATATGTAATTAAACCTTGTTTGACATGGTAAGATCGAAGGTGTAAATCATAAAACTGCCATTATATTTTAAAGATTAAAAGCTATAGAGACTACCATTTTTCCACTGAAAAGAGCTCCATCATAATCCGTTGAAATGACACCTTATAAAGTTATGGTTTGGGATAAAACCCAAGTTGTCCTTTCTTAAACATTGGTATGCTATGCATAATAAAGATGTTTGCAACCAAAGTCGGATGAACCTGTCTTTGTATGTTATTTCGAATAACTGTTAAGTAATCCTCCATAACATCGGAGACAAAAGTGTTTGTCACTTAGAATGTCAAGTTTCTTTGAGAAGGAATTTTTCGTGAAAAGATAAGTGGGAGGACAATAGAACTTTGATAAAGTTAAAATAACCTTAGCTACATGTGCAAAGTTAGCGCTTGAAAAGTGTTAGGAGGCAAAGCAATGCTTATGGCTCACGTGCCTCAAAGGTTGTGGTTACGAAGGTCAAAGTTTCTATTGAACCAAGTAGGTCGAGTAAGCAATCAAATACCAAGATTTGAGGGTTGAATCATTATTTGAGAATAATGAACGTACTACATGCAAAGAAGCGATGATGGGCCCTGACTCCGTAAAATGGCTTGAAGCCATAAAATCTGTGATAGTTCCATACACGAGAAATCAAGTTTTGAAATTGAAGGACCCTCAAGAAAGGTGTAAGACCTTACAGTTGTGTTTGGATCTATAAAGAAATAGACATGGATGTTTCGCATCTATGAAATGGTCGACATGTTGGGAAAGAGTTCACAACAATGTTCAAAGGTTTACTATGACAAGATTTGATCTTTCATAGCGATTTAGTCTAGACGGATTAATGTAGCAACCACGACATATAATTTTGTTATGTGTTGGATAAACAAAACAAGTTCTTCTAATAGAAGGGTTACCTAGGACGTGTGCATGACATGGTCCAAAGGGTTTTGTTAATTCAAAGGATGCTAAATGCATATGCAAACTTCAATGGTTGAAGTAAGCATTGCGGAGTTGGAATCTTCACTATGATGAAACTGTTAAAGGAGTTTAAATTAAGTGAGACGATGAAGATGCTTGCATTTGCAAGAAATTAAGTGGGAGCGCTAAGACATGTTTCTAATACATTATGTGGAAGACATATTGTTGATTGGAAATGATGTATCTTTTATTAACACATATTAAGAATTTCATCCCGATGAAAGACTTTGGCAAAACCCAAATATTTGGCATCAATAGACGCTAATATGGTTGTGCCGAAAGTACATAGATGATGTATTGAATGAGTTCAATATAGAAACTACAAGAAAGGTTCTTGTCACACAGAAAAGATTGAATGAGTTCAATATTGATGATATATTCAAGTGTATTGACACTGGGTAAGTGAAACAAAGATTCAAGTATAGGTTGATACTTGATGTATGAAATCACAAAGAGTATTTATATCAATCATACTGTGATATGTACAAATCCAGATATGTCCTATACTCTAAATGTTATGAGCATATACCAGAATGATTCATAAGTTGATCATTGGACAATAGTAAGGATATTCTTATGATCTTTTGGAAGAACTAAGAGTATATTATTTGTAGAAGTGACAAATAGATGGTTAGTTCATTGTAAAAGTACTACATTGATACTAGTTTTGTCACAAAGTAAAAATTAAGTTTATCTCAATCTAAACTAAGGGTGGCACAATATAATGGAAAGTAAGTTCCATAATGGATTTGGATGAGTTCCAAAGTTAAGACATTGTGACAGATACTACAACAAAAGGCTAAGTATATGACTGCTATAATAGCAACTAAAGAGGGCATTTGTGTCAAGTAGTTTGTTATCAAACTAGGTGTAGTTCACAGCGGGATAATACTATGAAGATATATTGTACGATAATATTATCAACATGTTTTAACCCCAAAGAACTAAAGGTCTCACCAAAGGACCAAAATTATACAAAGCCATCTCATTAGAGAATGAGTGATGCGTAGAGACGCAAAGACATGCAATTACACACGGACCTGGAAGTGTCAGATCCAGAGATCAGTTGACCACTAGCAATCGTGTACATACAACACCGGAAAGCCATAAGTGTTGAATACACAAAGGTTTGAAACTAGATTATTGAGTCTAGTGCAAGTGGGAGACTATTGGAGATATGCCCAAGAGGCAATAATAAAGTGGTTATTATCATATCTTCATACTTATGATAAATGTTTACATACCATGCTATAATTGTATTAACAGGAAACATTAATACTTGTGTGATTTGTAAACATAAAAGAGTCCCTAGTAAAGCCTCTTCTTAAACTAGCTTGTTGGTTAATATATGATCATGGTTTCCTGATCATGAACATAGAGATGTTATTAACAACAGGGTCATATCATTAGGAGAATGATGTGATGGACATACTCCTATAGTTAAAGCGTAGCATAAAGATCAAGTCATTTAATATAGTTCATTTGCTATAAGCTTTCTGATACATAGTAACCTAATTCCTTCGACCATGAGATCATGTTAATCACCATCACCGGAAGGATGCTTTGATGACATCAAACACCACACCGTGGGGGTGGCTATAAAGGTGGCATTGAGTGTTTGGAAAGTATGGGTTGAGGCACATGGATCAAGAGTGGGATTTGTCCATCCATATGACCGATAGATATACTCTGGGCCCTCTGGGTGGAATGTCATCCAATTAGCTTGCAAGCATGTGACTGGATCACAAGGGATCACATATCACGGGAACGAGAAAAGAGTACTTATCGGTAACGAGGTTGAACTAGGTATGCAGAGATACCGACGGTCAAAACCTCGGATAAGTAAACTATCGTGAGACAAAGGGAAATTGGTATCGTATGTAAGTGGTTCATTCGATCGCAAAGTAATCGTAGAAATATGTGGGATCCATATGAATTTCCAGATTCCTCTATTGGTTATTGATCGGAGAAGTGTCTCGATCATGTCCGCATAATTCACGAACCGTAGGGAGACACACTTAAAGGATTCGATGTTGTTGAGTAGTTATGGAATGATGAGTAAGATACCGAATATTGTTCGGAGTCTCGGATGGGATCCGGGATATCACGAGGAGATCCGGAATGGTCCGGAGAATAAGATTCATATAAGGAAAGTCCTGTTTCGGAGTTCGGGAATGGTTCCGGTGTTTTCATCGAGAATGTTCTAGAAGGTTCCGGAATGTCCGGCACTCCGGAGGGGAAGGGTACATAAATGTGTCATAACAAGTTGGAATGATTGCATCATGTACTAGGTGTCATTGCTGAACAAAATAAAGGGTTTAATCAAATCCTAGTTTGAAAAGTCAAACGCCAATTTGAAAAGTCAAATGGCTATTTTGTGAAGTGGAGGGAGAGAAGGAAACACAGGGAGAAGGTTTCCTCCTCCAAACCGCCCCGACCAAGGGAGTTTGGGGAGGACTCGGCTAGCCCTAGCCGCCCCTCCCACCTATAAAATAAAGGGAGGGGGCGCCCCCTCTCCCTACACCTTGTCCCTTAGCCAGCGCCCCTCTAAACCCTAGGCCAACCGCCACCCCCCCCCTCTAGATGCGGCTGCCCTAGAGCTCCTCTAAACCGCCGTCTAGCTAATCCCTAGCTGCTGGTTGCTCTAAATCCCTTGGTGCCTCTAAACCCTAGATCGCCAAGGCCTCTCTCATAGTCCACCATACTCGCTCCGGCTTAAGGCGAAGCCTCATGAGATCTCCCTCTACTTAGGTACCACGCTATCGTCTTGCCGGAATCGCGAGAGTGCTACAACCTCCGCCTGCTGGAACAAGGAGAGGAAGGTCTTCATCGAGTACCGAGCGATGTGACCATTGCGAAGCGCTAGAACGGAAGGATCGTCTCTGCGATCTTGAGATCAAGTGTCGACTACATCATCCACGAGAATCTGCTCTCGTTAACCACTTTGGATCTTTGAGGGTTAGTACTCTGTTGACTCGTTGCTACAATCTAGTAGATAGATCTTGGCTTGATCATAGATTAGATCTTGATTGTGTGTTCATGCGGTAGAAATTTTTTGTTTTCCATGCTACGAACCCCTTCACTAGATGCTTTGGTAACTATCTACTACTTAATTTCTCACTTTTTTGATGCAATGTTTCAGACTTAGTTCTTACACAAGTTGTTACTATGCCAGTACCTTTCTGCAAAAACATTCAGAGAAGTTGGATGCCCATGGCAAGGACATTCAAATCTATTGGCTAGGGAATTTGATGTGCCCTTTGAAGGATGGTACCACATGGAAGATGAAGATGATAGAATTGCATTCACAATAGGATGGCAGCAATTTAGGGAGGAGGCAAATATAGTAGAGGGATCACTGTTGTTGATTGTTGCAGACCCAAGGCATGGTCACATCTGCCTTGATTTTGTGGAGATTGAAGACCCTTGAAGAACATGATTGAAGACCCTTGATTTTATGTTGCTTATTAGAAATTGTGTTTCATTTTAAGTTGTAATGTGTTCTAGTGGACTAGTGTTCTGAACAATGCATCTACTGTAATGTTGGTTTGTAAGTTGAACAATGTTTTGTAATGTTGGTTATCAAGTGTTGATCATTTTCTGTTATTCAAGCGTTGATCAGTTTCTTGATTTTCTGTTATTCAAGTGTTGATCAGTTTCTTGATTTTCTGTTTATCTAGTGTTGATCATTTAATTTTATGTCTAGAATGCCTTAATTGTTCTGAATTCATAAATATTCAGAACATGGGCAACTAGACTACAATGTTCAATGTTTAGTTTTGCATCTCAATGTTCACTGTTCAACTATGATTATGATTATGATTGTTCAATGTTTAGTTTTGCATCTCAATGTTCCTAGTTTTACATCAATGTTTAGTTTTGCATCTCAATGTTTAGTTTTGCATTTCAATGTTAAACTAGACAACAATGTAAACTAGACAACAAAGTAGTCTAGTTTTACAATTACTGTTAAAATAAAGTAGTCTAGTTTTACAATTACTGTTAAAATAAAATATCACTACTAGTGTTATTTTTACATTTTAGTCCTTTAATGTTTTCATGTCATATTACTTACCCTTGTCTTTATCTTTTTGACCTTGGCTCTCTTTTTTTCAGATACAACGCGCCTCCTCCTCGATCCGCCAGTGCCTCCTCCTCTCCTCCTCAATCCGCCAGCGCCTCCTCCTTGATCCGCCAGCGCCTCCTCCTCTCCGACGAGATCCACTCCTCTCCGACGAGATCCGCCAGTGCCTCCTCCTCTCCGTCGAGATCCGCTGCCGCCTCCTCCTCGAGCTCGTCCACCACCACCTCTCCGTCGAGATCCTCCTCCTCGAGCTCGTCCACCACCACCTCTCCGTCGAGATTCGCCGCCGCCTCCTCCTCGATCTCGTCCACCACCACCTCTCCGTCGAGATCCTCCTCCTCGAGCTCGTCCACCACCACCTCTCCGTCGAGATCCGCCGCCGCCTGGAGCTCGTCCACCACCTCTCCGTCGAGATCCACGCCATGCAATGGGCACTCGTAATGATGATCCACATCGATCTATTCTTCATCGACAAATAACTCGCAATGATGCCGAGGCTGGTTCTTCAGGTTAGGAATTCACCACATGTTCCTGTGATGCTCTGATCTGCTCCTATTCCTGTTCTGCTCCTGTTCCTGTTCCTGTTATTACTTGTGCTCTGCTCTGATATGCTATACTTGTGTCCTGTTCCTGTTATTACTTGTGCTCTGTTCCTCTTCTATTCCTGTTATTACTTGTGCTCTGATATGCTATGCTATACTCTGAACTATTCATGTTATTACTTGTGCTCTGCTCTGATGTGCTCTGATGTTACCTAGTTTGTTTGTTTGAATGTTGGTATAGTAACTAGTATCTTGCTATTGGTTACACAGGAACAAGTTGCTAAGTTTATTCATCTATTTGTACAATGGATAAAACATGGATGAGTGCTGCTAGATCCAGTACCCAGTTTGCAGATGGGGTTAGGGGTTTTATTCAGTTTGCAGCTACAAATTCTGGTTATAGCCAAAAGATTTTCTACCCATGCAAACTTTGTTGTAACATCTCTAGGCAATGTTTAGAAGATGTTGAAGACCATATAATATCTGTAGGATTCATGCCTGGGTATACAACATGGGTATACCATGGGGAATCAGTAGATTGTGCTATTCCTACTGTACAACCCAATGAATCAGTAGAATTGTCTTTAGAAAGTGATGAGATGGATGAGATGATGTTGGGTTCTCATGATATGTACAACAATAGCTCTTTAGGATCAGATACACAAGTTGACAGTGATGATACTGATGATGACTCTGAAGAAACAGATGAAGCTGATGAAGAAGCTGAGGCATTCAAAAAGTTAGTTAATGATGGCAGACAAGAATTATATGCAGGATGTAAAAAATTTACAAAACTGCAATTTCTTGTGAAGCTGATGAACATAAAGAACACCAGGGGATTAACCATAGCTACATTTGAAGATGTACTGCAGCTATTTAGGGATGTCCTACCAGAGGATACAACTCTCCCTATGAATTTTCATGAATCTAAACAGTACATCAAATCTGTAGGGCTGGGGTATGACACATATGATGCATGCATTAATGACTGCATCATATATAGAGGAGACAATATCAATGCATCTGCATCTGTTATGTAATGCATCCAGATGGAAGATTGTGAAAGAAATTGGTGGTGGCAAAAGATTTAGCAAGGTTGCTCAAAAGGTGGTCAGGCATTTCCCATTAAATAAGAGAATTAGAAGATTATTCATGTCAAGCAACACAGCCCCACTTATGAGTTGGCATGTTGATGGTAGGATCAAGGATGGTCTTATGAGTCATCCTGCTGATGCACCAGCTTGGAAGCATTTTGATGCAAAATATGAGTGGTTCAGTAAAGAAGCTAGAAATATTAGGTTTGGACTGGCAACTGATGGTTTCAATCCATTCAGAACTATGAACCTGTCTTACAGCATCTGGCCGATTATACTGATTCCATACAATCTGCCAGCAGAGAGTTGCATGAAAGAAAACAACTTCATTTTGTCAGTTATTATTCCTGGTAGGAAGGCACCAGGGAAAGACATAGACATTTACCTGCAGCTAGTTGTTGATGAACTGAAAGTGTTATGGAAGGATGGTCTTTGGACTTTTGATGCTCATGTAGGAAGAATTCAGGGTGTATGCAGCACTGCTATGGACAATTAGTGACTGGCTAGGCCGGGGAATTCTTAGTGGATAGAGTATTGTTGTTTGCTCCCACTGCCTGCTGGGTACATGTTCCAAACGTTTAAAACATGGACACAAAGCATGCTACCTGGGTACTAGGATGTTTCTACCTGCAGACCACCCATTTAGGAAGGATAAAGACTCATTTGATGGCACAAATGAAGATAGGGAACCTCCAATTCAGCCATCAGGTCATAAGATTTCAGAAATGACAAAAGGCATTCACACCATCTATGGGAAAACACAGAAACAACAAAAGTATAAGAAGAAAAAGAGACAAAGAGATGAAGGGGAGGAAGATACTGTACTGGAAGATGTGCACACTGTAGAGTCAACATTCAAGAAGAGAAGCATCTTTTTCCAGCTTGAATATTGGGAACATTTGCTGGTTCGACATTATTTGGACTCAATGCATATAGAGAAGAATGTGTTTGATAATATTGGTCACACAATTTTACAAGTGGACAACAGGTCCAAAGATAATGTGAAAGCAAGACTAGATATGAAAGGATTTAAAATCAGAACACATCTCCATGTTGATGAAACTCAAGAGAAACCAGACTTGCCTGAAGCAATGCACTACATGAATTCATATAATAAGAAGGTATTCTGCTCAGTTGTGAAAAATGCAAGGTTTCCAGTAGACTATGCTTCAAACATGGATGGGAAGGTCAGGTTAGATGAGAAAAAATTAGTTGGGCTGAAAACTCATGACTGCCACATAATTTTTGAAGATGTATTTCCTTTAGCTATAAGTAGAACCATTGCCTGCCCCTGTTGCTCTTCCACTAATTAATCTTAGCAAGTACTTCAAGAAAGTTTGCTCCAAAGTCATAGATCCTACTGAGATGCAAAAGTTGGAAGAAGAAATTGCTGAAACAATGTGTCAGCTAGAGCAAATTTTTCCACCATCATTCTTTGATATAATGGAACATCTTGTCATCCATCTTGCAAGTGAAGTGTTGATAGGTGGACCAGTGCAATTCAGAAACATGTGGTCTACAGAGATGTTTGTTGGGAAGTGTAAAGGGATGGTACATACTAGAAGACATCCTGAAGCATCAATAGCTGAGGGATACATATTTGATGAGAGCTTGGATTTTTGTGCAAGATATCTGGAAAATTCCAACAAAGAGACAATGCATACTGATGATAGCACAACTAGCAGTCCAGACACTAATATATATTTAAGAACAATTGGAAGACAGCTCTTTGCATTTCAAGTAGATGAGCTAGATCACATTTCATGGACACAAGCTCAAAGGCATGTGTTGCTTAGTTATCCAGAAATTACTAGGTTTGCAAATGAGCATATCACAATGCTACAAGCAGATAGAAGGAAAAGTAGAAGGGAAGTTGAAGTTGCTCACCACCAACAATTCCTGAAATGGTTTATTGAACATGTGCATTCTTTAATGCATAAAGGAGTTGAACTACCATAAGAAGTTGTTCTACTAGCACAAAAGCCTTTCATGATGGTGAAGAAATACAACAACTACAAGATTAATGGCTATACATTCCACACAAGAAGCCATTCTGCTGGAAAATCTTCCCAGTGTGATGGAGTTTCAACTACTGCAAAGACATTAAGTTATTCAGTAGATCACACATTAGGAGATGGTCAAATTTGTGTCAGGATCCATGAAATAGTTGAATTGAATTATTCAAACACAGCTAGTGTAGTATTATTCAAGTGTGAATGGGTTAAAGATACTGGAATTAGAGTAGATGAATTTGGAATAACTGAAGTCAACTTCAATCATGTAGACAAAGGGGAAATTCTTTCATCTATGCCATTTATACTAGCTAGTCAAGCAAAACAGGTCTACTATTTGCAAGATCCAATTGATAATGAATGGTTTGTTGTTGTGTCTAGGTAATTTGATATAGTTCTATTGTTTCTTTTGTTTGCTGGTTTGATTCTGTTGAACATGATAATAAAGTTCTATTGTTTCTTTTGCAGGGACTGCTAACATGGACAGTCAGAGAAGTAGGCTAAATGAGGTTAACATGCAACTGATGAAACTTGGTGTACCACCAACACAGATAGAAATCAAGAGTGGAGAAATTTTTACAAGATTTCTTGAGGAAGCAAGGATTAAAGGAATATACAAAGAACCGGCAGAAGTAAGAATCTAATTTATGCCATTCTAATATGTGATTTATGTGAAAGCATAAGAACCACATAATTTATGCCATTCTAATATGTGATTTATGTTCCTGTCTTAATTTAGAACAACATGATATATGAAGAAATAGATGTGGTAGAAAATGAGGATGAGGATGATGATGGTAGTGAACAGTATGATAGTGATGCTACTACTCATGATGAAAATGAAGAAGGTGATATCAATCAACAGTTATTGGAAGGTTAGTTTTAGGTTGCCTTCTCCTCTTGTTAATTTAGGCAGTTTATTTCAATATTGTGAAATGGATGACAACACTGGTTAATTTAAATACTTGTTACATGTCAACAGCAGAGAAGTCCGTGAGAGGGCCCACTAAGTTGAAAAGATTTTGGAAAGAGTATGATCCAAGAAACAAGATCAGTTTGGAATTTAACACCAAAGGCCAACCTTGTGGGTTCAAAACTTGAAGGCTCACAAATTTCATTGCTTCTTTAGTTAAGGGAAAAGAAATTTCTTTGGCAGCTACCAATTGGAGCAAAGTTCCTGAATATGAAAAAGATAAGATATGGAAGATAGTTAAGGTAAAATCTCTTAAATAAACTAGATTGTAGTTCTGAACTATGTTTTTTGCCTACAAATTACTAATGTTGCTTAACTGTAAACACTTTTGCAGTATTTCTTTGAAATACCAGATTGTTACAAGTGATGGGTGTTGATATCTGCTAGAAAGAAGTGGAAAGATTACAAGTGCTATTTGAAGAGAAAATTTTACAAGGATGAGTTTTCACTCAAAAGCAACATTGCCAATGGATGCAAATCCAGGATACCTCCTGCTCAGTGGGTTTGGCTATGTATATTTTGGAGAACACCAAAGTCTAAGGTATACTAAAGTAGCAATGCTGGATATACTATTTTTTCAACCTGCTTGTGCTAATTCATACTATAGGCATTAATGTATAATTTCTTGCTGTAATGTAGGCATTAAGTATGAAGAACAAAGAGACGAGAAATTGTCAAGCAAATGCAGTTCATATAGCTGGTACTAGAAGTTTTGCAGTAGTACAGGAACAAGAAGTAAGTTAATTGTGGATTTGTTGCATACTTGAATATCTAAAATTTTCAAAGATCACAGTATGATAGTTTTCCATGAATTTCAGGAAATAAAAGAAGGGAGCAAAATATCCAGAGCTCAGCTTTACAGAATTACCCATACAAATAAGGATGGGAAACCTGTTGATGAATTTTGCAAGAAAAAGATTGTAAGTAATAATGTAGTATATATTGAATTTTGTCATGTCCACATACATATTATATATTGAACACTCAATAAACTGTTCTGAGCTACAATTCTAAGCTATCAATACTTCAATTATATAGTGTAAAAAAATAAACTATGTTGTAGTTTTCCTTTTGTATTGAACTTATTGTTGGTTGTCCTGATCATGTACTGAACTTGTTGCCTGGCATGATCTACAAAGAACAAGCAGATTCTTTGTAATGTTGCAAACATGAATTCAATGTTGCAACTTCTTTTGTTTATCTTCAGTTTGAGTCAATCTTGCAAATATCCATTACATGTTCCTCATTCTTTGTAATGTTGCAAACAGGAAGAGATAAATGTGAAGTTTGTGGACAACCCAAACTTGATACATGAGGAAGCAAATGAGGAAGATTTGTATTCAACATTGTTCCCAAAGGCTAAGAAGTCAAGTAATCATGGATTAGGGTTCACTGTTGGTGGAAAGAACAGTGAGAAGAAGTTGGCTCTATCGCTCTACATGATGTTACACAGAAAACAAAAATCTCGGTGTTGTAGAAGCTTGTAGAAACTCGGTCAAGTTTCGTAGCGAAGTGATAAGCTAGAAGAAGAAGTTGTCGGATGATGGAGCTATTTTAAACATCACGAAGAGAATGAAAGAACATATTGAAGAACCTCTTGTTGAAGAATCGGAAGGATTTGACAAGATGAAGAACAACGATGGTCGGGAGGAGAAGCAAGCGATAGATGACAAGAAAAGGAAAAGGCAAAGGGTAGAAGAAAATATTGGAAATGAAGTTAATCTTGCGAAGAATGAAACTGCTGAGGTAAAATAACTACTGCTTGTACATGTGTCAATAAGAAATCCTTGTATGTGTGTTTCTTGTATGTTGTACCTCTTGCTGACTAGGAATTTAACTAAATGCAGGTTGCTATGATAAAGAAAATTAAACTAGAGAAAGCTCAAGAGATGAAGAAGTCAAACATTTGGCTGACATCCCAAAGCCCAGAATAAGTAGAGGAATGGAAGTTGTCTTGACTTCACCAAATTCTTCTAACCTTGCAGCTCTTGGAACAATTCAAACTGCAGATATAAATGCAGTTGGTTTAGATGGAAATCCACTAAGTGATTATGTGGAGGTCATGGTTAACATTGTCTACCGTGATACAACCGTACTGCCTAGACCACTTGGGAGAATGACAAAGATGGGAAATGCGCAAGCTAAGTGCATTCCATGGCCAAGGAATCATGTTAGTATTTCTTAAACTTTTCAAATATAAATGATGAACAGTCTATGATGAACAGTGCATTCTAATATGTGGAGGTTACATTAAGAGATATGTATGAAAAAAATCTGCAAAACAAAATTAATAGACAAAACTCAATCAAGGTGCCAGGAAAGCCAGGAGCTAATAAGAAATCTGCTCCTACTGAACAGGCATGTGCAGTATGATTATAGAACTCAGCAGTTGTCACTCAGTAGTATTGTTTGCAGCTTCACTTCCTACTAACATATTGACTCAGCGGGGTACTGGTGCACAAGGAACAACTCTTGAAGCAAATGCTGCTGCTGTTTATGCTTCTGCTAACAAAGAGTCTCAAATGCATGAAAAGGTATGTTACATGTACTGCTTCTGTTCCAGCATTATCTGAACTATTTCATGTACTAATACATGAAAAAATGTGCAGCTTCACTTCCTACTAACGTATTGACTCAGCAGGGTACTGGTGCACAAGGAACAACTCTTGAAGCAAATGCTGCTCATTGCTTATGCTTCACATCGCTTACTAACAAAGAGTCTCAAATGCATGAAAAGGTATGTTACATGTACTGCTTCTGCTCCAGCATTATCTGAATTGTTTCATGTACTAATACATGAAAAAATGTGCAGCTTGTGGATGAACTAGTTATGAGCCAGGGCAAAGTAATTATGGAGGAACCAGTCATGATCCAGGCAAAAGGTAGAGTGAAGAAACCAAATTCCAGAAACCAGAAACAAACTGCTGCTGCTTCTGCTAACAAAGAGTCTCAAATGCATGAAAAGGTATGTTACATGTAATCGCTCCGGCATTATTCGAATTGTTTCATGTACTAATACATGAAAAATGTGCAGCTTGTGGATGAACTAGTTATGAGCCAGGGCAAAGTAATTATGGAGGAACCAGTCATGATCCAGGCAAAAGGTAGAGTGAAGAAACCAAATTCCAGAAACCAGAAACAAACTGCTGCTGCTGCTTATGTTTCTGCTACTGCTTCTGCTAACACAGATTCTCAAATGCATTTAAAGGTATGTTACATATCGCATACTCCAAGAATATCTGAACTGTTTTATGTACTAATACATGAAAAATTGTGCAGCTTGTGGATGAACCAGTCATGAGTCAGGAAACCAAGATCAAGATCAAGAAACCAAGATCAAGAGTACCGAAACAAACTGCTGCTCCTTCTGCTACAACTACAACAGATCCGCAAGTACCAGATAAGGCAAGTTATAGTTGTAAACTATTACAAATGCTTAGAATATTACACTGACAACAGTATAAACTAAAAAATGTGCAGATTGTGGATAAAGAAACCAAGACTGTTGAACTGTTGAACTAGCTGCTCCTTTTATTGAACTGTTGTACTCAGACAAATCTTAACAATGCAGATTGATGATATTGAATGGTCTCAAACTCAGACAGCTCAGACAAGGGATTGCCAAGCAGCAGATGATATTGCATGGTCTCAACTAATTTAAAGTCACTGTAAGATATGGCTGTGAACATATGTCACTGTAAGATATGGCTGTGAACAATGGTTGTGGACCACTGTAATGTGGTTTGTAATATATTTCATGGTAATATAATATATATCACTGTAATGTGGTTTGTAATATATGTCACTGTGATTTGATTTGAGTGCATTACCTAATGTAATTCGATTGATGTGAGCCATTTTGTAATAGATGTCATTTTAGTACACAATTGCTTTTGGTTCGATTTTTAGAGGCACTAGTGATAGTGCCTCAAAAAGTTAGTTTTTAGAGGCCCTAGTGATAGTGCCTCAAATGGTTGGTTTTTAGAGGCACCAGTGATAGTGCCTCAAAAAGTTGGTTTTTAGAGGCACTAGTGATAGTGCCTTAAAAGATTGGTTTTTAGAGGCACTAGTCATAGTGCCTTAAAAGATTGATTTTTAGAGGCACTAGTCATAGTGCCTCAAATGGTTGGGTTTTAGAGGCACTAGTGATAGTGCCTCAATTGGCTAGGATTTAGAGGCATTAGTCATAGTGCCTCAAATCACTATGATTTAGAGGCATTTTTTAAAACTGCCTCAAAAAACTTTTACCTACATGACCGTCCCCGGCAATTTTTTTAGTGCCTTAAAAACTCATTTGAGACACCATTTTAACTATTGAAGGCACTTTAGAGTGCCTCTGAATAGTGTACCTGCCATAGTGCACGGTGAAAGATGGTGGAGACGCTTCTTCATGCGAGCCCCCTTTTGAGCAAGCATGGTGGGCTCGATCGTGTTTTTGCGACTGTCTAGAGTGTTTGATGTAGAAGAAAAGGTTTTTTTTTATTCTTTTATTTTTCTGGTCTTTTCTGTAAATGTACGTACCACCGTTTCAATGCGGATTCTAGGTCCTGTGGGGACATTTTTCCGGTAAAAAAAAAAGACAAGGAAAGTTCGCAGCAGTATAGGTACTCCAGGTACTTGGGCGCCGGTAGTACTCCCGTTCCGTGAGAAATAAATGGGTTGGAAAGCGGGCAGTAAAGAATGAGGGGAAACGGGGTAGTACTCCTACTACAGTAGTAGCTAGCGCCGGGCATAGACCTCGGGATTCGTCTCCTCGGCCGCCGCGCGCGCTCTCTCTCTCTCTCGCCAGCCTTGTTTTCTTCTTCTTCTTCTTCTCGCCTCTCTCTCCCCTGCGCCTACTATCTCTCTCTAGGGATGCAGCGCCGCAGCTGCCTGCCTATGCGAGGAGCAGAGCATCGGAAGGCATCTTCAATCTTCTCGCGGTAGAGTAGAGTAATCAAATTCACATTACAGCCTGCAGTGTGTCTGCAGTCTGTTGGCAGTGTGCTAGTCCACCCTACACGACGACCCATCGGAAGGTCAAAGCAGAGACATTTGTGCGTCTGCCTTCTCCGGCCTGGCGAGACGATTATGGTGAGTCAAAACACGTTACGCTCCACTGCCCGAGTGCAGCTCAAGCTACTGCACACCCTACAGACAGGCTACTCAACCCGACGCAGTACGTTCTATAGTACGTACGGCCGCCCACCGATCGACCAGCGACCCCGCTGGATCGGCGTCGGCGCCGGCCTCCTCCACACGCACTCGCGATCCACCGACGCCGCGCGCACGCACGCAGCCGGCAGCCCGCAGCACTTTGCCTTCGGATTCCCGCATAGTACAGTATCCCCGGTGCACGTGACGGCCAACGTGCATGATGTGAAACCCGGAGCCGCGCCCGGGGACGCCGGTCAGCACTGAGCCACTGACTCTGTGTGTTGTAAAAAAAAAAACAGCAGTTGACCTGTACTACTCCTGTGTGAACGACGAGCTTCCAATTAATCGCGCGCGCTGGGCTGGTTCACACGACACTCATAACTGTCTACCGACACATCTACGTCTACGTGTCCATCAGTCCAATCCATCCATCAGGCTACCTTTTTCTGCGACCTTGGTTTCTTTTTCTCTTCCTTTTCCCCTTTTCTTCTCTTCTTCTCGATCTGCCGTTCGCCGTTGGGACGATCGGCCACCTGCTCTCACTATACTACCTTTGCTGCTGCTTTATTACAGTATTATCACAACAAGTTTGGCATCGTCTGCAGCACACTATACTACTAGTAGTAGCACACGTCCAAAGCGCCTTTTCCATGCCATTCTTCTTCTTATTCCATCCCTGCTTTATCGGCCTAGTACTAGTAGTAGCTTTAATCGTCCATTCCCGAGGCGAGGCGGAGAGCGAGCGTTTTTCATTCCATCACCTTTTTCTCTCCTCAACAGTCGCACGAGGAGGAGGGAGGGGCGTGGTAGTACGATTACGTACTCTGCTAATTCCAACCCTTGTCTCCACCCGCACGACCGCATGCATCGTCACCCTCCTCCTCCCCTTTTCCTAAACTTCCTCCCCCCATCCATCACTTTTTCTCCCCTTAGATTTATCATCCATCAATCAACTAGCTTTAGTGCGCGGGTGGAACTCACCTGAGCACCACCTTGTTACAAGGAAGGATCAATCATCATAGCAGAAGTAATTAGTACGTACCAACACATGCTGATTTAGGTGCCTCCATCAGGAGTATTAGTTTACCACCAACTTGCGGCCAAGTTGGGCCTACTTGCACCGTTGTTTACTCGCCAGTTCCGATCGTGGAACGTGACGGACGATCGTACGTACTACTACAAGAAGATTATTAACCACCCACCCATGAGGCTTAATTAATTAGTGATGATCGCCGATGATGGGACTCGGAGATTCTCCAAGCACCCAAGTCAACAATCGGCCCCGCTTCGAGTAAAACTGGTAGTAGTATTTTTTGCCTTCTTCCGCCTCGGACTGGTCCCCCGGATGAATCAGCATCGTACCGGCTTGATTTTGCTCGTTTGCGAGTATAAATAAAAACGCGTACGTACATCAAGTTGCTTCGTTGGGATCCTCGAGCCGCTATATCCAGTTGTTTTGATGAAATTTTTGTCTTCCATTCTAATTAACCAATTGAAAAACAGAAAGGATGGTATATACTATATGGACTAGTTAAAAAATTAAAAACTGATTGGGAAATGGACGAGATAAAAGACAGGAAAAAATACTGGTGAGCGGATTTAAGATGAAAAGGACAGAAGATAAACTATCAAAAATAACTTGCATAATTCAAAAGAAGAATGGTAAAAGAACAAGGAAGATATAGAAAGAAAACTTGCACCCCCTCCACATGGTAGTGCTCAAGCACTACTAATAGAATCATCTTTTTAGCGTTCCTTTGCTACCCCTTCCGACCGCAAATCTAGGCTTTTGTAGAGGTTTGGA
Source organism: Avena insularis (assembly GCA_023614405.1). Lineage (NCBI taxonomy): Eukaryota > Viridiplantae > Streptophyta > Magnoliopsida > Poales > Poaceae > Avena > Avena insularis. The sequence goes on from CM042690.1 coordinate 1,717,247, forward strand.
TCAGCCAAACATTTTTAAGGTTGGCATCACTTTGGTATTTCCTTTAAATCAAACATCGGTAGTACTACCGTGAAATTGGTACCAACACTTGTGATATTTATTGTGAATTTACTTTCTTTGCAATGCATAATAATTTATGTTACGAAAACAAGTTTAGTAGCATGAGAATTGATAATTGGAGTGTCTTGCACATCTGTGGTAGGAGTGAGTAGCTTCCTATGTGGTACAAGTTCAGCTGTGTGATTTCAGCCTTCTTTTTAATTAACTTTGTCTCTACCAAACTTGCATGACAATTTATCCATCTCTAGACATATGAAGTCAACCACTCTAAACGAGCACCTTTTTCTTTAACCAGGCTGCTCAATCTGCCTAACCATTCTAATATTCGATGCCTACCCAATATGCATATCTGGTAAAGTCAACTAATGAAGCATCCTCAAAAAATATATGATGAAAATGGAATTATAGTTCATTGTGACAAGACATTAATTATTGTATCTTTAATTAACACACTAATAATGAAAATGGATGCTGATAGACGATTCCCATGAAGATGGAATATATGCGATAATCAAAGCACAAGTCATGGCAGCACTACGTGGTTAGGTTAGAAGTCATGCAGGGGCGGGCCCAGCTTGTATCAAGGGTATTCAGCTGAATATCCAAAAAAATTGCCAAAACTTTTGAATTGTATGGTGTGCCTTATATTTTAGTATGCTTGTATAAAGAATTGATTGAAATTTCATCACAAGTATGCTTAGGAGTAGTTGGTTAGGATATTTGCTTACAAGCAAATTGATCACAAGATCAAGTGCTACTCTTGCACCATTTTTTGTTGTTTTTTCCTTCAATTTTTTAACTATGAATACCCATTGTGAAATTTCTGAGCCCGCCACTGAAGTCGTGTCTGAAACTTTTTACAAGCTTGTCTTCATCCTCCTCGACTGGTTCCTAAACGAATCTACATCACACCGATTTGATTTTGCTTTTTTCTTTGTATGTACCACATTTTTTGAAGGATTCGATATGCTTTAACCGATCTTTAGCGAACCAGATGTTACCAAGCTTTATTCATAGCTCAAAAGAGTATTATATATATACTAATTTATTCGTTGACATTTTGCCGAATCTTCAAAAATGGTTCAAATTGTTTTGATGTTGTGTTGCATTCTCATTAGCCAGATGAAAAAAATATAATGGATATATGAACCAGTTGAAAATCCTAGAAGAATGACGGAAACAAAACTAGACAGCTAAGGAAATTGAATAAAGAAGAGAGAAACTACACCACCCAGTAAAGCCTAGAAAATATAAAAAGGAAAATAGTAAAAAGAGAGAGTAAAAGGATATAAAATAAACTTGTAGCTCTCTTCATGAATGGTACCAATAAGCGCGAATATCCACTACTAGAATGGTCTTTTAATGTGTGTTTTGCTACTCCCTCTGAGTGCAAACCTCGATTGTTTTGAATCGGTTATTCTTTTTAGTGTAACCATCATTAATTCTATAGCTAGTCAAACAAACATCATGAGCACTTCGTTCACAATTAGATTGCATTCTGGGTTTAGTCAAAATCAAACCTTTTAGAGTTTGACCAAATATTTAGTAAAATAAAAATAAGTACCTACGATGTAAAACTTATAGTATTGGAATCTTCGTAAGTTATATTTTCATAATATATACATTTGGAATAATGAATGTTGATATATTTTTCTATGGTGTATATTCTTGGTCAAAGTTCACAAAGTTGGACTCTGAAAAAATCCTAAAACGCGAAGCAATAAAAAACGGAGGGAGTACCATTATCTATATTCAGCCTGAAGTTGCAATATATATTAATTTCTGTTTGCGAAAACACTTTTAGTTTCATTACAAATGTTAATCGGAGTATCCGTCTTGAAGATTGCGTCAACGTCCAAAACAACCTACTCCTACTAAATCTGTGATTGGATTGAGTAGCTTCCTGCGTGGTACACGTTCAACCGTGAGTTCAGCCTTTTTTTTTTCAATTGTTAACTTTCTTGCTACCACATTTATGTTACGAAACTTGCATGACAATTTATCCATCGCTAGACATATGAAGTCAACCGCTCTAAACTCGACACCTTTTTTCTTTTACCTGGGCTGCCCGATCTGCCTAACCATTTGCAGTATTCGATGCATATCCAGTCTGCAGATGCGGCAATTAAGGTCAACTACGCGGGCGCCATGTGATTAATAAAGCCAGTGCTGATAGGACATTAACTATTGACAGGACAGTACTAATGAAAATGGATCTCCATTGTTGCATGGATCACAGCTCAGTTAACCATGTGAGGATAACAGAGCGCAAGTTCATTTGGCGGGAGTATACTTACATGGTTCAGTCACAAGTCAAGTCTGAAACTTTTTCACAAATCTGATCGGAAAGGCGAAGTTAGGCATTAATCCCGTAACTAGTTAAAAAGCTGGGCGACACGGGAAGATGGGTTGGGTTGAAGTAGGCATATATGCCGGCCGAGACTCGAGATAGATAGATCAGCCTGTCCAAGTCCAGTGCAGTCCAGTCCTGTCAATTAATCGGCGACTTTAAGCAACCTCTTCCAGCTTCCGATCGCCATCGACCTGCAGTCCGTCACTGATCAATCAATCGATCAATCGGGATCAACGGTCACCCATCACCGTCATCTTCTAACCGACTGCTATGCTACTACTCCGTCAGTATGACCGTGCATCTTTGTAGATCATCTTGGCCGTTTCCAGATCATCGTTAACGTGCATCTTGATGCGTGGCGGCAACTTGATTGTATTGCACTGCTTCCTCATCGAAAAGGGAGAAAGAAGCTTGACTTCGGTACGTACGCGTAATCTCAGCTGGCATAAGCAGCTTTGGCAAGTTATACTCGCCGTTTCCGAAAGTCAAACAGAACTATATTTCTTAAACTTGCGGTTCCAATGTAGCACACACCTTTGACTCTTGATGTTGCACACGGGACACGGCTGAGAGGATGTATGGACCATTGTAGTATTATTAGGGCATCTTAATTTGACGACAGGTATGTCGTCGATCGACGTCACACATGACATATAGCCCAACATTACACTCGGGAGACAATGTTTATAGTCATATTGCACTCGGGAGACAATGTTTATCGCCATATCTCTCGAAATGTGCCACAATAGATTTGGTCAAACACCCCTTGATCGCGCTGTCGGGCAACAATGGGTTGTTTGCCAGGTCGCTTGATTAATTGTGTGTGTGTGGAGCAGCTTATATTCCAAAATGTTCCTTACTGCCCCCTCGAAAATATATCATGCATATTCGGTTTTTCAAATTTTAAGACTAGCTGAATTGTCTTTGTGTTCCACTTAATTCATACAATTTTGAATGGCTCTCAACCCAGAAACCGTGAACTGTCAACTAGATTTGCACAAGCCACTGAGATCTAGCTATCTCCCTACCCTATGCGACGATTTTAGTGTCCATGGCGGCATCAACACAGAAGCATTGTGTTATTCTAGGTCACAGAAAGAAAGAAAAAACGCTTTCGATTTTGTAATCTTGCAACACGTGTTTCTAGGATTACATTTCTTATCGTCTTCTGGGGAAAGGGGAAAATGAGATTACCTTTTAGAGGACATGGAAGCTTGAGGTGTCGAGGTGCACGCCACAAAGATCAGCTTACCGCCTCAATTGACCATGCATGCCGCATGACCAATCGTGAACCTCCTAACGAAATTAGTCTTGCAATTTTTTATTTAAAATAAACGAAATTACACAATGAAACACGTCTAGCTAGTATGTTCTTAGACTACATCTAACCAAATCTGTGCCTGGAGAGAAATATTCAGATCAGCTGTAGGGACCTATAGAAATAGAACGGTTATATAGGTACCCTACATTCTACATTTTTGGAAGAGAGAATGCCCTATGCTATGAACCAAAAGCGCACGAAACCATGTGAGATGACAAATGGGCCGGCTGCATTATGGCACCCGAGGTGGAGCCCGGAAGATTCGATAGGTTGACTGGAGGTCGAGGGGCCGCGCGGCCCACTGGGCGGTGAGCGATGGCATGCATCGTGGTGGTTTGAATGCGAGATACGTGGCCGGTTGGAACGACGGTTACTACAGTTTCTATACGAATGCATATACACGTCGGTCCATGCATGACCATCCATGCATGATCCAGCTTCCAGATCGAACCACACTAGCCTCCTACTGTTGCAACCGTTGGACTGATCGATCACTAGCTAGAATTAATTATACGATCACGTAAGTACACGTCTCTAGCTAGCTAGCACGCATGATGCCACATGCCACGTATACATGGATGTATACGTGCGTATGGACAAGTAGATAATATGGATGCCTGAACAGTGCACTCTGAATCTGGGGATTATATTTTGTATTTGTTTTTGTGTGTGTATTAATAACATGCATCATGCATGTACAGTGTTGCGCAGCTGCATGCAGGAGTAGCGAGGAGGATCGGGTCAGATATGATCATGCGTCTCATCATCATCGTGGATGGACGGGTGCATGCTGGACGGCTCGGACAAGGTCGTGTGTCCACCGTATTATACGGATGAGACGTTGAGTCGACCAAATCTGCAGAAGATATTAAGCAATCATGAGAAGCAGAGACATGCATGGTGCGTTTTTGTACGTACGTGTGCGTGTAAGTATGTGCAATTCAATCATACAAATGGAGCTACGTAGGTACTCCCTCTATTTTAAAATATAAGATGTTTTAGATTTGTGAAGAAGATAAATCTAGATTTAGTTTAGTATGTAGGTTTATTTAACTTTGAAATCAATCTACACATTAAAAGAAGTCTACATTCATTTTCTTTACAAACCTAAAACATAATATATTTTAAAACGGAGGGAGTATGTGGACGCACGTCGGTCCATATGAGGGTTCTGAAAATCTGCATGGGACTTTTTGTTTAGGTCGATCTCCCGCGTCCGGCCCAATCGGCCGAACGCTTTGGTCTCGCGCCCTGATCGCGGGCGCCCAACGTTCCAATCGTTGGTGGGCCCTCGTCGCGCAGCGCAATATAAAGATGTGGGGGCTAGGGGCACGAACGCCAAGGTTTGTCGTGCCCACTCTCCCCACCAAAAACCCTAAACCCATAGCCACCGATCTGGCTTGCGCTGTAGTGGCGGGAATCACCCCTGACCGCCGCCGCCACTCTGACGAGCTCAATGGCGAGCTCATCGACGACCCCAAAAGCCGACGGTAAGGATCTCTAACTCGTATACCCCTAGATCTACCACTAGAGGTCCTAGCAGTTCTATCAATGGTATCAGAGCTGCTACTTTGGTTGATCTACTCGAGGTAGTAGAAATCCAAAAGAAAAGAAAGAAGCAATAGGGCTAGGGTTTTCCAGAAGCGCCGCCGCGAGGCCATGCCGTTCCTCTCGATCCCGACGCATCGGCAAGCCGAGGTCGGGAAGAAGAACACGATCCCATATGGGGTAAAGAAAAGAAAACCCCAAGCCCAGATCCCTTTTCCCCGGATCAAGAATCGATCTCAAGATCGAAAGAAACTAAAGAAAGAAACCCCGGATCCTACAGGAAAGAACCCCACCACCAGATCTGCAACCCTAGCTCAAATCCCACAGAGAAAAATCCCGTTTTTTTCCTTCCCGAAGCGAAAACAGAGTACAAATTCGAAACAAAAAAGGGGTTCCACCGGCCGCGCCGGCCAAGTTCTCCCCACCATGGCCACTTGACGGCGGCGCACCCACCCTCGGGTGGAGGCGCATTCGCCAAGGAGCCACTGGGGGGAGCCACCATCCCTCTGCCGCGCCGAAGTTTGTTTAGGGTGAGGGGGAGAAACACGGAGCAGAGTGGTGGAAAGGAGAGAGGGCTCGCTGGCACAGACGCATCGCGTGGCGCGCCGCCCACTCGCTCAAGGCGTCCGGAAGGAAGCAGCGCCATGGATAGAGAGTGGGAAATGGGTACAAGTGACTTAGGGTTTCCAGGGGGCTCGCGGGCAGCCGTTTTGTTCTCGCGAGGAGCGCGCTGGACCGTCCGATCTAGGTCGGAGGCATCAGACGGGTGAGATCGAGGCGGGCCAGGCGGCGTGCGCGTCAGGCTGTGGGCAGCTGCAGACTCTTCTTGGGCCAGCGTCGCCAGATAAAGGCAGCGCCGCCGCGTCGAGCCATGGGCGTGGGCCTGCAGACGGCAGCAGCGCCAACTTAAAAGTCTTGCGGCCAGAGTCTTGCTGGCTGTGGGCCATGCACATGGGCCGCGTGCGCCAGAACTATACCGGTTTGTTTTCTGCTTTTTTCATTTACAGAAATTTTTTACTGTCTTTTTGCTTTGTTTTTTCAGAGTTTTTCTATAGCAATTTTTTCCAACAAAAATTTTGTGTAGAAAATGATAAAGTAACAGCAAAGTTTCTGTAAAGAAGTAGAGTTGATGTTTTTTATTCATGTTTTTCCGTTGCAAGAATTAATTGCTTAAATGCAATAAATAGAGAATTAATTTTTTAATAGTGATGACTTTATTTGATGACCAACGTTGTTTGTAAAATTTTCACTATGAATAGTTAGTTTTATCCACATTAGTTCTATTTCTGCCCAACGGTGATGTAGTATTAATATGGAGAAGTTTTATGTTTTAATTTAACCAATGTTGAATTAACTCTTTTTGATGATATTTTGCTTTCAGGCAATCCTATGAGTTTCATCTCGGCTATTGAGCCCCTCAATGGAGGAAACTACGACTCATGGTGAGAGAAGATTGAGATGGGGCTTGCTCTGCTTGACCTCGACTTGGCACTGATTGAGACTTGTCCCAAAGAACCTGTCGACCCCGTGAGGGGCGAAAAAGAAAGTGAAGTGTACTTCAACAAATGGGTCCATGACCATGCACCCATAAGAATGAAGTACGACCTTGAGCGTGCAAAGTGGGACTCGTCCAATAGAAAGTGCTTGATGGTGATTAAGAGCTCCATCATGGAAGCTATAAGGGGAGCAATCCCATAGTGCACCACTATCAGTGAGTACCTGAAAAAGGTAGAGAGTCAGTTTACTGGGTCCTCAAAGGCCTATGCAAGATCTCTCATTAAGAAACTTGTCACTACAAGATACACTGGTGGTGGAGTAAGGGATCACATTTTGCGAATGAGCAACATGTATTCCAAGCTTAAGCCCATGGGCATGGAGCTTCCAGATGAGTTCATTATTCATCTGATTTTTGCCTCACTTTCAAACCAATTTGAAGCTTTTATTGTGAACTACAACGCACAGCCAGAAAAGTGGGGCATTGAGAAGATGATGGCCATGTGTGTACAAGAAGAAGAAGAAAGGCTTAAGGGGCAATCTGGTGATTCTGTGAACTACTTAAGCCCAACCAAGAAGAGGAACTTTCAGGGTTCCAAGCCACAAGGGAAACCTCAAGGGCATCCCTCTTCTTCTAGGCCGCATGGAAAGGCTCCTGATCACCAGGCACGGGAGATGGACAAGGACACCTGCAAGTGGTGCAAGCAGAAGGGCCACTACATGAGTGACTGTGTAGCTTTTCTGAAGTATCTGTGCAAGAATGGTGAGGATTTAATTACTTTTGTTGATGAATCCTTATTTTTAAGTTATGAAAAATCTACTTGGTGGATTGACTCAGGTGTGACCGTTCATGTTGCCAATTCATTACAGGGATTCTGTATGAGAAGGACCCTGCAAAGAGGAGAAAGAAGTATTAAAGTTGCAAATGGCGTTCAAGCTGAAGTCGAAGCCATTGGAGATCTTCCATTAGAGTTATCAAATGCCTTTGTACTTTTATTAGTAGATGTGATTTATATATCCTGCATCGAAACTTAATAAGTGTATCGCGCTTATATGATTGTGGTTTTGCTTGCCATTTTGGCGATGGACAATGTAAGATCAAGTTTAATAATCAGATTGTTGGTCTTGTCTTCAGACAAGACAAGCTTTATTTGTTATCTCTTTGTGAGAATGTGAATGCAATAAGCGCTGAGAATGAGAATGCCTCCTCATACCTTAATGGAAAGAGTAAGAGGAAAACAATTGATGATGTCTCATCGAAATTATGGCACTGTCGTTTAGGCCATATTTCGAGGGGGAGAATAGAACGCTTAGTAAAAGAATCAATTCTACCGCCTCTAGAATTTTCAAATTTAGATCAATGCATCGATTGCATTAAAGGAAAGTTCGTAAAGAACATTAAGAAAGGCGCCAAAAGAAGCACAAGAGTATTAGAAATAATTCATATGGATATATGCGGTCCGTTTCCTATGACATATGTGGATGGCTATGACTCTTTCATAACATTCACGGATGATTATTCGCATTATGGTTACATTTATCCTATTAAAGAACGTTTAGAAGCATTGGATAAATTCAAGATATTTAAGACCGAAGTTGAAAATCAGCATAGTTTAAAGATTAAAGTAGTAAGATCCGACCGTGGAGGCGAATACTACGACCGACATACCCCAAATGGCGAAGTTCCTGGACCCTTTGCAAGGTTTCTACAGGAACATGGCATAGTCGCCCAGTATTCAACACCGGGTGAGTCTCAGCAGAATGGAGTAGCTGAAAGACGAAACCGTACCTTGATGGATATGGTGAGAAGCATGTTAAGTTACTCCACCTTACCGATTGGTTTGTGGATGGAGGGGTTAAAAACCGCCATTCACATACTTAATCGAGTTCCCAGTAAATTGGTGTCTAAAACACCATATGAGTTATGGACTAGTCGCGAACCTTTACTCAATTATTTGCGAGTGTGGGGTTGTCCAGCTGAGGCAAAACTCTTCAACCCAAGCCTCGGGAAGTTAGATCCCAAGATAGTAAGTTGCAATTTCATTGGCTATCCAGACAAGTCAAAAGGTTATCGTTTCTATTGTCCAGACAGAATTACTAAGTTTGTAGAAACAAGACATGCTGTATTTTTGGAGGATTAGATGATCAAGGGGAGCACGGTATCCCGAGAAATTAACCTTGGGGAGAAGCGGGTGCATGCACCCAGTCTAATGATTCATGAACCATTTTTCTCGATACCTGCTGCTGCACTGACACAGGACAATGTCGATGTGACACTTGTTGTTAGTTCTCATGTGGCAACAATGAATGAAAATGAAGACCCTGTTACCACACACGAGGGAGAGCCGCAACAGCCCCACACAGAGAATGTGTTAGAAAGCAAGACCCTTAGAAGGTCTCAAAGAACTAGAAAGCCAGCTATTCCTAACGATTTTGAGATCTATGTCAGTGAAGAAGTTCAAATGGAGGATGATCCCACCATATTTTAAGAAGCCATTAAAATTCCTCACTCATCAAAGTGGCTTGAAGCCATGGAAGATGAAATGAGATCCATGAGTAGCAACAAAGTCTAGGATTTAGAAGAAATTCCTAAAGGAGCCAAAACAGTAGGCTGTAAATGGGTCTACAAAACAAAATGTGGCTCTAGAGGGAATATTGAAAGATATAAAGCACGACTTGTTGCTAAGGTCTTCACCCAAAGAGAAGGAATAGATTACAATGAGACATTTTCTCCAGTCTCAAGTAAGGATTCTTTTAGAATCATAATGGCTTTAGTGGCACACTATAATTTAGAATTGCATAAGATGGATGTAAAGATGGCATTCCTAAATGGAGACTTGGAAGAAAATGTTTACATGGCACAACACAAGGGTTTTGTCATGAAAGGAAAAGAACGTTTTGGATGTCGCCTGAAGAAATCCATTTATGGATTAAAACAAGCCTCCGGGCAATGGTACTTAAAGTACGATGAAACAATAAGAAAGTTTGGGTTCGATGATAATGAGGAGGACAATTGCGTATATGCAAACTTCAAGAATGGGAAGTTTATTTTCCTTATCATGTATGTGGATGACATTCTACTCACTAGTAGTGATGTTTGTCTACTATTGAAGACGAAGAAGTTCTTGTCCTCGAACTTTGATATGAAAGATTTTGGTGAAGCTTCATTCGTTCTAGGAATTGAAATTCACCGAGATAGAAAAAGGGGGTTTTAGGGCTATCGCAGAAGGCATACTTAGAGAAGATTCTAAAGAAGTATAGTATGCATGCGAGTAATCCTACGCCTGCTCCTATAGTCAAGAGCGATAGATTTGGGAACTTTCAGTGTCCCAGGAACCAATATGAGATCGATCAAATGAAAGAGGTTCCATATGCTTCTGCTGTCAGAAGCTTGATGTATGCTCAAGTGTGTATACGCCCTGACTTAGCTTTTGTTACCGGGGTACTTGGAAGATTTCAAAGTAATCCAGGGATAGATCGCTGGAAAATGGTAAAGAAGGCATTGCGTTATGCAAAAGGCACAAAAGGCCTCATGGTAACATACAGAAGAACTGATTCCCTTGAGATAGAAGGGTAGATGCAGACTATGCGGGAGACATAGATGAAAGAAAATCCATGTCAGGATATGTATTTACTCTCGCAGGTGGAGCTATATCATGGAAAAGCTCCAAGCAAACCATCACGGCATCGTCCACGATGGTAGCTGAGTATGTAGCATGTTACGAGGCCACGGGGCAGGCAAACTGGTTAAAGAAGTTTATACCCGGGTTGAGAGTGGTGGACAGCATTCAAAGACCACTGATGACGCACAACACTATCGTGGGACGCTTCGTTGGAAACCCCAAGAGGAAGGTGTGATGAGCACAACAACAAGTTTTCCCTCAGTAAGAAACCGAGGTTATCGAACCAGTAGGAGGAAGGAAACATCTCAATGGTGTTGCAAGCAACATGGAAAGCTCCACAACACAAACTCAAGACTTTGCCCCAACGAATCAGTGAGGTTGTCAAGTTCACCGGTTTGCTGTAACAAAGGATTAAACATATTGTGTGGAAGGTAATGGTTTGCAGCAAGTAAACAAGTAACAGTGGAAGATGTATCAATGGTAAAGATTGGACCGGGGTCCATAGTTCACTAGAGGTGCTCTCCTTAGATAAACGACATGGCATGAAGGGTAAACAAATTACAGCAGAGCAATTGACAGGAACTGAGCAAGGCATAACAATGCAATACCAGACAAAAAGTTGCTATGAGATTCGATTGGTCAATACAACAATATACATAGACCGCCATCCAAGTGCATCTATGACTAGAAGTCCACATTCAGGTTATCATCCGAACCCCCTCCAGTATTAAGTGGCAAGCAACAGACAACTGCTTTAAGCAAAGTGTGTAAGGTAAACAATTCACTTGTTCCATGAACAAAAGACCGTTGTTTTCTCCCTAATAGCAACAACACATCTACAACCGAAGAGATTTCGGTCACTTCCCTTAGAAACTAGAGGCATGAACCCACTATCGAGCATAAATACTCCCTCTTGGAGTCACTAGCAACTACTTGGCCAAGATAGCTGATACGTTGGAAATGTATCTATAATTTTTGATGCTCCATGCTTGTTTTATATATACTTTGCTTTACTTGTACACACTTTGAGGTGCCTTTTACATGTTTTCTGGTACTAACCTATTAACAAGTTGCAACAGTGCCAGATGCCTGTTTTCTACTGTTTTTGGTTTCAGAAAAGTTAGTAAAGAAATATTCTCGGAATTGGACGGGACGAACGTCAAAGTCAATAACTTTCTGTGGGGAACAAGGAGTCCAGAGGGGAGACAGAGAAGCGGGCCAGGGAGGCCACCCCCCTCCCAGGCGCGGGGTTAGGTGGACCCGCGCCTGGGTAGGCTTTTCCTACCATGGTCGCTTCCCGGACTCCCCCCTTTGCCTATAAGAAGCCCCCGATACAGAAACTCTCGGGACCCGATCAAAAATCCACGAAACCGTCTGTAGCCACCGCCACCATCGTCCCTAGATCGGGGGGATATGAAGCTCTTCCCGACACCCCGCTGGAGGGGAGATCATCCCGAAGGGCTTCTCTCCGATATGATTCGTGAGTAGTTCCACCTTGGACTATGGGTCCATGTAGTAGCTAGATGGTTGTATCTCCTCCTTGTGCTTTCATGTATAGATCTTGTGAGCTCCGTTCATGATCAAGATCTAATCTATTTGTAATCATGCATATTGTGTTTGCGGGGATCCGATGGATATTGAGATTATTATGTTGGTTTGATTAATGCTTCTATCTTTATGATTCTATCATGTCTGTGTTGTTTGTGATCTTGCATGCTCTCCGTTGCTAGTGGTTATGTTGGCCAAGTAGTTGCTAGTGACTCCAAGAGGGGGTATTTATGCTCGATAGTGGGTTCATGCCTCTAGTTTCCAAGGGAAGTGACAGAAATCTATTCGGTTGTAGATGTGTTGTTGCTACTAGGGAGAAAACAACGGTCCCTTGTTCATGGAACATGTGGATTGTTTACCTTACACACTTTGCTTAAAGAAGTTGTCTGTTGCTTGCAACTTAATATTGGAGGGGGTTCGGATGATAACCTGAAGGTGGACTTCTAGTCATAGATGCAGTTGGATTACAGTCTATATATAATGTTGTATTGCCCAATCAACTTCATAGGATCTTGCTAGCTTGTAATTGCATTGTTATGCCTTGCTCAGTTCCTGTTAATTTCCCCGCTGTAATTTGTTTACCCTTAATGTCATGTTGTTTATCTAAGGAGAGCACCTCTAGTGAACTATGGACCCCGCTCCAATCTTTACCATTGATACATCTTCCACTGTTACTTGTTTACTTGCTGCAAACAATTACCTTCCACACCATACGTTTAATCCTTTGTTACAGCAAACCGGTGAGCTTGAAAACCTCACTGATTCGTTGGGACAAAGTCTTGAGTTTGTGTTGTGCTGGTCTCCACGTTGCCAGCAACACTTGTGTGACGTTTCCTTCCTCCTTCTGGTTCAATAATCTCGGTCTCTACTGAGGGAAACTTGTTGCTGTGCTCCATCACATCTTGCTCTTGGGGTTCCAAAGAAGTGATCCACATCAACAGTTGGTGCACGCATCAAAGATTTCTGGCGCCGTTGCCGAGGACATAAAGAAGAAGAATCTCCCTCGTCAACAGCCAGCCATCATAAAGATTTCTGGCGCTGTTGCCGGGAGGCTAAGGACGTCTTTACTAGGGGAGTCCTTCAGTTCCTTTCTCTTTACTTTGTTTTTAGTTTGCTTAGTTTCTTTTGCTTTGTTTTGTTTGCCTCTTTTCAAAAAAAAAAAAAATTAGTCTAGCTTGGTTTGCTTGCTTTATTCAAAAACACAAAAAATTAGTTCTTGCTCTAGTTGCTACCATGTCAGAGTCTGCCTTTATTTCCCCTATGATAGAAATATCCACTTTTAAGCAGAAAAGTGAAGAAAGTTTTAAGGAAGCTTGGTCTAGAATCTCTGCTTTTCAGAGGGAAACTGAGCCCGAGGTAAGCCTCAGCTTGGTTATTGATAGTTTCTACTGCATTATTGCTCTTCGTTATAGATATGCTTTGGATGTTGTGGCTGAAAAGGATTTTTTGCTTTGTACTGAGGATGAAGCTTATGATACTATAAGAAAATTAATCATGATCTATGGTACACCTGGCAAGTCTCATTCCTCTTTCACAAGTATTTTTGCTAGGTTGAACCATGTTGAGACTAGTATTGCTGCCATGAATAGTTGCTATCACACTTTTAGGGCTTACCATGATTATGTCCCTATAAATTTCGAGCCTTCAAATTGGTTTCCCACGATTAAAGTTTCAATAAACACTACACTTTTTGATGCTCGTTGTGATATCATGTCTGAATTTTGTCTCATGCCTAAAGATATTTTTGATTCCTTGAGTCTTTGGGGGCTTATTGAAGGAGGAGAGGAAATCTCTCTTACCAACAATGCCACTATATTGCCCATTGGAATAGCTGAAGGTGTGTTTACAAAAATCTCAGGGAAAATGGTGTCTACTGATTATCTTGTTATTGAATGTGTAGGCAAAGGACAGATCACACTTGGAAAATCTCTACTGAAACACCTTGGGAGAATGCATCATGCACTTTACTCCCCCGGTAAGCAATCATATCTTCCCTAAAACAAAAAGAAAGGTAAGAAAAAAAGGAACAAGAGGGGCAATTCTTCATTTGAAAATACTTGATTGTTCTTGCTTCTTGTGCCTAACTTAAAGACGTTAAAGAAAAGTACTTTTTGGGAGATAACCCAAGAGTTTCCTTGAGTCTTAGAAGTTATTATTACTGTAATAACCTCTCCTTATCCTTTTTATTTGCTTTTTGTGCCAAGAATAACCTCTAATGAGAGGGAACTAAGATTTGGAGAGTTGCTGTCCCGAAACAGATTTTTGTCCTCCACCAAAAACAATCATGAGGAGGCTCTGTAACTCGGATTGAGCTAGAAATTTCCGAATAAATCCCCCAGTATGTTGGCTAACTGTTGTTAGTTCAACACTTTTTTATTTGAGCAACAGAAGATGTTCGAAAAAATTCGTTTCTACCTGCTAGTCTTTTTTGACAGATTTCTGCCATTCTTCTTATCGGCACTGCTCTCTTCCCCAAGTCTGAGCTCGATGTCGTTGTGGTCACATCCATGGCTTGGAGCCAGGACGAGAATTCCTTCCTCGAGGAGATCTGTCGACAATGCGAACCTCCTTGGCCCTGCTCTGCTCCTATCAATTCAAAACACAACGTTGTTGTGGGTGCGTCCACAACATGGTGGTGGGACGTGATTTCCTTCCCGAAGATCTATCACGAGGGTGAACCTTCAAAACCCTTCTCCGCTCCTCCCAATTCGGAGTTCGTTGTCGTTGTGGTTGCAGCCATCACGCATTGCTCTTCTTGTCTCCAAGCTGCATATATGGTGTTAGGTATAATGCCCGAGAGGAGAATTCTCCCCCTTGCTTTGTTGTGGGTAAGGTACAAGAACATATCAAACGTGTTGTTTATTCGACTTTTCTTTGAAACTAGCAAGATGGCCCTCGCAAATGCGAGGGCATTGTATTTAGTGTGTCGATAGTCACTCTAGCAACAATTTAAGGGAATACAATAGTTCCAAAGTCCACTTTTGAGAACTTAATTATTTTGATAGTTTGTGTTGTAATCTATTGTTATTTTGTCTAACAATTCACAAATTTGTAAAGTGTGTATCAATTTGGACCATATACTTATTCTAATTTTGAATATATAATACAATGTTTTCTTTTACTAAGATTAAATTGTAAAGTTTCTATATTTGGAAATTTTGAATTCTTTAGCTCATAAAAGTTAGTGATACAACGGGGCAAGAGTAAACCGTGTCAATCTTCCCCATCTCGTGACACCTTCATGCTTAGGTGTCAAGAGGTTGGATAACCATGTCTCAACATTCCGCGTGCAGATTAGGTATCTTCCTCATTAGGACCATGTTCGAACTCAAAGAATTATGCATGTTGAGGCAAAGTTGTATAAATAAGGCCAACTTCGTCACTATACTGGTGTATCCAAGATTTTTTTTTGCATGGAAACAAAGTCATCCTACTCATGGGAGAAAATCTTCACACATTAATGCAATCAGATAAGCTCTTTCCCTTGATGGAATAACATAACATATATTTATTTTCCATAAGGACCAGGTGTTTAATCTAACAAAATCATTGAGCATTTATAATTACATTATGACAATATTTCTATTTGTAGAGATTATGATTATTGTGTTGAATTAATGTGCAAAAATTTAACATTCTTTTCTCCCATGAAGATGAGATGTGAAGATATGGGAGAAGTGTTTATAAAATTTATGTATAAGCATCATATGACTATTATCCTGTAGAGCTGCCTTAAGTGTTTGTTGTTATAAAGGACACCACAAGTGTTACTTTTAATTCGCACATGTGAGGCTAACAGTAGCACACCGATCCACAAATGTACGCATTATGGAGCACAAATAAACCAATGAAACCCATACGGTAATCTAACTAGTCCATAGTGTGTGGCGATGTTTCACCTTTTTGTGAGACTTATAAACATATTTCTCTATTTCTAAAAACAACATATGATTTTTCTAAATAAATAATCAATCGTTTATTATTATTTTCTTATAAAATTGGATTTGTAGAGATTATGATTATTTTATGGCACTAATGTGCAAATTTCATGCTTTTTCTCTGTGAGGATAAGATGTGCATATATGAGAGGAATGTTTTGGTAAATAAAAGTTCCAAAAGATTGAAAGTATTTTATTTGCATACTGGTGATATGGTTTTTAATTAATATATTTGTTGTCATACGGATTTATTGTCATGTTCGTACTTTAATTAGCTTAACATGAAGCAGCAACCCAAACTACATAATTAAGCGTGTGCGCCTCTTGATAACCATGTGTATAACTTAGGTTCCTAAATGTTAACTAAGTCTAACTTTGACCATCCAAATAATCTTGAAAATGCACACTTCAAAAATAACCACATCTCTTGCTTTTAGTATGTAAGAGATAATTTGAAGAAGCTAACTATGAGTAAGAGATTATACACCAAAGAATTAGTTTTCCAATACAAAATAAAATGCATAATTGTACTACACACTGCTCCAATTCTATAAAGAGCGATCCCCTGGAAAGAAATAATCATCAAGAAAGTAAGATACTAATCAGTAATCACGTGCGCCCACCTTAATCTTGGAACAATCTCGCAAGACTGAGCGCATGAGTCAAGAATGAAACTTCTGCGCTACTGACATGCATGCATGGAAAGCATGGAATAGCCGGACAGGCAAATCGAGTCGTCCAACGCCATGCGACAGGAGATGCTGTTGATGTGCATGCACCCCCGCCAAAGGAAATGGAGACCAGCGCCGTGTGCGTGCATCCAGGCCAAGGAAATTGAGGACTTGGTATGTTACGGTAGTGTATTTTTTTTTCTTGCTTAGACGTTGACCGTGCATGAAAGGGAAACCTTCTTTACTTTTTTTTTTCTTTCACGTTAACCGATCTAATCATAAAAGTGGCCCACCACATTATTGGAACGTGTCAAACACCATTATGTTGTTACGTAACTACTAATCTATCTCTAGTTAAATCCTAGCCATAAATTCCATATCTACCTGTCAAAAATAATTTTAATGATGTGGCTTAACGTGAAGGCTCCGTTAGACATTTGTATATTGCTTTCGGTATAATATAATAGATAGATTGGTAGGTCCACGGGAAAGAAAAGGAGCTAAATGATCGTCATGGACCTGCAGTCCGGTCGATCAATCAATCGGAATCAACGGTCACACATCATCATCTTCTAACCGATTGCTACCGTACCGGGCAATTCATCTAGTACGTGAAAGCAATAGCGACTAGTCTCGTCGCTATTGTTTTATCATTAACGTGCATCTTTGTAGAGCATCTTGGCCATTTCTAGATTGAGTTTTTTTTGAGGAACCTCTAGATTATATTTTGAACGTGCATCTTGAATTCTTGATGCATACGCTAGAGTTCTGCCTGGATTACCACTCGCTTTCAAGTAAGAAGACCGACGCACTATAGGACGCGCGCCCTATCCTCGGCGTAGCCTTTTCGGCAAAGGTCTCCCTCGGCGGAGCATATAGAGGCCGTCGGCGTATCAAAATACCGTCGGCGTAGCGACCGTCGGCATAGCCTGTCGACATGTTGTAAAAATATTAAAAAATATATATTTTTTTATTTTTTTCTCAATTTTTTAATCTTTGAATTGTTTGACTAGTTAATCTCTCACTTTGAACATTTTTAACACTAATTATATTTAATATTTAATTATATTGCAGTCTTGGTCAAACTTCTCAGCCGGTCACCCATCCTAATACTACTCCAGCTCCAGCACGCTTAACTTTCTCGTTCCTTTCTTAATCTGTTTATGCAAAGTAATTCATACATTGTTGTCAATATTATGATATCAATCCTATTAACTCTTATATTATCAATCACATGTTTGTATTTTTTGAAATTACAAACAATTATTTAAGTAAACATTAATAAATAAGTAAAAATATTATTGAATTCAAATAAATATATAATAATTTTACTTTTTTGTATTTTTCTATTTAATATGGAATAATTAATATCTTTAAATCTGTAAATTGAAATTTAATAAATAATATGTCTAAATTGATCAGAAAAATGAGAGGAATCCAAATATGATATCCATATCAACTAATCACAAACCCTCCGTTTTTGAATTAGCTATTTGGTGGTTCCTTTAGAAAATTCCCTTTTTGCGCTCGGATAATAAAAAATGCCTTTTTTGTGCGATGAAAAGGAAAACTTGCATTGGATCTTTTATAAAATAGCATACTGTGAACCTAAAAATGATTTTTGTAAAAAAACATGAGTATCAGATCATGTACCTGTAGTTCATATCTAACCCACTTTCTACCGATTTGGTAGGAATTTGTCTTTTTCACCAGAGGTGGACGGAAAGGTTTCGGATCCCCCTGTTGGGACATTGTCCATATAAGGTGGTATAGTATTTTTGTAAAATATGGTGATAGCATTTTGAATTAGCCATTTGGTGGTTGCTTCACAAAACCGTCCGTTTTTTGTGCTCGGAAAATGGGAAATGGCTTTTTGGTGCGACGAAAAGGAAAACTTCCTCCTGCAACATTGTTCTCCATCCTATGATGCATGTGTATGCACAATATAGGCACATTATCAAAAACTATGCCTTGATTCTAGCCATAACATTGGTCATTTGACCCGAAAGCTAAGAAACCTCGAATGGAATAGGTCATTTTGTGAAGGGTTTTTTGAGATATAATCAATATATCAAGTTTGATATTTTTCCTTATAACTATGTCACATAATATAACACCACGCGAATGTTTCGCATTGTTTCGATCATTTTTGAATTTTTTTATGCCCGTTTTAAACTATCGTCAAACTTTGTCGAACGGCGGGCATGAAGATTCTTAGCTCGGGGTCGAGCCTTGCTAAACTTGCATTGGATATTTGATAAAATAGCATATTGTGAACCTAAAAATGATTTTTGTAAAATAACATGAGTATCGGATCATGTACCTGTAGTTCATATCTAACCCACGTCCTACCGATTCGGGAGGAATTTGTCTTTTTCACCAGAGGTGGACGGAAAGGTTTCGGATCCCCCTGTTGGGACATTGTCCATATAAGGTGGTATAGTATTTTTGTAAAATGTGGTGATAGCATTTTGAATTATCCATTTGGTGGTTGCTTCACAAAACCGTCTGTTTTTTGTGCTCGGAAAATGGGAAATGGCTTTTTAGTGCGATGAAAAGGAAAACTTCCTCCTGTAACATTGTTCGCCATCCCATGATGCATGTGTACGCACAATATGGGCACATTATCACAAACTATGCCTTGATTTTAGCCATAACATTGGTCATTTAACCCAAAAGCCAAGAAACCTCGAATGAGATAGGTCATTTTGTGAAGGTTTTTTTGAGACATAATCAATATATAAAGTTTGATATTTTTCCTTATAACTATGTCACATAATATAACATCACGCGAAGGTTTCGCATTGTTTCGATCATTTTTGAATTTTTTATGCCCGTTTTAAACTATCGTCAAACTTTGTCGAACGACAGGCATGAAGATTCTTACCTCGGGGCCGAGCCTCGCTAAACTTGCATTGGATCTTTGATAAAATAGCATATTGTGAACCTAAAAATGATTTTTGTAAAAAAACATGAGCATCGGATCATGTACCTGTAGTTCATATCTGACCCACTTCCTACCGATTTGGCAGGAATTTGTCTTTTTCATCAGAGGTGGACGGAAAGGTTTCGGATCCCCCTGTTGGGACATTGTCCATATAAGGTGGTATAGTATTTTTGTAAAATATGGTGATAGCATTTTGAATTAGCCATTTGGAGGTTGCTTCACAAAACCGTCCGTTTTTTGTGCTCAAAAAATGGGAAATGGCTTTTTGGAGCGACGAAAACGAAAACTTTATCCTGCAACATTGTTCGCCATCCCATGATGCATGTGTATGCACAATATGGGAACATTATCACAAACTATGCCTTGATTCTAGCCATAACATTGGTCATTTGACCCGAAAGCCAAGAAACCTCGAATGAGATAGATCATTTTGTGAAGGTTTTTTTGAGACATAATCAATATATCAAGTTTGATATTTTTCCTTATAACTATGTCACATAATATAACACCACGTGAAGGTTTCGCATTGTTTTGATCATTTTTGAATTTTGTATGCCTCTTTTAAACTATCGTCAAACTTTGTCGAACAGCGGGCATGAAGATTCTTAGCTCGGGGCCGAGCCTCGCTAAACTTGCATTGGATCTTTGATAAAATAGCATATTGTGAACCTAAAAATGATTTTTGTAAAAAAAACATGAGCATCGGATCATGTAACTGTAGTTCATATGTGACCCACTTTCTACCGATTCGGCAGGAATTTATCTTTTTCACCAGAGGTGGACGGAAAGGTTTCGGATTCCCCTGTTGGGACATTGTACATATAAGGTGATATAGTATTTTTGTAAAATTTGGTGGTAGCATTTTAAATTAGCCATTTGGTGGTTGCTTGACAAAACCGTCCGTTTTTTATGCTCGAAAAATGGGAAATGGCTTTTTGGAGCGACGAAAACGAAAACTTCCTCCTGCAACATTGTTCGCCATCCCATAATTCATGTGTATGCACAATATGGGCACATTATCATAAACTATGCCTTGATTCTAGCCATAACATTGGTCATTTGACCCGAAAGCCAAGAAACCTCGAATGAGATAGATCATTTTGTGAAGGTTTTTTTGAGACATAATCAATATATCAAGTTTGATATTTTTCTTATAACTATGTCACATAATATAACACCACGTGAAGGTTTCGCATTGTTTCGATCATTTTTGAATTTTTTATGCCTCTTTTAAACTATCGTCAAACTTTGTCGAACAGCGGGCATGAAGATTCTTAGCTCGAGGCCGAGCCTCGCTAAACTTGCATTGGATCTTTTATAAAATAGCATATTGTCAACCTAAAAATGATTTTTGTAAAAAAACATGAGCATCGGATCATGTACCTGTAGTTCATATCTGACCCACTTTCTACCGATTCGGCAGGAATTTATCTTTTCCATCAGAGGTGGACGGAAAGGTTTTGGATCCCCCTGTTAGGACATTGTCCATATAAGGTGGTATAGTATTTTTGTAAAATGTGGTGGTAGCATTTTGAATTAGCCATTTGGTGGTTACTTCACAAAACCGTCCTTTTTTTATGCTCAGAAAATGGAAAATGGCTTTTTGGTGCGATAAAAAGGAAAACTTCCTCCTGAAACATTGTTCGCCATCCCATGATGCATGTATATGCACAATATGGGCACATTATCACAAACTAATGCCTTGATTCTAGCCATAACATTGGTCATTTGACCCGAAAGCCAAGAAACCTCGAATGAGATAGGTTATTTTGTGAAGTTTTTTGAGACATAATCAATATATCAAGTTTGATATTTTTCCTTATAACTATGTCATATAATATAACACCACGCGAAGGTTTCGCATAGTTTCGATCATTTTTGAATTTTTTATGCCCGTTTTAAACTATATATAATATTTTATGTTTTACTTAATTTTTATTTAAAAATGTGTAATATTTGAGTGTAAATAGATAGGTCTTATTTTCCTGCAAATTTTGATATATTATTTGTATTTTCCAAATTAGAATGATTTAGTTATGACTTTTCAAAGTTTAATGAGATAAAATAAAAAATAGCTACGCCGAGGGCAGCCGTCGGCGTATGCTACGCCGAGGGCAGCCGTCGGCGTAGCATAGGATATGCCGAAGACAATTCTACGCCGACGGCTGCTTGCCGGGGCTGGTCTAGACGATGGCTACGCCGACGGCCCCGACGTTTGACCGTCGGCGTAGCGACCGGCCGTCGGTGTAGCTTCCCATTCCTGTAGTGACGTACGGCGACTTGATTTTGATTGTGTTCCACTGATTCATCTTCGAAAGCAGATCGAAGCAACTTGACTTCAGTAGGTACGCGCAGTCTCAGCTGGCCTAATCAACTTTGTCAAGTTACTCGCCAAAGTCAAACAGAGGCACTATATTTCTTAAACTTGCAGTTCCAATGCAGCACACCTCTGACTTTTGATTTTGTTTCACGGTTGAGAATGGACCATTATAGTATGAACGAATCTTAATTCGACGATACGTATATTATTCATCAACCTCACACATGCCATAGCCCCACATTAAACACAGGAGACAATGTTTATCGGCATATCTCTGCAAATGCCACAATAATAGATTTGGTCAAAGACCCCTTGATCATCCTGTCGGTTTTTTAGGTTGTTTGTCATGTCACTTCTGATTAACTGTGTGGCGCCGCTCGTTTTCCAAAATTATTTTTAATGTTCGGTCCAAAATATATCTCGCATATTAGGTTTTTGTACATGATGTATTTGACATTTATTTTTCAAGTTTTATGTGCTATGATCAGTCTCTACCGCCATCTTTCTTATCATTATTTGCAGTGACAGTTCAACCTTCGTTATACATGGAACCCATGATATAGTATGATACCTCACCATGACTAGTCTTAAGATTGTCGACTTATGCCATCAAAACTTACTCCCATCGTCCATAAATAAGCTAATGTTTAATTTTATAATTTTGTCCATAAAAATGTACTTCTATCTCCCAAATTCACGTTAAAGTAGAAAATCTTTCCCTCTCATCACACGGGAATCAAGTGCAATAACATTCAGCACATGGTTTTCTCATTTTCTACGCGCACTTGCCTCATTAGAGGTGGAGAAATTAAAATGGAGAGAGATGATATTTGCACATTCCAATGCACTTTTCTACTCAATTCTATATTTTGTATAAATATTTCTATATGATGCCCACTTATTTGTGGATGGAGGGAGCAATATGCATGGTATGCCCTGACCCCCTATCTCAGATGGTAAAATTTAATCGCCATGGATGATAGTTTGACCTGGAATATTCATTTCTCCCGTGAAACGTTCAGTTTCTCTAGCATTGGGATATGTTGCATAGACATAGGCCCAATTCACAAAGGAGCAAAAAATGATTATATCGCGTTAAAAGTTTTTAAGAGGGGTCATTTTTGTCTACAATTTCTAACCGGGTCAAAATTGTTAGTTTTTACCACAGTCCCTGACCTTTTTGTTGGAAGAGTGTTCCACCATCTTCATTATGCCGTCACTCGCTAAAGTCTAGTAAAAACATAGGAATATAAGGCAAGAACTTAAATGTATTTTCAATGTGGCACTCCCTCTGATCCAGATTACCTGTTGCAGTTTTAGGAAAATTTCCCCTAAATCTGACTAGGTTCAGTGAGAATTTTAATATCCAAGGTATAACCCCCATAATAATTTATACGCACTAAAATTAAAATCCAACTTTCAATTAATTTTATACGATTTTCAAGTTTTCTTTTTACTCTATCCGTTCCAAATTAGTTGCCTTAGATTTATGTAGATACAGCTACATATGGAGGCAGTAAAATAAAAATAAACCAACATTCGTTCTTCAAATAGAGGGGAGATTTCGGCATTTCGCTATGTACAACACTTGGCCAATTATTTCATTTTAGGAGAGAGAAATGCTTAATACTCAGATCACATTTTATACTCCGCAGTTCTGGAGAGTCCCTACATGATGTTTTCTTAGAGCAACTCCAACGGTCGTTGTAAACCTGAGCGCGTGAATAACCGATATCCCCCCCCCCCCCCCCCCCCCCCCCCGGAGAGCCCGTGTCGCGCGCTCCAGCAGTCGCTGTATCTTTCCGCGCACGGGAAAGTTTTACCGCACGCTCAGCTGCACGTGCTTCTTTTGACGCACTGCTTAGCACACGCTCGTTAGATGCCGCGCCCGCGTGTGAAACCAACCGTCGAAGCACTTCAACGCAAGCAGAATTCTCTTCCTCTTCCCGCCGCTATCCTCTTCCTTCCGCTTTGCTGCCAACGCGCCCGCGCCACTGCCGCCATACCGCAGCACCGCTGAAGCTCCAGGTACCGCGGCGTACGTGCGCGCCCGACGGGGTTCTATGCCGAGATCGACCGCATCGTCCTCGGCACCTTCGACACCGCGCACGAGGCTGCGCGCGCCTATGACACCGTCGCGTGGCGGCTCGAACGCCTGCGCTCCTCCATGAACTTCCATGACGTGTGGACGCGCGAGCAAGCCGAGGCGCTCCTCCTCGAGCGCGACGAGTGCCTGCGAGAGGAGTGGAAGGCGTGTTTCCCCCGGGACGTCGCAGCGCAGCGCACACATGACACGCGCGGGCCGCGGCCAAGGCTGCGGCCAGGGCAGCGAAGCACCAGAACCGCCTCGCGCGCCGGGTGCACAAGGCGGAGAGGCGCGACTTATCGACACGCAGATTGCCGGGCCGGCTACCATCGACGACAACGATCTCTGTTGGATGGACGCGTTTTTGTCCATACCAGTGTCCGACACGACACCGGTCTCCTTCGGCGATGACTACATCTCCATCTCCTTGTCGGACTAGATTAGTTTCTAGTAGTTTCCTGTAGTCTAGTAGTAGTTTCTTGTATTTTTCTTGCGTCCGAACTATGTAATTTTTTTAATGTTTATGTATAATATATTTTTTCTTTTTTTTGTTGCAAAATCGTGTTTGCACGCGCATCAATTTAGTGCATGTTGGAGGGTTGGTGCTGTAAATTTCGCGCGCATGTTTTAGCGTATCTGCCAGAGAAGATTCGCGCGTGGCATGTGAAACCTAGATCACGCGCTATGTATACGTGTTTTCGCGCGAGGAAGTTTAGATCCTCTGTTGGAGTTACTCTTAGAAGAGAGAATCCCTGCACTATGAACCAAAACCATATGAAACCAGGTGACATGACAAATGGGGCGGCTGGATATATAATTGAGCTTGAGGGACCCCAGAAGATCTGATTAGTTGATTGGAGTTGGAGGGGCCGCGCGGCCCACTGGGCGGTGACCCATGGCATCACGGTGGCCGGTACTGTTGGACCGACCGTTACTACAGTTCAGTACTAGACGTCTCCAGATCGAACCACACTAGCATCCTCCTACTGTTGGAACCGTTGGAGTGATCGATCACTAGCTAGAATTAACTAGCTGAATGCCCGTGCGTTGCTACGGCCAAATAAATTTAAAACTATATATATAAATAAAAATTTAACCGATGTGTCTAGTGTTTAATCTTTATTGGCCGAATCAACACATGCACATTTTCTATCTTCATTAGAGGATTTTGGTCAACACCGCGGCCAGACTCAATATCGATCTAACCATGCACAAGTCACATATTGTCGGCTTGGCGTTGACATAAACATATATAATACCATTTGAGTGTTGATCCGTTTAGATTATGTTAATATTTTAGCATAAACATATAGATATATATTAGTTTCACATAAACATAAACATATAGATATATTGTATTTTCAGTATTTTCTGTTTTGTTTATTTTATTATTCCTTAATATTAATATCACTATTTTGGAAAAAATATTATGTTTAAATTTCATTAGTTAATACTTTCCTTAATATAATTTTTTGCCAAAATATTTACTTGTCAATACAAATAATACTCCCATTATTTTATCCTTGCAAAAATAGAAAGTTGCACCATGCCGAAATATTTACTTGTTAGTACAAATAATAATCCCATTATTTTATCCATGTTCATAACTTTCTTCTTTATGGCAGAATTATGGGTCAACGTTAGAATGTCGTATATCTACCCAAATTCAGTAGTATAAGATATGATGCTCCAAAGTTCTGAATAAACACATGACACCACACATGAGCACATAAACCATGAGTCACATACTTGCCATGAAAGTTTGGCTCTGTCTTACGCCGATGGCCGATGCCCTTGTACTAATCTTTGGGACACTATTGCGATCTCGGTTGATCAACATCCCTTTTTTTAGGAATTATATGATCAATATCCCTTGATGTTGTAAGTGCTCTTCCTCTTCCCGCAAGTGCTTCTTGTTGTCCGACAGAGCTTATTGTTGTGGTTCGTTAAGTCTGGTGGAGCCCCGGTCTTGTAATGCCATTAAACAATATGATTTGATTTTTTTGAAAGAGGTTTTGACATGCTAAATAAAAATAAATGTTTCTACTATATCACCAAGATCTTTCTAGAAATTGCATTATCTAATTTAGTACAAAAAATAAGAAATTCCAGATAGGTGACAAAAAGCAAGAATAGCATAAGAAAGCAGAAATTAAAGAAAATAAGAAGAGGTCTCTCGATATAAAAAATCTAAAAATTTAGATAATTATGAAAAAGTGTGAAATGTATTTTCACCTAAACATAAACATATAGATTTTGAGCAAAGTGAAGAGTGTGTAGTAAAGATGAATCAGACTCGAACTAATTTGTAAGATGATTGCTTCTAAAATATTCCAAATACGTGTGCGCATACACAAGTTTGATAAGCAATTGGTCCCCTGTACATGGAAATCCAGCGTGTGAGTCTGATGTTTGGAACTGAAAACCTGCTGGTCTCCATATAAACAGCTATATTAAACTTGGACTGAAACTAAATAAGAACTGACACTGCACTTGGACATAGTTTAGAACTTACTTCCTCCGTTTTAAAATATAAGATGTTTTAGATTTGTGAAGAAAATGTATCTAGACTTGTTTTAGTGTATAGGGTTATACACTAAAATAAGTCTAGATACATTTTTTTTACAAACCTAAAACATCTTATATTTTGAAACAGAGGAAGTAGTTGCCTATATAATCGTGTGCCTCTGTCATCCTCACACAGCGGTGCCTCCATTGCTTCTCTCAATTCCTGAAATTCTCTCTGAGAAATTGCAGCACTTTGGGATGGCCATGATTTTGGCGGAGAGGCACATTGAGGCACGATTTAGACAGAGAGTAGTCGAGGCCGCCTGCAAATTCAGGGATGGGGCAAGCCAGTCTCGACTCATCATGCGCCGCCTAGAAATTAGAGAAGGAGCGAGGTCGGGGCAGTCAGGGACGGGGCGAACCAGCCACGATTCGTCATGCACTGCCTGGCCAATTTCCGCTGTTGAGCAGCGCCTGCACGACGACGGGCTGTGGCGACTGCCGAGTCGGATTGGAGACGGGACCGCGAGGTCACGCCGGCGGCCATGATCACAGGAACGTGCGGATACCTCTCCTCGCCGCCACTGTCATCGGCATGTCCCCACCCTCCTGCTTCACCACCCCTGCGCTGGTTGGTTTAGGCAGCCATGGACCCGACCCCGAGGTCGCGCCGCCGACCATGGTCACGGTGGCCTCCATGGCAGCGCCCAGCATATGTGTTCCTGCTTCACCGTCTACCGCAGCGCCAACTGGGCAGCGGCAGATCGATTGCGGCGGGGTGGCGCAGCGGCGCGGTCCAGGGAGTAGGGGAGGCCGGCGGAGGCAGGAGAGCGGGAGGGGGGGCGCAGCGGGTGGCCGGCGGAGGAAGGGAAACGGCGGGCGCAGCGGGTGGCCGCGCTATTTTTTTTCGTCGGGGAAGTGGCGCTGGATGACGAGGGGAGGGGATAAGGCATGGGGTGCTGCTTGGTGTCACTCGGCGGTGGCAGGCATTGTAAATAGACCGAACGCGCAGGGGCAAAATCGTCCATAGAAAATCGGAACGAAAAAACTGTTGGACGAACCTACCTCTACGTAAATTAGTAGATAGATACGATCACGTACGTACACGTCTCTAGCTGCTAGCACGCATGTGGTGGCCACGTATGTATGGATGTATAGTATACGTACGTATAGACAATTGGACAAGTAGATCATTCATGAATGCCTATACAGTGTACTCTGAATCTGGGATTATATGTATTTTAATTTGTGTTAACATGGATGTACAGTGTGGCGCAGTTGCAACAGGAGGATCGGATCAGATATATGTGAACATGATCTGATCATCATCATCATCATGGCTGACTTGGTCTCGGTCGTGTCCACCGTATTATACAGATGTGACATTGCGTCGATCAAATCGGAAGGTAAGCAATCATGAGAAGCAAATAGATGGTGCGTTTTGTATATGTACGTAGTGGCGGAGCGTGACAAGAAAATAAGAGGGGAGGGGGGCGCCGTCCACTTTCGCATACACGTGTACGTATGTGTGATCTTTTTCTTTTGAGAAGCACAATATAATCGTAGACGCTCACAACACGTACAAGCACCCACCCCTATGAACACAAACACACACACCCTACCCCTATGAGCACCTCCGATAGACCGAGTCGGTGGATCCGGTCTTGAGATTGACGAAGTCACCACGGGCTCGCTCAAGGATTTTAACGCCGCCCAATGAAAAAATATTTCATTTTTATACAACCCACAGTGCAAACCCAGGTTTGAACTACAGTGATCTGAGATATAACCACCCTCCTAGCCAGCAAACCACATATATATGATGGATCAGTAGCTTCGTCGTGCATAACAAAACTACGTGGAAGCACGTAGATCCATATGAATACGAACCGAGGGTCGTTGGGTTGGGTTTATATAGGGTGTCAAATGGTATTCCATTAAAATTCCATTTCTAATTTATTTATTAAAATTAGGGTCCCATTAAAGTCCTAAGTGGTATTCCATATAAATTCCACTTCTAGGTTCATGCATGATATGTGTCACTTAGTAGAACCTTTTCTTTCTAGAATCGTCACGTATATGGATGTCAATGGGTACCCGATACCCGCTAACCCGACGGGTACCCGTCTTAAACGGGGAGGGTTTGGCAAGGAAATAAAACATGAGCTGTTTAATCAGTAAAACTTAGACCCGGGTCTGGCGAAGCGTGCACGGGTGCCAAACCTGCACCGTGAACCCATATACCCGCATGATGTGAGGATTGGCCCACCTGTCATTGTGTAAGAGACAAATTTGAATAGCCCCACCCCACCAGCCCACTTCCCATTCCCCAGATCCCATCGTGTGGCTAGTGGATGGTCAAAATCTCCCAACACATGGTCGTGAGTCGTGACTGCCCCAGCCCAACGCCTCCCAATCCCAATTCCCCATCACGACATCACCCTCATCCAGTCGTCTCCTCTTGTTCTTCTTGCCCAAAGCCCAATCCCCAATTTCCTATCGCCCCTTGCCTCCTCTCCTTCCTCCATTGATGCACCGCCGCCTCGCGCTGGAGTTGGAGACGGCCACGAGGTTGAGGGCGACGGGGGCGACCGGGACTTGAAGTCGTCGGAGCGCTGCAGGGAGATCAAGGGCCGTCGCCGCCGCTGCCCCTCAATCTGAGAACGATGCGGGTACCCGTCGGGTTTCGGGTACCCGGCGGGTGGCGGGTCTGGGGATTTTTTAGACCCGACGACGGGTCGCGATGCGGGTCGCGGGGGCGGGGAGGAGGGTCAGGTGCGGGTATGGGGGGTCCAAACCCGGCCTCGAACCCGGCGGGTGCCATCCAGAGTCACGTAGGACTAGCGAGTTGTGCGGCGTCACCGGCAAGTTGGTGGGCTGGCCAGTGGGATGGATCCCAAATCGTTGATCCCAACCATGGTCCACAAAAAATGTTGGTGGGCTTGGCGGGTGAGGAGGGATAGATCCCAAATTGCTGATCCCAACCAAGGTCCACATGGCGTCGGTTATAGCCTGCACGGGCCTACAGCGGCCTGGCTGACCGGTCCACCTGTTTGAAATTGTGTTTTGTTTTGTTTTGAGTCGTGGTATGTACTATAACTTTATCCGGGGCTCCCGTTAAAAATATTAGCAAAAGTGTCCGTGCGTTGCACCGAAAAATAAAAAACATAAATAGTTTAAATGCAAAATAAAATAAATAAAACAATATTTTTTGTCCAGTTTTCATCATCACAACGCCTGCAGCCACATGCTCTGTTTGTTCCCGCCAGCTTCGCCAATTAGCTTGCCCCTCTCCGTGCCACCCCTACCTTTTGTCCTCCCATCTCCGCGCTCCCTCGTCGCAAGGACCACGCAGGGCGCCCCTGATAGTGCGTCACATTCCGCCTGCCGACTCTACACAGATGCCCCCTTCCGCTCTCTTTATGTCGAGCTCCGGTTGCTATACCATCTCGCCAGCTCCGTAGTCAGGAGCCCACCGCCTGTCGGCCGTCCAAGGCTTCCTCATGCGCATTCAACCCATCGTTGATAGAAGCCGCCTTCCAACCATCTCAGTTCGGCCCAAACCAAAAATGTCCGGCTCACTTGGCTGTGATGGTGTGCGTGCATCATAGCGTGTCCGAAGAAGAAGAAAAAAGAACGAATAGTCAAGTGGTATGAAGTTGTCATTTATCAACAAATATATAGAAAGTATTTGATCTCCTCTCAAAATCAATGATTTATAAAATGAAGGAGAAATCTAAAGTATCGTTATACCATATACTGGTCAAATTTGTTCCTTGACATCTAGTATTTTTTAAGGGAAATCAGATTATTCTCCACCACACCCAACTTCTTCCTTATCATCTCCTTTTTTTCCCCACTTTCAGCCACCGCATATGATATAGTGACCGCAAACATAGAAGCAGCAACACTTGAATGGATTAATGAGTGATAGAGCCGGGAGGGTGTTAACTGGCATGGGGACAATTAACTATAAAATGAATGGATTAAGGAGTGACAGGACCAGGACTTGGGATGCCGATTCTCGATCGCAGTTGTCCCAATTCACGAGCTTGTTGACAACAAAACCAAATGGCTCGAGCAATTCGGCAAGAGGACCTCAGGGACGGAGACAGAGTGTCGAAGCGTGGCTGCCTGTGGACACGCACGGGAAGGTTAATTACAGAGGCTTTGCGTGTGCGAGGCCAGCTCTGCGAGCCGGAAATCAAACCAGATGCGGCATCTCGGCGGGGCTCTCTCATCTTCGCTGTGTCATGCTCGAGTTTGGGCGATCTGGACGTTCCGCTGAGAGCGGATGAAGATGGACTCTGCTCGTTGCTTCATTGAACCCGTCCGCAAGCCTAAGATGTTGCGCTTTGGCTTGCCTCGTCGAGCCGCTCTCTGCCCCGCGCTGTTGCGCGCGTCACGTGCGACATGCGGGAGGCTGCAGATCCGACCGTGGCGCTGCTTATGCAGGTGAAGAACACGGGCGCTGCGTATCCAGGTGAAGGACACTGACGACGGGGCTGGGTGGATGGGGATTCGGCAGCGAGAGGTCAAAGCCCTCTTGCTCCTAATTCTCTCTCTCTGGTGGCGCCCCACTCGATCCGGCTCCAATCTTCCCCAGATGCGGCGGATCGATTTAGAGATGCAAGGTACAAATCCGGCGAGCGATCGATCAGGAAAAACTCATTATTTGACTTATGGGTGACATGGTGGGTAATTATCTCTAACTGGCAGGAGTAAAGTTGTCCCAAAAAATGTAGGAACTACAAAAAACACTCCTTCCTATTATTTAATAGAGGCCGCAGATTCGACGGTGGCGCTGCTTATGCAGGTGAAGAACACGGGCGCTGCGTATCCAGGTGAAGGACACGGACGACGGGGCTGGGTGGATGGGGATTCCGCAGCGAGAGGTCAAAGCCCTCTCGCTCCTCGTTCTCTCCCTCCGGTGGCGCCCGACTCGATCCGGCTCCAATCTTCCCCAGGTGCGGCGGATCGATTTAGAGATGCAAGGTACAAATTGTTGGAGATATGCCCTAGAGGCAATAATAAATGCAGTTATTATTATATCTTTGTGTTTATGATAAATGTTTACATTCATGCTATAATAGTATTAACAAGGAAACATTAATACTTGTGTGATTTGTAAACTTAATTTGAAGTCCCTGGTAAAGCCTCTATATAATACTAGCTTGTTGGTTAATAAGATGATTGTGGTTTTCCTATCATGAACATTGAGATGTTATTAACAACAAGATCATATCGTTAGGAGAATGATATGGTGGACATACTCCTATAGATAAGCGTAGCATAAAGATCAAGTCATTTTAATAGTTCAATTGCTATATGCTTTCTGATACATAGTAATTTAATTCCTTCGACCATGAGATCATGCATATCACCTTTACCGGATGGATGCTTTGATGACATCAAACACCACACCGTAACTGGGTGGCTATAAAGATGGCATTGAGTGTTCGGAAAGTATTGGTTGAAACATATGGATCAAGAGTGGGATTTGTCCATCCATATGACGGATAGATATACTCTGGGCCCTCTCGGTGAAATGTCATCCAATTAGCTTGCAAGCATGTGACTGGCTCACAAGGGATCACATATCACGGGAACGAGAAAAGAGTACTTATCGATGTGAGGTTGAACTAGGTATGCAGAGATACCGATGATCATAACCTCGGATAAGTAAACTATCGTGAGACAAAGGGAAATTGATATCGTATGTAAGTGGTTCATTCGATCGCAAAGTAATCGTAGAAATATGTGGGAGCCATATGAATTTCCAGATTTCTCTATTGGTTATTGATCGGAGAAGTGTCTCGATCATGTCCGCATAATTCACGAACCGTAGGGAGACACACTTAAGGGTTCGACGTTGTTTGAGTAGTTATGGAATGATGAGAAAGAGACCGAATGTTGTTCGGAGTCTCAAATGGGTTTCGGGATATCACGAGGAGATTCAGAATGGTCCGGAGAATAAGATTTATATAAGGAAAGTCCCGTTTCGGAGTTGGGGAATGGTTCCGGTGTTTTCATCGGGAATGTTCTAGAAGGTTCCGGAATGTCCGGCACTCCGGGGGGGAAGGGTACATGAATGTGTTATATCAAGTTGGTATGATTGCATCATGTACTCGGTGTCATCGCTGAACAAAATAGAGGGTTTATTCAAATCCTAGTTTGAAAAGTCAAACGGCTAGTTTGAAAGTCAAACGACAGTTTTTGGAAAGAGGAGGAGTGGGAAACCGAGTTGGGGAGGAGTTCCCTCCTCCAACCTCCGGCCCACCTCCAAGCCGAGTTGGGGAGGACTCTCTCCTCCCTTGGCCGGCCCCTCCACCTATATAAGGAGGGGCAGGGCTCCCTCCTAGACACACACAAGATCCTCTCCTCTAAACCCTAAGCCGTCGGCGCCGCCACCAGCTGCCGCCGCCCTAGGGCAAACCGCCGCCGCCTAGCAACCCTAGCCGCCGGCCTAGCCTCCTCCTCGACGTGTCTAAACCCTAGATCGTCGAGGGACTCTCTCATACTCCACCATACTCGCTCCGGCTTAAGGCGAAGCCCTGCGAGATCTCCCCTCTACTTCCGGTACCACGCCGTTGTGCTGCCGGAATCGCGAGGAGAGTGCTACAACCTCTGCTGCCTGCTGGAACAAGGGAGAGGAAGGTCTTCGAAAGTCGAACGTGTGACCATGAGGGCGCTGCCGGAACGCAGCGCCGGAAGGATCGTCTACGCGATCTTGAGATCGGGAAGAGTACGACTACATCACCCACGAGAATCCGCTCTCGTTAAACACTTTGGAATCTTCGAGGGTGAGTGATTCTATCGACTCGTTGTTACAATCTAGTAGATAGATCTTGGCTTGTTTGTTTGTATGCGGTAGAAATTTTTGTTTTCCATGCTACGAAACCCTACACAAATCCGGCGACCGATCGATCAGGAAAAAACTCATTATTTGACTTATGGGTGACGGTGGGTAATTATCTCTAACTGGCAGAAGTAAAGTTGTCCAAAAAAGTGTAGAAACTACAAGAAACACTTCTTCCTTTATTATTTAATAGAGGTTGCAGATCCGACGGTGGCGCTGCTTATGCAGGTGAAGAACACGGGCGCCGCATATCCAGGTGAAGGACACGGACGACGGGGCTGGGTGGATGGGTATTCGGCAACGAGAGGTCAAAACCCTCTCGCTCCTTGTTCTCTCCCTCCGGTTGCGCCCCACTCGATCCGGCTCCAGTCTTCCCCAGGTGCGGCGGATCAATTTAGAGATACAAGGCACAAATCTGGCGAAACTCATTATTTGACTTATGGATGACAGGGGGGGTAATTATCTCTAACTGGCAGGAGTAAAGTTGTCCAAAAAAGTGTAGAAACTATAAGAAACACTCTTTTTTTATTATTTAATAGAGGCTGCAGATCCGATAGTGGCATTGTTTATGCAGGTGAAGAACACGGGCGCTGCGTATCCAGGTGAAGGACACAGACGACGGGGCTGGGTGGATGGGGATTCGGCAGCGAGAGGTCAAAGCCCTCTCGCTCCTCATTCTCTCCCTCCGGTGGCACCCCACTCGATCCGACTCCAATCTTCCCCAGGTGCGGCGGATCAATTTAGAGATGCAAGGTACAAATCCGGCGAGCGATCGATCATGAAAAAACTCATTATTTGACTTATGGGTGACACGGTCGGTAATTATCTCTAACTGGCAGGCATAAAATTATCCAAAAAATTGTAGGAACTACAAAAAAAATACTCATTTCTTTATTATTATTAGGTATAGATATGCCAAACTTGTACTCCTACTTTAAGTCTACAAAAGCTGTTTTAAAAAAAGTTACAAAAATTCTAAAAAAATATACGTCTAGAATATACTCCCTCCGTTTCAAAATATAAAATGTTTTAGGTTCGTGAAAAAATGTATCTAGACTTCTTTTAGTATCTATAACCTACATCCTAAAAAAAGTCTAGATAAATTTATTTCACGAAGCTAAAACATCTTTATATTTTGGAACGTCTAGCCAGCCATCGGTGGCCGGTTAGTCAAATTGAGCCATCACCTCCAAACAGTATGCAAATACGCACGGGCACGTGCACTTTATTTTACACACAAAATATTCAAAAGGTCGCAACGCTTGAACCGGTTCTCAGAATCGCAGTCTGTTTTCATAATTGAGTCTCTCGCGACGAGATCTTCGAAACTAGATCCCATTTATATATATTTTGACAAAAAATAATAATCAAAAACAACTTAGTGTTATGAGAAAATAACTTCGGGCAAAGAGTTGCTTACGCTAAACTTTTATATATTTTCTATTCAACTTAGTTTTCAAGAGTCCCACTTAGCAACAACAACCAACAACTTCATAGTATTGAGACCAACAACTCTATAATACTAGTTGCCTACCACATTTTATGGTATCGTTGGGAGCTTAGTTTATGAGGTAGACAACTTAGTATCGACAAGAATCACAACTTAATAACAAACAGTGCGCAATTTATTCGCAATGATTAGACTACTTCATGGCAATGGTAGAAACTTCATACATTGATGCTACCCTATTAGGCTATTACTAGTACATAACTTGATTTTTCAGGTACAAAACTTAGTAGCAACTAAAATAGAACTTCATAACAAACAATGCACAACTTAGACGTAGCGAAAGACAACTTAACGAGAATGGTACATAACTTAATAGTGATGCTAGCCGACTTAGTATCTATTAATAAGCAACTTAGCAACATCGATAGGCAAGTTCATCCCTCTCAGCCCCATTGTCGGCAGCAGTAACTCAAGCATGTGACCACCATCGAGGAAACGAGGAGAATGACACTGCATAATGGGGTCGTGGCCCATCCGAGTTGGCAGCAAAACACAACTTAGCACATATATGAAGTAACAATTTACTATCAGCAGATGCAACTTATCTCTCTAACATGCGACTTGCTTGTTCTGACTACAACCCTATGGTAAATGGATGCTACTTGGGACTAAAAAGCAACTTATTGGTGGTATTATTTTAGTTGTAGTCATACCTCCACTAAGTTGTATTTGGTGTATGCTAGAGTTGCACCACTTCTTGAAATAAGTTAGTATCACTCTAGTAAACTTCACCGATGGGGTATGCAACTTAGTATTAGTGGGTATACAATTTCGCAATAGTGAGTATGCAACTTCTCACATGCTGTGAACAACAATCTATTGTCTACAAACACAACGTCTTATGAAATGTCGTGAGTGAACAATTTATTGTGTGTAAAAATAAGACTCGACACATCTATAGAACCAATAATGCCATCGATAAAACTATAATTTAGCAAATGTGTGAAGGAACAAGTTGGTGTCCTCGTGGCAGCTAGCCTCTGGTGAGTTCCAACTACACCTCGAGCAACACAGATGTAGCTGTTGTTGTGAGCCTAGATACAAGACACAACACAAGCTAAAAAAGGCCAAGGATATGTCTCTTCGAGACCATCGAATACGCGGCTAGCTAATCTTTTCACACTATTAGTCAAACTAATCTCATGACTAGGCCGTCAAAAAAATTAACCAAACTATTCTAAACGAATTTCATTGAACTCAATTTTGGCACATGTCCTAAGTTGCATTTGGTGCAAGATAGTTGCTCCCACTTCTTGAAATATGTTTTTACAGCTCTGCACAGGTAGCATATGAAACTTAGCACTAGTGAATATACAACTTAGCAATAGCGTGTGTACAACTTAGCACATGCGTAAAAATACAACTTAGTGAATGTGTGCGAACACTTTATTGTGTGCAAATACAACTTAGCTCATCTCTTGAAACCAAAATAATACTTCCTCCATCCGAAAATAAGTGACTTGAGTTCGTCTTGATACACTAAAATATGTCTAGATACATCGAATCTAGACAAATGCAAGTCACTCATTTTAGGACGGAGGTAGTACTACTAATACAATTCCACTTCTATAAATGTAGTATTGAGACATGTGTGAAAACAACAATATAGGCTGCAAACAACAATATTGTCTGCAAAATACAACTTAGCATATGTGTAAAATTGCTATTTATTGTCTGCAAATACAACTTAGCAAATGTGTGAGATAACAATTTACTAGGTGCAAAATGCAACTAATTCATGTGTAAAAACAATAACCACTCGCTAATACAACTTAACTAAATCTACCACATGGTTCACCGATGCTGAAGCTGAATTATTAGAAATGTTTCTCAGCTTCACAATGCATTTCTGAGGAAAGAAGCACTCACCTGTTAGATCAGTAATCAAGAAAGGCACCAAATCAATAACTTGGTATCACCGATTAGTACAGATCTCAAATGGATGAATCAATTAGAGCCACTTGCATGTCACCATCAGCTATACTAGCTCCAGCCCAATATCAACACTACGAGTAAACACAGCGGTACTACTATCAGCTAGAGCACATTGCTAGAGATAATACAAAACAAATCTAAGCTATGCGCGATGAGGAAAACGGCACGGAGAAGACCAGCAGCAGAGAGTCTCCTCGGTGATACGACATCCATGGACTACCAAACTCGTTTTCAGTCGAAGACGGCAACAACGACCGACTCAACCTGGCAGCAGCAGCGATTTGGGTGTTGGGCGTCAGAGATCGTTAGGCGATGTTGGTTCGTATGATCAGGGTGGGGTGACTCCTCGGAGTACTGCGATGGCTGGACTCCCAAGAAAGGCAGGGCGATGTGTGGCGGAGCCGGCGAGGTGTGATCTTGCAGGCATTCATGGGTACCGACGGCTAGAAGATGAGGGGCGCGGCGGGGCTGTGGGCCTGCAGAAGTAGAAGTCGTGGTTGCCCGACATCGAGCGGGCCGAGGCGTGGGAGCGGCGACGGCGCGGGCTTCCGCGGAGGGGCACTCCATCGGCGGCGGCGACACGCGGTGTCGTGCCTCGACGCGGTGGCCTTGGCCGAAGGAAGCGCGAGGTTCTTCTCCGCCGCGGCGGCCATGGCTGTCGACAGCGCGGGTGGGTGGGTCTTTCTCCGGCGCAACGGCCGTGATGAGCAGAATATCGCCGGTACTATTCCGGCACATCGGCTGCCGCACAGGCAGTTGTGGTAGGTGGGGATCCTCTCCAAACAATTTTGTCGCGACGTTGACGCGGGGCAGGATCGTCCGGATCGGACGGTCAGGAAAAGGTGGCTCGGAAGAGCAAACGGGCCACCGATCACTTTTTAGCTTTGTGTATATTTTCTTTACTATTACTAGCTGAGTGCCGTACGCTGCTACGGTTAATTTAATTTTTCTCATTGCATATTAAATATAATAGACGTAAATATATATTTATAGAAAATGTAACCACATATTATTTAGAAGCACACCTTGTTAAAAATTGTGATCTAAAGACACTAAAAGAATATTTTTGGTGTAGAAAATCCCAAATTCAGGATCTTCCGTCGCACGGATTTTCCTGAAAAACAAAGTCATAGGCACGTAAGTTTAGAGCCAGGCCAACTACGCTAGTAGCACTCATCCATAAACCGGTGATGAGTACAAATAGCATAAAGAAATATAACCAACGTTTATCTAAAAAAGCAACACCAAAGATTTAGAACCAATAGCAGTTAGCAATAACCATTGAATACTAAAGATAAATTTAGAAATAGGGTAAAGCGGTTTATACGTGTAGCAATACAAAAAATCAAGTGCCAAAGATAAATTTAGAAATGATTATATTTAATATGCATAGAAACCAAAAGATGCAACTCCCTGTGCACATCCTTTGCTTGTATAGAACTCGGTTAGTTAGTCTTCGTCCGACATTCTTGTGTCAGGTCTACGATTAATTAGTACATCATTAAAACAAATATTGAACTAAAATTTTGTTATGTACATATGCAATACGCATGAAAAAAACTGAAAGCTCGAATATAATGAAAAAACATGATCCATGGTCCTCTTTCCACAATGCCATCATGCTTTCTAGTGATTTCTTCCACTGTCATGGGCATGGTTGCTGAGTGGAGTTGCAGCGTATATTAGAAGCGTCTATAAAGAACGAGACCCTTTTTTTTTGGTGTGAATCAGAGTTTTATTCATTAGACAACATCACAATGTTCATGCTGAATACAGGGAGATAAAAACACCGGCACCTGGGAGTTCCAAGCTCAATCCGGTTGCACAACAGACGCATGTTTAGTAGTCAGATGAGCTGCGCAATTTGCCACACGGCTTACATGACATAATTCAAACGAATTGAACTCCCTATAAAGATCAAACAGATGGTCCAGAATTGGTCCGAGTGACCTCCCTATTCTTCATTCTTGACTTCCAAAGCTCAACCAACACAAATCAGTCAGTCTCCAAAATAAGATTGCTAATAGCAGCATCACGGCGGCACATGGGTCTATCAAGAAACGCACTTAACTAAGCATACATGCACGATAGAAAAACAAGGGCAAAGAAAGAACAAATTCATGCATATAGATAGGTCGATCCAAGAAAAAGAATCTTCATTAGTTAGCGATCGTCTCAGTTCACACACTAGAAATTTGATCGTTGCGGCCGGCATTGGCGTCACCTATTACGATGTCAAGCCGTTCCTCTCTCAAGACACCATCATAAACCGTGTTAGACTCCTGAACACCGACCCTCTTGTCTGCAGGCCTTCTCCAGCGGGGGCCTAGCCGTGGACGTGAGGCCCTCGTGCCTCACCTTGCCAACAGTGTCGCATTCGCGTGTTGCTAGGTGCATTCAGGTGTCACACCCCATGCAGCAACAAACACAGTTGTTTCGTGGATCCTCGTGGGTATCAAGGTAACCATGTATGACAACATGGCT
The DNA here is from genome assembly GCA_023614405.1 of Avena insularis. Taxonomy (NCBI): domain Eukaryota; kingdom Viridiplantae; phylum Streptophyta; class Magnoliopsida; order Poales; family Poaceae; genus Avena; species Avena insularis. Next base: position 1,756,452 of record CM042690.1, read on the forward strand.
TTACTTATCTCCCTCATGCATGCCAGAGAATACTTGTAAATCACGCGGGTTGCGGAGCCTCTGCGTCATCAGATCAAGGTCTCCACCGCCTACTCCCTTAGTAGCTTAGCTAACAGGTTGCGCCCACCACTCTGGAGCTCGCATTATTGATGCAAATGGGTCTTGACGCATCAATGAAAAATAAGATTTATGGTTAATTTCTGTGTGCCATGCACGATTTTATGTTATGATCTAGGAACATTTTTTGTTTCTGAAGTATGTACAAATAATCCAAACTATAACCAAAGGCAAGAAATCAGATAGGTTTCTGAAGTGGTGTTCGTTCCCCTTCTTTGTTTCTCTAGAAGAGCGAAGAGGGAGGCGACAAGCTTTCCGCCATCGATGGCCAGCGAGCCAGGGGGCTCTCCTCTCCTCTGTCCGCCGCTCCAGCGGCGGGAGGACGGGAGAGCCCTTCGGCCTCGCGACAGGACTGTAGATAGTATAGGAGTAGCTTTCTTAGGAGCGTGGTGGTGGTGGTGGCGGCGGCATCCAGGAAAAATAAGTTGGCGTCAGCTTACTCCCCACCTCGGTGGTGCTCTCTAGGGCGGGCGCCGGAGAGCTGGTAGCCTAGTAGTTCTCGCAGGTCCTCCTGTGTCTCGGCGAGTTAGGGTTTCATGGGCATGGTCGGTGAGGCGGCGGTGCTGGCCATGCCATTGGATTTTGTCCTCTGGACTCACCGCCGTCAGGGCGATGCGTGCTCCTGCTTCGTCTGGGAGTCCTAGAGGTTCGTACAGGAGTATTCGGGGTCATCTTCTTCGTGGAAGGCGACGACGACATGTGCAGATGGGTGGTTGGCTTGGATTGGGGTTCAGCGGATGGTGGCAGGCGGCTTTTTCGCGCTTCCTCGGCAGCGGCGATGGAAGGCACCGGAGCTGAGATCCGAGGACCTTGGGGGCGTCCCCCGGCCGACATGCCCCCAACGGCAAGGTCCCGCCAAGGGCGGGCCACATTTGAAGCTCTTAAAGCAGAGGTGTTGCGATGAGGCTTCTCGGAGATGGGTGTTTGGCAACCGTCTTTCTCCTCTCCGACGGCGCTTCGATGCCGGCGGAGGTCGGGAACGGCGACCGATGGTGGTGTCGTGCACATGACCCGAAAGGACATCGTTCTAAATTTTCTTTTTCTTGGGTTGTTTGTGCTTTTTCTCCAAGACACCTGTTCCTCTGGATCTTTCCAGGATGTAAACGCGTGTGTATGTGTTGCCTGGCTTTATGAATGAACACGTGGTCTACTCTCTCAAAAAAAAATCGGATGACAGGAGAAACTTACATTGTACTGTGTATATGGCATACTGCAGATTAGCTAGTCCCACACATATAGTTCTATCAGATTGTGCATCGGTAGATTTTGCACACGGAGGATCCAAGCAATGCCTGTATCTATGTACGAACATACCTCCAAGTTTCCCGATCAACCATTCTTTCTTGATCTATGTACACACATGCCTGCATTGGTAGATTGTACAGGACGCGCTTGCCGGCCACACGGTATGGGAAGGTCGCGCGTGTCCCTTTGCTCCATGTGGTCGCGCCTGGACTCCTGGACGGCGTGATGGCTCCCGATGGTGAAGACGGCTGCAGCAATTCCCTGAGCTGGTGTCTCCTGATGATTGCGCTTTCGTGGATTTATTACCGAGATTTATTACCGTGGTTGATTTCCCGTTAGTCTGCATTCATCACGGTGACTCCTGTTTGCGTGGGTATTGATTGTTACCGTGATTTTTGTACACTTTCCATGTTTACGAACGAGTGGTTGACCGCTAATTGATTGAATGGTCTTGATTGTCCCAATATTTAATTAAAACGATTTGATGATCCAGATTGCTCCAATGTTTGATGTTTGAGGGCGACCTACGATTACCAACTTCCTTTTAATAGTAAAGAAATTTGAGTTGGTGGCTCACTTTGGGGGTCAAACATTGGACGCATCAGGACCGTTGAATCACTCTAAACAACCACCACCAAATATTAAGACAATCAAAAGAACTCAATCGCTCCCCTTCTTGGCTTGTCAAGATTATCCGTAACCAACACACTAGTGGAAACGAGGTATTTTGTTGATCCCGAAAAAGGGCTTTAACACCGGTTCTTCTACGAACCGGTGTTAAAGGGGGGGCCGTACCAGCGTGGCCCCTGCGGCAAAAAAGGAGCCCCCCTTTAACACCGGTTCGTGCCACAAACCGGTGAACCGGTGTTAAAGGGGAGGGGCTATATAAGACACCACCCCAGCCCACACACACCCCACTCTTCCATTCTTTCACATTTTGGAGCCTAGCAAGAGGCTGTGAAGAGTGCTAGTTTGTGTTTTTTTCATATGCACAAGAGGTGTTCGGTGAAATGCCCGAGAGCTCAAAATAAGCTTTCTTGTTGCTCTTTCCATCTCGGTCGAGGTCGGCAACTATAGTTTCATGTGTCATTGATGTACTATATATATAAATAGTCATCTCCCTATTATTTTTTGATATATACTACATATTAATGCATATGAATCGGCAATGGATGTACGGTGACCGCCGCACTTCCGAGTACATTACGGGCCTCCAAAATTTCATCGTTGTGGCTAATGCAAACCGTGGTCACAATGGTTTTATGTGCTGTCCGTGTGTTCACTGTCAGAACAAGAAAGACTACTCAAATACCAGAACCATTCACGCCCACCTGCTTCGATCCGGTTTCATGCCCAGCTATAATTGTTGGACCAAGCACGGAGAAAAATGGGTTGTGATGGAAGACAACGAAGAAGAAGAGGATGATGACAACTATCATAATATGTATCCTGAATATGATGATAATGCAACGGAGGTAGATAATGAAGATCAAGAGGGAGCAGATGGGCCTGCTGATGACGATCTTGGTCGGGCCATTACTGATGCAAAGGAAGAATGTGAAACTAAAAAGGAGAAGGAGAAGCTGGAGCAGATGTTAAAGGATCACAAAACATTGTTGTATCCAACTTGCGAAGATGGTCACAAAAAGCTAGGTGCCACACTAGATTTGCTGCAATGGAAGACAGAGAATGGTGTGACTGACAAATAAGATTTTCAAAGTTGTTGGTAAAATGAAGAATCTTCTTCCAAGAAATAATGAGTTGCCCGACAAGATATATCAAGCAAAGAAGGTTGTCATCCTCTAGGATTAGGCGTGCGAAGATACATGCCTGCATTAATGATCGTGCATCCTCTACCGCGGTGAGAAGTACGAGAATTTGGATGCATGCCCGGTATGCCTCAAGATCATGCGGTATAAGATCGACGAGACGATCTGGCGATGTTGAGGGCGAGGCCCCTAGGAAAAAGGTTCCCGCCAAGGTTATGTGGTATGCTCCTATAATACCACTAAAACGCTCTTCGTAAATAAAGAGCATGCCAAGTTGTTGCAATGGCACATGGAAGACCAGAAGAAAGACGCGATGTTGAGACACCCCCGATGGGTCACAAGGAGAAAAGTCGAGCGAGAGTACCTGACTTCAGACGTGACGCAAGGAACTTAAGGTTTGGTCTAAGTACGATGGCATGAATCCTTTTGGTGAGCAGAGCTGCCACAACACCTGGCTCAGTGACCCTATGTATCTATAACCTTCCTCCTTGGTTGTGTATGAAGAGGAAGTTCATTATGATGCCAGTGCTCATCCAAGGCCCGAGGCAACCCGACAACGACATTGATGTGTATCTAAGGCCATTAGTTGAAGAAATTTTACAGCTGTGGGCCAAACCAGGTGTACGTATGTGGGATGAGCACAAAGGAGAGCCATTTGACCCACGAGCATTGCTTTTCAGAACCATCAATGATTGGCCTGCTTTAGTAACATTTCAGGCGTATAAACAAGGGATACAATGCATGCACATACTGTTTAGATGACACTGAAAGTGTATATTTGGATAAATGTAAGAAGGTTGTGTACCTAAGGTATCGCCGATTTCTTCCAACTCGCATCCAAGAAGAAAGAAAGGCAAGCATTTCAAACGTTCGCGTAACTCCGGAGGAAGCCTGTCCTCCGTACCGGTGAGGAGGTATTTGGTATGGTCAAGGACCTAGAAGTAATCTTTGGAAAAGGTCCTAGCAGTCTATCTGTTCCGAATGACGATGCCGGACACGCGCCCATGTGGAAGAAGCAATCTATATTTTGGGACCTACCCTATTGGAAAGTCTTAGAGGTCCGCTCTTCAATCGACGTGATGCACGTGACGAAGAATGTTTGCGTGAACCTGCTAGGCTTTCTATGAGTGTATGGGAAGACAAAAGATACATCGGAAGCACGGCAGGACCAGCAACATCTGAAGGCCCCTGAAGAGCCTATGCATCCTGAGAACGAAAAGGGTAAACGATGCCACTTAACTCCTGCCAGCTACGCTCTTACCAAAGCAGAGAAGGAAATATTTTTTGAATGCCTGAGCAGTATCAAGGTCCCGTCTGGCTTCTCGTCGAATATAAAGGGAATAATAAATATGGCAGAGAAAAATTCCAAAACCTGAAGTCTTATGACTGCCACATGATTATGACACAATTGCTTCCGATTGCATTGAGGGGGCTTCTACCTGAAAATGTTCGAGTACCCATTGTGAAGCTATGTGCATTCCTCAATATCTCAGAAGGTAATCGATCTAGAAAGCCTGTGGTTACAAATGATGTGGCCCAATGTCTTATCAGCTTTGAGTTGGTGTTCCCACCATCCTTCTTCAATATTATGACGCATCTCCTGGTTCACCTAGTAGAAGAGATTGCCATTCTCGGTCCTGTATTTCTACGCAATATGTTCCCCTTTGAGAGGTACATGGGAGTATTAAAGAAATATGTTCATAACCGTGCTAGGCCAGAAGGAAGCATCTCCAAGGGCTATGTAACAGAGGAGGTCATTGAGTTCTGTGTTGATTTTATTCCTGACCTTAAGGCGATTGGTGTTCCAGAATCACGACATGAGGGGAGACTGCATGGAAAAGGCACCCTAGGATGTAAAGCAATGATATGTAGAGACGGGCATTCTCTCAATCAAGCACACTACACGGTTTTACAAAGATCTATCTTGGTTGCCCCGTATATCAATGAACACAAGAATTTAATACGCCTCAAACACCGTGATGATCGATGAATGGATTATAAGTGAACACATGGCGAGTTTTGGCGGCTGGCTGCAAAGACTTCTCACGAATAACACCACTGTTGGGGATCAGCTGTACTTGTTGGCCAGGACACCATCTTCGACTGTATGTACTTTCCAAGGGTACGAGATAAATGGGAATACATTTTACACGATAGGCCAAGATAAAAAGCACCAACCAAAACAGTGGTGTCCGCTTCGATGCAGCAGAAGACAATGGGCAAAAGACCATGTATTATGGGTTCGTAGAGGAGATATGGGAACTTGACTATGGACCTAATTTTAATGTCCCCTTGTTTCGATGCAAATGGGTCAAGCTAACAGGAGGAGGGGTTGAGGTAGACAAGAAGTACGGAATGACAACAGTGGATCTCAACAATCTTATGAAGATAGACAAGAACTTAGACGAACCATTCGTCTTATCCAATGATGTGGCTCAGGTTTTCTATGTGAAGGACATGTCTACCAAACCTAAAAAAGAAAAAATAAGCAAACAGATACATCACACGATGAGCCAAAGCGTCACACAGTTGTTTCAGGGAAAAGAAACATCGTGGGAGTGGAGGACAAGACAGACATGTCAGAAGATTATAATAAGTTTGATGAAATTCCGCCCTTCACGGTGAAAACTGACCCAAGCATCCTGTTAAACGGTGTTGATACTCCATGGTTACGGCCGACGCGATCATAAGATTGACTATATGTATTAATTGAGCCATTTTTGGCACACATATGTATCTCAACATAGAAATCAATGTCATATTTCTTCTGTTAACAGTATATGTATTAAATGAGCCATTTTTCTTCCTTCTATTTCTTCCCGCCATTTTTCTTCCCTCCATTTCTTCCTGCCATTTTTCTTCCTGCCATTTTTTCCCGCCATTTTTCTTCCCGCCGTTTTTTACCGCCATTTTTCCCACAATTTTTCTTCCTGCCAGTTCTTCCCTCCAGTTCTTCCCGCCAGTTCTTCACTATATATATATGTAGGGTTGGCCTCCATTGTCATTGCACATCTCTAGACTCATATCTGCAACCTCATCACTCTTTCCCATGGCTTCCACCATAGCACTAACCCCCAGGGAGGCGGAGGCGCTTTGCGCCTCGAACTACCCCTGCCCGCCGGGCTACTGTGTCCCTGTCGGCTGGATGCTGAGCGCCGGTTCCTCCTGTCCCTCTAGGTGTGGCGCGCTGGATGGCCATCACGAACCACTACTACTTCGAGCTCACGCCGGAGCAGCGGAGGAATCCCAGATGGCATCCTAACTATTTTCCTACTTGGGAAGCCTTCTTCGTGGATCGGCATGAGAGGGCGCTCGCCAGGCACGAGGAGTACGGCCCACCTCCTCCAAACTTCAATGAGGCCGGCGTCGGCTATGGTGGCGCGGTCGAACTCTCCAGAGCGCCATGGCCTATGACACTGCCGCCGACTCTAACCCCCGTCTGCGCTACCCTCAAGTCCAGCCCACGTGTACTCAGCCTTCAAGGTTCAATTACGGCGACCCCGACGACGACAACGATGACGGCAATGACGGCGACTACGATGGGTAGTATTACAGGTGTAGGCAGCATGGTGAATCACTCCAACATTGCGAAACAAGTTCGGCCGATTGTTACTTAATCTGGCCATGTATCTTAATTTTCAGTTCTTTTATGTATCTTAATTTTCAGTCGTGCTTTATGTAACTTACTATTAGTTGCATTCTGTGTTTTAATTCCAGTTCTATCTCCTTCACAAAATGACCTATCTCATTCGAGGTTTCTTGGCTTTCGGGTCGAAAGACAAATTCCTGCCGAATCGGCAGGAAGTGGGTCAGATATGAACTACAGGTACATGATACGATGCTCATGATTTTTTACAAAAATCATTTTTAGGTTCACAATATGCTATTTTATTAAAAATCCAATGCAAGTTGAGCGAGGCTTGGCCCCGAGCTAAGAATCTTCATGCCCGTTGTTCGACAAAGTTTGACGATACTTTAAAACAGGGATAAAAAATAAAAAAAGATCGAAACAATGCGAAACCTTCGCGTGGTGTTATATTATGTGACATAGTTAGAAGAAAAAATCTCAAACTTGGTATATTGATTATGTCTTAAAAAACCCTTCACAAAATGACCTATCTCATTCGAGGTTTCTTGGCTTTCGGGTCAAATGACCAATGTTATGGCTAGAATCAAGGCATAGTTTGTGATAATATAGCCATATTGTGCATACATGTGCATCATGGCATGGCAAACAATGTTGCAAGAGGAAGTTTTCCTTTTTATCGCACCAAAAAGGCATTTTCCATTTTCCGAGCATAAAAAACAGACGGTTTTATGAAGCAACCACCAAATGGCTAATTCAAAAAACCACCACCACATTTTACAAAAATACTAGACCACCTTATATGGATAATGTACCAACACGGGGATCTGAAACCTCGGCCCACCTCCGGTGAAGATAAATTCTGTTAATCGGCAGGAAGTGGGTCAGATATGAACTACAGGTACATGATATGATGCTTATGATTTTTTACAAAAAATCATTTTAAGGTTCACAATATGCTATTTTATCAAAAATCCAATGCAAGTTGAGCGAGGCTTGGCCCCGAGCTAACAATCTTCATGCTCGTTGTTCGACAAAGTTTGACGATAGTTTAAAACGGGGATAAAAAATAAAAAAGATCGAAACAGTGCAAAACCTTCGCGTGGTATTATATTATGTGACATATTTAGAAGTAAAAATCTCAAACTTGGTATATTGATTATGTCTCAAAAAAACCTTCACCAAAATGACCTATCTCATTCGAGGTTTCTTGGCTTTCGGGTCAAATGACCAATGTTATGGCTAGAATCAAGGCATAGTTTGTGATAATATGGCCATATTGTGCATACGTGTGCATCAGGGCATGGCAAACAATGTTGCAAGAGAAAGTTTTCCTTTTTATCGCACCAAAAAGGCATTTTCCATTTTCCGAGCATAAAAAACAGACGGTTTTGTGAAGCAACCACCAAATGGCTAATTCAAAAAACCACCACCACATTTAAAAAAAATACTAGACCACCTTATATGGACAATATACCAACAGGGGGATCTAAAACCTTTCCGTCCACCTCTGGTGAAAAAGACAAATTCCTGCCGAATCGGCAGGAAGTGGGTCAGATATGAACTACAGGTACATGATACGATGCTCATGATTTTTTACAAAATTCATTTTTAGGTTCACAATATGCTATTTTATCAAAAGTCCAATGCAACTTGAGCGAGGCTTGGCCCCGAGCTAAGAATCTTCATGCCCGTTGTTCGACAAAGTTTGACGATAGTTTAAAACGGGGATAAAAAATAAAAAAAGATAGAAACAGTGCGAAACCTTCGCGTGGTATTATATTATGTGACATAGTTAGAAGAAAAAATCTCAAACTTGTTATATTGATTATGTCTCAAAAAAACCTTCACAAAATGACCTATCTCATTCGAGGTTTCTTGGCTTTCGGGTCAAATGACCAATGTTATGGCTAGAATCAAGGCATAGTTTGTGATAATATGGCCATATTGTGCATACATGTGCATCATGGCATGGCAAACAATGTTGCAAGAGGAAGTTTTCCTTTTTATCGCACCAAAAAGGTATTTTCAATTTTTCGAGCATAAAAAACGGATGGTTTTGTGAAGCAACCACCAAATGGCTAATTCAAAAACCCACCACCACATTTTACAAAAATACTAGACCACCTTATATGGACAATGTATCAACAGGGGATCTGAAACCTTTCCGTCCACCTCTGGTGAAAAAGACAAATTTCTACCGAATCGGTAGGAAGTGGGTCAGATATGAACTACAGGTACATGATACGATGCTTATGATTTTTTTACAAAAATCATTTTTAGGTTCACAATATGCTATTTTATCAAAAATCCAATGCAAGTTGAGCGAGGCTTGGCCCCGAGCTAAGAATCTTCATGCCCGTTGTTCGACAAAGTTTGACGATAGTTTAAAACAGGGATAAAAAATAAAAAAAGATCGAAACAGTGCGAAACCTTCGCGTGGTATTATATTATGTGACATAGTTAGAAGGAAAAATCTCAAACTTGGTATATTGATTATGTCTCAAAAAACCTTCACCAAAATGGCCTATCTCATTCGAGATTTCTTGGCTTTCGGGTCAAATGGCCAATCTTATGGCTAGAATCAAGGCATAGTTTGTGATAATATGGCCATATTGTGCATACATGTGCATCATGGCATGGCAAACAATGTTGCAAGAGGAAGTTTTCCTTTTTATCGCACCAAAAAGGCATTTTCCATTTTCCGAGCATAAAAAACGGACGGTTTTGTGAAGCAACCACCAAATGGCTAATTCAAAAAACTACCACCACATTTAAAAAAAATACTAGACCACCTTATATGGACAATATACCAACAGGGGGATCTGAAACCTTTCCGTCCACTTCTGGTGAAAAAGACAAATTCCTGCCGAATCGACAGGAAGTGGGTCAGATATGAACTACAGGTACATGATACGATGCTCATGATTTTTTACAAAAATCATTTTTAGGTTCACAATATGCTATTTTATCATAAATCCAATGCAAGTTGAGCGAGGGTTGGCTGGAACCGATGTTAAAGGGAGGGTGCATTTATTTCGTTACGCTACATTTCTTTAACACCGGTTCGTGGGCTGGAACCGTGTTAAAGTGGGGAGGGTGCGGCGCTGAACGATCCCCTTTAACACCGGTTCCAGCCACGAACCGGTGTTAAAGGGGAGGGGGGTTATAACTCGCGCCTTCCTCTTCCTTCTCCCCCCAGCCAGATCGAAAAGCGCAGAGGAAATTAAGTAGAGGAGAGCCTTCGCCGTCCAGTCCTCGCCGTCGCCGCCCTCGTCGTCGTCATCCTGCTGAGCGCCGCCTCGCGTCTGGCGAGTGCCGCCGCCCACGCCTCGCCGTCCAGCCCTCGCCGTCGCCGCCCTCGCCGTCGCCATCCCGCGGGAGCGCCGTTGCCCCCCTCGTCGCGCGCGAGCCGTCGCCGTCCACACACCGCCCTAGCCGTCGCCCTCGCCGTCGCCCTCATCGTCGCCATCGCCGTCGCCCTTGCCCACACCGCCCTCGTCGTCGCCCTCGCCGTCGCCATCCCGCGGGATATAAGTAAGATTGTTCACAAGATATTTTTGGGACCAATTTGGAGAATAATGATGGATCTTATTTTGATGACAATGCTTGAGGAAATTTCCTCTATGAATAATGCTTGAGGCAATTTGGGACCAATTTGGAATAAATTGATAATGATATGAATAATTATATGCTTGAGGCAATTTCCTCTATTAAGGATGCATGCTTTATCCCTATTACTTATGATGATGGTCATGATCTAAAAATGTTGTTTGCTTACAAAATTCATATGCTTAGGAAGAGGATAAGTTTCAATGGTATTCATGTTTTGTGTTGTTCATTGTTTAATGTTTCAAAGTGTTATCATCCATGATTGATCCATGTGAACACCACTAAAAATAAAAAAATCTATCCGCCCCCTCCCCCCTCGATCTCGCTACGAAAGGTGTGTTGGTGGCGTAGTTGTAGTACTTCTTCTCGGAGGCCACGGCGTCCGACGCGTTCCAGGCTATGTATATTGTATTGTATGTGTATTATATATGCAGTAGAACAAGTGGCATATGTGTATGTATATTTGTATGTGTATGTATATATGTATATTGTATTGTATGTGTATTGTATATGCATGTGTATATTTTGTGCCACGCCGACGACCATCGCCACCATTATGCCGTCGACCCTGACCTCCTCTGTCCTCGCTGAGCCTACACACGCGTCGAGGGTGAGTCGCCCATTTTAGGTAGCCCATCACGTCGTGCTGGTTCGAACGCACACCCCCACACATCACGGCCCCGCTCTCGCCCTAGCGTCGCCACCTCTCGTTGTCAATATAGCATTATAATAACCATGCTATGTTAATCAACTTTGATGACAAGTTAATTAGAAGAAGTAAATGTACCCTCTCATATGAATCCGGGGTTTCTCCGAATTAGGGTTTGAAATGACCAAGCATGTATTAGGGTTACATTTCAATACTTTTAACCTGTCATATGATCGTCCTTGCTTGAGCATTTCAATAGATATATTACTGATATTTGTGTGATAATATTATTGTTTTAGAAACTATGGATCCACTTAGTAGAAACCTTGAAGAAGAAGAAGAAATAATGGAGAACATGATCCATGAGGACACCTCACAATATCTGAACTTGGAGGGACATGATGACAGCTCAAGTAGTCATGGAGAAGATGAAGACTCTGGTAAACGCAATATAGTGATTAGAAAGTCCGGCGAGGTATATGCATTGATTAAACCTCTGCTGACTTCCACCAACAATCATCTTCTACATGTATTAATTAATGCTTCTTTCTTCTTTTAGCCCTCTAGATCGACCAGCCAGCAACAATCTTCTTCTACGAAAAAGAGCAAGCGAGGCGCGAGTCATCGGTTGAAAGATCGTGCAAAGTTCACGATCGAAGCAGTCCGTGTTGATGGCAGGCCGATGGAGCCCAAGAAGGCTGCAGACAAATTTGTACGTCAGGCTGGAGTTCTTGTTAGGGACCAAATCCCAATCATAATTGAATATTGGAATAAGCCAAAGAAGGGCGACGCATTTTGTCGATGAAAGATCCAAAGAAACGCTTTGGAATTCGTTGTTGGTAAATTTCACCTTCCGCCAGAGGAGGATGAAAACAAACCGTTATAAAGGAAAAGGTCAAAGCGTGGACTCTAAAGAAGATGGTCGACGCTTCCAAGAATCGGAAGACAAAATTGAACAAATTTGTCAAAGCTCACGAGACTCCAAATTTCGAAGACGCATATTATGCGAAGATAAGACCTCACTGGCCCGAATTTGTGGCATACAAGGAAGGTGCTATAGCTAAAAATAGGTCAGAAACCAATACGCTAAATGCCCAGAAGAAGGAATATCACCAGATGACGGGGTCAGGTGGCTACATATCTCAGAGGCCTAAGTGGGAGGAAGCTGAGAAGGCGCCGGCCAGAGGATCACACCCTGCATGATGGGTGGGACCTACGTGCAAAGACTTGGTTCTACGGAATCGAGGCAAGGTTGGACCCGAAATGGATTGTGTATCTTCCCAACCCTCCTTGCCAAACCCGTCACGAACTCATCACGGCATACGAGGAAACAGCCGCCAGACCTTCCATCCCGACAGAGAGAATGACCAGCTCACAGCGCCATCGGTAAAAAGAACACCTGGACATGCACGAGGCATGGGGTATGACGTGGAAGGATGGGTTTGCCGAGTGGAGCGACTTTACAGATGGCGCACAGAAAAGAAAAAGAGCGCATGCACCGGATGACACAGATAGAACATGCACTTGTGGCCGCAGCGCAAGTGAATGCACAACAGAGCCATCAAGCTACCGCCCATCTCAGCGGCACGAAGATCCTGCATTGAAGCTGCCACGCATCGCTGAAAAGCAGCGTGGCTTTCCACGGAGAACGCAGCCCACGCTGAAATGGCGGGTCCTCGATACCCGTGGATGAGATCACGGAGAGCGAACACGCTGAGCTGCATGTGAGATTAATGGGCTTATCCATTAAGGTGGTCGGATATTCCTTACCTCGTAGCTGGTGGAACTTACCACTGCCGACCGATTCCAGATGGCTATGCTATTGTTGGGGTGGATGAGGTTGTGAAGGAATATGAGGAAGCACAACTTGACCATGCTACAGGTGAAGGGGAAACTCAACCCAAATTTGCAGTGAAAACAACCATTCTTTGGAAGAAGGAACACATCGTGCTTCCAAATTGGAGGCCATCGCACCTCATTGCCTCCGCCAGCGCTGCCAGCCTGAGCCGCTTCACCATCTCTCTCTGGCAGCCATCTCCGGCGCCAGCCATCTCCTACGCCGCAGCCATCTCCAAGGCCAGCCATCTCCAAGGCCAGCCCATCTCTCCGTCCGTCACCATCTCCGGCGCTTCATCCATCTCTCAACAGAAGCGAAGAGCACTGCCACGAAGAGCATCACTAGCACTGCCACAAAGAAATCCGCAGGAAACCGTACGCCAAAGAGTTCAAAAAACTACGTCCCGCAGCCTTCCGCCAAGCCATTGCCGGTCTTACCGTGGAATCGCAGCGACGAGGAGACCAATAGGATCTCGGAAGAAGAGGTCAAGAAATTCTTTGCACCTAGACGGGCCGAGCCAAAGGAGAAAATAGATCCGGCGGTGGTGGAGAAGTTTTACAAAAATCTTTTGAAACCTGAAACCCTACTTGTGCCAGACTACGAGCGCCAGATTTTGAAGGGGGATGCAAGGCGTCGTAGGGAGACTGAAAGTAGCAGTCGTGCGACACCCCAAAAAACAGTTCCCATGCTCGGAGAGCAGGAAAACCAATCATGCACCCCGCTCCAAGTGTTCGACACACGGGACGCTCCTCCCGTAAATGATTACGAGGCAGAGCTACAAAGAAAGGCCAATGAGATGGGGATGACTTACATTGCATACTTGAACATCATGAGAGACAACTTGCCCAAAGGCGATGCCAACCCCATACAACCATGGAAGTATGGGAAGAATCTCGTCAAGAAAGAGGAGCTCAAGAATCTAGCAGCGAAGATTGCACAAGTGGTACCTTGATTTCTGCAAGACGAGAAAGGAAGAATGGATCACAGCGCATATAAGAGATCAGATTTTCTTGTGCAGAGACGACGAGATCGACTTCAACATTCAAGACTTGCATTTTCTATTCAATCAGAAGGAACTCGACAAAGCTGTCATCAGCCTTTATTGTGTGTAAGTACTATTTCTGTAATTTCTATCTCATCTCATTCACTTCATTAATTGCATGTGTATATATATATGCTCACCATATATGTATATACTATTATGCAGGAAAAGGGTTATGGAATGCATGAAAGGAGGACCTTTTGACATTGGGTTCGTTGACCCAAATAGAGTTCATGAAGAAGTGGTAAGAACCAAACCCGCAAATGTAAGATTACTTGCTAAGGTCTTTACTGAGACAACAAACCAAAAGGGAAATACTATTGCCTTATAACTTCTCGTGAGTACTGTTACCCTCTCTTGTACACATTCTGTTTCGGCTTACTCGATGTTAAGTGTAACTGATGATGAGTTATGAGTGCGTAGGTTCCACTTTATTCTGCTAGTCATTCAACCTGACTCAGGAAAAGTCCTTGTCATGGACTCGTTACGAAAAGAAAAAGAGCTATGGGCAGACTTTAGAGAGATGTTCCAGAGGTAATTTCAATCATATTATCACACTAGATCGGCAACTTTCGTGACAACAAGTAATTAATTACTCCTTTATCCATTTTCTTTGCCGGATGTGGTTTGAAAGGTTCACGGGCAGGGCGTGGGTGAATGGTCAAGAACTAAAATTTGTAGACCAAAATGTAAGTAATACTAGCTAGCTAGGTCTGCGTATCTCTTTGATTCTGCTTCCAATTCCATTATATCATGCTTTATTGATTATTATTTTGATTGAACTCTCTATTCTCGTAAAGTGCGCGCATCAGGGACACGACAATAACTTATGTGGGTACTATGTTTGCGAGTTCATTCGCAACACGATATGTGCGACGGGCCAAGCCGCACTAGAACAACTTAGAGTAAGTAAGTACAAAACATTATTTTATTACCATCAATTGTGTTGAGTTCTATTCTTATATATATTGACCTCATTCTTCATATATATTCAGATCGAACGGATGTGGGACCAACTCCTACCATTTGACCGCATACGAGTCATTCAAGAGGAATTGGCGGGGTTCATACTTGATGAGTTCGTCACGTCTGGCGGAGAACTCTTTAGATATCCAACAACTCTTTAGATGCTTGAACGTGTTTGTCTTTGTACTTGATGCTTCAACGTTTACGGAGAATACCACACAATGGCGATGTTTGTGTATAATAATAGTTGCTTAATTATTCATGTACTCGTATGTACCGACGACGATGTATGTGTATATACCGCTCCCGATCGATTCCCCCCTCCCCTCCTCGCCCCTTGGCGCGGTAAATACGCCAGAATGGGACGGCAAGTAACTCATGACAGAGATTTATGCCCTTTTTCTGCCGCGGCAGAGACAAACCGGTGTTAAAGGTCGGAGGGCTGAGCGCTGTGGCAGCCCCACGTGCGCCACCCTTTAACAGCGGTTCGTATAAGAACCGCTGTTAAAGGGGGCCTCTAACACCGAACCCCCAACAGCGGTTCTGGAACCGCTGTTAGAGGCCTCGTTTCCACTAGTGCAACCTCCCTTCCGGGAGCCATGTATCTTCTTTTATAGCTCATCAAGGGGTTACCACAATTGCCCGACTAGTAACGAGTTATGAAAATGGAAGAGGCCAACCCTTCATAGGCTTGGACCAGACCAACAGGAAGCAGCGCTGCTGTCAGGGTCACAGGCCAGCCGACTGACCCACTCGGTTGACCGAGTCTAGTTGGTTTGGCTCAATTTTGTGTATAGTTTTTTGAAATAAATAAAAAATGTATTATTTTTTTAAAAAAATAGCTACTAGGGTCATTGTTAGTTGTACTTTCTGTTTTGTCTAAGGCTAAGCTACATGATACACAAGTTTTTTTTTAATTATTACTGTACAAAATTTTACACCAGTCTATATACGATCGATTTTTCTAGGTTCTAGCCATCAGATTGCGGCCGTGAGGGTTCCACCTTTCGCCGCCGTTCCCCAAGCTCTTCCGGTTCCTCCGCCGCCGTCTCGCGCGCCACCTCTCCTTTGAACCCACGGCCCACCGCCCATTGCCACCTTCAGGACGCATCCGATGGTTGCCGGGCAAGTTTGGACCCACAGCGGACAGGAGACGACGAGATGCAAAAGGCCACGGCGGCGATCGAGCTTACCAATCCCTTCAACTAGCTGTCGTGACGGCCACGTCGAGGTGAGATGGTGGAAGTGCGAGCGGTCAGCAAACGCTCTGAGATGCAGTGATCAGGTTAGGCTTATACCTCAGTTCTGCAGTTGGCCTTTTGCTAAATATAATCCCTGTTCGCCTGTAGTTCACAACCTTTTCCTGGCTGGCATTTTTACTGTTTTTATAGGAGCTGACCATGTTTCTTAAATTGAGAACAAAGTAACCAAAGTACAGTTGCTTTCCAAGTTTATTATACCTGCTGAAATTTTGGTAATTTCTTTCATTCCATCTGCAAGATGTCTCGACTAATTGCCAAGAGAAAAATGTTAATAGACTGATGCACAGTCCATACGACACTCGAAAATGGTTCAGATCACCAAATATTTGGCCTTCATAAAATCACCTACTATTTTACTCCTTTTTTCATATGAGGATTTTTCTAAACATTAACCTTACAAACTTTGTGTTGAAACACCGAGTACAGCACAGTTGCAGAGCTTCGACAATACATAATGGGATGTCAGACAACTAAGTAAGAGCCCAGATTTATCGTTACCTTTACATCTCTGCGATCTTTAAACCTGAGGCAAGCAAAGAATCTCATGATGGATGTGGTGTGTACGAAGCAAAGAATTCACAACTTTTATTTAAAGAGAAAAGCAAAGCAAATGCAAGGAATGCTGCTAATGGGTATGCATACGCATGGTCCGATTCCCATACTAGCTAGCCAAGCTATCTACACGAGCCACATGTCTGCCGGCAACTTTCAGTTTCCTCGTCCGCAATCTAGTTTGCCTGTGTATCGTATCTAGGTTTGCGCGGGTGCAGCACTTGATCAAGGTAACTATAGTTCTCTGATTAATTAATTACTTCTCCAAAATTTATAGAAAGTCTGTGTTTAACAAGGCATCGATCTTATACATGCTAGGAAAGGAAATAAATTAGATCCGGAGATTGCTGCATGCAGACCCATGGGTTAGAGGTCCAAACTAGAGCTGCTTGGATTTGAAGGACTGCTTCGATTCGTCATGTCTCGGCAGGAGGTAATACATCACCCACCTCGATCTTCGTTGATTAATGCTGCAGATTTGTGACTTAGTTTCTGTAGCTGTTGAACTTAACTGGGATCTTCAGTAGTGGCACAGTCAAGATCCTCTAGGCCATTCCTTCGTGTAAACTATTTTCCCTTTTATTGTACTTTGATCGCCTGCTAGCTTTGGCGTTCGAAAAATCTATAGCAGATTAAGTGGGGTCTTTGGCATATATATATACACACTCGATCATTGCTTCCCTATTTATCTGCTCGTTAGCAAGTTGTGATTTGCCTTGTATTTTGAAAATGAGAGATCAAAGAAACAAAGTTAAAAGTGATAAACCTCATTTGATGTTATTATTATTGAATGCTGCAGAGGATCAAGATCCAGGCAAAAAACATCGATGCTGCAGCAGGAGAGATACTTGGTGTGCTGGAGGATACAAGCAAAGGAAATGTGGTCTACTTCGGTGGTTGGCTTGGATTTGGGGCATCAGCGGCTCTCAAAGTAGTAGCCCAACGTCTGAAATCATCAAAGTCGAAGTTTGACAAAGTTATCCATGTGGATTGCTCGGTGTGGAAAAGCATGAGGACTCTGCAAAAGGTTGTTGCGGAGGAGCTGGAGCTTCCGCGGTCGGTGATGGCTATCTTCGATAGGCATGATGAAGAAGATGATTTCAACGGTGTAGAACAAGGCTCTAGAGGTGTGATAGAAGATATCAGAGTGATCATATTCAGAAAGCTTCTTAACAGTAGATTTGTGGTGGTTTTTCACAACGGGAGCAACAGATACATTGATTTGTATGAGTGTGGCGTTCCAATAATATCACTTATGAGTAATAAGGTGTTGTGGACCTGGCGTGGGAAGTTTCGGCTTGTTCTCGATCTAGAACCGGGGGAACAAGAAAAAATGGACAGACTAACTGATGTTTGTTTCCATACTTCCCTCGAATATGAACGTAAAGAATTGCAGGATCTAGTGTATGAAGAGGCTGATGAGGTTGCCAAGTGCACGGAGATTGCTGAGCCTAACTATATGAACCACAAGGTAGTCAAGCAGTGCATCCTGTATGCATGGGAACTAAGAATGTCTCCTACTGGTGTGGACTTGAAAAACCATGAACCAAACTATTGGATCTGCGATGGGATTATACAGGGACAAGGAAATACAACTGCATGGGAGATTGGCGATTCTGTGCAGAGGAACATGCGTTGTGATTGGGTTGGGACAACTATCAATGCGGAGACTATTGGCCTTTGCCAGGAGGGAAGTAATATCTTAAGTAGATATGATCAGAGGATTGCCGGACAATTACTAAATGAAGAAGCCACAGCTCTTTGTCTAACACTGTTCCAAGATCTTGATGATGAGCAAGACCGATGGGGTTTCACCACCCACCAAGAACTGCTAAACTATAATACTGATGATGTGCTGCCTCCTGAGATGACATCCTTTTT
The DNA here is from genome assembly GCA_023614405.1 of Avena insularis. Lineage (NCBI taxonomy): Eukaryota > Viridiplantae > Streptophyta > Magnoliopsida > Poales > Poaceae > Avena > Avena insularis. Next base: position 1,774,970 of record CM042690.1, read on the forward strand.
CGTGTTTGAATCTCAACCATCAGCAAATACAATATCAATATTGCCAGTTAGCATGTTCTTACATTCAGACAGCAGTCAGTTGCGTGTTTTACATCTGTCCAGGTGCACATTCAGTTTTGCATCTCCTCCCTTCCTCTGTTGCAGCCAACTAAGATTTCTCTATCTAGACCATTGTATAAACATCTCAGATGAGGAGGATCAAAGCCACAATGAAAACTTATCATGTTTCCGGAAGTTATGGGTGTTGGATCTGAGGTATACAGACTGGTATTGGCTGCTATCTGAGAGGATGAAGATATTAATGGTTGACCTCAGGGAGTTGAATTTGGAGGGAGTCAAGCATGCTGGGAGCATAAATGATTTGTTTTGCGGTAGACCTAACCTTGTCATACTTCGAGTAATAGCAGAAGCGGTCCCTTCTAATATGTCCAGTGCAAACATCTTTAAGACATCTAGCCTCACCGACAATGTCCTCGCTCCATCGCTTGAGTCATTCAGCTACATAAACAAAGCTGCTGCTGGCGCGCCTAAGATATCTAGTACTAGTATTTCCTTCCGGGGTTGTTCTCAGTTGAAAAGTATACTACTAAGTGGATGTGTTAAGGAGCTCGACCTCTCAGGCACAGCAGTGAAAACCCTCGACCTCAGACATGTCGAAATTCTAAGCCTCAATCGTCTAGTCCTACTAGGCTGTGAGAAGCTCTGTGCAATATTATGGCCGAGAGTAAAAGAAATGTCGAGATATTTTTGTCACATGGAGCTGCACATCAACACCTTCCGACCTGCATCACCAACTCAAGCTACTTTGGAAGAAAAGACCAAGGAGGCTAGTTCTGCTATAAGATCATCATCTAATTTTTTTTTTGGTGCTAGACAAGAATTGTTTTTTGGATGGCACATATGTCTACGAGATGCAAGGCTCCTTAGGTCTCTTGCTCCCTTCGAAGAACGTTTCTCGGGCAAAATACATATGGAAATGGATTCAACTCCTGGTAGTAGAGTATCTGCTGGTGGTAGCGAAGTTGCCCAAGGAATCATGAGTCTACAACAACATGATCATTACTTATATGCAAGAGATGTTATCTTTGAAGGCCACGAGGAAGATGGTGCTGACAATGAAGACACAACTAGCTGGATATGGGCTTGCCCACCGAGGCCTAATCCACGGATGCATGACTGGTACATTCACATGCAAGATGACGAAGAGATGCAGCAACAACAGAGCAACATTGAAGGAACTAGTACAAACGCTGTTTTACCACCTAGTTACATATATAACACTACTTGCATGCTTCACGTGCATGATAGAAAATCCATCACCCACATCCCATGGCCACAAAATTCATTTTGGAAGAGTCTTGAGTGGTGCCGAGTCGAGAGGTGCTCCGAGCTATGCTCTGTCTTTGCTACACCTCAAGAAAGTGGTTGCAAAATTTTTCGTGAGCTGGAGACATTTTGGGCATCCCAGCTCTCGATGGCTTGCTACATCTGGAACTGGAGGGCAATATCTCAAATTAGTGGAAAATCCTTTAGATTCCTTGAATTCTTGCACCTAGACTATTGCCCGAGGCTGATCCATGTCCTCCCTTTTTCTGTCCACATGGCCACCTTGCCTAGTTTGGAGACACTTGAGGTAGTGTGTTGTGGCGATCTAAGGGAGGTCTTCCCATTGGACCCTAAGCGCCAAGAGAAGCATGAGCTTATAAAATTTCCTGAGCTGAGACGGATTCACCTGTACGAGCTCCCCGTGCTGCAGCACATATGTGGAAGCAGGATGTTTGCACCCAAACTGGAGACCGTCAAGATCAGAGGCTGCTGGAGCCTCAGGCGCCTACCAACTGTCAGCGGAAACACCACGAACCGGCCCAAGGTGGATTGTGAGAAGGATTGGTGGGACAACCTAGAGTGGGACGGCGTAGAGATGAACCACCACCCTTCTCTCTACGAGCCGACCCACTCCCGATACTACAAGAAGTCCCACCTGCCGAGAGGCACCGTTCTTAGGTGAGATATATATATGTGACTTCGTCTCTTCTGTAGTTAATAACTCAGCATACTCGTCTTCAACTCAACTTTACTATCCTATATGTACCACAATTGTTGTTCTAGTACGGTATGCATGTATTGTGAATCAATCATCTCACTGATAATTTCGTTATGCTGCATTGCAGGTAATCAGTCCCTTCCATGAGTCGACTGCTACCCCAAGCATCGATCCGGCCGGTGGTGTTACCTGCATAGCTGTTGTTGCCTTGTTTGCAGTTTATGGTTGTGTGTTGCTTTCCCTACATCATGCTTCTTGATTGGTCTCTGTGTGCGCTCCGCATCTGCATTGCCATTGTGTGGCTCGGCAAGCGCGTCGACATGGCTTGCAGTTTGATTTGATATGGATTGGATTGGTTTTGTTGGTTCAAAGTTCAAACTAAGCATGTATCGTCCAGTTGGATAGATGATGCATAGTGCTAGCTTTGAGCAAGAGAAAAATAAATAAGAGGGGGCATTCAGCTTGGGCAGCATGAGAAACCTGCATGTTCATGCTGCTACTATGCTCTCCCTGTGTGTGTTTGGTGTGTGATTTGTCTGCTATAGGCTGACTGCTGTATTAAAAATCTATTCCTCTGACTTGGTGTATGATTTGTCAGCTATGTGTTGACTGCTGTATTAATAATATACATGATGATTGTTTGTGCGTGTCATATAAATATCTGTTGCTTCAGGTTTCTGTCATCTGGCAGGAACTTGCGTGCTTAGATTTTCATGTCAAATTGTTGCTATCAGCTACATAAATTTTCTGGAAAACGTTGTCTCGAGGCAAATGCACATTCATATCTTTCTGATTGATGTTAGAAACCAATTAGCTGAACTGCAAGCGACTACAAACATCGAAGGTCTTGAGCTTGTCTAGCGAATTTTGCTTAGGCAACTCTGAATTGGCAAAATAAAACTGGGTACCACTACTATCAGGACATCATTTTTCTAGTAGGAGGTACTCGATTACATTTTCTGTGAAATTTGATGAGTTTGAGGGTAAACAACAAAATACTTCAAGAATTGGTCCTACCTCCGGACCTAGGAATTGGATGATTCTATTGTACGAATAATAATTGAATATAAAATAAATAAAATCACAACTCCTCCAATATCTCAGTTTGTAACTTATCAACATGTTCAAATTCTATAGAAATCACAATATCTCGTTTAGTATGTTGTGTGTCAAATAAGAAAAAAAATCTGAAATCATCCATTTGAGTATTTGACATCAGAGTTATTGTTCGCGAAGACGCTCCCTCCCGCGTCGCTCCCGTGAGCGACCCGGGGGGGGGGAGGGGGACCCTAGGCCCTTCTCAGGCCGCCGCCCCCTCCTCCCCTCCCCTCACAGCCGCCGGTGCGCGCTGGCGGGTGAAGCCTGGCTGGCGGCAGCGGCGGCGGGGCCTCTTCTCACTCTCCTCGGCGGCGGGTCGCGCGGGAAGGCCGGGCTGGGCGGAGCGGCACGTTGGTGCGGGGCGTGGTGGCGTGGAAGCGGGCGGCGGTGGCAGGGGTCGCGGCAGCTGGTCTTCGGCGTGGAGGGCTACAAGGCTGGGCGTGGATGGTGGCTCGCCCCGCGTGGCCCTGGCTACTCTCATCTGGCATCGATGGCGGGTTGGGCGGGGATGCTCGGCGTCCTCTGCTGGGGGGCGGCGGCAGAGCCCAGCGGCTCGGCCCTTGGACAGGGGGAGGTGCGGTTATGCCGGCGGTGGCCGGCAGGGAGGTGCCCGGCTAGCCCGTTCCCTTGCAGCTCTTGCTGGCCTAGATCTGGGGCCCCTTGGGCCCAATCTGGGTTTGGGGCGGGCCTAGCGCGGGGCGGTCTCTCGCTGGAGGTGATGCGGCGGGGGTGGGGCGCGTAGGAGGGTGGTGACGGCTACGGTGGCGCTGCTGCAGCGTGGCGGCGGGGTCTTTACGGGCCTTCTGAGGCTCGGCCGGGCCGAGTGCCTGGTATGCCCCTGCGGCCATGTCCGGACGGCAATCGCCATTGGCGGTGGAGGTCGAGCTCCTCCGCGCGGCCGTGCTGTTACCACCAACCTGGGTCGGCCAGCCCTAGGATGGGTTTGGGCGGACATGGCTCCGGAAGGCGACTTGTGTTCTTCGGCAGGCGGCGTTCCGACGGTGTTCTGGATGGCGGCAGGGCGAGGGCGCTGCTGCTTGGCGGCGGTGGTGGCCGAGACGAGCTTGGCCGGCGGCTCCAACCCTAGGTTGGGTTTGGGCGGACTGGGTTGCTCTCTGGTCGCTTCCATGGTTGGTTTAGGGTACGCCTCGAGACAGGAGGAGCGGCGATGCCAATGCGTCTGCTGCAGTGTGGTGGCGGGGGCTTCACGAGCCCGAGCTGGGCTCGGCCGAGCCTTGTTGGCCTGGTATGCTCCCGCTGCTGCGTCCGGTCTGCTATCGCCCTGGCGGTGGAGGTCTCTCCCTCCCACGAGGCAGCAACGCCGCTGTTCCTTGTCTTCGGAGGGTCCCTCGCGCCGGCCAACCTCATGGTGTTTTCCATGGCGAGACTCCGATGATGACGGCGAGACCGTTTTGGCGCATGTTGGTGGTCGGCTTGTTGGTGGAGTGCCAGGATTGACTGGGGTTTGGGTTTTGGGGGGTCGGGAGAAATTCTTGTCGGCTAGGCTGGCTCTGGCGTGGCGACATCTGCGGGTGCCGCCTTCCTTCTTGAAGGGCATCGGATGTACCCTCCTCTCACTCCCCGGTGTGTACCGGGAGAAATCCTAGGAGTAGTCCGGGCAGCAGCGTCGTCATCGTCGTCCCCCTTCTTGAAGGTGATGCTTGGTACACGGCAATTCATCGGCATAGGAGCATGGTGGGACTTTCTCGGAGGGCGCAACGGTCGCGCGTCTTCGTCGGTGGTCGACCCGATGTTGTCGTGCATTTCTTTCTTTTTTCTTCTTTTGTATGTTTTCTTGGGCTTTTTCTTGTGCTGTTTAGGCCCCAGCAGTGTTTGGTCCTTCCTTTGGGCGTTGTGCCGTCTAGCCCACCAGCGGTCTCACCTGTGTGCTTTATTTATAAAGCGAGGCGAAAGCCTATTTCGAGAAGTATTTGACAGTGAATCGGGTAGGGTCTCGATTTATTTTGTTTGAGTCATAGCTTGCCGTATCTAGTATTTGGCCACCAAAAGCTCAGGTCAGATTCTAGCCGATGTTGTTGAAAATAAATTATAGGGAGAATGAGGCACATGCATGCCAAATAAAAATCTAAATATTTTTTGCGAAAACGCAAAACCCTTGCGTTTCGATACATTGATAGACAAAGAAGATTCATGTACAGGTCCGCATAAGCGGAAGAACACCCATGCTGTACAACTCAACCCAAGACATCTAGACTAAGGGAATAGTTGGCGCAGCCCCCGAGCTCCAGCCTTCGCCCATGCCTTAGCTTCTGCTTTGATCGTGTCCACGAGGGGAGCCACCGAAGGGCACACGCTATTGAAGATAACTGCGTTCCTGTGCTTCCAAATGCACCAAAAGCCCTCTCCGCATTGGCCCTAACCCTCCCGAGCCGCCCCCAGGCGACTCCGGCGGCTCCGGGGGCCTTCTCTCCATCTTTCCCTAAGAACCCTCCCCCAACCCTCTCCGCAGCGGCCGCTGCTGCTGCCGGCTCCAGCGACGGTGGCGGCACCCCGTCCATATAAGACGGGGGCATGAGAGGGGTCTATGGCGGCGTTCACATGGGGAAGGTGCAGTGCTGGCTGTGGGCTTGGTGCGGCGCGGCCGTCTTGGCCGGGGCCTGAGGTTCTCCGGCGACCGACGAGGGGATGGAGGCTTGCCACCGTCGGGAGTGAGGTTGTGGCCTAGCCACGCCGATCTCCTGCGGTTTTTGCCCTCTCCTCCTATGTTGGTGCTGCATAGAGAAGACGAGCGGCGTGGGGGCCTGCTCGTTTGCTGAATAAAGGCGGCGGTCCTAGAACTCCTCTCACCCCAAGACGAGGATCTACTTGTTGCTTTACCTCCCTGATTTGGTCGGAGTGGCGAGTTATGGAAGGCTTCGCTGGCGAACTCCCATGGGCGAATAATGCCTGGAGATTGCCAGATTGGAGGGATTCGATCATACACACCCATGTTTTACTCTGACCGTTTGGGTTCATAGGGAGCACTTGGAAGCTCTATTGGCTGTTAATATCACGAGGCATGTTTCTCGTTCCATGGTGCTGATGGAGAATGTCATGGAGATAGATATCTGAGGACTGACAATGGTGGTTCGAGTCTGGGTGGTGATGAGGAATTGGCTTGGTGACTCGTGACTTGAAGCAGTGGTATGCAAGTGGAGGCGACCGCACATGAGAGGTTCATAGTCCTACCTTTCAGGGTGAAAACCCAGGGTCTGGCATTAATTGGTTGTGCCTGGCAATGGCCTTGTTGAAGGTATTATTTTGAGAGTGTGGACTTTCTTCAGGGTAAAAACCTAAGATCTATGATCGGGCGATGACGGTGTTTGTGCATTGTTCCCTTTTTGGAGGCATCGCTTTTGGAGAAGCTTCCTACTTGGTACACATTCAGCTGTTTATTTCAGCCTTCCTTTTAATTAACTTTGTCTCTACCGAACTTGCATGACAATTTATCCATCTCTAGGCATATGAAGTCAACCGCTCTAAATGAGCACCCTTTTCCTTTAACCAGGCTGCTCAATCTGCCTAACCATTCTAATATTCGATGCGTACCCAATCTGCAGATGTGGTAAAGTCAACTAATGAAGCATCCTCGAAAAAGATATGATGAAAATGGAATTGTAGTTCATAGTGACAAGACGTTAATTATGCATCTTTAATTAATACACTAATGAAAATGGATGCTCATAGATGATTCCCATGATGTAAGGATCACAACATATTCCTCTATGAAGATGGAATATATGGGATAATCAAAGCACAAGTCATGGTTACAGTACGTGGTTCGGTTAGAACTTAGAAGTCATGTCTGAAACTTTTTACAAGCTTGTCTTCATCCTCCTCGACCGGTTCCCAAATGAATCTACATCGTACCGATTTGATTTTGCTTTTTTTGTATGTACCACATTTTTTTAGGATTCGATACGCTTTAACCAATCTTTAGCGAACCAGATGTTACCAAGCTTTATTCATAGCTCAAAAGAGTAGTATATATATATGTACTAATTTATTAGTTGACATTTTGCCGAATCTTCAAACATGGTTCAAATTGTTTTGATCTTGTGTTGCGTTCTCATTAGCCATGTGAAAAAAATATAATGGATATATGAACCAGTTGAAAATCCTAGAAGAATGACGGAAAAAATAGACAGTTGAGGAAAATTGAATAAAGAAGAGAGAAATTACACCACCTAGTAAAGCCTAGAAAATATAAAAAGGAAAATAGTAAAAAGAGAGAGTAAAAGAATATAAAACAAACTTGTAGCTCTCTTCATGAATGGTACCAATAAACGCGAATAGCCACTACTAGAATGGCCTTTTAAGTTTTAATGTGTGTTTTGATACTCCCTCTGACTGCAAACCTCGATTGTTTTGGATTGGTTATTCTTTTTAGTGTAATCGTCATTAATTCTACAGTAAGTCAAACAAACATCATGAGATTGCTACTCCCTCCGTTCACAATTAGATTGCATTCTGGTTTAGTCAAAATCAAACCTTTTGAAGTTTGACCAAATATTTAGTACCTACGATATAAAATTATAGTATTGGAATACTTGTAAGTTATATTTTCATAATATATGCATTTGGAATAATGAATGTTAATATATTTTTCTACTCCCTCCGTCTCAAAATAGTTGTTTCAAATTTGTCAAAATATGGATGAATCTAAACACTATTTACTATATAGACATCTATTTTGAGACGAAGGGAGTATATTTTGAATCAACATCGTACCGATTTGATTTTGCTTTTTCGTATGTACCGCATATTTTTTAGGATTCGATATGCTTTACCCGATCTTTAGCGAACCATATGTTACCAAGCTTTATTGATAGCTCAAAAGAGTAGTATATATATATACTAATTTATGTTTTGACATTTTTTTACTAATCTTCAAAAAATGGTTCCAATTGTTTTGATGTTGTGTTGCGTTCTCATTAGCCAGGTGAAAAAAAGATAAATAATATATGAACCAGTTGAAAATCCAAGAAGAATGACGGAAAAAACAACTAGACAGCTAGGAAAAATATTGGCGAGAAAAATTGAATAAAGAAGAGAGAAACTACACCACCCAGTAAAGCCTGGAAAATATAAAAAGGAAAATATAGTAAAAAGAGAGAGTAAAACGATAGAAAACAAACTTGTAGCTTTCTTCATGAATGGTACCACTAAAGCGCGAATAGCGACTACTAGAATGGTCTTTTAGTGTGTGTTTTGCTACTCCCTCCGACTACAAACCTCGATTGTTTTGGATTGGTCATTCTTTTTAGTGTAACCATCATTGATTCTATGAGTCAAAGAAACCATATCATGAGATTGGTACTACCATTATCTATAATCAACATAAAATTGCAATATATATTAATTTCTATTTGGTAAAGCAATCTCAGTTTCATTACAAATGTTAATTGGAGTATCGTCTTGATGATTGCGTCAACGTCCAAAACAACCGACTACATATGTGATAAGATTGAGTAGCTTCATGCGTGGCACATGTTCAACTGTGAGTTCAACCTTTTTATTTGTTTTATAACTTTCTTGTTACTCCATCCGTCCGGGTTTATTGGGCTAACACGCAGTCTAAAAAATATATTTGACTACAATTTTGACCAAATATGAATCATATGTTAGCCTGCGTGTTAGACCAATTAACCCGGACGAAGGGAGTACTCTCTTAGATCCATACCAAATCCACGACACTTATGAACTTCGCATTAAATTCACTGATTCCTCTTGGAGTAAGAAGGACGAGGTACGGCGACTTGATTTTGATTGTGTTCCACTGATTCCTCTTGGAAAGCAGATCGAAGCAACTTCGACTTCAGTAGGTACGCGCAGTCTCAGCTGGCCTAATCAGCTCTGTCAAGTTACTCGTCAAAGTCACACAGAGTATTTCTTAAACTTGCAGTTCCAATATATCACACCTTTGACTTTTGATTTTGCTTCACGGTTGAGAATGGACCAATAGAGCATTATCAACGAATCTTAATTCGACTACAAGTAGTACTCTGAAATGTTTATCGTCATATCTCTGAAATGCCACAATAATAGATTTGGTCAAACACCCCTTGATCATCCTGTCGGTTTTTTTTTAGGTTGTTTGTCATGTCACTTCTGATTAACTGTGTGGAGCCGCTCGTATTCCGAAATCATGTTTAATGTCCGGTCCAAAATATATCTCGCATATTAGGTTTTTGTAGAGGATCTATTTGACATTTATTTTTCAAGTTTTATCATTATTTGCAGTGACAGTTCAGCCTTCCGTATACATGGACCCCATGATAGTATGATACCTCACCATGACTAGTCTTAAGATTGTAGACTAATGCCAACAAAACTAATGCTTAATGTTATAAATTTGTCTATAAAAAATGTACTTCTATCTCCCAAATTCACGTTAAAGTAGAAAATGTTTCCCTCTCATCACACGGGAATCAAGTGCAATAACATTCAACACATGGTTTTCTCATTTTCTACGTGCACTTACCTCATTATAGGTGGAGAAATTAAAACAGAGAGGTGATATTTGCACGATTCCAATGCACTTTTCTACTCAATTCTATATTTTCTAAATGATGCCCACTTATTTGTGGACGGAGGGAGCAATATGCATGGTATGCCCCGACCCCCTATCTCAGATGGTAAAAAATTTAATCACCATGGATGATAGTTTGACCTGGAGTATTCATTTCACCCGTGAAACGTTCAGTTTCTCTAGAGTTGGGATATGTTGCATAGACATAGGCTCAATTCACAAAGGAGCAAAAAATGATTATATCGCGTTAATTTTTTTTAAGAGGGGTCATTTTGTCTACAATTTCTAACCGGGTCAGAATTGTTAGTTTTTACCATAGTCCCCGACCTTTTTGTTGGAAGAGTGTTCCACTATCTTCATTGTGCCGTCACTCATTGAAGTCTAGCAAAAACATAGGAATATAAGGCAAGAACTTAATGTATTTTCAATGAGGCACTCCCTTCGATCCAAACTACTTGTTACAATTTTAGGCAAAATTTTCCTAAATCTAACTAGGTTCGGTGAACCCAGGACAAGTATTTTGGATCAGAGAGAGTATTAAAAGTATTATGCTTTCAACCAATTTTTTTATCATCTTTCAAAGTCTAACATTGAGTATTTTAATATTCAAGGTATAACCCCCACAACAAATTACACACATTAAACATAAAATCCAAGTTTCAGCTAATTTTATACGGCTTTCAAGCTTTCTTTTACTCCATCCGTCTTAAATTAGTTGCCTCAGATTTATCTAGATACAGATACGGATGGAGGGAGTAAAATAAAAATAAACCAACATTTGTTCTTCAAATAGAGGGGAGATTTCGCTATGTACAACACTTGTAGAACTACTTCTTTTTACTAGGAGAGAGAAATGATTAATACTGCTCAGATCACCTTTTATACTCTGCGGTTCTGAAGAGTCCCTACATGCATGATGTTTTTTTTAGAAGAGAGAATCCCTGCAGTATGGCATCATGGTGGCCGGTACTGTTGGACCGACCGTTACTACAGTTCAGTACTAGACGTCTCCAGATCGAACCACACACGCCTCCTTCTACTGTTGGAACCGTTGGAGTGATCACTAGCTAGAATTAATACGATCACGTAGGTACACGTCTCTAGCTGCTAGCACGCATGTGGTGGCCACGTATGTATGGATGTATAGTATACGTACGTATAGACAATTGGACAAGTAGATCATTCATGAATGCCCTATACAGTGTACTCTGAATCTGGGATTATATGTACTCCCTCCGACCCATATTAGTTGACTTGAATTTGTCTAGATTCGGATGAATCTAGACATTGTTTAGTATATAGGTTCATTCAAATTTTGACAAATTCACGTCAACTAATATGGATTGGAGGGAGTATTTTAATTTGTGTTAACATGTATGTACAGTGTGGCGCAGTTGCAACAGGGGTGGCTGGCGAGGAGGATCGGATCTGATATATGTGAACATGATCTGATCATCATCATGGCTGACTTGGTCTCGGTCGTGTGCGTCGTCCGTATTATACGGTTGAGATGTTGCGTCGATCAAATCGGAAGGTAAGCAATCATGAGAAGCAGATACATGGTGCGTTTTGTACGTACGTATGAATGTACATGTACATGTACGTATATGCGATCCAATCATATATGCGATGGATCAGTAGCTTCGTCGTGCATAACAACTACGTGGACACCCGAAGATCCATATGAACACAAAGCGAGGGTCGTTGGATTCATTCATGATAGTGTCCGCCGGCCGGCTCACTGTCACGTAGAACCGATGGTATTTCCGTATTTGGGTTTATCATGGATCAGGGTGTAGGTGGAGACTACCCATGGGAGTCCGCTTAGAGCATGCCTACCCAGGACGCCGATTTGGACGCTGAAAATTGATCCAGTCGCATATCAAGGACCTGTTTTTGGCTGGATTTGGGCCAATTTTGGTTCGGACTATCCAGACCGAACCTAGGTTTTCGGGTTCGTCCTGGTTACGCCGAACTCAGCGAATTCGGCAAAAAAAATAGAAGCGGCGCGTGGACCCGCCGAGTCAGTGACGAAAGCCGAGTCTTCGTCATCCTCGAAACCACGCGGCGACCGCCGGACATTAACTGCCCGTCGCGTCGGCAACGCGTCGCCGATTTACGGCGTCACCGTCGCTGCATCGGCTCCCGCGACGGACCGGCGGGCACTAAATTCCCGTTGTTTCCCCTTTTCCCGCGCTCACCGCTACACCTCTCCCGCCCTCGCCGCCCGTCCCGGCCTTTATAAGCCGTACCCCTCGCCGGATTTTCCCACACCCTCACTCACTCACTCTCCCCTCCCCTCCGGCGAACTTTCCCCCTCTCACTCACCAGCCATGGCCGAGAGATATCCGCCTATATTCGCCCAACTTAATGAAATTCGCCCATCTTTAATGAATTTTGGCCGAACTTGGGAACTCGACATGGGGACGCGGGTGAGAAACTGAGCGTACCCAAGGCCGAAAACTCGTTACGTTCAGCCAAAAAAAATCCGATTTTCGGTCTAGGTACGCCCAACGAGTGGAGATGCTCTTATTCCCGCACAGTTCCCCACGTTCTAAGAGGGTGTCTCACGGCAGCCCAAGAAAGTTACCTGGTGTCCTTTGTCCTACATATGTCTACGTATGTCCCGTAAATGAGTCAATGCAATTGTTGTTTGCATAGTGTTGATAACATGGATGTATAGTGTGACGCAGTTGCAAAACGAGGATCGGATCAGATATATGTGAACATGATCTGATCATCATCATCATCATCATGCATGGCTGCCTTGGTCTCGGTCGTGTGCGTCGACCATATTATATGGATGAAAGTATGAAACGTTGTGTCGATCAAATCGGAAGGTATGAAATCATGAGAAGCAGATACATACATGGTGCGTTTTGTACGTACGCATGTATGTACGTGTGCGTGTACGTATGTGCAGTCCAATCATATATGCGATGGATCTATAGCTTCGTCGTGCATAACAAAACTACGTGGACGCACGTAGTGTTAGCCCCCTACAGTAGCTACACACTCTCAACACACACACACTCAACTGAGAATGAACGAGAGAACGGACACAAGTAGTTTTGTGCAGCGGAAGCTTGCTGCGTTTCTTTCTTCACTACTTGGTATGCTGAAATGATACAAAGGATGTTCTATTTATACTACTAGTGAGTTAGTAAACCAGCTCACATACTACTCTCTTCAAGGTGTGAACACTTGACCTTGAAGTCTAGGAAATGCAGCCGCACTTATCCCTGCATCCTATCCTGACATGTTATCCTGACATGCTGCTTTTTATCATGACTACTGCTGCATGCTATCCTCTGAACTCAGCTGAGATTCTTGACTTTCTAGTGATGCAATGTTCACGTTCACACCCCATGCATGTGAGCATGTGTGCATTATTTTTGTGGCTAAGCAACCTAAATTAAGCAACAATTCTCCCCCTAATTTAGTTGCTCTTGACATCGATGATGCCGATTCTCTCTCGCAGACTCTGGAACTGAATGCGACCGAGTGCCTTAGTCAGGATGTCTGCCTTCTGGTAACTAGTCCCGATGAAATCCACGACAATGGAGCCATTTTCCACACAGTCACGGATGAAGTGGTAGCGCAGATCAATGTGCTTGCTGCGATCATGGAGAACCGGGTTCTTGCACAGCGAGATCGCAGATTTGTTGTCGATGAACAATTTGACTGGCGCAGCTTCTTGGTTTAGTAGCTCGCTGAAGAGACGGGCAAGCCAAATTCCTTGGCACGCCGCCGTCGCTGCCGCTATGTACTCCGCCTCGCACGAAGAAGTGGCGACAACCTTCTGCTTCTGAGATTGCCAGCTTACTGGACTGTCCCCGAGGAAGAACAGCACGCCAGAGGTGCTCTTCCTGGAATCCACGTCGCCGGCGTGATCGGAGTCGCTGAAACCGATCAATGTCTTGCCGTCACCGCGGCGGTACACACACCCGTGGTTTAGTGTACCGGCTATGTATCGAAGAAGATGCTTCACTACTGCAAGGTGATCGCCTGCCGGCGCCTCCATGAACCTGCTCAAGAAGCCCACATCGAACGCAATGTCCGGGCGGGTATGAACCAGGTACCTGAGGCTGCCGATGACACTGCGATAGAACGTTGCATCCACCGGCGTCTCCTTGCTCTCCTTGCTCAGTTGGCATCGTGCTTCCATGGGCGTGTGCGCGGCGTTGCAGCTTGCCATGCCCGCCTTGTCGAGCAGTTTGCTCGCGTACGCAGCCTGTGTGATCGTGGTGCGCCCACGCTCCTGTTTTACCTCTAGGCCGAGGTAGTATCGGAGCAAGCCGAGGTCACTCATGGAGAACAACCGTTTCATCTCCTCCTTGAAATGGTGCACTTCTCGCTGCTCAGCACCGGTGATCACCAGGTCGTCGACATAGACCCCGACAATCAACAGCGCATTCCCAGTTCCTCGTGCGTACACGCCGTGTTCCGTGACACTGCGCGTGAAGCCGAGCGAAGCTAGACTTGCATCCAGTTTGGCGTTCCATGCCCTTGGTGCTTGTCTTAACCCATACAGGGCCTTGTGGAGCTTGTAGACGCCGTGTTCGTGTCCATCGGTGATGAACCCTGGTGGCTGGGACACGTAGACCTCCTCCTCGAGATCTCCATTTAGGAACGCGGATTTAACATCCATGTGATGAACCTCCCAGCCACTGTGTGCCGCCAGAGCAAAGATGAGCCGCACAGACTCGAGCCTTGCCACTGGCGCGAATACCTCCTCGAAGTCCACACCTTGACGCTGCACATAGCCCTTTGCAACAAGTCGGGCCTTGTGCTTGACGATGTGCCCATGCTCATTTTTCTTCGCCTTAAACACCCATTTGAGGCCGATCGCACGGTGGCCTGGAGGTAGAGAGGTGAGAGTCCATGTGTTGTTGTCATCGATGGACTGAAGCTCGTCTAACATTGCGTGGCGCCAATAGTCCTCGCGTTCGGCCTCACCAAACGATGTCGGTTCTTCTCCAGCCACGAGATGCAACACCTCGTCGTCGAAGAACTGCTCCGCTAGTTGCGGTGTACCGGCAGGAGCTCCAAGCAGGTCATCGACGAGCCGAAACCGGTGTGGTGTGGTGGCGCTGTCTTGGGCGTCGAAGAGAGCTGATTGCGCTGACGGGGGCGTCACGAACCGCACCTGAGTGGAGCCAGATGGGGGAATCTCAACATCATTGCTAGGCGTCGTTGTCGGGAGCTTTTGCCGTGCTGGAGATGGTGTGCCTGAAGGCGTGACGGCGACACGACTGCTTGCGGGAGTTGTGTCTCGGGAACGAGTCGTGGTCGATGTGGCCGCATGCATGACGTGGACGGGGTATTCCACCGTGAAGGAGCTGCTTGCCGGGCCTCCCCGGGCGCCTCCCAGTTCCACCGTGCCTCTTCATCAAAGATGACGTCGCGTGACACGTGTAGGCGCTTGGAGACAGGATCGTACATCCTGTACGCCTTAGAACCTGTCTCATAGCCGATGAAGACCATGGGGGTGCTCCTGTCATCGAGCTTCTGCAGGTGCGGGCGCGCCACCTTGACGTGTCCAACGCAGCCAAAGACACGGAGGAAGCGCACGTCCGGCTTCTTGCCGTGCCACGCTTCATAGGGCGTCATGCCGTCGACGCTCCTCGTGAAGCACCGATTGAGGATGAACACTGCCGTGAGTACCGCCTCTCCCCAAAACAGGTCCGGCACTCGTTTAGCCTTGAGCATGCTGCGTGCCATGCCCAACACTGTCTGGTTCCGCCGCTCGACGATGCCATTCTGTTGCGGCGTGTATGGCGCAGTGAGGTGACGTTGCACGCCACTCTCGGCGCAGTGCTCGTAGAAAGTGGCCGACGTGAACTTGCCGCCGATCGGTCGCGCACACACGCAGCTTGCCGTGACTCCACCTCACCGCTGTCACCGAACTTGACGATGGCGCGTACAGCCTCGTCTTTGGATGCCAAAAGCTCCACCCACATGTACCTGCTGCGATCGTCAATCAGCAGCAATATGTAGCGTCGGCCTCCTGGCGTCGGCGGCGTGATCGGGCCGCACAAGTCCCTGTGTACGAGCTCAAGCGGCTTCTGGGCCCTATAGCGCTTACGTGGAAGCGGCGCCGCTTCTTCCCGGCAAACGCCGCCTCAGCTCGTCGGCATGCTCGATGTGCGGAAGACCACGCACCAAGCCTCCACGAGCCATCTTCTGCAGGCCATCGAAGTGTAGGTGCCCGAGCCGCGCATGCCAACGCCAGGCATCGGACACATGACCCATGGCGAGGCACACTGGACGTACAGGTGTGAACCAAAGTTTGTACTGGCGTAGGCGGCGTTGTACCTTCATCAGCAGGCGATTTCGCTGGTCTCGTACGCTGAGGATTCCACGACATATGTGGATGTCATACCAGCTCTCGTCGAGCTGGCCGAGGCTCACGACGCTGCTCTTGAGCGCCAGGATGAAGAAGACCTTGGTGAAGGCGCGGTGATCTCCCCCGTCGATGGCAAACACGACGGTGCCACGCCCGTGGATATCCACCACTGAGCTGTCCGCGAAACGCACCTTGCCGGTGACCGAACGGTCCAACTCAGCAAAGGCATCGACGGAGCCTGTCATGTGGTTCGTTGCACCAGTGTCGAGGAACCATACCTCGCCACCTTGGTCATCGCCGTGGGCAGGGGTGACAATGGCCCTTTCCTCGTTGAGGAACACTTGACCACCGGTGCATGCCATGGTGTTCTCGGGGCGTTCGAACACCTCCTCAACACAAGCCATCATTAGTCCAGGGCCTTCATCTTCCTCGGCCTGGACAAGATTGGCAGCGGCCGACGGTCCTGCCGCCGCCGCTTCATCCCGCTGCTTCTTGCGGCATTCATGGGCCCAGTGGCCCTTTTTCCCGCAGTACCGGCAGTTGTTCCTGCCGATGTTGTTGTCGTAACCTTGCGTCGGCGCGGCCTGCTGCTGAGGCTTCCCGCCCTTTCGCCCACTTCCGAGACGGCCATTGCCAGGGCCATCCCCTTTGCCGCTTGTTCTGCCTCCACGCGGTTGTTTCTTTCGCGCCTCCCACTGCTCCTCAGTGAGTAGGAGCTGGCCGCTGGATCTGCCTCCTTGATCACCGTCCAGCCGTTCCTCAACGGCTCGGAGATGGCCAACAACCTCCTCGACAGTGAGCTTTGCTGGGTCGAGGAGTGTCTCGATGGAGAAGGCAATTTGCACGAAGCGTGTAGGTACAACAGAGAGGAATTTTCTCACAACCTTCTCTTCGTCGACCGAGTCGCCGAGAGAGCGCAGGGCGGACGCGATGTTGGAGATGCGCATCGCGAACTCGTCGATCCGCTCATTGGCCTTGAACGTGACGGTCTCGAACTCAGTTCGGAGCCGACACACACGCGAGTCGCGCACACGATCGTTCCCCTGGTACTGGAGGCGGATTGCCTCCTAGGCCGCCTTGGCGCTCCCCTTCCCCACGAGCATGCAGTGCATGTCCGATGGGGTAGAGCGGAGCAGCGCCGCCAACGCCTGCTTGTCCTCCCTGCGAGGTACGGTCTCATCCTCGATCGCTTCCCAGAGCGATGCCGCCTGGAGGTTCACCTCCACCACCATCGCCCAGTTGGTGTAGTTGGAGCGCGTCAACATCGGGAAGGAGAGGTTGGTGCCGCTGCCTCCTCCGGTCTCGCGCACCACTTGTTGCACGACAATCTCACCGCCATTGCGCCGCACCCTGCTGCGCCCACGGCTCGGCGATCGTCGTCGCTGCCCGGGCGAAGGTGTCGTGGATTGGCATGGCGGTGGTGTGCCGTTATTGCCTCTCCCATTGCCTTGCGACATGGCTACTAACTTGGCTCTGATACCAATTGTTAGCCCCCTACAGTAGCTACACACTCTCAACACACACACACTCAACTAACAATGAATGAGAGAACGGACACAAGTAGTTTTGTGCAGCGAAAGCTTGCTGCGTTTCTTTCTTCACTACTTGGTGTGCTGAAATGATACAAAGGATGTCCTATTTATACTACTAGTGAGCTAGTAAACCAGCTCACATACTACTCTCTTCAAGGTGTGAACACTTGACCTTGAAGTCCAGGAAATGCAGCCGCACTTATCCCTGCATCCTATCCTGACATGTTATCCTGACCTGCTGCTTTTTATCCTGACTACTGCTGCATGCTATCCTCTGAACTCAGCTGAGATTCTTGACTTTCTAGTGATGCAATGTCTCACGTTCACACCCCATGCATGTGAGCATGTGTGTATTATTTTTATGGCTAAGCAACCTAAATTAAGCAACACGTAGATCCATATGAACACAAAGCGAGGGTCGTTGGGTAGGGTTCATGCATGATACGTGTCCGGCCCGCTCAATGTCACGTAGAACCGAGGGTATTTGGGTTTATCATGGATCAGGTTGCAGGTGGGAACTATCCGCGAAAGGCCCGCTTATTTTCTCACAGTCTCACATATTTCAAGAGGACGTCTCGTTAGAAGCCTAAGAAAGTTATACGGGTGTCCTTTGTCCTACATATTCCACGTATGCCTGCAAATGAGTCAATGCAATTGTTGTTTGCATAGTGTTGATAAAAAGAATCAATAAGCATGCAATCAAAATAATACTCCCCTCGATCCAAACTACTTGACTCAAATTGTCAAGATACGTATGAATCTAATATTAAAGCATGTCTAGATATAATCAAATCTAGATAAATCTAAATCAAGTATATCAACGTTCATGTACCAAAGAGTCAACAAGCATGACGCGATAAAAAATCAGTAAGCATGATACAATCAAGTAGGTACGTGCAAGAGAGGAAACACTCCAATTTGCATCTGCTGTTCTCAACTTGGGATAATACCAAATCTTTATCTGAACATTAATTATATAAAATACCAATTCTTTCTCTGTACATCAATCAGCTTTTTTCCTAGCATTCGGAATAAAAAAGAAAGATTTTTTTCCTAGTGGGTACTCTACGCTATGGATTGGAGCTTTGTCCACAATTTAGGTTCACCTGGGAAGAAGAAAGGAAGCAAAGCAACTATACGACACCCACCCTAGGCCTTATTTTTTTACAGAATGCGTCCCCGACTAATAGCCCAAGAGGGTTACATGAGAGCCAAGACAATCATATAGGCTGAGTCCTACAGAAAGCAGTTGATCGGTGCATGCTTTTGTCAGGTTCTCGTGTAAAGTACTGCGGCGCCGAATTATTACCAGATCAATTGACCTCAACAGATGAGAGCCTATGTTTTTCATGGGTGTCCCACGTAACGTCTTATGACCCTCTTCTTTTCAGCTTCTTAGCTAGCTTCTTCTAAAAGCTACCCTCGACCAGCTTCTCCTAGAATCTCATCTGCCAAAATCGTTTATACTTTTAAATTGACATTGAAACTATTAGTTAAGAAGTTTGAATAAATTTTAAAGATGAGATTCTGGGAGAAGCTGGTCGAGGGTAGCTTCTAGGAGAAGCTAACCAAAAAGCTGAAAAGAAGGGCCATGTAGGCTTGGGTAGTGGGTTCCGTGGGCAGCCCACTCCCACTTGCACCCTGAATCATAGATCGACCGCCCGACGAATTGGAGGGGCAAATTGGCGAAATGCTATTTATCGCTCAGAGCATGTCCGTTTATAGGGCACTCTCAAGCGGGCGCCCCGTTGGGCCTGTCCATTTAATGTTTAATATTTTTTTAGTGTTTTTTTCTAGTTCCTTTTATTTTCTATTTCTTTTTGTTTCTATGTGTTTTTGGACATTTTTAAAATATGAACAATTTTTAGATATGAACATTATTTGAGTTCAATAGTTTTTGAATTTGAACAGTTTTTGAATTTGCACAGTTTTATAATATGAACAATTTTGGAATTTGAATATTTTAAATATTTGCGAAAACTATTCAAACTTTAAAAGTGTTTAAATTTGAAATATGTTCAAATTCAAAAAAAACTAAAAGCAGTGCACTTGTTAGTTTGGGCTGGTTTGGGGCAGCCCACGAGGAGTAAAGCTACGTGCGGAAGGAGCATAGCGCACGCGTCAGGCAGAAAATAGCAGCCCCGGCAGATTGGGTCTGAAGTTCTGGGGCAAGCATCACCGCAGAGCTTGGGCGCGATGGCCGACTCGCTAGCTTAGCAGTAAGGGCCCACTTGGCCCTCTAGATGGGTGCACCTGAGATCGCCCTCGCGGCAACACTCCCGGCAACGCTATATCCAGGTTCGCGCGTTCTTCTGTCGCGGAGCAGCTGGTGAAGATCCGTTGTGGCCAGAGAGGGCCCATGAGGCCGCGTGTTGCCTAGCTCGATCGGACCCATGGGAATCCTTAGAGCATCTCCACAGGGAGACCCAAACAGACGACCCAAACAGACGACCTAAACGGTTCAAGTTTGTCCGTTTGGATCGAGACACCAACACTTTTGGGTCATGGTTCGGTCTGTCTGGCCACCCACGTCCAGCAGCGTGATCCAAACAAACGAAATCGGACATGCTAGCCCAAAAGAGAGGAGAGAGAAGAAGGCCCATCATGTGACTGTAATTGGGACAGTCTGCTACAAAACCGAACATGCCAGCATCCACGTCTATACGGGCAGACCTATTCGTGACCCAAATCTGATATCTGGATGGGTCGATCCGTCCTAAGTCTACCCCGATGGGTCGTCCCGCTAGCCGTCGCGCACGCGTTCGGACACGCTCGGATGGGTTGGGTCAGCCCGGTGGAGATTCCCTTAGGGGCGTCTTTGTATAGGTGGCTCGGAGAACACTCCCTCTGTGGTACTACGAGCGTGACCGACGAGCGTGGCCACTTGCGCATCCCATGCATCATGCGTCGGGGGTCTCCCGCTGGGGAAACACAGCATGGTCTGCTAGGCGGCGAGTGCTTCTCCGGGCCTGGGCAGGGGAAGAAGTGACCTCGATCGGGTTTTCTGGGGACTGCATTTCTCGTGTGGAGAGGCCTTGCAATCCCTCGGGTGACGATGGGCCCCCTCGATGGCGTCGACGACGTCAGGCATCCTCGTCTTGCTCCGTGCCATGGCATCGGGCGGCTTCGGGGGCCACGCTCTGAACGAACCCAAACAAGAGGGTTCTCTCTCTAGCCGCTCATATCTCCATTGTCATCGCTACGGCCACGAGCCTGCAAGCCCTCGACCATGCTTCGGCTTCTCGGCACTGGCATAACCGGCTCGTGGATGAAGAACAATCGTCCCCCTACCTAGCGTGCCAAGTGTCATGTGAGGGAGCATGGACATCAGGGAGACTGCATTCACCCCTTTATTTGCTTAGCAGTGGGCGTCGAGAATGCTCTCGACCCTGGACTCCGGTGAGACACATGAACACAACAATTTTATCCAGGCTTAGGCCGCCTGGAGGCTAACAACCCTATATCCTGCATGTCTGATGATATTGTTTGTGATGGTATAAAGGATGTACAATGGCTTGTTCTCGGGGTCCCTTCAAGGATCTATCCTACCAAGGATCTAAGGTAAGTGATGCCAACCTTTCTTCCGGGAGCCATGAACCTCCTTTTATAGCTCAAGGGGTTACCACAATGGCTCGAGAGACTAGTAACGAGTTATAAAAACGAAAGAGGCCAGCAGTCCATAGGCCGTCTCCATATGTGACGTTTCCTTCTCGCGCCCGGAGGGAAAATGTCATTGGTGACGTTTCCTTCCCAGCGCCAGTTGGTTGCGGGATCCTCCCCGAGGTATCACTGGGCCCTCCCTTCCATGAGGTCAAACTCTTCATCGAGCGCTCCTAGTTATGGCTCACGTCTCCTACTGGTGGCTGAGCAGGCTCCATGGCCCACTCACAGTCGATTAGGGGAGCCCTGGTTTCCCCGGTGTCGATAAATTGCTTTGCCATATGACTTGGACTTGATTGTCCTCTTCTTATAGCCACTACCACATCCCGAAGCTGCGAGGGCGCTGAAGAGAAGGTGGGGGCGTAATTGGACGGGAATGAGAGATACGTGGCAGGGAGGGAGGAGGAGGTCGTGGCCATGGCAACGGCATGCGGTTGGCGACACGTCAAACTGTGGCTTGGCTCACTCTAGGAGTGGGAGATGGCACTGGTGGCGCGGTAGGTCGGACGAAGGCGAATATGACGTGCGAGACAAAGATGGCGGTGGCAGATCGACAGACCGGAGGTGTCAGCAGTGTCGGGAGATAGAGAAGTAGGTAAAAGGTATCCTAATGGCGACCCACTTCAAAATAAGTCTCGGTTTTTTATCTAGATTATGAACATAACATGTACTCTCTCCGTTTAGAAAGAAATATAAGATGTTTTAGATTTATGAAGGAGATGTATCTACATTTTAGTGTCTAGATTCATTTGAACCTATACACTAAAATGTGTCTAGATACATCTCCTTCACAAACCTAAAACATCTTATATTTCTAAACGGAGGGAGTAGTATATAGTATGTATTCCTTCCGTCCAGAAATAACTAACTTAAATTTGTCTAGATTTAAATAGGTATAGACGGATTTTATTAGTATATAGATGAGTTATTTCTGGACGAGGGAGTACCTAGGTCAGCCTTAGTTGTACTTTCTGTTTTGTGTAAGATGATACAGGAGTTATACTGACAAAATTTTACACCAGTCCTTATATGTTCGATTTTTTTTAGCCATCAGATTGCGCCCGCGAGGGTTCCACCTTCCGCCGCCACCGCCGCCGTTCCCCAAGCTCTTCCAGCTCCTCCGCCGCCGTCTCGCGCGCCACCTCTCCTTTGAGCCCACGGCCCACCGCCCACTGCCACCTTCATGACCCACTGCCACGGCGGCGAGCTTACCGATCCCTTCAACGAGCTGTCGCGACTGCCACGTCGAGGTGAGATGGCGGAAGTGCGAGCGGTCGGCAAACGCCCCCACTGCCACTGGGTATTTCGCCTGGGAAATGCTGTGCTGAGGTCCGGCGATCTCTGCCCTGAGATGTGTGGTCAGGTCAGGCTTATGCCTCAGTTCTGCAGTTGGCCTTTTGCTAAATATAATCCTTGTTTTCGCCTGCAGTTCACAACCTTTTCGTGGCTGGCATGTTTACTGTTTTTATAGGAGCTGCCCATGTTTGTTTCTTAAATTGAGAACAAAGTAACCAAAGTACAGTTGCTTTCCAAGTTTATTATACCTGCTGAATTTTTCATTTCTTTCATTCCATCTGCAAGATGTCTCGACTAATTTGCTAAGAGAAAAATGTTAATAGGCTGATGCACAATCCCTACGACACTCGAAAATGGTTCAGAGCACCAAAACATTTGGCCTGACTTGAGAGTGAGGCTGCACTAACCTGGCAAAGGAATGAGGTAGCCTCCACATGGCAGCTGATATATGTGTGCGCATCACTGAACCGGCTCTGCACCTGGCATGGCTTGAATTTTACAGCGGTTTGACTTTTCAGGTAATATGTACCATGTAGTGTCCCAAAATAGATGTCTTGGATTTGTCAAAATTTGGATGAATCTAGACACTATTTAGTATAAAGGTTCATTCAAATTTTGACAAATCTAAGACATCTATTTTGGCACGGAGAGAGTACAAGTTGCAACTGTGGTATGCGGTATGCCATGTGGTTCAGATTGCAATTTACCTTGATCAACTGTGGTATGCGGTAGTGCAAGTTTTTTTTTAACTAATGGGATGGCAGACAACTAAGTAAAATCCCAGATTTATCGTTACCTTTACATCTCTGCGATCTTTAAACCGAGGCAAGCAAAGAATCTCATGATAGATGTGGTGTGTACGAAGCAAAGAATTCACAACTTTTATTTAAAGAGAAAAGCAAAGCCAACGCAAGGGATGCTGCTAATGGGTATGCATACGCATGGACCGATTCCCATACTAGCTTGCCAAGCTATCCATGCCTTAGTACACGAGCCATATGTCTGCGGCAACTTGATCAAGGTTTCCTCGTCCGCAATCTAGTTTGCCTGTGTATCGTATCTAGGTTTGCGCGGGTGCAGCACTTGATCAAGGTATAACTATAGTTCTCTGATTAATTAATTACTTCTCCAAATTTATAGAAGTCTGTGTTTAACAAGGCATCGACCTTATACATGCTAGGAAAGGAAAGAAATTAGATCCGGTGATTGCTGCATGCAGACCCATGGGTTAGAGGTCCAAACTAGAGCTGCTTGGATTTGAAGGACTGCTTCGATTCGTCATGTCTCGGCAGGAGGTAATACATCACCCACCTCGATCTTCGTTGATTAATGCTGCAGATTTGTGACTTAGTTTCTGTAGCTGTTGAACTTAACTGGGATCTTCAGTAGTGGCACAGTCAAGATCCTCTAGGCCATTCCTTCGTGTAAACTATTTTCCCTTTTATTGTACTTTGATCGCCTGCTAGCTTTGGCATTCGAAAAATCTATAGCAGATTAAGTGGGGTCTTTGGCATATATATATACACACTCGATCATTGCTTCCCTATTTATCTGCTCGTTAGCAAGTTGTGATTTGCCTTGTATTTTGAAAATGAGAGATCAAAGAAACAAAGTTAAAAGTGATAAACCTCATTTGATGTTATTATTATTGAATGCTGCAGAGGATCAAGATCCAGGCAAAAAACATCGATGTTGCAGCAGGAGAGATACTTGGTGTGCTGGAGGATACAAGCAAAGGAAATGTGGTCTACTTCGGTGGTTGGCATGGATTTGGAGCATCAGCGGCTCTCAAAGTAGTAGCCCAACGTCTGAAGTCATCAAAATCAAAGTTTGACAAGGTTATCCATGTGGATTGCTCAGTTTGGAAAAGCATGAGGGCCCTGCAAAAGGCTGTTGCGGAGGAGCTAGAGCTTCCGCAGTCGGTGATGGCCATCTTCAATAGGCATGACGAAGAAGATGATTTCAATGGGGTAGAACAAGGTTCTAGAGGGTTCATAGAAGATATCAGAGTGAAAATATTCAGAATGCTTGTTAACAGTACATTTGTGGTGATTTTTCACAACGGGAGCAAACAATGCATTGATTTGTATGAGTGTGGCGTTCCAGTATTACCATATTTGGAAAATAAGATGTTGTGGACCTGGCATGGGAGGTTTCGGCTCTATCTCAAACTAGAAGATTTGGATCTAGAACACTGGGAACTGGACAACATGCACCGGCTAACTGATGTTTGTTTGCATACTTCTCTGGGATATGAAACCGAAGAATTGCGGGATCTAGTGTATGTAGAGGCTGAAGAGGTTGCCAAGTGCCTGGGGATTGCTGAGCCTGACTACATGAACCACAAGGTAGTGAGGCTGTGCATCCTGTATGCATGGGCAGTAAGAAGAACCATATCTCCTACTGTTGTGGACTTGAACACCCATGCACCGAACTGTTGGATCTGCGATGGGATTATACAGGGCGAAGTAAATACAGCATGGGAGATCGGGGATTCTCTGCAGAGAAACATGTGTTTGGATTGGTTTGGGACAACTATCAATCGGGAGACTATTTGCGGAGATTATCCCGAGGGAAAAAACGAATTAATTTGGTTCGAGAAGAAGATTATCGGGACGGCAAAAAATAGATATAGCCCAGAAGATTTGGCATTTCTTCGTCAGAAAAGGTCGATGAGAAAGGAACTCCATGAATATCTGCAGGAATCTACCACAGATCAGTTGGCATTACTGCTTACTGATCTTGCTCCTGAGGCGAACCGCTGGGATTTCACCACCCACCAAGAACTGCTAAAGGATAGTACTCGTGTGCTACCTCCTGATGTGACATCGTGCTTTATTTTTTCACAGGAAGGACCAAGAAAGACAACATCAATAATATTGCCAGTTGGCATGTTCCAACACTCACAAAGCAGCAAGCTGCGTGTCTTACATCTGTCTCAGTGCACCTTCAGTTTTGCATCTCCTCCATTCCTGTGTTGCAAACAACTAAGATTCCTCCTGCTAGACCATTGCATAAATACCACTGGTAAAGATGAGCCGAGCCACACTGAAGACGTATCATGTTTCCAGAAGCTATGGGTGTTGGATCTGAGGTATACAGACTGGTATTGGTTGCTATCAGAAAAGATGAAGAGTCTAATGGCTGACCTCAGGGAGTTGAATGTGGAGGGAGTCAAGCTTGGGAGCATAAGGAATTTGTGTGGCGGTAGACCTAGCCTTGTCATTCTCCGAGCAACAGAT
Source organism: Avena insularis (assembly GCA_023614405.1). Taxonomy (NCBI): domain Eukaryota; kingdom Viridiplantae; phylum Streptophyta; class Magnoliopsida; order Poales; family Poaceae; genus Avena; species Avena insularis. The sequence continues at coordinate 1,800,723 of CM042690.1, forward strand.
ATTTTGGTACCTACGAAGGACAAAGACACAAATAATCAAGCACCATTCCCCAATATGTCCAGTGCAAACAGCATCCAGAGTTCTAGCTTCATCAATGATATCCTTCCTTCATCACTTGAGTCTTTTAGCTTCAAAAAAGCTAAAACTTCTGCCGAGATATCTAGCATCTGCTTCGGAGGTTGTTCACAGTTGAAGAGTATACTACTCAGAGGAGATTTGTGGAGCCTCAAGGAGTTGGACCTCACGGGCACGGCAGTGAAAACCCTTGACCTCAGACATGTTCTAAATCTCAAGCGTCTCATCCTGCTTGGCTGCGAGAATCTCTGCGCAATATTATGGCCAATGGAATCTTTTTATAACTTTTTTTTAAGGTTGAAGGTGCTGCACATCAGCACCATCCGATCTGCATCATCAATCCAATCTAATTGGGAAGAAAAGGGCAAGGAGGCTAATTCCGCTACGAGATCATCATCCATTCTTTCTTTTGCTGCTAGAGAAGAAGACATGAGTCGAGATGCATCCTTTGAATTTAGACAGCACATCTCTGTACGAGATGCAAGGCTCCTTAGGTCTCTTGAGCCCTTTTTTGAAAAAAAAGGGTTCTTCAACATATATGTGGTAATTGATTCATCTCGTGCTAGTAGAGTATCTGCTGGTGGTAGCAAAGTTTCTCAAGGAATCATGAGTTTACAACAACCCGGTCATTACTTATATGCAACAGATGTTATCTTTCAAGGCCACCTGGAAGATGGTGCTGGTAATAAAGATACAACTAGTTGGATATGGTCTTGCCCACCTGGTCCTACTCCATGGGTGTTTGCCAGCTGGTACATTCACATACAAGATGAAGAAGAGATGCAACAACAACAGAGCATCTTTGAAGGAACTAGTACAAGCACTGCTTTACCACCTAGTTACATATCTGATACAACTTGCATGCTTCACGTGCATGATAGCCAATTCATCACTCACATCCCATGGCCACAAAATTCATTTTGGGAGAGTCTTGAGTGGTGCCGAGTCGAGAGGTGCCCCGAGCTATGCTCTGTCTTTGCTACAACTCAAGAAAGTGGTTGCAAAATCTTTTGCGAGCTGGCCACATTTTGGGCATCCCAGCTCTCGATGGCATGCTACATCTGGAACTGGAGGGGAATTTCTCAAATTGATGGAGAATCCTTTAGATCCCTTGCGTTCTTGCACCTGGACTATTGCCCCAGGCTCATCCATGTGCTCCCATTGTCTGTCCATATAGCCACCTTGCCTAGACTGGAGACACTCGAGATCGTGTGTTGTGGTGATCTAAGGGAGGTCTTCCCGTTGGACCCTAAGCGCCCAGAGAAGCAGGAAATTATAAAATTTCCCAAGCTAAGACAGATTCACCTGTACGAGCTCCCCGTGCTGCAGCGCATATGTGGGAACAGGATGTCCACACCCAACCTAGAGACCGTCAAGATTAGAGGCTGCTGGAGCCTCAGGCGCTTGCCAACTGTCAGCGGACACACCACAAACCGGCCCAAGGTGGATTGCGAGAAGGACTGGTGGGACAACCTAGAGTGGGATGGTGTGGAGGAAAACCACCACCCTTCTCTCTACGAGCCGACCCACTCCCGATACTACAAGAAGTCCCACCTGCCAAGATGCACCGTTCTCAGGTGAGATATATATGTAACTTCGTCTCTTCTCTAGTTAATAACTCGGCGTACTCTCTTTAACTCAACTTTACCGTCCTATATGTACCACAATTGTTGTTCTAGTACGATATGCATGTATTGTGAATCAATCATCTCATTGACAATTTCGTTATGCTGCACTGTAGGTAACCAGTCCCTTCCATGAGTCGACTGCTACCCCAAGCATCGATCCAGCCTGTGGTGTTACCTGCATAGCTGTTGTTGCCTTGTTTGCAGTTTATGATTGTGTGTGTTGCTTTTCCTACATCATGCTTCTTGATTGGTCTGTGTGTGCGTCGACATGGCTTCCTGTTTGATTTGATATGGATTGGATTGGTTTTGTTGGTTCAAACTAAGCATGGATCGTCCAGTTGAATAGATGATGCGTGGTGCAGGCTTTGAGAAAGAGAGAAATAAATAAGAGGGGGCATTCAGCTTGGGTAGCATGCATGAGAAACCTGCATGTTCATGCTGCTACTATACTCTCCCTGTGTGTTTGGTGTGTGATTTGTCAGCTATAGGCTGACTGCTGTATTAATAATCTATTCCTCTGACTTGAATTTACATGATGATTATTTGTGTGTGTAATATAAATCTCTGTTGCTTCAGGTTTCGTCATCTGGCAGGCACTTGCAGCTTTATGTTTTGTTCCCTGCTGGTCCGTCTGTCTCTCGATGTCGGTCCTCGAGTTGGTTGTTGAGCACCTGCGATTGTGGCGAGTTCGCTTCCCACCATGCGTTGGTTTTGAGTGTGTTGACCAGTACTTTTAGACGTTTATTATGTCGACTCATAAAATATAAATGCAGGTGGCCAGATCGCCCCCTGTTGTGCCGTTCAAAAAATATAACTTACAAAATTCAGAACATACAAATTAAGCACCGCATGCTAGATTTTCATGAAAAATTGTTGCTATTCAGCTGCATAAATTTTCTGGAAAATGTTATCCTAATGCATATATGCATTCATATCTTTCCGGTCGATGTTATAAATCACTTAGCTGAACTGCAAGCAGTTATAAACGTAGAAGGTCTTGAGCTTGTCCAACGAATTTTACTTACGCAACTCTGAATTGGCAAAATAAAACTGGGTACCTCTACTATCACGGTCATTCACGGACATCCTTTTTCTAGTAGGAGGTACTCGATTACATTCCCTGTGAAATTTGATGAGTTGGAGGGTAAACAGCCAAATACTTCAAGAATTGGACCTAGGAATTGGATGATTCTATTGTACAGATAATAATTGAATACAAAATAATTAAAATCACAACTCCAATATCTCTGTTTGTAACTTACAAGAATGTTCAAATTCTAAAGAAATCACGATATCTCGTTTAGTATGTTGTGTGTCAGATAAGAAAAAAATATATGAAATCATCCATTTGACTATTTGACAGGGTCGGGGTCTTAATTTGCAAAAATAATACACGGTTTTGAGAATTTACGAAAATAGCACTGCGTCAGCTTCACGAAAAACCGATTATTCCTATCGGTTTCGGTGACACCAATTGTGGACAAGATTCGTAAGGACTTGCCGGCTTTGACGAAACCAATTAGTTCCTATCGGTTTCAGCGAAACCAATCAGTCCCTATCGGTTTCGGCGACACCGATTGCATCCAGTCGGTTTCGGTGACACCAAGGCAATGCTATTTTCATGAATTCTCAAAACGTGTATTAGTTTTGTAAATTAACAAAAAATGTATTACTTAAAAAAATTAGTGGGAATCGGGCAGGGCCTCAATTTATTTGGTTTGAATCGTAGCTTGCCGCATCTACTATTTGACCACTGAAAATTCAGGTCAAGATTCTGCCTTACTCATGAGTTGGCCAATGTTGAAAAGAAAATACAGCGAGAACAAGGCATATGCATGCCAAAAAAAAATCCAAACCTGGATTTGTTTTAATCACGGTAAAAAATTTGATAGAATAAATTTTAGCTAGTGTCCAAATACTTATTTAGGATAATACTGTTTTACAATGCCATACCCATTTGACACAGAAATGTGAATCAAGTACTCGTTCATTGTATTAACCATTCTAAGCTATACTCGAACTATACAGAAAATACTTTCCGCAAGAGAAAAATAATGTAGAAAATAGGATCACCCTCATGCCAACCAAACAACTACTCATCCCATACACAAAACCTGAATGGTCTTATCCCTTTCTTATCTATTCCTTCAACAGAACACATCCGATGGCTTCCCATTGAGCTAGAATATACTCCCTCCATTTTAAAATATAAGATATTTTAGCTTTTGTAAAACTAATGTATCTAAGCGCATTCTAGTCTGTAGGTTTGGAGTAAACCTATACACTAAAAAGGGTTTAGATACACTCGTTTCATAAAAACTAAAACATCTTATATTTTGAAATGGAGGAAGTATATCTTGATTTTAGGAACTACAACTTTTTCAAAATAATTTTCTTAACCCAAACTTCATGGTAACACCCCCGCAAACAAGCTTTATAGGGAGCCCTGGCTCGAAAACTTCTCTCTGCTCCCTGGTCGTCCATGTGGACCTATCTGTAACTTTTATTATTTTTGTAGCTCTTTATACTCTTATCGATGATTATTAATAGATTGGTAAAATTTTCATTAAAAAAAGTATCCAGCTAGCAGATGAACTAAACTACTTTGTAGCATGAGTTGACTTATCAAATCGAACCCTCGGTTTAACTCACAGAATTAAGACACAGCCCCATAGAGGTGGTTGGATGAGTTTTGTTCAAGCGATCGACTTGGCTGGCGGTTTGACAACAGAATTGGTGCTGCATAAGTGACACGTATAATCTTGTCTGTGTACATGCATTCTTTTTTATGATCATGTTATGTTTTATAGCTGGCTTCAAAATTAGTACTCCTTCCGTCACGGTTTGGAGGGCGTTTTAGAGAGATTGTTAGGATCTAGATGGACGCTGATTGGGGCTAGATTTGTGCAAAAAATATGCAAATTAGTTGGGAGAACATAGGACCATTAATTATTCGGCGTCCTATTAAACGTAATTACTCAATGAAAACGAGGAGTTTAGACGCATGTATTGGTGGAGCTGCATGCAAAAATTAATTTCTTGGCTGCATGGAGTAGAAAATGGGGAGGAAAAAGAGGGCATTAATTTTGTGATTAAGTCTAACTCGTCTAGGAGGAGAGGAGTTTTAGAAATGAATGGTTTTTGTAAAACACCCTCCAAACCGTGACGGAGGAAATACTACTAATAGTAAAATAAACAGTAGTGTTCTGGACCAATCGTTGCAGAGGCAGAGACCAGCGACACGCCTCCTATCCTATATTAATAAAGAGAAGGTACACAGCTAGGGATCGGATCCCTAGTTTCCCATTGGACTACTTTCCTGCCACACGATTGTTTTCATCTCAAGCGTGCAATCTGGCAAAAAAAAGCGCTCAAATATTTTACATCCAGTGATTGTTTTAATGGCAATTTAATACTAATTTTGTATTAGTTACTCCCTTGATTCACGTTAGAGAAACTGCTAGCGCCATGCAATTTTATTACACGTAAAGAAATTTTGTTTCGATTTGTAGTTTTGTTTATTTTTGTTGCAACTTAATTTTACTTCATATTGTATACACATAATATTTTGCTTCTGTGAAAAATTAAGATTGTTTCCGAGACATCGAGATAGTTGATAAACTTTTTTTCCAAGACAGAAAAAATGTGCTTCAAAATATCAAAGAATTGCTTCCATGTAACATTATATTGCTTCCAATGAGACAAAATTGAAAACATTTTACTTATGTGGGTCATTGAGATGGCTTCCGCGTTATTTGGAGATTGTTCTGTTTTAGATTTGAATGTAGAAACAAAGTGCTTTCAACGTAGAATTAAATTGCTCCCGTTGGAAGAAAAAATAGTTTCTATCAACAATGCTTCCAAAATAGAATACACAATTGCCTTCCAAATAATATCACTTTCTCTCAATGGTATGAGAATTTGCTTCCATATACAACATTAATGGATGATGGCAGATGTAAGGTTTTGTGCCATTTGGGTCCAATGTGTTCCATGGTGGTGGAGATTGGGATGTCGCACCACACCGACGAGCCATAGAAGCATGTGGTCTACCGTGCTATGCCGACGAGACATAGAAGCATGTGGTCTACCGTGCTATGCCAACGAGCCAAAGAAGCATGTGGTCTAGCCATGCAGGCGAGCCACTGAAGAACGTGGTCTACCTTGCTGATGATAGTGAGGTCACTGTTCACTATGGTGAGACCATGGCAGAACGCTAGATCAGGCGATACCTGCATAAACTTGTACACAACCATGTAGAGTAGTATCAAGTAGGAACAAGAAAACAGAGCCACAGCTGCGAGCCGTGAGAATGGCGTCGATAAAGAACAATAGGAGGAAGGTGGTCGCCAATGATCTGAAACCTTCATGATTTTGGAGGATTAGTTCTGCAAAAAAGATCGGAAGCATCAAATGTTTGATGATTCTTGACACATAAATAGTAATTGGGAAGCATGGACACAAAGAAGCATCTAATTTTGGGAGAGTAGGAACCCCCTCGTAGGGAGGGGAAGGAATGTATTTCTTCGGTTCGGTGATTCTTGATACATATAAATAGTAATTGGGAAGAATGGACACAAAGAAACATCAATTTTTTAGATACACAACATAATAAATCCAATGTTAGAAGCAAAACAAATTTGAGAGTGAAATATAACAATAGTTGGCACCAATTTATATGTACATATGTACCCAATGTCATAATAGCACTGCATGATTCTTGGAAGCATGGTCAACACGAAGCATGAAGATTACTCTCATGTAGCATAACATACGGTACATGGAAGCAAAAAGTGCATACCCTTAGACTGACCGCATCATGATCATTACAATGTTACCGCACGTGGATCTAAGAACCTAGTTGCAGTACATGAGCACATGTCAGTTATATCAATCAGCTGGTATGTTCGATAACACATATCCAATTGGTAGAAGAATGTATGGATATAATGTTCCACCAAATCAGAAATAGGCCGACATTGGGACCTGCGTCAGGAACTATTACCTTTCCTAAATCATGTACTTGTTGAAGAGATCTATACGGTGACCATGAGCGTTGGAAGCAGCCTACGACGCGCCGCATGTTCGCTTGGACTGGATTCTTGCCGGCCAGAGATGCCCGAGTCATCGACGATGACGATGGAGCCTCATGCGAGCATGCCGACGTTCGAGTCCGATTCCTAGCGGCGGGTGGAGGTGTATGAATCGACCTGGATTGGAGGATGCGGCACGGTAATAAGGAGAGGCGTGGAGAAAAGGGATGCTGGGCCGGCGTGTAGAGCGGCGGGACGACGATGGGAAGGTCGTGGGGGCGGCGTGAGTCGATTGAGGAGGCATTTTGGAGAGTGATTTGGGGAGCCATTTTGGAAGGTAAAGGAGGAAAAAAAGCAAAATCAAGCAGTTTGATGAAGACGAGATATGGACGGCGTCCGAGAGGTCTGACAATTTGTTAGGGATCGGACTCAGATACATAGTACTACTATTAACTGGGGACTGCCTAGATCTCAGGCGCCTGAGAACTTCTTATGTCTAAGTCGCTGACATCATCCTATTATTCGTGCTGATTCTCAGTTGCAACCTAGTTGCAACTTATACAATTTATACTAATTCTCAGTTACAACTAGGTTGCAACTCATTAAATCTTAGTTACAACCTAGTTGCAACTCATGTGTAAGTCTCACGTTGCACGAATCGCGAGGTAAATCCAATGACGAAAGAGGTGTTCTCATACGCATGAGAACTAGCAAATCCGTGCTGTAAGTATCCAGAAACTGAAAAAGGGATTAATAACAACCCAAAAAACCATCCAGAGAAGTACAAACATTAGAGTGTCTTGGTCTAAGAAAAAACATTACAGTTCCATCTGACGAACGATATTGTAAAAAAGATCGGGTGTTATGTACTTCTGTTGACCTCGCAGTAGTACACAGAAATACCTCGACCGATAGCCAATTACAAACACAACACGGTCGCATAGGTCCACAGGCGCCATGGCAGCTGCTAGCTGCACGCTGATCATAGTGAGCCGAGCAGCACCTTGTCGCAGGTGTCGCCGCAGCGCTTGTCGCAGGGTTCCTTGCAGGAGTGGTAACTCCGGAGCTTGCAGCCGACACACTCCGCATCCGATTGGCTCCCAAGCTGCAGGCCGCTGCCGCAGTCGGCCTCGGCCTTGGCGTCGCACGTGTTTCTGCATCCATGGTAGCAGTCGACGCAGCTGCCGGCCGACGCCGGACGCCCCGCGCCGAGGACCAGAACGGCGCAGACCGTGGCGAGGACGGCGATCTTCAGAGCGGGGGCCATTCTTCAGTCGGGAGGATGGGGCAAGAAGAAGAAGATGGTCGATGACACGATTATTGCTTCTGCGATGCGTGTACTGCCACTGTCGTGTGGCGCTGTTTATAGTCGCGGCCAGCTAGTGCACGGGAGATGCATGGGATCCGTGAATCGAATCGAACCAGCGATGAGAAAATCGTGGAGAAACACCCACGATGTTGCACGTTTGAATCAATCCAGCAGGAGACTTATACAATCACCTCCCTCGTGATCCAGCTAGCGGATGTTGTAAACTAGTATCACGCATGCGCATACCTTGCGGCATTGACTGGTAGCATTATTTTGACTTACATATCAAGATCGAGCATGAGGCCATATTGTCTCGTGCTTATGACGCTTCATGGGACACATTACCGTATATCGATTGCAAGGCCACCTGGATTAATTAACAAAACATAGATAGTAGAATAAAGAATATCAAACATGGTGGTCAGATATTCACATGTAAAAAAAGATACTCACATGGATCACATGTGCTGATTTTTCTAGAGAACAAAAATGGTGTAGTCAATAGTGTAGTCATGTCATATCATCTATAGTCAATTCTATAGCTAACACGTACAGTAGTTAATTATAAAATTGTAATACTTTATAATCTCTTTCCTTTTTTCTCTCTTATAAAAGCTATAATAATTTATCTCTTATAGCCAGCTGACCGATCCTATTATCCTTGATGTATATATAAAACAATTATAAAAAAATGATGCACATACGGAACGATATATGACAGATAACGCCCGCCGGGGCGTCAGGGTCCGATCAAATAGTCATCTGAATGTAGCTACCCGTGTTTTAACGTGGAATCCTCTAACGTTGGTACAACGTTTTTTCAGCCGCGAATACATTTTTAGTTATACTTTCTCCGTTTAAAAAATATTTTAGATTTATAAAATAAATGTATCTAAACACTTTTTAGTGTGTATGCTCACTCTGAATCTTAATGAACCTATATACTAAAAGATATGTAGATATATTCGATTTACAAAGATAAAACATTTTATATTTTTAAACTGAGAGAGTATTTAAGAGGATTTAGGCGTGGCCAAAGCCGATGAGGAGACAGGGGCGCGACAGGCACATTTCGTCACCACCGTCCTTACCCAAGGACTTGGTCGTAGAGGCGATGTTTGACAGCCTAGGCCAGATTTACCTCCACCATGGATACCTAGAGTTCGCTCGTGCGCACGCCCTAGATGTCGGGCACTTGTCTTCAAATTCGACGGCTACGGCATGCTCACCGTCAAGGTCTTCGATCAAACCATGTGCCGCCGCCACTACCACATCGACGACAAGGATAGTGATGAGGACTAGACGACGCTAGGGTTTTTAAATAACTTCTTATGTACTAATTATAAGTATATAATCCTCTATGTAGAAATCCTTTTCAATAAAAATTTCCTTTCAGATTTAGGCATTTTACAAGAGTTTGAATGAAATTGACCAAACTAAACGAGCGCAGCGATGACGCTGGCTCCAACCCTCAGCGGTCACCTGAGCGGGAGGTTGCCTCATCATTCGGGCACGACAGAGAAACGAGGACCCGCTCCTCTTCGAGAGAGCAACAGATCGCTCTATGCGTGTCGAGCTCCTCCAAAGCTTGGTCGAGGTGGGCATGTGCGGCCACATCGTCGTGGTTGGTGTGCACCGTGTCGAGTCAATCTGAGTGAGCCTCGATTGTCACCGGAGGTGATACAACGACATGGCATTGTTGAGGATGTCCCACCCAAAATGTTGGTCGGTGGTCCGGTTGACTGACACTTGATAATGTGCTAACCTCCGGGACAAACCATCCTCCGGCCTCCGAGTGCTCCCGTGTTGTTGAGCCCGTCCGAGCATCGATGAATGGAGCTAGGATCACCCGCTAGTTGACTAGCACCCATGCCGGCTCGTCAAATTTAGAGATGTTGCCACCACCGTTGTCGTCATCCTCCTCCTCAGTGCTTGTAAAGTGGGCATCACCGGTGGTGTGGAAAGGCGTCTCAGGCTCTCCTCTGCCTGGGTTGTGCGCGCGAGTAGTGGGAAGATGGCGGCCAGACATAGTGTGTGTTGTGTGTGTTGATTTCACTGTGTTTGGCCTTATATCTAGAGGGAAGAAGCGGGGGGAATCACCGAAAGCAAGGGCTTATAGCTCCCATGCGACGTCTTTACTCGGAATTGGAAGGAACACGACATCGTTGCAAAGAATAGCTCGCATGCGATGCTTGTGAGGCAGCTAATAGCCCAGGGCCACACGGGCCATAAAACGGTCATTAAGGACACATTTAACTTTGTTCCAAGATTAGGGTTAAGCCAAACAGGTCAGTTGGGACAGCCAGTCAAACCAACCGCTTCCGACCGAGAGCGCGCGTCACACTGATTGTAGCTTCCCCGACGGTGGCGGCGGACCTCACCCATCGTTCTCGGTGCCGGCGGCGGTGGCAGGGCAATTTTTTTAGGCGACAACGCTTTCCGTTCAACAGCGAAGGTGGTGAGTGCCATTTGAAAGCTAATTCCTCTCACATTCTTCTCAATTCGAGATCTGAGCGTGCCCATTGATGCTAGATCGTGGAGGCCGGGGTGTGCTGAACGGGGTTAGGAGGAACGAGATGGAGCATGGAGAGGGGACTTCTAATCGGTATATCCCGCATCTCTGCACTTAATTTCTCTAAGGTTGAGCTCTTTGTTCGCTTCCGCTAGCTCACAGTGCCCGCCAAAAATAGGGGAGACGATGTTGCGCACCAAACCTTTGAATTTCGCATCAATTTCTTTCCCTCTAGGGCTGTTTTAGTTGATGGCAGCACGCAGATCATTGAGAGAGACACGGTTGTTAAATGGGAGGTGGAATTAGAACATGTTAATCCCCAAGAGCTAATAAACATGGGAGAGGAGGCGGTGAGGAAAATGGTGGAAAAAATTGGGGATAGTGTGGTTTGGGGGCCAGAGCAAGAAGTTTCTTTGTTACGATTTGATGATTCCAAATGTGACTATGTTAGGGTTGAGACAGGGGAACATATAGTTGATGAAATCGATGAGCAAAACGGTTGGGCAAGCAAAATTGTTCTGTTTTTAGCAGAGCTCATTGATCTGGAACCTGATTCGAGGGTTGGATATGTGGCCTCGAAGCTGGCTGCTCAGATGGTCGAGGATGATTGGGCTACACAAAGGCAAGTAATGCCTATACTTACTGAGTTGGAAGTGTTAATAGTGGAGGATGATGCTAATGCACAAGGGGAGGCTGCAAATGCTAATGCACAAAGGATTGTAACTGTTGATTGGAATTCAGTTGAGATACATGACCGGACTGATTTGGTCATTGCACCAATAGATGACATTGAAATGGCAAAGCTTTTTGGCATTCCTATAGATGACAGAGACAAGGAGAAGAAGAAGGATGAAGCTCCAAATGATGGTGACAACCATTTAAGAGATGAAGAGACAGATATAGATCTAGAGTTGTTGGAAAATGCTGCAGTTCATGTAGATGATGCACATGATGATGAGCTAGTAACATTTTATGACAAAGAGGACCCAGTTATTGAAGTTGGGAAATTGTTTCCAAGCATTGATGAATTCAGGATATGTTTCAGGACATATGCAGTCAATAGTGAGTTTGCTACCAAGACTATGTGGACTGATAAAAAGAAGTTCTATGCAAAATGCATAGGTTATGATGGTGGTGCCAAGCCTTGCAAGTGGTATATATCTTCTAGACACCAACCTGATGGAAGGACAATAAGAGTGAATCAAATTCCAAAACCTCATACTTGCATTACAAGCTCTCAAACAGTTACAAAGATGACATCACAATTATGGGTTGCAGAAAAGATCAAGCCTATTTTAGCCACAACACCAAACAACACTACAAAGGGACTGAAAATAGACTTGGAAAAGCAGTACACCATTAAGCTGAATTATACTACAGTTGGAAACCTACCATTCTCTTTTATGGTACAGGTCAGGTTTTAACACTGCCATCAAATGTGATCATATCAACAATAATTTGGCAGAAAGTTTCAACAACAAAGTGAAGGAGTTAAAAGACTTTCCTATCCATGACATGGTTGACCAGATTAGGATCATGATCTGAGGTTGTGGGAATTTATAAGAAGGCTTGGTGATGTTCTTCAAGGAGATAACCTTCCTGATGTTGTGCAGCAGGTGGTCAATAGGAGCAGAAATCTTGCACATTTGCATGTTGAGAAATCCTCATTGTGGGGTGCTAAAGTCAGAGATATAAAGACTGGCAGGAGGCATGTTGTTGACATTCAATTGCATGAATGCACATCCCTTGAGTGGCAACACACTGGGAAGCCTTGTGAGCATGCCATACTTCTCTTGGCCTCCAAACACAAGCTAAATATGCACCCATATTGGCATGAGTATTATTCTGTAGAAAAATTCAAGGCTGCATATGGAACACCAATTCCAGCACTTACAGATCAATCCTAGTGGCCTAAAGTGGACATTCAGTTCTCCTTGTGTCCTCCTTTGATGAAAAGAAAGGCTGGCAGGCCCAAGCAGAGTAGATTCAAGGCTTGGTTTGATAAAGGTGGGAGCAGCAAGAAGGGAAAGAAAGATGAAAAGAAAGATGCCAAGCCAAAAAGGGCCCAAAAAGGTAACAATAATAGATGCAAACTCTGTGAAGAACTTGGACACCGAGCTGGCTCTACCAAGTGCACATACACTGCTGAAAAGCCAAAGTATGTTCATCCAAAATCTATGTATTTCTTGTTGATGATTTTTCTCCCCCAGCTAACTTGCTTGTTTTCAGGAGGAAGCGTGGAGAAAAAGGCCCACCTCTTGTTGTTGAAGAATGCTGGCCAGTGAAAAGGGCAAGTATCAATGGCCAAAGAAAGAAGAGAACTAATCAGATCATGTTTGGTGCTGCGGAGGTGCAATCTGAACTTGTTTTGGAGGATGATGTGCAAACTGTTGAGGCTTTAGGGCACGCTGTTTCTGATTTGGAAGCTCTGGTGCAAAATGAGGGGCAAAATGAGCATGTTGTTGAGCCTCTAGTGCAAAATGAGCATGTTGTTGAGGCTCTGGTGCAAAATGAGCATGTTGTTGAGGCTCTGGTGCAAAATGAGCATGTTAATGAGGCTGTGGTGCAAACTTACCATGTTGATGAGGCTCTGGTGCAAAGTGACCATGTTGATGAGGCTCTGGTGCCAGATTGTGTTGTTGAGGAGGTGCAGGAGGTGAAGGAGACTCTTGTACGTGCTGTGGGGAGGCCAGATGGTTATGGTAAGAAAAAGAAGAGCATAAACCTGTTGTGTGGTGTGAAACTTGTGAAGGAGAAGAAAATGAGGGGTAAGAAGAGCCAAAAGAAATAGACTTTGAATTTGGCACCTGTTATTGTTGTAAACATTTGTTATTGTAATAATTTGGCACTTGTTGTTGTAATAATTTGGCACTTGTTGTTGTTGTAAACATTTGTTAATGTAATAATTTGGCACTTGTTGATAATTTGGCCGAAATTCAAATATGATGGTAAATTTGAATTTCAAACAATGTAGCTATGTGTACTTTTCTATGTTTGTATGAGCTTCCAACGTTTTTCTCATATGTATAGTACAACTCATCCTCACCATGATCCCTTTTGTGAAGTACAACTCATCCTCACCCAAAATGTGGTAGAAATGGGCTCCAAAGCTAGGGTAAACCACCCCATTTCTAAGCAAGTTTTTTTCGACCATTTCTAAAACGAAGTTTGATATTTTTCCTCACAAATATGTCACATAACATGACACCATGCGAAGGTTTTGTATTTTTTTTGATTTTTTTGAATTAGTTATGCACATTTGAATGTCTGGTCAAACTTTTTGAAGGGTTTTCATAAATATTCTTAGCTAGGGGCCGAGGCTCACAAACTAGCATTGGATCTCTGATGAAATAGCATGTTGTGAACCTAAAAATGATTTTTACAAAAAATCATCAGCATGAAATCATGTACCTGTAGTTCATATCGTACCCACTTCCAGCCGATTCGGCAGGATTTGTCTTTTTCACTAGGGATGGAATAAAAGGTTTGAGATACTCAAGTTGGGACATTGTACCTGCTAGGTGGTCTAGTATTTTTGAAAAATATGATGTTACCATTTTGAAACTTCAATTTGGTGGTTGCTTCACAAATCCCCCCCTCTTTCGGCACTCGGAAAATAAAAAATGGATTTTCTGTGCGTCGAAAAGGAAAACTTTGTACTACAACATTGTTATTCATCCGATTATACACATGCATACCCAATATGGGCACATTATCACAAACTATGTCTTGATTCTAGCCATATCATTGGTCATTTGACCCGAAAGCCAGAAAACCTCGGAGGAGATAGGTCATTTTGTGAAGGGTTTTTTGAAATATGATCAATATACCAAGTTTGATATTTTTACTCACAACTATGTCATATAACATGACACCATGCGAAGGTTTTGTATTTTTTTTTGATTTTTTTTGAATTAGTTAGGCACATTTGAATGTCTGGTCAAACTTGTGAAAACCCCGTTGACTGTATCCTAAACCCAGCTAACCCTAAGGCCGAATGATGAACGTAGATCTAAGCTTAGCGTAATATTGTGGCCGTCCGATCGCGTCTTCTAGAAGGATTCCGCGGGTGGCTCTGGGCGATCCGTGGGAGGGCTTGTTCTGCAATCTGATTGGTTTTGGCGTCTCTTAGAAGGATTTCGCGGCTAGCTCTTGGCGATCCATGAGATGGATGATTCTGGAATCTGATTGGCTCGCATCATTTTTCCATGAATAGATAAGGTACAGCATGGCACACTCCATTGACCGTTGGACCGAGCGTGGCATGCGAGGACGCTGGACGGGCGGGCTGCACCATGCATGCATGCCATGCAGCTGCCTCTCGCGTCACAGTCTAGCTATTTTGTATGCAGCCAACCGACGCAGCAGCGCTGCAGCGTATTTACTCCCTCCGTTGCATTAAATAAGTGTACGTCTAACAACTTTCTTCAGTCAAACTTACTCCCCTTCGGTTCATGCGCCATAGAAAAAGTCAATATTTATAAACTTTGACTACGTATATAAGAAAAAATATCAAAATCTAAAATATATAACAAATATAAGGTACAACATGGCACACTCATTGACCGTTGGATTGAGCGTGGCATACGAGGGCGCTGGGCGGGACGGGTTGCACCATGCATGCATGCCATGCAGCTGCCTCTCGCGTCGCAGTCTAACTATTTTGCGTGCAACCAACCGACGCAGCAGCGCTGCAGCGTATTTACTCCCTCCATCGCATTAAACAAGTGTACGTCTAATAACTTTCTTCAGGCAAACTTACTCCCATCCGGTTCATGCGCCATAGAAAAAGTCAATATTTATAAACTTTGACTACGTATATAAGAAAAAATATTAAAATCTAAAATATGTAATAAATATAATTAGATTCACTATAACACATACTTTTATATTATATAAAATTGATATTATAAATGCTAGTATTTTGTTTTTAAACTTAGTTTCATACTCCCTCTATTCCCTCCAATTGTGTAGCACCCCGAGTAAATCCACTACTAGAAAATCGTCGTGTTTTTGTTTTGTGCATCATCATGACATCATCATGCATGCCTTGTCATAAAAGTATAAAACAAAATCCTATTTTGTTTTTTTATAATACTCCCCTTCTTTGTTTCAAAATACAAACCCCAGATCTATCTGGATATTTTATTTGTCTAAAAACTAATTACAAACATCTTTTAAATATTAAATAAAAAATTTATATTATTTTTGGGAGGCAGCCAGCCAGGCCCAAAAGCCTAGCCGGCAACCTCCAACCAAACCCTAATCCTAACCCTAGCCAAACCCTACAATCCCACCTACCCTATTTCCCTCCCCAGCAACCGCCGCCACTTCCGATCGAACCCCACCCCACCCTGCCGATCCTGCCTCGCGACAACTCGCTTGCACCCACGCGCGTGGCCCCACCACCCGGTCCACCCGCTCATCACGATCCCATCTTCCTCCCCGAGCCCGCACACCCCTATCGCCCGAGCCCTTCCTTGCAGCGCTGCCACCTCCCTCTCCTTGCCTTGCCGTGCCTCTGGGCTTCCTCCTCCGGTCGGTCTCTGCCTCTGCGTCGTTGTTCCTCCCGGCAGGCGGCATCCTCTTCACCTCGTCCCCACCTTCAGCACATCACCACCGCACCTCCCATCGTTGGTCCCCTGCACACCGCCGCCCACTAGAGGCCACCGTCACCGTCCATCTGTGCCTCCTCGCAAGTGACGCCCTGCTGTGGCCGCCCGCCAGCTCCCCTCTCCGCGTCGAGGCACCCATGCCGCTCGTGATTCCGCTCGGTGCTGCCCCGTCCCCCACCTCCTGTCGCCTCTCCTCCCTGGCTCGTGCGTGGCGCCGCCGCCAGCCAGCGTCCGCCCGCCGCTGAGCCTCCACCTCGACTGGCCTTCCGAGCACGAGCGCCAGCGACATGCGTGCGAGACCGCGTTCGAGCCATCCGCCGACCCCCTCTTCAAGGACGCATCGCCTGCGTCTGGCCGCCTCCTGGTGGTTGTCCTTGGTCTCGTACGGTAGCACGCGCTGCTGCTTACTCCTTGGCAGCACACGTCCCATGCAACAACAAGACTTCTTGTTTTTTTTTTCTGTTGACAGAGCCGTGTTGTTCCATATTTGTTCCTGTCTGTGATTGTGCATATCTCGTTCCAGCGCGACAGTGTGCCATCGTCTGTACAATCGAGTACAAATATTTCCGAAGACCACCGACATCAAGTGTTGCAACGACAAGAACTTCCTCGAACGACCCTGACCAAACAAGACTGTCCACTGACAAGACCTACTACGTGGGACCCGAAGATCGAACCCGGCGCATTCTCCTTCCTCTCCGAAGACCAGACCCCAACCCCGCCGAGACCCCGAACCTCCGAACCCCAAGATCTTCGATCCGAGATGTGTGACCTTTTCCGAGCCCCTATTTTATAAATTGCCAACTATACAAACTGTTGCATATTTAATTGTCATACTCACATGCATATTGATGTGGTTTGGGGGCCTTATGCCGATCCACCTCATAATTAAATATAGAGACCATATGCGGGCGAATCTAGTCTTATATGGGCTCTATTTAAATTTGTGTAGAAAACCGATGCTATATTTTGCCATGTCAAGACAACATTAAAATTGTGAGATATCTAGATAACATAACCCACCTAATTAATGTCGGGACCCCGGTTTCGCTTAATACGGCCTAATTGCATTGTACCATTGCCATGTCATACATCATACATGCATCATGCCGATCTTTTGCCGTAGTATTAAATAGTGCATCCGGTGTTTCTTCTAGTGCTTTGCTTCTTCACGGGTTAGGCCGATGAGTTGATGAGAGTGTCGACCCGATCTTCGGATGAACCTTCGGCAATGTTTTCAGGCGAGCATTCTCCCCCTTTCTACCTATTTTACATTTCTAGACTTTATTTCCTCCTGTTGATCTATTGCTATCTGTGTTACGATGCTCTAGTTTTCGTACCCGCGATATCCTTTGCAGCTTTATATTGCCTTGGACACATCCTATTACCTGTTGATTGATAGATAGTTGGACTTGCGTGTCGTAGTTGCTTGCTCAAGTGTTGTTGCGTATCGTCAAGCACCACAGTTGTTGGAAGACTGCCATATGCTTTATGTTGGAGATGATTATAGTTTTAATTATAGTTTAATAACTAAAATTGAAGTAGGTAAATAATGCAGAGGCACAGGTGGGCAATAGATATTATTTGGTTTTTAACCGTCCACTTGTGTCCCGTAGGACTCCGAGTACTTGATACCTGTTCTTTGAATATTCGCACTATCCACATGTGGGCCCATGAATCCCCTTAGCATGAGCTGGAGTCATATCTTATTTCTTGGGGCCACAAGCAGTTTGGGGATTTATTACTATCCTATACTTATGCCATGCTTTACTGCTTTATTTATGATTGCGTGTGGAGCGTCTGTACTGTTTTGGAACCCCATGCCACGTTTTCGCGGTATCGACAAGCCCAGTCACACTTTCGGGTTCCCAGTCGTTTACAGCCGTCATCATAAACCTCTGGGTCCGTCTCGGAGCCGGCCAACTTCGTAGCGGGTATCTTGGTGGGGTGGCCCCCTAAAATATTATATGAATCTTGCGATTTCTTTGTCGTGATGCCTCATTGGTTTTTTCGAGGTTGATCGTGCGTGTGTTGCTATTTGTGCCCCCTGCAGGGTAAAACTTTCTGAAAGCCGTGTCCGCGGTTATGGATGACTTGGAGCACAGTTTCTCGATCATAGACAACTATAACTAAAGTAGTGCTATAAATTTGACTTTATAATGACTAGTAATCAGCTTTACTATAATGGAATGGCTAAATAAAAGTGCCAACAATTGCTGGTTTGGGTTGTCACCTGTTACCATTGTATCTGACTA
This sequence comes from Avena insularis, assembly GCA_023614405.1. Classification (NCBI taxonomy): domain Eukaryota; kingdom Viridiplantae; phylum Streptophyta; class Magnoliopsida; order Poales; family Poaceae; genus Avena; species Avena insularis. The sequence goes on from CM042690.1 coordinate 1,819,150, forward strand.
GTAAGTATTGCAACTACAATGGAATGGCTAAATAAAAGTGCCAACAACTGTTGGGTTTTGGGATGTCTCATACTATATGTATCTGACTAGTAAGTACTACAACTACAACGGAATGGTTAATTAAAACTACCCACTGCTTATTATATCAGGATGACTCATGCTATCTATATCTGACTAGTAATTGCCGTGAATCGTAAGAAATGAATAAAACTGCCAACTGTGTGAGTTCCTCGGTTGACTTCCTCGTTTGGTCTCGAGGGGGAAATACCAGGATGGGTAAGCTTGGTGTTAGTTTCAGGTTGGATCCGAATAGGTCCTTCTTATCCCTATCTGATAGCCGCCAGTTGTATTGAGTCTCTATAGGTTGTTTAGTGCATGCTGCGCTGCTTCATCCACCATACCTATGTAGGCGAGGACCGCCGAATTCTAGTCTCGCTGCAGTAATCGCCTCGAGATCGACCGCTCTCTTTTCCTTTGCCTTTGTCGGCACCCCTTTTGTTTAAGTAGGTTTTGAGATCGACGTCGTTAGCAGGGTTACCCTTCCGGCTTGGCCTAGGCAGGGTTATGGACGCCATTGGTTATTCTTCAGGGATCTTAGCCCCATTTGCATCTTGTCCGTAGTCGGACGCTGTATTATTTTCAAGTTGATTTGGATCTTTGTATTGTGTATCCGTATTCTTGACTCATGGAGTCGTTGTTGTATATAGTCGTCAGGTTCCATCGTGGACTCTCGTAATGATATTACTTCGTTTTCCACCCGCACGAAAGTGCCTGGTGGGCACCTTTGAATCGTTTCTATGCGGGTTTGGCGGGAATCGCTGAAACTTGCATAGGGCCGATTCCGAGGGTGTTACAGAGTGGTATCAGAGCTCAGCAGTTACGATACCCCACTGGTCCATCCTGTAGGATAACGTAGCTAACGGTCGTCGTAGAGTGTCAAAACTATTTTGGAAAAACCGGTTGGATAGATCTGATTAGGTCTGCTTTTACTCCTTACCCCTCTGTTATTCTTATCTTACCTTTGCGAGTTTTGAATATACCTGTTATATTTTCTTCGAGTCTAGGATTTCTCGTGGTTGGGTTTCCGTCGTACCTTCAGGGTTTCGCTTCCTTCCTTTTATAACGATGGTGCTACAAACATCAAATATGCATCTCGTCTGTTGTACCCTTCATCCAATCTTTTTGTTCTTGTGCTCTTTATCTATATGTGTACCTTGATGGATATCTTTATCGTTGAAAAACATATGAGAAGGACGAGCATTGGTGAAGTTGGAGTATACCTTGAGCATGTGTTGTTCATGCCAATGGAACCATTGCGGGACCTAATCATTGTGTCTTTCATATGATTTCTTTTGTATCTCCCGGTGGTTTCCAATGCGATGACATCATGTGCGTCAGATCCGAGGAAGAACTTGCATCATTCCTTCGTTCTCCGAACATCGCCTGTCGAGATCTTCGGTCTAATTTGGAAAGTTGTGTTACATGATTTTCCTACTCATGTACGGAGTTAATAGTTTGTGTACGGGATGGACTGATCACCCTACCCGACTCTTACTGTTCACTCTTGTACATCGAACTAGTGGATCAATGTAACTTTTCCTCTTCTCCTAGAAGTTAGAGGTGGCCGTATCTTTTGATGCCTCTACCTTTGTCCTTTGTTTTCTCCGGAGTGTTCTCTCGACGAACGTGAGCCATAACCCCTTGTTGGTGGTATCGCCGTTTTCAAGATGGAGCAGGAGTCTTTGTTAGTGGTGTCGCGAATATCTACACAAAGCGAGAAGATTCAGACTATCGGTTTTCTTCCCCGTACTATGAGGCGGATCTCGAGGGCGAGATCCATTGTTAGTGGTGTCGAATTGTAGCACCCCGGGTAAATCCACTACTAGAAAATCGCCGTGTTTTTGTTTTGTGCATCATCATGACATCATCATGCATGCCTTGTCATAAAAGTATAAAACAAAATCCTATTTTGTTTTTTTATAATACTCCCCTTCTTTATTTCAAAATACAAACCCCAGATCTATCTAGATATTTTATTTGTCTAAAAACTAATTACAAACATCTTCTAAATATTAAATAAAAAGTTTATATTATTTTTGGGAGGCAGCCAGCCAGGCCCAAAAGCCTAGCCGGCACCCTCCAACCAAACCCTAGAATCCCACCTACCCTATTTCCCTCCCCAACAACCGCCGCCACTTCCGATCGAACCCCACCCCACCCTGCCGATCCTGCCTCGCGACAACTCGCTTGCACTCACGCGCGTGGCCCCACCACCCGGTCCACCCGCTCATCACGATCCCATCTTCCTCCCCGAGCTCGCACACCCCTATCGCCCGAGCCCTTCCTTGCAGCGCCGCCACCTCCCTCTCCTTGCCTTGTCGTGCCTCTGGGCTTCCTCCTCCGGCCGGTCTCTGCCTCTGCGTCGTTGTTCCTCCCGGCAGGCAGCATCCTCTTCACCTCGTCCCCACCTTCAGCACATCACCACCGCACCTCCCATCGCCGGTCCCCTGCACACCGCCGCCCACTAGAGGCCACCGTCACCGTCCATATGTGCCTCCTCGCAGGTGACGCCCTGCTGTGGACGCCCGCCAGCTCCCCTCTCCGCGTCGAGGCACCCATGCCGCTCGTGATTCCGCTCGGCTTGCCTGCCCCCACCTCCTCGCCGCCTCTCCTCCCTGGCATGCGTGGCGCTGGCCAGCCGCCCGCCCGCTGAGCCTCCACCTCGACTGGCCTTCCGAGCACGAGCGCCAGCGACATGCGTGCGAGACCGCGTTTGAGCCATCCGCCGACCCCCTCTTCAAGGACGCATCGCCTGCGTCTGGCCGCCTCCTGGTGGTTGTCCTTGGTCTCGTACGGCAGCACGCGCTGCTGCTTACTCCTTGGCAGCACACGTCCCATGCAACAACAAGACTTCTTGTTTTTTTTTTCTGTTGACAGAGCCGTGTTGTTCCATATTTGTTCCTGTCTGTGATTGTGCATATCTCGTTCCAGCGCGACAGTGTGCCATCGTCTGTACAATCGAGTACAAATATTTCAGAAGACCACCGACATCAAGTGTTGTAACGACAAGAACTTCCTCGAACGACCCCGACCAAAAAAGATTGTCCACTGACAAGACCTACTATGTGGGACCCAAAGATCGAACCCAGCGCATTCTCCTTCCTCTCCGAAGACCAGACCCCAACCCCGCCGAGACCCCGAACCTCCGAACCCCAAGATCTTCGTTCCGAGATGTGTGACCTTTTCCGAGCCCCGATTTTATAAATTGCCAACTATACAAACTGTTGCATATTTAATTATCATACTCACATGCATATTGATGTGGTTTGGGGGCCTTATGCCGATTCACCTCATAATTAAATATGGAGACCATATGCGGGCGAATCTAGTCTTATATGGGCTCTATTTAAATTTGTGTAGAAAACCGATGCTATGTTTTGCCATGTCAAGACAACATTAAAATTGCGAGATATCTAGATAACATAACCCACCTAATTAATGTCGGGACCCCGGTTCTGCTTAATACGGCCTAATTGCATTGCACCATTGCCATGTCATACATCATACATGCATCATGCCGATCTTTTGCCGTAGTATTAAATAGTGCATCCGGTATTTCTTCTAGTGCTTTGCTTCTTCACGGGCTAGGCCGATGAGTTGATGCAAGTGTCGACCCGATCTTCGGATAAACCTTCGGCAATGTTTTCAGGCGAGCATTCTCCCCCTTTCTACCTATTTTACATTTCTAGACTTTATTTCCTCCTGTTGATCTATTGCTATCTGTGTTACGATGCTCTAGTTTTCGTACCTGCGATATCCTTTGCAGCTTTATATTGCCTTGGACACATCCTATTACATGTTGATTGATAGATAGTTGGACTTGCGTGTCGTAGTTGCTTGCTCAAGTGTTGTTGCATATCGTCAAGCACCACAGTTGTTGGAAGACTGCCATATGCTTTATGTTGGAGATGATTATAACTTTAATTACAGTTTAATAACTAAAATTAAAGTAGGTAAATAATGCAGAGGCACAGGTGGGCAATAGATGTTATTTGGTTTTTAACCGTCCACTTGTGTCCCGTAGGACCCCGAGTACTTGATACCTGTTCTTTGAATATTCGCACTATCCGCATGTGGGCCCATGAATCCCCTTAGCATGAGCTGGAGTCATATCTTATTTCTTGGGGCCACAAGTAGTTTGGGGCTTTATTACTATCCTATACTTATGCCATGCTTTACTGCTTTATTTATGATTGCGCGTGGAGCGCCTATCGCTTTTGGAACCCCGTACACGTTTGTATCGACAAGCCCAGTCACACTTCGGGTTCCCGATCGTCATACCGTCGTCACAAACCTCTGGGTCTCTGTCTGAGCCGCCAACTTCGTAGCGGGTAGCTTGGTGGGGTGGCCCCCTGAAATATTATATGAATCTTGCGATTTCTTTGTCGTGATGCCTCGTTGGTTTTTATTTGGTTTTTCCGAGGTTGATCGTGCGTGTGTTGCTATTTGTGCCCCCTGCAGGGTAAAACTTTCTAAAAGCCGTGTCCGCGGTTATGGACGACTTGGAGCACAGTATCTCGATCATAGACAACTATAACTAAAGTAGTGCTATAAATTTGACTTTATAATGACTAGTAATCAGCTTTACTATAATGGAATGGCTAAATAAAAGTGCCAACAATTGCTGGTTTGGGTTGTCACCTGTTACCATTGTATCTGACTAGTAAGTATTGCAACTACAACGGAATGGCTAAATAAAAGTGCCAACAACTGTTGGGTTTTGGGATGTCTCATACTATATGTATCTGACTAGTAAGTACTACAACTACAACGGAATGGTTAATTAAAACTGCCCACTGCTTATTATATCAGGATGACTCATGCTATCTATATCTGACTAGTAATTGCCGCAACTGTAACGAAATGAATAAAACTGCCAATTGTGTGAGTTCCTCGGTTGACTTCCTCGTTTGGTATCGAGGGGGAAATACCAGGATGGGTAAGCTTGGTGTTAGTTTCAGGTTGGATCCGAATAGGTCCTTCTTATCCCTATCTGATAGCCGCCAGTTGTATTGAGTCTCTATAGGTTGTTTAGTGCATGTTGCGCTGCCGCTTCAGTCCACCATACCTATGTAGGCGAGGACCGCCGAATTCTAGTCTCGCCGTGTACTGGCCTCAGTACTGACCGCTCTCTTTTCCTTTGCCTTTGTCGGCACCCCTTTTGTTTAAGCAGGTTTTGAGATCGACGTCATTAGCAGGGTTACCCTTCCGGCTTGGCCTGGGCACGGTTATGGACGCCATTGGTTATTCTTCAGGGCTCTTATCCCCATTTGCATCTTGCCCGTAGTCGGACGCTGTATCATTTTCAAGTTGATTTGGATCTTTGTATTGTGTATCCGTATTCTTGACTCATGGAGTCGTTGTTGTATATATCTGTTCTGTGGGTTCCATCGTGGACTATTGTGTAATGATATTACTTTGTTTTCCACCCGCACGAAAGTGCCTGGTGGGCACCTTTGAATTGTTTCTATGCGGATTTGGCGGGAATCGCTGAAACTTGCATAGGGCCGATTCCGAGGGTGTTACAAATTGACATCCCTCTGATTACTCCCACCGATTTTTCTTCTCACCCATTGAGTTTCCATGTGTGAGTTTGTTGCATGTGGTGTGTAAAAACGAACGAGTTTGCTGCATGTCGTGTGACAACTACCTTGGACCTAGATTCTTGCATTTATTACCGAGTAAATAAAGGCCAAATTCTATTTTCTCTTTTATTTTTTACTGCCAATGAGCAACTACCTTGGACGTTTTTTCTCTCTTTCCCATTAAGGCATGCATGCATGCAGGGGCGGGGGACGACGGTGCAGGGCAGGGTCACATCGCATCGTAGCAATTTTTTTGCACTAACCGCATTGATCACGCACGCGGCTGCGCCAACGCAGGATTCTCACGCCGCCCTTCACGCTGAGCCCTCAATAAATAGGCAAAACGTCTTTTCCTCCTCATCTTCAACATCGAGCATGAGTCCCTTTGCCTCCTCCCATCCCCAAAAACACCTCTCCGGCGACCATGGCGACCTGCCCGCTTCCCCTCGGAATCCGAGCTTAGCGACGAGGACAACCACCCAGACCACAGGCAGGTCTGGGAGCAGGAGGCGCCCACGCGCCCGAGGCGTGGCAACAAGGGGGGCGACGCAAAGCCCCGGCCTACCCTGGGCCCAAGGCCACTTCGCCCATAACCCCCTCCCCAGCATCGGCGGCAACCTCCCCGACTCCGGCCCCTCCGACGAGTATTGGAAGGCGGCGGAGGAGCAGGAGGCGAAGGAGCTGGCTGTTGCCGCGAAGTGGGAGGATAAGAAGGCCGCACGCGCCCTGAAAAAAAGGCGGAAATGGGAGGAGGAGGACCGACGAGAGGCAAATCGCTGGGCCTTCCAGGAGGTGGCGAATTGGAGGGCGGGAAGCACGGGAGAGGGCGGCGGCTTGGAATGCGGCGGTGGCGAATTGGAGGGCGGCGGCGGCACCGCCCCCACCGCCGATGGAGTAGGGCAGCCTCCCGATGGCGAGGTTGGCCGACAGCCCTAAACCCACGTAGTAGCTAGGGTTAGGGTTTAGCCCAGGGTTTAGGCGCCGGGCCCTTAGGATTAGTTTCCCTTAGGGTTTATGTAATGTGGGGCTCTCTATGTAATGTGGGGCCCCTCTCTCTATATTGTACCCCTTATGTTATCTAATATATTATCTATGTGATCGACTTGTGTTTTATTGTATTGTCATTTGTCAAAACACCCAAAACACTAAGTGCATAAAACAAAAGACACAAAAAAAAGTTCTCATATAATACTCGTGCAATATTTATAAAATGAGTGAAATTAGAAAAGCTCAAAAGGAAGAATAAGTGTAACATCCTAGGATTAGTACCTAGAAATAAAGAGGACACAGGGTTGTGCATTGCATTCATGCATAAGAAAATCCGGGGAATTTTCGCGCAAAACTAAAAGAGCTACAGAGGGATCGAGATCTCTCTTGTTCTAATGGAAACACCAGGTCAGGTGCGATGGATTTCGACATGACCGCTATTGTACTTTTGTGTTTGAGGGGAAAGAAATCCAAATTTGAATATTCAAAACATATATTTAAATTGCAAAAGAATAAAGTTATAATTAGAAATAGTGTTACAATTATACTCACATCCTTGAGAGATTATTTATGATTGGGTTATAATTAAATCACAAGTATATTAATAAAGAAAAGAAAGGAATTAGTCTATAATATAATAGGGATACATAATCATAATTACAATTTAGTAAATGGAACCAATTTAATAAAATGAAATGATTATAATAATCTGTGTATATATACATATGGTATTGTTGTTCTTTTACAAAAGAAGACTGAAAGTGTATTACAGGAAACAAATAAATCAATCAATAAATAAGGAATTACATGAATGGAATAACTAAAAGAATTCTTTATTACAAGAAGATATATATATATTACATTGTTTGCAAATGAATTATAAAATAAAATAAAACAAGTAAACTTTATTGAAAGTAATACAATAATACAATGTATTTACATTATTTAAACAGAAAATAAATTACAAAAATATGAAAAATAAAAACCTAAACTAGAATCTAGTATCTTCTTTGTTTTATTTCCTGCAAAACAAATGAAGAACAAAACATGATAGAAAGGAGGGGTTAGTATAAAATATTGCTCTTAGATATCAATAGTGTAGTGCAGTGTTTTGCCTACTCATTGAGCTAAGTTGTTTTTAGAAGGGGCAAGTTTCACCAAATAAATAGTAACCGTTCTTATCAGATAATAGCCTCAAAGAACCATCATTGGCTAGGGACAATTTTTACCAAAGTCAGATAAAAAGGCAATTGGTAAAACATTAGATTTTCACTTGATCTGATCCATTGGGGGTGAGTCAAGCACCCAAGCAGCTCACACATCTGCATGGTGTTGTGCTGTCAAGCACAGAGGCATCACAAGGAGTACAAAGGTAAGCACACAGCCGTAGCTGATAAGCTAGAAGCAGATCAGAGCTCCACACACCACACTTAGCCAGAACTATACTTAGATCATCACACCAAATCCACCACCTAATCAGTATCTGGTTGCTTACTTAAGCCATCCAAGAAAAGATCAGGTGAGCACAAGGAGGAGTAGATCAGGATCAATAGCAGCACAAGGAGGAGTAGATCAAGATCAGCAACATCACAAGGAGGAGTATATCAAGATCAGTAGCATCACAAGTAGTAGTAGACCATGATTCCCAATAAGCCACCAACCACAGGTACAGATCCAAAAATATAAATTAGATCATGCGGCACTTATTTTTATTAGCTTGCATCATAGACACGGATTCTTTCCAAATAATTCAATGATTGTAGTTCCATCTAGTGCAACCAAACATACTGTAGCAACATCAGCTACCTTTCCAAAGTAGGTTGCAACACTAAGATTCAAGCATCTTATCTACTTTTATTTGTTTTAAACAACAAATAGAAGTAGTAATGGAGAATAATTCTCTCAGTCTTGCATAGAGATGCTATGCAAGATCATCATTGAGAAGTTACCAATCTATCTTAGCATTTGTTCTTAATAAAATTACACCTCAGACTAAGCATCATAGGTTAGGGACAAATCAACTTACAAACCATAAAGGCATCAAGATGAATGAAGTTATATTCAGGGCATCTCATAGAAGCAAGTCATACTACTTTGGGATCTTCCACTGTGCACACTCCCAGAGGGAGGCACCACAGTAGCAACCCAACAAGTAGTAGATCACAATAGGTTATTAAAATGACAAAAGAAGAAATCATCTGCTAGCAAGCAGAATATGTGTCCATATCATTTTCCTAGACAAAGAATCTAGAAATCATTGTTAGATCACCTTGTCATTTAAACAAATCAAGCAATACCTCAGCCTTTACATCATTGGTAGTCAAGTACTAATTGTTAGTCAGCCACTACACCAACAGATCATGCTACATGATGGTTTGTTGTGCATACTCTAAGATGAGGCACCACAGCAACCATCTCTTGATAGTTGAAGCGACCATAAAAATGATTTAATAAATCATTCCAACATATTCTGTCATGTTGACAGTGCAAACTGAGCATATCAAATAATTCAGATCATTGTTCTAGATAGACAACTAGAACTCATATAGTTCAACAAGTATTCCAACTAGGAAAAATCCAAACAAATGGTTTGAAGTTTTATATGTCCTGTAATCATCCAGGAGGGATTCCCAGATCAGTTCTTAGCAAGCCAATTCCAAAACTCATCATAAAGGGAATCTTCTAAAAAAACAATCATATCATTTTCCTAGTAGAGACTATAGGAATCAAGATTCTTATCCAGTTCCCACTAGTAGTGTTAACAGGGACTAGAGAGGCCCAAGCAATTTTCCTGAAATTATGGATAGAACATTACATTCCTTTACTACTCAATTGGACAGCTCTATATCCATTGGTTTCTTATTGGAGCAAAATATAAGTTATCATTACCAGTAATCACACAAATTCATACTGCCAGAACTTGATAGTAATAAAGCCAACACCATCATCCAGTAGCACATTTTGATTATCAACATTAAGGATCAAATTACAGGAGCATATATATATATATAGTTCAATAAAAGAACAATGGTAGATGTACCCAAAACCAAGTTAAGCCACTAATACTTATTCTTAACATGAACAAAATATCATCACTAAACCACTAAGTTGAATTAACATTAGTTCCAGAATAGAATATTACTAAAACTTGATTCAAACCAAAGGTTTGAATTTAAATATTCATTTACCTATCACCTCTTAGCTATCAGCAATAACCACAAGAATAATACCAAGCCCAGCTATGAATCAAGTCACAACAGTACATGCTCTATTTTTACAGACAACAATAGTACATGTATCAAATCAAGTGGAGGCATTAAGCATTTACTCAACCAAATTCAACTACACTGCCAAACATACCACTCTGATCAATTGGACTTTGCTCAAGAGCTCAATTCTTATTTCCTCAACTTAGTCAATCACAAGGTGCTGAGAGGGTTCAGAGAGGGAGAAGGCAATGAAGAGGGGAGGACTAACCGAGTTGAATAGCTCGGGAACGCCAGGGATGGGGGTTGCAGATGCTTGCCGTCCCACTGGTGTCAGAGAAAGAAGCATTCCCAATCGCATCGCCACTGTCATCCATCATCGCAAGGCTTTGTGGAAACGGTCTGAGGGTGCCGGGGTTGCGCCGCGGCACCGTCCCTCCGGCGTCAGGTCTTTGAGACGGCGAGATAGTTAGAGAGGGGCCCGCGTTCTTCCACGAGCAGCAACCGGAGGCGCCGACGCGGGAACCACATCGAGACCTTGAGCCATGGCGGCTAGGGTTTCAGTCAGGCGCGCGCGGGGCCGCGACTGAACCAAATCAACCGAGAGAAAGGAAGAGGAGGCAGCGGCAGGACAACGCCAGCACACGGCAGCAGCCGGTGGCATGGATTTGGCCGGCGTTGGGCAGGTAGGCACCGATGGTGGCGTGAGCGGGAGGAGCAGATGAGCGGGGAAGGGCAGAGGTGTGTGTGCGTGTGTGTAGGGGATAAGAAGGAGGGGTGAGATGGGCCGTGGTCTGAATGACCAAGCCAGGTCCAATTGGGCCAAGCTGGCCCATGCCAACCAAATAGGTCAAGTTAAACAAAATAAAAAAAGAAAAAAAACAATTAGAATTTCCCAACATAACCCTACAAATTTCTAAGAGTCCAAGAAAATACAGAAAAATCCTAAAAATACATATAATATATCAAAATGTTCACAAAAATAATGTCTACCTAAGAAAAATATTAAACTAATCTCTACTACTTATAAAGGCACCAACAAGAATTTTTCTACGGACACCCCATCAACCATACATAGACATGTTACAGCCGTACGATCGAGCGCACTAAACTTAATCTAACAGATTACATTGGCCTACAAATCCTTATTGGTGCACTTAGAGTTTAGCTATGAAGGACTGGTACTCTGCCAGACAAACTTCGAACCCCTGTGGCGCTTCGCTTCTAACAAAAAATCCCTGATCACGCCCACGATCACTGCGCCTGATACCCGCGGACGGCACCCTCGCCGCCATCCTGGAGCGCTTGACGGACGGCGCCTAGCTGTGGCCCTTGGTGCCTTCTTCGATGACACCCTCGACTTCGCCATCAACGCCTTCCTACACTGCCTGACGGACAGCGCCCTAGCCGCGCCCTCGACGGCCCACGATCATTGCGCCTGATATCCGCGGACGGCGCCCTCGCCGCCATCCTGGAGCGCTTGACGAACGACGCCTAGCCGCGGCCCTTGGTGCCTTCTTCGATGACACCCTCAACTTCGCCATCAACACCTTCCTAGACTGCCTGACGGACAACGCCCTAGCCGCCGCCCTCGACGGCCCAAGATCATTGTGCCTGATATCCGTGCCTGACGGACGGCGCCTAGCCACTGCCCTTGGTGCCTTCTTCGACGACACCCTTGACTTCGCCATCAATGCCTTCCTGGGCCGCCAGACGGACAGCGCCCTAGATGACACCCTTGCCTGCGCCATCACCGCGTACCTGAAGCGCCTGACGGACGGCGTTCGAGCCGCTGCCCTTAACGCCTTCTTCGACGGAAATGTCGCCTTCGCCATCACCGCATGACTGGTACGAACCTGGTGTGTTCATACACCATTGTTTTCTTTGAGAAAAAATATAAATTATACCACATGAACAAGCACAAGTTTTCTATTACCAACCCATGTGAGGGCATCAGAAACAGGAGATTCAATACTGAAATCAGTAAGCAATAGTTCAAACTGAGAAGAGCAGAGACTTCAAGTACAAGTAGAGTGTATGTTGTGCAAAATTAGATGTTCTCTCCTACAGTTTAGTTTGAACCTATACAGCTCCGGCATACAACACGAAATGGTAACACCTAAAAACACTAAGGTTTGACTTGGACACACAACGAGAGAACATATGGCATGTCTGCCAAAATGCATATTGTTTTATTCTTCAGAATAGCATAATTGGACATTGATCTATCGGACAAGTAGACTTTTTTTTACCTAGAGAAGGTTTTGGTGCAGGAGGTGCAAAATGCATCTCAGGCAGTGACTTGAGCTCTGTTTCAATTGGCAAATTGAGTCAGCAAATACTACTAACAAAAAATTTCTACTTGTATCATAACTTGAGAAGAACTTCACTGGCTAAAAGTTGCATATTATTTACCTAAAGACCTAAAATTTGGAACAAGCTGTATGTAAACGCAGAGTAAAACAATAACCTGCATGAATGCTTTTTAATAAAGCCTCAAACTAATATTCAGAAGGTTTATCAGCACTCCTCTTATCACAACGGAAGAGCCCATATCTACCTATCGAGAGCAACCATACAACATTATCAAAAGACATTTTTTAGAAAAACGAAAGATACTTTTCATATTAAAGAGATCATGTATATATAACAGGGGATCATGTATGTATAACAGGGGAGTTGATCTGAGACATCCAAGTAAACTAACAATGCTTAAATACAGCTTTGTATCGGCCATCAGCAGATTTAAGAAGGCCATGTTAATTGTTTCAAAATAATCAACACATCCCTAGAAATATGATTACAATAAAAGTTCTATAGATTCATCTAGAAAGTCTGTCTGCTTCACACATATGTGTATTTCTATAGGGTGAAGCAGTAAACTTTTGATTTCAACAGGGAGAAGCAGTAAATATCAGCGGCATACTATGGTTCATGATTTTAAAAGGACACAATGATATAATGAACATGCAACCAATATAAAGATCAGCGGCATACTTTATGTGCTTTATATATTTTAAGCTACAAAAATAATCATTCTAGGCTGGCCTCGAAATAACCTACCTTGTGCTATTTATAAATATCAATGTATCATGTATAAGAGACTGAACACTAAAATCAACACCCTGTCTATTTACCATCAGATTTACTACTACTAAAAAACATAGCTTAATACTAATATCATACTTCCATTGATACATGCCTTACACCAAACAGAAGTTTGAGAACTAATTCCTTCTTGGTACTACACTACTATCTCCTTTTGGTGCTTCAAAAGTTCAGACAAAGTTCATTGGTTGTTTAGAAACCATGAATCTTAAATAACAATAAAAAAGGATCTTTGAGTTCCGCAAACACCTACTCTGTAGGTGATAATTTACTAAATCAACATTATAGCTTGCTGCCTTTAGCTTATTTCACATGTTCATCACTAAATCATGGCTATCTATGAGTAGCATATAGTGTAGCACCATTCTTTAGTAAGAACATAATGCAATACTATAGACTTGCAAAGGAAAGAAACAATGGACAGACTCCAATCTATTTATAGCAAACAAGGAAAAACATAACCCTGTATTGCTTTCTCATGAATACGGTCATGAACCGAGGATTGTCTCTATTCTGTGTATCTAGCAATCGTGAATAACACAAAACATTGGTTGTGGAGAATCAAAGTCTATTAAACTGAATTGAGGATTTTAGTTAATCCATTGCTTTCAGTAACAATAACTCTTGTAAAATAAACAAAATTATGAGAGGATTCAAGCAAAATCAATACGAAGGTGGGTGAGGAATTACCAGTCGCGAAAGAGGTTGTAGGCGCATCAATCGTCCACTTCGGGAACATTCCATACTTGGTCTGCTCCGTCTCCCTCCAGCCTGCCAGAGTGAGGCGTCCTAGCTCTGGGTAACCTGGCCTTCCGCAAGCCTACTGATACCGCCTGGTCTCCGGTGCCCCCTCCGGCTCTTTGGCTACTGGAATCAATGACGAGCGACCGAGAACAGCAGGGTCGTGCCGCCGGCGCGAGCTAATTGGACGCAGTGGCGGGGACTTGCAATTATCATTTGCTGCTTCATCAAAAGCGGGGCAGGCGATAGATCAGAACCAAGAACAGTACAGACTTCATCATTTGCTACTCCTAAACATATCAAAAACATTAAAGCATGCAAATAACGAATACATATATTTAGCCAAACGCACAACAAAAGCAAAACTTCTCTGACATAATCCTAATGATTATAACAGTGAAACATAAGCTGAGAGTGGAAATTGCAGAAAAATCATGATCTTCGTGAAGAAACCAAAAATGACTAAGCTTGGAAATCACATCGACATCCAATTGAATCCCTGCAAGTTAGTAGAAAAAATAAACAGATATATCAAGGATGTAAATTTGTTGCAGAAGCATACAGTATACTATGTCCCCACTTTTTTGTGTTCAGTATCCAGTATATAAATGAGCAAGTTTTTCACTATTTATGAAGATTTTGATTTGAAATTCAAATTACCAAACAAATATGTACCATGTTTCCTAGCAATTTGAATATAGCATTTTGTGTTTATTTTTGGCTACGATGTACAATCAAGAAGACTCTTATTTTCATGAAGACAACATAAAGAAAGAGAAGTTGGAGGATTTTACCTTCTCTGGACTTCGTAGACGATGAACCTGCCCGAATGCAGTAGCTGAAGCGCATGCGTGGAGCAGGTGTTCCGACCGCAAATGGTTGTCGCCGGCCGTGGGTCGTCGAGGGATGCGACCAGGCGAGCCACCGGTGTTGGTCAGGGCCGTGGATATGTCGGCGACACTGGGATGGTTGCCGTGGGCCCTGGGGTAGGGCGGTATCATAGGTAGAGGACGGGGAGACAGGTGGGTCGAGGCGGCGGAAGCATATGGTCGATGATGGGGGACAGTGAGGTCGTGGCGGGGATGGGAGGTGTGTTGAACGGACATGGTCGTCCTCCTCCAGCCCTCCCCTCATGGACGTCTCTCCCATCCGGCCCTTCCATCCTTGTCGTCCCCCTCCCCTCATTCCTTGCAGAGAACTCGAGGGAGGCGCGTAGCCTGGAGCTCGATGCAGTGCCGCCATCCCTTTCCAGCAACCTCCCGTTGGAGCTCGGGGCCTGGAACGGCGCGTGTCCTAGAGCTCGACGGAGACGGCGGCCGCGACTAAGCCCACACGCGGGGCGCCACCCATCGCCGCACTTGGCGCACTGTCGGCCGCATGCCAGACTGGCAGGGAAGGGGATCGAGAGCAGAAAGTGAAGTGAGTGAAGCCGTGAAGGAGCAAGGAAGGAGGAGAGACGTGGTTCCGTGGCTGACTAGCTGGCTTTGCCTTTTTTGGGACAGATAACTGGCTTTGCCTTGTGCGTGCCTTCGTGCCACTTATAGAAATTTAGACTATACTATGTAGTATTCCTAAGAAGAAAATAGACTACGAAGGGAAGAAACATTAGGCTTTCTCAGAAGTATATTATTATTTCTTCAAACATGTAAATGATGGTTCTATTTTATTAGATAGTTCTCCTAAGAAACCAAAAACGTAAATTATGAATAATGTTAATAGTTAACTTTGAATAACTTCTTTCAAACAATGGTTGAATTATAATATTTTTGCAACTAATTGTTAAAGGAAATGATTTTGTGTTTCATGTTTTTTAAATGATGTCGTACGTACTTACATATGTCGGCCGTGGGGCGTGTCGAGTTAAAAAAATCTATTATGGTCATTGTGTTGATAATGATATTTGTTTAGCACTATATCATAAATTATTAAGCATGCATGTTATTGTGTGGACTTTGGATGCTAAATTTTATGGAGTATTTCAAGAAAGATATTTTATTCAACACTCTTGAACAGGTATATTTCGCTTTGAAAAGTAACTGTAATTACTACTATGTAGGCTGTAATTACTACTATGTAGGCTCATATGACACATTTTAGAAGCAAATAAGTTGTCATTTTGGTGGATTCTAAATTGAATGATGATAATATAAAAAATCGAGACTGCAAAAAAGATAAACGCGAGGAAAACAACGCACATCCCACGAATTGTATGATTGTAGATGGACCCTCCAAAAAAACTCAAAACATCAAACTCAGGAGACGAGTTTTGGTTCATATTTTAAAGTTCAAAGGGAATGAAACTCTAAAGAATCTCCCAGACATGGAGCACAACATTATAGAGGGCATGGACCATCAAAAGATAAACATCATCAAAGAATAAATAGTAGATAATTTTTCTTAGATATTGTTTTTTAAGAATTTTTGTGAATAATCATTATACATCTGATGTACATTTATGTGATAACGGATTTTATGAACACGTGTGTGGATGCACACTCCTATCTTTGGGCAGGAGACAAATTTAAGTGACTCGATAAAAAATCTATCTAAAAGAGAAATAAAATTTAAGACGAATGTTTTAATTAAAAATAATCAAACGTGCATCGCACGTGCACGCTTACTAGTTGTTTAAGTTAAATAAAATACCATTAAATGTTAAGGTCACTATAATTCTCAATAAATTATAATAAATAAGGAAAAAATCCTAAAAATAATTAAAAAATATTTTTGTGTATTGAAATAAATCCACTATTTTATAAAAATACTAACTCGATTTTTTTAAATAAATTTTAAAGTAATATTCAAAGACAATTAATCCTTTATGGAATTTTATAAATATAAAAAATAATACATAAAAATAAAATAGAAATCATTTTCAAAGTCTTGAATAAATATATTACACTAGAAAAATACTAAATATGTTAGTAGAAAAGTTTTTAATATTTTAAAATAATAAATCCTTACATGTTTTTTGAAAATTCTTTAAGAACATTTGTTAAGTAAGAAATAATTATATTTCTTCAGAAATATTAATACCAAAAAAAATCAAATTACTAAAATTCTAAACCAGAACTAAGGTTTATAATAAAACTTAAGTGTAAATTATTAACTTTATAATATATTTTGAAACCTTAAATAAAGATTTAAAACCACAACCTTCAAAATAACTTTATAAGCTTTCACTTAAATATAAAGTGAATAATTCCACATCTTAGTTATACTCATCATAAATTGAAAACTTGGGAATAATTTAAACATATTACACCTTAATTTTACTTACCCTTTTAAAGTTAACTTTAGTCTCAAAAAAATCTTAAAACATTATGTCTAATAATGTTTTTATAATTAACTTTGGTCTATTTAACCTAAGACATAAATCATCTCAAATCCAAACTAATCAATCAAACATCAAAAGATATTGATCATGTTCTATTAATAATAAAGATTGTTTAAACCTTAGAAAGGGAGCTTTTTCTTCAAATGTTATTCTTTTTGCCACTTCAAACAATAATCTTATAATAAGTTCTTCAATTCTTAACAACTCAATCCCAAGGATGTTTATCAATAGTCACCAAATGACCATTACCATAATCACATTATGGTTAACCCTTGGGTTCCTTATAAAGGTCATCACTTATAAAGTAAAATTTAAAGATAAACTAACTCTTAAAAGAATCACCTAAATTCACTTCATTCAAAGCATTGAGGATTCACTTTGGGAGTTTTACAAAAATGCATAGCATTACTTATGCACAACAACATATTGCTTCTTTAAACATTAGTCCTTACTGGACCAATGATGCAGATTTCAAATATTGGATCTTACATCGTCTCGAAGACCGTGAGTGCATAATCTTGCAATCACAAAAGGCAAGTTCACACTTGTTCATGTCCTTTGATTATTTTCTGTAAAGTATTTTACAAATCCAGTCTTGTCATCACCTGCATTTGAAAAAGGTCCAAAAACACTATTTTCATAATAATATGATTATAGGTTATTTACCATGAGGTAATAACCTACTATGAAAGTTCCAGTGGTAAAGGAACATATTATCTAGGACTTAACAACCAATGTCGCAGTGATTCTTGCGCCGTATATCACGCGTTAACCATGAGATTTGGAATGAGACAGAGAAGTCAGCTGTATCTTCTTCCTCTCGCATGTAGCCGGATGTGCAGGTCGTGGCTATTATCACTCGTAGCGTGCATATTAATTGGTAATTCGTAGAGGATATGCAGCATATGGGTGAAAACCCTCAACGTCCCACGATAGTTCTGGCATCTAACGGTCTGTACAAACCATTGCCGTAATTCAATATGTGGGCATGGTGTACACCAAGGAGGCATCTTGGGTCATGAAGGCGATGATTGGCTTGGATCTTAGACTGGGCCCCATACCAAGGAAGTATGGACAAGGTCATGACTTGGTTGTGCAACAAGGCTAAGGTCTCTCATGGGTAAAGTAACGCACATCTGCAGAGTGTAAGAACTGTAACTTGTTACTCCTTGTTCCTGGAAGGAGCTGCGAATGCGGTGGGAAAGAAACTCCATGAAAGTTCTGGTAAACCCGCGAAGGCTGACGGACATAGCTTTTTAGAATAAAAGCAACCTTTGGAGAAATGTTTACAAAAACTTGCATTGCCTACAACCTATGGTCTATGGCTGCAGATATAGTGCATCAAACACTCCTTTTCTAGTGAACTTGCTGAGTACGCTCATACTCAAAGTATCTTCTTAACCCTTGCTAGGTTCTAAAGCCAGTACAGACGATGTCTACATCAAGTTATGCTCCAGGAATCATCATCAAAAGGTAAAGTTCTTCGAAGAAGTCAAGGAAGTCGACATATACATCAACTCAAGTGAAGACGAAACTACTGATTAGATAAGAATAGAATCTCTAGCCATAAAACCTACTTATGTAGAGTATTACAATAGTAGCAATGCAAGCCTCAATAGTTTAGATACTAGTCTATTAGTATATTAGATATGATTTGATTATTT
This sequence comes from Avena insularis, assembly GCA_023614405.1. Classification (NCBI taxonomy): domain Eukaryota; kingdom Viridiplantae; phylum Streptophyta; class Magnoliopsida; order Poales; family Poaceae; genus Avena; species Avena insularis. The sequence continues at coordinate 1,837,838 of CM042690.1, forward strand.
ATAACTCTTCTTTGTAAGAAGATTCTTTCTCTCTCTTTAACCTAGAGTGTTCTCTGGATCTTGTGTAAAGAGTTGAGTTGTAACCTATAGTCATGCATTGGACCGGCTGTGTTTCTATTGTACCACTCTGAGGGATGTAATACTAGTGAACGATGTTTCATTGGTGTTATGTTAACGACTATAGTGTACTACATCATGCAGTGGTATGCTGGGTCACCGCAATAAGTTAACGTTTTGATGGTTGATTATTTTCAAACAATACATGCAACACATGGTTCATTTTCAAACAACACATTTACATATTTACATAAGTTAAAGGGCGCCCAAGTTAAAGTGCTCGGCTTGTTAGTTAAATGGATTCCCTTGGCCTTCATTTATATATTTACTTTCGCAAAAAATAAAAGATTGCGACCTGAGCACGAGTATCTGCAGATCCACACGTTCCTAGTTAGAATGTAACGTGAGTACTATTTTTTTGCCCAATCTACAAGTAGTTACTATTGGGCCTGGATACGACCATTTTGGTCTGGCTAAGTTCTATTTGGGCCTGGCCTTTTTCAATCACTCCTCGTCAATTATTTTTTTAACTGCTCAACCCCTCCCCTCCCCTGCACACTGATGAAACTGAAGGAACACTGACGAAACTGAAGGAACACTGATATCGAAAACAGAGCAGCTCAAAATTTGCCCGAATTGCATTATATTCAAGCCATAGACTATTACATTCATCTCCGCAAGTTCTATGATAACAAAGCATCACTCGAACACTGATTGCGCTATCTAATGATTAATGATCAGGAGATAAACTAATCTGAGAGAAATTACACAAAAATAAAATAAAAACGGCCATCAGATTGTCCTGCTTCTTCAATTCGATGATTTGCCTTAGCTGCTTTTTCATCTTCTTCAGCTCGACCTTCACTTCCGCATCCACCGTAGTACCAGCGGAAATGGGGATGCCAGATCCCAATTGCTCCACCACGGACGGGTTTTCAAGCTCCCGGGATGCTACCTCCACCCCAATTCGCTTGATGTACTCATCAAGCCACTCAAAATGCCCATATTTTGGTAGTTCCTAAAATCGCAGAGATGAACCCTAAATCCCAAATTCGATGAAATGCATGAAATTTCTAAAGAAAAGCGAGAAATTGGCGCTCGAAACACTCAGATCTCACCTTTCCCGGCTCGGGCTTGCTCTCACACTTCACAAATTCCTGGCCAATGTTGCCGTTCTTATCGGTGGATGTGACAACCGCTTCAGGGGCACGGTACGGGGGAAATCGGGGCACCTCCTCATCGGCACTGCACGATACCGAGGCCATGAGCGGAGGGAGGATGAAGCAGATCTCGACATCCTTCGCCGGCGTTGCCGCACTTGCTCGCCGGAGAAGAAAACGGAAGGGGATGAGATGCTGGAACGGTGGCGGGAGTGCTCGGGTGCAGGGACGGATCGGGCCAACGGCTCTCTTCTACCACAACATGGGTCCACGATATGAGGTGGACATCAGGTGGGTTCCGCCGTGACATGGAGAGGCTGTGGGTCCTTCTCTGCTCAGCTGATTCGAATTCGTTGACGGTCTCGTGAGGTTAAGTGGAAGTGTCGCACGGGAGCTATTTGCCGCTTCAGAAGTGTTGCATGCGAGCTATTCTTTGCAACGATGTAGTGTTCCTTCCAATTCCACGTAAAGACGTCGCATGGAAGCTACAAGCCCCCGAAAGCAACGCGAAACAGAGTGCGAGAGCGGCCATATCAAACCAAATGGGTCGACTCGCTAGACGCAGTGGCCAAGCGCGCCTGACCTTGGCCCATTTTTTGTTCGCCGCCGACTAGACCGTCTGGATGTTCTAAATGGATCGTGCCACTCATATATGGGTAAGAAGGGTAATAACCAATTTTTTGAGTAAGATGGAGCAAAAAGACAGCTCTAACAGCTTATCCAAAAGTGGTCCCCATAAAAAAATTGGATGGTCATTCATTTTTTTATCCCCTCCTACACATATATGGGTAAGACTAGCCGAATTTTGGATAAGCCGCCACATCAGCGAAACCACCGCGGGAGGCTCCAATTACAATGCATGGAAGTTTCCCGCTTGATTTTGGCGCTCCTGAACGTCGTCCCTGTCGTCTCCGGTCATCGGTTACCGTCTGCCATGCCGCCCAACTCCCCAACACCCGACGCCCTCCTCCCGGCCCAGTCGCCTCTCCTCCCGGTCTGGATCGAGCCAGAACGACCATGCATTGGCGTGATTACGGCCTCGATTTGGCCAAGCTGGGCCCTGTTCGGCAGCCGCGTAGATCCCCTGCCATCCGAGCTTCGATCTCCGAAACTCCGCCTGCACCATCCCTACTGCGAGCTCCGATGGCGCGCACATCGATGGCCCCAACCGCGTCTCCTCGAGCTCTGGCCTTGATTCGGACCTCCCCACACCTCGCCACCCCTGTATCGTATCCTATGAGCTTGATGGTGGGAGGCGGCACTCGACGTCGCTGGCCCCAACCGCGTCTCCTTGAGCTCTGGCCTCGATTCGGCCCTCCCCACATCGCGCCACCCCTGTCTCGTATCCTGTGAGCTTGCCGGCGGGCAACCACGTTGGGAGAAAGGAGGGAGTTAAAGTAAATAAAAAAGAAAAATGATACACCTCCCCTAGGGGATCGATCCCCCGGGTCGCACGCTCGCACGCAGTCCGCGTATAGACAACTATGTATACGGGTCCACCCTCGTCTTTATCTCTCCCAATCTTATCTCTTTTTCCTTGGAACTGCTCGCCGGCCATCAAATCCCTCGCGCTGCTGCCAGCCAGCCATCCCTCGTGCTGCTGCCTGCCAGCCCGCCCTGCGTCGCTGTCGGCCCGACGAGCGCCGCCGCTGTTCCACCCCGCCACCTCCAGCGAGGCCTCCGCTGACCGTCCGACCGGAAAACCATCCGCCCGACACCGGTCCAAGCCTCGCCGTCCGTCGCCACCGGCCCCTCGCCTCACCATTTGCCGGTGGAGAACTCCCAGAACCTCCCCCCTCATCACCTTATCCTAGGTCCCCACCTCGAGTGCCAACATATCCCCTTCTTCCATGGCGTACTCCTCCATGGGCAAGAGATCCGATTGGCGACGCCATGGCTCTTCCCCGAGTCACCACGCCACATATCCTACTCATGCTACCATGGCGCTACTATCGCCTCTGCTGCTGCAAGGTATGCGTAGCTATTAGCCTCCCATCGCTGCTACTACAAGGTTCTACTTTGCTACATACGATGGATGTCGTTGCTACCTGCAGCAAGCGGTGTTGCTACCTACAGGGAGCGGCGTTGCTACCTACGGTCAAGTTCTCCAACGAAACCTCTGGCGAAATCGGATTTGCTAAATTAGAAGATTTTTTTGCTACAACATTTTACTGGTTTTGCTACAATAACTTGTAGTTTTTTCTACAGAGTCCCCGATGAAAGTTTTCAGCAATGTCTCCGGCAAAGTCGTTTTTTCTTCATATGTTGAAATTTTTTGCTACAGTTATTAATATTTTTTGCTACAAACGTTTTCTGTGTTTGCTACAACAACTCAAATATTTTGCTACAAAGTCTCCGGCGAGATCTTTCGGCGAAAGTCCCCGGCGAAGTTGGTTTTGCTACATTAGTACTTTTTTTTCTACAAAGTCACTGGCGAGGTCTTCGGCGAGATCTCCGGCGAGATCTAGTCTTTTTTCTATTTTTCTAAGTCGAGCCGTTTTTTGCTACATGTAGCAAAATTGATACGTTTTGTAGCAAAAGCGGAATTTTGATAGAAAATAGGGGACACGTGGTTGGCTGGGGATCCAGGGGATGAAAACCACAAATCCCCCGGGAACGCCTAGCACTGTCCAATAAAAAAGGATGAAAAAAATTACCCACTACCACGTGGGACCTACGTGTTGTGCTAGTTTTGGGTAAAAAAACTAAACAATTTTCTGGGCACGGCTAGAAATCGGAAGCCGATATTGGTTTTCATCGGACCAGTGCAGGGACGTAGGATTGGAAGCTGCTCGACCGTTTGATCCGCAACCAGACCCACTCTATTTTGGTGAATCAAGGACCTATTTTCATGCTTCCATTAGAAACCGATCTTGTAATTAATGCATGTAAGTTATTGTCGCTTTTAAAACAGAAATCGTTTGCCATAAGCTAGGAATCGGTAACTTAATACAGAGTTTCCAAACTGTTCCCGTTAACTCCTAATCTTTAGAAAAATAATTTAGCTTTGAATGAAAAAAATAATTTAAGCAAAATTAGTCTAGGTGACATCTGACTTACTTCCTTACTGAACCTATTGTGCTTCAAATACTATGTATATTTGCTTCCTATGGGATCGTAGTTTGTTTTTCAAATGATACTAAAATTTGCTTCGATCCAAAAATAGTTGGAATGGCTTGTTTCAAGAGTATTAAAATCATGCTACTAGGTATATTTGCTTTCGACAGGTTCAAAATTTGTGTTTCCAGTCCTACTAAAATTTGCTTCCAATGAAAGTTAATATTGCTTGATCTGAATAGTTGTAATGGATGTTCCAAAAACATTCAGAATTATGCTTCCACAGACCACATAAATTTCTTTATTCATCATTCAATTTGCTTCAATTGAACGTAAGTACATATATAACAAGATATGTTTTTCAAAAGCATTGCGGTATTGTCCATGGACCACAGAATAGAATTTGTTCCAACGGAAGTAAAAAAATTGCTTCCACATAAAGGATTACAAGTGGTTCAAATGAAATCAGGATGTGCTTCCAAGAAAATTAAAATTTTGCTACTATTGAATAATGAATTTGCTCCCGAGAGACATATGCTCCAAATGGTAATGGATTAAGTATTGATTTGAGTGCTTCCTACATACAAATCAGAGCTTCGGATATGGTGTATGTTTCAGCTACAAATAATCGGGCGAAGACAAGATCAAGCACGTCGTTGACGAATGAGGCCGTTGTCCTTCGAGTGTCCGCTAGTCATATGTCGTCTTGAATATCTGGACTCCAACAAGACGGCTACCACAACTCATGGTGTTGCAAATGTCACTGCCGGCAAGAAAGCCGACGATCGACGACGTCGGAAGCATTTGATGGAGCATGGAGTCACCGGCTCGTCACAAGTGTGCTCTGGTCGGAATCGGCAACGTTCATGACCTTGCTTCAAATAAGATGTAAAATTATAACTACCATACCACTTGAGAACATCAAACAACATGCAAGCGTACCTTTCATCACAACGTAGGATCCGTCTTGGGTTCTCCTAGAAAACTCCATGGAACTTCTAGGTCCTGATGCCAGCTACTACGGAGGAGCCATGGAACAGCATCACACGTCGATGCTGGTCCAGCTACATACGGGCGAGGTGGAGGGGAGAGGATGGTCGGGTCGGGCGCAGCATGGTGGATAAGGTACTGGAAATCGTACAAATCATGAGACGGTGATGGTTTTGTGGAAGAAGGGCAGCCATACTACGGGAGTTATCGTGCGTAATTGTCGCCCTATTTTTTCCCTTTTTGTAAAGAGAATAACTGGCTGCTACAGGCCGTGTGATACTAGGAGGAATCGATGGAGTTGGATCCGTCCGATGTTTTGTTTGGCATTGGCCTACTTTGTGGCTGCAAGCTCTGAAAGTATTCGAGGCTAGTGAGGGTTTACCTGAAAGAACTACATCTGACGAGGATCAGAACAAGTTTAAGGAAACCAATCTTGCCTTTGTGGGATGCGTTATGAGTGTTTTTGACAACAAGCTATTTGATGTGTATATGCACATCAAAGATGGAAAAGAGCTCTGGGAGACACTGAACGCTAAGTTCAGTGTAGCAGATGCTGGCAGTGAACTGTACATCATGGAGAGCTTTCATGATTACAGGATGATTAACAACCGTTCTGTAGTTGAGCAAGCTCATGAGATACAGTGCTTTGCCAAGGAGCTTGAAATCCTCAAGTGTATCTTACCCGACAAGTTTGTGGCTGGGTGCATTATTGCAAAGTTGCCTTCTTCGTGGAGAAACTTCGCCACAACTCTCAAACACAAGAGACAGGAGATATCGGTTAAAAACCTGATAGCGTCTCTTGATGTTGAGGAGAAGGCTCGGGCTAAGGACACTGCTGAGAGAGGAGGCGAGGGTCAGTCTAGCGCCTACATGGCGCAGAAGTAGACCTTCGGCAAGAACAATGGGAACTATACGCCCTCGTTCAACAAGCTTGAAAAGACTACAACCTTTAAGAATAAGAAGAAGCCGAACAAGGCCGAGCTACATTGTTATTCATGTGGAGAGCTCGGCCACTTTTCTAAGGACTGCCCTGATGGGTACGGTAATTTATTTACTGTTCTTTCAGTATTTCAATCACCATGTTGGTGGATTGATACACGTGCTAATGTTCATGTGTGCGCTGACATCTCTATGTTCACTTCTTATCAGGTCGCTCGGGATTCATCCGTCCTAATGGGGAATGGATCACATGCTTTTGTTCGTGGTGTTGACACGGTGGATCTGAAGTTTACTTCCAGAAAGATCATGCAGCTGAGGAACGTGCAACATGTCCCTACTATGAACAAGAATCTCGTTAGTGGCTCCCTTCTGTGTAGAGATGGGTTTAAGGTTGTGTTAGAGTTCAATAAAGTCGTTGTTCGAAACATGGAAAATTTATTGGTAAAGGTTATGAGCTCAGAGGCTTGTTCCGGTTTTCACTTTCAGAGTTTTGTAATAAATCAATGAATCATATCTGTGGTGATGTTAATGATGATACCAGTGTTTGGCATTTTCGTTTATGTCACATTAATTTTGGTTTGATATCTCGGATGTCCAGTATGAGTTTAATTCCGAATTTCACTATTGCCAAAGGTTCTAAGTGCCATAGTTGTGTGCAATCAAAGCAACCTCGAAAGCCTCACAAGGCTGTCGAGGAGAGAAACTTGGTACCTCTAGAACTCATACATTCTGGTCTATGCGAGATGAATGGTGTGTTGACAAAAGGTGAAAAGAGATATTTCATGACGTTGATAGATGATGCTACTAAATTCTGCTATGTTTACTTGTTGAAAACTAAAGATGAGGATTTAGATTACTTTAAAATCTATAAGGACGAAGTTGAAAATCAACTAGAGAGAAAGATCAAGCGTCTTAGGTCGGATCGTGGTGGTGAGTATTTTCCCAAAATATTTGATGAATTCTGTCAGGAACACGAAATTATTCATGAGAGGACGCCTCCCTACTCGCCCCAATCAAACGTGGTTGCCGAGAGGAAAAACCGCACGCTAACTGACTTGGTGAATTCCATGTTAGTCACTGCTGGTTTATCAAAGGCATGGTGGGGGGAGGCTTTGTTGACTTTTTGTCATGTCCTGAATAGAGTTCCTAACAAGAACAAAGAAAATACCCCTTATGAGGAGTGGGTTGGGAGAAAACCATCACTTTCGTATATGCGCACTTGGGGGTGTTTGGCGAAGGTCAACATACCGATCCCCAAGAAACGCAAGCTCGGACCCAAGAAAGTGGATTGTATCTTTCTAGGATATGCTCCACGGAGTGTAGGCTATAGATTTCTAGTGGTTAAATCTGAGGTACTTGATATGCATGTTGATATTATAATGGAATCTCGTGATGCAACATTCTTTGAGAATATCTTTTCTATGAAAGATATGCATAGCATTGGTAGGATTTTTTCTAAAATACTTCCTGAATTTAGTGCATCTATTGAGAATTCTGAACAACCACATGAGGAATTCCTTAAGAAGGATGACGATGAACCTCTCACGAGGAGTAAGATATAGAGGGTTGCAAAATCCTTTGGTAATGAATTCATCGTGTACCTTGTGGATGATACTCCCAGATCCATTACTGAGGCATATGAATCGATGCAGATGATTGGAAAGAAGCTGTCCAAAATGAGATGGACTCGATTATTTCTAATGGAACTTGGGAATTATCAGAACGACCCTATGGTTATAAACCTGTGGGATGTAAGTGGGTGTTCAAGAAGAAGCTAAGGTCTGATGGTACTATTGAGAAGTACAAGGAGTGGCTTGTATCTAAGGGTTACACACAGAAAGAAGGCGAAGATTACTTTGACACATATTCACCTGTCGCTAGACTGACCACCATTCGAGTACTACTGTCCCTGGCTGCCTCTTATGGTCTTCTCGTTCATCAAATGGACGTGAAGACAACTTTCCATAATGGAGAGTTGGAACAGGAGATCTATATGGATCAGCCGGATGGGTTTGTGGTAAAAGGTGAAGAGACAAAGGTGTGTAAGTTATTAAAATCTTTATATGGCCTGAAACAAGCACCTAAGCAATGGCATGAGAAGTCTGACAGAACTCTACTTTCTGCTGGCTTTGTCATTAATGAGGCTGATAGGTGTGTTTACTATCGCCATGGTGGGGGCGATAGCGTTATATTATGTTTGTGCGTGGATGATATTCTGATCTTTGGTACAAACATGAACGTGATAAATGAAGTCAAGTCTTTCCTATCAAAGAGTTTTGATATGAAAGATCTGGGAGAGACTGATGTGATTCTGAACATCAAGATTATTAAAAACGAGAATGGTATTACTTTAACGCAATCTCATTATGTTGAGAAGGTATTGAGCCGATTTGGCTTTAATGATGGCAAGACTTCTCCAACACCTTATGATCCCAGTTTGACATTACGAAAAAATAAGAAGGAACCAACAGATCAGCTGAAATATTCACAAGTTGTTGGTTCTCTCATGTACTTAGTGTTGGAATTATGCCCTAGAGGCAATAATAAAGATGTTATTATTATAATTCTTGTTCATGATAATGTTTATATTCCATGCTAGAATTGTATTAAGCAGAAACTTTAATACTTGTGTGGTTTGTGAACAACACCGTGTCCCTAGTACGCCTCTATGGACTAGCTCATTGATTAATGATGGTTAAGGTTTCCTAACCATGGACATGAGTTGTCAATTAATAATGAGATCATATGATTGGGAGAATGATATGGTGGACAGACCCAAACTAAGCGAAGCAATTAGATCGTGTCATCGTGTTCGTCTTTGTGAAGCTTTTCTTATGTCAAATATTGTATTCCTTAGACCATGAGATAATACAACTCCCTGGTATCGGAAGAAAGCTTTGAGGTCATCAAACGTCATCCTATGAGAGGGTGATCATAAAGGTGTCTCTCAGGTGATCGGAAAGTATCTGTTGGGTTGTATGTATCGAGATGGGATTTGTCCCTCCCAAGTCGGAGAGATATACTTCGGGCCCACTCGGTAATCGATATCAACACCGCTTGCAAGCATGTGGTTAAGGAGTTAATCACAAAGTGATATCGGATTACGGAACGAGTAAAGTACTATCTGTGAACGAGATTGAACTAGGTATGACGGTACCGACGATCGAATCTCGGGCAAGTAAAATATCGCGAGACGAAGGGAATATATATATGGGATTGATTGAATCCTGGCATCGTGGTTCATCCGATATGATCATCGATGAATGTGTGGGAGTCAATATGGGTTTCCAGACCCCTCTGTTCATTATTGATAGAAGATCATGTCTGCATATTCTCGAACCCGCAGGGTCACACACTTAACGTGTCTCGACGCTAGGATAGATTGGATAATTGGTTTATGAGTTTTTGTTCGGAGTCTCGGATGGGATCCGGGACATCACGAGAGGTTCCGGAGTGGTCCGGAGAATAAGATTCATATAAGGCAGTGCAGTTTTTGGAGTTCGGAATTGTTCCGGGTTAATCGGTATTGTACCGAAAGCTTCTAGAACCTTCCGGAAGGGGACCAACGTGGCCCCACCTTCCGGGAGGGGGCATGGGCCTATGAGGGAGTGCCCTGGCCGCATTGGGCCAGGGTCACAAGGCCCCATAGGGCCCAACTGGCCAACTAGGGTAAAACCCTAATTGGAGCTTCTAGAAGGGGGGGTTTCCTTGCCCCCCACTCCTCCTCCTTTGGCCGCCGGTTTGGGATTGGGGGAGGGGCTAGGGCAGCCGCCCACCCCTCTATATAAAGAGGGCTGGGGGTGCACCACCTCCCCACACCTTCCCCTCAAGCCAGTCGCCCTGCTGCCCTCCTCTCTCTCTCCCTCCCGACTGCGTGTAGGCGAAGCCCTGCTGCAGAAACTCTCCACCATATACACCACGCCGTCGTGTTGTAGATCCAATCCGTATCTCCACCATACTTGCTGGTCCAAGGAAGGAGGATACGTCGAGGTGCTGCACGTGTGCATCTCACGGAGGCACCGCCACTTGTGGTGCTAGATCGGATCGGATCGCGAGGAGGAGAAGCGAGTACGACTACATCACCCACGTTACGAGCGTTCATCTTGCGGTAATCTTCAAGGGTATGAAGATCTAATCCAATCTCTCTTGTTGTTTGCATCTCCTAGATTAGATCTTGTCCTTCCCTCTCTTCGCATCCGTAGAAAATTTTGATTTAGTATGCCACGAAACCCTTCAGTGGTATCAGAGCTAGATCTATGCGTAGATGTGTTTCACGAGTAGAACGCAACATGGTTGTTGCGGGCGTTGATGTTTTCTGTTTCAAGCCTCTTGTTTGTGTTCTTCTTATGACGCGGGATAGTGAGATTGAAGCGGTCCAGGCCAACCTTACGCGACGTCGTTCGCGAGACCGGCTCCGCACTTGACGTGTGGCTTGTTCCACACATGCGGCTGGTGGATGCCAGTTTCTCACACTATAGTTGTCATGGGATCTACACCGGAGTTTGGCAACCATAATATCACCGTTGTGGCTTTCCGTAGGTAAGAATCGTTCTTAGCATCTACTCCCATAAGCCACGTAAAACATGCAACAACAAAGTAGAGGCGTCTAACTTGTTTTTGCAGGGAGTGTTTTCTGTGATATGGTATGGCCCAAGATGTGATGTGTATAATGTATGTGATGATCATGTTTTGTAATGTTTCACGACTTGCATGTCGATGAGTACACAACCGGCAGGAGCCATATGGTTTTCTTTATAATTGTGTATGACCTGTGTGTCAACTTATTATGCGCCATGTAATAGTTTCACTTTAACGCTAAGTAGTTAGCAATAGTTGTAGTTGCTATTCGTGGTGGAGGCAATCATGGTGGAGTGATGGAGATTATGCCGGAACGCACAAGATGGAGATCATTGCGCGAAGATTGGCTATACCATGTCACATAAAGTTATATGCATGTGATGTTTATCCTTTTATGTATCTTATTATGCTTAGATCGCGACGGTAGCATTATAAGATGATTCCTCACTTAAAGATCAAGATAAAAACTGTGTTCTCCCCATGTATGCACCGTTGCGAAAGTTCGTCGTGTCCAAGCATCACGTGATGATCGGGTGCTATAGACTCTACGCTCACATACAACGGGTGCAAGCCAGTTTTGCACTGCCGGAAATACTTGGGTTTGACTTGACGAGCCTAGCATGTACAGACATGGCCTCGGAACACATGAACTGAAAGGTTAAGCATGAGTCATATGAATGATATGATCGACACTTCGTTGTCCACCATTGAAGCCACATCTCTTCTCGTGATGATCGGATTAGGTGTGGTGGATTTGGATCATGTTCACTAAACAACTTGAGGGATGTTGAATTTAGTGGGAGTTCATCTAGTAATTTGATTAAGTTGAACTATTTATCATGAACATAGTCTAAATTGTACTTGCAAATACTGTAGATCACATGGCTAAGTCCAACTTCAACTTCAACGTTTTTGCTGAGATAGAAAAGCTTAGAAACAATGGGTCTAACTTCACCAAATGGTTCCGCATTCTGAGAATCATTCTCGCTGGCGGACAAAAGGACTATGTCCTTGAGAAAGCGCTAGGTGACGCCCTTGCTATAGATGCGCAGGCTGATGAGAAAGCTTTTTAAATAGTCGCGCAAGGATGATTATGACTTGATTAAGATCGCCATGTTGTTTGCTATGGAATCGGATCTTCAAAATTGTTTTGAGGAGTTCGCCGGGCCCTTTGAGATTCTCGAGGAGCTGAAAACCATGTTTCAGACTCAAGCCCGTTCTGAGAGATATGAGATCTCTGAGAAGTTCTTTAACTGCAAGATGGAGGAAGGGAGTTCCGTTAGTGAGCACGCCATTAAGATGTCGGGCTACACTCAACGCCTTGAGCAACTGGACTGCAAGATTCCAGAAGAGCTCAAGATTGACAGAGATATGTAATCACTCCTTCCTAGCTACAAAAGTTTTGTAGTTGCTCACAATCAGATTGGTTCCACTGATATGATCACTGAGCTCTTCACTAAGCTGAAAGTTGCGGAGGTGGATACTAAGAAAAATAATCATGTGTTGATGGTCAACAAGCCCCCTACCTTTAAGAAAGGTAAGGGTGCAAAGAAGCCCTTCAAGAAAGGCGGAGGCAAGCGTGTTGCCCCTGCTGAGAAGAAGCTCAGGTCTGGTCCTAAGCCAGACACTGAGTGCTTCTATTGCAAGGACAAGGGTCACTGGAAGCGCAACTGTCCAAAGTACTTAGCAGACAAGAAAGGCTGGCACCATCAAAGGTATATTTGATATACATGTTATTGATGTTTTCCTTACTAGCCCTCGTTGTAGTGCCTGGGTATTTGATACTGGTTCAGTTGCTAATATTTGTAACTCGAAACAGGAGCTACGGAATAGGGCGGCTATAGGGATGAGGTGACGATGCGCGTTGGCAACAGATCAAGAGTTGATGTGATGGCCGTCGGCACGCTCTCCTTAGTTTTACCTTTGGGATTAGTTTTAAACCTTAATAAGTGTTATTATGTGCCTGCGTTGAGCATGAACATTATTTCTGGATCTTGTTTATTGCAAGACGGTTATTCATTTAAATCATAGAATAATGGTTGTTCTATTTATATGAGTAACATCTTTTATGGTCATGCACCTATTGTGAATGGTTTATTTCTTCTAAATCTCGAAAGGGATGAAACACACATCCATAACATTGAGGCTAAGAGATGCAAAGTAGATAGTGATAATAGTACTACTTATTTGTGGCACTGTCGTCTAGGTCATATTGGTGTAAAGCGCATGAAGAAACTCCATTCTGATGGACTTTTGGAGTCTCTTGATTTTGAATCATTTGACACATGCGAACCATGCCTCATGGGCAAGATGATCAAAACCCGCTTCTCGGTATGATGGAGCGAAACAGCGGACTTGTTGGAAATCATACATACCAATGTATGCGGACCGATGAGTGTTTCGACGCGCGGTGGATATCGCTATTTTCTCACTTTTACCGATGACTTAAGTAGATATGGGTATATCTATTTAATGAAACATAAATCTGAAACGTTTGAAAAGTTCAAAGAATTTCAGAATGAAGTGGAGAACCATCGTAACAGAAAGATTAAGTTTCTACGATCCGATCGTGGAGGTGAATATTTGAGTTATGATTTTCTCACGCATCTTAAAGCAAGTGGAATCGTTTCACAACTCCATACCCGAACACCACAGCGCAATGGTGTGTCTGAACGCGTAACCGAACCGTATTAGATATGGTCCGATCGATGATGTCTCTTCTTGATTTGCCGTTATCATTTTGGGGTTATGCATTAGAAACCTGCATTCACTTTAAATAGGGCACCATCTAAATCCGCTGAGACGACACCGTATGAACGTGGTTTGGTGCTAAACCTAAGTTGTCGTTTCTTAAAGTTTGGAATCTGAAGCTTACGTCAAGGAGTTGATGCCGGACAAGCTCGAACCCAAAGCAGAGAAATGCGTCTTCATAGGATACCCTAAGGAAACTATTGGGTATACCTTCTATCACAGAACCAAAGGCAAAGTGTTTGTCGCAAAGAACGGTTCCTTTCTTGAGGAGTTTCTCTCGAAAGAAGTGAGTGGGAGGAAAGTAGAGCTAGACGAGGTTATTGAACCTTCTCTTGAATTGGAGAGTAGCGCGCACCTGAAATTGTTCGGTGCCTTTGCACCAACAATAGAGGAAGCTAATGACAAGGATCATGAAGCTTCGACGATGTCTCTTGAGCGTCGCGGTCGACAAGGTCGCGTGCCCTCTCGAGTGGTACGGCAACCCCGCTTGACTGTTTTGTTAGTAGAAGACGGTGAACCTACGAACTATGAGGCGATGATGAGCCGGACTACGAGAAATGGCTAGAAGCCATGAAATCCGAATTGGGATCCATGAGCGAAAACCAAGTATGGACTTTGGTGGACCCTCCTAGCGACCGAAAGGCCGTTGAGTGCAAATGGATCTTCAAGAAGAAAACGGACGCGGATGGTAATGTTACCGTCTATAAAGCACGGCTTGTCGCGAAAGGTTTTCGACAAGTTCAAGGTGTTGACTACGATGAGACTTTCTCTCCCGTAGCGATGTTTAAGTCCATTTGGATTTTATTAGCAATTGCTGCGTTTCATGATTATGAAATATGGCAGATGGATGTCAAGAGTGCGTTCCTCAATGGCAACATTGATGAAGAGTTGTATATGATGCAACCCGAAGGTTTTGTCGATCCTAAGGATGCTGATAAAGTATGCAAACTTCAGCGTTCTATTTATGGACTGAAGCAAGCATCTCGGAGTTGGAACCTTCGTTTTGATCAAGTGATCAAGAGCTTTGGATTTGTTCCAAATTGCTATGAAGCTTGCATCTACAAGAAAGTGAGTGGGAGCTCGGTGACGTTTCTGGTACTATATGTGGATGACATATTGATTATTGGAAATGACATTAACATGCTTAACGATGTGAAGAGTTATTTGAACAAGTGTTTTTCAATGAAAGACCTAGGTGAAGCTGCTTATATATTGGGCATCAAAATCTATAGAGATAGACAAAGACGCCTGATAGCTTTAAGCCAGAGTACATACCTAGACAAAGTTCTGAAAAGGTTCAGAATGGATAAGGCAAAGAAATGTTCAGTGCCTATGTTGTCAGGTAAGATATTGAGCAAGGCTCAATGTCCAAATTCTGATGAAATGATAGGGAAGCTATGAGCAAAGTGCCTTATGCCTTGGCCATAGGTTCTATCATGTATGCCATGCTGTGTACTAGACCGGATGTGTCCAATGCTCTTAGTTTGACTAGCAGGTATCAAAGTGATCTAGGAGTGGAAAACTGGACAGCCGTGAAGAACATCCTAAAGTACCTAAATAGGACTAAAGAAATGTTCTTAGTCTATGGGGGTGATGAACAGCTCGTCGTAAAAGGTTATGTTGATGCTAGTTTCGACACCGACAAGGATGATTCTAAATCTCAGACAGGATACGTGTATATTTTGAATGGAGGAGCTGTGAGCTGGAGAAGCTGCAAGCAAAGCGTGATCGCGGGATCTGATGAGAAGCGGAATACATGGCTGCTGCGAGCGTCAAGTGAAGGAGTTTGGATCAGGAACTTCATCACTGAGCTTGGCGTGGTTCCAAGTGCATTGGACCCACTGGAGATATTGTGTGACAACACTGGCGCCATAGCACTCGCTAAGGAACCAAGATATCATCCAAAGACCAAGCATATCAACCGCAAGTTTCATATAATCCGAGATTATATAGCAGATGGAGATCTGAAGATCAACAAAGTACATACAGATCTGAATGTCGCAGATCCATTGACTAAACCTCTTCCACGTGTAAAACATGATCAGCACCTCAGTGCCATGGGTGTGAGATTGTTGCCAAATGTAAACTAGATTATTGACTAGTGCAAGTGGGAGACTGTTGGAATTATGCCCTAGAGGCAATAATAAAGATGTTATTATTATAATTCTTGTTCATGATAATGTTTATATTCCATGCTAGAATTGTATTAAGCGGAAACTTTAATACTTGTGTGGTTTGTGAACAACACCGTGTCCCTAGTACGCCTCTATGGACTAGCTCATTGATTAATGATGGTTAAGGTTTCCTAACCATGGACATGAGTTGTCAATTAATAATGAGATCATATCATTGGGAGAATGATATGGTGGACAGACCCAAACTAAGCGAAGCAATTAGATCATGTCATCGTGTTCGTATTTGCGAAGCTTTTCTTATGTCAAATATTGTATTCCTTAGACCATGAGATAATACAACTCCCTGGTATCGGAAGAAAGCTTTGAGGTCATCAAACGTCATCCTATGAGAGGGTGATCATAAAGGTGTCTCTCAGGTGATCGGAAAGTATACATTGGGTTGTATGTATCGAGATGGGATTTGTCCTCCCAAGTCGGAGAGATATACTTGGGCCCACTCGTGTCGATATCAACACCGCTTGCAAGCATGTGGTTAAGGAGTTAATCACAAAGTGATATCGGATTACGGAAGTAAAGTACTTCGTGAGCGAGATTGAACTAGGTATGGCGATACAGATGATCGAATCTCGGGCAAGTAAAATATCGCGAGACGAAGGGAATATATATGGGATTGATTGAATCCGGCATCGTGGTTCATCCGATATGATCATCGATGAATGTGTAGAATCGATATGGGTTTCCAGACCCCTCTGTTGATTATTGATAGAAGATCATGTCTGCATATTCTCGAACCTGCACTTAACGTGTCTCGACGCTAGGATAGATTGGATAATTGGTTTATGAGTTTTTGTTCGGAGTCTCGGATGGGATCCGGGACATCACGAGAGGTTCCGGAGTGGTCCGGAGAATAAGATTAAGGTAATAACAATCTTAGTCCCACAACTTGTACAGTAAGTGCAGATTAGTCCCATAACTAGCAAAAGTCTATTTCGTTGTCCCACATCTAGCTAAACTCGAACGAACCAGTCCAATCATGTGAAAACCACGCCGTCAATTAGAACTTGGAAAAAACCGCGCCGTCGGTTGGAACTTGGAACCCAGGCACGACCGCACGACTAGACAGTTTTGCAGTAAGGTACCTAGGACAAATCAGATCTCTCACTTGGACCCGTCACTAGGTTCCCCTTATCCACGTATCTCGTCTCAACCCGAGCGGCACGGAGCCCATGGCGGAGCTGAGCGAGTCGTCGTTCCAGAGCACGAGGAGGTCCCCTGCACCTCGTCGCCCTAGGGCTCGGTGGACCCATGCCCCCAGATCCTGGTTGTTGCGCATCAGCGCCGCGTAGGCATAGGCACAGCCGCACAGGCGAGGCGGCGGCGGTTCTTCAGAGGCAGAGGCAATTCGGGGGCATCCGGATGCGGCGGAGATAGATATGGCGGAGGATGCTTGGGAAGTCATCGATCCGCATCTGTATCACAAGGTCATCTGCCTGCACTTCTTTCTGGCTTCGGAGGAGGATATGGAGAGCATGTTGGAGCCGACGGGCTGGCGGCCGCCCCTCCCGTCGAACATGAGCCTGCAGATGCAGGCAGACATATTGCAAGGCAAGCTCGACGCTAGGAATAGGCATCCGTCTCCAGGCCGTCTGCGCCGGCGTGGTGACTGCCACAGTGAGGTTTGTTCCCTTTATCTTCACAGAACAGAAACTACTAGTTTGATTGCATTCATGAAGGAATTGAAAATTGTAATATGCACAATGATTAAATCGGAATGAAAGGCTAAATCAGTTCCTGTAGTTGTAGTTGTTGTTCAGCTTCCAATTCCTACAGGAGCTTGCGAGCTTAGCTTCCAGTTCCTGTACTTGTTCTCTTTGAGCAAGTAGGCTTGTCATAGTTGAAGAATGTAGCTGTAAAACTATTATATTGATCATTGGATTGCAATCTATATGTTCCTGATCAGTCCCCTAACAAAGCTAAATTTCTGTTTGGGTGTGGTGACTAGTTCTGTTCCCAGAACCGGGAGGTTCTTTTCTTCTCCTAAAATTGCTACAAGAGATCAGAATTCAGAGTAAAACCAAATCTGCATAGCATGGAGATCACAAATGCTTAATTAACTACTCGAATTTGTCCATATTTCGCCCATCTTAATTTTGCTGAATTTGACTGAAATTACAGAAAAGAAGGAAGGAGACACAAAGAAGACGGAAGGAGACAGATAAGAAGGAAACTTGTCTAGTGTTGTTTGGTAGTGAAATAAGTAGGATGTCAGGCCGTATGTGGTCTTTATAATGCAGTTTGTATTCCACTGTACTTTGGTTGATCTTTGTACAAAATCAGTGTATTTTTCTTGGTCTTTGTATCAGCTCCCTTTGTATGGAATCATTGTACAGTGATATATCATAATAAATGTTACTTTTGTAATTTACAAAACAGTTCTGAGATGATCAAGTTATTGACACTGAAAAAAGGCTAGCACTTGTCATGCAAGATATTTGTTGTAGTACTGATAATGCAATATATTTGCTGCAAGATAATCTCAGATTGATGCTTGATACTGGAGTATACAGATTGGCTACATATATTTACAAATCAGCAGTACACACATACCTATCCGACAACTTGACAAGTTCTCACAAGAGGAAATGACATAATTCAAGCTTATAAGAGAGTCATACATGAACTAAGAGAAGCATTAAACCAACTCTCATAGGAATTGACGTAAGCAATATTATCGGCAAAATAAAGAAACATATAGTGGTACAAATCCCGTGGTAACCTATAGTGGCACAAATCCCGTGGCATCTCACCGTGAAAACCGCCATGAACGACAGTGAGGAGGAGATGGAGCCGTCGATGTCCTTGAAGGCCACGACACACATGAAGAAGAACATCATAGAGAAGGAAACTCGCGACAAAATTAGCGAGCGCGCAAAGCGGTTGACGGCCAGGATACTTACGCGACGCCCCCACCTTCCAAAAATGTGTGGAAGGGCCTCAATGCAAATTTCCTTCACAGCCTTTTTTATAATGTGCCCGGGTTCCAACTAATCGGCAAAACTGCTTGGCCCGTGCAGTCGTGCCTGGATTCCAATTGATCGGCGTGGTTTTCAGATAATTGGACCGGTTTGTTTGGGTTTAGCTAGTTGTGGGACTGCGGAATAGACTTTTGCTAGTTGTGGGACTAATTTGCACATATTGTGCAAGTTGTGGGACTAAGAGTGTTATTACCTCAATAAGATTCATATAAGGCAGTGCAGTTTTTGGAGTTCGGAATTGTTCCGGGTTAATCGGTATTGTACCGGAAGCTTCTAGAACCTTCCGGAAGGGGACCACGTGGCCCCACCTTCCGGGAGGGGGCATGGGCCTATGAGGGAGTGCTCTGGCCGCATTGGGCCAGGGGCACAAGGCCCCATAGGGCCCAACCGGCCAACTAGGGTAAAACCCTAATTGGAGCTTCTAGAAGGGGGGGTTCCTTGCCCCCCACTCCTCCTCCTTTGGCCGCCGGTTTGGGCTTGGGGGAGGGGCTAGGGCAGCCGCCCACCCCTCTATATAAAGAGGGCTGGGGGCGCACCACCCCCCCACCTTCCTCTCAAGACAGTCGCCCTGCTGCCCTCCTCTCTCTCTCTCCATTGCGTGTAGGCGAAGCCTGCTGCGAAACTCTCCACCATATACACCACGCCGTCGTGTTGTAGATCCAATCCGCCTCTCCACCATACTTGCTGGTCCGAGGAAGGAGGAGACGCCGAGGTGCTGACGTGTGCATCTCACGAGGCACCGCCACTTGTGGTGCTAGATCGGATCGGATCACGAGGAGGAGAAGCGAGTACGACTACATCACCCACGCTCCATTTAACGCTCTGGCGAATCTTCAAGGGTATGAAGATCTAATCCAATCTCTCTTGTTGTTTGCATCTCCTAGATTAGATCTTAGCTTTCCCTCTGTTCTCATCCGTAGAAAATTTTGATTTACTATGCCGCGAAACCCTTCACTTAACAAACGCTACAAGACCCGATATCTCTTTTGCTGTGAGCAAGTTGAGTAGGTTCATGTATAACCCGGATATTGATCATTGGCATGCACTTGAAAGGGTCATGCGCTATCTATGTGGTACAATGAGCTATGGGATTCACTATTAAGGGCACCCTGTCGTGCTTGAAGGATATAGTGATTCGAACTGGATCTGACGTTGATGAACTCTACGCCACGAGCGGGTATGTGTTTACCCTTGGAGGTGGTGCAGTGTCATGGAGATCCCATATACAAACCATATTGACGAGGTCAACTATAGAAGCAGAGCTTACTGCTTTAGACACAACCACTGTTTGAGTCAGAATGGCTGCGTGAGCTCTTGATGGACTTGCCTGTGGTTGAGAAACCTGTGCCGGCAATCCTTTTGAATTATGACAACCAAACTGTTATTATCAAAGTGAACAATTCTAAGGATAACGTGAAGTCATCAAGACACGTGAAGAGACGTTTGAAGTCTGTCGGGAAATTAAGAAACTCCGGAGTAATAACTGTTACGTATATTCAAACAGACAAAAACCTGGCAGATCCCTTTACAAAGGGACTATCATGAAATGTGATATAAAGTGCATCGAGGGAGATGGGGTTGAGACCCATGGATGTCACACCTAGTGGTAACCCAAACTATGTGATTGGAGATCCCGTAAATTAGGACCTGGGAAGAACAAGCTAGTGGTTTGACTGAGGAGAGTAGTTGGTAACCCTCTATATGTGAAGATACATAACTCTCATAATCTATAAGGCAGGTTGGCAACACGCCTTAATGTGTTTCTGTTGGCTTTAACTAGCAAAGATGTTGTCCTACATGACATTCTTGAAAGAACACACCTATATGAGCTCGGCTGTAAACGTCGCGGTCTATGAGACTTGGGTGATCTCTAGTAAACTCATGAAGAGACCAGGAAATATGACACATATGCTCCAACCCGCGGGGTAGGCTACTGGCAGCCAGGTACTAGTTATGATTTTGAGTGAAATCTATTGGCACCAAACTTGCGATTCAAGGTTCGTCCATTGTTTAAGTTATTGATAGACGTAGTTCAAGATTCTAGACGGAAGTTCAACTTCACAGTCTCTGCTGAAACACTGGTATATAAACAAGTAGCAAGGATTGACAAATCTTCAAATGAGCATTTGAGATCTAGTGGGGGATTGTTAGAAATAATGAGCTAAGTCATTAGACCCATGTGTGATTTCAGATTTTGCCTAAATCTCAAAGCCCATGTATGTGGAAGCCCATATGTGATTTGGCTAAGTTGGTGGCAGCTCACATGTGTGTAGCAAGAGTAGTGAGAGTTAAAGTTTAGTCCCACATGGAAAGTTGAAGAAGAGTTGCACCATCTTATAAGGTAGAATGTTGCACCACTTTTTAAGTGAGTGACAATAAGAGAGCTACACGCGTACTCCTTCTCCGACGACGACGCCGCCCTTGACGCTTGTCGCCGACTCGACACAAGGCCGCGGGTTGCGGAAATCTCGCCGAGTCGAGCTTTATTTTGCTGCTCAGGAAAATGTGTCGTTAGATGACGTGTCAGCTTAGCGGATTCGGTCGCCCGAATCGTGGGCTATTCAGAATCGACCAACGCACGACGTGGGCTTGATCTACTTCGTGTCCTGTACGGGATTTTCGAGCAGCTCTATATAAACGCCTGTACGGCTTTTACAACGTACACCAAACCAATCTAGGATTTTTCCATCCTCTCTTCTTGCGTCGTCACCGTAGTCTACTCCATCCCGCTTGCAGGCGTGCACCGGCGGTCGGGAGAGCTGGTCTCCGGAACCACTCGCCTTTGCGATCCTGTACGAGAGAGGGCGAATAAGGTTTTTGGAAAGCGCTCCGCGCAACTGCTCAAGTTCGTTATCACGGCGCGTCTTCCCGGTCGTCAAGCCGGACCTCGTGCGTGTCGTCTTTAACGCCGACTTCTTCGTCAGGCTACTGCACCAACGACGACTACATCGACAACCGATCAGTACGTATACCGTCAACAAATCTGTTGTTTTACCATGGCTGTTAGTGCGTATAGTATGCTACTGTTCATGTTGATCAATATATCTAGTATGTTAGAGGTTCACGTAATTGTAGCTGTTGTTGTCATGATTTATATTCTAGAATTAATCGTGGAAATTATGCCTAATATTCCAACAGTGTTTACCTATCTATCAACTTCTCTTTTTTTATCTAAACGACTTTTACTTAGCCATATGCTAAAGTTGCTCAGTTGGCCCAAGAACCGAAACATCACAAGTATAATACTCCCCTGTTTATGATTATTAGGCCGAAAAGCCGTGTCGCTGTGACTATGAAAATTCTCAGCATTGTTTTAACTCCCATCATTAACACCTCGTTAATTGCCTCTATTTATTTTTTTCTCTCACACCGTTCGAAGAAAGAATCGACCAATCAATTCCTTTTTTCAGCGCATGCACCGGCCGTTTGTGGTCGCCATGGATCATCTAGAGAAAAAGTGGGATGTGGACACTAGAAATTAGGGGATGTCTTTATTAAGACGCTCGGAATTAGGAAAGTTAATGCTCCGGATTTATAATTTAGAAATACTCCCTCCGTTCGGTTTTATTGGGAAATATGTTTGACTATAAATTTATATCATTGGTGGTAATGATATAAATTTGTAACATATGATTCATATTTTGTTGGTCATATTTATAGTCAAACATATTTCTTAGACTATGTGTTAACCCAATAAACCTGAACGGAGGGAGCAGGGGCGGAGCTGGATGGAGCCTAAATCTGGTGCTAAACAGCCTTAATGATGCTAATTATCTACTTCCTCCGATCTATATTACTTGACTTGGATTTATCAAAATTTGGATGAACCTATATACTAACAGTGTCTAGATTCATTCAAATCTAAGCAAATTTGAGTCAACTAATATTTATCGGAGAAAATATATTTTTCAAATTTTTAGCCTTAAAAATTAGCACTGCTCTTTGCAGTGCAGCCGTCCAGCCGATGCTACGGTACCGGTAGCACCATGCCAGGATCCGCCCTTGGGAGGGAGTTTCTGAAAATGCTCTCTAGCCAATAATCCTAAACAGAGGGAATACTTCCATGGATCCATATTAGTTGACTCGGATATATCTACTCCCTGCGACTCATATTAATTGACTTAGATTTGTCAAACTTTGATAAATCTATATACTAGTAGTAAATAGTGTCTAGATTTATCTAAATCTAGATAAATGTGAGTCAATTAATATAAATCCGAGAAAATAGCATTAAAAGTTGAATTAGATTTATCTAAAATAGAAATATCTAATTAAATTTTAGTGCTAGATAACTAACATAGTCGGTGGAAGACAGGAAGTAGTACGGCCTATGGGTCGGAGTGGAGTAAAATCCATCAGCGGTACTTAAACTTGGCACCTCTTTTCGATACGGTCACCGATCTTAAAAATACATAATTTACGGTTACTAAATACGACAGCTGCTTCATTGTGGTCACTGGGCTTCAATACAACGATGTATTTACCGATGTGGCACTGAGTGGTCCCCATCTGCCAGCCCCTTTAGCACTAATTAGAGATTATTTTCAAATAATGAAAAATAGCAGGGCCAATTCGAAAAAATGCAAGAGAATCCCACCACCGCTCCATCCCAGGGCCAATTCGAAAAAGGGACGCCAAGTTTAGATACCATTGATGGATTTTACTCGTCGGAGTGAGTACTAGTAGTGCGGCAGTTGGAACACCACACCTTTTTGAAGAAAAAAAACACTCTCTGTCGAACAGAGTCTTGCTGATCTCGACGGTCACCAATCCCGGCCCCGGTGCCTTCGACCTCAGGATCTCCTCAGGCTCCCTTCGCGTGTTCATCACCGGCGCACCACCGGAAGACCCCGCTTGCCGCCACCGCCGCCGCCGCGCCTATCACTCCTATCGGGCGCTGGATCTGCCTGACCGCATCCCCACCACGCGCTTCTCCCAAGCCGCAGCGCCGCAACGACAGCTTGAACTGCGCGGAATCCTCGCCGCCGTCTGGATCGCCGCCCCCTCCTCAACCTGAAGCGGCTTGAGTCCGTCGTGTGCGGGTCCTCAGAGCGGAGCGGCTTTTCCGCCAGGGTTTGATAACAGTGGAGAGAAGACCGTCCAAAATGCCGCGGTGCTTCGCTCTGCCGGCCTCGACGGCAATGACCATGCCCACGGTGATTGCGACTCAGCTATGCTCATCTAAATTGGTCCTGGTGCACAGCGACGAACACTGCACAGTACAAATCAGTGTCTGCTGTATGAGGAAATGCCTAACTCGGCAACGATTACAGGTGGGATTACTTCGAATTCGTGCAGTGTCCTGGTCAATTGGTAATGCAATTTGCTGGCTGCATTGTGGAGTACCTGAAGGTAGCATCATTGAGCCTAATTTCGAAATGGGGAAGATTGTTATCATTCAGAAGCCAGCAGACAGCAGATGTTATAGGACTGTTCCCACTTTCAGATCATGCCAACAGGTCAATTCTTATGGTGTTTTTTCAAGATGGGTGCTAAGCACCTTTCGCCGAGATCGTTCAGTGAGGGAACATGGATACATACAAGTGATGCAGAGTTATGTCCAAGGGTTAAGATGTGATTTTTCTACGGACTCGTCTATCGGTGTCTCCTGATCCAGTTTGGCTTAATGCGCTTCCAGAATCGATTGCAATTAAATTTCATCGTCTTGTTTTATTCCTACACAAGTTCGTGGTGCAGGTAAAAGCCTGTCTTCACATATTATCTTTTGGTGTGTAATTGCAGAAAAAACAATGACTAGCGGTGATATAGTTTCTAACCAAACCATTGAATGGTACAGGTCGCCGAATCCTGTTTCAGGCTCCAGCAGCGAATGCATTCGCTCAATCAAGCATTCATTCTTTTAGCTTCACTGGGAGAGTGTCGGCAGAGCGTTGCTCTCTGAAACTAACACTGGTTTGTTCTTCCCTCTAATGTTCTATGCCCATCCTTACGTTCTGTGGGTACCTATAGCTAGAAGTAAAGAATATATAGCTGTACTCTAGTGTAAACCACGCTGAAGAACTGACCTATTAAAAGCTAATACGTATTTTATTTGAGCATATATTTTGGGCCTAAGCAAAATCTCAAATCTAGGACATTTAACCCCAAATCCATAGCACAGGCTGGTACATGTCTTGATAAGTAATATAGGAAAATACAACTATTAGAAGAAAAAACATAAGAATCAACTCCAAACAACAGTACAAGCAACAAAACTAGGAGCAAATTGCATTCGGCTCAAGACTAGTGGTGGAAAAAAGGTAACCATGCACGCCCTATGTGTCGACTTAACTACCTGGAGGACAACGCGAGCGTCATGGTGTTGAAGGCATTCCTGAGATGGTTCTGGACCTATGACGAGTATACAATAAAGACAATGGAACAGGTTCCCACCATCGCACGCCCTACCACAACGTCCTCCGTGCACCCTACCGGCTACCATGGTGCAGTTTGCCGCGATTGCTGGGAAAGCGCTTGCTGCTGCTGCTGTAGAAAAGATGCGGCTGTAGCATCCAGATCACCCTGCCATGGCGCCGTTTGGCTCGATGGCTGGGACACCACCTGGTGCTGCAGATCACCACCATTCTGATGCCGTGGTTCGATTTGCTGTGCTGGCTGGGTAATAGCTCCGTTGTTCTCCTGAAGAGAATCAGCGAATACCTGTGGCTGTGGTGTACCCTGCAACGGTGATGTTTGCCAGGCCAACTGGATAGTCGCCTGGTGCTGCTGTTGTGGCAGATCTGCGGCGAAGGCCTGTGTGAAACCATTCTGTGGTACCATCTGCGATGACGACTGGGATTGCTGCGGTGGAATTAATGAGATGTTGACCTGCCATGTTGCAGTTGGCCATGATGGGGACGTCACCTGAGGCTGCTGAGGAGAAGCCATGGCAACGGCCTGTGGGGCTATTTGACACGGGGGTGTCTGTGGAATGCTAGTGCCGAAAGCCTGCGGGGGTTCCTCCGGCAGATCAGGCCCATTGGTGTGTTGAGACGGCTGTCCTTGACAGGGCTTCTGCATCTGTATAGAGCCGGCCGAAGGATGTTGGGATAACGGCCGTGGATCGGAGCCCATGCCTCCGCTGCTGTTTCTGCTGTTGAAGTGGTTACTGTTGGTGCTGCTGCTTTGCAGAGTTTGTTCGCCTGGATCGCTAGTGCCGATTGTTCTGTAGAATTATCAAGGCAGACACTTTAATTAGCTACAATTTCGGTCCAGATCGATAATGCCTATTATATTCCAGAAAAATATACAAAAAATAAAAATGAAGCAACGCAAAGGAATGCAATGTGATCAGTAAAACATAGCAAGGAAACTGTCAATAAATGGAATACATTAGAGCTAAGATCTGCTTGGCACAGCTCCTCCAATTGTGGACAGTCAGAAATACGCAGATCCTTAAGGTTGTTGAGTTTCTCCAAGCTCTCTGGCAAACATCTGATGATGGGACATCTGTCGATAGAAAGCATCTGAAGAGAGCTAAGATCTGCTAACCATTCTGGAAGTTCTCTCAACCACTCATCATCAGTGAAATGCATCCTCTGAAGGGAGGTGAGCTGTTGCATGCTGTGCGGGACAAAGTCATATATCCCACGGCAGGACACGATATGCATTTCTTGGAGTGACATGAGTTCGCTCAAGTATTGTGAGACTGATCTCATGCTATCGCAGTGAGAAAAGCATAGTTCCTTGAGGGAGGACAGGGCTCGGATAATCTCTGGTGAGCTAGTTAGATCATTGCAATTCTTGATTGTTAAGCTGTGGAGGCCCGGGAGGTGTTGAAGCAATCTCCAGTCACCTAGAGGCACCCTGCAGTTTTCGACCACCAGTTCGTTAACCTCGGCAACTCCCTCCAAACTAGGTTCTCCTCTGGTTGGCCACCAAGCAATCATCACATCATCGCAAGATGATATCACCAGCCTCCGAGCTCTAGGCAGGAGAGGTTGGAACCTCAGCTTGGGGCATTTCTGAATCAGCAACTCATCAATGGGCGGGAACATATGTTCAGTTCCACTGTAGTCCTTGTGTGTGGTGTTGAACTGTTGCAGGCTAGCCATATCATCGATGGTGAACTTGGAGAGTCCATGTAATTCTCCTCCTTTGCTGAATCCCAGGTCATAGGTGTCGATTGTTATGATGCTAGCCATCCTTCTAAGGACCACAAGTTGCAGGTTTGGTAAATAACCTAGCGGCGGTAGGCTGCTACACCTCGGCATGTCCTCCATGATAACCTTTGTGATATTATGGACATTAGGATAACGTGTCCTCCTTTTCGACCACCACCAGTTCGGGAGACAGGATGTCCCATTGTAACCATTCAGCTGGAGGCACTGCAGACTTTCTGGTGGCAATAGGTTTCCTAGCACATCATTGTCCTCCACAAATCCTTGCGAGTCAAGTGTCCAACAAAGCTTCAACTTCTCAAGATTTCGTTTCCTCATTAATCCTACTCTCTGTGTTTCTTCTATAGACTTGACGTTTTCAAGGCAACTAATCTCGAGGTCTTCAATATCTGCATCCTCCAGCTGTATAAGGTTGCTGCTGCTACTATCAGCTTTGACCACAAGCCGGTAACTTTTCAGACTACGGCAGTTCCTCACAATTAATGACTTGAGAGACTTCATTTCACCTATCCCTTTGGCTATGCTCTCCAATCTAATGCAGCCTGAGAGGTCAAGTGTGTGCAGCTTGTTGAGCTCAGCTATACATTCAGGTATATCACGAAGAAACATGTTATGAGATAGGTTCAGATGCTCCAGGCTAGAAAGGGCACTGATGCATTTGATGTACCCACACATTTCCTCTTCTTTGAGCAAATGAATTTCTTCTGCTTCTTTGAGGAAATGAATCTTCTCTTCTGACAGAGAGTCAAATATAGGATTAAAAAACATGGATAGGTTAAGATGCTGGAGGCTCTTGAGCTGTCCCATAACATCTTTCAGCCCTTGGAGATGGGGCTGGTGTTGAGCCAGAGAACAGCAAGGGTGTGACAAATTCAAATACTGGAGCTTGCTACGGCGGCCATCAAGGGCTTCCTTGATCGCCTCAAAACACGACCAGAATGATAAATCCAGATGTTGTAAGTTTTCGAGCTTGGCAAACGACAGAGGCAGTTTTGCTAGTCCGTAGCAGCGTGACAAATTGATATACACCAAGTTTGTTAGATCCCCAACAGAATCCGGTAGAGTAACAAGTCCGGAGCACCATGACAAGTCAATATGCACCAGTTTTGTTAACTTCCCAAATGATTCCGGTAGGTTTACTAGTCGTGAGCAGCCTGATAAATCAATATGTGTCACCTCTATTAGCTTCCCGAATGACTGAGGCAAATTTGCTAGTCTAGAACAACCTGATAAATTGATATGCACCAAGTTTTCTAACTTATTCCCAAATGGCCGCGGCAATGTTTCTAGTCTAGAACAACCAGATAAGTCAAGATGTATTAGATTTACCAACTTCCCGAATAATTCCGGTAGATTCGCTAGTCCATTGCAGCCTGACAGGTTGACATGCATCAGCTTTATGAGCTTCCAGAGTGATTCCGGCAGCTTTTCCAGTTTAGAACATCCTGATAAATCAAGATGCACCAGATTTATCATCTTTCCGAATGATTCTGGCAGATTCTTTAGTTGAGAGCACCCTGATAAATTGAGATGCAACAAATTTAAGAGATCCCCAAATGACTCTCTGAGAGTCTCCAGTCCAGAGCAGCCTGATAAATTAAGATAGCCCAAGTGCTTCAGTTCACATATGGAACCTGGTAACTTGCGCATGGAGCAGTACTCCTTCAGTTGCAACACACGTAGCTGCTTGGCAGAAGAAAACGAATCATCATTACTCAGCTTCAATTTGGCACAGTCCACACAGTGTATCACCCTTAGCTGGGCATGCAATTTACTGAATAGGTCTGAGGGACATGTGCCCAAATAGCAGCAATCCGTGCCAATAGAGACTGATGTTCCAACTGGTAAAAGAACTTTTGCGAGGCGACCTGCACTTTTGCGCAAAGTGAGTAACATTGCACTGTTATGGTAATCGGTTCCACGAGCCTGCAACAAAGCAGTGTTAGCGATTCTAATTTTTCTTCAACAGAGGCTGGAATAGAATAAAGAAACAACTGTACTCACCGATGTTGGGTTTGCGTTCTCAAGGAGTGACATGCTTAGAAGCATGCTGATATGCTGCTGAGCAAGTTGTGTGGAAGACGGGTCTACAAGACCGAGAGCAATCCATTGATGGATCACGTCATGCTTGGGTATAAACTGACCGGGTGGGAAGATGGCAGTACAGTAAGCAAAACACAGCTTCAGTCCTGGTGTCATGCTAGCGTATGCTACCTTGAGGAACGGAGGTGCGTGGGTCCAATCATTCCAGAGATGACTTCTCACTACTGTTTCCCATCCTGCAGCATCCTTGCAGTACCGTAGCACGCCCCCAAGTGTCGCAGCTGCCAATGGCAATTCATTGCATT
The DNA here is from genome assembly GCA_023614405.1 of Avena insularis. Classification (NCBI taxonomy): domain Eukaryota; kingdom Viridiplantae; phylum Streptophyta; class Magnoliopsida; order Poales; family Poaceae; genus Avena; species Avena insularis. The sequence goes on from CM042690.1 coordinate 1,867,008, forward strand.
TCATTGCAATATCCCGTCCAATCTGCTCCAGATTTCCTTTTTCGCTGTCAGGTCTATGTTCAATGCCACTTTGTTGCTTGATTATACTCCAGCTCAGGTCCTTGCTACTTGAATCATGACAGTGTACCAAACTGTTATTGTTGAGAGTCTTTAGACCGACACCTATTAGGATCACCTTGTTGCCTACACTACTAGTTAACATATGCTTCAACAGAATTTCATCCTCACTGTGTATTGTAATGTCATCCAACACAAGGAGCACCTTCATACTACCATTATTAAGTAGCTCGTGAAGCCGCTCCTTTAAATATTCCATGCCGTTATGATCTGAACCAGCAGTTGTACGGTTGTTCATCTGATCAACTTCTCCTGGTACATGAGGAGTTATGGACTTCACCCTTTATGCAGTCTGGACTCCAATGAACCATGATGGGTCCATACCCGAGAATAGTCTTTGAATCGGCTGTCGTTGAAAACCATTCGTGCCAAGGCTGTCTTCCCACCGCCCTCCAACCCATGGATCCCAACAATGATGGGCCCTTCACTGACATCGCTCGAATATATCGCAGCCATTATGCTCTGTATAACACCATCTCTTCCTACAACCATTGGTTCGCCAACCTCCGGAATATCAATAATATTCACCATGATGGGGTCTGAAATTGACGTCCTAAGTCTTGGTTCATCAACCTCCGGAACATCAATACTATTCTCCGTGCTAGGACTGGGAGCGGACGTGGTATGCCTCATTTTAATTTTGGCCTGCTCGGGATGTAACTTTTTCAAATCATCTGTTAGCATCAATATCTTGTCTGCCATGGGAATCTTGTTTGGTACATTCACAAGGCAAGGAAGCACCTTTGTCATCTACAATTAGAATCAGATTTCCAATTAAAGTACAAATATACACTAAATGAACATGGTGGACTAAAATTAAAGAAGAAATGTAACTGAAAGAGGATGCTATCTTTTGACAATATTCGTTGGTCAACTTCCTACATGCAACTGGCCCTCGCAGAAGCGGGGTGAACTACTTCATGGATATACTTTATAGAAAGGTAACTGGATCCAGTATGAGGGTGGTATATGCTGTAGGTATGATGAAAAAAATTGCTACTCTACTTAAGATTTACTCCCTCCGTTTCAAAATATAAGATGTTTTAGGTTTGTGAAGAAAATGAGTCTAGACTTGTTTTAGTATTAGATCCCCTCAACTTTGAGATGAATCTACACACTAAAACAAGTCTAGGTTCATTTTCTTAACAAACCTAAAACATCTTATATTTTAAAACGGAGGAAGTATAAATGAATACAACAAGAGCATTATTGGACTGCCATCAGGGCGGCAGAACAGAAATAGTTACTAGGAGACTAGTGTACATACAGCCTTTCCAACAGCTAGAGCTGCAGTCGTCCTCCTTGTGCCCAGTAACTCGTCCACCATATCGGAGACGTGGTAGGCTCCAGTGGTTACCCTCTTTAGCCAGACCGCTTCCTTCCGCTGCAGGTGGTTTTGAATCTGAGCTTTCTACAGTGCCTAAATCGTTCAAGTTCTTCATGTACTAGTAGAGCACATACCTCATCCGGCCCGGACTGCTGCGTTTCGGGATCGTATTCTTCGTACTCAATGTCAGAATAAGTGTCGTCGGAATACATCAGAAACTGATTCTCGATGTCCTCGTCCTCTACCAATGGCCGTATGCCCTCCAGCGCCTCCAGCATTTCCTTCAGGTCGCCGGTGGCATCATCCCTCGTGACATTGAGGGCGGATCTGAGCTTTGCGCATGCCATTTCGACGACGGCTTGCGCCATGGCTGCTTCCTCCACGAAGCTCTCACTGTGTGTTTGCGGTCAACGTCTGGAGGAGGCCGATAGTGTGGAATGGAATGCATGGGACAGGGTTTGACCAAGGAGCCAGCCGGAGCCGGAGATGCACTGACATCAGACAATATTTTGAGAATTTTCCAAGTATTTTATCCTAGTGAGCGCATGTGCACTGCTGGCTACCGACACAGCTCGGTATCTCACCGCGTGATTGTTTTCAGAATACCCAGGCAGCGAGGTTCCCCAGCAAAGTCAAACAATGAGCTCAAGTTTTGTTTGCTTGTGCCGTCCATGTTATTTATCGTTTCTCAAGAGTGTTTACAGAGATTCCCAAGAACGTGAAGTCTAAGTCTGCCGTTAAAGCTGAAGATAGGCCGTGTATAAGCAGCTCAAACGTGCCCGCGTACACTGCAATGTTACTTCTTCACCGGAAATCATCCGTGCATTGCAGTAGTTTTTTTATCATCATTTCCCGTCCCTGTGACTTATTATGGAATAGTATTATTTCTAACTTCAGCGTGTGCCAATGATCAGATATATACTGCCTCCGTGCACAAATATGCACTTTTAGCTTTTGCTTAAGTCAATTTTTAAAAATTTGACCAACTTTGTAGACAAATATAGCAACATATGTGAAAAATCAAATTGATATACTCCATCCGTCTTAAAAATAGATGTCACGGATTTGTCAAAAATTAAGTAAATCTAGACACTATTTAGTATATAGGTTTATCCAAATTTTGACAAATTTAAGACATCTATTTTGAGACGGATGAAGTATTATGGAACGATATTTCAAAAGAGAACTAGTATTAATTTGGTGCCATAAATGTTACTACCTCCGTTTCGGGGCTTAAGGCGCACACGCTTTTCAAAACAAAGTTTTGACCGAAAGAATTGAATAACAAAATCTTGATTATATTGTATATAATTAGTACCGTTGGATTCGTATTAAAAAATACTTTCCAATGATACTAGTTTTATACCAAAACTCTTTACGTATTTAGAGTAATTTTTGGTCAAAGAAAAAACACGGAAAACGAAGACGGCTTAAGGCCTGAAAACGGAGGGAGTACTAAGTTTTCCTATAAAGTTAGTCAAATTAAGTAGTAGTATGTACGCCATTCACTACTGTTCCATTCCTTTGCAAAAATAAGATAACCATGCATCTTGAACACTTTATAACTTTTCCGATAAACTGTCAGTGATGAAATACATATAGCTCATATCAATTCTCTTACAACAAAATTTGGAAGGTTCTGACAACCATCATCAAACTTGCTTTACACACAACGGCAAGAAAAGAAAAAAATCGTTGAAGATAGGATGCGCCCACATGAAGGGTCACCATACTTTGAGCAAGTCTGGTACAGGTAGCTTCAAATATGTAAAAGCATTGCGATTTCAAACATGATGAAAATGCCCACAAAACACCTCATTTGGCTTCATTTGAACCGATCAGAGGAACTGTTTTTGGATTATCCTTGGCGTCTCTCCCTGAATCTTCACAGCTGCAGTCTTCATCTCCCTCACTATCTCATCGGTCATATCTTCACCGGCTTTGCCTTTTAATGTCAAATGCACCTCTTTGAGTTTAGCAAGCTTTTCTGTGCCAAATAGGCCCTCCAGCATGCTGTACTCTAGCTCAAGTCTTTCCAGCTCTGGCATGGCTTTCTCTGAAAAGCTCAGGGATGGCAAGAGAGGAGCAGAGAAGCGAAGAAGCTTAAGACCCTTGAATCCTCCATCTGGAATTGTGACCTCTCCATTAGAGTACATCTTGTTTTCTGCAAGAATGGACAATGTTTCTGGATCCTGCTTTTTTGCCCTCAGCGAAAAGGTGAGAGAAAACAACGTATCTAGACTGCTAAGGTCTCTCAAGTTATCTGTCCGCAGAGCGGTTAGTGAAAGGGTCAGATTGTTGAGAGCAGTGAGTTCTTTGATCCAACTGGGGAGCTTAACCATCTTGCCAGATAACTCGAGGGCAACAAGGAATTTTGGAGGGGATGACAGATCATCTAGTGATTTGATGAACTCAGATGACTCGTCATCAATTATGAGGGTGCGCAGAGAGTAGCCACCGAGGTACTCAATAGAAGAGCTTAATTCTGTGAAACTCGCATCACCCTTCATGGTTTTGAGTTTGTAAATGGCAAGTTTCCTCAGCTCAGTCAAATGATGAAAGTCTGCTGATCCCCTGATGATCTCAATCCCTGACAACACGCGCAGGGCCTTCATTTTCTTCTTTTTCTTTAGATCTTCAGGAACCTTCAATGACATCCTTGTTGTTTTGTTGCCACCAAGTATGTTAACTAACAGTTCAAGCCGGCATATGGTGTTAGGCAACTCAACAATATTTGTCTCCCGTATATCCAAAGTTTCAAGGTTCTTAAGCTTTTTTATGCTATCCGGGAGCCATTTAGTGTCTGTTCCCCGAAGGCTGAGATACTTGAGCAGGATCATTTTGCATATATCCTTTGTGAGGTGCTGTTTGAAATCTGTGCAGCCTTCAAGATCAAGGACCTGTACAATTCCAAACTTGAAGGAATGGGAAGGAAGTTGGTTGTTTAAGCTCCCAAACATGGTCAGCGACTGTACATGAGACAAGTTCATCTTCTTAGTATCCTTTGCCCGTTTGGAATCACTGACTTGGAGGGATAACCGACGAACCTTGCTGCTAGGCGGCTGCATGAGCCAGTTACCACCAACCACAGTGATGAAATTTTCTTCGCTTGCCTTTGCTACAATGTGCTCAAGAACCATGTCATGAACTATGCATGTCTTGACCTTTCCGTTGCTGTTGTGGTCCACTGGTCGAATGATCTTCCTCCTGATGAGATGATTGAAATATGTCTCTGCAACATCCTCCACACTAAGCCCCTGGTTCTCGCAGACAAAGCCTTCGGCTATCCATCGCCTTGTCAAACGCTTCCTGCTGATTTTGTGGCCCTTTGGAAATATGCTCAAAGACAACGAGCTAGTCTTGATTTCAGCAGGCATATCATTGTAGCAATGGCTAATGATCTTACCCACTTCCTCTTGGGTAAGCTCTTTACTTCCATCTTTCCAATGATCTTTCCCTAACTCTGGAAAGAGAGAGCTGCAGAGGGTGGACCATTCCGCACTCAGTTTATTTGGGTTGCATGCCACATGACCAGCCATGGTAACTATGGCCAATGGCAGCCCTCCGCACATCTTCCAGACTTCAACCGGAACCGTAACATCTTTGCTATATTCTGATAGAGAGGCACCTTGCTTAGGTAGCTTTGCACATTTAATACCATAAAAAAGTATCAGCATTATGAATAAGATCACATATGCATACGTGCAAACAAACATGACCAAAAACATTAAGATCACCTTCTTTTCTTGTATTAGACTCAATGAAAGCCTGTTTAAATAACTTCTCGGATTCGGTGTCAACAAGACCTTTAACTTTATGAATGTCAGTTTCTCTTCGTATTGTGGCAACAGCATGGAACCGTGTAGTAACTATGATTCTGCTGTCTTTGTTAGTATTAGGAAGTGAACTTATAATATTTTCCATCATTGTTGCAGACCATACGTCATCGATTAACACCAAGTAACTGCAAGAAAAAAAAAGTGGAAGCAGGAAGTGAGTGACCAGCAATAGCCTTTTCCTTATATGAACAAAACCTAAATAATTGTTTATAATTCTACTCTGCAAGGATATCCTGCCGATCCACCACAATTGCACTGTTTGTTTGTGGAAACAACAGAGACATGTATATACAACTAACAGACGCAAACACAAAAAAGGCAGAGACTGAACTTGTAAAAGATTGGTTAAAAAGTTAATATTCACAGGGTAGAAACTTATAAAGAGCAAAGAGAATGAGCTATTAGCTGTCTTCAAAGATGATGGTATCATTCTAATGAGTTTCTTTTACCTTTGTCCCTGCAAGTGATCCTGGAGTTCTTTCCTGAACTGATCCAGCTTCTCTTTGTGATGCACTTCATCGGTCGCACCGGGGCTGCGGCACCTGGCAATGACAGCTGATGCACCTTGGCTGACGAGGCCCCGTATGCCTTTGATGGCAGTTCTGACACGGCTCTCTGCCGAGCCGCCCTGCTTCACATGATTGCTGGTCTGAAGCTTGACTTGGCTCTCGATGTTTCTGAGGATTGCGTCCAGGTCAGAGCTCTGAGATACCGTGACCATGGCACGGCGGCCGAATTGGTCCCCGAATTTCTTGTACAGGGCTGTGGCAATTGCAGTCTTCCCCACCCCTCCGAACCCAACGAAGAGCGTCACGAACTTGTCGAGCTCCTTCATGTGCTGGTCCACTCCCACTGGGGCTTTCACGGCTACAAGCTGATGGCTCGATTCCTTGTTGTCCGCAGGGTCAAATCGAGCGGCCGCTGACTTCCCGCCGGTCTCCGGGTTGTTGACGCCGTACCTGTTGCGCCGCTCGCCGATCTGTTGCGCCCGCATCTTGAGGACGGAGATCTTGCTGGCCACGTCGCGGCGAGGCCACCAGGTGAAGACCTCGTAGACGCTGTTGACGAGGAAGTAGCAGCACATGTCGGCGCGGAGGCCGTGGAGGCGGTGGCCGGAGTCGTCGATGCAGTCCTCAATGTCATAGGTGACGTCGCGGATCTGCTTCATCCAGTCCTCCGTCAGCTCGTCGTGGCCGTGTTTCGCACTGACGGCGCGGAGGAATGACTGCATCGTGGCGAGCTCGTCGTTGATGTACTGCAGTCTGCAGGTCGCCGTTGACGCCCCTGATCAGGGTGTACTCCGAGGCGAGAAGGCCGCTTAGCTTGCCCATGAGGGACTTCATCGTCCCGGCAGAAGCGCCCACCACAAGCTCCATGGCTGCAAGCTGGATAGATTTGGGAGGAAACTGAAGGGTGATTTCGCCGGTACATGTGTATCAGCAGAAGCCGAGAGAGCTGTGAAATAAGTGAACTAACCGGCAGGATCTTGCAGTGGGAGCTACTTCTCTTCTTCTTCACCTCCGTCCACCGACCCACAGAGGAAGCGGCCACCGACGATGACCGGAACCGGAACCGGAACGCAGAGAGAGGTGGCGAAGGGGAAGAAAAAAAAAAAGGCAGTACTATGCCTTCCCAGCGGATTTGTGTTTTTTATCCCGGGTCTCAAGCCAACCACATGTCTTTTTTTTTTTCAAAAATCCCGCTTTTGCTATCTACATACTCGGAAAATAGAAAAATAGACTGGACCTCGCCGGAGAGTTCGCCGGAGACCGTGTAGCAAAAAAGTTGTGCTAATGTAGCAAACCCGACCTCGCCGGAGATCTCACCGGAGACTTTCGCCGGAGACCATGTAGCAAAAATTTTATGCTATTGTAGCAAGAGTACAAAATGTATGTAGCAAAAACTTTACACTTTTGTAGAAAATTTATAAAACGGATGTAGCAAAAAAAATTAACAATTATAGCAAACACGATGTCACCAGAGAAGACGTCGCCGTGCCTCTGTAGCAAGGTTGTTGTGCCCTGTAGCAGGGATTTGCACCATTTGTAGCAAAAACACTATCACCAGAGAAAGTGATGTCGTACCTCTGTAACAAGGATAATGTCGTCGCCTTAGAAGACGATTCCATACCTCTGTAGAAAGGTTGGCATGCCTTTGTAGCAAGGTTGTCGTGCCTTTGTAGCAGAGCCTCACACCGCTTGTAGCAAAAGGCGCCTCCCCTATACCTTTCCTCCGCCGTGCCTATGTAGCGAGGCCGGCATGCCTATGTAGCAAGCCCTTTGACAGCTTGTAGCAGAGCCTCACACGGATGTAGCGAGGGCAAGGAGTAGCACTGCCATCGAGGCGGGGCAGCACCACCACCTGCGCCAGTAGCACCTGCCACCGCAAACCGGCGCAAAGCCACCATCGACGCGAGCAGCACAGCTCGTCGACGGCCAGATCTCATGCCCATGGCGGAGTACATCCAAAGATGTGGAGGCTGGAGTCGTCGAGGTCCAGCGCCTCTGATTCCCACCTCCACCGGAAGTACTAGTATTTCCCACCTCCACCGGAAGTCCGGATCAACTTATTATTCCACGACGACCAGGGCGCCGGCCATGCACTCCTCCTCGCGTCGGAACCGCATCTGCCTCGCGATGAACACCTCAACCGTGCGCCGGAACTCCTCCGCGTCCTCCGTCCCGGGGGCCCATCCCGCCACGTACCGCGCCGATGCCGATGACCGACGCCTGCGCCTGTTGTCCGACTCCGAGCGACGCATCGCTGACACCAGTTGATCGGGGGACAGGGCGTGGCTCGACTCGCTGGCGCCACGCGGGCTCATCTTCTCCGACCTGCTCCGCCTCGACGCGCGGGCCTTGGTGGCGTTGACGACGACGCATGCTGCCGCCGACGGCTTGACCTGCTCCTCGAACACCGTCGCCATCGGCACCGCTGGGACTGCCACCACGGGCTCCGCCGCCGCAGGCGCCTCGCTTTCCGGCGACGGCATCGACGGGGCCGCGTATGAAGGGAAGCTGGCGACGGCCGATGCCGCGGGGATCTTGCCGTCGGCGATGCCGGCGGAGGCAGGGTGGTTGGTGCTCGACGAGGCCGGTGACGGCGGGTCGCGTTCGTGCCTGGACAGCGCCAGCAGGAGGAGCACGATGGCGTTGCCGAGGACGAAAACGAAGCGCGGGCTGAACAGGAGGCTTCCCGTGACGCGCACTGCGAACGGACCCGGGGGATCGATCCCCCGGGGGAACTGTATCATTTTCCAAAAAAAAGGCTGCCGGCGCTTCCAAACCTCGGGGAAAAGAGCATTGACTTTGGAAAGGCACAAGGGAATCTCCAGCGGCATCCAATTTTGACAAATCTAACCCTATAAACCTTTCTCAAAATTTTAGCCAGATATAACCCGGAATTCTCTTTTTGACTCGCGGGTGCATTTATATCCATTGTAAGAAAATATATTTTAAAATATTAAAAATTTCGAAAAATAACATCTACCTGTACATTGAACATTTTATGTTTGTTCGCAAATTTTTTAAATGAAAAAATATTTTATGTGTCATATATAAAAAAATAAAAAATGTCACGTGAATATGACTATTCATAGGATATTTTTTTCTTTTTTTGCACGGGAGACGTAGAATGTTTTTTCACCCGAAAACTTATAAACAAACATAAAATGTTTGAATATATATGTAGAGATTTTTTCGAATTTTTTAATATTTCAAAATATATTTTCTCATAATGGTGCAAATGCACCCGTAAGCCGAATAGCCACCTCCGATATAACCAATCTTTATTGATCATTGTAGAAATTTGTTAGGTAAAAATATAACAAAGGCAAACAACAAATATCTATTATGGGAAATAGTGGGCTACTCACCGGCTAGCTGCGCATGTCTGCGACACCGTAGGATAAAAAGACAAGAGCATAATCCGATTAACGGATGTGATATAAACCTATTAGAGAAACTAACGTCCGTTGTATCAGGAGTATGAGGTTGATTTATTAAGTAAATAACGCATGTCATCCACACACATGAGTTTTTCTCACGGTGTTATCCATGCCATCCACACACACATGAGTTCTTCCTACGGTATTATTCATCCACACACAAATGTTTTCTCCATCTAACTTTAAAACTTACGACGACAACATGCATTTTTTTGTCTGTCACACATGATAGAACACACAACCAAGGACATGTGTCATATCATGCATGCTAGTGTCATGTAGCTTTCGCGGAAATAGAAAGCGCGGCAAAAATAATGAGACCAGTTGGCCGAGCAAGCCACAAACAAACGTACTTGGTATCAAGTGTACCATTCTCTAGAAATCACAAAACAGTTGATTGTGGTGCACATGTCAAAAACCACGACGAGGTAACCATGGTGCCTAAGACCAAAGGAAAACCACAACCATATAAGGATGGTGGCTAATACACAAGTGAAAGGATAAATGACATCTCTTTTAGCCTATTCTTAGCAGAATTTTGACGGATGACAAGAGAACACCATTAGCAGAATAATGCCAGCAACCAACGATACAGATATTGCGGCATCATATGGTGGCTATATCGGATGACAGTGCATGCATGCGCAGGTAGCATGGTGGATAGTAAATCCGCGTCGTATCTATTATATACTAAAACCAATATAAGATTGTGTTTCAAGGCATCCCGTTGATCCATATCATTAGAATTATTTTAACAGTTAGATATATAATTAATGGTTAAGATTTAATTTTAGATTAAAATATAAGTAGTGTTACGTTAGGAACGTATATGTGTAAAAAAAAGGTTAATGTCACGTTAACATGATGACGTAGCTACACACGTTTCCTGAGAATAAGAGAAGGAGAGAGGTACAGTAAACAAAGGAGAAGGAGAGGGACAGGTAACAATCCACCGATCGGATCTAAAAGTAAAAATGTTCGCGTGCCGCAAGTACGGATATACAGTACTATCGATCAGGCAAACTCGATTCGTGCACTAGCGAAACGAGGAGGAGTTCAATCCAAACTAGTAATAGAAAAATGATTAGCCGAGGGATCTAAATCTTCCATGATCGTTTCTTACCAGCTTAGAATGGATAGTGAAAATCCTCTTGAACAGCCCATACATCATGCAAATATCCTGTGACTAGATTTCAATAGGCACAAAAACATATACGCCTTTGCCTAAAACCAGAAACATATAGTGACTGCGTTGACATGACACCAACATGTGACGCGATTCGGTCATGGTTGGTTCAAAATTTTAATACTCTCTATCTCAAATGTCTTAAAATAGATGTCGTAGATTTGTTAAAATTTAAAATAATTTAGACACTATTTAATATATGGATTTATCTTTAATAAATCCGTGACATCTATTCGAGACAGAGGTAGTAGATGATTTGTTTCCTACATCATGAATATTATTTCAAGGTTCTACATGGAGAGTGATATTAGCAAGATGTAAGTGCATGCGTTTACCTATTAAATATGAATTTATATATTATTTATTTCTCTTTTAAGCTATCTTAAGAAAGCTATTTTGCTAGATATATGTATATCGTTAACAAAGTGATTAGCCATATAGGTATTGCAAACTTATGTATAAAATAATGTCTCGGATGCACTGATTTTTCATCCTAAGTTAGTAAGAAGTACAAAAATAATTAACTTGATAACATTTAGTAAGGGGCACTTGAGGAAAATATGAAGGTATCATGCATGCCTCGGATGCAGGGGCGGCCCCAACTTGTATCAAGGGTATTCAGCTGAATACCCAAAAAAATTGCCAAAACTTTTAAATTATATGGTAGTGCCTTATATTTTAGTCTGGTTATATAGAAAACTGATTGATGTTCTATCACAAGTATGCATAGAAATAGTTGGTTAGGTCAAATGCTTACAAACCAATTGATCACAAGATCAATTGCTACTATTGCACCATTTTTTGTTGTTTTTTCCTTCAATTTCTTTACTATGAATACCCATTGTGAAATTTCTGAGCCCGCCACTGCTCAGATGCACAGTGTATGTAACTAGAGAACCATCAATTGCTACTATTGCACCATTTTTTGTTGTTTTTTCCTTCAATTTCTTTACTATGAATACCCATTGTGAAATTTCTGAGCCCACCACTGCTCAGATGCACAGTGTATGTAACTAGAGAACCATCAATGTAATATGTTCAGATGCATCGACATGCATTTCTTTTTGTCAATGATAGTACGAGTGGAAAGGGGCATGAGTATCACGAATGAAATTGAGGGTAATTAAGAGATAAGTCACAGTGTCGTATATGCATATGAGACATGGGAGCGAGTTTATGTTTGAATGAGTTTTGTTGTCTAAGATAAGAACTGCACATCAGTAGAATATTTATACAAGTATAAACATTCATGAATATAGATCGATTCATGACGTGATACGACGAAGTAGAAACAGATCGACCATATGAATTTTGTTTGTGCGAAGGAGTGCTTCATAGAATTTGAATAAGTGGTAGCAACACTAAGAATAGATTGCCAAATCGCCTTATAGGAAACAGAGGGAGTAGAAAACACATCGAGCCTATTTCGTCCATAGGTTACTTCGATTAACATATAAATAAACCATGATGAAAGTGAGTGACATAGTGAGAAAGGATGGACAAGTTTAGAAGAATATAGATGTGATGACAGTCACCAATCAAACAAGTTAACTAGAAATTCTCATTGATCCGGTGGGTTATATAATAGAAGTACGCAGAAAACAAACCTTGTAAGACCGTCCATGTATGTGCAAGAAAAATACCAGGACGAATCCAACATACTATGTGTGCAAGGGACCATATCTCAAATAAAAATGTTGTCCTAGGTGCACAAATCAATTATTGTTGGTGTCTTTAGAGGGGAAATTTAAAAGAAACTTACATATTACAAGATTTTTTTGGAAAGGAACATATTACAAGATTGATTGAGAAATAGTGTTTTAGCAATATGCGATTACTAACACCAGATATTATTATGGCGACTTGGGTAGACAAAAGGTTGATGTGAATAGAGTAAGATAAACTTGTAGAAATGATATTCCACAAATATAAATTCATTACATATTGTATGGAGGATCATGATAACATGTAAGTAAAAGACATCATTTTTCTTTTGAGTTATTAGTGTAAAATTTCGCAACAAAATATTGATGAAAATAGGGCGAAAATGAAACATTAGTATGAAATGTATAGTTTTTAATGACGAGCCACAAAACTATATGTCTCTGGTTTTCTTTTGACGCTTAATTTACCTATCGTAAATATGTCACCAATATCCATAAATGTTGATCCAAATGTAAAAATCGTCAACACCTTATTTGTTATCTTCATTATGGAAGATGTAAAAAATTGTGGCAATCCTGTCCTCGAAAAAAATCAACATCCGTCCGGGTGACAAGAATTGCTAGGAACCCAACAGAATTAAGCGCTCAATAATTAATGATGGAATCAAGACAATCCATTTTCCTTTCAAGACTTATTAACATTCAGAATATATTATTTCAAGCTTGGTCATCATTGTCCACTATACTTGGACACTTGGTCAGCATTGAGAAGAAATTCGGTGGTGCTCATATATCATAAGCTAGATTTTCTTAATAAAGTTTTTGAATAATTAAGAAAAGATATTGTGGTTAAAACTTTGTCGTCCAAGCGAGTGTAGTCCAATCTCTTGACATAACTAGTATATTTGTGCCAGAATGTGGCATGTATAGGTTTAATTTTAGGATTAGTGTAGAATAAAACATGTAAAATCAATCATAAATTAAAAAATATATTTTGTGATCATCATACTTTAAGTGGTTGCTTTATTAATCCCCTCACATGAAAAAATGAGCTAGGTGACATTATAAGAATAAAAGTTATTCAATAGACACACAATACATATTCATTAAAAGACCTTTCGTTGCAGTAAAGATTATGCCCTCGCATTTGCGAGGGCCACCATGTTAGTTCTCAATAAAAACCAAAGCCTTGTCAAGATCTCTCAAGTCAACACCTATTCCATTGCATTATAAGTTTTACCATGTCTCTCGTGATGAATATACATAAAAATAACATATGCAAAAGTAGACCAAAACTAGAAGCTTTGGAAAGCCATAAGAGGTGCCCACCTTAAATGTGGACCCTCGGATGTTTAATCGCACTTTGTCGATGGACCCACCTTGGCAAAGGCATTGTTAAAACAGTATCCTAATATCTTTGAGCTCACTTAGTCTAGAGACATATCTTTTGCCAGACATGCTCCAAAATGTTGTCCATTATTTAACTAAGTGCAAAAAAGAAGGATGAAAATACATAACGAAATATTTCATCCATACATAAAAACATATTTAGTCTATAAAAAAATTAAGGCAAAAAACATATTCATGATAATATGAAAGCTCCTTGAATATTCATCCATGTCAACAAAATGCTCACATTAATATTTCAGTAATGTATACCATGACAAGTATGAATAAAATAAAATAAAATCCGCACAAAGTAAAGTGACCTTAGAAATTTTAAAAGCCCAAAGAGACGCCTACTTTAAATGTGAACCCTAAGATCTTTAAGTGGAATTTGTCGAGGGACTCATCTCTCGCTCAGGCATGTTGCTTAAATTGCTGGTCATGTCTAAACTATCGACGAAACAAATAGAAGTACAAAAAGGCGATCCATATGAATCATTGAACCCATATAGTGGGTTGTGAATGACACTGGGAATGTCTCCTTACAAAATGGTTTGTGGCAAAACTTGTAACTTGCCTTTAGAATTAGAACACAAAGCTTATTGGGCAGTGAAATAACTAAATAGAAATTTTAAACTTGCTGGTGAGAAAAGATTGTTTGAATTAAGTACCTTAGATGAGTGGAGAAGTGAAGCTTATTAAAATGCTAGACTCTTTAAAGAAAAAATTAAAAAGATGGCATGATAGGAGAATTCTTAAAAGGGAGTTCCATGTTGATGAAAAAATTCTATTGTATAGGTCTCGTCTCAGATTTTTTGCAGGAAAAATACTCTCAAAATGGGAAGAACCTTTTGTTATTTAGGATGTGTATCGTTCTGGTGCTATTAAAATTTCATCTTTGAGAGACAACACTACACAAGTGGTGAATGGTCAAAGGCTTAAACATTATATTTCTAGAGACTCTTATAATGAAGATGTTGATGTTATTCAAATGGTGATTCCGGAAGAATTTATTAGAGACAAAACTCCGGAACCTGCAGAGTCCATCTTCGAATAGGTAAAAGTGCTGAAAACAGAAGGTTCGCAAAAAACTTTTCTCTTTATATTTTTGCTGTTTTTATTCCATATGGAAGGTTACGAGACGAAAAAGAAGAGGAAACGGAGCCCGGGTGGGCCACATCTCCCAGTGGCGCGGGCCCTCCCTGGCCGCGCCACCAGGGGGTGTGACCACACCGGAGTCCGTCTCCGTCCCGTTTTCGCACAGTACCTTCCTTATGTCGTAAAACTTTGTAATATATAACCCCTGGATCCCCTGAGATTCGTATATCGTTTTTGTCGTGTTTTCGTTTCGATCTATTTTTGTCAGGAAATATTCTCAGGTTTAGAGGCACCATGGTCTCCGCTAACAACAAGGGCAAGGAGCTCGTAGAAGAAGAAAGGATCGCAGCTAGGCGCGAAGACATGGATTGGAGCGTCGAGGAGGAAGTAAAGAACATGTCAGCAGACACGAAGGGACAAACTGCCACGGGATCAAGGGCGAGAAAACCTACTTTTGTAGGGAAAATTAACACTGGACGTGTTTTTTCTCATAATATGCAGGGGATGATGACCTCCATTCCATACTTCAGTTCCTTCCCTGAGGCAGTGGAATCCCTTCGAACCACTGATGAGTTTTGTGATAAGTACCGAGCTCTAAGGAGGAAGGTGGATATACTTCAGGAGGAGAACAACAGGCTTCGTCAGATGCTGGAGGGTTTCCTCGCCCTAAACAAAACACCACCACTACCGAAGGAGTAAT
This sequence comes from Avena insularis, assembly GCA_023614405.1. NCBI lineage: Eukaryota > Viridiplantae > Streptophyta > Magnoliopsida > Poales > Poaceae > Avena > Avena insularis. The sequence goes on from CM042690.1 coordinate 1,882,271, forward strand.
TCGTCATCAGGTTTTGACATCCCCTTAGTTTGTTCCAAGCTTGGGGGAGTGTCGCGGTATCACATCATTATCTTTCATCTTTTTACCTTTTTAGTAGAGTCATATCTTGAATAGAGAAGTTATCATATAGGATGATTTGCATTATGGAAGTATCTCTCCTTTAGTTGGTTATCTATGTGTCCCTTGGTGTGAGTGCCTTTACGGAATATTAATGAGAAGCTTCATCTTTTACTTTTTGCACATCTTCTTTTAGTTTGCAATCTTTATTATATGATTGATCTTGTTGATTAGTATTGGTATCACTTTGGGAGTATCAAGTAAATCTAAATTAGTTTTGGCAAACCAAGATCTGGTCAATAGCAACACCTTTTGAGGTTTTGAAAGGAAAAGAGAAAAGCACTTACAGGTATTTTATAATATTTATTTATTTCTTGATTGGCTCATAAGCTTAGTATTCTTTATTTAAAATCTTTTGTGTTTTCAAGGAAGATTGCATGTTTGGCTTTATCACTTGTATGTTTGCTTGTTTCCTTTAACTCTTTTGCTTGCTACCCAGCCTTGCTAGCCAAAAACCTGTACTGAGAGGGAATACTTCTCGTGCATACAATCCTTTAAACCAAAACCTATGCCATCTGTGTCCACCATATCTACCTATTAGCATTATTGCTATTCCAAGTAAATTTTCAAGCTTCATCTATCTTTAAAATTAAAAATTCTTTTGTTATGTGAAAACTGGTTAGTAAAGTTCTCACGAACTTGATGGCACGCCTTATTTTCTTTGCCCTTAATAAACTTGAACCATTGTGTCATCTATGTTGTATATGCTTGCATTAGCATAATCATGCTGTCACGGGGAACGCTTTCAACACCTATAAATATCTACCCCGTTGATATCATGCTCTTTTGTTTATGGATGTCGTCTGTGTGAAATAAAAGGGGAGCTTGTAAGTTCATGGAGTTATGTATGTGTGTTAGAGAAACGCCTGAGACGCTAGCCTAAGCCATGCCTAATCATGATATAAACTTGCAGCATCACCATAGTGAGCAATTGATGAAGCTTTCTTCTTATAAAAAAGAGAGACGTAGAAAAGAGGAAAGAAGAGAAAAAAAACACCATTTTCCCATGGTAAATAAGAAGATTGCTGAGATGTTCATTGTCTGATTGCCTTGTCATTTTGATATGCGATAGCTCCTGTATCATGGGGCAAGGGGTACCCCATTGGGAGTTCTCTATGATACACATGTACTTATTATGACAAGAACTTACCGGTAACTAAAGTTGAGTAGCATGAGGAGCGGCCCTCGTACTCAATGGACATGAGATTGCCAACTTATATTTCGTCAAGCATATACTCCATCTTTGTTCACTTTAACCTTAATCACCTCAAGATGCTTCTGATAGGGGCAATGAGACCTCAAATCTAGTAAGTACCATAATCTTTTGAAATATCTTTATGAACTTGAAATCCCTGCTTCCCTCTGCGAAGGGACTTTCTTTTACTTCTAAATTGAGTCAGTAAACCTACTCCTTTCCATCTCCAGCAAGCATTTGAGTTGTTGTGTTTCAATCATTCATATGATGATTTATTCAATCATGTTTCTTATCTTCCTTGTTTTCCACAAGACTCTTATCTGTATGAGTATTACTTTGAAAGCCATCATTGTGAAAAGCCTTTTATGTTTGAGCAAAAAGACTCCTGTTATAAAATTCTTTGCAAAAGCTTTGCTTGAAAATTGTTTGTCAACTGTTCTCTGACCAAGAACAAAGTTTGCCATTACCAATTATGATTTATCTTTATGCATCTTTATTGTGGCTCCCATACTCATTGCAAGTTAAGTTATATAATGGTGAGTTGCTTTCTATTATGAGTTGTGTATTGGTAAGTGTGATGCTTCTTGTCCATATTATTTTTATCGACACTTCACTCCATAAACCTGTCGACATGTTTACTGAGCTCAGTTTTCGCTTGGGGACAAGCGAGGTCTAATCTTGGGGGATTTGATACGTCCAATTTGCATCACTGTTCTATATCATAATTTCCTATTATTCATTGATATATTTCATATTAAGAGGTGATACTTATGTCTTTTCATCTTTTTTTGCATATTGGATAATTCTTGGAGGATGAACTGTCGGAGTCAGGATTCTGATGGAAAAAAGCGGCGTCTAGATACAATTTTCATGAAGATCAGAAAAATACCAGAAAATATATGAAAAATCATATTTTTCCAGAAGACGAAGGAGGCTGAGATGGGCCATAGGGGCCCCACACCCCCAGGCGTGGGCCACCCTGGGCTGTGCCACCAGGGGGTGTGGCCACCCTGGCCCACCTCTTGCTCCTCCCTCTCGCCTATATCTTCTCATCAAAACCCTAATACACGGGGAGCGACCACAGAAAGATTCCGCCGCCTCTGCGGGGCGGAAACTATAAAGAGAGAAAAAGCTCTCTGGTAGACATATTTCTGCCGGGGAAATTCCTTTCCGGAGAGGGGAGATCATCTCCATCGACACCATCATCAATATAGACTTCACCGGGATCATCATCATCATCCACACCACCATCTCCACCAGCACCATCATCACCACTACATCCCGCTGTAACAATTCGTTGAATCTTGCATAGTTCTTAGGGGAAACTTTCCTGTTGTTAATTACTTTTTTAGTTGATGCTTGTGAGTGGAACCATTGAATTATTGTTTATGTTCAAATTGTTATTCATCATCATATCATCTCTGGTCTTGATCCATATGATGTCTCGTGAGTAGTTCGTTTAGTTCTTGAGGACATGGGAGAAGTCATGTTGTTAGTAGTGGAATTGTGTTGAGGTATTATTCAATGGTTTAATATTTAAGTTATGGTGCTATTCTTCTAGTGGTGTCATGTGAATGTCGACTACATGATACTTCACCATTTATGGGCCTAGGGTAATACATTGTGTATTTGGCTACTAATTGTGGGGTTGCCGGAGTGACAGAAACCTGAACCCCCGTTAGGAAACCTTTGCACAAGGGAGTGTAGGATCTCAGAGTTTAAGACGGTGGTTAGGTTTTTATCTTAATTACTTTCTTATAGTTGCGGATGCTTGCAAGGGTTTTAATCACAAGTATCTATTTTTCCTAGTAAGGACAGTGCATTAGCACAGGGTCACCCACACAACACTTATCAAACCAAAGAAGGTTAATCAACTATATGAAGCGAAAGCACTTGACAGTATTTCCATGTATCCTCAAGAACATTTGGTCCTCATAAGTATTACCACCGGCTTGTCCTTTGCTAAGAAAGGATTGGGCCACTTGCTGCAGTTATTGGTTGTCTTTATTTACTTGCACTTTATTTCTTTGCATTATCAAAACCCCCTAAAAATTTGTTTGCTAAGTATTTACAGATATTTCCTGCTCCAAACCACTAGTCAACACCTTCTGCTCCTTGTTGGGATCGACACTCCTATTTATCGAAAGTACTATGATACACCCCCTATACTTGTGGGTCATCATGTTGCTGCTCACCTTAATAATTTTGTTAAACTTTGTGAGATGCAAAAATATAAGGATGTAGATGGAGATATTATTAAGCTTAAATTGTTTCCTTTCTCCTTGAGAGGAAAAGCTAAAGAATGGTTGCTATCCTTGCCTAGAAATATTATTGATTCTTGTATTAAATGCAAAGATGCTTTTATTAGAAAATACTATCCTCCTGCTAAGTTATATCTATGAGAAGTGAAATAATGAAATTTAAACAACTTGATAATGAACATGTTGCTCAAGCTTGGGAAATAATGAAATCTTTGGTAAAGAATTGTCCCACTCACGGACCGACTACTCGGATGGTTATTCAAACTTTTTATGCAGGACTGATTTTTTCTTCAAAAATCTGTTGGATTCTGCTGCTAGAGGTACCTTTATGACCATTACTTTGGGTGCTGCAACAAAGCTCCTTGATAATATGATGGTTAACTATTCTGAATGGCACACTGAGAGAGCTCCACAAGGTAAGAAGGTAAATTCTGTTAAAAACCTCCTCTTTGAGTGATAAAATTGATGTTATTATATCTATGCTTGTTAATGGAAAATCTCATATTGATCCAAATAATGTTCCTTTAGCCTCTTTGGTCGCTCAAGAATAGCAAGTTGATGTGAACTTCATTAGAAATAACAACTTTGGCAACAATGCTTATGGTAATAATAATTATAGGCCATACCCTCCTAATAATAGCAATACTTATCATGGTAAATATGGAATGCATAGTGAATAAAGGATTCTAGAAGTTGAAAGATCTACTAAAAACTTCATGCAAATGCAATATGAGTAGAATAAATTATTCACTAAAACCATGGAGGAACAATCTACTATTCTGAAAAATATTAGTCATCAACTTGAGAATTTGAATAGGGAAATTCCTGGTTTTCAATCCCAAATTTTGAATGTTGATAAAAATATTTCATCTTTGTCTGAAGCACAATTTTCTTTTATTAATAAAATGGCTGCTAAACCTGAAACCATGGAAAATACCTTTGCTGCTACTCATGCCATACAAGTTAGAATTGATGAAAATGTTAGAGTGTTAGCTAAATTGCATGCTAAGTGGGAAAGAGAAGATGAAATTGCTAGAAATAATAGTATTTGTACTATTACCACCACCAATTTTGATGCTAGCAAACCACAAGAAGTCCCCATTCCTTCTACAACAATGCCTAAACCCAATAAGAATGCTGAAATTTTTCGAAATAAGGGAAAGAATAGTCCTACTACCTTGGATGCTAAGTTTGATTTTGATCTTGATGGTTGCAATATTTCTGAAGTAATTATGTTCCTACAAAAGCTTGCTAGAAGTCCTAATGCTAGTTCTATGAATATGGCTTTTACAAAACATATTACAGATGCTCTCATTAAAATTAAAGAATAGAAATTGAAACATAAAGCTTCTATTCCTAGGAAATTAGAAGATGGTTGGGAACCCATCATTAATATGAAAGTGAATGATTTTGATCTCAAAGCTTTATGTGACCTTGGTTCTAGTGTCTCTATTATGCCTAGAAAGATTTATGAAATGCTTGATTTGCCACCTTTGGAAGATTGCTATTTAGATGTCCAACTTGATGATAATGTTAAAAAGAAACTGATGGGGAGTATTAATGATGTTCTTATTATGGTTAACAATGCCTTTGTCCATGTTGATTTCTATGTTTTTATGTTGAATGCAATGCTTCTTGTCCTATTACTTTGGGAAGACCTTTTCTTAGAACTGTTGGTGACATTATTAATATGAAGGAAGGCACCATTAAATATCAATTCCCACTCAAGAAAGGTATAGAACACTTACCTAAGAAGAGAGATAAGATACCTTTTGCTCCTCTTATTAAATCAAAATTTGATGTTAATTCTTTTTCATTTGAAAACACTTAGATTCTTGCTTCATGTGCCTAACTTAAAGGCGCTAAACAAAAGTACTAATTGGGAGATAACCCAAATTTCAGTATGTTTGTATTTTGTTGAGTCTTGGAAGTTATTGCTTCTGTAATAACCTCTCCTTATCCTTTTTGTGTGATTTTTGTGCCAAGAATAACCTCTAATGAGAGAGAAGTAAGATTTGGAAAATTGTTGTCCCGACACAGATTTTTGTGCTTCACTGTAAAAAATTCGTGAAAAATCCTTGTATATCGTATTGAGCTGTAATTTTCTGAACTTATGCCCCAGATTGTTACCTAATTTTTGTTAGTTCAACACTTTTCAATTTGAGCAACATAAAGTCTTCGAAAAAATCGGGTTTTTACCTGCTGGTCTGTTTTGATAGAGTTCTTCCATTATTTGCATTTGCCTCTTAATCGGTTTATTTTTGAGTTCTCCTTGATCACTTGAGCTTTTAAAAGGAATTGCTACAGTAGCTTATGTTCCAATGGAAGTTTTACTTGTGCTGAAAATAAACCCAAAGGCTTATTATCTTGAATTCACTAATGTTGCTAATGAAGATTGTGTGAAGTTTTGTATGAAGGAAATTTTCAAGTGTAGGGAAAGAACGATGCGATGAGATGAAGAATGGACAAAAGATCAAGCTTGGGGATGCCACCCCATTTCACCCCAAGAAATATTCAAGAGGTATAAGCGTCAAAGCTTGGGGATGCCCAAGGCATCCCTAGGCATCCCCTTCTTCATCAATAAAAATCTCAGGTGTCTTTCTAGACACTTCGTTTTTATTGTTTCACGCACTGTTGTGTTGTTCTTGGAGCGTCTTAGTTTTTGTTTTTGGTTTTCGTTTGTTTCGTTTGCTGGAATAAATTAGTTGTACCCCCGCGTTCGCATATTTTGTTTCAAATAAGTTGATTGGTGTTGGAGAAGAGTAGGAAAGCTTCATGCTTAAGTGGCACAAAAGGGAGCTTATTTTGACTATGGCTTAGAATTTATCATGGCATGCTAGATGTTGCTTTGACCTTATTCTTAGTGATTATTGTTGTAGCATGATTTGTTCCAAACAATTGAGATTGCTTAATGTGCCTTGGAAGAATCATGCGTTGTTTTAGCATACAAAAGCATAATATTGTGGTTTCTCCTTTGATGCTTTGTTTGGGTTGACTTGGCACATGCTTACACCATGTTATGACTATGAACCAGTCACCTTAGCCTCTATGATCATTTAGTTTTTGACTTGTGATACCACTTTATGCTTTGATTGATAATGTTTTGTCGCTCTGCATGACTATGGACATTATTGCTCTCTTAGTTGGTCGCTCCCAGTCTTTTGCTAGCCTCCACTTGTAGTGAGTAAGCTCTACTCATGCATCCAACTCCCAAGAAACCAACTTTTTCCAAATAGTCCACTGTAAACTCCTATGCATGGTGTGTTACACCATTCCAAGTATATTCATGTTTTTATCTATCTTCCAAATTACACTTGTTATGTGAAAATTAGTGATTAAGGCTCTCACAAACTTGATGGCACATTTTACTTCTTGCACCTAATAAACTTGAACCATTGTTGTCATCTATGTTGTTATATGCTTGCACTCATAAGTTGGGAATTAGCAGAACCATGCTATCATGGGTAACACTTTCAACACTTGTACATATTACCCAGTTGATATCATGATCTTTTTTTAGGATGTTAGCGGTGTGAAATAAAAGGAGAGCTTGTAAGTCCATAGAGTATTGTACATGTGTTAGAGAAACGCCTAGGCGGCTAGCCTAAGCCATGCCTAATCAGGGTGGAAACTTGCAGCATAACCATAGTGTGCAATCTGTGAAGCATCCTCAATAAAAAACTATGAAAATAGCAAATAAAAATATCACTGAGATGCTCATTGTATGTTGACTTGTCATTTTGATATGGGATAGCTCCTGTGTCATGGGGCAAGGGGTACCCCGTTGGTGGTTCTCTATGATACACATATACTTACAATGATAAGAACTTGCTTGTGACTAAAGTTGAGTAGCATGAGGAGCGACCCTCGTACTCAAGGGACATGAGATTGCCAACTTATGATTTGTCAAGCATATACTTCATATTTGTTTCACTTTAACCTTAATCACTTCAAGATGCTTATGATAGGGGCAATGAGAGCTGAAAGCTAATAAGTACCATAATTTTTTGAAGCTCTTTATGAAACTTGAAATCACTGCTTCCCTCTATGAAGGCCTTTCTTCTTACTTTTTGTTGAGTCTCCATCTTCTATCTTTATGCACCAATTAAGAGAGCATAGTTGTCATTCTTAGTTTTATGTGCATTGTCCCAAAACTTATTGATTGATTCATAATGTTGATATTGCTTGTTCTTGAACTGTTTGTATCCAGTCATCCTTATGAACTTTGAAGGTGTCCTATGCATTTATCTTTTGCTACTCCATGAAGGACAAGCTGAATACCACACATGCTATGTTTTCTATATGTGAAACAAACAAACGTCTTTTAATGCATTGTTATTCATGATCTTTGTTTGTACCTTTTCATGTTACAACATAGTTGCTTTGTATAGTTGTTAGAACTACATATTTTATGCTCATGTTTAGAGTACTTTGATCCCAGCTATCAATGTTTTATAATAGTTTGATCAAGATTGTGATGGTGTGTGTCACCTCAAAAATTATTCTTTTTATCACTTACCTACTCGAGGACGAGCAGGAGTTAAGCTTGGGATGCTTGATACGTCGTAAACGTATCTATAATTTTTGATGCTCCATGCTTGTTTAGTATCAACTTTGTTATGTTTTGTCTATACTTTGAGGTATTTTTATACATTTTCTGGGACTAACCTATTAACAAGATGCCGCAGTGCCAGTTGCCTATTTTCTGCTGTTTTTGGTTTCAGAAAAGCTAGTAAGAAAATATTCTCGGAATTGGATGGTACAAAAGCCAAAGTCAATATTTTACCAGAAGGAACACGGAGTCCAAAGGGCAGCCGAAGGGGGGGGCACGAGGTGGCCACACCCTAGGGCGGTGCGGCCTAGAGGGGGGCACCGCCACCAGGTGTGGACCCCTCAGGCACGCACCGACCTTGCCCTTTCGCCTATAAAAGCACCCCGATGCAGAAACCCTAAATACCCGATCAAATCTCCACGAAACAGTATATAGCTCTCGCCACCATCGTCCCTAGATCGGAGGGGATCTGAAGCTCTTCCAGGCACCCTGACGGAGGGGAGAGATCATCCTGAAGGCCTTCTTCATCACCATGCCAGCCTCCGAAGTGATGCGTGAGTATTTCACCCTGGGACTATGGGTCCATACAGTAGCTAGATGGTTATTTCTCCTCCTTTGTGCTATCATGTTTAGATCTTGTGAGCTCCGTTCATGATCAAGACCATCTATTTGTAATCATACATGTTGTGTTTGCGAGGATCTGATGGATATTGAGATACTATGTCAGATTGATTATTGATTCTATCATGTTTGTGTTATTTATGATCTTGCATGCTCTCCGTTGTTAGTATCTATCTTGGCCAAGTAGATGCTTGCAACTCCAATAGGGAGTATTTATGATTGATAGTAGGTTCATGCCTCTAGTAATCTGGGGAAGTGACAAAAATCTCTAAGGTTGTAGATGTGATGTTGCTACTAGGGAGAAAACAATAATCCTTTGTTCATGGAGCAATTTTATTGTTTACTTTATACACATTGCTTAATGGAATTATCTATTACTTGCAACTTAATACTGGAAGGGGTTCGGATGATAACCTGAAGGTGGATTATTAGTCATAGATGAAGTTGGATTATGGTCTATGTATTATGTTGTAATGCCCAATCAAATCTCATAGGAGTCAAGATGTCTACTGTATGCATTGTTATGCTTTCTCAATCTGTCAATTGCCCCCTGTAATTTGTTCACCCAGCATGCTATCTATCTTAAGGAGAACACCTCTAGTGAACTATGGACCCCGGTCCAATCTTTATCATTGATACATATCTACTGTTATTGTTTACTTTCTGCAAGCAACTATTATCTTCTCCACTATACGTTTAATTCTTTGTTTTCAGCAAACCAGTGAGATTGACAACCTCACTGTAAGTTGGGGCAGAGTATTGAGTTTGTGTTGTGCAGGTTCCAAGTTGTTAGCAACACCTTGGAGTTGTTTTCTTACTCCTACTGGTTCGATAACCTTGGTTTCATAACTGAGGGAAAACTTGATGTTGTGCTCATCGTACCTTCCTCTTAGGGTCTCCCAACAGGCTCTACGTAACCGAGCCACACATCGGCTAGGTGCGCGTCCAACACACCCACTAGGTGTTCAACATTTTGCCTACTCGGTCATGGACTCCGACGACAAAGAGCAGATATTCGCCGTGCTGATGGAGGAAGAAAAAGGTGCAACCACCGATGATGAAGATCTCATGGTAATCCCCGCCTGCTTGGCCGACATGTATGTGCGGGAGGCACAACCACGGTGCGACGACTCAGCGCGAGGATTTTGGAAAGGCAAGATGAGGTAGCGGATGGACTGCTACTGCATGATGGACGCGAACTACTTCACTGACGATCCATTCCATGGCGAGGCGGCATTTTAGCGCCCTTTCAGGATGGGTCAGAAGCTTTTCCTAAAGATTGTGTATGCCCTCCGGGACATCGACCCCTGCTTGAGATGCAAGAAGGACTACACTGGCACTGCGCGGGCGGCGACCTTGTCCCTTGGTGAAGTTCAGCAGAGGATGTCGAGGTCCGGTGTAGCAGTGGCCAGTGCGCGACATCGGGGGTATCCTCACACACCTGGAGGCGGCGACAGGTGGCAAGGCTGGCGGCGGGGGCCTGTCCTTGCTACTAAGGATTTACCCCCACGTGCGCATATGGATGGAGCGGCGGTGCAGCTCGGGCGACTCTGTTTCGGCTGATGGCCGAGGTGCGACGGTGTCACGGCGGTGCTTCCACTCTAGTGGCGACGAGGCAAAGAAGAGGTGGCGGGGCGGGCCTTCTAGCCCCATTTGTAGGTGGCGTGCTACCTTGCTGGTCCATGGAGCTCGCTGGAGATGGTGGCTCTGGCACCATTGAGGTCGGGGATAGCAGAGCCGGTGGTTGCCCCTGCTACAGAGCGACAATGGGCTTTACGGTCCTGGCGGCCTGGCCGGACCCTCCAGATACTGGTGTGCCTCCGCAGAGGCTTCACGGGCCCGCCAGGCCCAATCGAACCCATCTAGGACTGGTATGACCTTGTAGTGTCCGGTCAACTACCGCCCTTGGCGATGGAGGTTGTTCCCTCCCATGCGACCACAGTGATGCTGGCCCCTTTTGCCATCATCTTGTAGGACTCATGGCGGTTGCATCAGAGAGACGACAATGGTGGCTTCCTGACCTGTGGCACATGCTAGTGGAAGGCGAGGTGGGTTGCGGAGAGGCTTCGTCCTCGCATGGCTCATGTGTTACAGACTGAAGGCTATGGATGGGGTTTTTTCCGGAAGAAATCCTTATCATCTAACACCAGCGCGATGCCGCCTACGGGTGGCATCATTCCTTCCTAAAGGGCGTCGTGGCTACCCTTTGTCCTCTCCCTTTGGTGTGTCGGGGTAAACCCTAAGACCAGTGCGTTGGTCCGGGCAGCAGCGTCGTCACTGTCTCCTTCCTTCTTAAATGCGCTGCTTGGTAGTGGACGATTTGATGCTAGGAGTATGGTAGGACATCTTCGGAGAACGCAGCGGTTGGGTGTCACCGTCGCTTAGTCGACCCGCCTTAGTCTCCATTTGATCATGTCTTTGCTGATGCCCCAACATTTTCTTCGGGAACTATCGTTGGTTGTACGGTGTGTTGCTATATTAATATAGCATGACGAAAGCCCATTTCAAGAAAATTTCTCCAAATCCAAACATATATAGATATATTCTAGTGGTAGATTCATCTGAATCTAGAAAACCTGAGGCCATTAGTTTTGATTAGAGGAAGTAGTACTTCCTCAGTCCTAAAATAGATGTCTTAAACTTTTTAAATTTGGATGAATTTATATACTAAATAGTGTCTAGATTCATCCAAATTTTAGTAAATCTGAGACATCTATTTTAAAACAGAGGGGGTAATATTTTGCCATGCCTAGTTTGCGGTGCTTGTTTCCAGGTAAACTATTATTTGTTGTCAGTTAACCAGCACAGCTCTAGCTGGTTGGTGGTTCGCTGTAGGAGCTTTGGTCCAAGCTCGACGGCCCGACGCCCTCCGCACATGTGGTCCTGTCTCTCCGACAAGATGAAGCAGATGATAGAAAAACTGAGGAAGATAGTGCTGGATGCGGGTAATTTTGGTTTTACCTCATCAGAACCCATAGCCCATCCAGTTATTGGTGTACTAGAGGTTGAAAAAGAAAAGATCCTAGATAGGGATAAAGAAATCCAGAGAATCATGGCTGCATGCGACACCAGCGATGGCCCCCTTATTCTTCCCATCATTGGGCAGAAAGGCAGCGGCAAGACTGCCTTGGCACGAATGGTTTTTAACCACAGACGATTCAGACACCATTCTAGGGTATGGGTCCATGAGTTGCAAGAATCTGGCTTGAATAACATAGGCAACTCCATAATTTCTCAGCTGTCAGGAGGAGTAGAGACCATCAACAATCACGGTTCTGCAAATCAAGAGATGGAGTATATAACGAAGCGCCTTCACGAGCTACTTAATAATTCTAGTAGGGAGGTGCTCGTTGTTTTAGATAACCCATGCCTAGAGCTAGAGGTCGATCATTCCATTCAGTTCAAGCGTATGTTTGGTGTAGGCGACAAGAGCAGTAAGGTGACCGTAATATTAACACTGAGACGGACCGTGGGAAGGCACTATTTTACTGTGCAACCAATCGAGCTAAAACGGTTAACCGCCGGTGATGTGTGCTGGACAATAATCAAGCAAACAAGTGGCTTTGAAGGTAGACCTGCAGGGTCCGACAAGGAAAGGTTGGAGCAGATTGGACGGGAGATTGCAAAGAAGTGTTGGGGTTTGCCGCGTGAAGCTAAAGTACTTGGAGCCATGCTACGGTACAAAGATGCTACAGGTTGGGCAGAGGCAAACGACAGTGATTTTTGGAATGAAAACATAGATACAGATACAAGATTGAGGACTTCATTCATCAAGATAGCATATACTATCATGCCATCAAGTTTGAAGTTATGTTATGCCTATTGTGCCATCTTCCCCAAGGGTCACACTTGTTAGATTATATTTACTTGCATATCAAGTTAGGGTTTAGGCCGGTGCGCTGCACCTCCTCTCCCCCCTCTCCTATATAAACCATTGTATTCTCTCATTGTACAATTATCAATTATTATTATTATCATAAATTTACATGGTATCAGATTAAGGTTAGATTCTAGGGCATGGCTCCCACGCCTCCCACCCCGCCGCCGCCGCCCCCTCCGGGGTTCTTCGAGTGGCGCGCCACCATGGCCGTCGTCGCGGCTGCCAAACTATCCACCTCATCCGCCCCACCTCCTATCGCCACCACCATCAACTTCGCCGATACAATCTCCGACGTTACTTCATTGATTCCCATCACTTTAGATCTCCCCAAACACAACTACTACCATTGGAGGCATCTTTTTGAGGTGCACTTGGGCCGCTGCAACCTCCTGGCGCACGTCGACCCCAACATCCCGCTGTCTCCCTCGGATCCCCGCTGGGTCAAGGATGATCTCGCTGTGATACAGTGGATCTACCTGCGGGTGAGCACCGAGATTTTCAATCTCGTTTTCAGGGCTGCCACCAGCGCCGCCGCCATTTAGGCAGCCCTCCGTCAGCTTTTTCAGGACAACGTCGACGCCCGTGTCAACACGCTCAACACGGAGCTTCGGAACACCGCCCAGGGCGTCTTGCCCGTAGGGGTATACTGCCAGCGCCTCCAGACCATCGCCGATGAACTCCGTGAACTCGGTGATCCCGTTGAGGACAAACAGCTCATCAAGATCCTCCTCGTCGGCCTCAATCAGCGCTTCGACAAGCAGCAGTCCTTCATCCCCATGATGCGGCCGTCTCCTTCCTTTGCAGAAGTCCGCTCCATGCTCTCCTGGGCGGACCGCGCCATGACCACTCAAGAGTCTCGCCCTCAGGCCTATGCTGCTGCTCCACGGCCTCCTGCACCGCCACCGCCTCCGGCGCCGCTTGCGCCTGTTCCACCGCCAGGTTGGCGCCCCAGCCCCAACTATAGGGGCACCCGGCCTATCTATCGGCCGCCTGCACCACGGCCTCCTCCAACAGCACCGGCTCCTCCACCTGCCCCGGCACCACCACCGGCTCCACCTGCAGCACCAGCTTGGCGTTCTTCTCAGGACCCTTGGACCGGCATGGTTCAGGCTTGGCCAATGCCCTGGACCGCGCCCTCTCCTGTTGGCGCGCCACCTGCCTACACTGGTTCGTGGCAGCCCGGCGTGCATCCTCATACAGGCTCACCTGGCCTCCTTGCACCACGGGTCCCTGCACAAGCTCATTACGCCGCTCCTTCACCGCCCATGTATGTTGCACCATCGCCGGCTCCCTATGCCTCGCCGATGCACTCGCCGATGCCCTTTGCTATGGGTCCTTATGGCCCTTCGGCACCGGTCACTTATAATCCTGGAGGCTACTACTCGCCATACACCATGTACTCGACTCCTGCTGCACCGCCACCACCTGCGCCAGTACCTGCTCCGTCAACTGCACCGACTCCCTCTACTCCAAGCTGGGACCAAGCTGCGTTTCTATAGGCCATGAAATTGTATTCTCTCATTGTACAATTATCAATTATTATTATTATCACAAATTTACAACACTATAGTCAAAGATTTCCTCATTCATCAATGGATTACTCTACGTCTCATAGAGCCATCCGATAGATTCTCAACCACGCAGCTTGCGGAGGAGTATATTAGGAGCCTTGTGGACTTGTCACTCCTTCAAATCATGAACCCGGCTTCGGTGAGTTGCAAGATACTTCATCTCAGCCTTTTTTTCTTTTTAACTTTTTCTAAGATTGTGCTCAGCATCTTTTCTTTTTGTTCAATCATCAAGCAACTCATACTCGAGGTGCATCTTCATATATCCACTCTCACGGTATTCAAAAATTAAAATTGTAAAGCACCGGAAATGATAAAATCAATAAAGTTTTGGTTTTGTCAAGTACCTTGTAAGAAACAACACCAACTACTATTGCAACTTCTACAAGGAAATCAAACATCTAAATTTTTATTTCTGAAAAAAATTACATGTTTGTGCCTTGCTGAATATATATGTAGGAGATGAAGGTTTAAAATTAATCGAGGCCTTTTTTAGTAAATGATCTGATTTATAATAAATAGACAAAGTACATAACATTGAACACAAACAAAACAAGTGATTACACATAAAGTTACATCAAAGTCTTTCACGGTCTTCAACTCTAAATCCATATCTTTGCATCTAGAGTTTTCTCCATACATTCGTTGAAAAAACTGAACAAGACCAAAAAATGTACAAGCTGCAGTAATGTCAGAGGTTTTAGAGAGCCACATGAGCTGCCAACACCAATATGTGAGTAGTAATATAGTAGTAATAACATATAGGAAGTAGTCAATAGAATATAAAACGTGTCCGCAGGTTCTAATTATTAACTTTGACTAGCTATCATGGAGAATAAGTTGCATGGTTCACAACTATATTTGTCGTTCTACTCTTCATCCTCCGGCAGCACGTTCTCCTTCTCTGTGAGAATGATGCCATCATCATCTCTAGGGTCTTGGTCACCGTCTTTAGTAAACTCAGAAGAGTCCATCTTAGGAGCCTTGTAAAACACACCTATCTCATTGTCGCCATGATCGAGATAGAACAAGCACCTCATCCTAGGTTCCATCCCATTGGCATCCACAAGCGCCTTATAACTAGGGCCGGCGATGTAGGTTCAATCAGCCTCATTGGTAACTACAACATTGAAGGTCCTAGCCTTGATGATCACGAGGAAGTTGATTTGAAAAGCTTCGGGGTGGCAGATGCCTCTCCTAACATGATCCAGGAAGTCACGCCTAGCATGGCAGGGATGGTCTGAGCAAAATTATGAGAAACTAATTCAAAAATTATCTAGACATTATGACAAACTATAAAGAACACTAACTCATGACACAATATATATTAAATTAAAACATACCTTCCTGGTCTCAAAATCCTTGGGGAGAACTACTGGGAACTTCATATGCTTGCACCTCACCTAACCACAAGTGTCGTACGGCACATACATTTTTGCTGTGATGTTAACTAAATTAGACAATCATTATCACTTATGCGATAAGTTGCATGCATATTATTACACATTCAACATTCTAAAGATAGAACATACTAATCATGCATAAGCTCCACACTGCAATAAGTCGTCCAGAAACATACGAACTCCATTATGATAAGTTGCATAAACATATAACATACTAAACGATAAGTCGCCGAGTCACATGTTAGGCTCGGCCTCGAGCGCCTCCCAGTCAATGCTTGATTTTTTGCTGTCTCCATCATCGTCGCTATCAGTAAACCAGTCATCTTGTTGGTTGTCCTACTGGCGTGCACCGGAAGAGCCAGTGGCGCGAGACTCAAAGAAATGGATATTGTACGCCATCACCGAGGGGTCCTAGGCGAAGCTACTCGCCAATGGGTCATGCTGCTTCCGGCGATCGCACGCCAATTGCCACTTGGACTCTCGGTGCACCCTATCCTGTAGGCGCTCGTTCCCTTGCGTAGGCCCGACACTTGAGAAAGTTGAAATTCTCTAGCTACCCGTAGTGCTGGAACGCCATCCATTCATAGGCGCGAGCCGCCTTATCTTTGTCCCCTCCATCTGCCTAGGTGGTACTTCACGGTAGCGAAGGTGATGGCCGCTGCTCATGTGGGAACCTTTGTCGGCTTCTCGTAGATGCCACGAAAGTGCCTCCTGTCTGCCGTGTTATGGTATTGAGAGCTAACAAATAAAAGGTAAAACACTATTATACACATATTATTCTAACTAATTCTACACGAAATCTACCTATTCATCTAATTCATTCTACACATAATCACCTACACATCAATTAGGCTATATTTTAGGATCAATTAAATTAAATTTTATAAACTAAATCCACTACACACTTTAGCACCTAAACAAAACAATACTATAATTTTACCCTAATTCAATTACACTAAAATCATGAAATTATCTACTACACTAATATCCTAAAATCATCTATTAAGTAAATTATTTACATTATTCTATACTAGAATTCCAAAATCATCTACTACATTAAAATCCTAAAATCATCTCCACATATTTATCTAAATTCACCTAAAATCCTCTATGAAATTACTTAAATCATCTACACATCATTAACTAAAACAAATACCAAAAAAGAGGCGAAGAGGCCATCCACGGTGTCCTTAAGCATCTTTCTATTCTGTACGGAATTAGCATCTTGATAGACTACGGGCCATCCTACGCCGCCAACACCAACACATCAGATTTGTATCATGCGGATGCCTTTATGCAGATGCCATCCGCTAACAACTTCGCTTGGAATTGCAAAACAAATAACAAAGATGATTAAGTGAAAGAAGAACAAAGAAAAGGATCTAAAAACAAAGCTGAGCAAAGATGATTAAGAGGAAGACGAACAAACCTGCAGATCAGACACCGCCAATACAGAAATACGGCGAGGGCTCAAGGGCTGCGCAGGATTAACATCTTGCAGGGCTAGGGAATGCAAGATCCTGTATGTGGAGTTCCTGTACTACCAGGTGAGATCTAGGGTTTGTGGTAAGTTGCTTTTGGTGGAGAGTTGGAGGTCAGCATTGTAAGGATAGGTAGTGGGGAGTTGTAGGTAGAAATGGGGGTAGTGGGGAGTTGTAGTTAGAAATGGGACCAGGGTTCCCTCTATTATATAGAGTGGGAGTATGGAGTGAAAAGTCCGGGGTATTTGAGCAAGTGTTGTCTAGGTGTCCAACTTTTCGGGTCGCATCTGGTCAAAAGGCCCGTAAAGAAAATGCTCAACAGTTTCAATTCCCTCTTTGTCTAATCCTTAATTATCGTGAGTAAATGGTGCCTTCCACCATAAATCTATTATGGCTAAAATAGTCTAGCCACATATAGAAAGATGGGAGGAGGAACACGGTCAGGCTTTAATTGCGGGAGAGGAAAAATAAAACATTAACATGGGTAGATATTTACCATGAGGCTCTACAATATGATTATGAGACATTAACTCTCACCGAATTTTAATATTTTGACAAAAAGTACATGACTTACAAACTGGTGGGACACATATGACAGTGATACGTGCTTGAACAGACATAGGGAAGTACTTGACTATTCTACAAGGCACGACTCACTTTTCATGTCGCTTGCAATGCACATGCAATACAAAATACCTATTTTTGTCCAAGCGTGACATATATAAACACCGCTCTTGCGTACCAGCTATCAAAACACAAATATGCGTGTTAACCCAGTTACGACGTATACGTGGCCGCCTCCTAAAAATAGTGTGGTGGATGCTCATCCGCTGGGTAAAAAACTTTTTTAAATACTTCAGGTTTGTTTCGTTTAAAAAAATGTGTCGCGCATATGAAGGTATTTTTGTAGTTTGAAGAACTGGTTGAGAACCTATGACATTGTCATCGATCCACAAAAATAAAACAATGAGACTTTCATTTTGTACGACGTCCCCTCTAACAACAAGATGTTCCTGCCATGAACGCACTTATAGACAGTCACCTTGTGGGAGTCTCCCCTTGTATCGCTCTGCTTGACATATTTGTCTGCGGGCTAGACATTACCATATTTTGTGTGTTCAGATACTTTCATGTGACCTTTAATGATCATATTTGGTTTCGTGCCTTCATCTCTTTATCCAAACAATATCGTTGCACCTGTTGAAATATTCTAATGGGACCTAGGCTAGTGATCATCTCCTTTTATGAGTGTTGAACTATAAGTGTATTGCCCTCCTTCCCTATAAGATTGAGTTTTCGATGAACTGATTCAGTGCATGCAACTATACATGATTTCTTTTGCGAAAAGTCATGATGTATTCATAATCCTCAACAAGGAATTCTGAAAGTAATAATAGTTACAAACAGGTTCTTGGACCACCTAGCTACGACTACGAACACTCGAGTGAGAAGAATGCGCACCTCCGTCCTCGCATTTCCCTCACTAGAGCCAGACAATGCTTATCGTAGTAGATTTCATATATTGTAATAGACAAACAAGAAGTCATCATGCTAAGACCCCGAAGGATAAGCGCAGAATCATCGCTGATGAAAAGAAGCGTAGATCAGAAGGAACGCCATCCAAATCCAGGGAGATCCCCTAGATACACAACTCCACATGCTCTCTCATGATGCTAGATGCACTTCTAGTATGCGGGCTATACGGGAAGAACTTTATTCTATCTTCGGGGAGCCACCGCCACGCCTTACTGGGTAGGACACAAACCCTAACCAAACAAAATAAACATCAAAAAACGGAGCTCTCCCACGGACAAGGACCAGGATCCACCGCGCCTCCTTGGCCCATAGACCAAAGGAGGCAAGGAAGATTAGAGGCGACGACGACGGGAGGTAGGAAAACATATCGCTTGTGTCTTTCAAGAGTTGGGTACGAAGGAGTAATGGCACACACTCCCAATTCTACATGATAGCAGAGTAAATAAGTCTTAAGTTTAGGATTCGCAAAAAAGAATTAAGTAAGTCATCACTAACGTAATTTAAATACTCCCCTCCCAGTACATATTAATGGCCTTAACTTTGTCTAGATACGAATGCATCTAGTATAAATACTTAACTAGATACATACAAATCTAGATAAAGTTGAGGCTATTAATATGGACCAAAGGAAGTAGTAAAATTACAACTCACTTTGGGTACCTCATTTAGGCATTTGGGGGGGGGATGGCGCACGTGGTAAGTGTTGTTGTGTGTTGAAGTTTTTTTTTGCATAGGGTAAGAAAGAGAACTTGGTAATCAGTGGCAGAGCAAGCTCATCGTCACAGCTCGGAAAAACTCTTAAGTACACATACTTTGCTGAGTGCTTGCCCGGTACAAAGTCTTGCTTAAAATTTCACTTCTTGATAGTACTTAAGGGGCAATCACAAGCTTCTGCCCAGGTATATGCCGGGCCCTGGCTCTGCCCCTGTTGGTAATTAGTGTACAAAAACACTAACGAGAGAGAGAGAGAGAGAGAGAGAGAGAGAGAGAGAGAGAGAGAGAGAGAGAGAGAGAGTCCATGTAGACACATCATAAACATATGAAAAACAAAAAAAAACACGAAAACAATGAAGAAATAAGACCATAGTGACGAGGGTGGCGCTGCCACTATGGGTTCCACAGCGTGCCATCAACTAGTGAACAAAAACAGAGCGAAGATGGCAGGCGACCACGGTTGGACCGAACGTTGTTGTTGGATAGTGTTCAAGATTTTTATTGGCATCTTCATTCTTGTAGTCACTTGTGTTTTTTGAGCTTTGGATGTTTGGCGCTTGTAATATTTTTTGTTGTATGTCATCTAGATACATAGACAGGAGATAGTTAGTGATCTTCCCTTCCAGAAAAAAAACACATAAACGACCGAGTCTCGATCATATACAAATTGCATATAACTTCCTGCCGAAAAAGGATATATGGCATGACTAGAATTGAAACTTATAATGCAGACCTTTTTATTCTTGCAGACTAGCGGAAATGATGATAAGGGTGGAGTCGTGCTTAGTGTGCATGAGGTGTATCTTCCCCTACTAAAGGATTTGTTTTGCGATTATTCTGTTGAAGGATTGCATGATGAGTTTATTCTTCTGAAAGGTACTTCAGAGACATGTTATCAGGAGTATGGCCGCTATGCAGTGCTGACGGACTTTGACGACAGGCCATTGGAGTTATGGCGTATACTGCTTCCCCAGCTAAGGGCGATACACTCTGTTGGGTGTAGCAAAATGGAGTTCAGTGATGATTCCTTTTCATGTGCCAGGTGGCTGCGTGTCCTTGAATTAAAGGAGCACTCCATGCAGAAACTGCCAGAATCTGTCTGTCAGTTGGGGCACCTGAGGTGTCTTAATTTATCAGGCTGCTGTGGACTGGTAACTCTGCCAGGTTCATTTGGAGATCTTCTAAATTTGATGTACATTGATCTATCTCGCTGCTTCAAACTGAAAGTTCTGCCCAAATCACTGGGGAAGCTAACATATTTGGAGCATATTGATTTATCAGGCTGCTCTGCACTGGTAACTCTGCCGGAATCGTTGGGGAAGCTTATAAATCTGGTGCGCATCAACTTATCAGGCTGTTCTGGTCTAGTAACTCTGCCGGGATCATTTGGGAAGCTTATCAATTTGGAGCATGTCGGCTTATCAGGCTGCTCTGGACTAGTAAATCTGCCTCGGTCAATTGGGAAGATTATACAGCTACCACATATCAATTTATCAGGATGCTTCAGACTAGTAAGCCTACCTGAATCATTTGGGGAGCTAAGAAATTTGCTGCGTATTGACCTGTCAGGCTGCTCTGGACTATTAAGTCTGCCTCGGTCATTTGGCAATCTAACCAATTTGTTGTATCTTGATTTATCACACTGCCATGCCCTTGTGAATCTGCCTCCATCATTTATGAACCTTGGGAAACTGCAACATCTTGATTTGTCATTCTGGTCATGTTTTGAGGTGGTCAAGACTGCTCTTGGTGGTCTTACGGCTCTCCAGCATCTCGACTTGTCGCGCCCTTGCTCTTCTAACACCCAACACCAGCCCCACCATCTCCAAGGGCTTAAGGATGCTTTGGGCAAGCTAGAGAAACTGCAGTATTTGAACTTATCCATGTTCTTTCACTCTCTGTTAGAAGAGGAAATCGGTGGATACATGGAATGCATCAGCGGAGTTACCAGTCTGGAGCATTATTTAGACTTATCTCATAACATGTTTCTCCGTGGAGGACTTTTACGGTACCCCTGAATGATTTATATCCGTTCATTTTGAGCGATCGGAGGGCTCGTGCTCTCTTGTACTCCATCAGCAGCCCTGGAGTACGTGCTCGGAGACTCGGGAAAATCTGGCGGAGTACTTCAATCGGAGGGGTAAAACGGTAATTTCAACCGTAGCACCGAAATTGTGTGCCACCGCACCGAAATTATCTGTCAGGGTAGGGCTATTCATGTCTTTTTGGGTTAGGTTTTTTTGGTCGTGGCTTTTCCCAGGGAACCGTTCATCAGAAATCGCATCCTTCCTATCAAAAAAAAAATCGCATCCTCCGTTCACCAAAACTCTGGCGGCGTCGACGGTGACGGCGCCGGCGGAGCCGGCCGGGGAGGAGGAGGAGGCGGCTCGTGTCCGTGGCGGCCAGCCTCCCGACATTTGGGGCGCATACGGCGGGGCGCCGTGGCATCCAGGCCCAGCGGCTGCGGCGGTGCCGGCCAGGGAGGGGGACGAGGTCCCCGGCGCGGCCGCCGCCGAGAGGGACGAGGTCCAGGCCAGCGCGTGGGCGGTGCAGCCACGGAGGGCCCGCGGCCAGGCGGTGCCGGCCAGGGAGGGGGACGAGGTCCAGGCCCGGTGGCTGGGTCGGTTCCGGCCAGGGAGGGGGCCCGGCGGCTGCGGCGGTGCCGGCCAGGGAGGGGGACGAGGTGCCGCGTGGCCGTGAGCTCGACGGCCTCGAGCTCGCCCGCCGGGTCGGAGACGCCAGCGGAGCGGAGGAAGTCGAGCGCCAAGACGCTGGATCTGGCGCTCCTTGCGCCCGATCACGCCCAAGTCACCGACGCATCTGGTACTCCGGCGGCGCGGCCGCCGACGACTTGGATGAGAGCGGCGTGAGGAGGAGGAGGCGCACAGGGAGGGGCCCAGACGGCGGGGCGCCGTGGCACCCAGGTCTGGCGGTGGATCCGGCCGGGGAGGGGGACGAGGCGCCGCGTTGCCGTGGCGGCCATCCCCCCGACCTGCAGGCGCATCTGGCGCCGCCAGAGGTGCCATGCGCGTTTGGAAATGTTTGCCGCTGTGCTTCTTCTTTCTCGAGTACGGCAGCTGCGCGTGCAAGATTGCAGTTCAGAAAGGCAAAGACGAAGGATTGCAGATGTGAGAAACATCCGTATACCAATCCCTCTTATTTTATCATGGATGGATTGATTGCTGTCAAATACGTAGCTATGAAGTTATTAGAACTGAGTTGTGATTGTGTGTCTTGTGGTATGGCTGATAAACACAATGAAACTTCTGTCTAGTTTGTTCAAGGTAGCTCCTAGAATGTTTGAAGTACATCTGTTCCTCTAGCCATCCACCACATGTGTTTTGCTTCATATAGTGTGGCAGCAAAATAGTTTTTAAATTACCATTTCTTTGTTGTACCCAATTCATTATACAACCGTGATAGAAGCATGCAGAAATTTAAAAAGCTTACTTCTTTAGAGAACATGAAGTCATAAGCTGTTGAATTATGGTTAAACCAACCAAAGCTTACTGGAATCAGTATCCCTGTTAATCATACCTATGAAACAACTACAAGATGGTAGGTGCTGATCTAGAAGTACATTTTGTTTACTTTTTTTTCTCGTTGACTTGAACTGAGAACTTGCGCATGCCACTCCCCTTTCTGCCAACAACAAGATGATATGACCATAGCAAGCAACAATGCGAAGGCTTGATATAATCATGTTGTGTAGTTAGTTGATGATAACGGCAGAAGCCTAATTCAAAAAAGCAGAACTTTAGTGTGACCAGATGGAACCCAGAACATACAAATACACATAGTAATTGACCTGGTTCATAATGACATATAACGATGAACACGGAGTCTGACAAATCTTATTTCATACAAGTTTCTCACGAACTTAAATTTATGGCCTAACAGGAAAAATGTTTAATGTAAACTGCTTTGATGTGCCATAAGGCCGATCTACTCTTCAAAGCTCGATTTCTTGGAAAGATGTTCTTCTTGACTTTTTCTTTTTCTACCGGAAGTTCGGCGAGCAGGAACCGCATCTGGTTTTTGTGACATCATCATCTTTCTTGCATCGAGCTTGTTCCTCGCAGAGAAGAGCATGTCGCATGGTAACTTTTTTCTATCAATGTCTATATCTTTCTGCAAATGAATGGTGGTTTTTATAAATGAATCTCGTTAGGAAATTTAAAGGCTAGGTCGGCGAAAGCGGCGGCGGAGAAAGCGTGGAGGTGGGCGGCAACTACGGCGAGAGCGTGGGCATGTCGTCGTCGCTCGGCGGCTGGTTCTGGCGGGAGCTTCCGGCTCATCCTGAAACGGCGGCGAAACACGTCCTCTCCATGGAGTGGCTGGTTGGCGAAACACGTCCTTTCCATGGAGTGGCTGGTCGGCGAAGTAGTCGGCGTACAACATGCAATAGCCCTCTATCCTTCGGCGACCTCGGCGCTCTCCTCCTCCAGGAGTACGGCGAGCAACTCCTCTTTGTCGGAATCCATGGCGAGTATCTCGTCCTCGTCAGTGGATAGTATATCGTCGCTGTCGGAGTCCATGGCCGAATCCGGCGAAATGTCGAACACTTGGCGGGCGTGGTGGTGGGAACACGGAGCGAAGCAGAGCTACGGCGAGGCTAGGTCGGCGAAAGCGGCGGCGGAGAAGGCGTGGAGGTGGGCGGCAACTACGGCGAGCGTAGCTAGAGGCGTGGGCATGTCGTCGTCGCAGGGGAGCTCCGCCGGCGAAGTCATGGCGACAGAGCTCTTCACGGCAGTCTGGGCGATTCGAGTGGGTGGGAATGGAACTGTCTTGCCGACAAAGCTGGCCCAATTTTCGCGTCCGGATCGGCGTCCTGGGTAGGCAAGTGGAGATGCTCTAACCCGGCGGTACCATTTCTATCGGTCGGATCCACACATACCACCTGTCATGAGTAGTGTTTCTAAACCCGACGGTACCAATTTTTTGTACCAATTTTTTCTTGTCGGGCGTCGTGTACATAGACATCAGGCGGTTGCGTTCGGCCTGACAATATTTCTACATAATACTTGATGGATAAGTTTAGAAGAAAACTGAATAAAAAGGATATCATGAGTGAAAGCTGCCCATTGCAAATATCGTTTTTAAAGCAAGCACGAGAACACATTCACATTTACCGAAAATAAAAACTGTTCTTATAGCTACTAAAATACTCGACCAATTCATCTTCCATTTACATAGTGTAATAGGAGAAAATAACAGTAGCCATGAATATCAGTTCTGTTTCTTCTCCACAAGGACCACATCTACTACATTCATCTTCCATTGGCGGATCTGGCTAATGATGAAATGACCTGAGTTATTAATCTTCGATAAGGAACAACCTCTCCATCAAATTTCATCTCCTGCAATAAATAAAATAAGGAACTAGCTGAAAATTCACATAGTAAAAAGCATCATATAATATGCCAAAACTAGTCTATTGTCAACACCAACATTTATTTAGAGCGCAAGTAAAGAAAATACTTTAAAAAAAGGTAAATAATTAATTCATTACCCAAGCTTAGGACATTTGCGAATGTCGTGGCCCTGTTCTCCACATTCGCTACAGCGCCGGGTTCTCTTCTTGATCCCGTTGGACTCCCTGAATGTCTCCTGAAATGATTTCATCCTCTTCTTAGATGGAGCACCTTTAGGAACAATTACTTTTGGATCAAGAACTCTCTCCCTCGAGGGCCGAGTAGAGGCAGAATAGTGGGAGGGTATAGGACCAAATGTTGTCTCCTCCGTGTTCTCATCAGTATCGTCGGGCTCATCAAGAATGGTTTGTAGAAAATCCAACACCCGCTGCGAACGCTCTGTCTTCTTTGAAGCTTTGAATAATGCAGCGCTAGCCTTGTTTCGTAGATTCCGGTAATGACCCATCTCTTCTGACCACACATGGGTATTAGCATTTCTCTCCGACACAAATGCAGCCTTGGCTCCCATGGTCCACCTTTTACTAACACAGCAAAGAGGAATTGTCTGTACAGCTAGCAGATTCAGAACAGCAAATATGTGTGCACATGGGATCACTTCGCACTCCATCTTGCGGCAACCGCACATGATACCATTCACCAAGGAGCCATCAACTGAACAATCTACAAACAAAATACGTCGTCTCCCCCCTTCTTCTCCATCTTTTAACACGACTTCATACCGGTCAAAGCCATCAATTTCTGACTGCTCTGTAATCTCCCATGCACATGATCTTGATATACAATCTCTTACCCTCTTGAACATCTTTGGAGTATAGATACGTGCAGCACTCTTCTCTAACGGGTTAGCATTTATTCTAGTAAAAGGGACTGACTACGAACAAATTGCATCCAGTTCAGCCTCATTCCTCCGAGTACGTGACATGAAATGCTCAGTGTGCTCAACCAAATCAACCATCGTCATTTTCCGGTCTAGATGAGTATGGAGCCTAGAATTCAGACTCTCACTGCGCTGGTTGCTCTGCATGCCCAAGAAATATCTTCCCTTCGTATAAGCCGCTGCCCACTTCTTCCTAAGTTTGTACATTCTGGACATCCATTCTTTCTTTTTCTTTGTATCATATTTCTCCTTGAACTGAACCCAGGCTTTCTCAAATTCATAACCCCTCATTCGCCAGTAGATGAGTTTTCTGAAGTCTTCAAGCATTGGATTACGCAGGTGACGTATCATGTTCTGCTCAATATGCCAGCTGCACAGCCGATGGTCTATCATTGTCAGAACTTTCTTAATAGCTTTCCTCATTGCGGAGTCTCCATCAGTGATCACAGATTTTGGGTGCTTATGACTCATTGCCTCTAAGAAGGTACGAAGTAGCCACTCGTACGATGAGACAGTCTCGTCCGAAACAACACCTACCCCAAAAACAACAGTACTGCGGTGATGGTTCAGCCCAATAAATGGAACAAATGGAAGATTGTAGCGGTTCACCCGATATGTGCTGTCAAAAACAACCACGTCACCGAATGCTTCATAATCAAGCTGAGATTGAGAATCTGCCCAGAATAAATTTCGGAGATGGCCTTCATCATCCGTAGTGTGTTTGAAGAAAAACTCAGCATCTTGTTGTACCTGCGCTTTCATGTGGTTCAGCACAAATTCAGCATCCCTGCCTAAGATTCTTTTTTTCTTGTACCTGGCGAAGAAATTGTACAGGTCTCGGGAAACAAACCCAACCTTGTCAAAACCACCACTCTGGGTTACCATTACGTCCATGATTTCGCATGTACGGAGGCCACCTATTCCATATTCCACCGCATCAGCTTTTTGAGCGTCACTTAACCGACGATGCGACCTCAGGAAAACAACTTCTTCAGGGTTAGCAAGTGGGTGATTATGGACATCGACAAAAATTTTCACAAACCACTGACCCGTATCAGCAATTCGCTGAATCTCAAGCATAGCTTTACAGCCACAACGAGTTAGCGGCCTTGGCTCCCTCTTTTGGTCAGTAGCTTCAAAGTACTTCTGCAAACGGAACCCTTCTTCTGCAAACGTCTGGCTTTCAGTTCTGTGGTCCCATGGACATACTCTTTATCGTCCTTTCTGACACTAAACCCTTTTGCTTTTGCATAACTATTGTAATGCTCATAACCTTGTTCTTCACTTTCAAATATCTGACTGACCATCATGTGATATTGTTCTCTCTCCTCAACAAAATCATCATTACCATCCATCCTCCAAACCTGCAATGATGAAACCACCGTAGTTACTACATCTATACGTCATGTATGCTCAAATTAGAATAAAACACAGCAACTGAACTATTGTCTCTCAAATTCTAACCCTCAATATTACTCTGCATAACTACATATGATACCAGAGACACCATATTCATATTAAATGTCCTGAATCAGAATACTTTTTCAAAAATAAATTAATGAAACCAAATTTTACTAACAAGATAGATCAGCATGGTATTGTCTCTAAATTCTATCCCTCTACGTGCGTTACATACCAGGCGCGAGCTTCGATTGATCGAATGGCACGGGAGCGGGGGGCGCTGGCCACCACCTGCTACGTGCTCTGTTTTCAGACTGGGACGGCTGCGCGTGCGAAGGCCGTCGATCCGGAGAGCAGCGCCACGGGCGGTCAACACGGACCGGGACGGCGGCGCCTACGGAGGCCCACGGACCGGGACGGCGGCGACTACGGAGGCCCTCGATCCGGAGAGCACGCGCGTCCGTAACGGGGCGATCTCGGCGGCGGAAGGAGGCGGCCAAAACAGCAGAGACGGGAGGATGAGGGGCTAGACGGGGCGAGTACAGGAGGATGAGGGGACGGGCCGAGGACAGGAGGATGAGGGGCGGCGGCGGCGTCAGGCGCGTGGTGGTGTGGAGATCGGTGGTAAACTGCCCTGTCGATCACGTACAGGTTCAATCCACGTACAGGTTCTATCCCACGTACAGGTTCTATCCTGATGGTTAGAAAGTCCAAACTGCCATTCCTAATGACTCTGGGAAATGACGTGCTTGCTCTCTATCACGGACGGTCTGATTTCGCTGGTACTCCAGCGGCTGGTTTTGGAGTACCAGGGTACCGTAAAAATCCTCTTCTCCGTGATGTACCTGAATGTCTAGGCAACCTCAAGAATATGCATACACTGGACCTCTCGGGCTGCATAAGGCTAAAGACTGTACACCAGAAGATACATGAAATGGACTGTCTGAAATTAATAGTTCTGGAACACTGCCGGAGTCTGGAAAGTTACCAGTTTGTGGTTGGGGCTGATCATAGCAGTGGGAACTTTGTTCAGCTAGAGGACGTCAATTGCCAGGAGATGGAGATAAGCTGTCTTGAAAATGTCAAGTCTGTGGACGAAGCACGGAGCATAAGGCTAAGGGAGAAAGGACATGTTGTGAAGTTGAAGCTTTGTTGGACTCCCGGCTCCCCACGATACGTGGAGGACAATGCACTGTTAGGAGAAGTAGTGCCACCACAGAGTCTGCAGTGCCTAGAGCTACGTACGGCTATCGCCACGAGGAAAGCACCATGGGCTGGTGGGTGCCGAGCATATGTTCACATCTCCTTAATCTCGAAGAAGTTACCTTGGAGGATGTGTGGACGTGCGGACAGCTACCACCCCTCGGTCTTCTACCAAACCTACAACGGCTGGTGCTCAGAAGGATAGCAACCATCACAAGAATCGACGCCCGTGACCTGTGTTTCGGCAACCGGCCAGCATCGCAGCGACTCTCCAGGCTCACCATCGATGATATGCCTAACCTGCAAGATTTCAACACCAGATACGACGGGGTTGATGGTGGCGAGGAGCTCATGTTCCTGGCGATTGATGAATTATCCGTAAGTAAATGCCCCCTCATGATGTTTGTACCTCTCCCGCCTCGAGCTCGGAGGTTGGTGCTATCAGAGTGCGACCAAGTCATGTTTGCTTCCTGGTGGACCGGAGGAGGGCGTGGTGTGGAGTGTCCTCCTCCTTGTACCGCTGCTCCGCCGGCGGTAACTGAACTGGTGGTCGAGAGCTGCAGGGTGGGGCTCCGTGACTGGAATTTGCTTCACCACCTCGATGGCCTCCGTAGCATAACCATCAACAACTGCCGCTACTTGGACTTATTACCAGCGGCCTTATCCTCCCTCCAGATACTATGCTTCTCTCACTGCAACTGGATGGAATCACTACCACCAAACTTTGGTGATCTTAAGTCTCTCCGGGAACTTCGAATTGAGTCCTGTGAATGGCTGCGAGAATTTCCCGATAGCATGCAACAATTCACCTCCCTTGAGTCGATACATCTCAGTAAATGCGTCAAGTTCAAACAACTACCGAAATGGTTAGGAGACCTCACCTCCCTTCAGAAGCTTGCCATTCACAACTGTTATTTCAGCTCTTTGCCGGAGAGCATAGGAAAACTCGCCAACCTCAAGGATCTGCATATTTCGGACTGTAGTGTTCAGCATTGAAGGCATGGTGCGAATGGGAGCCCAACAAGAAGATCCTCGCTCACATCCGTCCGAAATATGAGTATGTACTATGTTTTCCTATATTTCTGTTTTTACAATTCTGCACGCATGTTATGCTTGCACCGATGATCACTGTGAATTTCGTTTCTATTTCTTACTACATAGTTACTATACTATCATTCTTTTTTACTTGATGGCAATCTGTTACTGTTCTGTTTTCCATTCCTTGAGTTGTGTCATTCCCCTATTATCCGTTTCTACAGAAACATACTACCTACAGTCCCTAATAAAGATATGATCTTTGTTGATTCTACACAAATTTTGACGACCCTAACAGCGGCACCGCTAACATTGGCTACAGTAATGGAAGCGGAGGTGATGGCTCACAGACCTGGCCTTCGTCTCAACATCCTTCGCCTGGCTCGATCCAGATGCAGCCCAGTACCCTAGCATCATCACATCGACACCCAAACGACACTCGACTGCTGGGGTCACCCCACCGGGATATATATCTCACCTGAGCAAGTAGGGTCTCTCTCGCACATGGTTTATTGACCTAACCTCGAACTGAAACTAATCAGACGACATTGTTGATTCTGCAGGGAGATTTGATACTATTAGCAAGCCATGCGAACAAACTCCCAGAGGCCCGAGCCAAATGTGGGTTTCCGTTATATCCGATTCGGCAGAGGAACAGATTTACTGCTGGAACAACACCGGGAATCGTAGCAGCTGTCAATGCAAGTTTATCAAAATTAGCACGCATGGTTTTTCCAAACAGTCTTCTCTTTTATTTTCGAGTAGTTCTTAGTATTTGAGATTGATTTGATCTGCTGTACTTTGTTGCGGTGTAATTTTTCGACGAATCAATATAAGCTAGTTTTAAACCGGCTGGAAATTCATGTTGCTAATATGAAGAATAGATGCAGCAACCCAGAAATTAGATTGTGGTGGACCCTTCTTTGCCCTTCAACCTTTCAATTTCTCTTCTCGTATGAACTAGGCCCCTTTGCGCCGCCGGCTCCTGCTCCCACGGCCATGCTGCCTAGTGCCCACGCCGCCGTCGCCCGGCACCGCGCCGCCGTCGCCCTCGCCCGCGTGCCTCCGTTCGCCGCTGCAGCCCCGCGCCCCCGTCTGTTTTCGACAGCGCTAGGCCACGTCCTGCACCTCGCCGAGTACCGTGCCGCCGTCCCGCTCCACCTCGCCGGATCCCCGCGCCGCCGTCCCTCTCCGTCGTACCGCTGCGCCGCCGCCGGCTCCTCGCCGCAGCCCACATACACCTTGCGCGCAACGCTGCCTGCACCTCCTGCGGAGCGCCGCCTGCTGCACACGCCGGAGCGTCGTCATATTGGTGTTGTTGTGTTGGTGGTGCCACTGCCGTTGCGACCTATTGCTACTGACATTGCTACCTATGACATAGAGGTTTGCTACATGGGATTAACGACACTGCTACCTATTGTCACTGATGCTGCTGTCTATGGCATCGAGGTTTGCTACGTGGGGTTAGCGGCGCTGCTTCCTACTGCCACCGTTGCTGCTACCTACGGCACCGAGGTTTGCTATAGGCGGCTGGGGGCAGTGCTACAAGCATGTCTTGGGTTTTGCTAAAAGGTTTCCGGCGAGGTACCTGACGAGATCGGATTTGCTAAATTAGTATGATTTTTTTGCTACAATTGTTTTGTGGTTTTGCTACAATAGCGTAATGTTTTTGCTACACGGTCTTCGGTGAGATCTACCGGAGAAAGCCTCCGGCGAGGTCGGATATGCTACATTAGCAAAACATTTTTGCTACATTGTTGCCGGCGAGGTCTCCGGCAAAATCTCCGGCGAGGTTCGGTCTGTTTTTCTATTTCTGGAACGAACCGTTTTTGCTACATGTAGCAAAACCGAGGCATTATATAGTAAAACTGAGTCATTTATAGCAAAAACGGGAAAATATTGATTTTTTAGGACACGTGGCGCACTGTCTGCCAGAGGATCGGTGGGGAATATTCTCCCGGGGACGCGTAGTGCTCCCCTTATTAATGTAAAAGTAAGTGTACTAATCTGTGTTTCATGTGTACTCACGTCTTGTGGTCTGCTTCCTCGACGGACTATGGGTCATTTCTTTGGGCTTCTAGCCCAGCTTCGTGGCGGTGCACCGCTGAAGCCCAAAAGAAGTCTTCAGCTGCTGCCTGAGCTTAATTCTACCGCAAGGCTCGCGTGCAGTGCAAATGGAGAAGCTGCCCCCGAGATGATTCAAAAAAAGAGATAAGCTGCCCCCGAGCTTCTGGCTCTCAACACGGAAACGGTACATGAACCTACCCCTCTTTCTCAACTTTATTTACAGCAGATGCCACTGGCCACCTGAGATAACGCGTCAGCCAAAAAAGAAGAGAGAAACGATTTGACCCTCCTCTCATTGCACACTTCTGCATCGATACCATGGACGTTTGGTAGGATTTCCGGTGCCGCCACTCCACCACCATTGGCGCCGCCGCAGCCCCCTGCTCCACTTCTCGTGGACCGCCTCTCCACCGGCAGCAGGGACTGGCGCCCGCATGTCCAGCCTCAACATGGAGACTCGTCGATGACTAGCGCGCCGATCTGCCACCGCCGGTGACCACCTACTCGTCGCTCCCCTCCGCTAGTCGCGCTCGACCTAGTCCAGGTGTCATTCTTCTATGCCTCTTCAGGTGATCCATACTCCCTCGTCAAGAGCACCACCTCCAGCTGAGAGCCGTGATGCCACTGTATGCGCCCAGGGAGAGAGCGAGAGTCTACAGTGCTAATATCTGAGGCAATGAACTGATGTTTAGCTGAATTGATGCTCCAGTAAAATACTGAATTGATTTTAGCTGAGAGTTGGTGCTTGTTATATGTGATTCAGAAACTGCGCATGGCATGATTAGATATTTTATTTTGCCAATTGAAATCAAATAGCATCACAACTTGGCACGGTATAACTATTTTGCCTAGAATAACTTCACGAGAATGATCTAGTTCTCGTTCTCTTGCTTATATACTATGTGTAAAACAACCAACCGTAAAAATATCATGTACCGACCCAGACACAATTACAGTTTAGTTTAGGGGCTTCACGGTCTTTACACGAAGCAACACCAACAATAGGCTCAAATTTCATAAGACGAAAAGAAGGGTTCAAGACAGTTTCTCGGAGCTTCTCCCCACTAGAATTTTTTGCCACCAAAATCCATAAGCCAGCTTCTGTATAAGCGTAAGCATAAGCTTAAAAGAGTCGCCCTGTGACAGTGGTGGAAGCTAGCTTTGGCCCATGACGACCTTGGCAAAGGCCAAGGGCCCATGGCAGCAGGGGGGGCCATAAATATATAGTTCTCTATACTATATTACATATATATCTCTGAAAAAAAAGGCCCAATCTTAGCACAGTCGGCCACCAATCCAACTCCCGGTTACTAGCGAGAGAAACTAGCCACGATAGCCAGACCGCTCGACTCCCTCACAATCGAGTATCGTCTAGCAAAGGCATCACCCTGCCCTCTATTCCCTAGCGGCACGCGATCTAGCTACAAGATAGTGACACGGGATACGTACGGGCTGTCTTTTGATTCTGAGTTTTCCGATCGATCTCATATCCCTTGCCTTCCTATAGTCCGCAGAATTTCCTGATCGGTCATCACGGTGCGCCACCCGCCCGGGTACGTTCAATCTTCCCGCCTTAATCTTTAATTCTTTAGTCAATCAATTTTGGAAATTGTTAGGGTTCTATCTTTAACTTTTTATATGACGTAATTTAGACATTATGGCACTGAAACATAAGTCTGGTGCTACAAAAAGGAATAAAAGAAGAGAAAAATTCTTATTTGACGCTACTCTTAAATGTGATTCCTTATATGATATCGGATAATTTTAAGTTCCTTATTTGACACTTGGTCTAAGTTTTGATGCCTTGTACATGACACTAACGTTTGTACCGTTAGATGGTTTCGTCAGTTTTGTTTCAGGGGGACCAAAATACCCCTGTCACCACGCAACTTGTCCAATATTCGCCAGGAACCACGACTTGGACGTGGCCATGCCAGCGGCGTGTCCTGCGGCACCATCTATCAAGTGTGCAGGAGCCTAGGTCCGCACGCCAACATGATCTCTTTCTAGCACTTGCTCCCGATGCACGCACGCGTGCTTGCTGGCAGCCGGCTTGGCTTGGCTCTTGTAGATCGCAAGCATCGGCCTAGATGCGTGAGCGTTGCATGCGGGTTACAGGCTGACGGCTGTCGCGCGCGTCTCAGAAATAAGGGTTCGGTTCAGAGATAAGGGATCTTCATATAGCTTTCTGTACAACAGATTTTAAAAACAAGTTTGGTCACATTATACATCAGGGGCAAAAGTGTTTTTTTAGATCTCCAATTAACACTGTTAGCTCTCAAAATGCACTAGAACGTCATGCAAGGCATAAAAAATTAGACACGGTGTCAAATAAGGAAGTTGAAATTTTCCAGTGTTATATAAGTAAACATATTTAAGAGTAGTGTCAAATAAGGAATTCTCATAAAAGAGCTTAAACTTATTGAATCACAAAAAGTGCTCGGAAAAGTATTTTCCAGCGGCAAGTAGTGTTGATGTCAACAAGGATAATCAAAGTCAAGAATCTGAACCCGAACAATACGATGATCATAATTTAAATGCTGATCATGAGGACAACGAATAGTCTTTGGATGACGGTAAGTAAATAAATAGCTTCGATTTTTGCAGAAGTAAGTTAATAAGTAACTATAAATTGTTGAACTTAAACGCAGATTGTACTCAATGAGTTTGCATCCAGAAATGCCTCGAAAAGCTTTTGTCGAAGCATTGGAGCATTGTTGGTGGACTCATTATTTGTTATTTGAGCTAATCAAACTAGAGGAAAATAGTACTCCTTGATATGTTCTCAGATTAAGAATGTATAGTTGAATGCCAAGTTTTAACATTTTGTGACTGAAAGTACATACATATATGTCTATATTTTTAGATATGTCTACATATATATTAGTCTTAGGGCTCGTCTCATAACTTTGCAAAAGGGCCCGTAAAATGTAGAGTTGGCCCTGTTATAAAGAAGGCCAGCCTCACAAGAGTCGATGCAAGTAACCTGAGTGGTGGCAGTATAGAGCAGCATCAAAGCAACCCTGCAACGTTAGTTACCATACATGATATGGGGATCCTATAAGTGTTTATATTCCTTTGGAGTTGATGAATTGGTGATTAGGAAATGCCCAAGTTGTGCTTCGGACTTCTCCCACCTAGAGGAGGTTGATGATATCAGACAGCGACAAAGTGAGATAATGATGTCTTCCACTCGGAATAGAGGAGTAGATAGGCATGGTGATGCAGAGGGTCCTTCCACCTCTACTACTCCTGGAAGTGTACGGCACTACAGGAAAGAACTAAGACGCCGACGGCCAAAGGTCGGGGCCATCGGCGTAGCTGCCTTCCCTGGCCAGCCGACCAGCCCGGCCGTCGGCGTAGGGACAGTCGTCGGCGTAGATGATGATGCCGAGGGTAGTCCTTGGCGTAGCGTGGCCGTCGGCGTAGTAGCGAGGTCTGTGCCGACGGTGGCCCTCGGCGTAGCCCAGTTCAGACACGGCGACAGAAACGGTGTTAGGCAGCCAAGCTATACCGACGGCCTGGCCATCGTCACATCTCTTTGGAAAATTTTGTTTGTTCTATGCCGACGGCTAAGCCGTCGGCATAGGCCTCCAGATTTTTTTCCTTTTTCATTATTTTTTGAAAAATCATAACTAAATCATTCTAATTCATAAAAATACAAATAATATATCAAAATTTGCAGAAAAATAAGATCTATCTATCTACACTCAAGTATTACACATTTATAAACAAAAATTAAGTGAAATATAAAACATTATATATAGTTTAAAACAGGCATTATAAATTCAAAAACGATCCAAACAATGTGAAACCTTCGCGTGGTGTCATATTATGTGATATAGTTAGAAGGAAAAATATTAAACTTGGTATATTGATTATGTTTCAAAAAAAACCTTCACAAAATGACCTATCTCGTTCGAGGTTTCTTGGCTTTCGGGTCAAATGACCAATGTTATGGCTAGAATGAAGGCATAGTTCGTGATAATATGTCCATATCGTGCATAACTGTGCATCATGGGATGACGAACAATATTTTAGGAGGAAGTTTTCCTTTTCGTCGCACCAAAAATCCGTTTTCCATTTTACGAGTGCAAAAAACGGACGGTTTTGTGAAGCAAACACCAAATGGCTAATTCAAAATGCTACCGTCACATTTTTCAAAAATACTAGACCACCTTACATGGATAATTTCATAACAGGAGGATCTCAAACATTTCCGTCTATCCCTGGTGAAAAAGACAAATTCCTGCCGAATCAGTAGGAAGTGTGTCATATATGAACTACAGGTACATGATCGGATGCTCATGATTTTTTATACAAATCATTTTTGGTTTAAAATATGTTGGTTCATCATAGATCCATTTCAAGTTTAGCGAGTCTCAGCCCCGAGCTAAGAATCTTTATGCGTGTCGTTTTAATGGGCAAATGAAATTATGATAAGAATCACGACATAGTTTGTGATAAGTTGATATTGATATCATATTTAGATTCCTCTCATTTTTATAATCAATTTATACCTATTATTTGCCGAATTCCGATTTACAGATTTAAAGATATTAATTATTACATATTAAATAAAAAATACAAAAAAATAAAATAAAATTATTATATTTTTATTTGAATTCAATAATATTTTTACTTATTCATTGTTGTTTACTTAAATAATTGCTTGTAATTTCAAAAAATACAACCATGTGACATGATGATATAAGAGTTAATATGATTGATATCGTAGTAATGACAACAATGTGTAAATTGCTTGGCGGAAAGAAATACTGAAGGAACGAGGAAGTTAAGCCTGCTAGAGCTGGAATAGTGCTAGGATGGGTAACCGACTGGGAACTTTGACTAAGACTGCAATTTAATCAATTATTAACTATAAATAGTGTTAAAAATGATCAAAGCGAGAGATTAATGAGTCAAACAATTCAAAGACAAAAAAATATTTAAAAAAAAAAGTTAAAAAAAAATTTAGGCCAGGCCATCGGCGTAGCTCCCTTCCTGTGCCGACGGCTTGGCCGTCGGCGTAGCTCCAGACTGGGCCGTTATCGGAGACGGTCGTTGCCTGACACGTGGGGCTCGCTGGAAGACGTTGTGCCGAGGGGGGGCTGTGCCGACGGCCACGGAGCTGTGCCGACGAGGACGTACGCCGAGGGGGCTACGCCGACGGCCACCGTCGGCACAGCCTGTGCCGACGACAATTTGGCGCTGTGCCGACGGCAGCCGGCCTTCGGCGTATAAATTCGTTCCTGTAGTGCGGCGGTGGAACACTGCAATGTGCCCCAAGGTGACTGGGGTTTATAACTTCGCCACCTCCCTGGCCTCTAAGACATTGTGTCTCACTATGATAGCATGGCATCCCTGCCAAAATACCTGGGTAACCTCAGCTCTCTCCGGGAACTCGCCATCGACGGATGCAGCAGCATTGAATCTTTGCCGGCGAGCACATTCAAACTCCCCAACCTCGGAGCTCTATATATTTCCGACTGTCATCAAGCACTCAAGATCTGGTGCGAAGCAGAGGAGAACAAGAAGAGGCTGTTAGATAGATCTCTCCCACGTTTGGGTCCAACGGCCCGAACGGAGTCCCTCATCGCGCCCTAATCGGGGGCGCCCAACCCTATCAATGGTTGGTGGGCCCCTGTCGCCAGCGTGTATATAAAGAGGTGTGGGGCGGACGCACACGGTACGAGGTCCACCGTGCACCGCAGCCCCCACCTACACACCCACCGATTAGGGTTCGCGCTAGGCCGACGGGAAGCTCTGCCGCCACCGCTCTCTACCACCCACGCTCACGCCGTCGCCCCTTTCCCATGGCCAACGACGGCTGGTCCAGCTCCGGCACTGAAATGGATCGTATGGGCACCTAGAGGGGGGTGAATAGGTGCTAACCAATTTTTTAATACTTTTTCAATTTTAGGCTTGACACAAAGTAAATTCTCTAGATATGCAACTACGAGAATTTCCCTATATGTAACCCTAACTACTAAGCACATAAAAGAGGAGCGAGGAAACCGTAGTGGAGCACGCGGAGACACAGGGATTTGTTTTACCGCAGTTCCCTCCTTGTTAAGGGAAGTACATCTGCGTTGGAGGGGTGGGCGGTTCTAAGACCACCACGCCACAATAGGCCTCACCCTATTCTCCGATGGATCTCGCCACAAGAGGCCTGATCCACCTGTAGGGGTTCGTAGCATGGAAAATAAAAAATTTCTATCGCATACAAACAAACAAGCCAAGATCTATCTACTAGATTGTAGCAACGAGTCGATAGAGGAACTCACCCTCGAAGATTCCAAAGCGGTTAACGAGAGCAGATTCTCGTGGGTGATGTAGTCGTACTCTTTCCGATCTCAAGATCGCGTGAGCGATCCTTCGGTATACGTTCGGCGGTGCTCCTTGATCGGTCACACGTTCGGTACTCGACGAAGACCTTCCTCTCCTTGTTCCAAGAAAGCCGGAGGTTGTAGCACTCTCCTCATGATTCCGGCAAGACAACGCGTGGTACGGAAGTAGAGGGAGATCCATGAGCTTCGCCTTAAGCAGTGCAGTATGGTGGAGCTTATGAGAGAGGCTATTAGTGGTCTAGTAATTAGACACACCAATTAGAAGGCTCTAAACCAATTAGAAGGCTCTAAACCGTGGCTAAAGCAATTAGAAGCTCTAAACCAAAAGCGGCTCTAAACCGAGATTAGAGGTGGAAACTTGTGTGCTAGGAGGAGCCCCCCTCCTTATATAGGTGGGAGGGCTGGCCGGCCAAGGGAGGGAGTGGAGTCCCTCCCCAACTTGGCCTTGGAGTGGGGCGCCGGTTTGGGGAGGAGGAATCCCTCCCCAACTCGGCCTCCTCTTTTCCTCCTCTTTCCACTTTCCAAAAAACTTGACGTTTGACTTTCAAACTAGCCGTTTGACTTTTCAATTTAGGATTTAAATAAACCCTTTATTTTGGACAGCGAAGACACCT
This sequence comes from Avena insularis, assembly GCA_023614405.1. NCBI lineage: Eukaryota > Viridiplantae > Streptophyta > Magnoliopsida > Poales > Poaceae > Avena > Avena insularis. The sequence continues at coordinate 1,920,581 of CM042690.1, forward strand.
AGTACATGATGCAATCATTCCAACTTACAATGACACATTCATGTACCCTTCCCCCTCGAGTCTTGGGACATTCCGGACCTTCTAGAATGTTCCGATGATAACACGGAACCATTCCCCAACTCCGAAATGGGACTTTCCTTATATGAATCTTATTCTCCGGACCATTCCGGATCACCTCGTGATATCCCGGATCCCATCCGAGACTCCGAACAACATTCGGTCTCTTTCTCATAATACCATAACTACTCAAACAACGTCGAATCCTTAAGTGTGTCTCCCTACGGTTCGTGAATTATGCGGACATGATCGAGACACTTCTCCGAACAATAACCAATAGAGGAATCTGGAAATTCATATGGCTCCCACATATTTCTACGATTACTTTGCGATCGAATGAACCACTTACATACGATACCAATTTCCCTTTGTCTCACGATATGTTACTTATCCGAGGTTATGATCGTCGGTATCTCTGCATACCTAGTTCAACCTCGTTCGATAAGTACTCTTTTCTCGTTCCGTGATATGATCCCTTGTGAGCCAGTCACATGCTTGCAAGCTAATTGGATGACATTTCACCGAGAGGGCCCAGAGTATATCTATCCGTCATATGGATGGACAAATCCCACTCTTGATCCATGTGTTTCAACCAACACTTTCCGAACACTCAATGCCACCTTTATAGCCACCCTGTTACGGTGTGGTGTTTGATGACATCAAAGCATCCATCCGGTAAAGGTGATATGCATGATCTCATGGTCGAAGGAATTAGGTTACTATGTATAAGAAAGCATATAGCAATTGAACTATTGAAATGACTTGATCTTTATGCTACGCTTATCTATAGGAGTATGTCCATCACATCATTCTCCTAATGATATGACCCTGTTGTTAATAACATCTCTATGTTCATGATCAGGAAACCATGATCATATATTAACCAACAAGCTAGTTTAACAAGAGGCTTTACTAGGGACTCTTATTTTAGTTTACAAATCACACAAGTATTAATGTTTCCGGTTAATACAATTATAGCATGGTATGTAAACATTTATCATAAGTGTGAAGATATGATAATAACTACTTTATTATTGCCTCTTGGGCATATCTCCAACAGTCTCCCACTTGCACTAGAGTCAATAATCTAGTTTCAAACCTTTGTGTATTCAACACCTATGGCTTTCCGGTGTTGTATGTACACGATTGCTAGTGGTCAACTGATCTCCGGATCTGACACTTCCAGGTCCGAGTGTAATTGCATATCTTTGCGTCTCTACGCATCACTCATTCTCTAATGAGATGGCTTTGTATAAATTTGGTCTTTCGGTGTGACCTTTAGCTCTTTGGGGTTAAAACATGTTGATAATATTGTCGCACAATATATCTTCATAGTATTATCCCACTGTGAACTACACCTAGTTTGATAACAAACTACTTGACACAAATGCCCTCTTTAGCTGCTATTATAGCAGTCATATACTTAGCCTTTTGTTGTAGTATCTGTCACAATGTCTTAACTTTGGAACTCATCCAAATCCATTATGGAACTCACTTTCCATTATATTGTGCCACCTTTAGTTTTAGATTGAGATAAACTTAATTTGTATTTTGTGACAAAGCTAGTATCAATGTAGTACTTTTACAATGAACTAACCATCTATTTGTCACTTCTACAAATATTATACTCTTAGTTCTTCCAAAAGATCATAAGAATATCCTTACTATTGTCCAATGATCATCTTACGAATCATTCTGGTATATGCTCACAACATTTAGAGCATAGGACATATCTGGATTTGTACATATCACAGTATGATTGATATAAATATTCTTTGTGATTTCATACATCAAGTATCAATCTATACTTGATTATTTGTTTCACTTTACCAAATGTCAATACACTTGAATATATCATCAACATTGAACTCATTCAATCCTTTACGTACAAGAACCTCTCTTGTAGTTTCTATATTGAACTCATTCAATATCTTGTCTATGTATACGGCACAACCATATTAGTCTATTGATGCCAAATATTTGGGTTTTGCCTAAGTCTTTCATCAGGATGAAATTCTTAATATGTGTTAATAAAAGATACATCATTTCTAATCAACAATATGTACTCCACATAATGTATTAGAAATATGTCTTTAGCGCTCCCACTTAATTTCTTGCAAATGCAAGCATCTTCATTGTCTCTAATGAACTTTTAAACTCCTTTAACAGTTTCATCACAGTGAAGATTCCAACTCCGCGATGCTCACTTTAACCATTTGAAGTTTGCATATGCTCTTAGCATCCTTTGAATTAACAAAACCCTATGGACCGTGTTATGCACATGTCCTAGGTAACGATTCTATTAGAAGAACTTGTTTTGTTTATTCAACTACCATATAACAAAATTATATGTAGTGGTTGCTACATTAATCCATCTAGACTAAATATCACTATGACAGATCAAATCTTGTCACAGTCAACCTTTGAACATTGTTGAGAACTTTTTCCCAACATGTCGACTATTTCATAGATGTGAAACATCCATGTCTATTTCTTTATAGATCCAAATACGACTGTAAGGTCTTACACCTTTCTCGAGGGTCCTTCAAGTTCAAAACTTGATTTCTCGTGTATGGAACTATCACGGATTTTATGGCTTCAAGCCATTAGACGGAGTCAGGGCCCATCATCGCTTCTTTGCATTTAGTCGGATCATTATTGTCAAATAATGATTTAACTCTCAAATCTTAGTATTTGATTGTTCATCCGACCTACTTGTTTCAATAGGAACTTTAGATCTCCGTGACCACAACCTTTGAGGCACGTGAGCCATGAGCACTTTTGCTGCCTCCGGAACACTTTTCTATTGCCTTCTGCACATATAGCTAAGGTTCCTTTAACCTTATCAACGTTCTATTGTCCTCCCACTCATCTTTTCACGAAAAATTCCTTCTCAAAGAAACTTGACGTTCTAAGTGACAAATACTTTTGTCTCCGGTGTTTATGGAGGAATACTTAATAGTAATACAAAGACAGGTTTATCCGACTTTGGTTGCAAACATCTTTCTTATGCAAAGCATACCAATGTTTAAGAAATGACTACTTGGGTTTTATCCCAAACCATAACTTTATATGGTGTCATTTCAGCGGATTATGATGGAGCTCTTTTCAGTGGAAAACGGTAGTCTCTAAAGCTTTTAATCTTTAAAATATAATGGCAGTTCTATGAATTACACCTTTGATCTTACCATGTCAAACAAGGTTTAATTACATATCTCGAACGCTCCATACTCTTTATGGTGTTTCGGGAAATGCAAATCCACGGAACGATTCCTTAAATCTTAGGTATTATGCTAAACTTGTAACTTAAATATCTTCCTTTATGATCTTATCATAAACTATTCATATTCTTGTTACAATGATTTTGCACTTCATCTTGAAAGTCTTTGAACTTTTTCAAGTGTTTCATACTTTATACTTATTAAGTAAATATTCATATATTCACTCAAATTTTCGGAGAAAGCATATGAAGTCGAAATCCATCGCTCTTGACTACACATAATGGAGTTCGTACAACAATATGCACAAGTTCCAATAAGCTAGTCTTTCGTTCCCTTTTGGCCTATGAACGAAGTTTTAATTATCTCTAGGAAAGTTTCACAAACGTCATTTGATCAAAAATCAAAAGACTCCAAAATTCCATCCACATGGAGTTTCTTCATGTTTTCTTTCCAATATAATTTAAACGGCGATGTCACTTCCTAAGTGATCTTTCAATCAATTTGTCTTTCGACATTTTTAGCACTAGTTTTATGGATGTGATGTCTCCAACGAGATTTGCGAATCATCCATCTTTTATGGATTACGGCAATTATTTGAACAACCCTTTTGTTCTCATAATACCTGATAAAACAAATCTTGAAGGCAAGCTTTTGATGTTTAACGAGCAACAAAATAACCCTTTATTTGTTTTCGATGAACATCATCACATATTCTTTTGCTAGTTACTTAGGCCATTGTAGTTCATGAATTGTGTTGTTTCGTATGACGATTCACACCAACAAATTCAGTATCAAATACTTAAGAACCACATTGTTTAATAAGCAAAGAATATAGCCATAACACGTATATCATCTATATACTTAAACTGAACAATTCTAGTCTTTTCTTTTCTGCCACATATTTATGAGATTCTCTTTCAGTATTTCTGTTTGAAAGAATCTATCAACATCAATAGTGGAGTCATACTTATGACACATAGTCCAAAGCGTGTATAGTTAAATACCAATGTCTTTGAACTTGCACTTTGAAGTAGATCACCATTATCAAATATTTGGTGTTCTTTCAAATTCCTTTCTTTAGTAATCTCTTGGTGTAGTAAACATTTTACCTACATCAAATATTCACCCTCATCATGGACTTATCCATGATCTAGCTACTTTTAGCTTGTAACGGTGAATCGCGAGTATAATGTTGCTCTCCAAAACCTTTTGGAAGATTAGGACAACTAGTGTCTCCAACCTTTTGCAAATTCTCATCCAAATATGAGAACATGAACTTTGCCATATTATACTCTATCATGTTGTAACCAAAACTTTATTTCAGATATCACAATATCTTCCACACATCATGGTTTCAAAACAACTCTTTCAGATCCTAGATAACCTTGATATTAAGACAATCCTTTGAATATCAAGAATCATGGAGACAAACATGATACTCAAACACTAACACTTGGAATTGTCACTCTTGTTTTAATACTAATTATTAAACTTTATGGAGTAACTGGAAATTACTGAAAGTTTGCAATAGGACTTTTAAACTTTAGATTAACACTTCAAAAACAATACGATACCGGTTAAAAAGTAACTAACCAGAATTCTATAGTTCTATCATCTCAATTAAAACTAAGCGCAAGGTGGTAGCGGATGCCAATGACTACAACAACTATGCAAATTCACTTTGATTTTAGTTTATGATAAATTGAGTTCTAATTAATAATTAAATTAATCTAGGTGAACTCCCACTCAAAACAATATCCCTCACATTGTTTTAGTGATCACACGAACCAAATCCACCACATCAAAACCGCTCCTCACGAGAGTTGATATAGCTTCAATGGCGAACAATCAACATGTTCATCATATCTACTATATGACTCATGCTCTCCCATTCGGTAATCCGTGTTCTGAGGCCATATGCGTACATGCTAGGCTCGTCAAGATCAAACCTTAGCTACCGCATAAGCAAATCTGGCTTGCTTACGTTGTATTCACCGCGGAATCAAAGACACCCGATCATCACGTGGTGCTTGAGCGACAAGCTTTGTAACGGTGCATACTAAGGGTGAACACTTTAGAACTTGAAATTTATGTGCATGAGGATCATCTTATAATGCTACCGTCTACTAAGCAATACAAGATGCATAAAGGATTAACATCACATGCAATTCATAATATGTGATATGATATGGCCTTTCTTCTTTGTGCTTGATCTCCATCTTCAAGCACGAACATGATCTCCATCATCACCGGCATAGCATCAAGGTCAATGACGCTTCTTCATGGTTGTCGCCCACCAGCTTCAACTATTACAACTATTTTGAATAGACACGCAGGTCTTAATGTAATTTAAAGACAACCATATGGCTCTGCGTTGCGACTTACAATAAGGAACATTGCATACATCATATATAATCACAATCATGGCCATATCACATCACTGCACACCCCTGCAAAACAAAGTTAGACGCTTCTACTTTCTTTGCATATTTTACGTGGTTTGGGGCTTTCAATAAGTGTCGTTCTAACCTACGAACAAGAACCACAACATTGATACTAGCATTGTTGATTACCCGTTGTAAATTGGATCTTAACTATGCTAGGAGAAAGCAGGCACCCATAAAGCCACTTATGCAATACAAGTTGCATGTCAAGCGTGGAGCAAGTCTCATGAACGATGTCATGTAAGGTTAGCCCGGGCCGCTTCATCCCAACATACCGCAAGATGCAAAGTACACAAGAAGTAATCGACAATAAAAGCATCAATGCCCACAATGACCATTGTGTTCTACTCGTGCAACAGATCTACATATAGACACGGCTCTGATACCACTGTAGGGGTTCGTAGCATGGAAAATAAAAATTTTCTAACGCATACAAACAAACAAGCCAAGATCTATCTACTAGATTATAGCAACGAGTCGATAGGGGAACTTACCCTCGAAGATTCCAAAGCGGTTAACGAGAGCGGATTCTCGTGGGTGATGTAGTCGTACTCTTCCCGATCTCAAGATCGTGTAGATGATCCTTCAGTATACGTTCGGCGGTGCTCCTTGATCGGTCACACGTTCGGTACTCGGCGAAGACCTTCCTCTCCCTTGTTCCAAAAGCGGAGGTTGTAGCACTCTCCTCGCGATTCGGCGGACAACGGCGTGGTACCAAGTAGAGGAGATCCCGAGGCTTCGCCTTAAGCCGGTGCAGTATGGTGGAGCTTATGAGAGAGGCTATTAGTGGTCTAGTAATTAGACACACCAATTAGAAGGCTCTAAACCAATTAGAAGGCTCTAAACGCTGGCTAAAGCAATTAGAAGCTCTAAACCAAGCGGCTCTAAACCGGAGATTAGAGGTGGAAACTTGTGTGCTAGGAGCCCTGCCCTCCTTATATAGGTGGGAGGGCTGGCCAAGGGAGGAGTGGAGTCCCTCCCCAACTCGGCCTTGGAGTGGGGCGCCGGTTTGGGGAGGAGGAATCCCTCCCCAACTCGGCCTCCTCTTTCCACTTTCCAAAAAACTTGTCGTTTGACTTTCAAACTAGCCGTTTGACTTTTCAATTTAGGATTTAAATAAACCCTTTATTTTGGACAGCGAAGACACCTAGTACATGATGCAATCATTCCAACTTACAATGACACATTCATGTACCCTTCCCCCTCCGGAGTGCCGGACATTCCGGGACCTTCTAGAATGTTCCCGATGATAACACCGGAACCATTCCCCAACTCCGAAATGGGACTTTCCTTATATGAATCTTATTCTCCGGACCATTCCGGATCACCTCGTGATATCCCGGATCCCATCCGAGACTCCGAACAACATTCGGTCTCTTTCTCATAATACCATAACTACTCAAACAACGTCGAATCCTTAAGTGTGTCTCCCTACGGTTCGTGAATTATGCGGACATGATCGAGACACTTCTCCGAACAATAACCAATAGAGGAATCTGGAAATTCATATGGCTCCCACATATTTCTACGATTACTTTGCGATCGAATGAACCACTTACATACGATACCAATTTCCCTTTGTCTCACGAAAAGATACTTATCCGAGGTTATGATCGTCGGTATCTCGCATACCTAGTTCAACCTCGTTCTTGATAAGTACTCTTTCTCGTTCCGTGATATGTGATCCCTTGTGAGCTACCACATGCTTGCAAGCTAATTGGATGACATTTCACCGAGAGGGCCCAGAGTATATCTATCCGTCATATGGATGGACAAATCCCACTCTTGATCCATGTGTTTCAACCAACACTTTCCGAACACTCAATGCCACCTTTATAGCCACCCTGTTATGGTGTGGTGTTTGATGACATCAAAGCATCCATCCGGTAAAGGTGATATGCATGATCTCATGGTCGAAGGAATTAGGTTACTATGTATCAGAAAGCATATAGCAATTGAACTATTGAAATGACTTGATCTTTATGCTACGCTTATCTATAGGAGTATGTCCATCACATCATTCTCCTAATGATATGACCCTGTTGTTAATAACATCTCTATGTTCATGATCAGGAAACAATGATCATATATTAACCAACAAGCTAGTTTAACAAGAGGCTTTACTAGGGACTCTTATTTTAGTTTACAAATCACACAAGTATTAATGTTTCCGGTTAATACAATTATAGCATGGTATGTAAACATTTATCATAAGTGTGAAGATATGATAATAACTACTTTATTATTGCCTCTTGGGCATATCTCCAACACCACCTTCTCCACTATTGAATCCCTTCGAGGCGGGAACCGGTGCCTTTTACAACACTATCAGGGCACACACCCACAACCGAATTGGGGGCTCCCGAGATGACAACAAGCTGCCACAAGAACAAGGTTTATCAATATAAACAAAAACGAGGATCTAGATATTTGCAAGAAATACTAGATCGGAGGTTCTCCAAATGAATGGAGAGGAGATGAAGCGCTTGATTGCTGATGATGAAGATCGAGTTCTCCTCCTTCGATTCCCAAAGGGATGGGGCCTTTGGGTGGATCTAGGTGGAGCACTCTTGGATGAAGCTTTCAGATCTGATCTGGCCTTTTTCGTGATGAATCAAGAGTTCTGGCAGGAGGGGGGAGGCTGGCTTAAATACCCCCTTCCCAGATCTGGCCATTGCACAACTTTGGGGGCGGATTATCCGCCCCCCACTTGGGGCGGATTATCCGCCCCTGGGAAAACTCCGCCCCAAGGGCGGATTCTTCGGGGGAAAGTCCGCCCCCTCTCTGGGGCTTGCGCTTGAGGAACTTAGTGGAAATCTTGGGGGGGTGGATAATCCGGCCCACTCCTGGGGCGGATTATCCGGCCATGCCGGAAAGTCCGGCAGAAACTCCGTCCCCTCTCTGGGGCTTGCGCCTTGGCGATGAGCAGGGGACGGATTATCCGGCCCCCTGAGGGGCGGATTATCCGGTGGGGCCGCAAAATCCGTCCAAAACTCCCCCCCCCTTCTGGGGCTTGCGCCTGCTTGGGCCAAGGGAGGGGCGGATTATCCGCCCCTGGTGGGGCCGGATTATCCGCCCCCAAAGGCAGAGTTCTTTTCCCTTTATTCTCAAATAGAGCTGCAACACTTCAACACACATTAAATGATCCTTGGTATTGTTATCTAACACACAAAACACTAGGGATTAAGAAATGTTCTTTCAATCTCCCCCTTTTTGGTGTTAGATGACAATACTAGGATTTGCAATGAAACCGGCTATCGCCACCTTAAGATGAAAGGCGCTCCCCCTAGATGTGTGCATATTTAAAATTTGCATTTGAATACAAATACACACACTAGAGAGAGAGCACAACTTCTATGGCAAAGATAATTGGAACAAAAGTGGATTGAGGAACAAGGTCATACCACCGGGATGAGAATAGCCAAAGCATACATAGATAATCCCATGAATCCATATGCCATCAAATATGTTCCATAATTCCAGAATTCCATGGGGTCCATAATAGATAAATCCAGAATTCCATGAATACCCAACATAGTACCAAACAAAGGAGAGTACGACAAAGTCTTACATAAACAAACACAAATAGCAAATGAGTTCACGCTAGAAAAGGCACAAGCAAGCAAATAAAAACGACTAAAATGAAAAGCTTGTGCCCGACCCTTGAAAATCCACGAGCCCTAATAGAACTACTTCTCCCCCTTTGGCATCGAAACGCCAAAAAGGAAGAAGAGCGAAGCTAACGCCCCATGAAAAACCAACTCTTCTCAAGGAAGAGGACGGTGGCCGAAGCCACCATGTTGGAGCGCATGGCATGACACCGTGAAGATGTATCTTGAGTTCAAAACCAATGCTCATCGATGACCCACATATCACAAAATGATATTAAGGGAAATGATTTTACTTGCTTTTGGCATTATGGGGGGAGGGTTGGCCCAATCAATTAGGACCACACTCCCCCTATGTCTATGCCCGCATCTAAACCAAGTACATGAATAAGAGCAAGTGAGTGTGCAAGGGTAGTCAAACCAAGCTCCTTGAATCTATGATATTTAGCTCATTCCTCAAAAAACAGAATCTTGCTTCATCAAGAGGCTTCATGAAAATATCAGCAAGTTGGTTCTTCGTGCTTACAAAGGATAGAGCAATATCTCCACGAGCAACATGATCCCGAATAAAGTGGTTGCGAATCTCTATATGTTTTGTTCTTGTATGTCGACGGATTGTACGCAATTTTGATAGCACTTTCATTGTCGCATAATAGAGGCACTTTGTCACAATTGACACCATATTCCTTTAAAGTTTGCCTCACCCATAACAATTGTGTACAAGCACTTGCAGCAGCAACATATTCAGCTTCGGCGGTTGAGAGTGAAATACAATTTTGTTTCTTTGATGACCAACACACTAGAGACCTGCCCAAGAATTGACATGCACCAGAGGTTGATTTCCTATCATCTTTGTCACCAGCCCAATCTGAATTAGTGTAGCCACATAGAGAGAAACTTGAACCCTTGGGATACCATAACCCAAAATTTGGGGAATGAACCAAATATTAGAAGATTCGCTTGACCGCCACTAAGTGGCTTTCTTTAGGAGCGGCTTGGTACCTTGCACACACTCCTACACTTAACACGATATCAGGCCTAGATGCGCAAAGGTAAAGGAGAGACCCGATCATGGATTGGTATACCTTGTGATCCACGTCTTTACCCTTGGGATTGAGCTCAAGATGACACTTGGTTTGCATTGGGGTAGCAACGCCATTGAGATCCGTCATCTTGAACCTTTTGAGCATGTCTTGGATGTACTTAGCTTGATTAATAAAGGTTCCCTCTCTAAGTTGTTTGATCTCAAATCCAAGAAAGAACCTGAGCTCACCCATCATGGACATCTCAAACCTGTCAGTCATAAGCTTCGAAAATTCATCGTTAAAAGCTTGGTTAGTGGAGCCAAAAATAATGTCATCTACATAAAGTTGGCATACAAAAAGCTCCCCATTAACCTTCTTAGTAAAAAGAGTGGGATCGATTTGCCCAACTTCGAATCCACGGTCTAGCAAAAGCTCTTTAAGGTGCTCATACCACGACGGGGCTTGTTTAAGGCCATAGAGCGCCTTATCGAGTTTGTAGACATGGTTCGGAAATTTGGGGTCCTCAAACCCCGGGGGCTGCTTGACGTATACTAACTCATGTAGAGGACCATTAAGGAAAGCGCTCTTAACATCCATTTGTTGTAATTTAAAATTATGATGGGATGTATATGCAAGAAGGATACGGATGGACTCAAGACGAGCCACAGGAGCGTAAGTCTCACCAAAATCAATTCCTTCCGCTTGAGAAAATCCTTGAGCCACGAGTCGTGCTTTATTCCTCACAACAATGCCATTTTCATCCTGTTTGTTCTTGAAGATCCACTTGGTGCCGATAACATTGCGGCAATCCTTTGGCTTTTCCAAACTTTGTTGCATTCGAAGTTATTTAATTCTTCATGCATTGCAACAACCCAATCGGGATCTTCAAGAGCATCAAAAACCTTCTTCGGTTCAACCATGGAAATATGAGCTTGATGATCACGGAAGCTTGCAAGTTCTCTTCTAGTGGATACCCTTCGTCGTAGATCACCAACAACCTTGTCAAGAGTGTGACCTCTTAGTTCAAGGTTCCGATCAGCACGAGCCTTGCGACGAGCCTCAATGTCCTTATTGTTTCTAGAAGAAGTTGATTCAATATTTGTATCCTTGTCTTGATTACTGCCTTGCCCTTGATCTTGGTCACCGTTACTGCCAGAAGATTGTTGCTGAACATTTTCTTTAGGCCCGGATAATCCGCCCCTTGGAGAGGCCGGACTATCCGGCCTGGGAGGTGAAGAACCCGCGCCATCTTCCTGAGAATGCCTGATGAGAGTTGGAGACCCAGGGCCGGATAATCCGTCCTCGGGGGCCGGAGAATCCGGCCTGGGAGCTTCAGAGTTGCTGACTTCTCCTCCGGATCCTCTGGAATGAGTTGGAGTGCCAGGGGCGGATTGTCTGCCCCTTGGAGGGGGCGGATTGTCCGGCCTGGGACTACCAACTTGTCCAGGGGACAGTTGATCTTCAGCAGATTGCGGTGTTGATGCAGGATTTTCTCCAACAGTAGGAGCTTGTTGATCTTGTGTAGATGAGGGCTCCACATGTGTGGAGCATTGTCCTTCCCGATCCGCCACAAGGGGTTCCTCAATGGGGCGGAAAAATCCCACGCCCATTCTTCTTATGGCATCTTGGGGTATTTCAACATCTGCATCACAAACATCAACTTGCCCTACAAAGGAGCCGTTATTTTCATCGAACTCCACACTACAAGATTCTACAACAATCCTAGTGAGCTTGTTGTAGAATCTATAAGTGTGGGATTCGGCACCGTAACCAACAAAAATACCTTCTAAAGCCTTGGACTCAAATTTTGACAAACAGACACCTTTAATAAGAAAGAAACACTTACACCCGAATACCCTGAAGTATGAGATGTTGGGCTTGTTGCCGGTAAGAATTTCATATGGAGTCTTGTCCAAAATCTTCCGAAGGTAGAGCCGGTTTGATGAGTGACAAGCAGTGGATATGGCTTCAGCCCAAAAATTATAAGGAGACTTGAATTCAGCTAGCATAGATCTTGCCATATCCATCAAAGTCCGGTTCTTCCTCTCGGTTACACCATTTTGTTGAGGGGTGTACGCAGCGGAATATTGGTGTCTAATCCCCTCTTCGCTAAGAAACTCGTTTAAAGTGTAGTTCTTGAATTCTGAGCCGTTGTCACTTCTAATTGCCAAGATAGGAACATTGTGTTGACGTTGAACTTCATTGGCAAAGTCGATGACAGTTTGTTGAGTCTCACTTTTCAGCTTGAAGAAATATACCCATGTATATCTTGAGTAGTCATCGACAATGACCAAGCAATATTTATTCTCACCAAGACTTGCATGAGAAGGAGGACCAAATAAATCCACATGAAGTAATTCCAAGATCCTCTTTGATGACACAATAGTCTTCCTCTTGTGGGGAGAGTCATGCATTTTTCTTTCAACACAAGCCCTGCAAACACGATCTTTGGCAAAAGAGACATTGTCTTTTAGTCCAAGGATGTGGCCACCCTTCGGGAGACTTTGCAAAGTTCTCATGTTGACATGGGCTAAACGGCGATGCCATAGCCAGCCCACGTCGGCCTTTCCGAATAGACACATCGGACCCTAAGTGGTTTTCCCCGAGAAGTCCACCACATACAGGTCATTTTCCACGTATCCAACGAAAGCGACCTTTAGAGACTTGCTCCACAAGAGTACCACCAAATCATCATCAATAAAAACAGCAAAACCCATCTTGCCAAGGGCACGAACAGAAAGAAGGTTGTAACCAAGGGTCTCAACAAGCATGACGTCCACGAGAGAGATATCGTGGGCAACCACAACCTTGCCAAGACCCAATACCTAAGATTTAGACTTATCACCATAGGAGACTGTGATATTATCATGATTTGGACGGATCTCCGTGATGATATCCTTGCTTCCGGTCATATGACTAGTGCAGCCACTATCCAGCACCCATTTTGACCCACCGGAAGCATAGCCCTGCAAGAGAATTACTTCTTGGTTTTAGGTACCCATTTTTCAATGGGTCCTTTCATGTTAGTAACAAGGGTCTTTGGGACCCAAATAGACCAAGAAATATATTCATCAAAAGGACCAACATAATAAGCATAAACATCGCCATGGTCATCACAAAAGAGTTCATAATTCGGATTGTGAGACACTGCAAAACCAATATTATTAGTCTTGTCTTTTGTGACAATCTTCTCAGCAGTGCTTGTCTTTAATTGCACATTCTTGGTCTTTTTATTCTTGGTTTTCTTCTTTTTGGACTTGGTGACATACCCAAGTCCCTCTTTACCATGATTTGACCTTTGCTTGCCAAGGACTTCATCAAGCACACCTTTGTCCTTTGTAGTGATGTCCTTGATCACTTCTTTTTCCACACTAGCATTTTTCTTGTTACTATATGTTGAGTTGGACGAGCTAGGAGTATCATATTTGGCCAATCGACTTTGAAGCTGATCATGTGACTCATTGAGAATAGAGAACTCGTTTTTCAACGCCTTGTGAGCATTGTCAAGTTTCTCCAATTCCTCGGAGAGTCTATCATGAGCAGCCCCAAAGTCAATCCTTTCCTTCTTTAACTTCTTTGCTTTGGTGACAGCATTGTCACGTTCCTTAACAAGTTTAGTCACAATTTCTTCATGTGACTCTTCCATAGACTCGAGCCTCTCTTCAAGAGAGACCCGAGCTTCTTCTTCTTCAAGAGCATTTTTAGGGATGCAATTTCTATTGCATCCTCCCTTTCAATTCTGCCCTTTTCTTCGAGGAGTGCTTCGTTTTGGGCCAACTGATCCATGAGACCTTCAAAACGAACTTTGTGCTCACCTTGCAAGTTAGTGTAGAAATAATCCAAAGCAATAATCTCTTCTTTAACCTTAATACTAGCAGGATCATCCATGTCTATCATAGTCTTGGGAAAAGAAGAGTTAAAAGAAGTTACCTCGGAGCTTCGTGTCATGAGGCAAGTAGCATTCTTGTTGATGATGTTTTCGTTCAGAGAGTCGAAGAGAGATGTTGATGTAGATGTGGTGGCTATAGCAGCCACCTCTTGAGAGCTATCGTCCTCGTCCTCATCTTCACTCCCCGATGAATATTCTTCTTGAGCCACTAGAACAATCTTTGGTTGCTTCTTGAAAGGAGCATTCTTCTTTACAAACTATTTCTTACGTGGAGCTTTTGATTTGTCCTTGAAAATGAGTCTTCCTCCATTATCCTCTCTACTTTGATATGGACACTCAGCATTTAAGGCGCCGGTCACCACAATTAAAGCATGTTCTCGGCTTGGGACCATTTTCTTTTCTTCCATAGGCTCCACTCTTGGATCTAGTTCAGCTTTAGTCTTGGCTAGATCTTTCCAAAAGTTTCTTGCATAAAGAGCCAAGTATTGTTCGTGGATCCTTTTTATATCCTCGGGACAGTCCAGACCCTCTACCGCATATTCATCATGATCAATCACACTAGTCTTCAAGGCCATGTTGACCCCCTTTTGCATCCCCATAGCTCGAGCACGAGCATCTTCGGCATTCTTGGCAGCCACTTTGAAAGCGCCCATTTCTTGCATTACCTCATTGGATGACATGAGGTGATAGTTATGCCTTCCTTGGAGACTTTTCAAATCTGTGGGCTCAAATGGCATAAGAGCACTGACATACTTGCGCTTGATCCAAGCATCATCAACATGAGCTGCACCGTGGTTTCTGAAGGTTGTGGCTATTGCCTTGAGCCTCCTATACATGTCCTCGTGGTCTTCTCCATCCAGCATATAAAATCCTTCAGCTTCATTGCCTAAGGCATCATATCTATTCCTTCTCGTACTTTCATTTCCGATGAAGACCTCGGTGAGGGCATCCCAAGCTTCTTTAGTTGTGCTAAGATGATGAATGTATGGCATGTCTTTGTCACCCACACCAAGCTGTATCATGTGTAGAGCTGTAGCGTTGAGTTGGCTGTCGACCACTTCTCTTCTTGTGAGATTGTTGGGGTTTCCAACATGAAGACCATTTTCGATGATCTTCCACAACTCTATGGAGGAACTGTACACATGAGATTTCATCAAAAATTGCCATTGAGAGAAAGTAGATGCTGAAAGTTTGGGTGGATCACCCCTATTATGTATATGTGGGTGAGGGATAGGCGGATCAGGGGAATACACATGAGAAACCTCATTGTATCCATCCTTACCGCTATCCTTTTTCGAGGAGGAGCTCTTGCTAGTATCATCACCAACCACTTCGTTATCTTTGGAAATAGTTTTACCCGTTTCCTTGGATTGCGGAGTGGTATCCTCCGAGTTAGATGGAGGTGATCTTTGGATGGAGAGACGCATTATCAATTGACGCATATCTTCCATCTTAGCCCCCATTGAACTCACCAAGGTTGTTTCCAACGTCTTGAGATCGTTCATGGTGACTACCTCCGGAGCATCACTCCCATCTACCTTGGAACCCATACTTCTCTTAGGCGGTTAAGCCCGAAATAAGAGCCGAGGCTCTGATACCAATTGAAATGGATCGTATGGGCACCTAGAGGGGGGGTGAATAGGTGCTAACCAAATTTTTAATACCTTTTCAATTTTAGGCTTGACACAAAGTAAATTCTCTAGATGTGCAACTACGAGAATTTCCCTATATGTAACCCTAACTACTAAGCACGTAAAAGAGGAGCGAGGAAACCGTAGTGGAGCACGTGGAGACACAGGGATTTGTTTTACCGCAGTTCCTTCCTTGTTAAGGGAAGTACATCTGCGTTGGAGGGGTGGGCGGTTCTAAGACCACCACGCCACAATAGGCCTCACCCTATTCTCCGATGGATCTCGCCACAAGAGGTCTGATCCACCTTCTCCACTATTGGATCCCTTCGAGGCGGGAACCGGTGCCTTTTACAACACTATCGGGGCACACACCCACAACCGAATTGGGGGCTCCCGAGATGACAACAAGCTGCCACAAGAACAAGGTTTATCAATATAAACAAAAACGAGGATCTAGATATTTGCAAGAAATACTAGATCGGAGGTTCTCCAAATGAATGGAGAGGAGATGAAGCGCTTGATTGCTGATGATGAAGATCGAGTTCTCCTCCTTCGATTCCCAAAGGGATGGGGCCTTTGGGTGGATCTAGGTGGAGCACTCTTGGATGAAGCTTTCAGATCTGATCTGGTCTTTTTCGTGATGAATCAAGAGTTCTGGCAGGAGGGGGAAGGCTGGCTTAAATACCCCCTCCCCAGATCTTGCACAGACAACTTTGGGGCGGATTATCCGCTTCACTTGGGGCGGATTATCCGCCCCCTGGGAAAACTCCGCCCCAAGGGCGGATTCTCCGGGGGAAAGTCCGCCCTCTCTCTGGGGCTTGCGCTTGAGGAACTTAGTGGAAATCTTGGGGGACGGATAATCCGGCCCTCTCCTGGGGCGGATTATCCGGCGACGCCGAAAAGTCCGGCAGAAACTCCACCCCCTCTCTGGGGCTTGTGCCTTGGCGATGAGCAGGGGGGCGGATTATCCGGCGGGGCCGGAAAATCTGGCCAAAACTCCGCCCCCCCTTCTGGGGCTTGCGCCTGCTTGGGAAAAGGGAGGGGCGGATTATCCGCCCCTGGTGGGGCCGGATTATCCGCCCCCAAAGGCAGAGTTCTTTTCCCTTTATTCTCAGATAGAGCTGCAACACTTAAACACACATTAAATGATCCTTGGTATTGTTATCTAACACACAAAACACTAGGGATTTAGAAATGTTCTTTCAGGCACTAGCTCCAGAATCCCCTCTGGCTCATGCCTGTCAAGCCAGAGCGCAGGTAGTGCCATTCTCTCTCTCCCTCTCAGATCTACGTGTTCGACCACTACGGTGTATCTACCAAGGTTAGGCTAGATCTAACAATGGTATCAGAGCTATTAGATGCTAGTTTCTTTGGTAGAAAAGCAAAAATAAAAAAAACCCTAGATCCAAAGAGCGCCTGCCCTATGGCCGCGCCTTTCCTCTCGATCTAGATGGGCATCCCTTTTTGGGAGACATCTAGAAGAAGAAACACCCCTTCGGGGGCAAAGCAAACCCCAGATCCCACCCCGGACATATCAAACCCCAAATCCCCAGATCCCCCTAGATCTTTCCCCAAAAGAAACTCAAAAAAAGGGGGAGGCAGACCCACCGGCCGCCATGGCGTCGCAAAGCGTCGCCAAGGCTGCTGACGGTGTCGCCCACCCACGGTGGAGCCCGCCGCCAAGGGATGAGGCGCCATGGCTCTGGTCGAAGACAACAAGTGGGGCAGAGGGAGGGGCTCGCCAGAGCGCCGGCCACCTCGCCTCGCCTCGCACTGCCACAGAGGGGAAGAAAAGGAAAGGGGTGGCGATGGAGGAGAGGGAGGGGACCGTCGCCGGCGCAGTCGCCGGACGGACGGCCGCCTCCCCCCAACACCGCCACAGAGCACGCCACCAAGGACCCCGCCGCCTCCTCAAGCACGGGGCTACATGCCGCCGCTGCCAGAGAGAGAGAGAGAGGGAGGGCTCGCCGAGGGGCGGCCACCTCGCCTCGGCGGCGGGCGCATGCGCCGCCCGAGAGAGGGAGGGAGGGGCTCGCCGAGGGGCGGCCACCTTGCCTCGGCAGCATGGTGCGCCACGAGCAAAGGGAGAGGAGGGGCTCGCGAGGGCGGCCACGCCTCGCCTCATGCGTGCATCGCCAGCGAGAGAGGCGAGGGACGGGGAAGTGGCTAGGGTTTGCGGGGGGGGGGGGCTGCGGCACGGGGCGCTTTTATCCCTCCGAGGGGCGCGGACCACCATCCGATCTAGGGTAGACAGATGGACAGGCGGGTCAGGCTGGGCGAAAGCTGGGCCAGCCGTTGCTCACCGCTTCTGCTTTTTTTCTGAAGCTTTTATTAGCTGTTTTATTGTTTTTGCTTAGTTTTTTAAGCAATTTTCAAACAGTTTTCTCTAGCCATTTTATTTCAATTATATTTTGACTAGAGAGTGAAATAAAGGCAGAATTTTTTCTGTAAAGTTTAAAGTTTATGAAAGTTATTACAAATGTTTCCGCTGCAAATAGTTATTTTAAGCTGCTTGAATACAATAAAGTTTGTTCAAATTTTGTTATAAAATATGTGACAAAGTAATTAAATATGATTGTGTCTCATGTTATTAATTGACCAACGTTATTAATAAGCATGATCATGATCGTTTTCATTGAGTATTAAAGGTGCATTTAACTTTATTTCTATCCAACGGTGATGTAATTTTAAATAGCACAAACAATTGCATGCTTAATTTATACCAATGTTGGATTAATGCATACAGTTGTTTTCTTTGGTGATCTCACATCTTTTGTGATTTTCAGGAGGTCTCAACCTCATTAGCTGTTTGAAGGACATCCCGCTGCTAAGGGGGGACAACTACTCTGAATGGAGGAAAAAGGTTGATCTGGCGTTTATATGCGCCGAAGTGGACTGGGTGGTTGACACCAAGCAACCAGTCAAGCCCGATGACCCTGTGAGGGGCGATGCTGAGGAAAGTGTTGCGTTTGAAAAGAGAAAGAGGGACCATGCTCCTCTGGAGCTGGCCTACTCGATAGACAATCAAAAGTGGGTGAACGCCAATAAGAAATGTTTGGCTTTTGTAAAGAACACAATTGAAAACGCTATAGTGGGCTCAATTGGAGAGTGTGCCTCCGTGGGCGAATACCTTACAAAGATAAAGAGCCAGTTTACTGGCTCTTTAAAGATATCTGCATAACCAATTAAAACAGTGGTGATGAAAAAAAGTACACGGGAGGGCCACACGGCATAAGAGAGCACATCTTGAGGATGTTAAACATGGCAGCCAACCTGAATCCGATGGATGAGGACCTCGAGCTAAAGCCTGCACTTCTGGTGCACCTGGTGATGGCCTCTCTTCCATAGCCATTCGAGAACTTCGTAATAAACTATAACATGTCCCCTGAAAAGTGGGACATAGAAAAGACCATTGGGATGTGCTCCCAAGAGGAGGAAAGGCTGAAGGCTCTTCATGGTGGTTCCTTGAACTTCGTGAAGGACAATAGGAAGAGAAATTTCACCAATAGTAACCATGGTGGCTCACATTCCAAGACACATGGCAAGGGCCCACAGCACCAGACCAAAGACCAAAGAGTCCACCACAGGGAAAAGACCCGGCCACCACTATAAAAAGGTTGGCCACTACAAGAAGGATTGTCCAGTATGGCTGAAGTACATAATGGCCAAAAACGGTAAAGATATAGTCTCCTTTGTTAATGAATCTCTGTATGAAAGCGTATTGTGAAAAGATTTTGAATAAATACAATATGCATGCGAGTAATGCAACACCTGCTCCCATAGTCAAGGGCGATAGTTTTGGGAAATCCCAATGTCCAAAGAATCAATATGAGATCGGTCAAATGAAGTCAGTACCATATGCTTCGGCTGTTGGAAGCTTACAGTATGCACAAGTGTGCACTCGCCCTGACTTAGCATTTATCACCGGGGTACTCGGTAGATATCAAGAGAATCCAGGCATAGAGCACTAGAAGATGGTAAAGAAAGCTTTGCGTTATGTGCAAGGCACAAAAGGCCTCATGCTAACATATAGAAGATCTGATTCCCTAGAGATAAAAGGGTATTCAGAGGCGGATTTTGCGGGAGATAAATACGACAGAAAGTCCACGACAGGGTATGTCTTTACTCTCGCAGGAGGTGCTATTTCGTGGAGAAGCGCCAAACAGTCGATAGTTGCATCATCTACGATGTATGCAGAATTTATAGCATGTTATGAGGCCATGGGACAGGCGTTATGGTTAAAGAAATTTTTGCCCGACTTAAAAGTGGTTGGCCGATCGCATCAGGCCACTAAAGATGTACTGTGACAACGAGCCCGCAGTATTCTATGCTCACAACAACAAGTCGAGTAATGCTACAAAGTCTATAGATATAAAGCATTATGTTGTGAAGGACAAGGTCCAGGATCAAACTATAAGACTCGAGCATATAAGTACAAAGGATATGCTTGCGGATCCGCTAACGAAAGGCTTACCACCCAATGTGTTCAAGGAACACATAGCCGACATGGGTTTAATGGGAAGCCTATGATTCCTGGACTACAGAGGCCCAAAAGTAACAGGATTTGTTTCAAAACATGAAGGTGTATAGTGGCTGTCTGATTCTATCGGCAATTGAGCTGAGACGATAAAACATGCTCTATGTATCGCTCTGTGATGAAATAAGTAAAGTACAAAGTTAAAAGTAAAGTCGAGATTTAGGAAAGAATGTTAGATAGATCTCTCCCACGTTCGGGCCCAACGGCCCGAACGGAGTCCCTCATCGCGCCCTAATCGGGGGCGCCCAACCCTATCCATGGTTGGTGGGACCCTATCGCCAGCGCGTATATAAAGAGGTGGGGGGCCGGACGCACACGGTACGAGGTTCACCGTGTGCCGCAGCCCCCACCTACACACCCACCGATTAGGGTTCGCGCTAGGCCGACGGGAAGCTCCGCCGCCACCGCTCTCTACCACCCACGCTCAGGCCGTCGCCCCTTTCCCATGGCCAACGACGGCGGGTCCAGCTCCGGCACTAGCTCCGGAATCCCCTTTGGCTCATGCTTGTCAAGCCAGGGCGCAGGTAGTGCCATTCTCTCTCTCTCTCTCCCTCTCAGATCTACGTGTTCGACCACTACAGTGTATCTACCAAGGTTAGGCTAGATCTAACAGGCTCGCTCCCCTGGGATTAAAATATGAGTATGTTGCCCTGCCAAGCTTGGCTCCTGCATTGTTATGCTTCTAATTTTAAATGTGATTTACTGCTAACGGCATTCAGTCGTAGCTGAGCACAGTGTCAATTGCTCTTTTTTATTTGCAGAAAAATTGCCACTAGCGAGCGAGGCGATCAATCTCCGCAAAGCGAAATGGATTGCTCCATCGCCTTGAACTGACCCCAATGCATCAAATGTTGTCACCGCCGACATCATCACATGCCTGCAACTCCGCGTCACAAGACTGCAATTTACAGAGGAGTCGCAGGCTTCATATATATTCGCCGTGCCACGATGTCCAGTGGAGGTTCTGTGACTAGTTGATCGCGCGGTTGCTGTGAACCAGGACAATCTTTCTAGGAATTGAGTTTGATTCTGAAATGGACAATCTTGTTGTGATCGACAAGCAGACAGATTGCTACAGGTCTACAGTGATGAAACCGAAGCGACAGCCTGGGCTTTTGACGGGTTTAGGGCCGAGGCCCAGCGAGCCCAGTAACCACCGACGTGCACGAGTTTGCCACCGCCACCGGCCACCGCCGTGCTCGTCCGCCCACCAAGGTCGCCGTGCTCTCCTTCTTCCCGGGGAATGCGCCCGTCCGCCTTAAAGCCGGTCGCTGTCTCCGTGCTCACCCACCTTGCTTCTCCAATGCCGCCGTGCACGAGCTGGCCGGGCCGCCGAGCTCGCCCCCACTCGCCGCCGGCGCCGTGACCACCCGCGCTGCTCTGCCCCGCCCACGCATCGTCGACCGAATTCCTCGACGCGTCCGCCGTTGAAGGTCCCGAGTAAGTGTCCAGGTACCCCGCGACAACTCTGATTCGAAGTGAAGTACAGCCGCAAACAAATCTGATGTATGCTCAAGTGGGGAGGGAATTAAAAGTGTGAATTTTTTTCTCAAACCACGACACGCCTGCTCATGATTCGTTTCTTGCAAAATGATATCCGATGTGGCAGGACGTACTAGTAGCCAATCTGCCTCGATCAAGATTTGCTCCACCAAGGAAACTTCTGTAACTCCTTTGCTCCAGCCAATGTAAACCACACTCCGCTGGAGACGCACATGCCAAATCAGCATTTGCATATGCGGTTAAATGTTGTTAAGTTGTCCTGCTGGTACCCATTTTTCTGCAAAAAAACAACAAATTGGGCCTTTCGATTTAGTTACAACTCGACATCAGATCCACTATATATGTCTTTTGTATCTATCTATAATGATGGAATTCTGAGCAGTGAACACAATAAAAGCAGTAGGAGGAAACAATGGAATGGTATAGTATTGTAATCACGATGGAGAAAGTCCTCTGAAAACACACACACACACAATCCATTAAGCAAGCTTGGAACAGCACACTTACTCATATTTTTGCCATATGTGAGCGAGATTCGTCTTGTTCTCCTCTGATTCAAACCATTCTTTCAATTCTGGACAGTCAAAAATATGGAGATCCTTGAGGTCGGTGACTTTGTCCATGTTTTGCAGCAAAGATTTCATGTCAGGGCAACTTTGGATGGTGAGTTTCCGGAGAGAAGTGAGGTCACCAACGTATTCTGGTAGTGATATCATCCCCTTGCAATGGGAAAAACATAGTGACCGGAGGGAGGATAGGGCCTGAATAATCTCTGGTGAGCTGGTAACTAGATCACCACAGTTGTTGATGGTTAAGTTGTGGAGGCCAGGGAGGCGGTGAAGCAAACTCCAGTGAGCTGTTGATACATTCAGTGAGTAATAGAAAATAAGATTATCAAGAGTCAAAATCTACTTGAAGAAAGAAAAAGATTTTGTGCATTAATTGTGGTGGTGTGTGCGCGCGCATCAGATCGAGAAAAACAGTCATTTACCTAGAGGAAGATTGCAGTTTTCAACCACTAGTTCAGTCACTGGAGTAGAGCTTGAAGATCCCTCCTCACCCCCGCATGAAGACATAACTTTATTGCAGTCTGATATCACCAACCTCTGAGCTTTCGGCGGGAGAGGTCCAAAGCTCAGCTCGGGGCATTTCTGAATAACCAATTCAGCAATGCCAGGGAACAAAAACACTTTCAGGTTCTCCATGTCATCTATGGTGACCTTTGAGATTCGACTAAATGCTGCTTGGTTGCCAGTACTGAGATCAATATCATCGATTCTCGTGATGCTGGCCATCCTTCTGAGAACCAGACACTCGAGGTTTGGTAATAGACCGAGTGGTGGCAGGGTTGTGCACCTCGGGAAGTCTTCCATGGTAACTTCTACAAGATTAGAGAGATGAGAAGATATGCTTGGTATCCGCCAGGACGGTAGGCAGATTTCGCCTCCATAGCCATGAAACTCAAGGCAGCGCAGAGAATGTGGTGGCACTAGTTCTCCTAACAAAGCATTCTCGTCCACCTTGACAGATCCTCGAGCTTCACCAACACTCCAACAAAGTTTCAACCTTTCGAGCTTCTGTTTCTCCACTAATCTTATCCTCTGAGCTTCCTCTAGAGACATCACGTTCTCAAGGCAGCATATCTGGAGCTCTTGGCAATTTACATCCTCCAGCTGACCAATGTTGCTACTGCTATATGGTGCATCATCATCGACGGAAACCACAAAGTAGCAACTTTCCAGACTCCTGCAGTTCCTCTGGGATATAAACTTGAGAGACTTTATTTCACCTATTTTCTTCAGTCTGATGCAGCCTGAGAGGTTCAGTGTGTGCAGCTTGTTGAGGTGACCTAGACTTTCAGGTAGATAAAAAAGAAATGTGTTATGAGACAGGTCCAGATGCTCTAGGCTGGAAAGACCGCTGAGACAATCTCCAATATAGTCTTCCTGTGACTGGGGGTAGTAAAAGATAGGATTCAGGCACATTGACAAGTTCAAATACCGGAGGCTGGTAAGTTTGCACAAACCCTCTTTCAGCTCCCGGAGGTGGAAACGGTGTCGAGGATGATGACAGCAAGGGTGGGACAAGTTGAGATACTCTAGATTGGCAAGGCCGCCAAGGCCTTTCCCGATGCCCTCAAAGCAAGACCAGAATGATAAATCCAGGTGTACCAGTTTGCCGAGCTTCTGGAGTAGTACTGGAATTTCTGCCAGTGCGTAACAGCGTGATTGATTGAGATAGGACAAGTTTATGAGATCAGCAAACGATGCTGGTAGGCTTACTAGCCCGGAGCAGCCTGACAAGTTGACGTGCACTAATCGGATTAGCTTTCCAAATGATTCCGGTAGATTTATCAGTCCAGAGCAGCCTGATAAGTCGATGTGGAATAGATTATTCAGATCTCCAAATGACTCTGGCAGAGTTACCAATCCAGAGAATTCTGATATCTTAAGATACCCCAGGTGCCTCAGTTGCCAGATGGAGTCCGGTAGCTTCTGCACAGAGCTCTCTGTTAGTTCCAGGATACGTAGGCACCTCCTAAAGGAAAATGATTCATCATTAAATTTCACTTTACTACAGCCGACACAGCGCAACGCCCTTAAATAATCATCATCTCGGTCAAATAAATCCCCGCGGCAACTGGTGACTAGCCTGTAGTGCACACGTCGTGTGGGGATGATATCATCGTAGATATAGTCAAGTAGTGTGAACCACCTTGCAAAGTTATGTGCCAGACCATGCATAGTGAACAGGATCGCACCCTTATCATCCTTCCCGTTGGCCTGCAATATATTATAGGCATGAACACATAAGCTTAAGATGCACCACAAATGTGCATCTTGAGAAAGTGCAACAACGCTCAGTTGCACTTGATTTACACAAAACAAAAGGTGCAACTTATGTATATTTTCTAGGTTACTTAAAGTTTACTCACAAGGTATATTGTCAACTTAGGTATATATGTGCTCCTTTTGTTTCACAATATCTTCCCTGGACAAGTACCTGCCTACTAGATTGACAAAGTAGTACTCTATCTAGTAAGAGCGTGTATGGTAGAATTCAGCTTTGGGCCTCTGAAATATGACAGATTTTGTAAACTGGGGTGGTATAGTCACTTACTGGATCTGACTTTGCAGTCTGAAGGAATGACATGTCCAAAAGCCTGGTAATATACACCTCAGCAGTCTGTCTGAGAGTCAATATTTCAGATGGTTCAATGAGATCGAGAGTGGCCCATTGACGAATCAGGTCATCTTTGGCTATATTGTGGCCATTTGGGAAGATAGCACAATAATAATCAAAACATAGCCTCAACTCTGGTGGCATACTCATGTAGCTTAAACCGAAAGTTGAAAGCAGCGAGTGAGATGCTGAATCAACGCCGGAACAACATCTCCATATATTTCTTTCTGTGACCTCTTCCCATTTTGTAGGATCTCGGGAATGTAGCATCCCTGCATATGCTCCAGCTACTGATGGTACACCGCAGCACTTGCTCGCGATCTCCTGTCCTATCTTCTCCAACTCTTCATCATCTTCTTCAAAGCGGATTGATTTCTTGATTATTTCCCAACATGCCTCATCGCCCAAGGGAGTTAACCTGTACGGCTCAATGGTGCAAATCTTTCTAGCAATGACCTGATTGCATGTGGTCACTATCACATCCACCTTGTCGCCCAAGGAGGTTAACATGAACTTTAAGAGCTGCAACTTAATGGTATCCTGCTCCCACAGGTCATCCAGAACAAGGAGCACCTTCTTACCGTTGAGTAGCCCGTGAAGGCACATCAGATACTTTTCTAAATTAGGACCATGGTCATTGATCTCCTCCTGTCCTCCTCTTCCTGACACCACTTGACTGATTATATACTCGCATATTCTATTGATGTCAAGTTTCGGTGAGACATGGACCCACACACGAAAGTTGTATTCTTGGAGGAAGGAGTTGGTATCGTTAAAAACCATTTTTGCCAAGGTTGTCTTGCCACTGCCTGCAAGCCCAAAGATTGGAAGAATGATGCAGCTGGGTGACCCTTGTGTGATGTTGCTCGTGGCAGATAGCAGCACGGCCACTATCCTCTCTTTATCTGACCCCCTTCCGGATTACTGATGCTTCCTGAAAACATGATACTGTTGTTCGTTCATCCATAACTTGCGGTCGCTGGGGGATAGTACCCTCTTCCCCACAAATGTAAGAACGCCAGTACTCCTTTAGCCACATAACTTGATTCTTTACCTCGTTCACCTTGGTGGCCATGTCATTCTTCTTGATGGAAAGGCGGGGGACCATCCTTGTCATCTGCAATATTCTCCACCATTAGTTATGTATATGTTGCTTGGAGAAAGCATCAACAAAATGAAACTAGTGGATCTTTCTGTTTCTAGCCGACACAGCGTTGTCTTTTTTTCCAGTAGCACTAGGATAGTGGGACTCAAACCCAAATCCTGGGCTACATTGCTGATATGACTACTGAAATTTTTGTACTTGATTATTTGTTTCTCTTGTAGTACTAAGAATAATTTTATTTATCCAAACATTCTCTCTTACCTTTTCCTCTTTTCTCTTTCATTTTTTCATGTTATGGAAGTCTTAATCAAAATCCATGTTCAATGATGTTGTTCAAGGTGTTGTTGATGTAGTTATTAGGGTGTTGAGTGAAAAGTTACCAGTATGGTTATGATGTAGTTACCTAGGCGTTGATGGCATAATTATCAGATGTCATAATTATCAGGTGTCGAGTGAGAAGTTACACTGCACAAAGTGTTCAGTAAGTGGCACGGTGCTGATGTAGTGGCGTTGATGTAGTTATTGTAAATCAGATCTGTTATTTGAGAGATAAAACATTCTAAAATTTTCAATTAGAAGAGGTCCCGCTAACATAAGCATTTTTTTCTTATACCATACGCATGTAGCAGTTTCTGAATGATTCAGTCCGAACAATCAAGATAAATAAAAAACCGCTCGGAAAGTATTGGGCGGGATCCCGCTAATTAGCCCTGCTCATCAGCATAACAGAATGCACCAAGTCGGGAAAAGCTAGAGTGAGTATATTGTAGCAAAATCTGGAAATAATTATTCTCTATTGGTCGGTACAGCGAGATTAGTTTTTTACCGTTGCAGCAGCCGGTGGCCTGGTGTCTTGCAACTCGTCAACCATGTCCATGACCCTGTAAGCGGCTTGGGTGGCATCCTTCAACCAATTCATCAACAGGCTGCTAGTATCACCCGTCCATATCCGCATCTCGGCTTCCTGC
This sequence comes from Avena insularis, assembly GCA_023614405.1. Classification (NCBI taxonomy): domain Eukaryota; kingdom Viridiplantae; phylum Streptophyta; class Magnoliopsida; order Poales; family Poaceae; genus Avena; species Avena insularis. The sequence goes on from CM042690.1 coordinate 1,947,752, forward strand.
AGCCCCGGCTGGACGACCACCATCGCGCCCAGCATCTTCCGCAGGTCGCCGGCAAAGTTCAAACGCGCCTCAGCTTCATCATCGCCGACGGCCGATCTGAGCTTCGCGCATGCCCTGAGGAAGATGGCCTCGGTCCTCATGGCTATTCCTGGCTCCTACAATTAACCAGCTCTGTATGTTTGTGCTCAACTATGCGATATTGAATGCTCTGCCGGTGATATCTTGGGGGATTTCAGGATCCTACCGGTGCAAGTATAGGAGGGGTTTGGAGTTGGCCATGAGAGAATCTTTGCTTGGTGGCCAGAACAGCGGGCAGGTAGAAGATAGGCACGGCGTGGACGTATGAGCATTATATTAGTTTAGTACTCCATAAAGTGGGTTTCACTTTGTGGATTCTGCCATTGACTACTGACAACCAAAGATATACTACTGACAACGAAAAGTGTCTTTGGCTTCCTTTATTTTTAAAACTTCAGAAATCATATTTACAAGTTTCAAAAAAAAAATGAAAATAATTCTAGACATAGTCAATGTTGTATCTCACAAGCATGCACATAAAAATGAAATTCTTTGTATTGCGGGCTACATAAAAATGACAAAATCTGATAAGGTTTGGGGATTTTAAAACTTCAGAAATCATATTTACAAGTTTCAAAAAAAAAATGAAAATAATTCTAGACATAGTCAATGTTGTATCTCACAAGCATGCACATAAAAATGAAATTCTTTGTATTGCGGGCTACATAAAAATGACAAAATCTGATAAGGTTTGGGGATTTTAAAACTTCAGAAATCATATTTACAAGTTTCAAAAAAAAATTGAAAATAATTCTAGACATAGTCAATGTTGTATCTCACAAGCATGCACATAAAAATGAAATTCTTTGTATTGCGGGCTACATAAAAATGACAAAATCTGATAAGGTTTGGGGATTTTAAAACTTAAATCATATTTACAAGTTTCAAAAAAATTGAAAATAATTCTAGACATAGTCAATGTTGTATCTCACAAGCATGCACATAAAATGAAATTCTTTGTATTGGGCTACATAAAAATGACAAAATCGATAAGGTTTGGGGATTTTAAAACTTGAAATCATATTTACAAGTTTCAAAAAAAAAATGAAAATAATTCTAGACATAGTCAATGTTGTATCTCACAAGCATGCACATAAAAATGAAATTCTTTGTATTGCGGGCTACATAAAAATGACAAAATCTGATAAGGTTTGGGGATTTTAAAACTTCAGAAATCATATTTACAAGTTTCAAAAAAAAATTGAAAATAATTCTAGACATAGTCAATGTTGTATCTCACAAGCATGCACATAAAAATGAAATTCTTTGTATTGCGGGCTACATAAAAATGACAAAATCTGATAAGGTTTGGGGATTTTAAAACTTCAGAAATCATATTTACAAGTTTCAAAAAAAAATTGAAAATAATTCTAGACATAGTCAATGTTGTATCTCACAAGCATGCACATAAAAATGAAATTCTTTGTATTGCGGGCTACATAAAAATGACAAAATCTGATAAGGTTTGGGGATTTTAAAAAAGCATGCACATGTCCACACTTTTGTCATTTATGTGTAGCTCGAAATACAAAATATTTGAAATTGATACTATGCACGTTTCTGGGTAAAATCATTGACTTCATCTGGATATTGTTTTCCTTATTTTTTTGAAACTCACATATATGATTTTCGATATTTTTTAAAAAGCAGGCGTGAGCCAAAGATATATCAATACTCTCTCTCTCTCATATATTAATTATATATATATATATATAAAATAGTTGTGGCAGATTTATTGAATCTAAACAGATTTAGACATGGAGGGAAATGAACATTATTCCGATCGTGACAGACTGCAGACAACTAATTTCCGTTTGAGCCACTGATGTCGCGGCCGACTTGCAAAATATCAACAGTTCCTGGCCAGCATCGATTCAGAGACCAGTCACCAGTCGACGCACTACCTAACAAACTACCATGTATTCAATTAAACAACCTAAAACAGACAGAGAGAACTCTCCAACACGGTAACGCCTACAAGGATTGAAAGATCAGTCATTCACAACTATGAAGAAATCGTTGAAAAACTAAGGATTGATAGTTCTTTTTCAATCGATTTCAAAAAAAGAATAAATTCGGTCTTATACATATTTGAGGAAGGAGTGACCTGGCTAGTTCATAATTACGTGAACCTCCATTTTCTAAAGTGATAAGTCTCTCAAGAGTTAGAGTTTGTTGATAGGAAGTGATAAGTCTGTTGAAAAAGCTTTTTTCTGTTTTATAAATAAAACCACAAACGACCGAACTGATATAAAGTGGCGAGAAAATTCTCTTACAAAACAAGTGATGTATTCTATAATTCTGTTTTAATTTTGAGGTATTCTACAATGTAAATACAATGAAATGAATTGTGTAAAATAAAATTCCAATAAAATAAAAAATAAGTAGATAAGTATAGGTGGGCACATGGTAGTCACAAGTGTAGTGCACGTGAATGGATGGGCTATAGCTTAGATGAGCTAGCATTGGATCAACATCCCAGGTCATCCCAAGAGCTTTTTCGGGATTTCACAGGCTGCTAGTGACTTTATGTCCATCATGAATTACCATCTTTCATTTCTCCTAGTTTCTAAAATTTTAGAAAAGTAAAATAAAACAAAAATCCTCGTACTCGTCCCGATAAAGTGCGCAGTCATTGATACATGCGTGATACTTGACGTATGGTAGGTCGAGAGGGCACACGACTTTCTTGGCCTCATCGATGCTTCTTGGCAATGTGTTATTCTCGGGAAGCACATCGCCCCAGAATTTCATGTTATCGTTGAAGCTCACGTCGGTCCATCTGTTGTTCACCTTCATCTCCAAAGCCTTGAGGGTTATATTCAGACGTGTATGCTCGGGCTGGCACCCAGGATACAACGGAGTAACAGCGTATTTCTCCATTTGTGCCAACTTTGCTTTCTCTCTTGCGGCCGCTATTGTGTTGTAACCCCCTTGAGGAGCACTTCTCAAAGATGAGGGTCCTGCAGGGCCGAACTGAGCGGTGTCTGCGTGTCTATGTCTTCTTCGCCACCGGCATCTCCTTCATCGTGGTGATCATGTCCGGCATCTCCTTCATCATTATCGTGATGATGATCATCATGTCCGGCATCTCCTTCATCGTCATGATCATAATCATGTTCGGCATCTCCTTCAACATGATCATGTTCGGGTGCCTCTTCCTCCTCCACGACATCATTGTAGCCGGGCATGAATCCACCCATGAGCAAGTGCTTCTCCAATGTCCCGGAATCAGGTTTGATTAGGGTACCGAGTTTGCAAGTCTTGCAAGGAAATCTTATCTCGGTCTTGTTGGTACGAAGCATGACGGCCGTCGCCCGGGCCTTGTATCTAGCCACCATACCTTCGCTCATTTGGCGCACCATGGTTGCCTGCGCACAAGAGAAATGAATCACACAATATATATGCATGCATGTCTCGCCAGAAAATTTTGGCAGCACCTCCCTTGTAAATAGGGCATATGGGTGGTGCAAAAGTTGACCGAAACAGAAATGAATCAACATTTTGGCAACCATGCACCACACCGGTACCTGTACACAAACACACAAAAGCATACACAAGCATATACACACGACAAAGACGCCGATGGCCTTCACATACAACACACATCCGCGCCATGCATACACTGTCGATCGACGTCCCGGCCCGCGACACATGCATATGCATGTCCAACAACTCACAGACAAGCATGTGCCATCCAACACAACTCACCTAGTAGACAAGTTGATGGAGACCGTGTGCGAGGGAGCGTGTGTCTTGTGGAGGCTAACTTGATGGAGATGTGACCAATAAATGATGTATATGTGGGGTTTTTAGTGAATCTACATGGTGGAGAGGGACTCCCTCCCCACACTCATCCAACCAAAAGGTGTTTGGCAACCTAAAATGGAGGTAGAATTAAAGAAAATGGGGTGAGGAGGAGAAGGGGGTCGAGCTAGATCTATGAGAAGTAATTGCTTGCTTGTAGTGGTAGGTAGGAGAAGGTGCCACCTTTATAGAGGGTGTGACGACAGGTTCGTGGCGCACCTAATTTTCGTGTGCCACAGACTATCCAGGTTCATGGCATGCAGCGCGCCAAATACGTCATGAGGCGCCTGGCCCATCAGAAGTTCGAAGGCGCTGCGTAGTTAAATGGCGCATCACGAAAGGTCGCCACAAACTCCGCTACGTTTGTGGCGCCACGAATAGTGGTGGTGGCCGTCAGTGGGCCACGCCTTATGCGTGGCACCGTAATCGGCTTCGCTGCACGTATAAGTTGGGATTAGTGGCGCATAATTTGTGCGCGCGCCACAGATAACGTAGTTAGTGGCGCATGATATCAGATGCGCCACAAACAAGGGGCCCGTGGATAAGATTTTTCCACTAGTGCTCCTGCCCATCGTCGCCTTCTAGTATTAACCTGTGCAGGCACCCACCAAGGCGCAAGCGCAACACACCACTGCTCCATCCACAACATTCGTCTACCATCATGTAGCGGAGAACACTACATCACGGTAGTCATTTAGGGGCACTTCAAAGTGCCTCTATATGTGATTAAAATGCCCTAAAAGGTTTTAGAGACACTTTGAAATATGACACTAATACTCATGTCCCTAAAGGTTTTAGGGGCATTTTAAAAGCTTTAGTGGCACTAAGAGAAATGCCACTAAAAGTTTTAGTGGCACTAAGAGAAATGTCCCTAATCCCCTTTAGTGACACTAAGAGAAATGCCCCTAAAACCCATTAGGGGCACTATGAGAAATGCCCCTAAATCGCTTTAGTGGCATTATGAGAAATGCCCCTAAAGCTCTTTAGTGGCACTGTAAGAAATGCTTTTAAAACCCTTTAGTGGCACTAAGAGAAATGCCCCTAAATATATTTAGGGGCATTTTCCATAGTGCTTCTAAAGCCCTTTAGTGACACTATTGCTCAAGGATATAAACTATAGCCAGTTGCTTCATAAGAACAGATAAGCTCCTTCTAAATAATTTTGGTGAATAACAAAAGTAAACATGTATTATTTGTGTTGCAACAGGATTGCACGGTGAAGCCCTCAACATGATTGAACGTCCAGAAACTGAATGCCAATGCTGGTTAGCCACTCAAATGAATGCAAAAAATGAATGCATAATTAAGCATGATGTTGATCTGGCGCAAGATAATAGACAGCATGAAGATTATAAAGTCATTGATGGATATATTCACAACGGATGACAGGATAGATCATAGTTTGTTAGAATACACCGCTGAACACAATGAGCAGGGTTTCCTACTCTAAACTAAGCTACTGCTAATTCTAACATATACCTATCCTTCTGCTTCTTGAGTTCTTGTCCTTGATGTTCAGCTGCACTGCGAGGGTGAGGATTGGTCAACAATATATGGAACGTCCACATCTGCTTCATTTTCATGCTCATTCCACTCCTTGACGTCATCACCCACGCTTGTGATCCTGGGCACCACTTACAAGTTGACATCATGCAGTGGGTTCGGGTGGCATATGCCGTCAGCTCCTTAGACTATGCTCATCTGCCCAAAAGGAGTGATATAACTCAAAGCAGTCAACACTAGTATGTAAAATAGGCTAATGAAGTACTAGAAATTTTGTAAGTTAGTGTCAAAGGTAGACATCAAGGAAACCAGATGACAGTAGTGCAGTTATACATGTTAGTGATGGTCCAGATGGACTAAAACTGCAAAACTCGAGAACAGCATTAACTATACCATATTGAATTGCCGAACACCGGATTAACACAATTCCAAAAGAGAAACACACCAGCTTCCCTCAATGTGTTACTTTATAGTTTATAAACCCACCAAACAAGATATACAAGCATGGTATTTAATGTACATATAACAAGGAATCTCGGTCGAATATTTATTTCACTAGATATTTGAAGCAGAAATATGATTTGATAAAGAAAAACACACTTTCCCCACAAGATGATGTTCCGTAAGAAAATAGTGAGCATAAATACTGACCAATAGAAGATTTTTCTGAAGCCAACCCAGATGAGCTGGTCCCACAAGCATCATCTACTGAAGATAATTTCCTGGAATATGATGGTTTAGATTGTTCATCTCACAAATAATTCATCTACTGAAGATAAGTGGACGCGTGCGACTTGGTAGCTGGGACAGTTTTGGCAATGCAGAAATCCGAGAGATGCGCTTCAAAGTTTCACTTTCTTTGATGGACCTGAAGAATGGATGATAGATCATGAGAAATATGCTGGTGAGACCTATAAAAGTGAGTCATGACAGATTCATCATCATCACAAAACAACGGATGGCCACCTAGGTAAGCCACATTAGTCGAATTTGCCTATCATTATTGACAGCTTTGTGGGTTTTGGAAAAGAAGGCAAGGGCAAGGAAAACGAAGACTCCTGGTCAAAGATGAAGTGGTTTGCCTATCAAATAAGGCAAGTTGGCATAATAACTATACCTGATCAAAGATGAAGCGGTTTGCACCACGCCTGATAGTGCTGGGGTCAACTGCATCTATTATGGCAAAAATCTCAGGAATAGGAATTCTACTCTCAGCTATATTATACTCTCAGCTATCTCATTAATCGCTACTCTCTGTACAAGCTCCGACCTGTACAAATCAAGCAGGATAACAGAATGAAACATGATCAGTGGATTGTTTTTAAAATGACATTTGACAAAAGGGAAATGGTAAATACAAGGAAAATAACAAGATGAAAGAAGGTGCAAAAGGGAAGGAACCCACCCCATGTGCTTCCCTCCTCCAGCACTCTTGTTCCACAAACCAAGCATAGTTTGCATAACCATTAGTGCAATAGAATCAGGATCTGCCCAGGATGCACCATTGAAGGCAACAGCAAATTGAGCGAGGGGCATGTCATCATCAATGATTCGAACCTATTGAGTATAACATCAAATAATCAATTGTTTAAACACCACGGGTAAATCTAGAGTAGGGCACGCCGTCATCAATGATTCAAACCTATTGAGTGTAGCATAATTAACGATTTGAACAGCACTGGTAAATCTAGAGTAAAATACAAACCTCAGAACCAGTAAATGTGGCTGGCTCCTTAGCCACCAACATGCCAGCTGTTGTAGGGTAAGTTGGCAGATTACTGAACAACTCCTTTGCCTGTTGTACAATATCTTCATGCTTAACATTGCCAGCAGCAGAAATAACCTGAAAACACGGAAGAGTAAGATTATTTATGACTAGAAGATTCCATCATACTGTGGTAATAGCAATAAGATAAAATAATAGAAATCCAAGTGCATGACAGTCACAGATTTGTAATGTCCAATACCATTCTAGAAGCCGTGTAATGCTTTTTAATGTACGCTTCGAGAGACTCTTTGGTTATAGACTTGACATCATCAGAAGAACCCAAGATTGGTCTGCCAAGAGAAGTGTACTGGAAGGCAGTTGCATGGAGATCATCGAATATAACTTCCTCTTTAATCCGCCAAATAGGCCTAATCCTCCTAGTATTAGGAATTTTCTACCTGTATCAAGCTATTTGGCGGATTAAAGAGAACGATTTTCCCTAAAGGCATTCAATACTTGTCTTCTCAAAATTGATTCAAAGCAGTTTCATAGCAAGTACTTATATGCCTACACTTAAGCTCTAAGTACCGATCTACAGTTCTCTTCTTAAAAATGGTACTAGTTCATAATAATTCCTAACACTAAGAAAACAGGTCGTGGTAATTAGTTTTTGCTCTCTAAGAGAACTCTGTGGATTAGTTAAGAACATAAGTACATAATAATAAATAAGAAATAGCTATTCATGAAACACTAGGGAACATATGCTGTATCAAATCTAAGGGAAGTCAATACCCATCTAACCAGATCCTTATTGCAGTGGAGAAGGAGTGATTAAATCAAGCAGACATATATGTATCAGGGAACTAACCTCCTGCATCTCTCGGAGGATTACATTCCGCTCATTCTCGATGCGTTGCTTATCGAGTTTAGAGTTCTGCAAAATGTCGGCGAGAATATTCATCGCGCGTGGGACGTCCTTGTCGAGCACCTTGGCCTAGTAGGTGGTCTGCTCCCGCGAGGTGTATGCGTTGAGGTGGCCGCCGATATCCTCGATCTCCTTCTCGAGTTGCCCACCACTGCGCGTCCCCGTACCCTTGAACAACATGTGCTCGAGGAAATGGGCGACCCCGTCCGCCTCCTCATTCTCGTACCTGCTGCCGGTGTCGATCCAGACACCGACGGTCGTCGTGCGCGCGGCGAGCGAGGACTCGGTGGCGACGCGCAGGCCATTCTCGAGCATCGTCACGCGGATCTCCGGCACCGCGAGGATGGCCGTGTGATCGGCGTGGGCGGGCACGGGGTTGGCGTAGCGGAGGAAGCGGGGGTCCGGGTGCTCGAGCCGCCGGACTCGCGTGTTGACGGCCTCGGAGATCCGATCGTACGGCATCACCGGGACACCGACTGCGGCCGCGTCGGGGGCGATGACGCCGGGGGCCGCGGCGACGGCCGTGGAGGCCTCACGCGAGCTCCCGGCCGCCGCATCCGCCGCGGCGGAGCGGCGGCGCACTGCGGCCGAAAGGATTCGGCGGAACGCCATCGGGGAGATCTGTGCGGTGGTCTCGCCGGCGGCGGGGGTGGAGATCTGGCTGTACTAGGTTTGTGGTCGGACGGATCGGGGAGGAAGAAATAGATAAGGGTGTGGAGGTTCCCTGCCAAGTGGGGGAACTTGTGGAGAGTAGCTGGGTGCCTGAGTCCGTGAGAGAAAGTAGTTTTTTCAGAAAGTCGTTCGACGTGGGATTTGTTTTTTTAGAACGGACGTGGAATTACTGGTTCAACGTTTGTTTGTTTTTTTCTGCTGAGGATGTGCACGAGCCAAACCTGGCCAACGGGCCGGCCCGGCAAGGCCCAGGCCCGGCACGCGGCACGGCCAGTCGTGGCCCGCTAAGCCACGTGCCGTCAAGCACGCGTGCATTGTCGCTCGCTGGTTCGTCCAAATAAACCTATAATATACACCGAATCTGTTATATATCAACTAATTGGTGGTGGTCCGGTGGTTGAGTGGAGGTTGGGAGGTCACGAGGGTGCGAGTTTGATTCCACCGGCTCTTTTTTTGACTTATATTTTCAAAAAAAAAAGACATATGCTAAACGGGTCATCTTGGTGGCCGCGTGCTCGAGATCGCGGCAAGACGCAAGACCGCGCTTATGGCTGGCACGTGGCACGGCACATCACGGGCCGGGCGGCCGTGCTTTTTTCCGTGGGCTCTGGTCGACCAAGAAAAGCCCTACCGCCGATTTGTACGAGCATTTGGGCTAAGTTTTGCCTAGAAGAAAATGTATTCGTTCGTGCTTAAGGTAACTTTCCCACCCTATAAATATAGTAATTTTTCCTTCTTCAAAATCAAGGCGATTTTTTTCGTCTTTCAAATTTTTAACCAAACATACTAAGAGAATTAGATGAACTCTTCTACTCCCTCCATCTTGAAATGAAAAGGATGGACATACTACAAACCCGCAACATCTTTTTCGGATGAGTATAAAGGATTAGTTCCAAAACATCATACCACCAGCATTCCCTACATACAGTCGCAACAGTAGGCATAAACTACTACCAGCATTCGTTTTATTTTTCCTTTGCGGATTTTCAAACTACTCGTACATGTTATCTTCGATCTGAAGCTCGGTCGTCGTACACCGCTTGCAAAGCCAAGTTCAGTTTGCCACCAAGTATTTTTCAGTTACGTGCAACTGACTGTAGGTTCAGTAAGAGCTAACCACCTGAACATACACAACATTTTTTTCCAAAATCATATATATAATATCAACACATTGCTATTTCACGTTTTTCAAGAATCAACTTAGCAATAATTAACCATGTATCTATGCTAGTAGTGCGATAATGGTACTCCCTCCGTCCCAAAATACTTGTCGCAGCGTCACTTTTGCGATAATGGTAGTCCACACGCAGTCGTTACCCATTTTGCAAAGTTCAATAGTTGTGTTATCTGCTATCTAAAGCTCAACTATGCTTACTAAAATTTGGTAGTGCACATACTGTTTGGTACTTTCTTTCGTGTCTGTTATTTATAACAGATCTTTATAAGATTTTGACAGAACATTTCTTCATGTATGCAATAGATGGGGACCTCCAGTAACGATGGTCTCATTATCCTTAGTGACGACTCCAGCAGCTCCTTCAGCTCTCACAACTCTGAGAGCTATAGCAGCTCTGAGAGTGAGATACATCCTGAGGAGATTCTTCAGAAGAGAGGTATGAATGCTAACTGGTTATTACTTATTGGCTTATAAATCTACCAGTTCTTAATAAAATGTCAGTTTTTTGTGTGTGTTGTGCTACTTCAGACATGTTAAAAGCTATTTTAATTTTTTTACCTATAATATGTAATTTGATTTATTAGTAGCCTTAGACATATGCATGGAACCTATCTTCTTAATCACAAAATTGTTTGATGTAAGTTAACTTCTAGCATCAGACACATAGACAAACATTTTATTTACCATAAAGTGACTGGATGGTATTTTATTTATTAGTTGCTTTTATTTTTCTGTATTTTTGTATTAGTTTATCATCAAGTAATTTTAATTTTTTCAGATGCAATGTCTGTTTGTAAAATGTTTAGGACTATTTAAACTACTTACCTGCTGCATTTTAATTACCTACCTGCTGCATTCATAGAAGAAATCCCAAAGTATTAGTATTTTTTTTAATCATGTGTGTTTGGCAATGTGTTGTATCAGATCCTAGCCTCGTGGGTGAATATGAATTTGACAAACAGTGCATGTTTGGAAATGAAATGGATCTGACAGAAGAACAAGTGGCTTTTCTTGATGACTGGTACATGTACGAAAGACCAAAAATCAAGTACTATGTCTACAAGATGACAAGTTCATCTACCAATGATAACAGGTGCAAAATGGTGAGATGATATTTACTTAAACATATGCAGAATCTTAATTGCAAGTATATTATTTGATGAAATTTTTGTATTTTTCTGTAGGAATTTGAAGCTGAGTTCACTCGTAGGTACTTGAAGAAGTATCTTGCTAAACCTATTGCTCTGAAAGTTGAACACATGAATAGCAACATCAAGACCTCTGTTAGGATGAAGATTGGTGTGTCCAACAGAGCAATCATCACAAGTGGATGGTTCGATGCAGTGATGTTGTACAAGATTCATGCGAGCGACATTTGCCTTTTCGCCTTCGGGATAAATAAAAAAGGAAAGTTGAGTGTTCTCATCGCAGAGCTTCCACCATCAGGATGTTACTTCTTATGCTAGTATGCTAGATGACAACATCTTATGGTAAGTACAGTTGGTAATTATGCATGTGGATGATGTTTAGACTGATGGTTGTTATGGACTACTAAGTTCTTTTGGATGTGGATCCACTAGAGGTTGTCATGGATGTGGATCCACTGGTAAGTATTATGAACTGCTAAAGTGTTATTATGAACTGCTAAGTATTATGGATGTAGATGTGAACTGCTAAGTATTATGGATGTTATTGCTGATGTGGATGTGGATGCTGATGTGGATGTTATTAAGTTCATGTTATTGCTGATGTGGATGTGACCTGCCTGCAATGTTTGCTGTGATAGTTTAGGGGAACGTTGCAAAATGCCTCTGAAGGTAGTATCTTTAGGGGCACTTTGATGAAAATGCCCCTAAAGGTACTATCTTTATAGGCATTTGGCAAAATACCTCAGTATCTTTAGGGGCACTTGGCAAAATGAATCTAAAGGTAGTATCTTTAGGGACACTTCGATGAAAATACCTCTAAAGATAGTATCTTTAGGGGCATTTAACAAAATGCCTCAATATCTTTTGGGGCACTTGGCAAAATGCCTCTAAAGCTAGTATCTTTAGGGGCACTTTGATCAAAATGCCTCTAAAGATAGTATCATTAGCTTTTATCAAAATGCCTCTAAAGATAGTATCTTTAGGGGCACTTGGCAAAATGTCTCTAAAGCTAGTATCTTTAGGGACACTTTGATCAAAATGCCTCTAAAGCTAGTATCTTTAGGGGCACTTTTATCAAAATGCCTCTAAAGATATTATCTTTAGGGGCACTTGTCTTTAGGGGCACTTGGCAAAATGTCTTTAAAGCTAGTATCTTTAGGGACACTTTGATCAAAATGCCTCTAAAGGTACTATCTTTAGGGGCACTTCGTAAAATGCCTCTAAAGGTAGTATCTTTAGGGGCACTTTGATGAAAATGCCTCTAAAAGTAGTATATTTAGGGGCATTTGACAAAAATGCCCTATATTGACACATTTAGAGGCACTTTCAAAAGTGCCCCTAGCCAAAGTGCCCCTAAAGGTGTACCGTCTACTAGTGGAAGCTCCTGCACCTTGGACAACTGGTCTGGGCCATAGACAACGAGCCTTGTGGTCTCGTCGGTGATACAGAAGATCGCCGCACCGCGCCACGATGCATCCACGGCTCACCCTTGACAGCGTTGCAGTGCAGCGAGGCGTGCACGTCGCACACCTCAGAGAGCAGACCCAGTCGGTAGCCACCAGTGAGTTCGAGGTGGGGCGTTGGCACAGAAAGGTGGTCGTCGCCCAACTCTACGAACCGTAGATGATCAAAAACCAAGCCAAACACCAGTTCACCACCATAATCTCTGGATGCAGTCGATATTTAGTTGTTGCGATCGAGGGGCCTGTATATGCAATCGATGGTCTCCAGACCCCTTTTCCTGGCACGAAAATTTTGAGAATGTCTTACCATCCATGAAACAACAGCCATGGGAGGAGATTACGCCTTGGGGATAAGGAGTTTGTGCCCAGATTAAAAGGGTGGATATGTAGATTGGGGATAAAAGAGAGGGTGATACAGTTAGAAAATTGTATGTACTCAGTTGATATATCTAAAACGGTACGTGAGAACCTAGGAGGTCAATAATCCACTCTGAGATCTAGTTAAAGGGTGTTGTTTTTTTGGATTTGCTAGTTCTCGGTCACCTGAGAACTTCTTAAGTCTTAGTCGCTCTTTTACTGTTCGATTTACCTCGTGATTCATGTAAAATGAAAGTTACACATGAGTTGCAACTCGGGTGTAACTGAGAATTTAATGAGTTGCAACTAGGTTGCAACTGAGAATTAGTACAAATCTTATGAGTTACAACTAGGTTGCAACTAGGTTGCAACTAAGAATTAGCTCAAATATTAGGATGATATCAGCAAATTAGACATAAGAAGTTCTCGAACGCCAAAGATCTAGGCACTCCCTTTTTTTGCGGGTGTAGTGAAACAGTGGTTGAACAGAGCGACATTTTTTTTAAAAGAATTAATATGTAATATCAGATACTACCTCCGTTCCGGTTTATAAGATAAATACGTACTTCGAAAAAAATAGTTGACTATAAATTTGGTCAACAAAATATAAGCTATATTTAACAAATATATCATTAGATTTATATTCAAAATACGTTTCTAATATTATAATTTTTGTGACATATGATTCATATATTGTTAACCAGATTTACGGTTAAACTATTGTGTTGAAGTATAGGTATCTAATAGTAAAATACTCAGGGACATGGATTTGGATATTGGGGCGTCTGATGGGCCTAGGGATGGCCCTATGAGCCCAGTAAAAATACAGTCCAGCCAAACCCTTAATTGTACGAATGGGCCAGCTTCCTCCCCGTCGAGCCCAGAGTTTTTCCCGTCGCGCTCATCCACCACGCCAAGGTCTCCGTACCTGCTATCCTTCCCCCCGGCCCCGCCCGCGTACGAGCTGGCGTGTGCTCACCCGCCCTGCTCTTCCTCGTCCACGCACCGCAAGAGGCCGTCATGGTGGTTTGCTGCATCGGCTATTTCCTGTCAGGTATCCCGCGGCAACTGATTTTCAATGTTTAACAATTTAGTAGTTGACGAAATGTAGTGCGCGGGGATATTTAATACTACTAGGAAATGTTTAATAAATGAGCAAGGTTAACACTTTGATTGCGCTCTACGATTAGTTCCAAGTGATACCAGCGACGGCTACTCCATTTTTGCCACATAAGAAACTCTCAGCGGCAATACATGAACCAACAATTGAAGGAATGTAAACATAAGAGAATAGTGAAGTAGGGAGCAATATGATGGTGCATACTCATAATTTTTGTTGGGGATGTGCGCCAACATTTTCTTGCTGTCCTCCAGATGACACCACTTCTCCAGTTCTGGGCAGTTAAAAATACACAGATTCTTGAGGTTGGTGAGTTTCTGTATGCTATCCGGCAAATAGATCAGTTGTTTGCAGCAGATGATCTTGAGTTCCTGCAGAGAGGTGAGGTCACCCAGATACTCTGGCAAACATGTGGCGTTGTAACCATTTACCTCAAGGCACTGCAGATCACGTGGTGGTGTTAATTCCCTTAACAATGCACTGTCCTCCACTGACCTGCGACAGTCCAAAGTCCAAGAAAGCTTCAACTTTTCAAGCTTATGTTTCTCAACCAATCTGATTCTTTGTGCTTCCTCCTTAGATTTGACCTTCTCAAGGCAGCTTATCTGGAGCTCTTGGCAATTTACATCCTCTAGCTGAACAATGTTGCTGCTGCTTCCATATGTATCATCATCAATGTCGCGGACCACAAATTTGCAACTTTCCAGACCCCGGCAGTTCCTCAGGGCTATAAGCTTGAGAGACTTCATTTCACCTACGTTCTTGAGTCTGATGCAGCCTGAGAGGTTCAGTGTGTGCAGCCTGTTGAGGTCACCTAGAATTTGAGGTAGATCAACAAGAAATGTGTTATGAGATAGGTCCAAATGCTCTAGGCTGGAAAGACCTCCAAGACAGTCTCCAATGTATTGGAGGCTGTCCTCTTTTGACTTGTGGTAGTAAAAGATGTGATTCAGGCACATTGACAAGTTCAAATACCGGAGTTTGGTGAGCTTGCCCATGACATTTTTTATGTCTTGGAGATGAGAGTGTTGTTGGGAAAGATAACAGCAAGGATTTGACAGGTTCAAGTGCTCCAGATTGGTGAGACGACCCAGACATTTCTCGATCCCTTGAAAGCAAGACCAGAATGATAAATCCAGGTATACCAGTTTGACGAACCTTCTCAACACTTCCAGAGTCTCTGACAGTCGATGGCAACGTGATAGATCAATATGCGACAAGTTCACGAGATCCCCAAATGATTCGGGAAGAGTTGCAATCCCAGTGCAATCTGACAAGTCAAAGTACACTAGATTGACAAGCTCCCCAAATGATTCTGGTAGGCTTACTAGCCCAGAGCAGCCTGACAAGTTGACATGCACTAAATGGATTAGCTTTCCAAATGATTCCGGTAGATTTATTAGTCCAGAGCAGCCTGATAAGTTGACATGTAACAGGTTTATAAGATGCCCAACTGACTCAGGCAGAGTTACCAGTCCAGAGAATTGTGATATTTTAAGATACCGTAGGTGCCTTAATTTACAGATGGAGTCTGGAAGCTTCTGCATGTCACTCTCCTTTAGTTCTAGCACACGTAGGCAACTCTTAGATGAAAATGTGTCATTATTTAACTCCATTCTGCTACAGCCGACACAGCGCAGCGCCCTTGCATAGTCATCATTATCAAGCTTGCCGCAATGATTGGTTTTTAGACTGTAGCGCTTAGATTGTCTTAGTTCATGTGTCAGTATGTGCGCCAGATTGTGCATAGTGAACAAAATAGCACCTTTATCCTCCGCCACTCTGGCCTGCAACAAATTTAAGGCATGCACGCATAATTACAAGATGCATCAGGAAATGTACATCTTCAGAAAGTATAAGTATGCCAGCTGAACTTGAGTTGCACAAAAATGATGTTGCAACTTAAGTATATCGACATGTGAGAAATTGGTATCTATCTAGTGAGAGCAAGACAATCAAATATTACTTCAACTTTGGGCCTCCAAAGTATGGCAAATTTTGTAAGAACTAAGGTGGCAGACAATTACTCACAGGCTCTGATTTTGCAGTTTGAAGGAATGACATGTCCAAAAGCCTCCTAATATAATCCTCAGCAACCTGTGTGGCAGACAATCTTTCAAATGTCTCAGTGAGATGGAGAGCGATCCATTGATGAGTCAGGTCATCTTTGCCTATATTGTGGTCGTTTGGGAAGATATTACAACAATAATCAACGCATAGCCTCAAATCTGGTGGCATACTCATGTAGCTCAAATTGAAAGTTGAAAGCATTATGCGAGATGGTAAATAAGCACGGGCAGAAATATCCCACATATCTGTTGTCATGACCTCTTCCCATCTTGTAGGATCTCGAGAATCCAGCATGCCTGCGATTGCTTGAGCAGCTGATGGCAGACCCCAGCACTTGCTTGCGATTTCTAATCCTATCTTCTCCAATTCTTCATTTTGTTCTTCCAAACGGATTGATTTCTTGATTAGTTCCCAGCATGTGTCATGACCCAAGGGATTTAGCATGTACGGCCTAGCGGTACAAATCTTCCAAGCAATGGCTTGATTGCATGTGGTCACTATCACGTCCACCTTGTCGCCCAAGAAATTTATCATGGACTTTAAGAGCTGCAACTGAATGGAATCCTCCTCCCACAGGTCATCCAGAACAAGGAGCACCTTCTTACCATTGAGTAGCTCTTGAAGGTACTTCATTATATGCTCTATCCCCTCCACATCTGAATTAGAAGTATGTTCATTGATCTCTTCTTTTTTTCCTCCTCCTGACACCACCTGATGGAGAATAGACTGACCTATTCTATGGAAGTCGAGTTCCGGCGAGACATAGACCCATACACGAAAGTTGTATTTTTGGAGAGAGTGTGCATCATCGTTAAAAACCAATTGTGCCAATGTTGTCTTGCCACTTCCTGCAATCCCAAAGATTGGAAGAATGATGCAGCTGGGGGGCCCTTGTGTGTCGTTTCTCCCAGCAGATAGCAGCAGGGCCACCATTCTCTGTTTATCTGCCCCCCTTCCGAGAACATACGCTTCTTCAAAAAATGGTCCTGTTTCACGTTCATCCACAACTCGGTGTTGCTGCTGGCTGTTGGCAGGTTCTTCTGAAGAAATGTAATAATCGTGTGACTCCTTTAGCTCTATCACTTTAATCTTCGTCTCCTCCACCTTGGTTACCATGGCATTCTTCTTGATGGCATGGCGATGGAGCATCCTTGTCATCTGCAATATTCTCCATCATTAGTTATATACTAGTATGTTGCTTAGAGAAAACATCAAATCATCTAGCAAGAAGGAATGAAACTAGTGGCGATTGAATATTTCCTTCCCCCGGAAAAGGGAGTAATGGAAGCATACAAAAGGTGGCAGGCAAAGTAAAGACCAAATAACCACAATGTACATGTTTAATTTTTTTTCATAAGGCTAGCTGAGTAAAATGGAGACGAAAGAAACAACCAGCAGCTAAATTGAGTACGTTGGTTACAAAATCTTCACATGAAATATTCACTATCTCGGTTGGTACAAAGTAAAATTAGTTTATTCGGAAAAAAATACAGCTTGCTACCGTACACACCTTTGCAGCAGCCGGTGGTCTCGTGTCCTGCAACTCGTCGACCATGTCCATGACCCTGTAGGCAGCGTCGCTGACCTGCTGCAGCCAGTTCATCGCCTCACGGATTTTAGGATCCCTGGACCGCCGCATCTTCCTCAACTTATGCACCCTGATCTTATATATTATCGGCTGAGTGACCTCGAGCACATCCAACATCTCCTGCAGGTCACCGATGAAGTTCATACGCAGCACAGCTTCATCTCCCATGGCGGATCGGAGCTTTGCACAAGCCCTCTGGACGAGAGCGTCAGTCGTCATGGCTACTCCTTGCTCCTACAACGAGCTCTCTTTGTTTGTGGTCAACGATGGGATGGGTACATAGAGTGTTGAGGTAGAGAGGAGGATGCGCACGTTAGTGTATCTTTGGCAAATTTTAGACTGGTGATAATTTTTTTTTGGGGATGTCCGGATCCTACCAGTGTAAGTACATGAGGGGTTTGGGCCTAGCTATGAGGAAAGGTTGCAGAATTTCGCTCGGTGGGAAGACACAGGGTGGATGGATAATAAGGGAAAACGACTGCCTGTGGACCACCATTGAGATATTATATTAGTTTTAGCATTAAGTGGGCTTCACTTTGCAGGATTGGGATTGCCTACACCAGCTGGAATGGAAATCTTGCACGTACCGACAACCAACAATCTAGTATTTTTTAGACAACAAATTTTTACCTACATGTACCTTGTTACCTTGCTTGTTCTTAATTATGTGAACCTCGAACTGATATGTCACCAAACAAGATTTTGTTACATGCTTAGTATATATGAACTTACATTGGCTGGCAATAATTGCTGCAAAATTAAGGGTTCGTGAGAGCATGACACCGCAAGTAAGCATGCTCAAGAGTTCAAATTCAAATAGTATCAAATTTTACATGAATGAGAACATAAGTTGTCCGCTAACATCATGTCTTGCTGCCTGACAGCGACTGCCATTCAAACATATGTTGCAACAATAGCTTCTGGTAATCAAATGGCAGCATTCTGCTACGGAATCTTTTTCATCACAACAGACGTGTACAATCCGTTGACGCGGCCTCCACCTCATTGATCGATCTGCCATCCTCCTCGATCTCCGTCCTGCTAGTGCTACTATGCTCTCTGCAAAATGAACAAGGTCAGCACTTCGATTTGCTACTTACAATTAATTCAAAGTGAGATCAATGATGGTCACTACAATCTTTCTACATAAGAAACTCTGAGCAGCAACGCGTGAACCAACCATTCAAGGAGTGTAAAACAGTAGAGAGTAGTAAACTAAAACACTGAGCAATACCATGGTACATACTCATAATTTTTTCTTGGGCATGTGCGCTAGCATTTTCTTGTTCTCCTCTAGTTGACACCAGTTTTTGAGTGTTGGGCAACAGCCAGAAATAAACAGAACCTTGAGACTGGTCAGTTCTTTTATAAGTACTATCCGGCAATGAGTTGAGCTGTTTGCAGCAAACGATCTTGAGTTCCTGGAGAGAGGTGAGGCCACCCAAGTACTCTGGCGGACATGTACCACCATAACTATTTATCTCAAGGCACTGCAGATTAGGTGGTGGCACTAATTCCACTAACAAAGCACTGTTCTCCACTGGTTTGATAGAGTATAAAGTTCAGGAAAGCTTCAACTTTTCAAGCTTTTGTTTCTCCACCAATTTTATTCTCTGTGCTTCCTCTTTATACCCGACCTTTTCAAGGCAGAGTATAAGTGGGCTTCACTTTGCAAGACTCATGGGATTGCCTACACTGGAACCAGCTGGAGATAGAAAGCTTGTACCGACAACAAAACAATTGTACCATGTTCTTTATTCTTTACACAACCTTTTATTCGTGGGGGGAAAGAGCATTATTCCAATCACAGCCCGTCACAATCACATTAGGGCAAAGAAAATTCTCTAACACGATAACTCATAAGGGTTGTTAAGTCTAGGTGTGCAAACGCCCGAGCGGCTCATAATTAGTACTAGTAGAAAACATGCTTCGCCATTAAACCAAATGTATGTCTATAGCTGCGCGGGGATACATTATCCATGAGGTCCTCGGCGAACAGGTATCGCTCCTCTCGCCCCCCTGAGGGCGACGGGAGCGCCGCCGGCCCGCCCCCTCCCTCTCCGACCCCCTCCCCCTTCTCCCCCCGTCGCCGCCGCCGGCCAGGGCTGCCGGGCGCTGCCCGCGTGGTGCCGGCGGCGGCGGGCTTCTTCTCCCCGCGTCGGGAGGACGGGAGTCGGGGCTCCCTCGCTCGGCGGCGGTGCACTTGGGGCGGCGGAGGTCCAGCGTCTTTGAGGGCTTAGCGGCAGCGTTGTGGCGGCGGGCCAGCGGCGCAAGAAGTGGCAGGAGAGGCGGGAAATGGAGCGGGCGGGGCGGCCCCTTTGGGTGGGGTAGGGCGGGCCGGTCGGCTCGAATTTGACTGCTTTGCAGATCATGGCGGGTAGGAGAGATGGGATCCGCGGTTTCCTCATCCGGCCTATTGCAGCGCGGTTGCGGACTTTACGGGTCCGTCGGGGCCCGGCCGGACCGTCATGAAACTGGTTTGCCTCCGCGGAGGCTTTACGGGTCCGCTGGACCTGGCCGGATCTATGGAGGACTGGTTTGTCTGCGGCCGCGTCCGGTCGACTACCGCCTCCGGCGGTGGAGGAAGTTCCCTCCCGCGCAGCCACGGCACCGGGGGCCTTATTTCAGTTCTACCTCTGTCGTGATGTTGCAGACCTCGCGACGGCTTGCTCGGTGAGATGACGCTAGTGGATTTGGGACCGGAGTGGCGCATGTTCGTGGGTGGCAAGTTTGGTGGTGGTGAGGCCTTCCCTCGCGGGGCTCTCGTGCTACGCCTCGTCCGGGGGTTGTAGATAGGGTCTTCGGGAGAAATCCTTGTCGGCTCGTCTGACACTGACGCTTGCTTCAAGGGTGGCATCTGCCTTCCTGGAGGGCGTCGTGGCTACCCTTCATCCACTTCCCTCTGTGTGCCGGGGGAAACCCTAGGGCCAATTGGCCCGGGCAGCAGCGGTCGCTTCCCTCTTGAGGGTGCTGCTTGGTGCTTGACGAGTCGGGGCTAGGAGTGGGGTGGACATTCTTTGGAGGGCGCAGCGGTTGCGGTTTTTCTAGTCTAGTTGATCCGTCTTCGTCTTCATTCTTTTTTGCTTTTCCTTGTTTTAGTTCGGGTGTGTGTGTGTGCTGCTGCCCCAGCATCTTGTGTCGTGTTTGTCGTGTTTGGGCGTTGTGCTGTCTGGCCTAGCAGCGGTCTCACCTGTGTGCTTTATTTATAAAGCGGGGCGAAAGCCTATTTCGAGCTGCGCGGGGATAGTCTAAGTGTGAACAAAATGGTACTAGTAACCGAGCTTAATTGGTAGGGCATTAGCTTCCTCATATATCTTCTGTCTTATGTGACCGAGCTAAGTTTCTTTGCCAGTTGATAAATTCACATGTTACAAAGAGTACTGGCCAGTAGAAATTGGACAGTATGCAGTATTTGTCAGAGTTTGTGTCAATAGAGTCATAGCGAGATGTACCGGATGCAGGTAGTATAAGTTTGTAGACTGTATATACTGATGCAATCTTTCAATCTTGTGCCGGCTGATGCAAATTCAGAAAGTAGGAGATATCATTCTTACCTGAACCTGTATGAAGATATTTCAGTTTTAGGATTCTCAAATTTTAAAAGAACATGCCTAGTATGAAATTACATCGGGCGACAGATGTCTCAAGATTAAGTATTTGTCAGAGCATTACACAACATAAATCACACACAAGAATACAGATTCAAGATTAAATTTTTACATCAAGGAGAAAATAACTTATCCCATATCATCACATGTTGCTGCCTGAAAGTGTCTGCAGATAAAACATATGTTGCACGAGTAGCTGCTGAATGTCAAACTGCATTCAATTCTGCTACGCGAATTATTTTCATCACAACAAACACAACCGTTGATATGGTCTCTTCCTATGCTGCCTCCATCTCATCAAACAATCTACTATCCTCCTTGATCTCCGGCCTGCTAGTACTAGCATGCTCTCTGCAAAATGAACAAGGTTAACACTTTGATTTGCTACGCAGAATTAATTCCAGTTAACATCAATGATGGCTACACTATATTTTCTACATAAGCACATTCTGAGCAGCAATACATGAACCAACAACTCAAGGAATGTAAAACAGAAGAGAATAGTGGAACAGCAAGCATATGACAGTACATACTCATGATTTTTCTTGAGGACGTGCGGCAGCATTTTCTTGTTCTCATCTAGTTTACACCACTTCTCCAGTCCTGGGCAGTCAGAAATTAAAAGAGCCTTGAGGTTGCTGAGTTTCTGTATGCTATCCGGCAACGAGATGAGCTGTTTGCAGCATTTGATCTTGAGTTCCTGCAGAGAGGTGAGGTCTCCCAAGTACTCTGGCAGACGTGTGCCGTCATAACCATTTAACTCAAGGCACTGGACATGAAGTGGTGGTGTTAATTCCCCTAATAAAGCACTGTCTTCCACTGATCTGACCGAGTCCAGAGTCCACGAAAGCTTCAACTTTTCAAGCTTTTGTTTCTCCACCAATTTGATTCTCTGGGCTTCCTCTTTAGATCTGACCTTTTCAAGGCAGCTTATCTGGAGCACTTCGCAATCCACATCCTCAAGCTGAATAATGTTGCTGCCACTCCTATATGAATCACCATCATCGATGACCCGAACCGCGAAGTTGCAACTTTCCAGACTCCGGCAGTTCCTCAGAGCTATAAACCTGAGAGCCTTCATTTCACCTAGTTTCTTGAGTCTGATACAGCCTGAGAGGTCCAGTGTATGTAGCTTGTCGAGGTTACCCAGACTTTGAGGCAGATGAGCAAGAAATGTGTTATGAGATAAGTCCAAATTCTCCAGACTTGAAAGGCCGCTGACACATGATTGAATGTACTTGAGACTTTCCTCCTGTGACTTGTGGTAGTAAAGAATAGGATTCAGGCACATTGACAAGTTCAGATACCGGAGGCTAGTGAGTTTGCACAAACCACCTTTCAGCCCTTGGAGATGGGAGCGGTGTTGAGGAAGATAACAGCAAGGGTTTGATAAGTTCAAATGCTCTAGATTAGTGAGGCCAACCAGATATTTATCTATTCCTTTGAAACAAGACCAGGATGATAAATCTAGGTATACCAGTTTCACGAGTTTCTTCAACGTTTGCAGAATCTCTACCAGTCGATGACAACCTGATAGATCCATATGCAACAAGTTCACGAGATTTCCAAATGATTCTGGAAGAGTTGCGAGAGTAGAGCAGCCTGACAAGTTTACATGCAGTAAGCGGATTAGCTTCCCAAATGATTCCGGAAGAGTTGCGAGCCCAGAGCAGCCTGACAAGTTGACATGCAGTAAACAGATTAGCTCCCCAATTGAATCGGGTAGATTTACCAGTCCAGAGCAACCTGATAAGTCGATATGGATAAGATTTGTCAGAAGCCTAAGTGACTCGGGCAGAGTTACCAGCCCAGAAAAATCAGTTATTTTAAGGTATCCGAGGTATCTCAGTTGCCAGATGGAGTCAGGTAGCTTCTGCACGGAGCTCTCCTGTAGTTCCAGAACACGTAGGCACCTCCTAGATGAAAACGAGTCATCGTTAAACTGCACATTGTTACAGCCGACACAACGCAACGCCCTTGCATTGACATCGTTACCAAGATTGCCATAATGATTAGTTTTTAGCATGTAGTGGTCAGATCCTCTTAGTATACGTGCCAATATATGGGCCAGATCGTGCATAGTGAACAGGATGGTACTCTTATCGTCCGTCACTCTGGCCTGCAACAAATTAAAGGCATCCACATAATTACAAGATGCATCAGGAAATGTACATCTCCAGAAAGTGTAACTACGACAGTTGCACTTGAGTTGCGCAAAATTGATGTGCAACTTAAGTATATCGACATGTGAGAACTTATTTGTCTATCTAGTGAAAGTATATATGTGTGGTAGAATTCGATCAGATATGATTTTAACATTGTTCCTCTGCATTATGACCTTTTTTTTGGGTAAGACTGAGGTGGTAGAAGATATACTCACGGGGTCCAACTTTGTAGTCTGTAGGAATGACATGTCTAATAGTCTGGTAATATACTCCTCAGCAATCTGTGTGGCAGACATCAATTTTTCGATGGGCTCAATGAGATGGAGAGCGATCCATTGATGAATCAGGTCATCTTTGACTATATTGTGGCCGATTGGGAAGATGGAAAAATAAGCAAAGCATAGCCTCAAATCTGGTGGCATACTCATGTAGCTCAACTCCAAAGTTGAAATCAGCAAGCGAGATTCTAAATCATCGCCTAAAAAGTAATCCCAGCCTTTCCAGGTGTACTTCCAGTCATCTCTTTCGCTGATCCATATCCACTTTCTAGGATCTTGCAAATCTAGAATGCCTGCAAAGGCTTGAGCCACTGATGGTAGACCCCAGCAGCTGCTTGCCATCTCCAGTTGTATCTTCCCCAGCTCTACTTGTACTTTGAAACGGACTGATTTCTTGATTATTTGCCAGCACACGTCATCACCCAAGGGATTTAGCCTGTATGGCTCAACGGTACAGATTTTCATGGCAATCGCATGGTTGTTTGTGGTCACTATCACATCCACCTTGTCGCCCAAGAAGGTTAACATGCACTTCAATAGCTGCAACTGAATGGGGTCCTCCTCCCACAGGTCATCCAGAACAAGGAGCACCTTCTTACCATTAAGTAGCTCGTTAAGGCTCTTCATTATATACGCCATCCCCACCGCATCTGGATCAAAACAATGGTCATTGATTTTTTCTTTTTGTCCTCCTCCTGACATCACTTGATAGAGTATAGACTCGCCTATTTCATAGAAGTTGAGTTCCGGAGAGACATAGACCCATACACGACAGTTGTATTGTTGCAGGGAGTGACCATCGTCGTTAAAAACCATTTGTGCCAAGGTTGACTTGCCGCTGCCTGCAAACCCGAAGATTGGTAGAATGATGCACCTGGGGGAGCCTTGTATGATGTTGCTAGCAGTAGATTGCAGCACGGCAACTATATTCTGTTTATCTGACGCCCTTCCGACTACCGATGCTTCTTCAAGACATGGTATTGTTGCTCGCTCATCCATAACTTGTTGTCGCAGCTGGGTGAATGCAACCTCTTTCACAGAAATGTAAGAATGCCAGTACTCCTTTAGCCGTATTATTTCATTCTTGGTCGCATTCATCTTGATAGCAAGGCGGGGAGGCATCCTTGTCATCTGCAATATTCTCCATCATTAGTTATGTATATTCTCTATCGTCGGTCGGTACAAAGTGAAACTAATTTACTCCCCAAAAACACGGAGTACATACCGTTGCAGCAGCCGGTTGCCGTGTGTCTTGCAACTCATCGACCATGTCCATGATCCTGTAGGCGGCGTGCCTGACCTGCTGCAGCCATCCCGTCGAGAAATTACGGCCCAACAGCTGCATCTCGGCTTTCTCCAGCACCGGCTGGATGATCTCCAGAGCATCCAGCATTTCCTGCAGGTCGGCGGTGAAGTTCAAACGCAGCACGGGTTCATCTCCTATGGCGGATCTGAGCTTCGCGCACGCCCTCTGGACGATGGCTTGGGACATGGCTGATTCTTGCTCCTACAACGAGTTCTCTATGTGTGTGTGCTCATCGTTGGATAATGGAATGGTTGGTACAGAGCCAGAGGGAGAGCGCATGTTTGTATTGTTAATTTACGGTCTTGGGATGTCTGGATCCGTCACGGATTTACAGAGTCATTTCGTCACTGACATGCGTGGACGTCATATGGAGGCCCCACTTTGCCACTGACTGAAAGTCATCTGCCGTATAGTCTGTCCTACCGGTGCGGGTCGGCCTATGAGAAAAAAAGCTTGGGAGAATCTTGCTCGGTGGCAAGAACAGTGGACATGTTGAACATACATTGTAGATGGATAGGAGAAAACACTGTGTGTGGACCGTTCTTATTATTAGTTTAGCATGTGGGCTTCGCTTTGCAGGAATCGGGGCTTGGATACATCGGAACCAGGTGGAGATAAGAAAAACTAACCACGTCCATCCTCTATTCCTCTCCTCCCTCTCTCTCTCCTGCTTCCAGATGGCAACGGGTACCTGAAACCGTAAACCCGACGGATACCCACAATAAATAGGAAGGGTTTGGTAAAGAAAAAAACCATGCCCTACTTAGCGGCAAAAAGGGTCTAGGGGGGCAGGTATGGGGGTGTGAAACCCGTACCCGCATACTCGCCTATAACATGTAGACCCCACATGTCTCATACAATACCATGCACACACGCAAACAATCCCAACTAACCCACACGACACCACATGAAACAATGAGGGTGTCGTCAGTGTAACCCCTCGGCGTAGCTAGTGGTCGGCATAGCCCCTCAGCCGTCGGCGTAAAGGATGCCCCTCGGCATAGCGTTTGCAGCGGGTCCCACGATGTTAGGCGATGGCCATTTGATAACGGCTCAGCCCTGGAGCTATGCCGACGGCCAGGCCATCGGCACAGTCCCAGCCTAGGAGCATCCAGAGCCTGCCACGCCGTCCTTCTACGCTGAGAGCCAGGCCGTCGGCACATGCCCAACCTATAGGAGCACCACGAGCCCACCATGTCGCCCTTCTACGCCGAGAGCCGGGCCGTTGGCACATGCCCATCATCTACGCCGAGGGCTTGGCTGTCGGCACAGCACACGCTGGCCGGCCTGTGGCGCAGCAGGCTATGCCGACGGCAATGCCGTTGGCGTAGCTGCTGATTGGATTTTTTGGCTGTTTTCATTTCCAGAACCATTTTAGCCCGCCGCGGTGACGTAGGAAACAAAGAGCTACACCGACGGCACAGCCTAGGCTACGTAACGCCGTTTTCGTCTCCATGTCAAAACTGGGGCTACGCCGAGGGTCACCGTCGGCACAGCCTTCTCCTCTACCCCGACGGTCTTTCTTCGATGAGGACTACCCTCAGCACATTCCTCTACGCCGACGGCCTGGCTAGGTGGCTGCCCGGGGGAGGCCACTGCCGATAACCCCGATATTTGGCCGTCAGCGTAGTCGGTCGGCCGACGGCGTCTTCTATTTTTCCTGTAGTGCGTTTTATTTTTCCTGTAGTGCGAGACTACTCATGCATGCTCACAGCCCATGTCGCGCCTCTCACACAATCCCACGCCTTCACCTACCCCTAATCCCCTCGTCCTCGACTCCCTGCTCCCGCAAGAACAGTGGACACAGCGTGGATGGAATTGGATAAGCGAAAACGACTGCGTGTGGACCGTGCCTAAGAGATATTATATTCGTTTAGTATAAAGTGGGCTTCACTTTGCAAGATTCTGGGATAATTGCCTACGCTGAAAGTTCTCTAACGCGATAACTCATAGGGGTCGATAAGTCTAGGTGTGCAAACGCCGGAGTGGCTCATAATTAGTACTGTGTCGCCATCTGTGTGCTCTCCCATATCATCACGTGTTGTTGCCTGAAAGTTGTCTACAGATAAACATAAATTGCAAGGGTAGCTGTTGAATGACAAACTGCACTCAATTCTGCTACGCTATTTGTTTTTTCATCACAACAAACAGAACCGCTGAGTCTTCCTATGCTGCCTCCACATCATCGATCTCCGGTCTGCTAGTCTTTTTTTTTTTTTGGAAAGAAGCATACATTAATATCAGATACCAATTACATCCAGCTTTTGCAACAACGCAATATCCTATTGGCATTAAGGATGCACACAGCCAACCAGTGGCGGATCCAAAATTGGAGCAAACTCCGGGCCAAAAACTAAGTGCGAAAAAATTTCTTAAAGTGCTTTGTAATACAGTAGCACAATTTTTTTTATATGATTGATGAAGAGATAACATATATTTTCCAATCCATTGTTATCTTTCGGTCCAAAAGCATGAGATTGATTACAAATAAATGTTAAATCGATGAATCAGTTCAGACTGTTCAATAACAAATTAAATCCAACTATCCAATTGAACGATAAAATTACCAAGCTGAGGCCTATGGGGGATCCAGCAAGGAGCAATCAGCAATTCAGAAGTGCACTTCAGCAGGCCAGGTCGTTAGTAACAACCAATAGAGTAAGGTTGTAGCAGAGGATGCATAGCCGCACACCCTTAGCAGTCGGGCATCGCCGACAGGCGGTCATGCGGTGGAGACTGTAGGAGGACGGACAGGACTGCAGGAGGCTAGGAGACGGCGGCATGCAAGGCCGGCCAACGACGGGTGGACAAGCAGGATGAGACATGGTCCTGGGAGGTAGGAAGTTTGGGGTTGTTGGCGTGGGCATGGCAGCGGCGGCGCGGTCCTCCTGGTTCAGCGAGCAAGCGAGCGAGGGAACTCGACGGGAGCAAGAGAGGCCGAAGAATTTGGTCGCGGTCCAGCTACGCATGACTGCAGGAGTGAGCGACTTGGGCCAGACCAAGGCTGCGTCCTGGGCCAACGTTTTTCCTTCGTAGATGGTATGCAAGGAAATTTTTGTGCCCCGGGCCATGGCCCCTGTTGTCCTGGGTCTAGATCCGCCCCTGCAGCCAACAAAAGATAAAGAAAACTAAAAAAATAAAATACCCGCTACAGTGTTCTGGTCCTAGCAGCAATAGTACAACCACCACCAATACAACACCTGAACTCTAGGCTCTTCAAAAGCAACGCCTCCAAGAAGGGAACAGTACACAAGCGCCGTCGTCGCCCGATCAAAGATCTGGATTTTCACCCTGAAGATAATCCTCACTCTCAAAACAATGCCTTCAACAAGGCCATTGCCAGGCACAACCAGCTAAAGCCAGACCTTGGATTTTCAACCTGAAAGGTAAGATTCTGAAATCAACCTATGTTGCCGCCCCCACTTACATACGGCTGTTGTTTAGCCCAGAACACCAAGCAAGTCCCTCAACAATATGGTGACTCGAACCTCCATAGATAGATCTCCAAACCTGACCCTCATGAATTCTCCACCTTTGACTTCACCATGGATCGAAAGTCGCCTGGTGGCAACAAAGGACAGAGCTTCGCGATGCTCCCTCCTGAACCAAACGGTCGGAATAAAACATGGGTGCACACGACTGAATACCACCTGATCCAGCGAACTGCAGGCATAGTAGCGCTGGTACATTCGCCGGCGGAGCCTTCCGGAACTCCCCACTCCGGCCAGATCAAGAACCATCCTCAGGAAGGTGATCATCTCCACACAAGAGAGACCCTAGGCCGAACCACCTTTATTCAACCGGCTGACCAACTCCGGCGGGGGAGAAGGCCACCACCACCATGCCCAGGCTCGCAGCCCTAGGTGACCTCGTGAAGCCGGACAAACCCAGAAGCCATCCCGTTGTCGGCTGCAACAGATCGGACCGGAAACGGTCGAGATAGGGCTCGACTCGCTCCTGCCATCACCATCCGGAGGATGAGGCTAGGAGGACAGCGCCGCCCCTGCCAACAACCTCCCACCGCCAACCGCCTAGGCCGTTGGCCGCCGTCATCCGCCGTCACCGTCCTCGACGAGGGCGAGGAGGCGTCGCCGCCGCCGTCCAGATCTCGAACGCGAGGATCGTTCGTCGTCGCCGCGTCGTCGAGGCTTTGCCTGGCGACGGAGCCGGCGGCGGCGGGCTGGGGGAGGGGCGGGGGAGTGCCCTGGTGCTGGCGCGGCGGCTACACCCCGGTGCGGCGCGGGCGCCGCCGCACGGGGGTCAGGAGGGTTGGGGGTTGGGAGAGTCTGGCCTGCTAGTACTAGCCCGTTCTCTGCAAAATGAACAAGGTCAACAGTTCGATTCTCTAGTAGAATCAGTTCCAGTTAGCATCAATGATGGCTACTCCATATTCTTGTACATAGGCACACTCTGAGCAGCAATACTTGAACCAACAATGCAAGGAATGTATAACGGAAAAGAATAATGAAACAACGAGCAATATGATGGTACATACTCGTGATTTTTTCTTGGGGATATGTATGTGCCAGCATTTTCTTCTCCTCCTCTAGCTGACACCACTTCTCCAGTGCTTGGCAGCCACAAATAAACAGATCCTTTGAGGTTGGTGAGTTTTTCTATGCTATCTGGCAACAGGTTGAGGTGTTTGCAGCAGATGATCTTGAGTTCCTGGAGAGAGGTGAGGTCTCCCAAATACTCTGGCTGACATGTGCCGTCATAACCATTTATCTCAAGGCACTGCAGATAGATTAGATGGTGGTGTTAATTCCCGTAACAAGGCACTGTCCTCCACTGATCTGGTAGAGTCCAGAGTCCAAGAAAGCTTCAACTTTACAAGCTTTCGTTCTTCGGCCAATTTGTTTCTCCGTGTTTCCTCCTTAGACCTGACTTTTCAATGCAGCTCTCCGCAATCTACATCCTCAAGCTAAACAATGTTGGTGGTGGTACATGCTTCACAATCAATAGCATGAACCACAAAGTGGCAAATTTCGAGACCCCGACAGTTCCTCAGGGCTATGAACTTGAGAGATTTCATTTCAGTTATATTCTTGAGTCTGATGCATCCTGAGAGATCAAGTGTATGCAGCTCGTTTGGGAAGCTGTCCCGCATGGCAGCGACCCAACAACATTTTCCACTAACCATCAACGGAGAGAGGTAGGCTGCTCCAAAGGCTCGCCGTGCCATTGACGCTTCTCCTCCTGCGCTGGCCTTCGCTTCGGCCTCCGCATCGGCAACATCTTCAACGACACCATGTGTTGTCGCCACTACCACTCCGACTCTGACGAGTAGGCTTAGCACTAGACTAGGCTATGTACTCACCTTGTATCGTCTTTGGAATTAAATTTGCAATGTGAGCATCAGCCATTTGCAATGACAAATTTCCATTCAAGTTTAGAAATGTTTTACAAGCAAACCCAACCTAGAACAACAATCTAACTATGCGCTACCTACGGCGCTGGTGGCGGCGCCGAAATGTCAACAAGACCCCATTCTTCTTTGAGAGAGCGGTAGATTGCAACCTGCGTCTGCAACTCTTTAGATTGGGCGAGGCAGGCACGCAGGTGAACGTCGTCGGGATTATGCCCGCACCGCTGCCAGGGTCCCATCACGCAGGTCTGTGAGCGCTTGACGCCACAGGTGCTCCGGTAGAAAGATGCGGTCCATTACCTCCCACGTCAAAAGGCTTGCCGGTGGTCCTGTTGTGGTCGAAGTGAGTGCGCCGTGGACACCAATTCCTGCCCAAACCGACTATCTGCATTTGCCCTGGAATCGGAGACGGCAACACGTCCGATAACTCCAGCGGGTCCGGCCGCCACGACGGCTCCTCTTTATCGCGGTTGCGCTCGTGTGTGCCGCGACACCGGCGGCCAGGCATGGTGATTTGTGAAGGATTTCTGGTTGTATCTATTTTGGCTGGTCTCCCCTTTTTATGGCTGTGTATGGACGCGGCGGGAAATGCCTAGAACATGCGAGAAGCTAGAGGAAAGAAAGACGGGAAACACACTGAAAATACACCCGGGTTGGTGCCAGTGGCCACAATGAGGGCCTATTTGCCAAGCGCGGACAGACGGGTGATGCCGTTGGGCGCGGTTGACCGTACAGGTCGGGCCACGATCCAAATTCCTCCTTGGCCTGACTCATCCGGACAGAAACGGACATTTTGGGCCACCTGTTTAGATCGGCCCGGTGGAAATGTCCTAAGTCGATGGAGAACATTACCATGTGAAACATGTCATTTGTGTGATACATGTCCTCTATAATTATCTAAGTACACTTTCTATTAATATTATTTGTGAGTATGGAGCATTACGAATATTAAAAATATTACCTAGAAATGTTGATTTATATAATATTCAGTGCACATATGGATATTGTATGAATCAATTAGCATATAAACATTCTTTTATGGGCCTCAGGGCATTGTAGACATTTTCAACTAAACCCATAGTTCACAGTTGATACAAACAAACAACTTCTAGAAAATATACAGTCCTCAGCGGCTTTTACATGGTTCACGGTTCATATCAGCTTTTTCAGAATCCACGGCTCACACCTTAAAATACATCCAACACTTGACTTCACCTAAGATAAATCATATGATGCAGGGAATGTTACTAGAAAAGGAGGGATGTGACGGTTGATAGCTGTATGTCTATAGGAGACTAGCCAGGTTCATCCGTGCATGCCTAGAAATTGTTCCACGAGGAGGAGAAATTAGTACAAAAGAACACCGTTGCTCTGAAGGATCTTCAAGGGAGATGATGCACATACGCTAACATGAAGAGGAAAGATGATCTGCCAGTGATGAATCCAACGCCGATTGCTCTGCAGCAACGAAAATAAAGGGATTGTGCACCAATGCGCAAATCAGATAGCGCACTCGCGTTTGCGCAGCACCAAAAATCATAATCTCTCCGTCCTAAAATATAACTAACTTCACTTTATCTAGATACATATGTATCTAGACTCATTTTAGTACTTAGATACTCCCTTCGTTTTAAAATATAAAATATTTTAGTTTTATGAAAAAAATGTACCTAGACTTGTTTTAGTGTACAGATTCACTCTAAAGCCGGGTGAACCTACATACTAAAAGAAGTATAGATACATTTGCTTCACAAAGGTAAAACATCTTATATTTTAAAACCGAGGGAGTACATGTGTATCTAGACAAAGTAAAATAAGTTAATTTAGGATCGGAAGGAGTAGAAGAAAACTAGGCTGGACGAATAATTACCTAGTGAGATCAGTCCTGAGTGTGGGTTGTGGGTCAAATGCGACGAACGCAGCCGGATCGGTTCGCCAAGCCAACTTCGAGGAATCCATGGAAAGGCCATGATAGGAGAGCACGCTTCCAATCTTCCTTTCCCACCTTCCTCAGGTTAGCGCCAGGATCGGTGGTGCGGCGGATGTCAATGAGAAGCACGGAGGATAGGCAATGGGGCACGAAGGAAAGCGGAATGCATAAGAGTAGTCATCCGCATAATCAAAGCTCATTTCTGTCTGCAACCGAGTCTTGGAACCAGTGGCGGATCCAAGAATTACTCAAAGCCTAAGCGAACAGTGTATTTTAAGGCTAATGGCACTATCTTTTGATCAAATTGCTATGGAATTAGGCTTGTCGTCCGGCCGGAAGCCTGGACGTATGCTCGGGCTTAGGGACGGCTAGGTCCGCCTATGCTTGGAACTATAGTGTGGTCATCTGCATGATCAAAGCCAACGTTTTCATTAGCCACAATTAAAGTTCAGACCAACGATATTTGTACTGTATCTGTGGAAACAAATGCGGAACAAGAATAACGGAATACAAGGAAAATAAAAAAAGTACGCTAAAATATAGCGAGATGGACACGATTAGTAATAAAATTGAAACATGTCATCATTATGGTACATACCTCTATACCGCACAGATTCACACAACTGCTCCAAACTTGGACAGCCCAAAATATGCAGATCCTTGAGGTTGATGAGCTTTTCTGGCATGTATGAAATGGCAGGACATCTCTCTATGGCAAGCTTCTTAAGAGAGTTGAGATCTCCTAGTGATTCTGGAAGTTGTCTCAACTGCGCGCAATCACTCAACTGCAGTTCCCGTAGAGAGCTGAGTTCACCTAAGTCATGTGGTACCTCGTCGCAGTGGGAGAAACATAGTGTCTGGAGGGAGGACAGGGCCCGGACTATCTCCAGTGAGCATGTGGTTAGATGGGGGCAATTCTTGATAGTTAAGATGTGGAGACCAGGGAGGTGGTGAAGTAAACTCCATTCACTCAGAGGCAAATGGCAGCTTTCCACCACCAGCTGAGTTACTACCGGCTCAGATGTCGTGGGGTGATCTGTTCCTTTGCTGTGCCATGAAGCCATCACTTGGTTGCAACCAGAAATGACCAACTTCCGAGCTCTAGGCAGGAGAGGTCCAAAGCACAGCTTGGGACATTTCCTAATCACCAATTCATCAGCTGCAGGGAGCATAATCAACTCTTCCAGTTTTTCCATATCATCTATGGTGAACTCGGTGGGTCGACTGAATGTCTTTCTGTTGCTGTCACTCAAGTCGATTCTTCTGAGGCCGGCCATCCTCCTCAGTATGAGCTTCTGTAGGTTTGGTAACAGACCGAGTGGCGGTATGATACTGCACCTCGGAAAATCTTCCATGGTAACCTCTACAAGATGAAGCAGATGGCAAGCTGATTTCCGCCACCAGGATGAGAAGCAGGTTTTGCCGTTATAACCATGTAGCTCAAGGCACTTCAGACTTTCTGGTGGCTGTAATCCTTCCAACAAAACATTTCCATCCACAGATCCTTGACCTTGAGAGCCCATAGTCCAACAGAGCTTCAACCTTTCGACCTTCCATTTCTTCGCCATCATGATCATCCGTGCTTCATCCATAGACTTGACCTTCTCAAGACACCTTATCTCCAGCTCTTGGCAGTTCACATGCTCTAGCTGAACAAGGCTACTGCTACTGCTGCTGCTATCATTAGAGTGAACAGCAAATACGCAACTCTCCACGCCACCACACTTGCTTAACTTGAGACTCTCAATTTCACCCATCCATCCGTATATTTTCTTGAGTCTAATGCAGCCCGAGAGATCTAGTGTATGTAGGTTGCTGAGTTTACCTGGACTCCCAGGCAGGTAAGAAAGAAATGTGTTGTGAGACAAGTCCAAATGCTCCAGACTGCCGAGGCTACTAATACATGATTGGATGTATTCGTGATTTTCATCTTCCGAATGGTAGTAAAAGATTGGATTTAGGAACATGGATAGGTTCAAATACCGGAGTTTAGTGAGCTTGCCCATGATATCTTTCATCCCTTGGAGGTGGGATCGGTGTTGAGCAAGATAACAACAAGGGTGTGACAGGTTGAGATGCCGGAGGCTGGTAAGGCCACCAAGAGTTGTCTGGATAGTTTCAAAACAAGACCAGAACGATAAGTCCAAATGCAGAAGACTCGTGAGGTTCCGGAATGATCCTGGCAGGTTCTTTAGCCCACGACAGCGTGACAGATCCACGTGCAACAGCTTTGTCAAATCTCCAAATGACTCTGGTAGATTAGCTAGCGCAGAGCAGCCTGACAAGTTGATGTGCAACATATTCACCAGATGCCCAAGTGATTCCGGAAGCATGAGCAGCCCAGGGCAGCCTGACAAATTGAGATACCCCAGGTGCCTCAGTTCACAGATGGAATCGGGTAGCTTCTTCATGGGGCTCTCCTTTAGTTCCAACACGCGCAGGCACCTAGCAAATGAGAATGAATCATCCCTGATCTCCATTTTGCTACGGTCTGTACAACGTAGCGCCCTTAATTGGGAAGACAGTACACTCAAAGGCTTCACGCCAATTTTGGTGAGCACTGCATAGCGGGAATATTCTTCTTTCTGCCAAGATGTACCATTCAGTACAATCAACTCGTCAAACATCAGATACCTTGCTAAGTCATGTGCCAGATCTGGCATGGTGAACAAGGCCACACCCTTATCATGCTTCATGCTTGTCTGCAGCAAAAGCATAACGACGTAAGTTACATTAGAGAGTGTACATTCTTATCTTCAATAATATACTCGGAACCTCCACATTAATCAAAATTTAGGAACTATAACATAAACAATATCACTAGATTTATCATGAAAACTATTGGATAATATCGTCTCTTCCTACTCAAATGATCAGTAACGGTCATAGTTAGGTAGTAAGCTAGATAGTTCATACTCCATAGTTGTAGTTGATTATTGGCTACTATAATTTGGGAACCAAGCTAGCTGAGCTCTTGGATAATTAGTACACAACCCTACATACTTGTTCTTGTTCGATCAAGCCATCAAAGAGAAGGGTGCTGTTTTTTGTTTCCTAAGTTATAACTGTCCATTTTATTTCACGTGTGTATCACCAATTTTGATCTTTACCACAAACTGGAAGGTTAGGTTGGTTCGTAGGCAGTGTGGAGGATTGAAAAAAATGGAGGTAGGGAGAACTCTACAAAATGATACAAAGACCAAAATAGTCCAAAGAGAATAATGCTATATATAGTTCTAACATAATTACTTAGTACACCAAAATACAACCATATTTAAATATAAATAGAACCAAAGACATTTACTTATAACTAATAAAATTGGAATTTAGATAAAAAAAGTATGACAAGTTAAAGTGGAACCATAAACTTAACTACTCTGCTGTAAATTTGTTTTCCATATGGATACTTGGTTCTGCATTATCGTGCATGCATCGTACAAAAAATCGTAGGCATAGCCCTTCTCAACCATAAGAATATAATCCATGGCATACCAACATTTGGTTTTGGCCACACCCCATAAGTTGGTCAACATACCCTCCGGTCCTTGTTTAGATCCGCACCTAGGACATTATTTAGACTCGCATTTTGACAGATTGAGAACTCTCTATTAGAAAGATAGATTGACAACTAGCTATCGAATAAAGCAAGGTCTTGTTTTCGATTAGACTAGACCTAGCTCATGCTCAGAATCTTTTTTATGCAGTGTCCAGCAAAACACGTGCATATGAAACTTTTCATGAAAATTCGCTGTAGGGCGGCTGCCCTGCCTTTCCCTACCAGGAGCTCTGCCATATTTCGTGTTATATATGGTAAGGAGTATATAACTGTTGACTAGTGATTGCCTAGAACCATCTATAGTTCTCTGGATCTTTTTTGTCTGAAACCTATTAAGATAAAACTTTGAAATAAATGGAGTGTTGAATATGACCCGAATCCTATGTACTTGTTGTACTATGCATGGAGTCCTAACGTACTACGGCGTGTCAACCGTGCTAGATGTAGCACATCTACAACTTTGTACCGTGTCCACCAAGAAAGAGAGTTATTTGCCTCTATATATAGTACCATATAGTCATAGAATAGATTGAGAGAGTTCCACCATATTGATAGCACATAAAGGGTTTGTCCTCTCGTGTATTGTAATACTTCTTTCAATTATAGTGATACATTGTCGTGTGTTCCGTGGTTTTTTCTTCTAAGGATTTTTTACGTAAAAATACGTGTTCTTATTCTTCGTTTGATCTAATTTACTGCGCGATTGTGTAACATGGAGGATGAATTTCTATGAAGATTGCATGATAATCAACATTGGGAGAGGAGAGAGAGGATGAATTTCTATGAGATTGCATGATAATCAATATTGGGGTAGAGAGAGCGCGCGCTCTAGATTTCACAGGTTAGTTTAAATAATAATGTTAAGTATTTGTGAAGTGCCCGTCTTTTCTCGTTCAGTGCGGACTTTTGAGTCTACTAGTTAGTCTATCAGAGCACAGTTCTCGGGTTCAAGTATTGGCTTTCGTATTTAATTTTTGTTTGCTCTTAGGCCTCATCGAGTCACACACGAGATGGAGTGTTAAATTATTTGTGAATTGTCTACCTTCTCTCCTTCAATTTAGGACGTGTTTGGTTCGGCTTTTTTTGCCTGTTATCCGATTACAGCGCTACCCGATTCCTTTAAACGCGTTTGGTTAGCTTAGCCCGGTAATACATACCGCGTAAACAGATTCCAGCCCAAAAGAAACCTGTTTCCGCCCACCCCCAACCGGAATCAGATCGCGTTACCGGACGGTTTGGCTTGACAGAAACCTCCGTCCCAAACTCTCGATCCCCTCCCCCTCCATCTTGCAGTGAAGTCCCCGATCCCCCTAGCCGATCTTCTCTCTGTCCCGAGCAGTTCGCCGCTGGAGGAGCACCAAGGCTGTCGCTGGTCGCCGTCAATCTCCTCCACCAATCTGGCCCGAAGTGATGCAGATCATCTCCCGGTCAGGGGGGGATTCGTTCTAGCAGCAGCGCCCTCGTTGAATCCAGAGTCGAGGCGGAGCATGTCTGCACCGACGCCGGCGGGGCATGTCTGCACCGACGCCCACGAAGCTTGATCTGGTCTGTTACCATTACCCTCCTGAACCAAACAAGATCAGCTTTTGTCCATTCCATTAACAGTGACGATGTAACCTCATACCATTACCATTACCGTTACCCTTTCTCCAACCAAACACTTCCTTAGACTTTTGGTTCTACTCGTTTGTGCATTAAACTTAGATCACGGTGCACTTAACAAATGATTTCGATGAAAAAAACAATGAGTAGATTTCAAGTAAACACCAACACCATATCGTGTATGCCCATGATTGATGTATTCCACCGATGGGACTAGCGTGTAGTCGCTGGGACTAGCGTGTAGTCGCTGATGCGTGCACCATGATTAGTAGTGAGGGAACACGTGGCCACGCCCCTCCATTCACCATTACCATCGGCGTGGGTATATGCAACGTCCCCGATAATCAATTAACGGAGGCGCGTTGACGAACGCCCACGCCCTCGGTAGTTCCTGCCAGTCAAACGCACGAGGCCCACACAGTTGGTGGCGTTGCCTCCCGTAGCGCCACACCGCCAATGACATGTTCCAGGGGCACTGCCAATTATTGTTCGCTACAAGTTGTTACAATGGCGTGGACACTTTACGGTGCGCCCCTAATAGTGTGTCTCCTATAAGGTTTTTCCTAGTAGTGATCTATGGAGGACCTCGGGAATGCTGCTAGCGGCGCTGCCTCCAGGCCTCTAGGTGGGCAGAGTGCAATGCGCCAGGTTGCGGGCTCGCGCATAGCACACGTTGTGGCTCAACCTTGTTTGCCACGACGCATCACCTCCGGCAGCGCATGGCTGCTAGGGCTCGCGCCAGCATCCCATCCTCTCGACCCAAGCTCAAGATAGGTTGGGACGACAATGATCGAGCGGAGAGAAGGATGGTGAGGAGGCGGCGATGGGACACGGGAAGTCACTGAGGGCGTAGTCAAGTCAGAGTCGGAAATGACAACATGGCTGGCCATGGTGCCCGCGGAGGGGAGACGGGAGACAGTCGTGGGGAAGGGGGTTGCCGAAGCAGGGGCCGGAGAGACAACCTATGTTGGGGGGCGGGCTGGCTCATGCTAACATGTTCTTTAGTGATGAGCCCATCCAAACTTATGAAACCGAAAACACAAGGATAGTCAGGATTGGCCGATACCGTAGCCGTCCTTGTGTTTTCAGTTTCGTAAGTTTGAAAGAGAAGGAGGCGACACCTAAGCAAAAGTCTCCATCTGACTGTAGGATAGGTTCAGGTAAGTCGGGCTAGACAGGGCACCTATCCCTGTGGTCAGAGCTCTCCCGAGCCTGTTGAAATAGAGACCAATACCGCCCATGCTATTCATGCGGCTAATCTTGATCAAATGATTATCATTATGAGTTTTCAACTAAGTCGACTGAACTATAGTTGCTCCACTATAAACTAGAGATAGTTGTAGTAACTCACCGGCGTTGAAGCCAACGTTGTAGCTTGAAGGAAGGACATCTCTGAAAGCCTCTTGATGTACTCCTCGGCAACCTGCGTGGCAGAGCATTCGCCGGATGGCTGAACAAGATCAAGAGCGATCCACTGGCCAACCATGTCATCCTTGGCTATACTGTGGCCCACCGGGAGGAACATCACAGCGCAGTAGGCGAAGCACAACCTCATGCTCTGTGGCATGGCCATATAGCAACGCATCATGAACAGTATGCGGTTGCCACAACTCTCCGGTGTTGTCCTACATGCCGCCAGTTGCCGCCAACCCGCTGCGAATGGGCTCCGCAGCGCGTGGCCAGCCTCACGGGCTAGGGCAGGGAGACCCCCGCAGCTGCTCGTAATCTCCTGGTCCGGCCTGTTGGACCAGGACCAGGGCGTAGCTAGGGGGAAGCGACTTTCTTGCTTGATGTTGGTCCAATAAATGTCATCGCTAAGAAGAGGTGGGTAGTATGAAAATGGCACGCCGGTGCACAGCTCCCTCGCGACGCTTCCGAAGGCCGTGGTTGCTATGACCACTGCCTTGCCGTTACTGGCGGCGCTGGTCAGTATCTGCTTCAGATTGCGCAGCTGAACAGGATCCTGCTCCCATATATCATCTATGACGATGAGTACCTTCCTACCAGCAAAGAGACCGTGAAGGCACTTCGTGATATCCTCCTTTGTCCTGCCGCCATTATTATTGTGGCAGATTGGATCTCCTCCTCCTTCTCCTCTTCCTATTCCTAATACCTGGTAAATGATGGAGTGGGCAATTTCGCACAAGTCAAATTCTGGCGAAACATGGACCCATACCCGGGAATTGTATTCCTGAAAATGGGCATGTTTGAAGACCATTCTTGCCAGGGTAGTCTTGCCAATGCCATGGAGCCCAACGATGGGGATAATGATGATGGTGTCTGTGGTCGAAGAAGACGATAGCATAGCCATTATCATCTTGACGCAATTGTCCCTCCCTACGATCGTCGCATCATCTTCTTCAGCTTCTGGTGTGATAGTTTGCTCTTTAGCTTCTGGTGTGATAGTTTGCTGGACGGCTATGGCGTTGGGCAACGGCATGTATACGATTATCTTCCCCAGTTCTTCTCTGATATCCTTCGCTTTGTTGGCCATGCGATTCTTCTTGAGAGCAAGGCTGGGAAGCATCGTCCTTGTCATCTGCAAGGAATCAATCTTGTTAATTAACAGTTACCTAGAACTTTTGTAAGTCTCAATCAAGTAAAACTGCACTCTTGAAAGTGTGCAATTTGATGCTGTTATCTTGCCAAAGTGAGACGAGACCATAATATAGTATGATGTTTGTTTTTTGCAACTAATGATTGCTGGATGTTAATTTAAATGTTCAGATAGGTGACTAACATAAAATGTTTTCAACTGAGAACAGGGATAAGCCAGGTGGTAGGGACTCGGTGTATATATCCTTGCTGACCAGGGTTTAAGAATGAGTTATGGTATCTCATGGTCATTTCCATCTTAATCAAACTAATTTTGATAAATTTTTGCAAACAACTTACCTTAACACCAGGCGTGCTTTGCAGCCCGTCTACCATATCCGAGATGTCGTAACAGGCCTTCCTTACACGCTTCAACCAGTCTTGCGCAGCCGCCATGGTCGTCGTCGGTGTTCTCGTCGCCGCTTCAAACTCGTCGACCAACTTCTTGGAGACATCGTAGTAGCCCGTGTTCTCCTTGACAAGTGCCAGCCAGTGGGGCAGCGACCGCCGCTCAGCTTCCACCAGCCATGCCTCTATTACCTCTAGAGTCTTCGCCATGCCTTGCAGGTCGTTGACGACCACACTTGAAAGCTTCAGTGCCTTGTCTTGGATGGCGGATCTGAGCTTTGCGCATGACCTTTGGACCATGGCCTGGGCCATGCCTAGCTAGCTAGCTTCTTGCTCTTCAACGACCACACTCCTAATTGATCGATCTGAGGATGATAATGAAGCGGCACTTGTTGGCTGAAGCGGGAGGCGGCGGCAAGCAATGCGTCCGATATATATCATCTTTACTACGCTTTCTCTTTCTCATTATTAATTTAAAACTAGCAAGCAAAGAATCGATTCATCCATCTTCAGTACGTTTCATCTGGTTTCGGCCGTATATACTTGCCGTGCTGTGCAGGTTTTGCACAAACATGCGTGATGATTTCTTGACGGAAAGGGAACATAATGCCAAAGGAAAAGAAAGGAATAACGAAAATGCTTTATTCAGATTTGCAGCAACCTCAAGATACTTTGTCCTAGCATGAAGGAAGATAGATCAGGCTCACATGTCTAGCAGGGTTTCTTTTGCTGAAGGTATGGATATTTTCTTTAGCTTGATGTGAGAGAATTGTTGGAGATTTTTTTCTTTGAGCAGTAAAAGTGTTTCTTTCTTTTTTGCGATAAAGTAAAAGTGTTTCATTATTACTACTCCTTACTTCTTTAGCTTGATGTGAGAGAATTGTTGCAGTTATTTTTTCTGTGAGAGTCCTACCTTCTTTAAAGTCGTGGAAACGAGCCTTCCACAGCGCCAGGCTAGCTCCCAGGTACTGTTCATACGTGGATCAACGGTATCCATACATGTGTCTTGGGTTCTTTTTTGGTGATTTTTAGTATAATCTTTTTTGTAATTCTTGACAGTTGTTTTTTATAGAGATTCACGGACAGGAATCTTCAATTTTGGCAATATTATTTTCACAGTAATCCGCCCTTGAAAATCTTCAGCTTTGCCAGTATAACTTCCCTATGTAAGAGGTAAACTGCTTATCAGTAATTCTTCGATGCCGCGTAATTCGTCGATGGTAGTGTTCCTTCAACGACGCATGATCATGGTATTTTTTTACACAACGATGCGATCTCGATGGTATTTTCCCATGGTAATTACGGGATCGACGTATATAATTCTCCCATGGTAATTCCCCCACAATATTTCTCGAACAGTGGTATTTGCATTTGTTTTCATTTACCTCTACTTTAAAAATAATTTTTGTATCACTCGAGGTCGCCTCTTTATCAAGATAAAATACTAATGGATACTTAAATATACTCCATAGTTCGTAGACTCTTAACATAGTATTTTGTTTCCTATAGTGACTTCAGAAAAAAATACTCCAATATTCGCGTTCTCTTTTACCCGGGGAAAATACTACCGCGTTTTTCTACGGATACCATTTGAAATATATACTTACTCCACCACCCTTCTCTTTTATACGGGGAAAACAGTACGGGCTTCTCGAATCAGGCTTTCGTCCCGCTTTATAAATAAAGCAACATCCGTCTGAACGGTGGCCGCAGCCAATGGGAAAAAGAAAATGATATCGAGCAACCGCTGGGGCAACAGCACACAAGCGCCAAAGAACAAAACAAAAAATGGCAAGGTAGCGAGTGAAGAAGCTAACGCCTTCCACCATGGGTGACAGAGGGGGAGGCGGCACCGAGAAGGGGAGCGCCGACGTCCTCAGGGCCCGCAGAGTGTCATCGAAAGTTGCCGGGTCACGCTGCCGCACCAGGGGGACCACTGCTGTAAGAAAGCAAGCAAAGCAAAAGAGTCATAAGCCCGTGTAGGGTAGATCCTCTCAATCACTATCTTGTTCTGGACATTCCAAAGCTTCCAGGAAATGGCCGCAAACACGAGCCAGAAAAGGCGGCGACCCCTTCCTGCCCTGTTGGCCTGGGACTCTAGGAACTCCCCAAGTTCCTGAGCCTGCCAGGCCGGGCCCAAAGCCACCCGGACGAAACTCCACAAAAACTGCGCCACCGAGCATGAGAAAATAATATGAGCGCAAGTCTCCGGAGTCCCGCATAGGGGACAACGGCCGTTGTCGGGGCCATTGCGCTTGGCCACCTCAAATCCTGACATCAAACGATCGCGAAGCAGTGGCCAAACGAAGATGCGAATACTAAGGGGGAGGGGGGCCTTCCAGAGGGGAGCCGTCCAGCGTAGCTCCGGGCCCTAGAAAAGGGCCCGGTAAGCCAAGCCCACCGAGAACTCCCTAGAGGGAAGGAGACGCCAGGAGGCCGAGTCGAGGGTCTCCGAGAGCACTGCGGGGAGGGACGCCATCAGCTATAGGAACTCCGATGTCTCACCCATATTGAAGGTACGGAGAAACAAGAGGTTCCAGTGACCCTTGCCGAAGACCTCGGCAGCCAGAGCCGTTGGGGCAGCGGAAATGGCGAAGATGGCGGGGAACCGAACCCCTAGGGGAATCTGGGAGAGCCACGGGTCCAGCCAGAATCGGACCCCGTGGCCATTCCCTACGACAAAGTCAATGCCCAACCCAATGAAGTGCTTAATCTCCTGGATGGCTCTCCAGAATTGAGAGCCCTGCCGGCGTTCGCATGCTAAGAGCGTCCGGCCCCGAAGGTATTTGGCCTTAATGAGTTGCAACCAAAGACCCCTGTCATCCCTAAGGATGCGCCAAACCCATTTCAGCATCAAGGCCACGTTGAAGCGGCGCGATTCCAGGATCCCTCTGCCCCCAAGGGATTTGGGGGCGCAAACATCCACCCACTTAACCATATGGTACTTCTGGTGGCCGTCCCTTGCTGCCCAAAAGAACCTAGACAACTCCTTGGCGAAGTCGGCATGAGTCCCCTCAGGCAGCAGGTACAGTCCCATCTGGTACATAGGCAAGCTCGAGAGACAGGAATTGATCAGGACCGTCTTGCTACCCTTAGTCGTGAGACGCGCTCGCCATGGTTCCGCCTTAGAGCGGACCCTCGTGACCAAGGGGCAAGGTCCCTAATCAGAACTCTCGTCTCCCGAATAGGCATCCCCAGGTACGAGATGGGGAAGTCAGCCAGCCTACAGTTGAGATTGTCAGCAATCCTCTGTCTCTCGTCCGAGTATCCCAGAATAACCACTTCGCTCTTGTCAAAATTGATCTTTAGCCCTGACATGGATTCAAAGCAGAGGAGCAGGAATTTAAGGTTGATGATGTCAAGATCCGATCCCTGCACCATGATCATAGTGTCATCCGCATATTGGAGGTGGGAAATGCCCCCTCCAGGAATAAGGTGCCCTACCACTCTCGTGATGTGGCCAGCAATTTTGGCTCTATCCAAAATCTCTGCCAGGGCATCCACTGCGGCATTAAACAGGAGGAGGAGATCGGGCCCCCCTGTCTAACCCCGCAGGAGGGGGAAAAGTAGGGGCCAATCTCACCGTTGATGTTGATCGCGGTCCTCACGCTCATCACAAATTGCATGATCCAGCAGATCATGCGGTCATCAAAGCCCTCCTCTCCAAAACTAACCTCAAGAAAGCCCAGTCTAGGCGGTCATAGGCTTTCTGGAAGTCCAGCTTAAGGAACACCCCTTCTGACGACGTGACTTGACCTCATGAATGATCTCATGGAGCGACAACACATCATCATGAATGAGGCGTCCCTTAAGGAAAGCGAACTGGAGGGGGTCCGTGAGTCTGCATGAGTCTCTCCATAACCGGGGCAAGCCGGAGGGCACAGACCTTCACAAAGAGCCGTTGGATGACATTTATGACCATGATTGGGCGGAATTGGCGAATATCAGTGGGCCCCACCACCTTGGGGATCAGAGTAATAACACCGAAATTCAGTTGAGACATCACCAGCGTCCCGGTGTAGAACTCCTAAAACATCTGCAGGATTACCGGCTAGAGCTGATCCCAGAAGGTTTGGAAGAAGCTCACGGCAGCCCATCAGTCCCAGGCGTCGAACCAACCTTCATGGCTTCCAGGGCCGCCGCCACCTCTCCCGGGAGAAAAGGACGGGTGAGATCCTCATTCTCCGCAGGGGGTGACCAAGGCCCCTACTGACATCTACGAGCTTCTTCTACGTCATTTTTAGAAAAAAATATTTATTCCTTCATGCACCGCCTATTTCAGCCAGAGGAAATACTACCATCTTCTGTAGCAACTTCAGAAACAAAAAATACTTCACCATCCGCTTATTTTACTCATAAAAAACTACTCCCTCTGTCATAAAATAGATTTTTTAATGGGATTAAAACCCCG
This sequence comes from Avena insularis, assembly GCA_023614405.1. Classification (NCBI taxonomy): domain Eukaryota; kingdom Viridiplantae; phylum Streptophyta; class Magnoliopsida; order Poales; family Poaceae; genus Avena; species Avena insularis. Next base: position 1,992,535 of record CM042690.1, read on the forward strand.
ACCTCTGCATCGGTTGATGCACACAGCCATTATTAAAAGCAACATCCAACCGTCAACATATATTACAAATTATGGGTCACTTAAATTTGATACATGAATCAACCAGCGAAAAAAATATAGCAATAGAACTCTAAGCATCATGTAGTCGATTAAGCGGCTGCCAGCATGATTGACTGGATATGTGGTGGGCAACCATTAGCAAATGGTTGCACCCAGTAGCCATAATATCCCGCTGGTGTGGCGATAGAAGGAACGCCCGAAGTTGCACCCAATATGTCACCATATGGATAACCTGCAAGAGATTGAATTTTTTGATTTGTTCAGGATAATATTATTTCTGTATCTCCAAATAGACAAACATAAAGCAGAAACACCAATGGTAATTCTAGCCTTAGAAGATTTATCAAGACCATTCAACCAATTCCCAAACATGTTTGTTATATTAGTTGGAGGTGGTAGATCATAAGCAAAATCGACAATACGCTATAAAAGACGAGCAAAAGGGCAGAATATAAATAAATGTTTGATGGTTTCCTGCGAACCCACAAAAACAACATATGGTACATCCTACCCAATTCTTAACCAAATTATCTTTAGTAAGGAGCACTTTGTTTTGAAGGAACCACATGGAAATTTTAATCTTAATCGAGATCTTTAATTTTCACAAATAGTTCTGAAGGAAAACCGTGTGATCATTCATAAGATCTTTATACATGGATTTTACTGAGAACACCCCAGACAAAGTTAAGTTCCATAAAAACTTATCATGTTCCATCGATAGTTGAACCATCATAAGTTTTTGGCTTAAGTATAACCAGACAGTCCATTTATTACCATTAAGTATCCTCCTAAAACCAATGTTTAGTGGTACTTGAGATAATACATGTGCCACGATAACATTAGTCATGTGTATAATATTGTATAAGGATGGATATTGTTGTGCTAGGTGTGTCTCCTAACCATATATCCTCCCAAAACCTAGTATCGATGGCGTCCCCTATTTTTAAATGACCTCTAGTAAAGAACTTATTATTTACCACATAAGTCCTTTCTAAAAAGGAGACAGTCAGTTTCTCTTGGGCTTCAGACAATGTTTTCTAACTGAGATACTTACTATACAAAATTTCTTGCCAAACCCCATCTTCATTCATTCGCTTGAAGAACCATTTTCTCAGTAAACATCTATTTTTAATTTCCAATACCTCAATACCTAGACCACCCTGATCTTTAGGCCTACAAATTATGTTCCATTTTTTCAATCTGTATTTTATTTTATTCTCGTCACTTTGCAAAAAAAAGCGTGACCTATACAAATCCAATCATTTCCTTACCCCCTTAGGTATTTCAAGAAATGATAGAATAAACATAGGTAAACTCAGTTAATACAGACTTGATTAGAATCAAGCGATCCTCATAGGATAATAGCTTTCCCTTCCAGCAACCCAATTTGCCTTCGCATCAAGTTTCTACTTGATACCAATCTGGATTTTTAAGTTTTCTATAATGAATGAGCACACATAGGTACCTAAAAGGCAAAGTTCTAGCCTCACATCCAAGTATTTTTTGTATTGTTGTTCCTCGTCTTTTGCTGTACCAAAACAAAAAAAAATCGCTTTTATAGAAGTTAATATTTAAACCTGACAATTGTTCAAAGATGCATAATATTAGTTTCATGTTCACGGCCTTCTGAAGACCGTTCCATAAAAAAGATAGTATTGTCCGTATATTGTACAATTGAGACACCTCCATCAACAAGATGTGGAATGAGTCCTCCAACTTAACCATCCTCCTTTGCCTATGCAATTAGGATGGCAAGCATATGTACAACGATATTAAAAAGCATCAGGTGCCTTAAACCCTTTCTAGTTTGAAAGTAATGTCCAATATGATCATTAACCCTTATGTCGGCACTCCCTCCCTGAACAAACTGCTCAATCAATTTACACCACTCAAGTGTGAATCCTTTGATACGTCCATTTTGCATCACTATTTTATATCATAATATATCATAATTTGCTGTTATTCATTGATATATTTCATATTAAGAGGTGATACATATGTTATTTCATCTATTTTGCATGTTGGATGATTTTTGGAGGATGAACTGCCAGAGTCATGATTCTGATGGAAAAACGGTGTCCAAATGCAATATTCGCGAAGATCATAAAATTCCAGAAAATAAATGGAAATCCCTATTTTTTCAGAAGACGAAGGAGGCCAGAAGGAGGAAGAGAGATGGGCTACAGGGGGCCCACACCACCCCCTGCCCCCCTAGGCCGCACCACCAGGTGGTGTGGCCACCCTGGCCCACATCTAGCATCGCCCTTTCGCCTATAACATCCCCTCGAAACTCTAAGACTCGGGGAGCGACAACATAAACTTTCTGCCTCCTCTACGGGGCGGAAACTACAGAGAGAAAAAGAGCTCTCCGGCAGGCAGAATTCTGCCAGGGAAATTCCTTCCCGGAGAGGGGAGATCGTCGCCATCAACAACGTCATCAAGCTAGACTTTATCAGGATCATCACCATTAACAACATCATCAAGCTAGACTTTATCAGGATCATCACCATCATCATCTCCACCAGCACCATCACCGGCAATCTGTTGGAGATATGCCCTAGAGGCCTTAATTAATGTAGTTATTATAATATCTTTATGTTTATGATAAATGTTTGCATTCATGCTATAACAGTATTAACCAGGAAACATTAATACTTGTGTGATTTGTAAACTAAATTAGAGTCCCTAGTAAAGCCTCTTCATAATAACTAGCTTGTTGGTTAATAGATGATTGTGGTTTCCCTATCATGAACATTGAGATGTTATTAACAACAAGATCATATCATTAGGAGAATGGTATGATGGACATACTCCTATAGATAAGCGTAGCATAAAGATCAAGTCATTTTAATAGTTCAATTGCTATATGCTTTCTGATACATAGTAACCTAATTCCTTCGACCATGAGATCATGCTTATCACCATCACCGAAAGGATGCTTTGATGACATCAAACACCACACCGTAATTGGGTGGCTATAAAGGTGGCATTGAGTGTTCGGAAAGTATGGGTTGAGACACATGAATCAAGAGTGGGATTTGTCCATCCATATGACGGATAGATAAACTCTGGGCCCTCTCGGTGGAATGTCATCCAATTAGCTTGCAAGCATGTGACTGGCTCACAAGGGATCACATATCACGAGAACGAGAAAATAGTACTTATCGGTAACGAGGTTGAACTAGGTATGCAGAGATACCGACGATCAAAACCTCGGATAAGTAAACTATCATGAGACAAAGGGAAATTGGTATCATATGTAAGTGGTTCATTCGATCGCAAAGTAATCGTAGAAATATGTGGGAGCCATATGAATTTCCAGATTCCTCTATTGGTTATTGTTCGCAGAAGTGTCTCGATCATGTCCGCATAATTCACGAACCGTAGGGAGATACACTTAAGGATTCGATGTTGTTTGAGTAGTTATGAAATGATGAGTAAGAGACCGAATGTTGTTCGGAGTCTCGGATGGGATCCGGGATATCACGAGGAGATCTAGAATGGTCCGAAGAATAAGATTCATATAAGGAAAGTCATGTTTCGGAGTTGGAGAATGATTCCGGTGTTTTCATCGGGAATGTTCTAGAAGGGTCCGGAAGGTCCGGCACTTCGGAGGGGAAGGGTACATGAATGTGTCATAACAATGTGGAATGATTGCATCATGTACTAGGTATCATGGCTGGGCAAAATAAAGGAATAAATCAAATCCTAGTTTGAAAAGTCAACGCCAATTTGAAAAGTCAAACGACAGTTTTGCTTGGTGGAAGGAGAGTAGGAAACCTACTTGGGGAGGAGTTCCTCTCTCTCCACCCGCCGGCCAAGGAGGCCGACTTGGGGGAGGACTCTCCTCCCCTGGCCGGCGCCCTCCCACCTATAAAAGAAGGGGTAGGGGTGCCCCCTCTAGCCTACACCTCTCTCCACCAAAACCCTAACCCTAGCCGCCGGCCTGCTGCTACCGCTGCCGCCCTAGGGTTTGCCCTAGCCGCCGACTTGGGGCTCTCCCCAAGCCCTAGCAGCCGGCCTAGCCTTCTCTCCTTGGTGCCTCTAAACCCTAGATCGCCAAGGCTCTCTCATAGTCCACCATACTCGCTCCGGCTTAAGGCGAAGCCCTGCGAGATCTCCCCTCTACTTTCGGTACCACGCCGTCGTGCTGCCGGAATCGCGAGGAGAGTGCTACAACCTCCGCTGCCTACTGGAACAAGGGAGAGGAAGGTCTTCATCGAGTACCAAACGTGTGACCGACTGCGGAAGCGCTGCCGGAATGCAGCGCCGGAAGGATCATCTACACGATCTTGAGATCGGTAAGAGTACGACTACATCACCCACGAGAATCCGCTCTCGTTAACCGCTTTGGAATCTTCGAGGGTGAGTTCCTCTATCGACTCGTTGCTACAATCTAGTAGATATATCTTGGCTTGTTTGTTTGTTTGCATGCGGTAGAATTTTTTTGTTTTCCATGCTACGAACCCCTACAGTGGTATCAGAGCCGTGTCTATATGTAGATCTGTTGCACGAGTAGAACACAATGGTCATTATGGGCGGTGGTGCTTTTATTATCAATTGCTTATTGTGTACTTTGCATCTTGAGGTATGATGGGATGAAGCGGCCCGGGCTAACCTTACATGACATCGTTCATGAGACTTGCTCCACGCTGAACATGCAACTTGTATTGCATAAGTGGCTTTGCGGGTGTCTGTCTCTCCCATTATAGTATAGATCCAATTTACAACGGGCACTTGATAGTTCAAGCATCAACGTTGTGGTTCTTGTTCGTAAGTTAGAGCGACACTTATTGAAAGCCCCAAACCACGTAAAATATGCAAAGAAAATTAGAGACGTCTAACTTTGTTTTGCAGGGGTGTGCTGTGATGTGATATGGCCATGATTGTGATTATATTTGATGTATGCAATGTTTCTTATTGTAAGTTGACAACCGGTAGGAGCCATATGGTTGTTTTTAAATTCTGTTAAGACCCGCGTGTCTATTCAAAGTAGTTGTAATAGTTGAAGCTGGTGGACGACAACCATGGAACGACGTCATTGACCTTGATGCAATGCCGGTGATGATGGAGATCATGTTCGTGCTTGAAGATGGAGATCGGAAGCACAAAGAAGATAGGCCATATCATATTACATATTATAAATTGCATGTGATATTAATCCTTTATGCATCTTGTATTGCTTAGTTAACGACGGTAGCATTATAAGATGATCCCTCAAGCACACAAATTTCAAGTTTTAAAGTGTTCATCCTTAGTTAGCACCGTTGCTAAAGCTTGTTGTTTCGAAGCACCACGTGATGACCGGGTGTGTTAGATTTTGCAAGTGTAAACGACGTGAGCAAGCCAGATTTGCTCATGCAGAAACTAAGGTTTGATCTTGACGAGCCTAGCATGTACAGACATGGTCTCGGAACACAGATCACCGAAAGGTAAAGCATGAGTCATATAGTAGATATGATGAACATGTTGATTGTTCGCCATTGAAGCTACATCAACTCTCGTGATGATCGGTTTTGATGTGGTGGATTTGGTTCGTGTGATCACTAAAACAATGTGAGGGATATTGTTTTGAGTGGGAGTTCACCTAGATTAATTTAACTATTAATTAGAACTCAATTTGTCATAAACTTAGTCTAAACTATTGCAAATATGTTGTAGATCAATGGCGGCCCCTACCATCAATTTTAATGCGTTCCTAGAGAAAGAAAAGTTGAAAAACAATGGAAGCAACTTCGCGGATTGGTTCCGCAATTTGAGGATTATCCTCAATGCTGGTAATTTGACCTATGTCTTTGGATGCACATTTGGGTGACCCGCTGCGGTGATGCTACCGATGAGGTAAAGAATGTTTTCCTTGCTCGGAAGAATCGACTCCACGATTCGGTGTGCTATCTTGTATGGTTTGGAATCGAGCTTGTAAAAGGTTTGAGAACCATGACCCACATGATATTGTCCGTGAACTCAAAATGATATTTGAGGCTCACGCGGCAGTTGAGAGTTATGAGGCTTCTGAAAAATTCTTTAACTGCAAGATGGAAGAGGGCAGCTCCGTTAGTGAGCATGTGCTTAAGATGTTTGGGCACGCAAACAAACTTCAAAGTTTGGGTATAGTGATTCCTAATTCTTTGGGGATACACCGTGTCCTCCAATCACTACCACCAAGTTACAAGAACTTTGTGATGAACTACAATATGCAAAACATGGACAAGACATTGCCAGAACTCTTCTCCATGTTGAAATCTGCAGAAGTGGAGATCAAGAAAGAGCACCAAGTGTTGTTGGTTAATAAGACCACCAAATTCAAGAAAGGCAAGTCTAAGCAAAAGGGAAACTTCAAGAAGGGCGGTAAGAAAGTTGCTGCACCGGCGAAGAAGACCAGGGCTGGACCTAAGCCTGATACTGAGTGCTTTTACTGCAAGCAAGAGGGTCACTGGAAGCGGAGTTGCCCAAAGTACTTGGCGGATTTTAAGAACGGCAACATCAAGAAGAAAGGTATATCCGATATACATGTTATTGATGTGTATCTCACTAGTACTCATAGTAGTGCCTGGGTATTTGATACTGGTTTGGTTGCTCATATTTGTAACTCGAAACAGGTGCTGCAGAATAAATGGAAGCTAGTGAAGAACGAGGTGACGATGCGCGTTGGAAATGGATCAAAGGTTGATGTAATCGCGGTCGGCACGTACCTCTTCATTACCATCGGGATTAGTTTTATACTTAAATAATTGTTATTTGGTGCCTGCGTTGAGCATGAACATTATATCGGGATCTTGTTTATTGCAAGACGGTTACTTGTTTAAGTCCGAGAATAATGGTTGTTCGATTTATATGAGTAATATGTTTTATGCACATGCACCTTGGATAGATGGTCTATTCTTATTGAATCTCGATTGTAGTAATACACACATAAATAACATTGAGGCTAAACGTTTGAAATTAAGCGATAACTCGACCTATATGTGGCACTGTCGTCTTGGTCATATCGGAGTGAAGCGTATGAAGAAACTCCATTCCGATGGACTTCTTGAATCACTTGATTTCGAATCACTTGAAAGATGTGAAGCATGTCTGATGGGTAAAATGACTAAGACTCCATTTTCTGGTATGATGGAGCGAGCTACAGACTTATTGGAAATCATACATACCGATGTGTGTGGACCAATGAGTGTAGCATCACGCGGTGGTTATCGTTATGTTCTTACCTTCACGGATGACTTGAGTAGATATGGGTATATCTATTTCATGAAACATAAATCCGAAACTTTCGAGAAGTTTAAGGATTTTCAAAGTGAGGTAGAGAATCAACGTAACAAGAAGATTAAATTTCTACGTTCTGATCGTGGAGGTGAATATCTAAGTTACGAGTTTGGCGAGCATTTGAAGAAATGCGGAATACTTTCACAATTGACACCGCCGGGAACACCACATCGTAATGGTGTGTCCGAACATCGTAATCGAACTCTCTTAGATATGGTTCGTTCTATGATGTCACTTACAGATTTACCGCTATCGTTTTGGGGTTATGCATTAGAAACAGCCGCATTCACTTTAAATAGGGCACCATCTAAATCCGTTGAAACGACACCATATGAACTATGGTTTGGGAAGAAACCTAAATTGTCGTTCCTTAAAGTTTGGGGTTGCGAAGCCTATGTAAAGAAGTTATAGCCGGACAAGCTTGAACCCAAAGCGGAAAAATGTGTCTTCATAGGATACCCGAAGGAAACTATCCGGTATACCTTCTATCATAGATCCGAGGGCAAAATCTTCGTTGCCAAGAATGGATCCTTTCTAGAGAAAGAATTTCTCTCGAAAGAAGTGACTGGAAGGAAAGTAGAACTCGACGAGGTTGTTGAACCTTCTCTCGAACTTGCGAGTAGCGTAGCACCGGAAGTAGTTCCTGTGGCGCCTACACCAATAAGAGAGGAAGCTAACGATGATGATCATGAAACTTCGGTTGAAGTTACTACAGAGCCTCGCAGGTCAACGAGAAATCGTACCACTCCTGATTGGTATGATCCCGTTATGAGTGGCATGTTGGTGGACAACACCGATGACCCTGAGACATATGAGGAAGCAATGATGAGCCCAGATTCCAATAAATGGCAAGAAGCCATGAAATCCGAGATTGGATCCATGTACGAAAACCAAGTATGGACTTTGGTGGACTTACCGGATGGCCGAAAGTCATCGCCGAGAACAAATGGATTTTCAAGAAGAAAACATATCTTGATGGTAATGTTATGTCTATAAAGCTCGACTTGTCGCAAAGGGTTTCGACAAATTCAAGGAGTTGACTACGATTAGACTTTATCACCAGAGCGAAGCTAAAATACGTTCAGGAGGATTATGTTAGCAATCGCTGCATATTATGATTATGAAATATGGCAGATGGATGTCAAAACAGCGTTCCTCAATGGAGACATTGATGAAGAGTTGTATATGATGCAACCCAAAGGTTTTGTCGATCCTAAGATGCTAACAAGGTATGCAAACTTCAACGGTCCATATATGGATTGAAGCAAGCATCCTGAAGTTGGAATCAATGTTTTGATAAGGTAATCAAAAGCTTTGGTTTTATACAAACTTATGGAGAAGCTTGTATTTACAAGAAAGTGAGTGGGAGCTCTGTAGCATTCTTAATACTATATGTAGATGACATATTGTTGATTGGGAATGATGTGGACCTTCTTAATAGTGTCAAGGAATATTTGAATAATAGTTTTTCAATGAAAGATCTTAGCAAAGCAGCTTACATATTAGGCATAAAGATTTATAGAGATAGATCGAGACGTCTAATATCATTGTCACAAAGTACATATTTGGACAAAGTTCTAAAGAGGTTTGGAATGGAAGATAGCAAGAAAGGGTTCTTGCCCATGTTGCCCAATACGACCTTGAGTAAAACTCAAAGTGCAGCAACGGCAGAAGATAGAGAAAGGATGAGTAAGACTCCCTATGCCTCAGCCATAGGATCTCTAATGTATGCCATGATATGTACTAGACCCGACATTGCATATGCTGTTAGTTTAACTAGCAGATATCAAAGTGATCTAGGAGTGGATCATTGGACAGCGGTCAAAAACATCCTTAAGTACTTGAGAAGAACTAAGGATATGGTTCTTTCTTATGGAGGTGATGAACAGCTCATTGTTAATGGTTACACCGATGCTAGTTGGAACACCAATCCAGACGATTCTAAATCTCAATCTGGATACGTATTTATTTTGAATGGTGCAGCAGTTAGCTGGAGGAGTGCAAAGCAAAGCGTTGTGGCGAGATCTTCAACTGAATCGGAATACATAGCTGCTTCGGAGGCTTCACAAGAAGCGAAATGGATGAAGGAGTTCATTAAAGAGCTCGGTGTGGTTCCAAGTGCGCTGGACCCAATGTCTATCTACTATGGTAACATGGGCGCCATAGCCAATGCGCAAGAACCAAGGTCACACAAGAAGCTGAAGCACATCAAGCTACGTTTTCACGCTATTCGAGAACATGTCCAAGATGGTGACATAAAAATTTGCAAAGTACACACAGATCTGAATGTGGCGGATCCGTTGACTAAACCTCTCCCGAGGGCAAAACATGACCAACACCAAACTGCCATGGGTGTTCGGTATATTACCATGTAATCTAGATTAGTTGACTCTAGTGCAAGTGGGAGACTGTTGGAGATATGCCCTAGAGGCAATAATAAATGTAGTTATTATTATATCTTTGTGTTTATGATTAATGTTTGCATTCATGCTATAACAGTATTAACCAGGAAACATTAATACTTGTGTCATTTGTAAACTAAATTAGAGTCCCTAGTAAAGCCTCTTCATAATAACTAGCTTGTTGGTTAATAGATGATTTTGGTTTCCCTATCATGAACATTGAGATGTTATTAACAACAAGATCATATCATTAGGAGAATGGTATGATGGACATACTCCTATAGATAAGCGTAGCATAAAGATCAAGTCATTTTAATAGTTTAATTGCTATATGCTTTCTGATACATAGTAACCTAATTCCTTCGACCATGAGATCATGCTTATCACCATCACCGGAAGGATGCTTTGATGACATCAAACACCACACCGTAACTGGGTGGCTATAAAGGTGGCATTGAGTGTTCGGAAAGTATGGGTTGAGACACATGAATCAAGAGTGGGATTTGTCCATCCATATGATGGATAGATAAACTTTGGTCCCTCTCGGTGGAATGTCATCCAATTAGCTTGTAAGCATGTGACTGGCTCACAATGGATCACATATCACGAGAACGAGAAAAGAGTACTTATCGGTAACGAGGTTGAACTAGGTATGCAGAGATACCGACGATCAAAACCTCAGATAAGTAAACTATCATGAGACAAAGGGAAATTGGTATCGTATGTAAGTGGTTCATTCGATCGCAAAGTAATCGTAGAAATATGTGGGAGCCATATGAATTTCCAGATTCCTCTATTGGTTATTGTTCGGAGAAGTGTCTCGATCATGTCCGCATAATTCACGAACCGTAGGGAGACACACTTAAGGATTCGATGTTGTTTGAGTAGTTATGAAATGATGAGTAAGAGACCGAATGTTGTTCGGAGTCTCGGATGGGATCCGGGATATCATGAGGAGATCCGGAATGGTCCGGGGAATAAGATTCATATAAGGAAAGTCCTGTTTCGGAGTTGGAGAATGATTCCGGTGTTTTCATCGGGAATGTTCTAGAAGGTCCCAAGGTCCCAAGACCGGAGGAAGGGTACATGAACATGTCATAACAATGTGTAATGATTGCATCATGTACTAGGTATCATGGCTGGGCAAAATAAAGGAATAAATCAAATCCTAGTTTGAAAAGTCAAACGCCAATTTGAAAAGTCAAACGACAGTTTTGCTTGGTGGAGGGAGAGTAGGAAACCTACTTGAGGAGGAGTTCCTCTTTCTCCACCCGCCGGCCAAGGAGGCCGACTTGGGGGAGGACTCTCCTCCCCTGGCCGGCGCCCTCCCACCTATAAAAGAAGGGGAAGGGGTGTCCCCTCTAGCCTACACCTCTCTCCACCAAAACCCTAACCCTAGCCGCCGGCCTCCTGCTGCCGCCGCCGCCCTAGGGTTTGCCCTAGCCGCCGACTTGGGGCTCTCCCCAAGCCCTATCCACCGGCCTAGACTTCTCTCCTTGGTACCTCTAAACCCTAGATCACCAAGGCCTCTCTCATAGTCCACCATACTTGCTCGCCATGGCTCATGAGATCTCCTCTACTTCGGTACCACGCCGTCGTCTTAGGAATCATGAGAGATTGCTACAACCTCTTGCCTGCTGGAACAAGGGAGAGGAAGGTCTTCATCGAGTACCGACGCAGTGACCGATCATGGAAGCGCCATTTAACGCTTGGAAGGATCGTCTACACGATCTTGAGATTGGCAAGAGTACGACTACATCACCCACGAGAATCCGCTCTCGTTAACCGCTTTGGAATCTTCGAGGGTGAGTTCCTCTATCAACTCATTGCTACAATCTAGTAGATAGATCTTGGCTTGTTTGTTTGCATGCGGTAGAAATTTTTTGTTTTCCATGCTACGAACCCCTATACAATCCCCATCCCGCTGTAACAATTGGGTTGAATCTTGCATAGTTCTTAGGGAAACTTTCCTGGTGTTGATTAATTTTGTAGTTGATGCTATTGAGTGGAACCATTGAATTATTGCTTATGTTCAGATTGATACTTATCATTATATCATCTCTGATCTTGATCCATATGATGTCTCGTGAGTAGTTTGTTTAGTTCTTGAGGACATGGGAGAAGTCATGTTGTTAGTAGTGGAATTGTGTTGAGAATTATTCAATGGTTTGATATTTAAGTTATGGTGTTATTCTTCTAGTTGTGGCATATGAACGTCGACTACATGATACTTCACCATTTATGGCCTAGGGGAATGCATTGTGTATTTGGATACTAATTTTTAGGTTGCCGGAGTGACAGAAACCTGAACCCCCGTTAGGAAACCTTTGCACAAGGGAGTGTAGGATCTCAGAGTTTAATGATGTGGTTAGATTTTATCTTAATTACTTTCTTGTAGTTGCGGATGCTTGCAAGGGTTTAATCACAAGTATGTATTAGTCCAAGTAAGGTCGGTACATTAGCATAGGTTCACCCACAAAACACTTGTTCAACCAAAGAAGATTAATCAACTATATGAAGCGAAAGCACTTACACTATTCACATGTGTCCTTGAGAATGTTTGGTCCTTAGAAGTAATAAAACCGGCTTGTCCTTTGCTGAAGAAAGGATTGGGCCACTTACTGCAATTATTATTATTATCTTTTATTGTCTTGCACTTTATTTATCTGCATTATCGAAAACCCCTAAAAATCCGTTTGCTAAGTATTTACAGAGAATTCTTGATCCAAACCACTAGTCAACACCTTTTGCTCCTCGTTGGGATCGACACTCCTATTTATCGAAAGTACTGCGATATACCCCCTATACTTGTGGGTCATCAAGACTATTTTATGGCACCGTTGCCGGGGAGTGAAGCGCTATTGAAGAATGGAACTGGTAAAGGAAATTTCTACTGTGAGTATTGCTTTTATTTCTATTTGCTACTTTGTTTCCAATATGGATAACTCACTTGGTTTCTTATTTGGGAAAGCTACTACCACTGCTAGGGTAGTAGATGATCCACCACCTGCTGAGATAGATCCTTTTAAGATACCTACAAAAATTGTTGATCGTGTTATGGATAACTACTATTTTGGAGATGGAACTGTCCATCCTGGTGATCACTTGCTTTTTATCCATGAATTATGCGGGTTGTTCAAGTGTGCAGGTATTACAACAGAACAAGTTAAGAAAAAGTTGCTCTCTATATCATTGAAAGGTAGAGCTGAAGAATGGTATAAGCGGCTGAAGAATGGGCAATCTATGGAATGAGAGGAAATAGTACCTCTCTTTTATTCTAAATTCTATCCTCCTAGTGAGATTCATAAAGACCAGAATCAAATATATAACTTTTGGCCTCGTGATGGATAGAGTACAGCCCAAGCTTGGGGGGGGGGGGGGGACTGAAGTTACTAATGCTTAAATGTCCTATTCATGAGCTCCCTAATAATATTATTATTAATAACTTTTATGCAAGGCTTTCTCTTCATGGTAAGGATTTATTAGATGCTTCTTGTGCTAGATCATTCACACGTATGAAAGAAGAAGCTAAGTGGGATCTTCTAGATCGTGTTTAATAAAATACTAAAGCATGGGAGAATGACAAAGGAAGAAAGTCAAGTATAAATTATGATTATGAATGCATTAAATCTTTTATGGGAACTGATGACTTTCATAATATTAGTACTCCTTATGGTCTTGATTCTCAAGTTCTTGCAAATTGTTTTAAGGCCTTTGCCTCTTATATTGAAATTCCCAAAAAGGAGTGGAATAAGTACCATGCACCTAAAGATATTGTTAATTGTGTTCCTGCTAGAAATACTGAAGTGTGTACTGTTGATCGCATTTTTCCTGAACCTTATTTTGAGAAAATATCTTTCCCTTCTAAGGTAAAGGAACATTCTATTATCGCTAATGTGGTTAACAAAAGTACAAAGAAAGCTGTAGAACCTGATGAACAAATAAATATTGAACCTGCAGTAGCAATTATGAAAGACCTTGTCACTAAAAATGTAGAAGATGGGCACATTATCTTTTGTGAAGATGCTTTTAATATTGTTTCACATCCTGGTAGAACTAGGAAAGCTAGTGTCCATGTGCTTTCTGTTAGAATTGGTAACCATTGCTATTATGGTTTATGTGATATTGGTGAAAGTTCAAGTGCTATTCCTGATGAACTTTACAAAGAAATTATGCATGAAATTGGTCCTTGTGAACTTGAAGACATTGATGTGGTTATTCACCTTGCTAATAGAGAGACCATCTATCCAATTGGTATTTTAAGAGATGTGGAAGTTCTTTGTGGTAAGACTAAATATCCTGCCGATTTTCTAGTATTTGGTAAGGAAGCTAGTAAAACTTGTCCTATCATTTTTGGTAGACCTTTCCTAAACACTTGTGAAGCTATTATAGATTGTATGAAGGAGAAAATTTTAATTAAATTTGATGGACAATCTTATGAGTGTAATTTTTCCAAATTTTCTATAACTCCTTATGGAAATGAATTGCTTAATGAGGATTTCAGAGTTGAACAACTTTCTTCTATTTCTCTTGCTCCTAACAATGCTTTGCAGCAATATATGGAAGATCATGAAAGTGAGGTCTTCATGGAAGAAAGGAATGAGATTGATGAGATTTTTCTTCGTCAACCTGAGATGCTTAAGCATAACCTACATGTGAAAGATTTGGGGACCACACTACCACCTAAAGAGGACCCCGTCTTTGATCTAAAACCTCTACCCGATGATCTTAAATATGCTTATCTAGATGATAAGAAAATATATCCTGTTATTATTAGCTCTAAACTTTCAGGAAACGAAGAGGAAAGATTATTAGAAGTATTGAAGAAACACCAAGGAGCTATGTCTTATACTCTTGATGATTTAAAAGGGATTTCTCGTACTATATGTCAGCATGCTATTAATATAGAACCGGATGCAAAGCCAGTTGTTGAACATCAACGACGTTTAAATCCTAAGATGAAGAAAGTGGTAAGAAATGAGGTTTTAAAACTTCTTGATGCTGGTATTATTTTTCCTATTGCTGATAGTAATTGGGTTAGTCCTGTTCATTGTGTCCCTAAAAAAGGAGGAATTACAATTGTGCCAAATGAAAATAATGAGCTTATACCTCAAAGATTAGTAGTTGGTTATAGGATGTGCATTGATTTTAGAAAAGTGAACAAAGTTACTAAGAAAGATCATTATCCTCTACCTTTTATTGACCAAATGCTAGAAAGATTGTCTAAAAGACTCATTTTTTTCTTGATGGTTATTCTGGGTTTTCTCAAATTGATGTTAAAGCGCAAGACCAAGAGAAAACAACTTTTACGTGTTCTTATGGAACCTATGCATATAGGCGTATGCCTTTTGGTTTATGCAATGCTCCAGCTACTTTTCAGAGATGTATGTCTGCTATCTTTCATGGTTTTTGTGAAGAAATTGTGGAAGTGTTCATGGATGATTTCTCCATCTATGGAACTTCTTTCGATAATTGTTTGCACAATCTGAAGGTAATATGCCGGAGAGGCAATAATAAATTGGTTATTATCTTATTCCTTGTTTATGATAAATGTTTATTTTGCATGCTATAATTGTATTAATACAGAAATGTTAATACATGTGTGTTTAATAAAAAAAGAAAGTTCCTAGTTATGCCTCTCTTATAAACTAGCTCGTTGATTAACAATATGATCAAAGGTTTCCTGATCATGGACATTGTATGTTGTTAATAACAAGGTCACAACATTGTTGGAATAATGTGATGAACATTCCTGCGAAGTATAGCATTATGATCAAGTTCATTGTGTTTATATTGCTATAACATCATACGAAGTAATCTTAGTCCTTAGACCATGAGATCGTGCCAATCACTAACACCAGAAGAGTATCTTGATAACATAAAACGTCACACCGTAACAGGGTGACTATAAAGATGGGTTCAGTGCTACGAAGGTGTTATGTTGAGGCTCATGGATCAAGAGTGGAATTTGTCCATCCCGATGACGGAGAGATATACTCTGGGTCCTCTCGGTGATATCACATTAGTTAGCTTGCAAGCAAGTGATTTGATCACTAGAATGTTATATCACGGGAATGAGAAAAGAGTACATGTCAGTAACGAGATAAACTGGGTATGGAGATACCGATGATCAAATCTCGGACATGTAATATATCATGAGGCAAATGGATTGATTTACATGCATATAAGGTTCACACGATCACAGAAGTCATCGTTGACGTGTGGGAGTCAGTACGGATCTCCAGGTCCTGCTGCTGATTATTGATCAGAGAGGGGTCTCGATCATGTCTACATTATTAATGAACCATAGGGTGACACACTTAAGGGATACCGACACCATTTGGAGCAAATAAGATGGCAGAGAAAGAAAAAGAAAGCACGAGAATTTATTTCACTAGACACAGGAATTGTTTCAGTTGAAATTGCTGAAACTGGTTCTTCGAGGGTATGTATTCTATGGATGCATATCCATCCGTTGTTTGTATCTAGTAGGTAGATCTTGGTACTTAGTTGTTCCCATCATAGGAAATCTTTTGTTTTCTATGCTGCGAACCCTACAGTGGTATCAGAGCCGGATCTATGCGTAGATGCTTTGCACGGGTAGTACACATATGAGTATGTGGGTGCTGATGGTCATGTTATCGCTTCTTCCTTGTACTTTGGATATTGGTGGCATAGTGAGATGAAGCGGCCCGGACAAACTTTACATTTCCTCGCACATGAGACCTGTTCCATGCTTGACATGCAACTAGTTTTGCATAAGTGTCTTGCGGGTGTCTGTCTCTCCTACTATAGTCAATATCTGATTTACAACGAGTTGTCAATAATTTTATTATCATCATTGTGGTTCCATGTGAAAGAACATGTGGGCCCCCATGTGTGGTTTTGGTAATTAATGACAATCTTCATGGACTAATGTGTGTATTAAGTTGTACTTGTAGGAATTGTCCATTGGCATCACTTTAAGCATGTGTTGGCTTCAAGGTCGATGAAATGCGAAGAAGATATGTTATGCAAGCTCCAAATGTGCCATCTATAGAAGATCTCATGTTTGATGCTTGCCATCCTCGGGATCATGGATTGATGATGAGGAATCAAGAAAGGCGTTCCATCTTGAGAAGGTCAAGTTCGTCTACATCGAGCTCAAGTGGAATGCTCAAGGAAAAGGTATAATCTTGATAGGTTTTCCCTTTTGCCGGTCTCACGTTGTTAGTGGGAGACCGGGTTTAGGATAGATAGCTGTACTATCAAGAGGGGCTCTCTAATGAGTAACTCGATCATATCGTTTAGAGAGACCTCAAACCTTTGCATACTTGCATCACCATATTTGGTTGTTATTTGGTATTATCCATGTGAGGATTTAGAGCTTGTGGTAATCTTCATAAAAAGCTCTCTTTCATCAAAATTGGATCTTCCGTTTGTATCTTGTTGCGATGTTGATCTTGGCGGATTTCCGGTTTCTCACCAAGTGAGGTATCTCATATTATTATACTTGATACTTTCTTACTTGGTGATAACCAATATTTTCGTCCTCTTTCCAACGCAATTGGAATCGAGTCAAATGGAGCTACCAATCAAAACTTATTGTCGTCTGAATATTTGCTTTTATTCGGTTTGAAAAAAAAGGAAAAGATGTTTTCTAGGCCGTCCGGTACTACCAAGCCCAGTACCGGACGCGCCTAGTGCGCACAACCCATCTTCTGTTTTCCCCGGTAGCCCTGGCCGGTAGTACGGCCCAGGCGGGCCGGTACTACCGGTTAGCCCAACCCAGCTTGCTCCCGATCTGCTAGCCCACTCCCACTCACGCGCCTGCCCGCCTCGCTAGCTCTCACATCGCGCGCCGCTGCGCATCGCGCAAGAACGTGCCCCGTCCGATGCCGTGTGAACATATCGTGTTGGCTTGCTCGCTCTACCGCTGCCGTTTGCTTGCTGGGCTGCAACCGCCGCTCGTGTGCTGGTCCGGCCCAGCCGCCCCGTTCGCCAGATCGCCTCGCTGCTCCCGCGCGCTGCACCGCTGGATCCCGCGCGCGTTGACTCGAGGCTCGAGTGGGTGCATCACTCTCCCTCTAGCCCCACTCCGTGCGCGTGGGTCGCCCGCCTTGCTCAGCTGCACTCGCCTCATGCGCGCGCAGGTTCGCGCTGGCGCCGCTGCCGCGTTGACCGCTTGCTGGCTACTGATGTGTTATTTTCGCTAGTTGGGTCCGGTAGTACCGGACCAATCCTGTACTATCGGTATGTTAAGTTAAATCGCCCCAACGGGCAGAATTTGCCCTTCCCTTTAAATAGCTTTACCCCTTTAGCGTTTTGGACCACTTCTTCTTCCTCTATTTTGTCCAAGCTTTGCCCCATTGTTCTTATTCTTTCTAGCTTGATTCAAGTCTTCCCCTCCGATGATTCTTGCCTATATTTGAGTGGAAGATAGAGCAGATCTAGATCTATGTTTTGACCAAACCAAAACATCTCTTTGTGAGTGTATCCTTGGGATCTAGATCTTGGGGGATTTTGTGTCCCTCTTTGGGTTCTTCCTCTCTTGTTCCACCAATAGCTTTAGTAGCTTTGTTGGAACTTCAGAGTGAGGGATTGGAGCATCTTTGTGGTGTTCTTGCCTCTTGCATTTGGTGCATCAGTTTGAGTTATCCTCGGAGGGGATTTGGTGAGTGAAAGTTGAGAAGCTTTTTACTCTTGGGTTCTTGGAACCCTAGACGGTTTGTTGTGTTGCAGGTGTGTGTATTACTTGGGGCCTCCAATTAAGTTGTGGAGCTTCCCCAAGCTTGTTCGTTGGCAGCCTCCAATTAAGTTGTGGAGAAGTGCCCCAACCTTGTGAGAGGTTCTGGATTGCCACCGACATGTGCACCGATAGTGGATGGGTGGATCGATCTCGTTGGGGTGAGATTCACAGGAGAATAAGGGAGGCCTTTTGTGGCGTAGGTGGTTTGATACCACCCCCTCTCCAAACTAGACGTACTCCATGTTGGGAGGAACTCGGTAAAATATTGTCGTCCCCGCGTACCTCGGTTATTTCTATACCCGAGCTCTTACTTATGCACCTTACTTTGTAATAGCCTTCGCGCTTGAAGTATATATCTTGCTATCATATAGTTGTTTGTCTTGCTTAGCATAAGTTGTTGGTGCACATAGGTGAACCCAAGTTGTTCTAGGTTTTGTGCTTAACAAAGTAAACGTTAGTTTTATTCCGCCTTTGTTGAGCCACTCTCGGAAAAGTTTTAATCGCCTATTCACCTCCTCTAGGCGACATCTGTATCCTTTCACCATGTTCGTAGGTAAGAATGGTTCTATCTCTGAAAGCCCTCAGCCATGTAAAACATGCAAAAGATAAATTAGAGGCGTCTAGTTTTTGGTTTTGCCGAGCAAGTACTATGATATGGTAGTGTTATAATTTGTAGTATGGATTGATACTATTGAAAATTATAATATGACAAAGTGTAAGTTCCATAGACCTTGTCCTTACACATATAGGAATGATAAAGATCATTCCACGATGCACAAGATAGAGATCAAGTGCAAAAAACATATCATATCACTATAGCATATGATGTTTGTTTGCATCTTATATTGCTTGTTTGGTGTTTTTTTAGAATTATAAGATGATCCCTCATTTAGATATCAAGATAAAAATGTATTATTCCTTAAGTATGCACCGACTATGTTTCGTCGCTTCAATACATCACGTGATGATCGGGTGTACTTGAATCCACAAGCATATCTGTAGAGGTCCCAACCTTCAATAAGGTAGAGATCCCTGTGTTTACAATGCTAGTCCCTGGATCAATAGCTAGCATCCACAGTTAAGATGTAATATCAAGAAACAAAGGTCATATTACAACTTTATAACCAAGAATAAAATAATTCATTACATCTTACATAGCTCATTTGGCTATCTCATTACAATGCAGCAGAAATAATTATAGCATGGGGTCCTTCATCTTCTAAGTTCCACAGGCAGTCATGTTGGTTGTAGACTTGTAATCCTTCATCTTAGAAAAATAGGAGTTGTATTCTGCAGAGGTCCCAACCTTCAATAAGGTAGAGATCCCTGTGTTTACAATGCTAGTCCCTAGATCAATAGCTAGCATCCACAATTAAGATGTAATATCAAGAAACAAAGGTCACATTACAACTTTATAACCAAGAATAAAATAATTCATTACATCTTACATAGCTCATTTGGCTATCTCATTACAATGCAGCAGAAATAATTATAGCATGGGGTCCTTCATCTTCAAAGTGCCACAGGCAGTCATGTTGGATGTAGACTTGTAATCCTATTCAATAAACTTCACTAACATCAAACAAACCTGCAACATAATAAGTTACATCCACAAGGGTCAATACATTTGAATTGTATTGGCAAGTGATACTATGGTAGTATAGTGGAGTCTATCATCTATATGCATTTGGCTAAGTGGAGCTTAGGCTTGCATTGCTCAAAATAGATTTTCCTTATCATTTTGAAAACACTAAGTTTTTGTTTGTCAAAAATCACCCGAGGCATCTCCCAATAGAAATTGGTGATCCTTCAACCCTTGTTCAACCACAAGTTTTTAACTTAGAAATTTGGATGAGGAGATTCTTGATAGCTTCCATGTCTTGATGCTCAAATTGTCCTTTACCAGGGACATGGCTAAGTACTTAGATTTTACACTCTGCAGAGGTGGTGCACTTTCCCCACAAGACTTGGTTTCACCAAGACAAGATCTTTCAGAAGCCTTCCCTTAGACCAGAATGGACGTGTTCCAACCTATCAAACCCCTACCACCAACTGTCCATTTGGCTAAGTTATTGCAACCTATATGATCCAGGCAGAGCCCATAATGCCAAGTGGCTGCACTTGAAGCTTCTCAACATTTGACATCTCAAATCTCTTTGTTCCTTGGTGGCCATCCACAAGTGAGATACCAAGTTTTCCCTAGTATACTGGACTTGGTGATGCCCAAGTTTTCCCTAGCATACTGGACTTGCATAACCACTCAACACAAACCATTCTTTCCATTCCACCCAGGCGATTCATTCACTTAGTTGTTTTATTAAACAAAACACAAGTCCTTGACTTAGTAATATTCCATAGCATAAAATATAATCCACCCTTGTTTTCTACTAGCTAAGCTAAGCATGATAGTAGTAGGAATCTTAACTTAGGAATTTCTACTAAGGTTTCATCTACTAGGATTTCCCATGGCATAGTTTATACTTAGCAAAAATTCCATGCAAGTCCTACTTAGAAATATCACTAATGCATAGTGAAAATAATGGGACAAAAGTATGAAGCATCACTTGCCTTTTTGGTAGAGAATATAAGTTCACTCCTTGATCTTGCAATACTCACACTCTTAAAATCACTACAATTCAATCAAGCAAGGTACAATTTCAATCTACCATTCAAGCAAACATCACATAAAATAATGGAAACAAAACAATGCATGCAAGCATCCTAAAGGTTGTTTTATTTGGAAAAGTGGTTTCTAATAGGTTATAGACATTCTAAAACACCTATTGGTCACTTTATAAAAGTGGCAAAACCATTTGCAAAAATATTTTACTTACAAACCATTTTTAAACCAAATCATTATTTTATGTGGTTGAAAATGCCTTTATCAAAGTAAAAATCTTTATAGGGTTCACCAAATACATTTTTAAATCACAAAACTTGGTGTTTGGGGTCAGAGAGTTTAAATCAAAACATTTCCCAAAGGTTTTCCTGCAAAATCATTTTTAAACCATAATCAACATTTTTATTTGGCTAGAAATGCTTTTATTCAAAGATTTATTCTTTTGCTTCACCAAATATATTTTTGAAACCACAAATTGATTTCTATGATCAGTAGGTTCAAAACAAACCATTTTCCAAAGATTTTATCCCCAAAATAATTTTAGAAAGAATTTTATACTCAAAATATGCTTACACAAGTTTCTGCAAAAACAATCATTTTACCTGAAGCAATTTACTAAACAAAGTACATGGTAGTAAAGTACTTGTCTTGCTGATTCCATTGATATAAAATTTGCAAAATTTGGACGTGTGGTTTGAAAGTTATGAATTTTACAAATTGGAACATCTAATAGATCATTTCTGGTTTTTAAAACAGAAGCTGGGCCACGTGGCTGCTTGCTACTAGCTGATACCGGTTCGGTTGGATCGACCTATCTGGTGCGTTGGATCTAAGTGTAATCGCGCGGCTCAGGTTCAACCATACCCTTTCGAGTTAAAACTAATCATACGCTTCTGATCCAGATCCAACGATTGCTACGCGTTTCACCTAAAGCGAGCGGCGCTGGCGGCGGCATGGCGGCTAAGTGGCTGCAAGCTTGCCGGAGAAATAGGTCACGCGGGGAGGTGTTAGGATGCTCACTAGAATCGCCTTGATGCACTGATTCTCGTCGTTGCCTTGGTTGGCCAAGGGGAGGACGGAGTCATTGACGATTGCTCGCCGGAGTTCGTGGAACCGTCGGGTGTGCTCAGACGATGTTGAATACGAGGCTTCAGAGCATGCCAGAGAAAAAGGAAAGCATGGTTAGATGCACGGGAGAGTGGCGAGTGCACGTGTGTGAAGGAGGAGAAGAGGGGCGGTCAGAATATTATCAGGGGAGTCGCCGGAGAAGAGGCAGACGGTGGCGGAGTTCGATCGAGGTGGTTGCCAACGTTCTGGGTCAAGCGCGGGCAAGCCGAGGGTGCAGAGAGAAGCGCCTGGGGATGGGGAGTATGCTCGTGTGGTCGAGTAGGCGAGGGGCGACGGGGTTTGGCCAGAATCGCTCGGAGAGCTCGTCGGAGGCTGCGGCCGTGCAAACTAAAATGACGACGGCCTGGGGGCGCTCTTGCAGTGGTTTCTGAGGGGAAAGGGGGAAAAGAGGGAGGTGTTTATGGGTGCATGATTACTGGCGAGAATTGATCACTCCATCAATCGAATTTAAGCCTCGAATCAAAGTGCAGAAACAGTCGCGAGGTGAGAGGTGAGGTCGTCGCAGTGAGGAAGATGCTGAGGTGGAGATGGGGTCCGCTTGTCGGCTAAAGAGAGAGGGGAAGGTGGGTCCAGCTAGTCATTGACTCTGCGGGTGGGAGTTCGAGTACGAAACGTTTTCCTGCGGGAGAGAGGACGTGGGCTAGACTGGGCTAGTTGGGTCTGGTCTGGTTGGGCTGGTTTTGTTTATATTTTTTTGTACAGATTATTTTTCCCTTTTCTATTTCTATTTATCTATTTTGATTTTGTTTAATCAATTCAAACATTCATTTGAATTCAAACTTCTCTCAAACTTTGAGTAGATTTTAATACTGATTAATAATACATCTGAAGTCATATTTAGAATAAATCTTTTATTCCTTTTAGGGTATAATAATTATTTAAAAATAGGCCCTTGTATTCATTCAAATAAGATATAATAATATTTTCAACCTCCATTTGAATTCTAAATCTTTCCAAATCTTTTCAGTAGGTTTTATTTATTTAATAGGGTGTCAAATAATTCACCTTGAATTATTTGGAATGTTTTTAATATGATTTATTAATCATTTTAATTTGGGTACTTGTCTTTATTCTAATGAAAATGAAAATGGTTTATGTCACATCCCAAAATTTTCCAAATTTTGAAATGTGAAAAATAAATAAACAAAATAAAACTTTGTGGAAATTTAGGGTGAGAAGAAACTTTTTTGATTCCAATTGGAAATGTCAAAACCTATTTTGAGAAAATGAAATCCTAAAGGGATTTAAAAAGATAAACAAATATTAAAGAAAGATTTAATAATTGGAATCACTAGTTTTAGATCTTATAATAAAAGGATTTGATTTTCAAAAGCAAAGGTAGAATTATAAATAAAGATTATTTTATAGAGCCAAATTAAATCTTGACCAAGCTTTTGAAATAAAATATTTCTATTTGATAAAAAGAGTAAAACTCTATTTAATTAAAACAATGAGGATTTATTAATATCCAATTTTATTAGAGTAAAGGCTTTGCCATTTTAGTTAAACATTAAAACTTGTTAAGTTATTTTAAACAAGTTTTCCAAGTGTTTTACTTTTTCAAATAAAACCTACTGAATTGATTTTGGTACTATTTTAGATTTCAATTAGAATTTTAAAATAAATCAAGTCCTATTTGAATTAATAACTAAAGGACTATTTATTTAATTATTAAATGGATCCTAAAAAGATAAAAATTATTTTGTTTTGGACTTTGATTTGTGATGTTAAACAGAATTAAAATAAACACAAAGTTTGGCAAAGGTTTGAATCCATTTGAGTGTTTGAATTGTTTAAAATCAAAACAGAAAATCAAATAGAAAAAGAAAAAGCTTACAGATTAAAAAAAAGTGAAACAAAAGGACCCAACCCAGCAAGCCCAGCAAGGCCCGCTCGCAGCCCAACTATTCCCCCCAGCGAAACGTTTTCTTTCACTCTTTCTCGCACCCGCTGAGTCACAGACAGCAGGACCCCACTCCCTCCTTCCCCACCTCACTGACGAGCGGACCCCACTGCCCCATCACCATCGTCTCCACCGCGCCGGCCGTTTCCCCTTTCTCAATGGCGTTCTGCCACGAATGAATTCGTGTAATTACGTGTTATTGCCGAAGTTATTCCCTGTAGTGATCACGCCCCCTTAAGCGCCCCTCTCCCCTCTATCTTTCCCCCCAAACACCGCCTCCTCTCTGCCACTAGGCTGCCGGAATTTTGAGCTCGAGCTTCTCTGCTCCGGCGACCTTCTCCAGCAAAATCCGGCGAACCACGGCCACCCCTCGCCTCCCTCTGCACGCTAGCACATTCCCCATCGCCAGGCGCGCCTGCCCATAGCACCAGCTAGCTCCCACGCACTCTGGAAGCTCGGCTTCGTCGACCACAACTCGCCGCCGCGTCTGTCCCTTCTCCGGCGACCTCCCCTTGGTAAGCTCAGACGGCCCCAGCACCTCCCAGTGATGCTCCCTTACTCGCGACCCTCGTGCGCACCTAACCGTGCCTCTCCTTTGCCTTAGCGCGGTCCTAAACGACGCCAGCGACGACAACCCGAGAGCACCGCCGCCCGTAGCAACTCCGACGAGCGATTACTCCCGCCCCCGTGCGCCCCTTGCCTCCTCGCGACCACGTTGAGCATCGCCACGATTCCCTGAGCATGGTGAGACCCTCCTTTGTCTTTCTTGCTTCCTCGCCGGTTCGACCGTCAAGCACGCTTGCCGCCGCCAAGGCCGAGTTAGGTCAACTCTTTTACACCGTTAGATGTTAATCCAGTGGATGAGATTAGAACTAGACGAAGGGGTACGCGCCCATCTGATCCATTTGTTTTAATTCAGATCCAACGATCCGCAGAGGCCGATCCACCCGAAGCGGTACCAGCCAATTAGGTTGAGCCACGTGTACAGAGTTTTGATTTAAAACAGAATTCTAAATCTGATTTGTATGCAAACTAGTAAAATTCATAACTTCAAATCTACACGTCCAAATTTTGCAAATTTTATATCAATGGAATCAGCAGAACATGTAATTTGCAACCATGCAATTTGCTTAAGGTTTTGCATCCGGAAAATTGGTTGAAATTGCAGAAACATGTGTAGGATTATTTTGAATATAAAAATTGTTCTAGATATAATTTTAATATGAAATCTTTGCAAAATGGTTTGTTGTGAACTTACTGACCCTAGGAACAAACCTATGGATTTAAATATGTATTTTGTGAAGTTAGGGAACAAATAATTGAATTAACTCATTTCTAGTCAAATAAAAATATTGATTTTGTTTTAGAAATGATTTTTAAGTAAAACCTTTGGGGAATGATTTGATTCAAACCTTCTGACCCTAGACACCAAGTTTTGAGAATTAAAATATATTTGGTGAACCCTTTAAATAATATTGCTTTGCTAAAAGCATTTTCAACCACATAAAATAATGAGTTGGTTTAAAAATGGTTTATAGATAAAACCTTTTGCAAATGGTTTTACCACTTTAATAAATGACCACTTTGAACCTTATAATGTTTAGAGCCTAGTAGAAACCACCTTTGAAAATAAAACTATCTTTTGCATGCTTGCATGCATGACCTTGTTTCTATTATTTTAGGTGTGATAAATTGTTTGAATATTGGGTGGAATGCTAGTTGAATTGTGTTTGCTTGATTGAATTGTAGTGGAACTAGAAGAGTGTGATATTTGCAAGATCAAGAAGTGAACCACCATTCTCTACTAAAAAGGCAAGTGACACTATCATCCAAGTCCTACTATTTTCATTACACCTAGTGGATTTTTGAAACATGCATGATAAGCTTTACTATATTTTATGCTATGCTAAATCCTAATAGGATACCCTTATATATTCCTTAGTGGAAACATTGTAGTTGTAGTATGCTTAGCCCAGCTATATATTTGGGATGGGATACATGTTATGATTATATGAAGAGTTGAAAAATACATATGTTTTATATAATAAAACAAGTACTCAATGAACCACCTGGGTGGACAAGGATACTCAAGTTTTGGACAAGGTGGCAACAAAAGGAACCATGTTTATATGGCAATCTCTTTTGTTGTGCACTAGAAGAAAACCACCCAGACACTTAGAGATTGAACATGTTTCTCGTACATTGGCTTCCGTGTACAGCCACATGCTAAATGGGCTCTGGCTTAGTCAACTACATAGTGGAAGACCCATGCATTGGCATCTTCAGGTTAACTAGAATGAGGGAACTTGAAACCCTACATTGGTGCCTGGTAGACAAGCTAGCATTGTGTATTGGGAGGACTTCTATGGAAAGACTTTGTCACATTCTCAATCTGCCAGTACTCCATCTTGGTGAGTACTTATCCAGCGGCCACTGGTGGCATCAAGATGAGATTGTGTCATGTGGGTAAAGTGTACAACTTCTGCAGAAGATCAAATTCTAAGTACTTAGCCGTGTCCCCGGTTATGGAAAATACTGAGCAACTAAGGCCTGAAGCTATGGAAGATCTCGATATTCCAATTTCTCAAAGTTAAAACTTGAGGGTGACAACAAGGGATTTTGAAGCACTTGGAGTTTTCCAAGAAGTTCAAAAGGATTTGACAAAGATCAAAAACTATTTTAAAAAGATAGGATAAAACTATATTGCTTTCTGCAAAAGAGCCTAAACCCTACTTAGCCAAATATGCATGTAATGATAGGATCCACTTATTTCTACATGGTAGTGAAGCTTGCCAATACAATTCAAATGTATTGACCCTTGTGGCTGTAACTTATTATGTTGCAGGTTTGTTTGATGTTAGTGAAGTGTGTTAAATAGGATTACAACTCTACAACCAACATGACTGCCTGTGGCACTTTGAATATGAAGGACTCCATGCTATATAGATATTCTACTGCATTGTAATGAGATAGCCAAATGAGCTATGTAAGATGTAATGAATTATTTTATTCCTGGTTATAAAGTTGTATTATGACCTTTGTTTCTTGATATTACATCTTAACTATGGATGCTAGCTATTGATCCAGGGACTAGCATTGTAAACACAGGGATCTCTACCTTATTAAAGGTCGGGAACCTTACAGATGGTATCAGAGCATTGTGTTGCCTGTAGGATTGTAACCCTAGGATTGGACAAAACCCCTTAGAAAAATAGGAGTTGTATTTGTTCCAAAACATAATTACAAACAATCTCGTAAACTCTTTCCTCAACCATTTTGGTTCTACATCTCTTCTATTTCAAACTTGATGGACAAAGCCTACCCCATGGCCAAAGACTTCACCATGTGCAAAGGACTTCATCAACTCTAATGACTTCAACATCTTCAACTCTAATGACTTCAACATCTTCAACTCTAATGACTTCAACATCTTCAACATTTTCACCAAGGACTTCAACCTTGGATATCACTAAGGACTACAATTGAGACAAGAAATGTTTCTCAAGACTTGAAGACTAAGGAAACACAACTTAGAAGGAACCATCATCTCTTTGAAGTTTGTGACCAAGATTCAAGGAATCATCCAAGGATACAAAGATCTTGTTCATAAAGAGTCAACTAAGAAGGAAGGAATGATTTCAAGTGAACCATATAGATGGACCACCATATTTAGTTTAAGTCAAACCCACCAACTTATGTGGTGTAACAAAAATATTTTTGGTTGCCTAAAAATATGCTTGAAGCTTGTTGTTTGAGTGGAATGTTTGTTTGAGATTGCTTGCACATTGCTTGTGTGAATTGTGATGTGTGTGATTAGAATTATTTCCTTAGAAAATCTTTTGCCTATTCTAATCCCAATCCAACCCAAACAGATGACTTCTCCAAGAGACTCCAACATCAAGGATGGAGACAACAACAACAACCAAGAGGTCAACATGAGAGAACTCATAGTAACCCAAAACCAGTTGAACCAAGTGACAACTCAATTTATAGCCAACACCAGTGAGGTAGATCCAACCATGCAAAGGTTTTTGGAAACCCAAACCCAATTGTTGCATAAGGTGACAGATCAAATGATCAACATGGGAAGCAGCTCTTCCAAAGGAGTTTGTGATAACAAGGATGAAAATGATGATATTCTAGAAGGAACCCAAGCTTGCAATATTTGTGGAGACAAGGATCACACTTCCAAGGAGCATGAAGATCAATGCCCCAATTGTCAAGAGAAACATCCAATTGACCAATGCCCCACATCCCAAGCTACTTGTTACCTATGTGAAGGAAATAATCATGTCCCTATCCAATGCCCCATCTACTCCATAGTTCAACAAAGGAAACAAGGTGGAGTGCAACAACTGATTGCAGACTACCATGAGAGAGCCAAGTCTACCAAGAAGGATGAAGACAAAGGAAAATCTCAGCTTGTACCTCCATGCAATATGACTCAATTTAAAGGACCAAAGAGGAGACATATGTATTATCCAAGGAGTAATAGAAGGTCAAGGAGACCAGGAACTGTTCCTACCTTTGAGATAACATATGAAGAACATGAACTAGAAGCACTCCTAGCTTTGGAGAAACCCAAGAAAAAGAAGGACAAAAGCCATGTGCAATGTGGTCATTGCAAAGAAATGGGACACTATGCCAGTGAATGTCCAGAGAAAAAGAAGTATAATGAGATTAGCCAAGTGTGGTGCAATAACTGCAAAGAGCTAGGCCATTATGTAGCAACTTGTCCACAGAAGATACGTGAAGAACTCAATCTTATCACATGTTACAATTGTGGTAACCAAGGACATTATGCAAGCAACTGTCCAGAAAAGATGAAGCACAAGATAAACAAGCCTATGAAGGATCTCAGCCTTGTCACATGTTTCAAGTGTGGAAACAAAGGACACTATGCAGATGTTTTCCCAGAGAAGTTTCCCCAAGATCCCAAGCAAGCCAAGATGTAATCTAGTTGGAAATTTTTTAAGGGTGGTAGTACCCTAGATGCTTTGAGCCAACTTGTAACCCCTAGCCTCCCCAAATCTCGGGACGAGATTTACTTTAAGGGTGGTAGCCTGTCACATCCCAAAATTTTCCAAATTTTGAAATGTGAAAAATAAATAAACAAAATAAAACTTTGTGGAAATTCAGGGTGAGAAGAAACTTTTTGATTCCAATTGGAAATGTCAAAACCTATTTTGAGCAAATGAAATCCTAAAGGGATTTAAAAAGATAAACAAATATTAAAGAAAGATTTAATAATTGGAATCACTAGTTTTAGATCTTTTAATAAAATGATTTGATTTTCAAAAGCAAAGGTAGAATTATAAATAAAGATTATTTTATAGAGCCAAATTAAATCTTGGCCAAGCTTTTGAAATAAAATATTTCTATTTGATAAAAAGAGTAAAAGTCTATTTAATTAAAACAATGAGGATTTATTAATATCCAATTTTATTAAAGTAAAGGCTTTGCCATTTTAATTAAACATTAAAACTTGTTAAGTTATTTTAAACAAGTTTTCCAAGTGTTTTACTTTTTCAAATAAAACCTACTGAATTGATTTTGGTATTATTTTAGATTTCAATTAGAATTTTAAAATAAATCAAGTCCTATTTGAATTAATAACTAAAGGACTATTTATTTAATTATTAAATGGATCCTAAAAAGAATAAAAATTATTTTGTTTTGGACTTTGATTTGTGCTGTTAAACAGAATTAAAATAAACACAAAGTTTGGCAAAGGTTTGAATTCATTTGAGTGTTTGAATTGTTTAAAATCAAAACAGAAAATCAAATAGAAAAAGAAAAAGCTTACAGATTAAAAAAAAGTGAAACAAAACGACCCAACCCAGCAAGGCCCACTCGCAGCCCAACTATTCCCCCAGTGAAACGTTTTCTTTCACTCTTTCTCGCACCCGCTGAGTCACAGACAGCAGGACCCCACTCCCTCCTTCCCCACCTCACTGACGAGCGGACCCCACTGCCCCGTCACCATCGTCTCCACCGCGCCGGCCGTTTCCCCCTTTCTCAACGGCGTTCTGCCGCGAATGAATTCGTGTAATTACGCGTTATTGCCGAAGTTATTCCCTGCAGTGATCACGCCCCCTTAAGCGCCCCTCTCCCCTCTATCTTTCCCCCCAAACACCGCCTCCTCTCTGCCACTAGGCTGCCGGAATTTCGAGCTCGAGCTTCTCTGCTCCGGCGACGTTCTCCAGCAAAATCCGTCGAACCACGGTCACCCCTCGCCTCCCTCTGCACGCTAGCACATTCCCCATCGCCAGGCGCACCTGCCCATAGCACCAGCTAGCTCCCGCGCACTCTGGAAGCTCGGCTTCATCGACCACAACTCGCCGCCGCGTCTGTCCCTTCTCCGGCGACCTCCCCTTGGTAAGCTCAGACTGCCCCAGCACCTCCCAGTGATGCTCCCTTACTCGCGACCCTCGTGCGCACCTAACCGTGCCTCTCCTTTGCCTTAGAGCGGTCCTAAACGACGCCAGCGACGACAACCCGAGAGCACCGCCGCCCGTAGCAACTCCGACGAGCGATTACTCCCGCCCCCGTGCGCCCCTTGCCTCCTCGCGACCACGTTGAGCATCGCCACGATTCCCTGAGCATGGTGAGACCCTCCTCTGTCTTTCTTGCTTCCTGGTTTGTCGGCAAGCACGCCGTCTGACCGTGCACCGCCGCCAGCCGCCGCCAGCGTCGCTCGAGTTAGGTCAACTCTTTTACACCGTTAGATGTTAATCTAGTGGATGAGATTGGAACTAGACGAAGGGGTACGCGCCCATCTGATCCATTCGTTTTAAGTCAGATCCAACGATCCGCAGAGGCCGATCCACCCGAAGCGGTACCGTCCAATTAGGTTGCGCCACGTGTACAGAGTTTTGATTTAAAACAGAATTCTGAATCTGATTTGTATGCAAACTTGTAAAATTCATAACTTCAAATCTACACGTCCAAATTTTGCAAATTTTCTATAAATGGAATCAGCAGAACATGTACTTTGCAACCATGCAATTTGTTTAAGGTTTTGCATCTGGAAAATTGGTTGAAATTGCAGAAACATGTGTAGGCTTATTTTGAATATAAAAATTGTTCTAGATATAATTTTAATATGAAATCTTTGCAAAATGGTTTGTTGTGAACTTACTGACCCTAGGAACCAACCTATGGATTGAAAATTGTATTTTGTGAAGTTAGGGAACAAATAATTGAATTAACTCATTTCTAGTCAAATAAAAATATTGATTTTGTTTTAGAAATGATTTTTGAGTAAAACCTTTGGGGAATGATTTGATTCAAACCTTCTGACCCTAGACACCAAGTTTTGAGAATTAAATATATTTGGTGAACCCTTTAAATAATATTGCTTTGCTAAAAGCATTTTCAACCACATAAAATAATGAGTTGGTTTAAAAATGGTTTATAGATAAAACCTTTTGCAAATGGTTTTACCACTTTAATAAATGACCACTTTGAACCTTATAATGTTTAGAGCCTAGTAGAAACCACCTTTGCAAATAAAACTATCTTTTGCATGCTTGCATGCATGACCTTGTTTCTATTATTTTAGGTGTGATAAATTGTTTGAATATTGGGTGGAATGCTAGTTGAATTGTGATTGCTTGATTGAATTGTAGTGGAACTATAAGAGTGTGATATTTGCAAGATCAAGAAGTGAACCACCATTCTCTACTAAAAAGGCAAGTGACACTATCATCCAAGTCCTACTATTTTCATTACACTTAGTGGATTTTTGAAACATGCATGATAAGCTTTACTATATTTTATGCTATGCTAAATCCTAATATGATACCCTTATATATTCCTTAGTGGAAACATTGTAGTTGTAGTATGCTTAGCCCAGCTATATATTTGGGATGGGATACATGTTATGATTATATGAAGAGTTGAAAAAGACATATGTTTTATATAATAAAACAAGTACTCAATGAACCACCTGGGTGGACAAGGATACTCAAGTTTTGGACAAGGTGGAAACAAAAGGAACCATGTTTATATGGCAATCTCTTTTGTTGTGCACTAGAAGAAAACCACCCAGGGACTTAGAGATTGAACATGTTTCTCGTACAGTGGCTTCCGTGTACAGCCACATGCTAGATGGGCTCTGGCTTAGTCAACTACATAGTGGAAGACCCATGCATTGGCATATTCAGGTTAACTAGAATGAGGGAACTTGAAACCCTACATTGGTGCCTGATAGACAAGCTAGCATTGTGTATTGGGAGGACTTCTATGGAAAGACTTTGTCACATTCTCAATCTGCCAGTACTCCATCTTGGTGAGTACTTATCCAGTGACCGGTGGCATCAAGATGAGATTGTGTCATGTGGGTAAAGTGTACAACTTCTGCAGAAGATCAAATTCTAAGTACTTAGCCGTGTCCCCGGTTATGGACAATACTGAGCAACTAAGGCCTGAAGCTATGGAAGATCTCGGCATTCCAATTTCTCAAAGTTAAAACTTGAGGGTGACAACAAGGGATTTTGAAGCACTTGGAGTTTTCCAAGAAGTTCAAAAGTATTTGACAAAGATCAAAAACTATTTTGAAAAGATAGGATAAAACTATATTGCTTTCTGCAAAAGAGCCTAAACCCTACTTAGCCAAATATGCATGTAATGATAGGATCCACTTATTTCTACATGGTAGTGAAGCTTGCCAATACAATTCAAATGTATTGACCCTTGTGGCTGTAACTTATTATGTTGCAGGTTTGTTTGATGTTAGTGAAGTGTGTTAAATAGGATTACAACTCTACAACCAACATGACTGTCTGTGGCACTTTGAAGATGAAGGACTCCATGCTATATAGATATTCTTCTGCATTGTAATGAGATAGCCAAATGAGCTATGTAAGATGTAATGAATTATTTTATTCCTGGTTATAAAGTTGTATTATGACCTTTGTTTCTTGATATTACATCTTAACTGTGGATGCTAGCTATTGATCCAGGGACTAGCATTGTAAACACAGAGATCTCTACCTTATTAAAGGTTGGGAACCTTACAGTTTAATTCCATAATTTTTATTTAGTTGATATCTTTGATCCCATTTAAGTTAATTACACAATTTTTATTCCACTTCGGTAAATTCCAAATACTATTTTCTCATGATTTTAATTAATCATTCTTATTAGAGACTTGCCTTTATTCAAATAGAATTTGGTTAATGCCATTTTATTTTATTTGGAAAATTATTTATCCTTTTATTTTATTTAAATTTGGATTATATTCATTCCATTTGCTTATGGATTAGGCCAAGATTTAATTTGGTCTTTAAATATTCCTCATTTAATATTTCTTTCTTTATCTTATAAAATCCATATCTTTTTATTTATAGATCCAAACTTGGTGATTCTAATTTGTAAAATCTTATTTAATATTTATTTATCCTTTTAAATATATTTAGGATTATTTTCTCACCATTTGTTATGGATTTTTAGATAGGTGCTTCATTAGTTTTGGAAATTCAATTTCCTTATCTTATTATATTCATAAGATTTTATCTATGGCTCCAAATTAAGTGAAACCAATTTCTATGGTTTTATAATATTTCTATTTTTCATTCTTGATCATTTTGAAATGTTTGCTTGACTAATTTTTATATGGATCAAATCCATGGTCTTAGAGATAACTTGGAAATGTTTTTCTTCCATTAGGGTTTTAGGATTTTGGTTTATTTTCCAAGTGTTTAAATTTCCATATGCATTTATGGAGAATGCATTCCACTTGATTTGAATTTAGTTAGATTCAAACATTGACCAAAGTTTGTTCAAGATGAGATTTTAAGTTTCCATTTAGAAACAAAAGTTTCTTTTCACCCTAAAATTCAACAATTATTTATTTTGTTTATTTATTTTTCACATTACAAGATTTGGAAAATCTTGGGATGTGACAATACCCTTAAAATAAATCTCGTCCCGAGATTTGGGAAGGCTAGGGGTTACAAGTTGGCTCAAAGCAACTAGGGTACTACCACCCTTAAAAAATTTCCAACTAGATTACTTCTTGGCTTGCTTGGGGTCTTGATGATACTTCTCTAGGCAAACATCTGCATAGTGCCCCTTGTTTCCACACTTGAAACATGTGACAAGGCTGAGATCCTTCATAGGCTTTATATTGTGCTTCATCTTTTCTGGGCAATTGCTTGCATAATGTCCTTGATCACCACAATTGTAACATGTGATAAGATTGAGTTCTTCACGTATCTTCTGTGGACAAGTTGACACATAATGGCCTAGCTCTTTGCAGTTGTTGCACCATACTTGGTTAATCTCCTTGTATTTTTGTTTCTTCTCAGTACATTCATTGGCATAGTGTCCCATCTCTTTGCAATGACAACATTGCACTTGGCTTTTGTCCTTCTTCTTCTTGGGCTTCTTCAAAGCTAGGAGTGCTTCTAGTTCATGTTCTTCATATCTTATCTCAAAGGTAGGAAAGTTTCCTGGTCTTCTTGACCTTTTCCTTGGGTAATACATATGTCTCCTCTTTGGTCCATCAAATTGAGTCATATTGCATGGAGGTGCAAGCTGAGATTTTCCTTTGTCTTCACCCTTCTTGGTAGAAGTTGTTCTCTCATGGAAGTCTGCAATTTGTTGTTGCACTCCACCTTGTTTCCTTTGTTGAACTGTGGAATAGATGGGGCATTGGATAGGGACATGATTATTTCCTTCACATAGGAAACAAGTAGCTTGAGATGTGGGGCATTGATTAGTTGGATGTTTTTCTTCACAATTGGGGCATTGATCTTCATGCTCCTTGGAAGTGTGATCCTTGTCTCCACAGACATTGCAAGCTTGAGTTCCTTCTAAAATATCATCCTTGACATCCTTGTTGTCATAATATCCTTGGGAAGAGTTGTCTCCCATGTTGATCATTTGAGTGGTCATCCCTTGCAGCAATTGGGATTGGATTTCCAAAAACTTTTGCATGGTTGGGTCTAACCCATTGTTGTTGGCTAAAAACTGAGTTGTCACTTGGTTCAACTGGGTTTGGTTTGCTAGTAGTTGTTCTCTCATGTGCATCTCTTGGTTGTTGGTGTCACCATTCTTGATGTTGGAGTCTCTTGGAGAAGTCATCTGTTTGGGTTGGTTTGGGATTAGAACAGGCAAAAGATTTCTAAGAGAATAGTTCTAATCACACGCATCACAATTCACACAAGAAATGTGTAAGCAATCACAAACAAACATTCCACTCAAACAACAAAGCTCAAGCACATTTTTAGGCAACAAAATATTTTTGCTACACCACATAAGTTGGAGGGTTTTATCTAAACTTAATATGGTGGTCCATCTATATGGTTCACTTGAGATCTTTCCATCCTTCTTGGTTGATTCTTCTTGAACAACATCCTTGTATCCTTGGAGAATTTCTTGAATCTTGGTCACAAAACTTCAAAGGTGATGATGGTTCCTTCTAAGTTGTGTTTCCTTAGTCTTCAAGTCTTGAGTAATATTACTTGTCTCACTTGTAGGCCTTAGTGATATTCAAGTTGAAGTCCTTGTTGAGAATAAGGTTGAAATCACTTGAGTTGGTGAAGTTCTTTGTTCATGTTGAAGTCTTTGGCCATGGGTTAGGCTTTATCCATCAATTTTGAAATAGAATAGATGTAGAATCAAAACCAAAAAGGTTGAGGAAAGAGTTTACAAGATTGTTTGTAAATAAGTTTTGGAACAAATACAACTCCTATTTTTCTAAGGGGTTTTGTCCAATCCTAGGTTTAGAAATCCTACAGGCAACACAGTGCTTTGATACCATCTATAGAGGTCCCAACCTTCAATAAGGTAGAGATCCCTGTGTTTACAATGCTAGTCCCTGGATCAATAGCTAGCATCCACAATTAAGATGTAATATCAAGAAACAAAGGTCATATTACAACTTTATAACCAAGAATAAAATAATTCATTACATCTTACATAGCTCATTTGGCTATCTCATTACAATGCAGCAGAAATAATTATAGCATGGGGTCCTTCATCTTCTAAGTTCCACAGGCAGTCATGTTGGTTGTAGACTTGTAATCCTTCATCTTAGAAAAATAGGAGTTGTATTCTGCAGAGGTCCCAACCTTCAATAAGGTAGAGATCCCTGTGTTTACAATGCTAGTCCCTAGATCAATAGCTAGCATCCACAGTTAAGATGTAATATCAAGAAACAAAGGTCACATTACAACTTTATAACCAAGAATAAAATAATTCATTACATCTTACATAGCTCATTTGGCTATCTCATTACAATGCAGCAGAAATAATTATAGCATGGGGTCCTTCATCTTCAAAGTGCCACAGGCAGTCATGTTGGATGTAGACTTGTAATCCTATTCAATAAACTTCACTAACATCAAACAAACCTGCAACATAATAAGTTACATCCACAAGGGTCAATACATTTGAATTGTATTGGCAAGTGATACTATGGTAGTATAGTGGAGTCTATCATCTATATGCATTTGGCTAAGTGGAGCTTAGGCTTGCATTGCTCAAAATAGATTTTCCTTATCATTTTGAAAACACTAAGTTTTTGTTTGTCAAAAATCACCCGAGGCATCTCCCAATAGAAATTGGTGATCCTTTAACCCTTGTTCAACCACAAGTTTTTAACTTAGAAATTTGGATGAGGAGATTCTTGATAGCTTCCATGTCTTGATGCTCAAATTGTCCTTTACCAGGGACATGGCTAAGTACTTAGATTTTACACTCTGCAGAGGTGGTGCACTTTCCCCACAAGACTTGGTTTCACCAAGACAAGATCTTCAAGCCTTCCTTAGACCGTAATGGACGTGTTCCAACCTATCAAACCCCTACCACCAACTGTCCATTTGGCTAAGTTATTGCAACCTATATGATCCAGTGAGCCCATAATGCCAAGTGGTCACTTGAAGCTTCTCAACATTTGACATCTCAAATCTCTTTGTTCCTGGGTGGCCATCCACAAGTGAGATACCAAGTTTTCCCTAGTATACTGGACTTGGTGATGCCCAAGTTTTCCCTAGCATACTGGACTTGCATAACCACTCAACACAAACCATTCTTTCCATTCCACCCTGGGGGCGTTCTTGCAGTGGTTTCTGGGGGGAAAGGGGGAAAAGAGGGAGGTGTTTATGGGTGCGTGATTACTGGCGAGAATTGATCACTCCATCAATCGAATTTAAGCCTCGAATCAAAGCGCAGAAACAGTCGTGAGGTGAGAGGTGAGGTCGTCGCGGTGAGGAAGATGCTGAGGTGGAGATGGGGTCCGCTTGTCAGCTAAAGAGAGAGGGGAAGGTGGGTCCAGCTAGTCATTGACTCTGCGGGTGGGAGTTCGAGTACAAAACGTTTTCCTGCAGGGGAGAGGAAGTGGGCTGGACTGGGCTAGTTGGGCCTGGTCC
This sequence comes from Avena insularis, assembly GCA_023614405.1. NCBI lineage: Eukaryota > Viridiplantae > Streptophyta > Magnoliopsida > Poales > Poaceae > Avena > Avena insularis. Next base: position 2,030,018 of record CM042690.1, read on the forward strand.
CGTTGGGCTGGTTTTGTTTATATTTGTTTTTGTACATATTCTTTTTTCCTTTTCTATTTCTATTTATCTGTTTTGATTTTGTTTAATCAATTCAAACATTCATTTGAATTCAAACTTCTCTCAAACTTTGAGTAGATTTTAATACTGATTAATAATACATTCTGAATTCATATTTAGAATAAATCTTTTATTCCTTTTAGGGTATAATAATTATTTAAAAATAGGCCCTTGTATTAATTCAAATAAGATTTAATAATATTTTCAAACTCCATTTTAATCATTTATTAATCATTTTAATTTGGGTACTTGTCTTTATTCTAATGAAAATTAATATGGTTTAATTCCATAATTTTTATTTAGTTGATTTCTTTGATCCCATTTAATTTAATTAAACAATTTTTATTCCACTTGGGTAAATTCCAAATACTATTTTCTCATGATTTTAATTAATCATTCTTATTAGAGACTTGCCTTTATTCAAATAGAATTTGGTTAATGCCATTTTATTTTATTTGGAAAATTATTTATCCTTTTATTTTATTTAGATTTGGATTATATTCATTCCATTTGCTTATGGATTAGGCCAAGATTTAATTTGGTCTTTAAATATTCCTCATTTAATATTTCTTTCTTTATCTTATAAAATCCATATCTTTTTATTTATAGATCCAAACTTGGTGATTCTAATTTGTAAAATCTTATTTAATATTTATTTATACTTTTAAATATCTTTAGGATTATTTGCTCACCATTTGGTATGGATTTTTAGATAGGTGCTTCATTAGTTTTGGAAATTCAATTTCCTTATCTTATTATATTCATAAGATTTTATCTATGGCTCCAAATTAAGTGAAACCAATTTCTATGGTTTTATAATATTTCTATTTGTCATTCTTGATCATTTTGAAATGTTTGCTTGACTAATTTTTATATGGATCAAATCCATGGTCTTAGAGATAACTTGGAAATGTTTTTCTTCCATTAGGGTTTTAGGATTTTGGTTTATTTTCCAAGTGTTTAAATTTCCAGATGCATTTATGGAGAATGCATTCCACTTGATTTGAATTTAGTTAGATTCAAACATTGACCAAAGTTTGTTCAAGATGAGATTTTAAGTTTCCATTTCGAAACAAAAGTTTCTTTTCACCCTAAAATTCAACAATTATTTATTTTATTTATTTATTTTTCACATTACAAGATTTGGAAAATCTTGGGATGTGACAATATCTCGGGTGTAAGACAGTTTTACACAAGCGAATACTAAGGTTCTTTGAAGCTGCACCGACTCACGTGATGATCGGACTTGGTGTACTGGATTTGGTTCATGTAATCACCAAAAAGACACGAGGGATGTCATTTTTGAGTGGGAGTTCATTTCTAATTTGGATTAGTAGAACTCAATTTATCATAAATTAAATCAAAGTGAATTTGCATAATTTGTTGTAGTCATTGGCATTCGTTCACCACCTTATGATTAGTTGTTAATTGAGATAATAGAACTATAGGATTCTGGATATTTACTTTACGAACTGGTGTCGTATTGTGTTGAGTGTCAATCTAAAGTTTAAAGTCCTATTGCAAACTTTCAGAAAACTCTGTTTACTCCGTGAAATTTAATAATTAGTATTAAATCGAGAGTTACAATTCCAGTGTTAGTATCTAAAGTATCATGTTTGCCTCCGTGATTCTTGATTGTTTTTAAATATCAAGGTTATCTAGGAGCTAAAAGAATTGTTTTAGAAACCATCATGTGTGACAGATATAACTATATCTGAAACAATGTTTTTGGTTGCAATATGATAGAGTATAATATATGTTCTTATATTGGATGAGAATTTGCGAAGGTTGGAGATGCTAGACATCCTAATCATCCAAAAAGGTTTTGGAAAGTAGCGTTATACTGACGATTCGCCTTTATAATCTACATTAGCTTGATCATGAAAGTTGTCATGATAAGGATTAATAGAAGATGTATGTAAAGTGTTTACTACACTAAAAGATTACTAAATAATGGTTTTTTGAAAGAACACCAAACATTTGATGATGGTGATCTACTTCAAAGTGCAAGTCCAAAGGTATTAGTATTTGAATATACACGCTTTGGACTATGTGTCATGTATATGGTGCCACTTTTGATGTTGATAGATTGTTTTAAAAGGAAATGGAAATGCTGAAACAAAATCTATAAAATATATTTGGCAGAAAAGAAATGACTATAAATATCCAGTTTAGGTATATATATATGATATACATGTTATGGGTTGTATTATTTGCTTGTTAAACAATGTGGTTCTTGGTATTGGATATCGAATTGGTTGGTATGAAATTTCATACAGAACGACGCAATTCATGAACTATAATGGCCTAAGTAACTAGCAAGAGAATATGTGATGATGTTCATAGAAAACAAACAAGCAGTTGTTTGTATTTCTTGTTGACATCAAAGCCTTCCTTCAAGATTTGTTTTAATAATTGTTATTTAAATCGGGTATTATGAGAACAAATATTGTTCAAATAATTACCATATTCCATAAAAGATGGATGATTTACAAATCTGGTTGGAGAAATCACATGCATTAAACTAATGCTAAAATGTCGCAAGACAAATGATTGAAAGATCACTTACGAAGTGACATTGCCGTTTAAATTATATTGGAAAGAAAACATGAAGAAACTCCATATTCATGGATTTTTGGAGTCTTTTGATTTGATCAAATGACACTTGTGAGACTTTCCTCGGGATAATTAAAACTTCGTTCAAAAGCCAAAGAAGAACGATCGACTAAATTATTGGAATTTATACATATCGATGTATGTAGTCCATTATGTGTAGTCGTAAGCGATGGATTTCAACTTCATATGCTTTCTCCGGAAATTTGAGTGAATATTCACTTAATGAGAAAGAAGTATGAAATATTTGAAAACGTTCAAACACTTTCAAGATGAAGTGGAAAATCATTGTAACAAGAAAATAAATAATTTATGATTGATCATAAAGGGATTTATTTAAGTTGCAAGTTTAGCAAAACACCTAGATTTGCATCTCCTGAAACACCATAGGAATATGGAGTTTTTAAGATTTGTAATGAAAACTTGTTTGACATGGTTGGATCAAAGGTGTTATTTATAAAACTACCATTATGTTTTAAAAGATTAAAGCTTTATAGGCTACCGCTTTTACACTAAAAAGAGCACCATCCTGATCCGTTGAAATGACACCATAAAGGTTATGGTTTGGGATAAAACCCAAGTTGTCCTTTCTTAAATTTTGGTATGCTAAGCATAAGTAAGATGTTTACAACCAAAGTCAGATAAAAATGTCTTTGTAGGTTATTTGGAATAACTGTTGGGTATTCCTCCATAACACCGAGAACAAAAGAGTTTGTCGCTTTAAACGTCAAGTTTCTTGAGAAATAATTTTCGTAAAAGTAAAGTGGGAGGACAATATAACTTTGATAAGGTTGATGAACCTTAGCTAAATGTGCTGAGTTGCGCAGCACCGGAAATCGTACCGGGGGCAGCCATAATGCTCATAGCTTATGTGCCTCAAAGGTTGTGGTCACAGAGATCTAAGTTCCTATTAAACCAAGTAGGTCAGATAAACAATCAAATGTTGAGATTTTAGAGTAAATCATTGTTTTTTAACAATGATAAACCGACTACATGCAAACAAACTATGATGGGCCCTGACTCCATCAAATGGCTTGAAGCCATAAAATCCGTGATAGTTCCATACACGAGAAATCAAGTTTTTTGAACTTGGAAGACCCTCCGGAAAGGTGTAAAAACCTATCGGTCGTATTTGGATCTATAAAGAAACAGACATGGATGTTTCACATCTATGAAATAGTCGACATGTCGGTAAAGATTTTACGACAATGTTCAAGGAGTTGATGCTAAATAAAGTGGTTATTATCTTATTCCTTGTTTATGCTAAATGTTTATTTTGCATGATATAATTGTATTAATATGGAAACGTTAATACATGTGTGTTTAATAAACAAAAAGAATGTTCCTAGTTATGCCTCTCTTATAAACTAGCTCGTTGATTAACAAGATGATCAAAGGTTTCCTGATCATGGACATTGGTTGTTGTTAATAACAAGGTCACAACATTGTTGGAATGATGTGATGAACATTCATGCGAAGTATAGCATTACGATCAAGGTCATTGTGTTTATATTGCTATAACATCATACGAAGTAATCTTAGTCCTTAGACCATGAGATCATGTCAATCACTAACACCGGAAGAGTATCTTGATAACATCAAACGTCACACCGTAACAGGGTGACTATAAAGATGGGTTCAGTGCTACGAAGGTGTTATGTTGAGGCTCATGGATCAAGAGTGGAATTTGTCCATCCCGATGACGGATAGATATACTATGGGCCCTCTCGGTGATATCACATTAATTAGCTTGCAAGCAAGTGATTTTATCACTAGAATGTTATATCACGGGAACGAGAAAAAGAGTACATGTCGATAACGATATCAAACTAGGTATGGAGATACCGATGATCGAAACTCATACATGTAATATATCGCGAGACAAAGGGATTGAATTACATGCGTATAAGGTTCACATGATCACAGAAGTCATCGTTTAATGCGTGGGAGTCAGTACAGATCTCTAGGTCCCGCTGCTGATTATTGATCGGAGAGGCGTCTCGATCATGTATACATTATTCACGAACCGTAGGGTGACACACTTAAGGGATACCTAATACGTCGTAAATGTATCTATAATTTTTGATGTTCCATGCTTGTTTAGTATCAACTTTGCAATGCTTTGTCTACACTTTGAGGTATTTTTATACATTTTCTGGGACTAACCTATTAACAAGATGCCGCAGTGCCAGTTGCCTGTTTTCTGTTGTTTTTGGTTTCAGAAAAGCTAGTAAGGAATTATTCTCGGAATTGGATGGGACAAAATCCAAAGTCAATATTTTACCAGAACGAACATAGAGACCAAATGGCAGCCGAAGGGGGGCACACCCTAGGGCCACGCGGGTCCACCCTAGGGCGCGCCGCCCTATGGTGTGGGCCCCTCGGGCGCCTCCCTGTCTCGCCTCTTCGCCTATAAAGTCCCCCCAATGTAGAAACCCTAAGCACCCGATCAGATCTCCACGAAATAGTCTATAGCCACCGCCATCATCGTCCCTAGATTGAGGGGGATCTGAAGCTCTTCCCGACACCCTGCTGGAGGGGAGAGATCATCCCGTAGGCCTTCTTCATCACCATGCCAGCCTCCGGTATGATGTGTGAGTAGTTCACCCTTGGACTATGGGTCCATACACTAGCTAGATGGTTGTTTCTCCTCCTTTGTGCTATCATGTTTAGATCTTGTGAGCTCCGTTCATGATCAAGATCATCTATTTTGTAATCATACATGCTGTGTTTGCGGGGATCCGATGGATATTGAGGTACTATGTCAGATTGATTATTGATTCTATCATGTCATATTGATTATTGATTCTATCATTTCTGTGTTGTTTGTGATCTTGCATGCTCTCCGTTGCTAGTAGCTATCTTGGCCAAGTAGATGCTTGTGACTCCAAGAGGGGGTATTTATGCTCGATAGTAGGTTCATGCCTCTAGTAAACTTGGGAAGTGACAGGAATCTCTAAGGTTGTATATGTGCTGTTGCTACTAGGGAGAAAACAACAATCTTTTGTTCATGGAACAATTGTATTGTTTACTTTACACACATTGCTTAATGCAATTATCCGTTGCTTGCAACTTAATACTAGAAGGGGTGAAATGGATCATATGGGCACCTAGAGGGGGTGAATTGGTGCTAACTAATTTTTTAATACATTTTCAATTTTAGGCTTGACACAAAGTAAATTCTCTAGATATGCAACTACGAGAATTTCCCTATATGCAACCCTAACTACTAAGCACGTAAAGAGAGGAACGAAGGAACCGTAGTGGAGCACGCGGAGACACAGGGATTTGTTTTACCGCAGTTCCTTCCTTGTTAAGGGAAGTACATCTGCGTTGGAGGGGTGGGCGGTTCTAAGACCACCACGCCACAATAGGCCTCACCCTATTATCTGATGGATCTCGCCACGAGAGGCCTGATCCACCTTCTCCACTATTGGATCCCTTCGAGGCGGGAACCGGTGCCTTTTACAACTCTATCGGGGCACACACCCACAACCGAATTGGGGGATCCCGAGATGACAACAAGCTGCCACAAGAACAAGGTTTATCAATATAAACAAAAACAAGGATCTAGGTATTTGCAAGAAATACTAGATAGGTGATTCCCCAAAGGAATGGGGAGAAGATGAAGCGCTTGATTGTAGTTGATGAAGATCGAGTCCTCCTCCTTTGATTCCCCAATGGACGGAGCCTTTGAGTGTATCTAGTTGGAGTTCTCTCGGATGAAGCTTGCAGATCAGGTCTGGTCTTTTTCGAGTGAATCAAGAGTTCTGGACAGAGGGGCAAGACAGGCTTAAATACCCCTGCCCAGAACAAGCCGTTGGAGCAATTTGGGGGCGGATTATCCGTCCCCCTTTGGGGCGGACTATCCGCCCTGGGGAGAAAATCCGCCCCCCAGGACGGAAACTCCGGTGAAAACTCCGCCCCCTATACTGAGAGCGACGCAGCCTTGACTTGAAGAAATTTCCAGAGGGGGCGGATTATCCGCCCCCGCCAGGGATGGACTATCTGCCCTGGGGAGAAAGTCCTCCCAAGGACCGGAAAGTCCGAGAGAAAATCCGCCCCCCATACAGAGAGCGACGCAGCCTTGACTTGAAGGAAATCCTCGAGGGGGCGGACAGTCTGCCCCCAAGGGGCGGACAATCCGGCTGGGCCGGAAAATCCGGCCACAAACTCCGCCCCCCTCTCTGGGGGTCGCGCACACTTGATAGAGGGATCGGGCGGATTATCCGCCCCTGGGAGGTGCGGATTATCCGCCCCCAGAAAGCAGTTTACTTCCCTTCTCAATGTACAGATCTACAGCACTTCAACACATGTTAAATAATCCTTGATATTGTTATCTAACACACAAAACACTAGGGATTAAGAAATGTTCTTTCAATCTCCCCCTTTTTGGTGTTAGATGACAATATTAGGATTTGCAAACGTCTACCAACGACACCCTTAAAATAAATGAAAGAGGCTCCCCCTAGATGTGTGCATAATTAATACACATGCACACACTAGAGAAAACACAACTTTCATAGCAAAGACAATTAAAACAAGGTAGGTTGGAAAACACGGTCATACCACCGGGATGTGATTATAGCCAAAGAAAATAATTAGCTTGATATCCTCCAAGCACATCCCAAAAATATTGATGCATACATTAGATAATCCCATGATTCCATATGCCATCAAATATGCTCCATAGATAAATCCAGAATTCCATGAGATCCACAATAGATAAATCTAGACTTCCATGAATAACAAACATAGTACCAAACATAGTGGAGCACGACATAGTCTTACATAATGCAAGCACAAATAGCAAATAAGTTCACGCTAAAAAGAGCACAAGCAAGAAAATAAAAACAACGGAAAGACAAGTGCTTGTGCCCGACCCTTGCAAATCCACGAGACCTAAAAGAACTACTTCTCCCCCTTTGGCATCGAAACGCCAAAAAGGAAGAAGAGCGATGCTAACGCCCCTGAAGATCACTCAAATTTGATCAACAAACTGAGATGGTATTACACACTCAAATTTGCAAGAATCAAATCAAACAATAGTCAATATTGAGTGTGTTTTCCATAAAAACAAGATATATACAAGAAAATCCAAAGAGACACATTAGAAACCAACTCTTCTCTAGGAAGAGGGCGGTGGCCGAAGACACCATGTTGGAGCGCATGGCATGACACCGCGAAGATGTATCTTGAGTTCAAAACCAATGCTCATCGATGACCCACATATCACAAAATGATATTAAGGGAAATGATTTTTCTTGCTTTTGGCATTATGGGGGGAGGGTTGGCCCAATCAATTAGGAACACACTCCCCCTATGTCTATGCCCGCATCTAAACCAAATACATGAATAAGAGCAAGTGCGTGTGTAAGAATAGTCAAGCCAAGCTCCTTGAATCTATGATATTTAGCTCATTCCTCAAATAACAAAATCTTGCTTCATCAAGGGGCTTCGTGAAAATATCAGCAAGTTGGTTCTTTGTGCTCACAAAGGATAGGGCAATATCACCACGAGCAACATGATCCCGAATGAAGTGGTTGCGAATCTCAATATGTTTTGTTCTTGTATGCTACACAGGATTGTAAGCAATTTTGATAGCATTTTCATTGTCTCATAATAGAGGCACTTTGTCACAATTGACCCCATATTCCTTTAAAGTTTGACTCATCCATAATAATTGTGTACAAGCACTTGCAACAGCAACATATTCAACTTCGGCGGTTGAAAGAGAAATACGATTCTGTTTCTTTGAAGACCAACACACTAGAGACCTGCCCAAGAATTGACATGCACCAGAGGTTGATTTCCTATCATCTTTGTCACCAGCCCAATCCGAATCAGTGTAACCACATAGAGAGAAACTTGAACCCTTGGGGTACCATAACCCAAAATTTGGGGAATGAACCAAATATCTGAAGATTCGTTTGACTGCCACTAAGCTCCCCATTAACCTTCTTAGTAAAAAGAGTGGGATCGATTTGCCCAACTTCGAATCCACGGTCTAGCAAAAGCTCTTTAAGGTGCTCATACCACGCACGTGGGGCTTGTTTAAGGCCATAGAGCGCCTTATCGAGTTTGTAGACATGGTTCGGAAATTTGGGGTCCTCAAAACCCAGGGGCTGCTTGACGTATACTAACTCATCGAGAGGACCATTAAGAAATGCACTCTTAACATCCATTTGCTGTAATTTAAAATCATGATGGGCTGCATAGGCAAGAAGGATACGGATGGACTCAAGACGAGCCACAGGAGCATAAGTCTCACCAAAATCAATTCCTTCCACTTGAGAGAATCCTTGAGCCACGAGTCTTGCTTTATTCCTCACAACAATGCCATTTTCATCTTGTTTGTTCTTGAAGATCCACTTGGTACCGATAACATTGCGACAGTCCTTGGGTTTCTCTACGAGCTTCCAAACTTTGTTGTGTTTGAAGTTATTTAATTCTTCATGCATTGCAACAACCCAATCGGGGTCTTCAAGAGCATCAAAGACCTTCTTCGGTTCAACCATGGAAATGTGAGCTTGATGATCACAGAAGCTTGCAAGTTCTCTTCTAGTAGATACCCTTCTTCGTAGATCACCAACAACCTTGTCAAGAGTGTGACCCCTTAGTTCAAGGTTCCGATCAGCACGAATCTTGCGATGAGTCTCTATGTCCTTATTGTTTCTAGAAGGAGTTGATTCAGTATTTTTCTCCTGGTCTTGACCACTGCCTTGCCCTTGATCTTGATCTGAGATAACACCAGGAGATTGCTGCTGAGTTTGTTCTTCAGGGACGGATAATCCGCCCCTTGGAGGTGCCGGACTATCCGGCCTAGGAGGTGAAGCACTAGTGCCTTCTTCTAGAGAGTGCCTGACAGGAGTTGGAGAACCAGGGTCGGATAATCCGCCCTCGGGGGCCGGAGAATCCGTCCTGGGAGCTTCTTGACTGTTGTCTTCTCCTTCAGATCCCCTGGAACGAGTTGGAGTGCCAGGTGATGGGATTGCCCTTGGAGGCGGATTATACGCCTTGAGGGGGCGGATAGTCCGCCTAGGGACTACCACTTGTCCAGAGAGATGATCTTCAGCAGGTTGCGGCGTTGGTGCAGAGTTTTCTCCAATAGTAGGAGCTTGTTGATCTTGTGTAGATGAGGGCTCCACTTGAGTGGAGCATTGTCCTTCCCGATCCGCCACAAGGGGTTCCTCAATGGAGCGGAAAAATCCCACGCCCATTCTTCTTATGGCATCTTGGGGTATTTCAACATCTGCATCACAAACATCAACTTGCCCTACAAAGGAGCCATTATTTTCATCGAACTCCACACTACAAGATTCTACAACAATCCCAGTGAGCTTGTTATAGACTCTGTAAGTGTGGGATTCGGCACCATAACCAACAAAAATACCTTCTAAAGCCTTGGACTCAAATTTAGACAAGCGTACCCCTTTAATAAGAAAGAAACACTTACACCCGAATACTCTGAAGTATGAGATGTTGGGTTTGTTACCGGTAAGTATTACATAAGGAGTCTTGTCCAAAATCTTGCGGAGATAGAGCCGGTTTGATGAGTGAAAAGCAGTGGATATGGCTTCAGCCCAAAAATTGTAAGGAGACTTGAATTCAGCCAACATTGATCTTGCCATATCCATCAAAGTTCGGTTCTTCCTCTCAGCTACACCATTTTGTTGAGGGGTGTACGCAGCGGAATATTGATGTCTAATCCCCTCTTCGCTTAGAAACTCATTCAAGGTGTAATTTTTGAATTCGGATCTGTTGTCACTCCTTATTGCCAAGATAGGAACATTGTGTTGACGTTGAACTTCATTGGAAAAGTCAATGACTGTTTGTTGAGTCTCACTCTTTAGTTTGAAGAAATAGACCCATGTATATCTTGAGTAATCGACAATGACCAAGCAATATTTCTTCCCACCAAGACTTGCATGAGAAGGAGGACCAAATAAATCCACATGAAGTAATTCCAAGATCCTCTTTGAAGACACAATAGTCTTCCTCTTGTGGGGAGATTCGTGCATTTTGCCTTCAACACAAGCCCTGCAAACACGATCTTTGGCAAAAGAGACATTGTCTTTTAGTCCAAGGATGTGGCCACCCTTGTGGAGACTTTGCAAAGTTCTCATGTTGACATGGGATAAACGGCGATGCCATAGCCAGCCCACGTCAACCTTTCCGAATAGACACATCAGACCCGAAGTGGTTTTCCTCGAGAAGTCCACCACATACAGGTCATTTTCGACGTATCCAACGAAATCGACCTTTAGAGACTTGCTCCACAAGAGTACCACCAAATCATCATCGATAAAAACAGCAAAGCCCATCTTGCCAAGGGCACGAACAGAAAGAAGGTTGTAACCGAGGGTCTCAAAAAGCATGACGTCCACGAGAGAGATATCGTGGGCAACCACAACCTTGCCAAGACCCAATACCTGAGATTTAGACTTATCACCATAGGAGACTGTGATATTATCATGATTTGGACGCATCTCCATGATGATCTCCTTGCTTCCAGTCATATGACTAGTGCATCCACTATCCAGCACCCATTTCGACCCACCGGAAGCATAGCCCTGCAAGAGAATTACTTCTTGGTTTTAGGTACCCATTTTTCAATGGGTCCTTTCATGTTAGTAACAAGGGTCTTTGGGACCCAAATAGACATGGCAATATATTCATCAAAGGGACCGACATAATAAGCATAAACATCGCCATAATCATCACAAAAGAGTTCATAATTTGGATTATGAGACCCTGCAAAACCAATATTGTTAGTCTTGTCTTTTGCGACATTCTTCTCAGCGGTGCTTGTCTTTGATTGCACATTCTTGGTCTTGTTCTTCTTTTTTTCTTTTTCTTGGACTTGGTGACATACCCAAGTCCCTATTTACCATGATTTGACCTTTGCTTGCCAAGAACTTCATCAAGCACACCCTTATCCTTGGGAGTGATGTCCTTGACCACTTCTTTTTCCACACTAGCATTTACCTTTTGACTATATGTTGAGTTGGATGAGCTAGGAACATCATATTTGGCCAATCGAATTTTAAGCTGATCATGTGACTCATTGAGAATAGAGAAATCGTTTTTCAATGCCTTGTGAGCATTGTCAAGTTTCTCCAATTCCTCAGAGAGTCTATCATGAGCAGTCCCAAAGTCAATCTTTTCTTTCTTTAACTTCTTTGCTTTGGTGACTGCATTGTCATGTTCCTTAACAAGTTTAGCCACAATTTCTTCATGTGACTCTTCAATGGACTCAAGCCTCTCTTCAAGAGAGACCCGAGCTTCTTCTTCTTCCTCAAGAGCATTTTTTAAGGATACAATTTCCATTGCATCCTCCCTTTCAATTCTGCCCTTTTCTTCGAGGAGTGCTTCGTTTTGGGCCACCTGATCCATAAGAGCTTCAAAACAAACTTTGTTCTCACCTTGCAAGTTAGTGTAGAAGTAATCCAAAGAAATAATCTCTTCTTTAACCTTAAGACTAGTAGGATCATCCATGTCAATCATAGCCTTAGGAAAAGAAGAGTTAGAAGTCGTTACCTCGGAGCTTCTTGCCATGAGACAAGTAGCATTCTTGTTGATGATGTTTTCATTCGGAGAGTCGAAGAGAGATGCTGATGTAGATGTGGTGGCTATAGCAGCCACCTCTCGAGAGCTATCGTCCTCGTCCTCATCTCACTTCCCGATGAATATTCTTCTTGAGCCACTAGAACAATCTTCGATTGCTTCTTGAAGGGAGCATTCTTCTTTACAAATTGTTTCTTGCGTGGAGCCTTTGACTTGTCCTTGAAAATAAGTCTTCCTCCATTATCTTCCCTACTTTGATATGGACACTTAGCTACAAAGTGCAGCCGGTCACCACAGTTGAAACATGTTCTTAGCTTGGGACCATTTTCTTTTCTTCCATAGGCTCCACTCTTGCGTTCTAGTTCAACTTTAGCCTTGGCTGGATCTTTCCAAAAGTTTCTTGCATAAAGAGCCAAGTATTGTCCGTGGATCCTTTTTATATCCTCGGGACAGTCCAGACCTTCTATGGCATATTCATCATGATCAATCACACTAGTCTTCAAGGCCATGTTGACCCCCTTTTGCATCCCCATAGCTCGAGCACGCATCTTGACATTCTTGGCAGCCACTTTGAAAGCGTCCATTTCTTGCATTACCTCATTGGATGACATGAGGTGATAGTTATGCCTACCTTGGAGACTTTTCAAATCTGTGGGCTCAAATGGCATAAGAGCACTGACATACTTGCGCTTGATCCAAGCATCATCAACATGAGCTGCACCGTGGTTTTTGAAAGTTGTGGCTATTGCCTTGAGCCTCCTATACATGTCCTCGTGGTCTTATCCATCCAACATATAGAATCCTTCAGCTTCGTTGCTCAAAGCATCATATCTATTCCTTCTCATACTTTCATTTCCGATGAAGATCTCGGTGAGGGCATCCCAAGCTTCCTTAGCTGTGTTAAGATGCTGAATGTGTGGCATGTCTTTGTCACCCACACCAAGTTGTATCATGTGTAGAGCTGTAGCGTTGAGTTGGCTATCAACAATTTCTCTTCTTGTGAGATTGTTGGGGTTTCCAACATGAAGACCATTTTCTATGATTTTCCACAACTCAATGGAGGAACTGCACACATGAGACTTCATCAAAAATTGCCATTGAGAAAAAGTAGATGCATAAAGTTTGGGTGGATCACCCCTATTATGTATATGTGGGTGAGGGATAGGTGGATCAGGAGAATACACATGAGAAACCTCATTGTATCCATCCTTACCACTATCCTTTTTCGAGGAGGAGCTCTTGCTAGTGTCATCACCAACCACTTCTTCTTTGGAATCGGTTTTACCTGCTTCCTTGGATTATGAGTAGTAGCCTCAGAGTTAAATGGAGGTGATGCTGTGGATGGGGAGAGACGCATTATCAATTGACGCATATCTTCCATCTTAGCCTCCATTGAACTCACCAAGGTTGTTTCCAACGTCTTGAGATCGTTCATGGTGACTACATCCGGAGCATCACTCCCATCTACCTTGGAACCCATACTTCTATTAGGCGGTTAAACCCGAAATAAGAGTCGGGGCTCTGATACCAATTGAAATGGATCGTATGGGCACCTAGAGGGGGTGAATAGGTGCTAACCAATTTTTAATACTTTTTCAATTTTAGGCTTGACACAAAGTAAATTCTCTAGATATGCAACTACGAGAATTTCCCTATATGCAACCCTAACTACTAAGCACGTAAAGAGAGGAACGAAGGAACTGTAGTGGAGCACGCGGAGACACAGGGATTTGTTTTACCGCAGTTCCTTCCTTGTTAAGGGAAGTACATCTGCGTTGGAGGGGTGGGCGGTTCTAAGACCACCACGCCACAATAGGCCTCACCCTATTCTTCGATGGATCTCGCCACGAGAGGCCCGATCCACCTTCTCCACTATTGGATCCCTTCGAGGCGAGAACCAGTGCCTTTTACAACTCTATCGGGGCACACACCAACAACCGAATTGGGGGCTCCCGAGATGACAACAAGCTACCACAAGAACAAGGTTTATCAATATAAACAAAAACAAGGATCTAGGTATTTGCAAGAAATACTAGATCGGTGGTTCCCCAAAGGAATGGGGAGAAGGTGAAGCGCTTGATTGTAGTTGATGAAGATCGAGTCCTCCTCCTTTGATTCCCCAATGGACGGAGCCTTTGAGTGTATCTAGGTGGAGTTCTCTCGGATGAAGCTTGCAGATCAGGTATGGTCTTTTTCGAGTGAATCAAGAGTTCTGGACAGAGGGGGAAGACAGGCTTAAATACCCCTGCCTAGAACAAGCCGTTGGAGAAATTTGGGGGCGGATTATCCGCCCCCCTTTGGGACGGACTATCCGCCCTGGGGAGAAAATCCGCCCCCCAGGACGGAAACTCCGGGGAAAAATCCGCCCCCTATACTGAGAGCGACGCATCCTTGACTTGAAGAAATTTCTAGAGGGGGCGGATTATCCGCCCCCGCGAGGGGCGGACTATCCGCCCTAGGGAGAAAGTCCGCCCAAGGACCAGAAAGTCTGAGGGAAACTCTGCCCCCCCCATACAGAGAGCGACGCAGCCTTGACTTGAAGAAATTTCCAGAGGGGGCGGATTATCCGCCCCCGCCAGGGATGGACTATCTGCCCTGGGGAGAAAGTCCTCCCAAGGACCGGAAAGTCCGAGAGAAAATCCGCCCCCCATACAGAGAGCGACGCAGCCTTGACTTGAAGGAAATCCTCGAGGGGGCGGACAGTCTGCCCCCAAGGGGCGGACAATCCGGCTGGGCCGGAAAATCCTGCCACAAACTCCGCCCCCCTCTCTAGGGGTCGTGCACACTTGATAGACGGATGGGGCGGATTATCCGCCCCCAGAAAGCAGTTTCCTTCCCTTCTCAATGTACATATCTGCAGCACTTCGACACACGTTAAATAATCCTTGATATTGTTATCTAACACACAAAACACTAGGGATTAAGAAATGTTCTTTCAAGGGGTTCGGATGATAACCTGGAGGTAGATTATTATTCATAGATGTAGTTGGATTACGGTCTATGTATATTGTTGTAATGCCCAATCAAATCTCATAGGAATCATGATGTATAGTATTTGCATTGTTATGCTTGCTCAATCTGTCAATTGCCCCACTGTAATTTGTTCACCCAGCATGTTATCTATATTAAGGAGAACACCTCTAGTGAACTGTGGACCCTGGTCCAATCTTTACCTTTGATACATCATCTACTGTTACCGTTTACTTTCTACAAGCAACTACTATCTTCCACACTATATGTTTAATCCTTTGTTTTCAGCAAACCGGTGAGATTGACAACCTAACTGTAAGTTGGGGCAAAGTCTTGAGTTTGTGTTGTGCAGGATTCCAAGTTGTTAGCAACACCTTGGAGTTGTTTACTTGCTCCTACTGGTTCGATAACCTTGGTTTCATAACTAAGGGAAAACTTGTTGTTGTGTTCATCACACCTTTCTCTTGGGGTATGCCACCAGGCTCTACAGTGATCTGAGCCCATCTAGATTTTCTGGCGCTGTTGCCTAGGAACATAGGGCCTTCAATCTCTTCCTCCCCGTCAAGTGATTTTCTGGCGCCATTACCGGGGAGTTAAGGACAGCTTCACAAGGGGAGTCTTTCACAACCATTCTCTATACTTTGTTTTTTTGCTTAGTTTCTTTTGCTTCGTTTTACCAAAAATACAAAAAAAACTAGTTTCGTTTGGTTTGCTTTTTCTTATAAAAAACACACAAAAATTAGTTTCCTATAGTTGTCACCTTGTTCTACCTCACCATGTTGATCCCTAAGTTCACCCTGAAGGACCATTCAATAGGTAGTGGCTCTATAATTGGGAAAGAGAATATTTAAGAATTCTTTAATCATATTAGCAAACATGAGGATATTGAGGATAGATCCTTAGCAGAACTTGCTCCTAATTATGAAATTGCTGCAGCTTCTTTAGTTAACATGTTGGAGGCTAGGTTTGTTAACCTTAACCCCATGATGCAAATAATGTTCCTTAAACTTAAAAATATAGATGACACTGAAAAGAGAGATTTTATTCTGGAAACTTTGCTAAAGGAGTTCAATGATGTTGCTAAAAAGATAAAAAGGTCTTTGATCATTTTAATATGCTAGGCTCATGTGTATATGTTATGGGTACATTAGAAAAGTTGGACAAAACCCAACTCAATTGAGAGGAAATTAAAATACCCATACCTTTTAAACTTGTAGGAATGTATGAAGCCTTCGAAAAGAATTTTGATTAGATTGTTCCTGAAAATACATTTGATGAAAGTAGTGAACCCAAGAGTGTTGAGAGAGGATCTTCTAGAACTCATTTGGATGAGATACCTTTCCTAGTTGAAGAAATTTTGAGTATTGATCTTAATGCTTCTTCATTTGAAAATACTTGATTCTTTCTTCTTATGCCTAACTTAAAGGCGTTAAAGAAAAGTACTTCTTGGGAGATAACCCAATAGTTTTATTGAGTCTTGGAAGTTATTACTTCTGTAATAACCTCTCCTTATCCTTTTTGTAAAACCCCACCTTTATAAGGTAAAGGTCCCTGTGATTGCAATGCTAGTCCCTAGATCAAATGCTAGCATCCACAGTTTAAGATGAAGTACACAGAAACAAAGGGCTTTATTACAACGTCATTCCAGAGATAAACATAGTCTTTTATAACTCCATATCCAAAGGCTAGTACAAGAGTTCATAACATAAGTAAATGAAGTAAAGTCTTCATCTTCATGTGCCACAGGCAAGCATGTTGAGTGTAGACTCATAACCCTAATCCTCATCAGAGTAACCTACAACATCATAAGTTACAGCCACAGTGGGTCAATACATTGGAATAGTATTGGCAAGTGATACCATAGTAGAATTTTAGTTTCTAACTTCTATATGAGTTTGGCTAAGAGTATTTTAGGCTTGCTTTGCTCAAAATAGGTTTTTCCTATCAGTTGAAAACACTAAGGTTTTGTTTGTCAAAAACTCTCAAGGAACCACCAATAGACATTGATGAACCTTAACCCTTGTTCAACCACAAGTTTTAACTTAGAAATTGGGATGAGGAGATCCTTGATAGCTTCAATGTCTTGATGCTCAAATTGTCCGTTGCCGGGGACACGACTAAGTACTTAGGTTTTTCCTTCTCGAGAGGTGGTGCACCTTTCCCACAAGACTCGACATGCATCCAGACGAGATCTTTCAGAAGCCTTCCCTTAGACCAAATGGACGCGTTACATCCTATCACCCTACCACCATCGGTCCATCTGGCTAAGTTATTGCAACCTAGATGATCAAGGTAGAGCCCATATGCCATGTGGTTGCACTAGAAGCTTCTAAACACTAAGTATCTAAAATCCCTTTATTCCTGGGTGGCTTTCCACAAGTGTGATACACAAGGTATACCATAGATATGGGCCTTGTGTAACCACTCAACATAACCCAAACATACCATTCCACCCAGGTGATTCATTCACTTAGTTGTTTTATTAAGCAAAAACATAAGTCAAAGACTTAACAAAAATTCCATAGCATGTATATAATCCACCCTTGTTTTCTACTATCTATGCTAAGCATGATAATATAACAAGTATCTTAACTTAGAGAAAATTCTACCAAGACTACAACTACTAGGATTTCCCATGGCATAGCATATAGATACTTAGTAAAATTTTCATGCAAGCCTATACAAAATATCACTAGTGCATAGTAAAAAATAATAGGACAAATACATGAAGCACCACTTGCCTTGGTAGTTGGGGGAGTAGCAACACTCTTCACAATCACAATCACCACTAGCACCAAAATCTACACATAAAATGATAGCACCAAATTTACACTCAAAATAATCAAGCAAAGTATATGAATGCATGAAAATGCAATGAAATGAATTTCTAAACAAACAGTACTGATCACAAAGCCATCTAAATATAGTCTAAATAAACTTAAATTTGTTTAAAAATCATTTTCCAAATAATTTATATAGTCAAAATAAGCCTATAATTGTCTCTGCATAAAAACAAATTTTTACAGAAACAAAATACAAAAATAAGCCCACAGTAGTGTAGGATTTATTTTTGTGAATCCATTGATATATTATTTGCAAAATTTGGCCAAACAGAACTAAAGTTATGAATTTTCTAAGTTTGAATCTCTAATAGACATAAAAACAGATTTTAAATTAAAATCCCAGACACGTGGCTGTGTCTGATTGGTCGATACCGCTTCGCGCGGATCGGATAACATGGAGCGTTGGATCTAAGTCAGATCCATTGACCTAGGTATAACGATGTTGTTTCGTGCTAGGATCTAATCTCAGCCCTACGATTTAGATCTGACGGCGCTAGCATAACCAACCATAGACTGGCGGCGCTAGCGGCGGCGACGCTCTGCCAGTGATGTTCCGGCGGCTACAGAGGGGGCTGGGGGCTGTGGGTTGGCTTACCAGCGTCGCGAGGTTGCGAGGAAGCTCAACGTGTCGCTGGCGTGGACGGAGGCATGATGTGGTGGACGGGAGAGCTTGTCGGAAACCTAGTTGGCGTCGGGCACGGCTTAACGGAGACGACGACGACGTTCCAAGCCTCCCTAGGACAAAAAAACAGCATCAATACGTGCACAAGGACAAGGCGGTCATCGTCGTTTGATCTAGAGGTTGGGGGTTGTCACACCTTACCATAATTTCTCGCCGGAGATGAGCGTGGCGTCGGGTGCTTGCGGTGGTGCACGAATCCGATGACCTAGGTCAGGAGCAGACGAACCAAGCATATAGGAAGAAGTGCACATTATAGCATGAACGAGAAGGGGCAGGGTGGACGGAGCTCACCGCAATGTCTCGCCGGATATGCTCGGGCAGCGGCGTTGCAGGCTGAATTCTGGGCAGCCTGCTGGCGAAGAGAGGGTTCTGAGTGAGGGGAAAAGCTCGCGGTGTGGAGGGGCTTAAGTAGGTAGAGGCACGACGAGAATCACTCGTGGAATCAATGGCATTTATGTCGCGCCATCAACGGCAGTGAACGTCAGCGGCGACGTGGTCTGACGTGCGATTTGGGGGAAGACGATGCTGAGCTAGCGCGGGTCCACCGGCAGTGACAGCGGGGTAGGAGATGCGCGCGTGAGAGAGAAGGGAGAAGGGGAAATGGCCGGGTGGGCTCGTGGGCTATTTCCGGCATTGGGCCGAAAGGGTAGCGCCGGCCTTTTTATTTTTCCTTTCTCTTTTTCTTTTTCTATATTGATTTTCAGGAAACAATTTCAAACCAAATTCACATAAGTTTGAATTCAAACCACCTCTAGATTTGTGTAGTGTAAACCTTGTACTTATTTGTGTATAAAACACTACTGTTTAGTCAAATGCACTTTGACACTTTGAAAAATGAAACAAAACCATGCCTTATTGGTATATAGATAATAGGCATAAAAATGGTTTTATTTGGAATTTTGTTTTGAAAATTTTTATGCAAGCCAAGGATGCTATGAATGCATGAATGAAATGCAAGTTTTTGTATTTCATGAATTTTGTGATGTTACAAATCTAACCCCCTTAAGATGAATCTGGCCCTCAAGATTCAGGTTGGCTAGCAAATAGGCGAGGGTGATTTTTCCGAAGGTCATCTTCTCTCTCCCAAGTTGCTTCGTCTTCGGAATGATGGTTCCACTGAACTTTGCAGAATTTGATAGTCTTTGTACGAGTAACTCTCTCTGCAAAATCGAGGATCTTGATAGGTTTCTCCTCTTAGGTAAGATCACTCTCCAACTAAACCTCTTCCAAAGGTATAGTATCCTTCAAAGAAGTTTCTTCCATCTCCGGATGACATTTCTTCAACTGACTTACGTGAAACACATTGTGGACTGCAGACAGTGATTCAGGCAATTCAATCTCATAAGACACTTATCCTTTGCGACTCAAAATCTTGAATGGTCCAACATACCTTGGTGCCAATTTTCCCTTGACTCCAAATCTCTTCACACCACGAAGTGGTGAGACTCTAAGATGCGCTCTATCACCTACCTCATAGGTGACTTCTCTACGCTTTGGATCTGCATAGCTCTTCTGTCATGACTGTGCTATCTTCAATCTGTCCTTTACCAATTTGACTTTCTCTTCAGCTTCCTTGATCAATTCTGGTCCGAACAAGTTTCTTTCTCCAACACCACTCCATAGTAATGGTGTAGTACACTTTCTTCCATAGAGAAACTCAAATGGTGCCATATCAATACTGGCCTGATAGCTGATATTATAAGAAAATTCTGCATAAGGCAGACTTTCATCCCAACTAGCACCATAGTCTAGGGCACAATCCCTCAACATATCCTCCAAAATCTGATTGGTCCTTTCTGTCTGTCCGTTAGTCTGGGGGTGAAATGTTGTGCTGAACTCTAATCTCGTTCCCAATGATTCATGCAGTTGTCGCCAAAAATGTGAGGTGAACTTAGTTCCTCTATTAGACACAATACTCTTGGGTACTCTGTGTAGACATACAATCCTGTTCATGTAAATCTTGGCTAACTTAGCAATTGTATAGGTTGTCTTCATAGGTATGAAATGAGCCACTTTAGTTAGGTGATCGACAACAACCCAAATAGAATCATATCTCGATCTAGTCCTTGGTAGTCCGCTGATGAAATCCATACCAATCTTGTCCCACTTCCAATCAGGAATAGGTAGTGGTTGTAATAACCCTGCCGGTTTCTGGTGTTCGGCCTTCACTCGACTACACACATCACACAAGGCAATATGTTCCGCTATATCCTTCATGAGATTGTTCCACCAAAATACTTTCCTTCACATCCATGTACATTGTTGTGTTACCTGGATGAATGGAATATGGTGAGTTGTGTGCTTCCTGCAGAATCAGTTTCCGAAGCTCCGGATCTTGCGAAATGCAGATACGTTTTCCATACCATAAAGTACCATGTTCATCTTCATGGAAACCTTTAGCTTTCCCTTTGCTAATTTTTCCTTTGATCTCCTCAATTTCCTTGTCCAACTTTTGGCTTTCTTTGATATTATCCAACAATGTCGGTTGAACATCCAATGACGTGAGATGTCCTTCAGGCACTATTTACAATCTGAGATCTTTGAATTGGACACACAGATCATCTGGCAATTCTCCCTTAGTAAGGCCATTCACATAAACCTTATGGCTTAAAGCATCCGCTACGACATTTGCTTTACCGGGAAATATTGCAAACTCAAGTCATAGTCCTTGATGAGTTCTAGCCATCTTCTTTGTCTCATATTGATTTCTTTCTGAGTGAAGATATATTTCAAACTTTTGTGATCCGTGAACACTTCAAAACATTTTCCCAAAAGATAATGTCTCCATGTTTTGAGTGCATGGACAACAGAGGCTAACTCTAAGTCATGAGTAGGATAATTCACTTCATGAGTTTTGAGTTGTCTCGAGGCATAATCCACAACTTTCCTTTCTTGCATCAAAACTCCTCCCAATCCTTGGTGAGATGCATCACAATATACTTGGAAATCCTTCTCCAAATCTGGCAGACATAAGACTGGTGTTGTCACTAGTCTCTTCTTCAATTCTTGGAAACTGAGTTCACATCCTTCAGTCCATTCAAACTTCTTTTCTTTCTTGAGTAACTCTGCCATTGGCTTAGCCACCTTTGAGAAATTCTCAATGAATCTTCTATAGTATCCTGCCAAGCCAAGGAAACTACGAACTTCTTTCACCGACTTGGGAGATTCCCATTTAGTTACAGCTGATACCTTTGTGGGATCGACAGCTATACCATCTCCTGACACAATATGTCCGAGAAATCCAACTTCATTCAGCCAGAATTCACACTTACTAAACTTGGCATACAACTTGTGCTCACTGAGCTTCTCAAGTATCAAACGCAAATGCTCTTCATGCTCTTCTTTGCTCTTTGAGTAGATCAAAATTTCGTCGATGAATATGACAACAAACTTGTTAAGAAACTCCATGAACACCTTGTGCATCATATTCATGAAATAGGCTGGTGCATTTGTCAAACCAAATGGCATCATGGTGTACTTATACAAACCATACCTAGTGGTGAAAGCAGTCTTAGGTATGTCTTGCTCTCTAATTTTTAGCTGAAAGTAGCCTGATCGGAGGTCAATCTTTGAGAACACACGGGCTCCTTCTAGCTGATCAAACAGATCGTTGATTCTTGGCAAAGGATATTTGTTCTTGATAGTCACTTCATTGAGTGAACGGTAATCTATGCATAGCCTTTGGTTTCTATCCTTCTTCTCAACAAACAAAACTGATGCACCCCAAGATGAAGAACTTGGTTGAATAAATCCTTTCTGCAACTGTTCTCCAAGCTATTTCTTGAGTTCCTTCGACTCATCAACAGACATCTTCTAGGGTCTCTTTGCTATTGGTCCTGATCCAGGCAGTAAGTCAATCAGAAACTCTACATCTCTATCTGGTGGCATTCCAGGAAACACATCCGGATACTCTCTCACAATTAGCACACTGTCTATGCTAACCCCCTTAAGATAATTTAGCTTACTCCCTTTAGATTCAAAATTATACTTGAACCTAATCCGTTTCTTATCCGGGGTTGTGAGTGTGACAGTACGATTGGCACAATCTAGTACTCCTTCATACTTTGTCATCCAATCCATTCCCAGAATAACATTGTAGAGGGAGTGGCCCAACCTTTAAATAACATAAGGTGGTGTCCCCTGTGTTTACAATGCTAGTCCCTGGATCAATAGCTAGCATCCACAATTTAGATGTAATATCAAGAAACAAGGGTCATAATATAACTTTATAACCAGGAATAACATAATTTTATTACATCAATACATAGCTCATTTGGCTATTACATTACATTGAAGCGGAATAACTATAAGCATGGGGTCCTTCTTCTTCAAAGTGCCACAGGCAAATGCTGGTTGTAGACTTTGTAATCCTAATCAATCAATCTTCACTAAAATCAATCAAACCTGCAACATTACAAGTTACAGCCACAAAGGTCAATACATTTGATTTGTATTGGCAAGCTTCACTACTATGTATAATATGAGTGGATCCTATCAATACATGCATATTTGGCTAAGTAGATTTTTAGGCTCATTTGCATAAAGCAATAATTTATCCTATCTTTTCAAAATGGTTTTGGTCCTTTGTCAAATCTCCTTTTTCCAAGTTCCTTGAACTCCTTGGTAGAAACTCAAGTGTTCAAGTCCTTGTCAAAATCCCTTGAGCTCCTTGGTAACCCCAAGTGCATCAAGTTTTATAAAATCCCATGAGTTCCTTGGTAACCTCAAGTGTTCATGTTTTCAACAAAATCTCTTGAGTTCCTTGGTACCCCCAAGTACATCAAGTTTTGTCAAAGTCTCTTGAGCTCCTTGGTAACCCCAAGTGCATCAAGTTTTCTAAAATCCCATGAGTTCCTTGGTAACCCCAAGTGTTCATGTTTTCAACAAAATCTCTTGAGTTCCTTGGTACCCCCAAGTACATCAAGTTTTGTCAAAGTCTCTTGAGCTCCTTGGTAACCCTAAGTGCATCAAGTCCTTAAAAGTTTTCTTTTAGAAATTAGAATGTCGAGATCTCCCATAGTTCAAACTTTAGTTGCTCAGTATTGTCCATAACCAGGGACACGGCTAAGTACTTAGATTTTATTATCTTCTGCAGAAGTTGCACACTTTACCCACATGTCACAATCCCATACTTTTGCCACCAGTGGCCACTGGATTAGCACTCACCAAGATGCAGTACTGGCAGATTGAGAAAGTGACGAAGTCTTTCCAAAGGGTCCTCCCATACACCATTGCTAGCTTGTCTTCAGCACCCATGAAGCATTCTAGATCCCCATGTCCAGTAAACTGAAGACAATGCATGGGTCTTCCCAATGTAGTTGACTAAGCCAGAGCCATAATAGCATGTGGTTGCACACGAAAGCCACAATTGGAGAAACATGTTCAATCTCTAAGTTTCCTGGGTGGTTTCCTTTGGAGCATAACACAAAGAGATTGCCATAGACATGGTTCCTTTTGTTGCCACCTTCTCCAAAACTCAAGGTATCCTTGGCCACCCAGGTGGTTCATTGAGTCCTTGTTTTATTATATAAAATCACAAGTCCTTTTCTCAACTTCATAAAATCTCAACATGTATCTCTTTTCAAAATTTAGCATGGCTAAGCATGTTACAACTACATTGTTTTCACTAAGGAATGTATAGGGAATCCTATTAGGATTTAGCATAGCATAAGTATAAAATTATTTTTATGCATGTTTCAAAATCCACTAAGTATAATGAAAATAGTAGGACTTTTAGATGATAGTGTAACTTGCCTTTTTGGTAGGGAATGGTGGTTCACTCCTTGATCTTGCTAGTCTCACACTTTTCTAACTTCACTACAATCAATCAAGCAAACCCAATATCAACAAGCATTCCAAACCAATAATCAATCAATATTTCACACACACAAAACAATGGGATCTAAGTCATGCATGTAAGCATGCAAGAGATTGGTTTATTTGTAAATATGGTCTCCACTAGGCTTCTAAACTTTGTAAGTTCCAAATTGGTCATTTTCCAAAGTGGCAAAGTCATTTGCAAAAGGTTTTTATCCAAAAACCACTTTTAAATCCATTCATCATTTTATGTGGTGAGAAAATATTTTTATCAAGCAACAACTTTAAGTGGTTCACCAAATAAGTTGTTGTTTCCCAAAACTTGGTGTTTATGGTCAGTAGGTTTGGTCCAAAACATTTTCTCCAAAGTTTTTACTCAAAACCATTTTCATAACAAAACCATTATTTTTAAATGGCTAGAAATGACCAAATCAAGTTTTTATTCCCAAACTTTCACAAAAACCATTTTAAATTCCATGGGTTAGTTCCTAGGGTCAGTAAGTTTACAACAACCCATTTTGCAAATGTTTTAATCCTAAAAACATTTTTGAATCTTTTTTCTACTCTAAACAAGCACACAAAAGTTTCTGCAAAAACAAACACTCTAATGGATACTATTTGCTAAACCAAGGGCATGGTTGGCTAGGGCTTGTTCCACTGATTCCAATGATACCAAATTTGCAATTTTTGGACGTGTGGATCGAAAGTTACAAAGGTTTGAAAATCACAAACAAATCTGTTTTTCAAATTCTGTTTTAAACAGACCTGGCCACGCGTCGCAATTTGACTGGCTGATACCGGTTCGGCCGGATCGGCTCTACGTCGCGTTGGATCTAAGTAGATCGTGTGGTCCAGAGAGCGTACTCTTTCGTGGTTAAGTGATTCTATCGTGAGCGTCAGATCTCGATCCTACGGTGTTAGCATGTTTGACCAAAAGTGGGCGGTGCCGACGGTGGCTAGCGGCGGCGACAGTCAGACAGTGGCGGCGCTGGCGAAACAAGAATCTAGAAGAGAGGGGAGGATGCTCACCGTGATCGCAGGAGGCTGGGGAAGCTTGACGTGTGGTCGATGACGCAAGGGGCGCACGAGGGCAGGAGGAATTCCTCGCCGGAGTTTGGTCTGGCGACGGTTGGCTCTGGTCGAGGTCGAAGACGATGCTACGGGTCATGAGAAGGCAAACCAGAAGCATGGTTAGACGCGTACGATCAAGGAGATGTTGTGTGCGTGAAGGAGGAGAAGAGGGGCGGTCTGGACTTACTGGAGGAGCTCGACGGAGGCGAGACAGACGGCGGCGCTCAGAGCTTGGTCGGAGTCGATGCTCAGGGACGCCCGCGGGTGAACGAAGGGTACTGGGAGAATCGTCTGGGAGTGGTGAGTGTGCCCGCATGCTCAAGGGGGTAGGAGATGGCAAGTACTGGCCGGAATTGGAGGTGGAAGCTCGTCGGAGCAGCGGCGGTTTGGAGCTGATTCCGAGCATCCTGGTGGCGAGGTGGAGTTGGTGTTTGCGGGGGATGATAGAGGGAGGAGAGGTGCTTTTGTACGCATGGTCAGGGGCGAGATTAACGCAGCCATTATTCGTGAATTTACGCGCAGATTGAATGGCGATGAGCAACGGCGAGGTTTGGGGAGAAAGGGTCATGGTGAGGAGGATGAACAGGGAGGTGGGGTCCATCGGTGAGGATGCGAGAAGGAAAGGAGGTCCACCGTGGTCTCTGCACGTGTTCGAAGCAGTATGAAACGTTTTTCTTCGGGGAGGAAAAACTGGGCTGGTTCTGGGCCTTGTGGGCTCTGTCGACTGGGCTGGTCCAGATCCTATTTTTTTTCTGTCTACTGGCTTTTCTTTTTCTATAACTATTTCCTGTTTTGAAATTCAAACAATCAAACAATACTGAAACCAAATCATACAACCACCAAACTTTGTAACTTTGAACTTGGTTCTGTTCAGTAGTAAAAACCAAAATTCAAAAGATTAAAATAAACTAGTTTCATTTTTAGGGTCCATTATTAATTAAATAAATAGACCTTGTTTTAATAAATCAAAATAGGATTTGATTTTTATTTTTAATCTCCATTTTGAAAACTAAACATCTTCAAACCATAACAGTAGGTTTTATTTAAGAATATAATATATTTAGAAAACTTATTTGAAAAAAACAAATAAACAAGTTTTGATGATTTGGAAATAGTAAAACCTTTATTAATAAAAACTTGGATATTAAATCCTTATTACTTTATTTAAATAATCCTTTACCAATTTTCTCAAATAGAAATATTTTGTTCTTTTAAAGACTTGGCCAAGTTTTATTTTGGCTTTGTAAAATAATCTTTATTAATAAAACTTCTGTTTCATTTGGAAACCAAAACTTTTTATTTAAAAGATCTAAATAGTAATTTTTAAATATTTTTATTTTACTTTAAAAAAATGTTTATCTATTTAAATCCCTTTAGGATTTTATTTAATCCAAATAGGTTTGAAGTTCTAATTGAATTCAAAAAGTTTCTTCTGGCCCTGAAAATCAAATAAAGTTTTATTTTATTCATTTATTTTTCACATTACAAGATTTGGAAAATCTTGGGATGTGACAGGCTACCACCCTTAAAATAAATCTCGTCCCGAGATTTGGGAAGGCTAGGGTTACAAGTAGGCTCGAAACAACTAGGGTACTACCACCCTTAAAAATTTTCAAACAAAAATTACATATTGTCCTTCTTGGGATCCTGGGAAAAACTTTCTCTAAGCAAACAGTTGCATTTGTGTCCTTAGTTTCCATGCTTGACTCATGGGCCAAGGTTGAGTTTCTCCATAGGCTTGGTGATCTTGTTCTTCATCTTTTCTGGACAGTTGCTTGCATAATGTCTTGGGTTTTTGGAATTGAAACAGTGGATGTCTTGGAGTTCTTTACGTGGCTCTTGTGGACAAGTTGCTACATAGTGGCCTAATTCTTTGCAGTTGTTGCACACCACTTGGCCAATCTCTTTATTCTTCTTGTTCTCTAGGCATCCACTGGAGTAGTGTCCCATTTCCTTACATTTACGACATTGCACAAGGCTCATGTCCTGCTTTTGTTTCTTGGGTTTCTTTAGTCCTTTGAATTGGGTTGTCTTGTTTGGAGGTATAAGTGGTCCTTTTCCTTTCTTGGTAGACTTGGATCCTTCTTGTTTCCTTTGTTCCACAATGGAGTAGATGGGGCATTGGATAGGGACATGGTTGTTTCCTTCACATAGGTAGCAAGTAGCTTGAGAAGTAGGACATTGTTCAACAGGATGTTTCCCTTCACAGTTGGGGCATTGATCTCCATGCTCCCTGGAAGTATGATCCTTGTCTCCACAAATAATGCAAGCTGGGGCTCCATCTAGAATAATATTTCTGTCATCCTTGTTGTCAAAGTCTCTTTTGGGATAGCTTTCTTCCATTTTGATCATTTGATCAGTCACCTTAAGCATCAGTTGGCCTTGAGTTTCCAAAAATCCTTGCAGGGCTGGATCCGCTCCACTAGTGTTAGCTATGAATTGAGCTGTCACTTGGTTCAACTGGTGTTGAGTTGCTATGAGCTCTTTCATGCTGTCCTCTTGGTTGGTGTTGGGGCCATCAACCTTGATGTTGGAGTCTCTTGGAGTAGTCATCTGTTTGGGTTGAAGGAAGATTAGAATAGGCAAGATATTTCTAAGGAATCAATCCTAATCACACACATCACAAATCACTCAAACAATGTGCAAACATTCACAAACCAAACATTTCACTCAAACACAAAGTTCAAGCATACCCTTAGGCAACAAAATATTTTTGTCACTCCACATAATTTGGTGGGTTTGACATAGCTAAAATATGGTGGTCCATCTATATGGTTTACTTGTGATCTTTCCATCCTTCTTGGTTGCTTCTTCTTACATGAGATCATGGTTCCTTGGGGAAAAACTCTTGGTTACCTTGACTTCTAGTGAAGTGAGCTCCTTCTAACTTTTGCATTCTCTCAGTCTCTAAGTCTTGAGCAAGATTTCCTTGTTTCACTTGCAATCCTTAGGGGTATCCAAGTTGGAAGTCTTTGGTGAACATGCTGAAGATGTTGAAGTCATTATAGCTGAAGAAGTTGAAGTCATTAGAGTTGAGAACGTTGAAGTCATTAGAGTTGAAAATGTTGAAGAAGTCCTTTGCACATGGTGTAGTCTTTGGTCATGGGGTAGGTTTTTCCATCAAGTTGAAAATGGAAGAGATGTAGAGTTGAAACCAAAATGGTTGAGGAAAGAGTTTACAAGTTTGTTTGTAAATAAGTTTTTGGAACAAATACAATTCCTATTTTCTGAGGGTTTTTGTCCAATCCTAGGTTTACAAATCCTACAGGCAACACAATGCTCTGATACCATCTGTAGAGGGAGTGGCCCAACCTTTAAATAACATAAGGTGGTGTCCCCTGTGTTTACAATGCTAGTTCCTGGATCAATAGCTAGCATCCACAGTTTAGATGTAATATCAAGAAACAAGGGTCATAATATAACTTTATAACCAGGAATAACATAATTTTATTACATCAATACATAGCTCATTTGGCTATTACATTACATTAAAGCGGAATAACTATAAGCATGGGTTCTTCTTCTTCAAAGTGCCACAGGCAAATGCTGGTTGTAGACTTTGTAATCCTAATCAATCAATCTTCACTAAAATCAATCAAACCTGCAACATTACAAGTTACAGCCACAAAGGTCAATACATTTGAATTGTATTGGCAAGCTTCACTACTATGTATAATATGAGTGGATCCTATCAATACATGCATATTTGGCTAAGTAGATTTTTAGGCTCATTTGCATAAAGCAATAATTTATCCTATCTTTTCAAAATGGTTTTGGTCCTTTGTCAAATCTCCTTTTTCCAAGTTCCTTGAACTCCTTGGTAGAAACTCAAGTGTTCAAGTCCTTGTCAAAATCCCTTGAGCTCCTTGGTAACCCCAAGTGCATCAAGTTTTATAAAATCCCATGAGTTCCTTGGTAACCCCAAGTGTTCATGTTTTCAACAAAATCTCTTGAGTTCCTTGGTACCCCCAAGTACATCAAGTTTTGTCAAAGTCTCTTGAGCTCCTTGGTAACCCCAAGTGCATCAAGTTTTCTAAAATCCCATGAGTTCCTTGGTAACCCCAAGTGTTCATGTTTTCAACAAAATCCCTTGAGTTCCTTGGTACCCCCAAGTACATCAAGTTTTGTCAAAGTCTCTTGAGCTCCTTGGTAACCCCAAGTGCATCAAGTCCTTAAAAGTTTTCTTTTAGAAATTAGAATGTCGAGATCTCCCATAGTTCAAACTTTAGTTGCTCAGTATTGTCCATGACCGGGGACACGGCTAAGTACTTAGATTTTATTATCTTCTGCAGAAGTTGCACACTTTACCCACATGTCACAATCCCATCCTTTTGCCACCAGTGGCCACTGGATTAGCACTCACCAAGATGGAGTACTGGCAGATTGAGAATGTGACGAAGTCTTTCCAAAGGGTCCTCCCATACACCATTGCTAGCTTGTCTTCAGCACCCATGAAGCATTCCAGATCCCCATGTCCAGTAAACTAAAGACAATGCATGGGTCTTCCCAATGTAGTTGACTAAGCCAGAGCCATAATAGCATGTGGTTGCACACGAAAGCCACAATTGGAGAAACATGTTCAATCTCTAAGTTTCCTGGGTGGTTTCCTTTGGAGCACAACACAAAGAGATTGCCATAGACATGGTTCCTTTTGTTGCCACCTTCTCCAAAACTCAAAGTATCCTTGGCCACCCAGGTGGTTCATTGAGTCCTTGTTTTATTATATAAAATCACAAGTCCTTTTCTCAACTTCATAAAATCTCAACATGTATCTCTTTTCAAAATTTAGCATGGCTAAGCATGTTACAACTACATTGTTTTCACTAAGGAATGTATAGGGAATCCTATTAGGATTTAGCATAGCATAAGTATAAAATTATTTTTATGCATGTTTCAAAATCCACTAAGTATAATGAAAATAGTAGGACTTTTAGATGATAGTGTAACTTGCCTTTTTGGTAGGGAATGGTGGTTCACTCCTTGATCTTGCTAGTCTCACACTTTTCTAACTTCACTACAATCAATCAAGCAAACCCAATATCAACAAGCATTCCAAACCAATAATCAATCAACATTTCACACACACAAAACAATGGGATCTAAGTCATGCATGTAAGCATGCAAGAGATTGGTTTATTTGTAAAGATGGTCTCCACTAGGCTTCTAAACTTTGTAAGTTCCAAATTGGTCATTTTCCAAAGTGGCAAAGTCATTTGCAAAAGGTTTTTATCCAAAAACCACTTTAAATCCATTCATCATTTTATGTGGTGAGAAAATATTTTTATCAAGCAACAACTTTAAGTGGTTCACCAAATAAGTTGTTGTTTCCCAAAACTTGGTGTTTATGGTCAGTAGGTTTGGTCCAAAACATTTTCTCCAAAGTTTTTACTCAAAACCATTTTCATAACAAAACCATTATTTTTAAATGGCTAGAAATGACCAAATCAAGTTTTTATTCCCAAACTTTCACAAAAACCATTTTAAATTCCATGGGTTGGTTCCTAGGGTCAGTAAGTTTACAGCAACCCATTTTGCAAAGGTTTTAATCCTAAAAACATTTTTGAATCATTTTTCTACTCTAAACAAGCACACAAAAGTTTTTGCAAAAACAAACACTCTAATGGATACTATTTGCTAAACCAAGGGCATGGTTGGCTAGGGCTTGTTCCACTGATTCCAATGATACCAAATTTGCAATTTTTGGACGTGTGGATCGAAAGTTACAAAGGTTTGAAAATCACAAACAAATCTGTTTTTCAAATTCTTTTTAAGCAGGCCACACGGCCGCAATTTGACTGGCTGGTACCGGTTCGGCCGGATCGGCTCTGCGGCGCGTTGGATCTAAGTAGATCGTGTGGTCCAGAGAGCGTACCCTTTCGTGGTTAAGTGATTCTATCGTGAGCGTCAGATCTCGATCCTACGGTGTTAGCATATTTGACCAACAGTGGGCGGTGCCGACGGTGGCTAGCGGCGGCGACGGTCGATGACGGCGAAGGAACAAAACAAGCTAGAAGAGAGGGGAGGATGCTCACCGTGATCGCAGGAGGCTGGGGAAGCTTGACGTGTGGTCGATGAGGCAAGGGGCGCACGAGGGCAGGAGGAATTCCTCGCCGGAGTTTGGTCTGGCGACGGTTGGCTCTGGTCGAGGTCGAAGACGATGCTACGGGTCATGAGAAGGCAAACCAGAAGCATGGTTAGACGCGTACGATCAAGGAGATGTTGTGTGCGTGAAGGAGGAGAAGAGGGGCGGTCTGGACTTACCGGAGGAGCTCGACAGAGGCGAGACAGACGGCGGCGCTCAGAGCTTGGTCGGAGTCGACGCTCAGGGACGCCCGCGGGTGAACGAAGGGTACTGGGAGAATCGTCTGGGAGTGGTGAGTGTGCCCGCGTGCTCAAGGGGGCAGGAGGTGGCAAGTACTGGCCGGAATTGGAGGTGGAAGCTCGTCGGAGCAGCGGCGGTTTGGAGCTGATTCCAGCACGTGGCGAGGTGGAGTTGGTGTTATGGGGATGATGAGGAGGAGGAGAGGTGCTTTTGTACGCATGGTCCGGGGCGAGATTAACGCAGCCATTATTCATGAATTTACACGCGGATTGAATGGCAGTGAACGGCAGCGAGGTTTGGGGGAGAAAGGGTCGCGCGGGTGAGGAGGATGAACAGGGAGGTGGGGTCCAGTCGTCAGTGAGGATGCGAGAAGGAAAGGAGGTCCACCGGTCAGTCTCTGCATGGGTTCGAAAACGAGTATGAAACGTTTTTCTTCGGGGAGGAAAAACTGGGCTGGTTCTGGGCCTTGTGGGCTCTGTCGACTGGGCTGGTCCAGATCCTATTTTTTCTCGTCTTGGCTTTTCTTTTCTATAACTATTTCCTGTTTTGAAATTCAAACAATCAAACAATACTCAAACCAAATCATACAACCACCAAACTTTGTAACTTTGAACTTGGTTCATCAGAGTAAAACCAAAATTCAAAAGATTAAAATAAACTAGTTTCATTTTTAGGGTCCATTATTAATTAAATAAATAGACCTTGTTTTAATAAATCAAAATAGGATTTGATTTTTATTTTTAAACTCCATTTTGAAAACTAAACATCTTCAAACCATAACAGTAGGTTTTATTTAAGAATATAATATATTTAGAAAACTTATTTGAAAAAAAAACAAATAAACAAGTTTTGATGATTTGGAAATAGTAAAACCTTTATTAATAAAAACTTGGATATTAAATCCTTATTACTTTATTTAAATAATCCTTTACCAATTTTCTCAAATAGAAATATTTTGTTCTTTTAAAGACTTGGCCAAGTTTTATTTTGGCTTTGTAAAATAATCTTTATTAATAAAACTTCTGTTTCATTTGGAAACCAAAACTTTTTATTTAAAAGATCTAAATAGTAATTTTTAAATATTTTTATTTTCCTTTAAAAAAAATGTTTATCTTTTTAAATCCCTTTAGGATTTTATTTAATCCAAATAGGTTTGAAGTTCCAATTGAATTCAAAAAGTTTCTTCTGGCCCTGAAAATCAAATAAAGTTTTATTTTATTCATTTATTTTTCACATTACAAGATTTGGAAAATCTTGGGATGTGACAAACATCCAATCCTTGGGAATCTAGGATTATCAAACTAACTGGAAACTTATACTTTCCAAATTCTATCAACAGATCATGGCATCCAAAATTCACTATCATCTCTCCTCTGGGAGAGCTCACTTTTATTGGACACCCAATAGTTTCAGTTGGAAGTCCATTTTTATCAACAAATGCTCTTGATATGAATGAATGCGATGTTCCAGTATAAAAAAGAACAAGTGCTGGAAAAGAATTAATCTTGAACTTTCCAGCCACAGCATCAGACTCTTCATATATTTATTCCACATTAATGCGATTCACTTGTCCCTTCTGGAAAGGTTTGGGCTTGTTGGCTCCTTCAACTTTCTTTTCTAGGCACGCATTTGCATAGTGCCCCATCTTCTTACACTTGAAACACTCAACCTGACTGAGGTCTTTCTTTGCAGGCTGACTTCCATTACCACTACCACTGTGGTGGCTCCTGTGTCCACTCTTGTGGTTCTTATACTTGTCATTGTCATGACTGCGATGACGCTTGTTGTCATGGTGACGGTTGTGGTTGTGGTGGCTGTTGTACTTCCCATGCTTATGGAATCCATAACTTCCACTATAATCATTTTGGGGACGCTTGTGAGACGATCCCGAGCTGTTCTTATCAAAGTTATGTTTCCTCTTCCTGCCCTCAACCTGTTTCATCTTGTTTTCCAAGATGGTGGCCTTGTCACAAAGTGATTGATATGTTGGGACATAGGCAACAGATAGCTGCAAATTCAACTCATCATTAAGTCCTTCGAGGAACTTCTCTTTCCTCTTAGCATCAGTATCAACTTCATCCGGTGCATAGCACGCCAGATTGTTGAACTCCTCAATGTACTCAGCCACACTGCGGTGACATTGTTTCAGATTGTGGAACTCTTTCTTCTTTAAGTTCATCACCCCTGATGAGATGTGGGAAGTGCGAAAACCATCCTCAAAGATAGCCCATGTCACATTCTCAAGGGGAGTGGTGATCTGAAAGTTGTCCCACCAGGTTGCTGCTGGTCCTTCGAGCAGATGTGCTGCGAATCTGACATTTTCCTCGTCGGTGCAGCCAACAGTGACTAAGTCCTTGTTCACGGAACGTAGCCAGTCATTGGCTACCATTGGATCAGTTGTCCCTAACAACTTGGCTGGCCTCAACCTCAAAAATCTGGTAAGCATGTCAAATGTTGGTGGATTGTTGGGATTGTTGTTGTTGTTGTTGTTGTTGTTGTTGTTGTTCTGATTCTGATTTTGGTTCTGGATGAACCGAGTCATCATCTGTATCAGTTGAGCTTGAGCTGTCATTAACTGCTGCATCTCGGGGTGACGTTATTGTTGTTGTTTGGGTTGGGGTTGGCACGACGGGGAGGCATATGTGGTTTCAATAAGGATAAGGAATGAGATGTAACCCATATATGCTTAATATGCACAAAACCTCACATAGCAACAATCACAAAACCAATCTCAAAATAACATAGAGTTTGAACAAAGTAAACAACAAGTTTTTGGAAAAAGTAAACACACCATAGCAAGCCAGCCACATGTTGGATGGTCATTGCGACTCAATAGTCAAAGTAGGATAGATAAAATATAGTCGAGTAGTCTACACTACTCCTCCATGTCGACCTCCACATCAACAAGTGTGAGACCGGCTGTCTCCATAGCTGTCTTGTACTCCTCGAACTAGTGGTCAAGGCCTCGACCTTCGCATGGAGAGCTATCTTCTGTGAGCATAGCCTCTCAATCACTCTCTGCTGGGTCTCGAGCTCGAAGTCCTTAGCCTCTATCTCGGCTTTCATGTCCTTGATCTTATTGTTTTTGTCTTGGACTCTTTTCTCTTGATTCTTGAACTCTTGTCCTGGCTCTCGAATCTGGCCTCCATCTCCTTGACGATCTCGTCTTGCTCCGCGAAGAGCTTGTCCTTCTCCCTCAACTGAACTTGGAGCTCGTCATTTCTAAGCATGACGTTGGTCCTATCTGTGTCGAGGTGTCTAATAAGGCCCTCTAGGTCCTGGAGGTATAGACGAATTGGCTCAATCGTCTCTCTAGTAGCACCCTCATACACCAATGCATCTCCCTCCTTGTCACGTATCTCGAACGGGTGGAAGTAGAGGCCTCTAAGCTCAGTGGAATGGCGTCCACAGAGGCATCCGGGTAGCTCCTGCATGACTACATCTAGACCCTTATCCTTGTCATCGTGCATCAGCTTGAAGGAAATCTCCTCCGTGAGTGGCTCCGTCTGTCGTCCCGGCTGCGAGACTCTAAAGCCCCAAAGGTCCTTCCTCTCAAACTTGGTGAGCTGAAATGCCTTGATACTAGGAAGTGGAAGGTTGAGCAAACTAGTAAACTGCACGATGCGTGAACCAAAACAAGTTCCATTGAACTCCTCGGCGGTGCTGATCACAAATCTAGGCATCTAATGTAAGATAGAGAAATGTAAGAATAACACAAGTAAAAGAAACAAGACAGTAGAATGAAAGCAAAAGCATACATCATCCATAAAACATACAAGTCATGGCATACAAAGTCTATCACAACACTAAGGTTCAACATATCTTAGACAATTTTTTGTGAAAATACGACAAGTGTGGTGGTCCAACTAACGGAGTATGTTACAATTCTCACTCACTTGACAAAATAGCTATCAGGGTATCCCTAGAGGCAATCTGTCGATCTTGTTCACAAGATTCCAATGCTAAGTCTATGATGTCTTCTCTTAAACGTTGGTTGGCAGCCTCTAAGTCTTGGGTATGCTTCTTCTCTTCTCTAAGGTCATTTTGAGTGTTGAGCATTCTACACTTGAGTCTGTCACCAAGCTCCTTGATGGCATTCCAAGCTGCATTCCTTACAGAGTCAAAGAATGACATGTGCATTTCTGAGTTAGTGACCATGTAGAACCCCGACTCCTTGTGGTTGTCTTCCTTGTTTTTGTACAAGTGAAGTTGCACCCACCAATATTCTTCCCCTTCATCCATCACGGGAAATCCCTTGTACACTGCTGCTCCATGTATCCCCATGGTAACCATAAGGTTCTTGAGTGCTTTGGGAAACTCCGTCTCACACTCCAAAGTCATAGTCATGACTGGTCCCTTCCTGACGGCTTCGTTGATAGAGTTCATCTACAAATGGAGATTAGAAAAGTCTACAAGAAGAAAAAGACAAGTGTGGAATTTTGCAAAGTGTTGTAGAGTGGTTTCTTAGTATAATCCATCCTAGGGTCATAATCCTACAGGCAACACAATGCTCTGATACCATCTGTAAAACCCCACCTTTATAAGGTAAAGGTCCCTGTGATTGCAATGCTAGTCCCTGGATCAAATGCTAGCATCCATAGTTTAAGATGAATTACACAGAAACAAAGGTCTTTATTACATCGTCATTCCAGAGATAAACATAGTCTTCTACAACTCCATAGCCAAAGGCTAGTACAAGAGTTCATAACATAAGTAAATAAAGTAAAGTCTTCATCTTCATGTGCCATAGGCAAGCATGTTGAGTGTAGACTCATAACCCTAATCCTCATCAGAGTAACCTGCAACATCATAAGTTACAGCCACAGTGGGTCAATACATTGGAATAATATTGGCAAGTGATACCATAGTAGAATATTAGTTTTTAACTTCTATATGAGTTTGTCTAAGAGTAGCTTAGGCTTGCTTTGCTCAAAATAGGTTTTTCCTATCAGTTGAAAACACTAAGTTTTTGTTTGTCAAAACTCCCAAGGAACTACAAATAGACATTGGTGAACCTTAAACCTTGTTCAACCACAAGTTTTAACTTAGAAATTGGGATGAGGAGATCCTTGATAGCTTCAATGTCTTGATGCTCAAATTGTCCATTGCCAGGGACATGGCTAAGTACTTAGGTTTTTCCTTCTCGAGAGGTGGTGCACTTTCCCCACAAGACTCGACATGCATCGAGACGAGATCTTTCAGAAGCATTCCCTTAGACCAAATGGACGCGTTACATCCTATCACCCTACCACCATCTGTCCATCTGGCTAAGTTATTGCAACCTATATGATCAAGGCAGAGCCCATATGCCATGTGGTTACACCAGAAGCTTCTAAACACTAAGTATCTCAAATCCCTTTGTTCTTGGGTGGCTTTCCACAAGTGTGATACACAAGGTAGACCATAGATATGGTCCTTGTGTAACCACTCAACATAACCCAAACATACCATTCCACCCAGGTGATTCATTCACTTAGTTGTTTTATTAAGCAAAAACATAAGTCAAAGACTTAACAAAATTTCCATAGCATGTATATAATACGCCCTTGTTTGATACTAGCTAGGCTAAGCATGATAATATAACATCTTCACTTAGAGAAAATTCTACCAAGACTACAACTACTAGGATTTCCCATGGCATAGCATATAGATACTTAGTAAAATTTTCACGCAAGCCCTATACAAAAAATCACTAGTGCATAGTCAAAAATAATAGGACAAATACATGAAGCACCACTTGCCTTGGTAGTTGGGGGAGTAGCAACACTCTTCACAATCACAATCACCACTAGCACCAAAATCTACACATAAAATGATAGCACCAAATTTACACTCAAAATAATCAAGCAAAATATATGAATGCATGCAAATGCAATGAAATGAATTTTCTACACTAAACCATTCAACCAAACAGTACTGATCACAAATCCATCTAAATATAGTCTAGATAAACTTAAATTTGTTTAAAAATCATTTTCCAAATAATTTATATAGTCAAAATAAGCCTATAATTGTCTCTGCATAAAAACCCATTTTCATAGAAACAAAATACAAAACTAATCCCAAAGTAGTGTAGAATTTATTTTTGTGAATCCATTGATATATTATTTGCAAAATTTGGCCAAGGAGAACTAAAATTATGAATTTTCTAAGTTTGAATCTCTAATAGACATAAAAACAGGTTTTAAATTAAAACCCCAGACACGTGGCTATGTTTGATTGGTTGATACCGCTTCGCGCGGATCGGCTAACGTGGAGTTGGATATAAGTCAGAGCCAGTGGCCTAGATCTAACGATACCATTTCGCGCTAGGATCTAATTGCAGCCCTACGATTCAGATCTACGGCGCTAGCATAACCAACCATAGACTGGCGGCGCTGGCGATGGCTGCGCGGCGGTGGCGCTCTGCTAGTGATGTTTCAGCGGCTACAGAGGGTGCTGGGGGCTGTGGGTTGGCTTACCAGCGTCGCGAGGTTGCGAGGAAGCTCAATGTGTCACTGGCGTGGACGGGGGCGTGATGTGGTGGCCGGGAGAGCTTGTCGGAAACCTAGTTGGCGTCGGGCATGGCTTAAGGGAGACGACAGCGACGTTACAAGCATCCCTAGGACAAACAAACGGCATCAATACGTGCACAAGGACGAGGCGGTCATCGTCGTTTGATTTAGAGGTTGGGGGTGGTCACACCTTACCATAATTTCTCGCCGGAGATGAGCGTGGCGTCGGGTGCTTGCGGTGGTGGACGAATCCGATGACCTAGGTCAGGAGCAGATGAACCAATCATATGAGAAGAAGCGCACATTATAGCATGAACGAGAAGGGGCGGGGTGGACGGAGCTCACCGCAATGTCTCGCCGGATATGCTCGGGCAGCGGCGTTGCAGGCTGAATTCTGGGCAGCCTGGTGGCGGAGAGAGGGTGCTGAGTGAGGGGAAAAGCTCGCGGTGTGGAGGGTGTTAAGTAGGAAGAGGCGCGGCAAGAATCGCTCACGGAATCAATGGCATTTACGCTGCGCCATCAACGGCAGTGAACGGCAGCGACGACGTGGTCTGACGCGCGATTTGGGGGAAGACGATGCTGAGCTGGCGTGGGTCCACCGGGCAGTGACAGCAGGGTAGGAGTTGCATGTGTGAGAGAGAAGGGAGAAGGGGAAATGGCCAGATGGGCTCGTGGGATGTTTCTGGCATTGGCCCGAAAGGGTAGCGCCGGACTTTTTCTTTTTCCTTTCTCTTTTTCTTTTTCTATTTTGATTTTCAGGAAACAATTTCAAACCAAATTCAAATAAGTTTGAATTCAAACCACCTCTAGAGTTTTGTAGTATAAACCTTGTACTTATTTGTGTATAAAACACTACTGTTTAGTCAAATGCACTTTGAAACTTTGAAAAATGAAACAAAACCATGCCTTATTGGTATATAGATAATAGGCATAAAAGTGGTTTTATTTGGAATTTTGTTTTGAAAATTTTTATGCAAGACAAGGATGCTATGAATGCATGAATGAAATGCAAGTTTTTGTATTTCATGAATTTGGGATGTTTCACCTTTTTGTTTGATTTTTGTGCCAAGCATAACCCCTAATGAGAGAGAAGTAAGATTTGGGAACGTTGTTGTCCCGAAACAGATTTTTGTGCTTCACTGTAAAAATTCCTGAAAATCTCTGTATGTCGGATTGAGCTAAGTAAATGACCCAGGTTGTTATCTAAGTTTCGTTAGTTCAACACTTTTCGATTTGAGCAACAGAAGGTCTTTGAAAAAATCGGTTTTTACCTACTGGACTGTTTTCATAGATTTCTGCCATTATTTGCATTTGCCTCTTTATCGGTTTCCTTTTGAGTTCTTATTTATCACTTGAGGTTTTTAAAGGAATTTCTATAGTAGCTTGTGTTTTTAATTAAAGTTTCACTTGTGTTGAAACTAAACCAAATGCCTATTCTTTTGAATACACTAATGTTGCTAATGAAGATTGTGTGAAGTTTTGTATGAAGGAAATTTTCAAGTGTAGGGGAAGAATGATATAATAAGATAAAGAATGTAAAAAATCTCAAGCTTGGGGATTCCCCCCGTGTCACCCCAATAAATATTCAAGAGGTACAAGCATCAAAGCTTGGGGATGCCCAAGGCATCCCCTTCTTCATTAATAAAAATCTCAGGTCTCTTTCTAGACACTTCGTTTTTATTGTTTCATGCACTGTTGTGTTGTTCTTGGAGCGTCTTAGTTTTTGTTTTTTGTTTTCTTTTGTTTAGTTTGCTTGAATAAAGTAGTTGTACCCCCGCTTTCGCTGTATTGTTTCAAATAAGTTGATTGGTGTTGGAAAAGAGTAGAAAGTTTCATGGTTATAGTGATACAAAAGGGAGCTTGTTTTGACTATGGATTAGACTTTATCATGTCATGCTAGATGTTGTTTTGACCTTATGATTAGTGATTATTGCTATAGCATGACTTTTTCCAAACCATTGAGATTGCTTAATGTGCCTTGAAAGAATCATGTGTTATTCTAGCATACAAAAGCATAATATTGTGGTATTCTCCTTTGATGCTTGATACGTTGGAAACGTATCTATAATTTTTTATGCTCCATGCTTGCTTTGTATCTACTTTGCTTTACTTGTCCACACTTTGAGGTGCTTTTTTACATGTTTTCTGGTACTAACCAATTAACAAGTTGAAACAGTGCCAGATGCCTGTTTTCAACTGTTTTTGGTATCAGAAAAGTTAGTAAAGAAATATTCTTAGAATTGGACGGGACAAAGGACAAAGTCAATTACTTTTCGTGGGGAACAAGAAGTCCAGAGGAGAGCCGGAGGGGCCGCCCAGAGGGGCCAGACCCACCCTAGGTGCGGGTGGGCCCCACCCCGCACCTGGCAAGGGTTTGGTCACCTTGGCTGCCGCCTCGGTCTCCCCCTTCGCCTATAAGAAGCCCCAGATGAAGAAACCCTGGGAACCCGATCAAATATCCATGAAACCATCTATAGCCGCCGCCACCATCGTCCCTAGATCGAGGGGATCTGAAGTTCTTTCAAGCACCCTGCCGGGAGGGAGATCATCCCGGAGGCCTTCTCTCCGGTATGATGCGTGACTAGTTCCACCTTGGACTATGGGTCCATGTAGTAGCTAGATGGTTGTATCTCCTCCTTTGTCCTTTCATGTATAGATCTTGTGAGCTCCGTTCATGATCAAGATCTAATCTATTTGTAATCATGCATGTTGTGTTTGCGGGGATCCGATGGATATTGAGATTATTATGTTGGTTTGATTAATGGTTTTGTCTTTATGATTCTATCATGTCTGTGTTGTTTGTGATCTTGCATGCTCTCTGTTGTTAGTAGCTATCTTGGCCAAGTAGTTGCTAGTGACTCCAAGAGGGGGTATTTATCCTCGATAGTGGGTTCATGCCTCTAGTTTCCAAGGGAAGTGACAATAATCTCTTCGGTTGTAGATGTGTTGTTGCTACTAGGGAGAAAACAACGGTCTCTTGTTCATGGAACATGTGGACTGTTTACCTTACACTTTGCTTAAAGCTTATGCATTGCTTGGAACTTAATACTGGAGGGGGTTCAGATGATAACCTGAAGGTGGACTTCTAGTCATAGATGCAGTTGGATGGCGGTCTATGTATCTTGTTGTATTTCCCAATCAACCTCATAGGATCTTTCTGACTAGTAATTGCATTGTTATGCCTTGCTCAGTTCCTGTCAATTGCCCTGCTGTAATTTTTTTACACTTCATGCCATGTTGTTTATCTAAGGAGAGAACCTCTAGTGAACTATGGACCCTGGTCCAATCTTTACCATTGATACATCTTCCACTGTTACTTGTTTACTTGCTGCAAACCATTACCTTCCACACCATTTGTTTAATCCTTTGTTATAGCAAACCGGTGAGCTTGACAACCTCACTGTTCGTTGGGGCAAAGTCTTGAGTTTGTGTTGTGCAGGTCTCCATGTTGCTTGCAATACCTGTGTGACGTTTCCTTCCTCCTTCTGGTTCGATAACCTCGGTCTTATATGCGGGAAAACTTGTTTCTTTCTCTTCACACCCTGCGCTTGGGGTTACCAACAAAGTGCTACGTCTAGCACCATCAAGTCTTTCTAGCGCCGTTGCCGAGGAGGCTAAGGACGTCTTCACTAGGGGAGTCCTTCACTTCCTTTCTCTTTAATTTTTTTAGTTTGCTTTGTTTCTTTTGCTTGGTTTTGTTTGCCTCTTTCCAAAAAACCCAAAAAAAAATAGTCTAGTTTGGTTTGCTTTCTTTTTTCAAAAACACAAAAAAATAGTTCTTACTCTAGTTGGTGGTTTGTCATTGCCTTGCTTGGTCATGCTTTCCATCAATGGATGGTTTCTTTGAAACTAGTTCTTATTGGCAAGGTGGGTTCACAGAAGAACAAAAGTACTATTATAAGGAACACCGTTTGTCACAAAAATGGAAACACTTATAGGAACAAATTGATAAGTTGAATACTATTGCTAGAGACGTGTTCTCTACTTATAATGTTACTTATTGCTTTGATAAAGCTTGTTGCTGTAGGAGGTATAAACACCCCCCTTTTCAATGTGAGTATAATGATAATGTTACCATATCTTCTTATGTTAAAGGAAATTATGAATTTTATGATGTGGAACAAATTGAAGAATTTATTGATTTCAAGGGTGCATTTGAACTTGCTAGTTTGCTTGAAAATAC
The DNA here is from genome assembly GCA_023614405.1 of Avena insularis. Lineage (NCBI taxonomy): Eukaryota > Viridiplantae > Streptophyta > Magnoliopsida > Poales > Poaceae > Avena > Avena insularis. The sequence continues at coordinate 2,072,637 of CM042690.1, forward strand.
TTATGATGCACCTTATGAATGTGAGGTTTATGAGATACTTAAATTTTTCTTTGATAATTACAAGGAAGCAAATAGCTATATTCTTGAATATTTTAATATGCATTTTCCACAAATGGAAGATACTAATGCCTTGCAGGAGCCTATGGAAGAAGAAATTGTTGAAACTGGAAGCTCATTAGATGAAAAAGAGGGGAGAGTGATGAACAAAAGGAGGAAGAATGGATCTAGCCATGCCTACCTTCTAATGAGAGTAACTCTTTATCCCTTACATTATTTGATTGTCCCCCATGCTTACCAAAGGAGGATGAATGTTATGTTCCTATGGATCCTTTTGAAATATCTACTTTGGATAAAACATGTGGAGGTTTTAATCCCACTATTTTTGAGCTTGATAGAAATTATGTGTTTGTAGATCATGAAAAGCATGATTTATGTGATATCTATATTGTTGAGTTTATTCATTATGCTACTGAAAATTATTATGAGGAAATTATGGTTGTAGAAGTTTTCATGGTACTGAAACACCTCTCTATGTGCTGAAAGTTTTGAAGTTGCTCTTATTTCATCTTCCTATGCCTGTCACTTTGTTCTTTGTGAATTTATTTTCATACAAGAATCCTATGCATAGGAAGTGGGTTAGACTTATATGTGTTTTGAATTTGCTTCTTGATGCTCTCTTTGACTTCAATTCATAATTCTTATGTGAGCATCTTCTCAAGCTATCAATCCTAACTTAAAGGCGTTAAAGAAAAGTACTTGTTGGGAGATAACTCAAGAGTTTACTTGAGTCTTGGAAGTTATTAATTCTGTAATGACCTCTCCTTATCCTTTTTGTTTGCTTTTTGTTTGCTTTTTGTGCTAAGAATGACCACTAATGAGAGGGAAGTAAGATTTGGGGAGTTGCTGTCCCGAAACAGATTTATGTCCCCCACCAAAAACAATCGCGAGGAGTCTCTGTAACTCGGATTGAGCTGAAACTTTATGAATAAGTCCCCCAGTATGTTAGCTAACTTTCTTTAGTTCAACACTTTTTTATTTGAGCAACATAAGATTTTCGAAAAAATCGGTTTCTGCCTGCTGGCCTGTTTTGACAGATTTCTGCCACTATTTGCATTTGCTTCTTATTGATTCCTTTTTAAGTTCTCTTTAGGTAAATTGAGATTTTTGAAGGAGTTACTACAGTAGCTTGTGTTTTTAGTGAAAATACCTGTTGTTTCAAAGCTTTGCCAGTGGTCTAATATCTTTTGAATAAGCTAATGTTGCTAATGAAGATTGTGTGAAGTTTTGTATGAAGGAAAAATTTCAGGTGTAAAGAGAGAATGATGCCATGAGAGGAAGAATGGACAAAAGCTCAACCTTGGGGATGCCACCATGGTGTCACCCTGTTGGACCCCTCCTTTGTAAAGGAAAAAGGATCCCTGTGATTGCAATGCTAGTCCCTGGATCAATAGCTAGCATCCACAGTTAAGATGTAATATCAAGAAACAAAGGTCATAATACACTTTACAACCAGGAATAACATAATTTTATTACATCTTACATAGCTCATTTGGCTATTACATTACATTGCAGCAGAATATCTATAAGCATGGGGTCCTTCATCTTCAAAGTGCCACAGGCAGACATGTTGGTTGTAGACTTTGTAATCCTAATCAACACACTTCACTAAATCAATCAAACCTGCAACATACAAGTTACAGCCACAAAGGGTCAATACATTTGAATTGTATTGGCAAGTGATACTATGGTAGTATAGTGGAGTCTATCACCTATATGCATTTGGCTAAGTGGAGTTGAGGCTTGCATTGCTCAAAATAGATTTTCCCTTAACATTTGAAAATACTAAGTTTGTGCTTGACAAAATCATTTTTCTCAATCAAAGATTGAAGATCCTTTGACCCTTGTTCAAACCACAAGTTTTTAACTTAGAAATTTGAATGATGCGATTCTTGATTGCTTCCATGTCTTGATGCTCAAATTGTCCTTTACCAGGGACATGGCTAAGTACTTAGATTTTACACTCTGTAGAGGTGGTGCACTTTCCCCACAAGACTTGGTTTCACCAAGACAAGATCTTTCAGAAGCCTTCCCTTAGACCACAATGGACGCGTTCCAACCTATCAAACTCTACCACCAACTGTCCATATGGCTAACTTCTTGCAACCTATATGATCCAGGCAGAGCCCATAATGCCAAGTGGCTGCACTTGAAGCTTCTCAACATTTGACATCTCAAATCTCTTTGTTCTTGGGTGGCCCTCCACAAGTGAGATACACAAGGTCAACCATAGACATAGGCCTTGTGAACCACTCAACCAAAAACCACCAAGCAATTACCATTCCACCCAGGTGATTCATTAACTTAGTTGTTTTATTAGACAAAAACACAAGTCCTCGGACTTAGAAATTTTCCATAGTATGAATGTATAATCCACCCTTGTTTTCTATTAGCTAAGCTAAGCATGATAGTAGTAGGAGTCTTAACTTAGGAAATATTCCACTAAGGTTTCATCTACTAGGTTTTCCTATAGCAAGGTTTATACTAAGCAAAATTTCATGCAAGTTTTACTTAGAGAAATCACTAATGCATAGTGAAAGTAATGGGACAAAAGTATGAAGCATCACTTGCCTTTTTGGTAGAGTATATGTTCACTCCTTGTCCTTGCAACAATCACACTCTTCCCGTCACTACAATTCAATCAAACAAGGCACAAATTCAATCTACCAATCAAGCAAAACATCACATAAAATGATAAAGTCTAAGAAATGCATGCAAGCATGCCAAGCTTTGTTTTATTTGAAAAAGTGGTTCCTAATGGGTCATAAACATTTGAAAACACCCAATGGTCATTTTATAAAGTGGCAAAGTCATTTGCAAAAGATTTCATTTCATAAACCATTTTCAAAACAAAGTATCATTTTATGTGGTGTAGAAATATTTTTACTAAGGCATTAATCTATAGGGTTCACCAAATATGTTTTCAAACCACAAAACTTTGTGTTTAGGGTCAGAGAGTTTAAAACAAATCATTTCCCAAAAGTTTTCTTCAAAAACCATTTTTGATAAATAAACTATATTTTTATTTGACTAGAAATGGTTTTAAATCAAAGAATCATTCTTTTGTTTCACCAAATACATTTTTGAAACCACAAAGTGTTTCCTATGGTCAGTAGGTTCAAAACAAACCATTTGCAAAAGATTTTATCCCCAAATTCGTTTTTAAATAATTTTTACATCCTTCACAAGCATACAAATGTTTCTGCAAAAACAAACATTTTTCCAGAAGCTTTTTGCTAAACAAAGGGTATGGTTGGCTAGGGTTTGTCTTGCTAATTCCATTGATATAAAATTTGTAATTTTTGGACGTGTGGTTTGAAAGTTGTGCAATTTACAAAATTAGAAAGCTAATAGAAAGTTTTCTGTCTTTTAAATCAAACAGAGGCCACGTGGCTGTTCCTGATTAGTCTATACCGCTTCGCTCGGATCGACAGACGCAGACCGCAGGATCCAACTTGATCGCACGACACAGATTCACTCTTACCTTTTCGCTCTGGTTCTATTCCTAGCCGCAGGATCTAAATCTAACGGTGTAGGGTTAGTTGACCATACTCGGGCGATGCTGACGCGGCGGCGACTGGCGGCGCGGTCAGACGTGGACGGTGCCGGCGGTCTAGGAAGCGAGAGAAGAGGAGGAGAGGCTCACCGTGTTCGCAGAGTTGGGGGAAAGCTCGAGGTGGTGCCGTCTTGTCGAGGGGCGACCGGAGCTTGATTGCTTTCGGGAGTGGTCTTTGCGCCTCGGCCTTGCTCAGTCGTCATCGAGGATGGTGCTAGGGATCACTCGGAGGCAAACGAAATGCACGGTCAGATGCGCCAAGACACGGCGAAAGTGTGTGCGTGAACGAGAGGGGTTAGGGTAGTCTGGTTTACCAGAGGGAGGTCGTCGGAGAAGAGCCAGATGGCGGCGGTGCTGGAGGTTGTCGTTGCCGGGGTTCAGGGCGCCATGGTGAGCCATGGCTGCGAAAGGTCCGCTGGGGATGCTGATCACAGCTGCACTCGAGGAGGCAAGAGGTGGCGTGTGGCGGAATCTCGCGAGCATCGCCGACGATGGCGGTGTTTGAGCAGAATTTGGCAGCCTGGGGGGCATATTTGGGGGAGGAGACAGAGGGGAAAGGAGGAGAAGGGCGAGACGATTTAGACAGCGTGCTCGCGGCGAGAGATTAATGCTGCATTAAGGTGTATTCAACCGGAGAATCAATGGCAACAACGGTGGCGAGTTTAACGCGAGGAGGAAGAAGATGAGCTGGAGGGGTGGGGTCTCATTGTCGTGAGGTGGAGGAAGTGGAGTGGGGCCTGCTTGTGTCGCTCTGCTGGTTGCTTCATGGTGAAGAAAACAGTTCGGGGAGAAAAAGGAGCTGGCTGGGCTAAGCTGGGCAGGTGTTCTCACATTTTTTTCTGTCTGATTGTTTTATCCTTTTCTATTTTCTATTTACTGATTTGAAATTCAAACAAACAATTCAATCAACCAAATCAATTCAAACAAACACCACACTTCACAACTTTGAACTTGGTTCTGTTCAGTAACATAATCCAAAATTCCAAAATAAAATAATATTTTTATTCATTTTAGGATCCATTTATTAATTAAATAAAATGGACCTTTAGTTATTTAATCAAATAGGGTTTGATTTATTTAATAAAATCTTCATTTGAAATCCAAATACTTTCAAAACCAAAACAGTAGGTTTTATTTGAAGGTAAAGAATACTTGGAAAGCTTGTTTAAAATAAAATAACATTTTTGTTATAAGGTCCATTAATAATTAAATAAAATGGGCCTTAGTTATCAAATAGGATTTGTTTTATTAAAACTTTATTTTTGAAAACTAAAATAGTACCAAACCATTCAGTAGGTTTTATATAAAAATATAAAATACTTGGAAAACTTATTTTAAGCAAATAAACAAGTTTTGATGGTTTAGAAATAATAAAACCTTTATTAATAAAAACTTGGATATTAAATCCTTATTATTTTATTCAAACAAACCTTTACTATTTTTATCAAAACAAAATGTTTTATTTCCAAAAGTTTGGCCAAGGTTTAATTTGGCTTTATAAAATAATCTTTGTTTATAAACCTACCTTTTCTTTTTGAAAACCAAATCTTTTTATTGAAAGATCCAAAATAATAATTCCAAATATTTTTATCTTTATTGTTTATTTAACTTTTTAAATCCCTTTAGGATTTTATTTGTTCAAAATAGGTTTGAAGATTCCTATTGGAATTCAAAAAGTTTCTTCTCACCCTGAAAATCAACAAAGTTTTATTTTATTCAATATTTTTCACATAACAAGATTTGGAAAATCTTGGGATGTGATAGGCTACCACCCTTAAAATAAATCTCGTCCTGAGATTTGGGAAGGCTAGGGTTACAAATTGGCTCAAACACTAGGGTACTACCACCCTTAAATTTTTTCCAACAATATTACATCTTGGCTTGCTTGGGATCTTGGTGTAACTTTCCTGGACAGAAGTTTGAATAGTGGCCTAGTTCCTTGCATTTGAAACACATCACTTGGCTGATATCTTTCTTTTCCTTTGGTATCATTGCCTCTTGTTTGTTTCCTTGGTTCTTCTTCTTTTCTGGGCATTCATTGGCATAGTGTCCCATCTCTTTGCAATTGTAACATTGCACTTGAGTAATATCCTTCTTGTTAGGGTTGGGGCATTTCTTCTTCTTCTTTTTGGGTCTCTCCAAAGCTAGGAGTTCTTCTAGTTCATGCTCTTCATATCTCACCTCAAAGGTGGGAAATCTTTCTCTCTTCTTGGGGCATTGGTCTTCATGCTCCTTGGATGCATGATCCTTGTCTCCATAAATATTGCTAGCTTGGGTTCCTTCTAGATTAACATATTTGTCATCCTTGTTGTCATTACCTCTTTGGGAAAAGTTTTCTCTCATGTTGATCATTTGAGTAACCAATCCTTGCAACAATTGGGATTGAAGTTTCAAAATCCTTTGTATGGCTGGGTCTAGTCCATTGTTGTTGGCTAACAGCTGAGTTGTCTCTTTGCTCAACTGGTTTTGGGTTGATATGAGTTCTCTCATGTTGTCCTCTTGGTTGTTGTTGGTGTCACCATCCTTGATGTTGGAGTCTTTTGGAGAGGTCATCTGTTTGGGTTGGATTGGGATTAGAATAGGCAAAATATTTCTAAGGGAATAATTCTAATCACACACATCACAATTCACACAAGTAATGTGCAAGAAATCACAAACAAACATTCCTCTCAAACAAACAAGTTTCAAGCATATTTTTAGGCAACCAAAAATATTTTTGTTACACCACATAAGTTGGTGTGTTTGACTTAAACTAAATATGGTGGTCCATCTATATGGTTCACTTGTGATCTTTCCATCCTTCTTGGTTGATTCTTCTTGCATGAGATCATGGTTTCCTTAGGAAAACTCTAGGTCACAAATACTTCAAAGGTGTTGATGGCTCCTTCTATTTGTTGTTTCCTTAGTCTTCAAGTCCTTGAGCAAGATTTCTTGTCTCACTTGTCCTTAGTGGTATCTAAGGTTGAAGTCCTTAGTGAATATGCTGAAGATGTTGAAGTCATTAGAGTTGAAGAAGTTGAAGTCATTAGAGTTGAAGAAGTTGAAGTCATTAGAGTTGATGAAGTCCTTTGCACATGGTAGTCTTTGGCCATGGGGTAGGTTTTGTCCATCAAGTTTGAAATAGAAGAGATGTAGAATCAAAACCAAAATGATTGAGGAAAGGGTTTACAAGATTGTTGGTAAATAAGTTTTGGAACAGATACAACTCCTATTTTTCTAAGGGTTTTTGTCCAATCCTAGGTTTACAAATCCTACAGGCAACACAATGCTCTGATACCATCTGTTGGACCCCTCCTTTGTAAAGGAAAAAGGATCCCTGTGATTGCAATGCTAGTCCCTGGATCAATAGCTAGCATCCACAGTTAAGATGTAATATCAAGAAACAAAGGTCATAATACACTTTATAACCAGGAATAACATAATTTTATTACATCTTACATAGCTCATTTGGCTATTACATTACATTGCAGCAGAATATCTATAAGCATGGGGTCCTTCATCTTCAAAGTGCCACAGGCAGACATGTTGGTTGTAGACTTTGTAATCCTAATCAACACACTTCACTAAATCAATCAAACCTGCAACATACAAGTTACAGCCACAAAGGGTCAATACATTTGAATTGTATTGGCAAGTGATACTATGGTAGTATAGTGGAGTCTATCACCTATATGCATTTGGCTAAGTGGAGTTGAGGCTTGCATTGCTCAAAATAGATTTTCCCTTAACATTTGAAAATACTAAGTTTTTGCTTGACAAAATCATTTTTCTCAATCAAAGATTGAAGATCCTTTGACCCTTGTTCAAACCACAAGTTTTTAACTTAGAATTTTGAATGATGAGATTCTTGATTGCTTCCATGTCTTGATGCTCAAATTGTCCTTTACCAGGGACATGGGTAAGTACTTAGATTTTACACTCTGCAGAGGTGGTGCACTTTCCCCACAAGACTTGGTTTCACCAAGACAAGATCTTTCAGAAGCCTTCCCTTAGACCAAAATGGACGCGTTCCAACCTATCAAACTATAACAACAACTTTAAATATGGCTAAGTTCTTGCAACCTATATGATCCAGGCAGAGCCCATAATGCCAAGTGGCTGCACTTGAAGCTTCTCAACATTTGACATCTCAAATCTCTTTGTTCCTGGGTGGCCATCCACAAGTGAGATACACAAGGTCAACCATATACATGGGCCTTGTGAACCACTCAACCAAAAACCACCAAGCAATTACCATTCCACCCAGGTGATTCATTAACTTAGTTGTTTTATTAGACAAAAACACAAGTCCTCGGACTTAGAAATTTTCCATAGTATGAATGTATAATCCACCCTTGTTTTCTATTAGCTAAGCTAAGCATGATAGTAGTAGGAGTCTTAACTTAGGAAATATTCCACTAAGGTTTCATCTACTAGGTTTTCCTATAGCAAGGTTTATACTAAGCAAAATTTCATGCAAGTTTTACTTAGAGAAATCACTAATGCATAGTGAAAGTAATGGGACAAAAGTATGAAGCATCACTTGCCTTTTTGGTAGAGTATATGTTCACTCCTTGTCCTTGCAACAATCACACTCTTCCCGTCACTACAATTCAATCAAACAAGGCACAAATTCAATCTACCAATCAAGCAAAACATCACATAAATGATAAAGTCTAAGAAATGCATGCAACCATGCCAAGCTTTGTTTTATTTGAAAAAGTGGTTCCTAATGGGTCATAAACATTTGAAAACACCTAATGGTCATTTTAAAAAGTGGAAAAGTCATTTGCAAAAGATTTCATTTCATAAACCATTTTCAAAACAAAGTATCATTTTATGTTGTGTAGAAATATTTTTACTAAGGCATTAATCTATAGGGTTCACCAAATATGTTTTCAAACCACAAAACTTTGTGTTTAGGGTCAGAGAGTTTAAAACAAATCATTTCCCAAAAGTTTTCTTCAAAAACCATTTTTGATAAATAAACTATATTTTTATTTGACTAGAAATGGTTTTAAATCAAAGAATCATTCTTTTGTTTCACCAAATACATTTTTGAAACCACAAAGTGTTTCCTATGGTCAGTAGGTTCAAAACAAACCATTTGCAAAAGATTTTATCCCCAAATTCGTTTTTAAATAATTTTTACATCCTTCACAAGCATACAAATGTTTCTGCAAAAACAAACATTTTTCCAGAAGCATTTTGCTAAACAAAGGGTATGGTTGGCTAGGGTTTGTCTTGCTAATTCCATTGATATAAAATTTGTAATTTTTGGATTTGTGGTTTGAAAGTTGTGCAATTTACAAAATTAGAAAGCTAATAGAAAGTTTTCTGTCTTTTAAATCAAACAGAGGCCACGTGGCTGTTCCTGATTTGTCTATACCGCTTCGCTCGGATCGACAGACGCAGACCGCAGGATCCAACTTGATCGCACGACACAGATTCACTCTTACCTTTTCGCTCTGGTTCTATTCCTAGCCGCAGGATCTAAATCTAACGGTGTAGGGTTAGTTGACCATACTCGGGCGGCGACTTGGCGCTATCGGGTGACGGCGGTGCCGGCGGTATAGGAAGAGAGAGAAGAGGAGGAGAGGCTCACCGTGTTCGCAGAGTTGGGGGAAAGCTCGAGGTGGTGCCGTCTTGTCGAGGGGCGCACTGGAGCGGGCTTGATTGCTCGCCGGAGTGGTGCTGCGCCTCGGCCTTGCTCAGTCGTCGTCGAGGACGGTGCTAGGGATCACTCGGAGGCAAACGAAATGCACGGTCAGATGCGCCAAGACACGGCGAAAGTGTGTGCGTGAACGAGAGGGGTCGAGGTAGTCTGGTTTACCAGAGGGAGGTCGTCGGAGAAGAGCCAGATGGCGGCGGTGCTGGAGGTTGTCGTTGCCGGGGTTCAGGGGCGCCCGCGGGTGAGCTACGGCTGCAGAAAGGTCCACTGGGGGATGCTGATCACAGCTGCGTACTCGAGGAGGCAAGAGGTGGCGTGTGCTGGCCGGAATCCTCGCCGGAGCATCGTCGGACAGTGGCGGTGTTTGAGCAGAATTTGGCAGCCTGGGGGCGTATTTGGGGGAGGAGACGGAGGGGAAAGGAGGAGAAGGGCGAGGCGATTTAGACAGCGTGCTCGCGGCGAGAGATTAATGCTGCATTAAGGTGTATTCAACCGGAGAATCAATGGCAGCAACGGTGGCGAGTTTAACGCGAGGAGGAAGAAGATGAGCTGGAGGGGTGGGGTCTGCTGTCAGCGAGGTGGAGGAAGTGGGAGTGGGGCCTGCTTGTCAGCCTCTGTGGTTGCTTCGGTGAAGAAAACGTTCGGGAGAAAAAAGGAGGCTGGGCTGTTGGGCTGGGCATCGTTCTCACATTTTTTCTCTTCGATTGTTTTATCCTTTTCTATTTTCTATTTACTGATTTGAAATTCAAACAAACAATTCAATCAACCAAATCAATTCAAACAAACACCACACTTCACAACTTTGAACTTGGTTCTGTTCAGTAACATAATCCAAAATTCCAAAATAAAATAATATTTTTATTCATTTTAGGATCCATTCATTAATTAAATAAAATGGACCTTTAGTTATTTAATCAAATAGGGTTTGATTTATTTAATAAAATCTTCATTTGAAATCCAAATACTTTCAAAACCAAAACAGTAGGTTTTATTTGAAGGTAAAGAATACTTGGAAAGCTTGTTTAAAATAAAATAACATTTTTGTTATAAGGTCCATTAATAATTAAATAAAATGGGCCTTAGTTATCAAATAGGATTTGTTTTATTAAAACTTTATTTTTGAAAACTAAAATAGTACCAAACCATTCAGTAGGTTTTATATAAAAATATAAAATACTTGGAAAACTTATTTTAAGCAAATAAACAAGTTTTGATGGTTTAGAAATAATAAAACCTTTATTAATAAAAACTTGGATATTAAATCCTTATTATTTTATTCAAACAAACCTTTACTATTTTTATCAAAACAAAATGTTTTATTTCCAAAAGTTTGGCCAAGGTTTAATTTGGCTTTATAAAATAATCTTTGTTTATAAACCTACCTTTTCTTTTTGAAAACCAAATCTTTTTATTGAAAGATCCAAAATAATAATTCCAAATATTTTTAACTTTATTGTTTATTTAACTTTTTAAATCCCTTTAGGATTTTATTTGTTCAAAATAGGTTTGAAGATTCCTATTGGAATTCAAAAAGTTTCTTCTCACCCTGAAAATCAACAAAGTTTTATTTTATTCAATATTTTTCACATAACAAGATTTGGAAAATCTTGGGATGTGACACACCCCAAGAAATATCCAAGAGGTACAAGCGTCAAAGGTTAGGGTGCCCAAGGCATCCCCTTCTTCATCAATAAAAAGCTCAGGTCTGTCTAGACACTTCGTTTTTTATTGTTTCATGAACAGTTGTGTTGTTCTTGGAGCGTCTTAGTTTTAGTTTTCTTTGCTTAGTTTGTTTAGTTTTCTAAAGTAGTTTGGACCCCCATTCTCGATGTGTTGTTTTGCAAATAAGTTTGCTTAGTGTTTGGAAAGGAGTAGTAAGTTCTTGCTTAAAGTGCAAGAGGAGCTTGCATTGACTGTAACTTAGACTTTAGCATGACATGCTAGGTTTTGTTTTAGCATTAAGCTTAGTGATTATTGCTATAGCATGTATTGTTCCAAACAATTGGGATTGCTTAGTGTGCTTTGAAGAAATTATGCGTTGTTTTAGCATGCAAAAGCATAGTATCGTGGTATTCTCATTTGATGCTTTGCTTGGGTTGACTTGGCACATGCTCACACCATGTTATGACAATGACAAGTCACCATTAACCTCTATGATCATTTAGTCCTTGACTTGTAGTACCACTCTTTGCCTTGATTAGTATGCTTTGTTGCACTGCATGATTTTGGCCATTATTGCTCTCTTAGTTGGTTGCTCCCAGTCTTTTGCTAGCCTCCACTTGTATGAGTAAGTTCTACTCATGCTTCCAACTCCCAAGAAACCAAGTTATTCCAAAGTGTCCACTATAAATTCCTATGCATGGTGTGTTACACCATTTCAAGTATATTCTTGTTTTCAACTATCTTCCAATTAAAAACTATTTTGTTATGTGAAAACTTAGTGATTAAAGCCCTCACGAACTTGACGGCATACTTTATTTTTTCCCCTAATAAACTTGAACCATTGTGACAACTTTGTTGTATATGCTTGCACTTATAAGTTAGAATTAGCAGAATCGTGCTGTCACGGGGAACGTTTTCAACATTGCACTTGTACCTTGTTGTACTCAGTTGATATCATGCTCTTTTATCTATGGATGTCACCGGTGTGAAATAAAGAGGGAACTTGTAAGTCCATGGAGTTTGTATCCTGTGTTAGATAAACGCCTGGGCCGCTAGCCGAAGCCATGTCTAATCATGGTGGAAACTTGCAGCATCACCATAATGATCTATCTATGAAGCATCCTCAATAAAAATCTATGCATATGGTAAATAAAAAGATTGTTGAGATGCTCATTGTCTACTTGCCTTGTCATTTTGGTTATGGGAAAGCTCCTGTACCATGTGCAAGGGGTATCGTGTTGGCAGTTCTCAATGATATGCAAATACTTACAGTGACAAGAACTTACCTGGACCCAAAGTTGAGTATGCATGAGGTGTGGCCCTCGTATTCAAGGGACATGAGATTGCCAACTTATACTTTGTCAAGCATATACTCCAGCTTTGCCACTTTAAACCTTAACCACTTCAAGATGCTTATAATAGGGGCAATGAGGGCTGAAAGCTAACAAGTACCATAATTTTTGGAAGCTCTTTTTGAAACTTGTAATCTCTGCTTCCTTTACAAAAAGGCCTGTCTTCCACCACTATTGAGTCTCCACCTTCTACCTTTAGGCACCATTAACAGAGCATAGTTTTCATTCTGTGTGCAGTGTTCCAAAGCTTATTAATTGATGCATATTGTGTTATTACTTGCTCTTGTGCTACTTGTTTCTAGTCACCCTTGTGAACTTTGCAGGTGTCCTATGCATCTATATTGCTACTCTATGAGGGACAAGCTGATTGCCACTATGCTATGTTTTCTACATGTGAAACAAACAAACGTTTTTCAATGCATGTTATTCATGATCTTTGTTTTTAGCTTGTCATGTTGCATGCATAGTTACTATGTCCTATTTTTAGAACTCCATCTTTCATGCACATGTTTAGAGTTCTTTGATCCCAGCTTTCAAGGCTTGAAAATGGTTGGATCTTTATTGTGAGGGTGCATGTCACCTCAAAAATTATTCTTTTTATCACTTACCTACTCGAGGACGAGCAGGAGTTAAGCTTGGGGATGTTGATACGTTGGAAATGTATCTATAATTTTTGATGCTCCATTCTTGTTTTGTATCTACTTTGCTTTACTTGTCCATACTTTGAGGTGTTTTTTTACATGTTTTCTAGTACTAACCTATTAACGAGTTGCAATAGTGCCAGATGCCTATTTTCTGCTGTTTTTGGTTTCAGAAAAGTTAGTAAAGAAATATTCTCGGAATTGGACGGGACAAAGGACAAAGTCAATTACTTTCCGTGGGGAACAAGAAGTCCAGAGGAGAGCTGGAGGGGCCGGCCAGAGGGACCAGACCCACCCCAGGCACGGGTGGGCCCTACCCCGCGCCTGGCTAGGGTTTGGTCACCCTGGCCGCCGCCTCGGTCTCCCCCTTCGCCTATAAGAAGCCCCCGATGCAGAAACGCTAGGAACCGATCAAATATCCATGAAACCATCTATAGCTGCCGCCACCATCGTCCCTAGATCGGGGGATCTGAAGTTCTTCCCGGCACCTGCGGAGGGGATCATCCAGAGGCCTTCTCTCCAGATGATGCGTGAGTAGTTCCACCTTGGACTATGGGTCCATGTAGTAGCTAGATGGTTGTATCTCCTCCTTTGTGCTTTCATGTATAGATCTTGTGATCTCCGTTCATGATCAAGATCTAATCTATTTTTAATCACGCATGTTGTGTTTGTAGGGATCCGATGGATATTGAGATTATTATGTTGGTTTGATTAATGGTTTTGTCTTTATGATTCTATCATGTCTGTGTTGTTTGTGATCTTGCATGCTCTCCATTGTTAGTAGCTATCTTGGCCAAGTAGTTGCTAGTGACTCCAAGAGGGGGTATTTATGCTCGATAGTGGGTTCATGCCTCTAGTTTCCAAGGGAAGTTACAATAATCTCTTCGGTTATAGATGTGATGTTGCTACTAGGGAGAAAACAACGGTCTCTTATTCATGGAACATGTGGACGGTTTACCTTACACACTTTGCTTAAAGCAGTTGTTTGTTCACTACAAGGAATGTGTTATTCTATGACCTTCTAATAGTGACCGTGAACAAAATCGTCATAGAGTTATGACGATTTTGCATGAGATGGTCGTAAGCAGTTCAAGAGGGCCTATACCCTGGAAAATTACGACGATTTTGCCAAAAATCGTCATAGTTACTTTAGATGAAATCGTCATAATTTGATGGAAGCAGCCTATGGTGTTACTTGTATCTCACTATGACGATTTTAAATCGTCATATTGTCCAAATTAGCATAACTTGACATGAGTTGTCTGCCACCTCATCATTTACGCCTACGTGTCATTTTTATGTGTCAATTTTTGGCGCAGGAAAAAAAGGAGGTGCGGGGTTCGAACCCGCAACCAATTTCTCTATCCCACTAAGGAGGACTAGAACCACTGAGCCACGATGGCATTTGTGCTTTCATCCCATGCTACAAATTTATGAATATGGCCATGTTCAGTTGAGCATTGTCAATTAATAGAGCAAAAAGGGGTGGAACGGGGGTTCGAACCCGCAACGCCCAGCAAGGTCCGATGGTGGTTAACCACCAGGCCACAAGTCAGTTTGTGTCAAGGAATGGAGCTCGCCCTTTTAAACAACGTTTTCTTTGTTGGGCCTGGGCCAAGGAGACACGAGGCCTCCTGTTTTTCTCCACCTATTTTTTTATCTTTTCCTTATACGACTCATGGTCTTGTGGTATGTTGGGCTCGCATTTTCTTTTAGTTGGTGGTCCGGTTTTAGTCCTAGGCCGATGTGTTGGTCTATTCAGAAAGTTTTTTTCTTTTTCCTATTTTGTTAATTCTTTTGTATCTTTTTCAATAAAAATCCAAAATAATTGATTTTTGGCTCTAAATTTTTATAAAAATCAGTAAATCCTCTTAGGGTGTTAATTATGAATATTTATTTATTTTAAAATAGTGGATTTCATTTGGTGGTTGCTTCACAATATGCCCCGTTTTATGTACTCGGGAAATGGAAAATGCTTTTCTTGTGCGACGAAAAGAAAAAATTTGTCTCAAAATGCATTGGATCTCTAAATAAATAGCATATTGTGAGTCTAAAAATAATTTTTGCCAAAAATCATGAGCATCGGATCATGTACCTGTAGTTCAAACCGGACCCACTTCCTACCGATTCGGTAGGAATTTGTCTTTTTTGCCAGGGGTGAACGGAAAGGTTTGAGATACCCCGGTTGGGACATTGTCCATGTAAGGTGGTCTAATATTTTTACAAAATGTGGTGGTACCATTCTAAAACTGTCGTTTGGTGGTTGCTTCACAAAACACCCCATTTTTGGGCGCTCGGAAAATGGAAAATGGATTTTCCGTGCATCGAAAAGGAAAACTTTCTCCTGCAATATTGTTCTCCATGCCATGATACATATGTGTGCACAATACGGGCACATTATCACAAACTATGCCCTAATTCTAGCCATAACATTGGTCATTTGACCCGAAAGCCACGAAACCTCGAACATGATAGGTCATTTTGTGAATGGTTTTTTGAGACATACTCAATTTACTAAGTTTGGTATTTTTACTTGCAATTATGTCACATAATAAGACACCACGCGAAGGATTTGCGTTGATCGGACCGTTTTTTATTTTTTTATGCCCGTTTCAAACTATGGACAAAACCGCGGACACGAAGGTTCTTAGCTCGGGGCCGAGCCTCGCTGAACTTGCATTGGATATCTGAAGAAACATGATATTGTGAGTCTAAAAATGATTTTTTCCAAAAATCATGAGCATCGGATCATGTACCTGTAGTTCAAACCGGACCCACTTCCTACCGATTGGGCAGGAATTTGTCTTTTTCGCCAGGGGTGAACGGAAAGGTTTGAGATACCCCGGTTGGGACATTGTCCATGTAAGGTGGTCTAATATTTTTACAAAATGTGGCGATACCATTCTAAAACTGTCATTTGGTGGTTGCTTCACAAAACGCCCCGTTTTTTGCGTTCGGAAAATAGAAAATGGATTTTCCGTGCGTCGAAAAGGAAAACTTTCTCCTACAACATTGTTCTCTATACCATGATACATATGTGTGCATAATACAGGCACATTATCACAAACTATGCCCTGATTCTAGCCATAACATTGGTCATTTGACCCGAAAGCCATGAAACCTCGAACATGATAGGTCATTTTGTGAAGGGTTTTTCGAGACATACTCAATTTACCAAGTTTGGTATTTTTCCTTGCAAATATGTCACATAATAAGACACCACGCGAAGGATTTGCGTTGATCGGACCGTTTTTTATTTTTTTATGCCTGTTTGAAACTTTGGTCAAAACCGCGGACACGAAGGTTCTTAGCTCGGGGCTGAGCCTCGCTGAACTTGCGTTGGATCTCTGAAGAAACATGATATTGTGAGTCTAAAAATGATTTTTTCCAAAAATCATGAGCATCGGATCATGTACCTGTAGTTCAAACCGGACCCACTTCCTACCGATTTGGCAGGAATTTGTCTTTTTCGCCAGGGGTGAACGGAAAGGATTGAGATACCCCGGTTGGGACATTGTCCATGAAAGGTGGTATAATATTTTTACAAAATGTGGGGGTACCATTCTAAAACTGTCATTTGGTGGTTGCTTCACAAAACGCCCCATTTTTTGCGCTCGGAAAATGGAAAATGGATTTTCCGTGCGTCGAAAAGGAAAACTTTCTCCTGCAACATTGTTCTCCATACCATGATACATATGTGTGCATAATACGGGCACATTATCACAAACTATGCCCTGATTCTAGCCATAACATTGGTCATTTGACCCGAAAGCCATGAAACCTCGAACATGATAGGTCATTTTGTGAAGAGTTTTTCGAGACATACTCAATTTACCAAGTTTGGTATTTTTCCTTGCAAATATGTCACATAATAAGACACCATGCGAAGGATTTGCGTTGATCGGACCGTTTTTTATTTTTTTATGCCCGTTTCAAACTATGGTCAAAACCGCGGACACGAAGGTTCTTAGCTCGGGGCTGAGCCTCGCTGAACTTGCGTTGAATCTCTGAAGAAACATGACATTGTGAGTCTAAAAATGATTTTTTCCAAAAATCATGAGCATCAGATCATGTACCTGTAGTTCAAACCGGACCCACTTCCTACCGATTTGGCAGGAATTTGTCTTTTTCGCCAGGGTGAACGGAAAGGATTGAGATACCCCGGTTGGGACATTGTCCATGAAAGGTGGTATAATATTTTTATAAAATGTGGGGGTACCATTCTAAAACTTTCATTTGGTGGTTGCTTCACAAAATGCCCCATTTTTTGCGCTCGGAAAATGGAAAATGGGTTTTTTGAGAATACCTTTTCAAGATTACATGAAAAAATTGTGCTCACATCTGCATTTTAGAATGCCGAACAATTTTATCCCAGGAATTTTTCATTTTTGTTGAAAAAAAGACATTTTCTATTTTCCAAGTACAAAAAATGAGGTGTTTTATGAACCAACCAATCAAAACAGAGGAAAGATGTCTCCCACGGATCAGCCTCATCTGCCTGATCTGGACCGTTCAGCGTCGATCCAATGCCTGGTAGGTCACCCGAAGAAGCACACCACTCCATCTGTCAAACAAAAACCTAGATCGCGTCGAGTGCCCTCCTGCCGCCCCCTTCCTTGCCCTACCTTGTGCCCTCTCGATTCCCCTATCTTGTGCTCGTCCTCCCTACCGCCGCCGCTGTCGATGCCGCGTCGCACCCAAATCCATCTCCACCTCTCCCTGCGTTGTCGACGCCGCGCCGTACCCCACCTAGATCTCTCGCCCCACCTCCAACCCCTTGGATGGCGGCGTTGACGCCACGCCACACCCTCTGTTTCCCCTCAGATCGCCTCGCCCATCGCTGCCCCCGATAGAACGAATCCTCTGCTGGCGCCACCCTCGACCCCCCTAGCCAGAGCTGGGACTAGTCCCTTCCCTCCCTTCTCCACCAACACAAGATCCATCACCGGTTGCAAAGAAACACGGAAACCCCATCTTCTAGGGTTTCAGACGGCATGACAATGGGGGCAGGGAGAGGTGTGGCGTCAAGGACCCTGGCCGGGTCAACGGCGGCGAGCTTCATGTTGATCCGACTGTGGTATACACCGGTGAGAAGGTGCTCGGTGATTGGGAGGTGGTCCGCGAGAGCGTCTACATCAAGGTATACTGCCCCGCGTCCCTCAATCACTATTAGTCCGACCCCTTCTCTCTCTTTCCATCCTACTCCCTCTCTTGCTAGCGTTCTCTCTAACAATCCCCCTCTGTCTCTCTCTACAGGCTCCCCTAGATGTGACTGTGAGCTGCGATGACATCGACAGCAGAGGAGGAGTTAGAGGTCAAGGTGTACGAGGAGGAGCTCCTGGACTACCTTCATCTGCGTCCATCCAACGCGTAAGGTCGTATGTAACTCCCTCGTTGTATCATCGCTCCTACACTACCTTCATATGCGTCCTGCCATTATAGATCTCAACATTTTCTGTCCCTTGTGGTTGCTATGTATCGTTTTTGCACAGGATGTGTTTTTGTCCAAACTGCTAGGAAGTGATAGACTACTAGTAGAAGGAAATGTAATTGCCGGATTTTTACTGCAGTTAATCTTTGTGTGCAATCAAATGATATGAGAAAATGAATATTAGTGTTGAAAAATGAACTTTCTCAATGCTTTTGATACCCAATCAGTCTACTCGCACTACTCTGAAACTTGTCTACTCCACTGAGTACTTGACTTGTATGTGTCCTGTCATCTCTTGTGTTTTTTCAGGTTGGAATCCTAATGGAGGAGCAAGGAGGGGAATGCAGACGATGAGCTGGGAGGATGTGGCAGCGCCGAGGTCTCCGGTAACTCATTCTCACGGACAAGAGCGGATCATGGAGGACGAAGTGAACACCAGTTTTATCAAGATCACCTCTGCCTTCACCTCGTTCACCTCTCCAGCGGCAAGATTGGCGACTTCTACATCGACATGCTAAGTGGTAAGGTACTCCAGTCCCATACTCGGTGGTGCTGTTGCTGAAATAGAAACAATAGAACTTAGTGATGCTACTACTGTGTCTACTTGGGGAATAATAGTAGAATTTGTTTGCCAAATGGTTTACTCCAATACATATTTGTCGTTGTTGAAGTGGTGATTCAACTAACATATCTCATTGCAGTTGAAGTACTAGTATATATCCTGATGCATGTGTCAATACTTATTGTGTATCTGTGTATATCCTGATGCATGTCTCAATAGTCTCTATTGTGCCCATATTAAATTTTTATAACCTCTCTGACCACATGATAGCTTCATGTCCTCTCCCAACTGAGCTATCCATGCGACATTTACAATTTTGACACACCTACTTATACTCACTTAGCGTTTTCTTTTATAAACAACAGGCGACATGTGGCGAGCGAGCAGGAGATTACATCAAAATTGCTGTCAATCTCCAATGGATACGAGCACATTGCAAATTTCACTGAACTACTGAATATGGAAGATCCCCTGAATATGCCTAGTGCAGAACCCTCCACAGGAAAAGATACATTCTAATCAGGTAACCTGAAGCTATTTTCTTGAACTTATGTAAACTCGTTGCAGATTTTGCAAGCAGTCGATGCTGCTATTTCGATTTTCCAAAGTTGTTATTTTGTTTAACTTATTCAGTTCACTGAATTGTTAAGTTCAGTCCGACATTGGAAATACATTTAGACACTGGATGAAAACTCTCTAGCAGTTGCTGCTGCAACTAGTACAAAGCAGAGGAGAGCCACTGGATGAGTTTTGATATTGACTAACTTAGGCTCCTGAAATAGCAAGAGCTAAGTTATAGGAGCCATAGCTGTTGCTTCCTTTCTTCCAAGATAGATTGAATCACCAAGCTCAGAAAATGTTCCTGTCCCTGCACACTCAACTAGTACGAAGCATCTTTGTTCTTTGAACCAAGCATCTTTGTTTTGTACATAGTCATGTTGATATCTTCACAAGAATCACAAATGTACATCTGAGAATTCACACCACTGATTTTTGTAGACAAAATTTGCCAGCCTGCTGCAAGGAGATATCAACTAATATTTCTTGTAGACAAAATTAGGACTATTAGGCATTAGTCGCTCACAGGCTATCTGAGTGCATTGCTTTTGAATGTTGTTCTTGGGGATAGATACATATTGTTTCATAGCATGGTAAAGTTCTATTTGATAGTTATGGTCTGATATAATTTTTTTTGGAAGCATGCATGATGTGTTATTTGATATACCATAAGCAGTTAGCAACTTGATGTGTTGTTTGTGTAGGGGAGAGGTCCTGATAATGCAATAACAAGGGGAATCTAGCTTTGGAGTCGAGTTTGGTTGGCTGGAAGGATATGCTTTGTTTCCTCGTGCTCTGACCGTCGATGGATGTTACTTGTTCAAGGGATATGGTCCTGTAGTGGTTTTACATTCTGTTGCAGCCTTGTATTATGATGGAGGGTTCAATTTGTGTTGTATTTTTATACCTGGATTATTATTTTGTATATCGATTCCGCCATTTGAACATCGGAAATATTGTAATAGAGTTATGCATATTCATTTTTTGTTGTATTTTCAAACCTGGATTATTATTTTGTGTATCAGTATCTGTGATTTAAACAATGAAAATATCGTTATATTCTTGATTATCAAAAATAATTGATGTACTCAGTTATGATTAAATTATCTGTTGTTAAATTATTAACAAACCATGAAAAATAAAACTGGACAAGTGCTGTATGAAAATTGAAACTGAAAAGCGGGCCTATCCCAAACAGAAATGTATCGTAAAAAGGCCGAGGTCCAAAATAGAAAAGAGGCCATAAAAAGGCTAAGGCCTGAGAGAGACACACCATAAAAGGCCGACTACTAGAAAAAGAAAAGCCAGAATTATTGGGCTTAGCCCAAGTAAGCAACTAAAATGGACTGGGCTGATTTTGATTTAAGACGATTTCATTTCGCCATAATTTTGCCACGTAGGATCGGCCACGTAGGATCTGAGCTGGCCTGGCTAGAAGGTCCATGACGATATTGGATCGTCATAGACGTTATGACGATTCAATATCGTCATAGACGGTTATGACGATTTTACCAAAAACATCGTTATAGTTCATTTGCGACGCCCAGCTTTCGACGATCTCAAAATTGTCATAGAATCGTCATAAACGGACTACTATGACGATTCTGTGACGAAAATTGAGGGTCATATATAGACAGATTCCTTGTAGTGGTTGCTTGCAACTTAATACTAGAGGGGGTTCTGATGATAACCTGAAGATGGACTTCTAGTCATAGATGCAGTTGGATGGCGGTCTATGTATCTTGTTGTATTGCCCAATCAACCTCATAGGATCTTTCTGACTAGTAGTTGCATTGTTATGCCTTGCTCAGTTCCTGTCAATTGCCCTGCTGTAATTTGTTTACCCTTCATGCCATGTTGTTTATCTAAGGAGAGCACCTCTAGTGAACTATGGACCCCGGTCCAATCTTTATCATTGATACATCTTCCACTGTTACTTGTTTACTTGCTGCAAACCATTACCTTCCACACCATTTGTTTAATCCTTTGTTACAGCAAACCGGTGAGCTTGACAACCTCACTGTTCGTTGGGGCAAAGTCTTGAGTTTGTGTTTAGCAGGTCTCCACGTTGCTTGCAACACCTGTGTGACGTTTCCTTCCTCCTTCTGATTTGATAACTTCGGTCTCAACTGAGGGAAAATTTGTTGCTTGCTCTTCACACCCTGCACTTGGGGTTACCAACAAAGTGCTACATCGAGCACCATCAATGCTTTGCTTGGGGTGACTTGGCACATGCTCACACCATGTTATGACTATGAACCAGTCACCTTAGCCTCTATGATCATTTAGTTTTTGACTTGTGATACCACTTTATGCTTTGATTGATAATGTTTGATCGCTCTGCATGATTATGGCCATTATTGCTCTCTTAGTTGGTCACTCCCAGTATTTTGCTAGCCTCCACTTATATTGAGTAAGCTCTACTCATGCATCCAACTCCCAAGAAACCAAGTTATTCCAAAGAGTCCAATATAAATTCCTATGCATGGTGTGTTACACCATTCCATGTACATTCTTGTTTTATTTATCTTCCAAATTAAACTTGTTATGTGAAATTTAGTGATTAAATCTCTCACAAACTTGATGGCACACTTTATTTTTATTTCCAGTAATAAACTTGAACCATCGTGTCATCTATGTTGTATATGCTTGCACTTATAAGTTGGGAATTAGCAGAACCATGTTGTCATGGGGAACGCTTTCAATACCTATACATATTATCCAGTTGATATCATGATGTTTTGTTTATGGATGTCAGCGGTGTGAAATAAAAGGGGATCCTGTAAGTTCATGGAGTTATGTATATGTGTGAGAGAAACGCCTGGGCCGCTAGCCTAAGCCATGCCTAATCATGGTGGAAACTTGGAGCATCACGATAGTGAGCAATCCATGAAGCATCCTCGGGAAAAAAAGAAAAAAAAAAGAGAAGAGAAAAAGAAAAAAATGTGCACCATGCTCATGGTAAATAAAAGGATTGTTGATATGCTCATTGTCTGTTGCCTTGTCATTTTGATATGGGATATCTCCTGTGTCATGGGGCAAGGGGTACCCCGTTGGTGATTTTCTATGATACACATATACTTACAATGACAAGAACTTGCTTGTGACTAAAGTTGAGTAGCATGAGGAACGGCCGTCGTACTCAAGGGACATGATATTGCCAACTTATGATTTGTCAAGCATATACTCCATACTTTGTTCACTTTAACCTTAATCACTTCAAGATGCTTACGATAGCGGTAATGAGAGATGAAAGCTAATAAGTACCATAATTTTTGGAAGCTCTTTATGAAACTTGAAATCCCTGCTTCCCTGTGAAGGGCCTTTCTTCCTACTTTTATATTGAGTCTCCACCTTCTTTCTTTATGCACCAATTAAGAGAGCATAGTTGTCATTCTTAGTTTTATGTGCATTGACCCAAAACTTATTGATTCATAATGTTGATATTGCTTGTTCTTGAACTATTTGTATCTAGTCACCCTTATGAACTTTGAAGGTGTCCTATGCATTTATGTTTTGATACTCCATGAGGGACAATCTGAATATCACTATGCTATGTTTTCTATATGTGAAACAAACAAATGTTTTCAATGCATTGTTATTCATGATCTTTGTTTGTACCCTTTCATGTTGCAACATAGTTGCTATGTCTTATTGTTAGAACTACATCTTTCATGCTCATGTTTAGAGTACTTTGATCCCATCTTTCAATGCTTTGCAAATGGTTTGATCAGGATTATGATGGTGCATGTCACCTCAAAAATTATTCTTTTTATCACTTACCTACTAGAGGACGAGCAGGAGTTAAGCTTGGGGATGCTTGATACGTCGTAAACGTATCTATAATTTTTGATGTTCCATGATTGTTTAGTATCAAATTTTCTATGCTTTGTCTACACTTTGAGGTATTTTTATACATTTTCTGGGACTAACCTATTAACAATATGCCGCAATGCTAGTTGCCTGTTTTCTGCTATTTTTGGTTTCATAAAAGCTAGTAAGGAAATATTCTCGGAATTGGACGGGACAAAAGCCAAAGTCAATATTTTACCGGAACAAACACAGAGACCGAAGGGAAACCGAAGGGGGGCCACATGGTGGCCACACCCTAGGGCCACGCAGGTAAACCCTAGGGCGCGCCTCCCTATGGTGTGGGCCCCTCGGGCGCCTCCCTACCTTGCCTCTTCGCTTAGAAAGTCCACCCAAGGCAGAAACCCTAAGAACCCGATCAGATCTCCATGAAACAGTCTGTAGCCGCCGCCACCATCGTCCGTAGATTAGGGGGATCTAGAGCTCTTCCCGGCACCCTGCCGGAGGGGAGAGATCATCCCGGAGGCCTTCTTCATCACCATGCCAGCCTCCGGTATGATGCGTGAGTAGTTCACCCTTGGACTATGGGTCCATACAATAGCTAGCTGGTTGTTTCTCCTCCTTTGTGCTATCATGTTTAGATCGTGTGAGCTCCGTTCATGATCAAGATCATCTATTTTTTAATCATACAAGTTGTGTTTGCGGGGATCTGATGGATATTGAGATACTATGTCAGATTGATTATTGATTCTATCATGTATGTGTTGTTTGTGATCTTGCATGCTCTCCGTTGCTAGTAGTTATCTTGGCCAAGTAGATTCTTGTGACTCCAAGAGGGAGTATTTATGCTCGATAGTAGGTTCATGCCTCTAGTAATCTAGGGAAGTGACATGAATCTCTAAGGTTGTACATGTGTTGTTGCTACTAGGGATAAAACAACAATCTTTTGTTCATGGAACAATTGTATTGTTTACTTTACACACATTGGTTAATGCAATTATCTGTTGCTTACAACTTAATACTGGAAGGGGTTCGGATGATAACATGAAGGTGGATTATTAGACATAGATGAAGTTGGATTACGGTCTATGTATATTGTTGTAATGCCCAATCAAATCTCATACAAATCATGATGTCTAGTATTTGCATTGTTATGCTTGCTCAATCTTTCAATTGCCCCGCTGTAATTTGTTCACTCAGCATGTTATCTATCTTAAGGAGAACACCTCTAGTGAACTATGGATCATGGTCCAATATTTACCATTGATACATCATCTACTGTTACCATTTATTGTAAGATCCCTCCTTTATAAAGGAAAAGGATCCCTGTGATTGCAATGCTAGTCCCTGGATCAATGCTAGCATCCACAGTTTAAGATGAAGTACACAGAAATAAAGGTCATTATTACAGTCATTCAAGAGACAACATAGTCTTTTACAAACTCCATGGCCACAGGCCTAGTACAAGAGTCTAAATAAGTAATAAGATAAATAAGTCTTAATCTTCATGTGCCACAGGCAAGCATGTTGAGTTTAGACTCATGACTCCTCATCATCATCAGAATAACCTGCAACATCACAAGTTACAGCCATAGTGGGTCAATACATTGGAATAGTATTGGCAAGTGATACCTTAGTAGAATATTGGTGGACTAGATACTATATGCAATTTGGCTAAGTGTAGCTTAGGCTTGCTTTGCTCAAAATAGGTTTTGCCTATTAGTTGAAAACACTAAGTTTTTCTTTGACAAAAACTTTCCCAAGGAACCACCAATAGACATTGGTGAACCTTCACCCTTGTTCAACCACAAATTTTTACTTAGAAATTGAGATGAGGAGATTCTTGATAGCTTCCATGTCTTGATGCTCAAGTTGTCCAATACCATGGACATGGCTAAGTACTTAGATTCTTCCATCTGCAGAGGTTATGCACTTTCCCCACCAGACTTGATTTTCACCAAGACAGGACCTTTTAGCAGCCTTCCCTTAGACCAAATGGACGCGTTCCAACCTATCATCCCACTACCACCAACTGTCCAAATGGCTAAGTTTTTGCAACCTATATGATCCAGGCAGAGCCCATATTGCCAAGTGGCTGCACTAGAAGCTTCTTAACATATGGCATCTCAAATCCCTTTGTTCCTGGGTGGCTTTCCACAAGTGAGATACACAAGGTAAACCATAGACATGGTCCTTGTATAACCACTCAACACAAACCATTCTTTCCATTCCCCCATGTGTTACATTCACTTAGTTGTTTTATTAAGCCAAAACATAGTCCAAAGACTTAGAAATATTTGATCATAGCATGAATATGTAACCAACCTTGGTTGCTACTAGCTAGGCTAAGCATGGCATTGATTAGACTTAGAAATATTTCTAGCAATTCTACAACTACTAGGATTTCCCAAGCATAGCATATAGATCAAAATATCCATGCAAGACTAGCAAAATATTTCTAATGCATATTTGAAAACATAGGAATAAATCATGAAGCACCACTTGCCTTGGTAGTTTGGAGAGTAGCTACAATCCTAACAATCACAATCACTATTTGCACCAAAATCTACACATAAAATCATAACACCAAAATCACATACAAAATAAATACAAGAAAAAATATATGGATGCATGCATAATGTCATGGGATGATTTTCTACACCAAACAATACAAGTGCATAGTACTGATTCATAAACAAGTTCAAAACTTGCCAAACAAACTTTATTTGAACATTAAATCATTTCCCAAATAATTTATATATACAAAATAAGCCTACACAAGTTTCTGTAAAAACAACCTTTTTAACAGAGGCAAAACATTAAACACATTGCATATATGGAAAGGATTTTCTCTCCTGATTCCATTGACATAAAATTTGTCAAATTTGGACGTGGCATTCAAAAGTTATGATTTAAACAAAATCAAACATCTAATAGATCTAATTCCAAATTTTAAAACGAAACTAGTGCCACGCGGCGGCTTCTAACTGGCTGGTACCGCTTCGCGCTGGATCGCGCTTCTGAGACGTTGGATCTAACTTAATCGCGTGGCTCAGATCTGCTCGTACCTCTTCGCCTAGCTTCTAATCTCACCCACTGGATTCAGATCCTACGGTCACAGATCTATTGACCACAGACAGGCGGCGACTGGCGGCGGCGGCTCTGTCAGAGTTGTCACCGACGTTCTAGGTCGCGCGGGAGAGGGAGAAGGGGCTTACTGTGCTCGCCTGGTGCTGCTGATGCTCAAGGTGGGCTTTGTTGGCGAAGGGGCACGCAGAGGTGGTTGCTGGAGCTCGTTGGAGTCGTGCACGGCGTCGGGTGGCTGCAGACGTCAATGCTGCCGAGGCTCTGTGCCGTCCTTGCACAAAATAAACGCATCAGGGGGTGCGCAAGGTCACTGCGAACAAGATAGTTTCAAGGAGGGAGCAAGGGGCGCTCGATTCATACAGTGATTTCTCACTGGAGAGGAAGAAAGCGTCGGGCACTTGCGGTCATCGTCGTTGGCGAGTCTCCAGATGGTCCTAGCATGCACCAATAGGATGAGAAGATGCGCATGGGTGTTGTGATCAGTCTGGAAAACTTAGACGGCAAGGGACGATGGGAGCTTACCGGAATCGCACGCCGGAGATCGTCGGTGCTGCGGCGGTGTGGGCAAGACTACGGGCAGCCTGGTGGCGTGGAGAGAAAATTGAGTGAGGGGAATGAGAAGCGAGGAGAGGGGGTCTTATAGCTGGAGCGGGGGCGAGAATCTCGCGAGGAAACGCCGACAATCAAGCCCGCATCAATCGCGGCAGTGATGAGGTAACGGCGGCGTCGACGGGGTCGTGGGGGTGCGTGGCTGGAGACGAAGCTTGCGTGGCGCTTGGGTCCACCAGTCAGCGAGCGCGGGGTTGAGTGGGTGCGCGTGAGAGAGAGAGAGAGAAAAACCCCGGGTGGGCTTAGTGGGCTGGTTTCTCTGTTGGGCTAGATTAGTGGCGCCGGCCTTTTCTTAATTCTTTATTCCTTTTCTTTTTCTGTTTGAATTTCCAAGAACCTTTTTCAAATGATTTCAAAAGCCAATTGAATTCAAACCTTTTTAGGATTTTTGTAGAGTGCAACACTCATAATTCTGGGCATAAAATCATGTGGTCTCCCTGTACTAGCTTGGTCCTTATTGATCAAACAAAATAAACAGTGACTTAGCACTTGATTTGAACAAGTTTTAAAAATGGTTTTAAATCCACATTTGTTTTGTAAATTCTTGGTTTAAGCAATAGCAATCAAGCAAAACAATCTGAGAGCAATAAGGTTTGGTTTTGAACAAATAACTTCTCATTGGAGAGTAGCATTTGATTTAATGTTGATCACATAAAATCATAGCTCTCAAGTTATGTTTTCTTTCAAATGAGTTTGAGTTTTGAACCCTAAATGATATGCATGCATGCATGATATGAAATCTTTGAAAACATGATTTTAGGGATGTTACAAATCTAACCCCTTTAAGGTGAATCTCGCCCTCGAGATTCGGATTGGCTAGCAAATAGGTGAGGGTGGTCTTTCCGAAGATCATCTTCTCTTTCCCATGTTGCTTCCTCTTCGGAATGATGGTTCCATTGAACTTTGCAGAATTTGATAGTCTTAGTCCGAGTAACTCTTTCTGCAGTCTCAAGAATCTTGATAGGTTTCTCTTCATAAGTGAGGTCACTCTCCAATTGAACCTCTTCCAAAGGTATAGTATCCTTCAAAGAAGTCTCTTCCATTTCTGGATGGCACTTCTTAAGCTGACTCACATGAAACACATTATGAACAGCTGACAAAGACTCTGGAAATTCAATCTCATAAGCGACTTCTCCTTTACGACTCAGAATCTTGAATGTTCCAACATATCTTGGGGCAAATTTACCTTTGACACCAAACCTCTTCACTCCACGAAGTGGTGACACTCTAAGATAAGCTCTATCACCAACTTCATAGGTGACTTCTCTACTCTTAGGATCTGCGTAGCTCTTCTGTCGGGACTGTGCTATCTTCAATCTGTCCTTAACCAGCTTGACTTTCTCTTTAGCCTCTTTGATTAGTTCTAGCCTGAACAAACTTCTTTCTCCCACACCATTCCATAGCAATGGGGTGGTACACTTTCTCCCATAGAGAAACTCAAATGGTGCCATCTCAATACTGGCTTGATAGCTGTTATTATAAGAGAATTCTGCGTAAGGCAGACTTTCATCCCAACTGGCTCCATAGTCTAGAGCACACGCTCTCAACATATCTTCAAGAATCTGATTAGTCCTTTCTGTCTGTCCATCAGTCTGAGGATGAAATGCAGTGCTGAATTCCAACCTTGTTCCCAATGACTCATGTAGTTGCCTCCAAAAATGAGAAGTGAATTGTGTTCCCCTATCTGATACAATACTTTTGGGTACACCATGTAGACATACAATTCTACTCATATAGATCTTGGCTAACTTAGCACTTGTATAGGTTGTCTTCACGGGTATGAAATGAGCCACTTTAGTTAGGCGATCCACTACTACCCAAATAGAATCATATCGACCGGGTCCTCGGCAATCCGGTAAAGAAATCCATACCAATGTTGTCCCACTTCCAATCAGGAATAGGTAGTGGTTGAAGTAATCCTGCTGGTTTCTGGTGTCCCGCCTTCACTCTACTACATACATCACACAAAGCAATATGTTCGGCGATGTCCTTCTTGAGATTATTCCACCAAAATCTTTCCTTCATATCCATATACATTTTGGTGTTACCCGGATGTATGGAATATGGTGAATTGTGGGCTTCTTGTAGAATCAGTTTCCGAAGCTCAGGATCTTGTGGAACACAGATACGTTTTCCATACCATAAAGTACCATGTTCATCTTCATGGAATCCTTTGGCCTTTCCTTTGCCAATATTTTCCTTAACCTCTTCAATTTCCTTGTCCTTCTTTTGGGATTCTTTGATCTTGTCCAACAAAGTGGGTTGAACATCCAAAGACATGAGATGTCCCTTAGGCACAATCTCCAATCTGAGATTTCTGAATTGAGTACACAGATCATCTGGAAATTCTCCCTTAGTAAGGCCATTCACAAATACTTTATGACTTAAAGCATCCGCTACAACATTTGCTTTACCGGGATGGTATTGCAAGCTCAAGTCATAGTCCTTGATGAGTTCTAGCCATCTTCTTTGTCTCATATTAATTTCTTTCTGTGTGAAGATATACTTCAAACTCTTGTGATCTGTGAACACTTCACATCGCTTTCCCAAAAGATAATGTCTCCATGTTTTGAGTGCATGGACAACAGAGGCTAACTCTAAATCATGAGTAGGGTAGTTTACTTCATGAGTTTTGAGTTGTCTCGAGGCATAAGCCACAACCTTTCCTTCTTGCATAAGTACTGCACCTAAACCATGATGAGATGCATCACAATACACTTGGAAATCTTTCTCCAAATCTGGTAAACACAAGACTGGTGTTGTCATTAATCTCTTTTTCAATTCTTGAAAACTAAGTTCACAGCCTTCAAACCAAGCAAATTTCTTGTCTTTCTTTAGCAGTTCTGTCATAGGCTTAGCTACTTTGGAAAAATTCTCAATAAATCTTCTGTAGTATCCTGCCAAGCCAAGGAAACTACGAACCTCTTTCACTGACTTAGGAGATTCCCATTCAGTCACAGCTGAAACTTTAGCAGGATCAACTGCTACACCATCTCCTGACACAACGTGTCCAAGAAAACCAACTTCATTCAACCAAAACTCACACTTGCTGAATTTGGCATAAAGTTTATGTTCTCTAAGCTTCTCAAGTATCAAACGTAGATGTCCTTCATGCTCTTCTTTACTCTTGGAGTACATCAAAATGTCATCGATGAAAATGACAAAAAAACTTATCAAGGAACTCCATGAACACCTTGTTCATCATATTCATGAAGTATGCTGGAGCATTGGTCAAACCAAATGGCATCACGGTATACTCATACAATCCATACCTTGTGGTGAAAGTTGTTTTAGGTATGTCTTGTTCCCTTATCTTGAGCTGGAAATAACCTGACCGGAGATCAATCTTTGAGAACACACAAGCTCCTTCTAACTGATCAAACAAGTCATTGATTCTAGGCAAAGGGTACTTGTTTGTCACATCCCAAAATTTTCCAAATTTTGAAATGTGAAAAATAAATAAACAAAATAAAATTTTATTGAAATTTAGGGTGAGAAGAAACTTTTTGATTCCAAATGGAAACATCAAAACTTATTTTGATCAAATAAAATCCTAAAGGGATTT
Organism: Avena insularis; assembly: GCA_023614405.1. NCBI lineage: Eukaryota > Viridiplantae > Streptophyta > Magnoliopsida > Poales > Poaceae > Avena > Avena insularis. Next base: position 2,103,177 of record CM042690.1, read on the forward strand.
AAAAAGATAAACAAATAATAAATAAAGTTATAATAGTTGGAATCACTATTTTTGGATCTTTTAATAAAAAGATTTGGTTTTCAAAAGAAAAGGTAGAATTATAAATAAGGATTATTTTATAGAGCCAAATTAAATCTTGGCCAAGCATTTGAAATAAAATATTTCTATTTGATAAAAAGAGTAAAGGTTTATTTAAATAAAATAATGAGGATTTATTAATATCCAATTTTATTAAAGTAAAGGCTTTTCCATTTTAAATAAACACTAAAACTTGTTAATTTATTTTAAATAAGATTTCCAAGTATTTTTGTTTTTCAAATGAAACCTACTGAAAAGGTTTTGGTCTGGTTTAGATTTCAAATAGAGTTTTTAAATAAATTTAATCCTTTTTGAATTAATGACTAAGGACTATTTATTTAATTATTAATGGATACTAAAAAGAATAAAAATTATTTTATTTTGGACTTTAGAATGTGTTGTTAAACAGAATTAAAATCAACACAAAGTTTGGTGGTGGTTTAAATTGATTTGGTGTTTGAATGGTTTGATTTAAAATCAAAACAGAAATTCCAAATAGAAAAGAAAAAGCTTCTTGTATAAAAAAAAAGTGAAACGAAACAGCCCATCTGGCCAGCCCAGCAGCCCAGGAGCGCAGCCCACCAGCTCTCACCCGCTGTGAACCGTTTTTTACTGAGTAATCAACCCGCGAAGTCACAGACAAGTGGACCCCGCGCCCCCTCTCTCTCTCGCTGTCAGCCGGACCCCACTGCCGCGTCATCATCGTTTCCACCCGCGCCAGCCATTTCCCCCTTTCTCAACGGTGTTCTGCCACAATTAATCCCCTTGAATACGCGTTGATGGCCGGAGTAAACTCACCAGTGACCACACTCGTTAAAGCGCCTCGCCCTCCTCTCTCACTTTTCCCCCAAGCGCCATCCCCTCTCTGCCTCCAGGCTGCGTCAATCGCGAGCTCAAACCCACTGTCCCCGACTGCAACATCCCAAAAATACTAAGCTTGGATCATCAAACACTAATCATCAAAATTAGGGTTAACAAAAACTTTTTTAAATAAACTCATGAATGCATGCATATGTGTATGCATGGATTTTGAATTTCTTTAAAACCACCTTGTTTGTTTGTTTCATTGCTTGTAAAATGTTTCTTAGGTGAAATAAACATCATCTAAAACATTTCCCACACTTTTCCTAAAGACAAGTAAATCAAAACAAATATATTAAGGGAATGGTCATTTTGACCAATTTAACTCCCATGCCTACTTTGGCTATCTCAAACTTTCAGAACCCAACAGAAACTTTGCTGGATCTTTGCACCCCTTGATTGTACTCCTAACATAGTATCAAGACCCACTTTGTGATCATCCAGAAACTTTCAAATGCATAGTTTAAATGCCAATTCAAAATTGAATCTTCTTCATATGGGAAGATCCCACTTTTTCAAAACCCACTCAAACAAGCTCAACTTTCAAAACCCAAGCATCTGCAGACTCACCAGCACCAATCTAGCAAACCCACCAAAAATCATTTAAAAATTCAAAACTTGATTTCATGCGGCCATTTCATCAAACAGGTTGCAGACACAAATCAAACAAACATCAAACACTATAGTGTGCTGTAAATTTGGCCTAACTTGTTCCCTAGTTAGCTCACACACATCTCAGTAGATCATCTAGGAAGATTAGCCAAGCACTAGCACCACTGTGAGCTTGCCATTGCCATCAATGGTGAACAGCCGAGCACCCCCTTGCCACCCCATAGTCGACAGCAAGCTAGGAGCAGCAGCAAGCCTAGCCAGCATGTCTGGGAGGCAGCCCACTGTCCACCGCCACTCATTTTCCCAGCCGCAAGCGTTGCCAAGCCCTGGACCACGCGCACAAGCCGCGCCCAGACCATGCCGAGCGTGCGCTAGAGCGCCATCCTCGACCAGCACCCACAGACCGCGCGCCGCCCTCACCGCGTGCACACACGATCGCCATCAACCCAGGAGACCACCAGACACCCCCGTTTGCCACCCCATGCCGCCGAAGACGCCTACCGCCACAGAGCACCGCCCGTTCCAGACAAAACCACACCGCCCCATGCCTCGAGACCATGTCGTTGAGCATCGCCAGGAGACACCGCACCATCCCCTACCCTTGCCCATGCCAATAGCCGCCTGTAACATCGCCCCCGATGAGCTCACCGTGCGCCCCGACGGTCCCCTCGCTCGACTATAAGTAGAGGCCACCCCCGCACGATTTATTCACACCATCTCACTCCCCTCTCCTCACTGATCGTGCCACACCATTCTCAGAGCAAGGTGAGCACCACCTCGCCGGAATTTCACTGGATCCTGCCGCTGCCAGAGAAGAAGGGCGCCATCGATTTCGTCCACCCCAGGAGCTACCGCGACTACCCCTGAGTTCGTCGTCGTCGACTTTGTCGTTCGCCCGCCTCGCCGACCCTCGCCAGCACCCCGGTGAGCCCCTAGCAACCCTCACTGGCCGCGCTAGGTTTTGTTCTCGCCGGCGTTGTCTCGCGTCGACGATGACCCCCAGCCGTTAGATTAGAACTAGATCGAACGACCCACGTCGCCCCATACCGCTTCGCCCAGCCCCGTGTCACTGACGAGTGGGGACACCCACTTAAGCAGCCTGCGGGAGCACTGCGCTTAGCAGGCCGGCCCAGTAACCTTTCCCACGCAGCCCAGTTATTCAAATTAAACCTTTTTCTATTTCAATTCAAACACACTTCTGTACACAACTTCAAAAATCAACCCAGATCAATTCAGTGCACCATTTTGAATGAAACCAATTTTGTTGGAAAGATCTGCGAATGCTGAATCCAAGCCCGTTGGATTCAAGTCATTTGGATCTATAAATCACCCATGGTAAAAATAACAAGGCAGGAGATTTTCTGCACTCAAACATTTTTCAAATTTAAACCATAATAGCTTTTGAGTTGATTCCAACTCTCAAAAATCACATTCAACCATACCTTTCAGAATATATAAAAATATATAGGTTTACTTGCAGAAATATTGTTCAAGTAATAAAAGAATGCTACATAAGCATTTCTAGCCACTTTAATTAATTAAAATAAAAGGGTAAAACCATATTAAATTGTGACACCACTTTAAATCACATTCCCATGGACTAGAATATGTGGTGATGACATGTGTCAACATGATCCCATGTTTAGTTTGGACAATATTAAATCTTAAGTAGTTTTTCAATGAGTAGAAATTACTTTTCTAAAAATAAAAAGGAACTTAAACCAAGCCTTAACCTTGTAATGTTAGAGATGATGCTAGATCATCTATAGGACCCTTGTGTGTGATGATTGCAAGTAGTTAAGTATTTTTTGGTGATTGTGTACCTCGTATTTATTCATAGACGCTAGTACCGACCAAGGATACGAGGAGGAAGGAGGATACTACGAAGAAGAAGCCGAGGAGAACTTCAACCACTGCTCTGCACAAGGCAAGCTTATATTGACACTGATGCAAGCCTAATACTACTAGTGAATGTGCAAGCTAACACTTGCACTTTAGCAAGCTTATACTGATATTGTGTCAGTAAACCCTTACCTGTTACCCTGCCTACTATATGCCATAAGCATATGTGATCATACCCATTTGGTAAACCAATCCTAGTTTTACTTGCAAGCTTCTTACTTTATTTCTTTATCAAAGCTTACTTAGAGTCTACTCAAGAGTTTGGTAGATACTAGAAAGATATGTGAAGGTTGCATAAAGAGCATAAAATTTGGCCTAAGCTAGAAAACCTTGATATCATCCTAAGATATAAGGTTGTACTTAGTTGAAACTCCACTAGTTACCACCCCTCATTAGTGCCTACCCCCACTTATAGATGCTAGTGCTAAGCATAAAACTTGATCAACTTTAGATGGGAATACTTGGTGAAAATGGTTATTAAAACCTTAGAATGATGGATCATTCTACTGAGATGTTTTGACATGTGTTTCTGAACACCAGATGATTTTGGTGATGAAAATGTTGAGGCATGAGCCTTAGCCCTTTATAAAACTGATGGTTGTTTGGATGCGATACCATTCCAATTTTATCGTACAACCACAATACCCGAAGATTGGGTAGGGCTTGACTGGAAACTTATATACCTTAGTATTAGCTCCCTCACGGCCAAGGTCTGAAGTGAGGCTACCTTGTGAAGATTGCCCACCTATGCAGTACCCAAGATGACAGTTGGTCATGGTTGGGAGGCCAAACTCATAAGAGATGTGCTTATACTAGGGCGTGTAATTGAAAGGTTAGGATTGATTATCCGCATACTGAGTATGGTGAATTCAGGATTTGTTCCTGACGGATGTATCGAATGTTGTGGTGAAAGTGTACAATCTCTGCAGAGTGTCAAACTATTGAATAGCAGTCCATGATTATGGACGATTAGATGGCCATACACCTCGTCAGACTTTTCAAAATGACTTATGAAATGAATTGAGACTTTGACTTGACCACAACAGAGTTGTGACCTGAGTTACAAGATCCCACTTTGGAGTTATAAAATTGTGACTAGCTTTGGAACTGAGTAGAGGTAAATCTGGCTTTTTGCAAAACAACCTTAGAGCCTAGTGTCCCAGAATCCAAAAAAACCCTTACCTGTTAGTATTAGTTTGCGAGTACTTAAAGAGTACTCATGGCTTTGTCCCTGACTATTCCCATGGCCAGACTATGAAGAGGAGTACCTGGAAGATGGACCCCAGGAAGGTTACGACAACTAGGATCATCTCCCATCGTCAGCATTGCCTGTGACCCCGAAGATGGAGCTTCGCCTACGCTACCGTTATTATTACGTATTCCGCTGCTTGATGTTGTATTAAGAACTGGATCATGGGATCCCTATTTGTGTAAGAACTTCTGTATCGTTTGTAATGGATGATGTACTATGGTATCCAATTCTATTATGTTTCGCAAAAATGGTAATCCTAGGATTGCGATGTATGGCATAACAGGCATCCAGGATTGAAAAAATCCGGGTGTTGACAAGTTGGTATCAGAGCCATCCTGACCATAGGAGACCCTAGTTAGACTGGACGTTTGAACCAAAAACTTAGTTTCAAAACCAAAGAAAACAAATATTTACAAAAACTTATTCTCATTCTTATCTCTTGGATTTCTTTCATAAAAATTCATGTTCCTCAAAAACTCTTGCAAAATACATAAAATTTTGACACACTTGATCACTCTGCTAATCTGCTCATCCTCTATTTTTATAGATGGACGTGAAGTACAGCAAGTTTTACCAGTTGGGGAATGGAGGAGACCTTATCTTTGAGAGGGATTTGGATCAGCTTTCGGAACTTCTGGAGCGTCCGCACCCCGTGTTCTTCGGAGCTCAGCTCAATGATCAAGGAGGAGAAGATCTGCAGTGGCTAATTGTTGCAAGTCTCCGAGGAAAGATTGAACCTCCCACTGCGGAGGGAATTTAGTTTACCTTAAGGGAAAACAACTGGCTCGATGGACTTGCCAGAGCAATGCAGGAAGCTCTTTCCCGTCTATGTGGGCAGAGCATCAATCAGATCAAGGGAACCCGCTTTGAGTTTTTCCCAAGGCGTGATGCAAATGGACAACCCCTGGAAGCCCCATACCACCCCGAGCTGAAGACTCAATTGGACCACCTTAGCTTCATGATGTATGATCGTCAGCAGGAGTTGGACAACTGCCGTGACTATTGCAACCACAAGTCTGCCATCATCCAAACGAAGGATCAGACCATAGCCATGCTAGCAAAGGATCGCAAGTCTCGTCGCCGTCAGCTCGACAAGAAGGAGCGCATTATTGCCCGTCTTCGCCACCGCATCTCATCTCTAGAGGAGACCATCCACGAGAGAGACATGCAGTTGGAGGAAAGGGAGAATGCCGGAGAGGATCTTCGTGGAGACCCTTACTCCTATCTCACCGATGACGATCATTTTCTGGAGGATCGGGCCATGGACTTCTTCACCGATGAGGATGATTTCGCCTTTATCGATGATGATGAAGATGATGCAGCCACAGACTCCGAGGAGTAGTAGCACTTGAGCACTAGCGTAGTGAGTAGTATTCGGTCCCACTGTATCGTAGATTCCAGAATGGTTCTTAAAACCATCTGTTTTTCCTTGTTGTGGTGTGTGTTGTACTGTGTGCTATGAATGAATGAAAAAGCAAGTTTCTAGAAAAATCGGAGTCAAACTTTTAAAAAACTTTTCAAAGACCCCAAAACCTTAGAAATTTCCCTCTTTTCTCATGATCTATATCAATCTTCAGATGCCACGTGGAGGAAGTGGTTCAGCCCCGAACCCGATGTTGCAGATTCTGCAAATGTTGACTTCGACGTGAAGTTCGAAAGAGCGAACGTCAAGCCAACCTAGCCACTGGCAGTAGAGCAAATTTAGCTAGCCCACAACAACCAAGGCCATGGAAATTAGGACAACCATGGATCTAAGCTCAAGAATTTCCAGAATACCAACCCACCTGTTTTCACTAAGTCCGAGGAACCCCTAGACGCCGATGATTGGCTGCAAACCATGGAAAATAACTTAGAAGTAGCAGGAGTGGAAGCCAACGAGAAAGTTCTGTTTGCCACCCATAATCTAGCCGGAGATGCCAAGGCATGGTGGAACAGTGTTCGCGCAATGACCGGAGGCCAGATGATGACCTGGGAGTAATTCAAGGTCAAGTTTAGCAGAACACATGTGCCACCAGGTTTGATCAAGAGAATGAGAGACGAGTTCAGGGAGCTGAAGCAAGGAAGGATGACTGTAGTGGAATACCGTGACAAATTTTTGTCATTAGCTAGGTATGCCCCGGACGAGATAGACACCGAAGCCAAGAAGAAAGAAAGATTCCTGAATGGTCTGCATGACGAGATGCAGACGGTGTTAGTCAATATCCCCTTTGCTGATATTGAAGCTCTTGTCGATTCTGCCATCCAGATGGAAGGAAAGATCAACCAAGCCAATGAGAACCGCAAGCATCGCATGATGCATCAACCCGGAACCCATCAGACCCCAAAGTATCGCTCCAACCCATCTCCAGGATTTGCCCCAAGAACCAACAGACCCCCTATGACCCGTCCGACCTATCCCAACCGTGGAAACCCTAGACCCGGAGGAAATCACAACAACCCCGGCCACTCTAGCAATTTCACCCGCGCCCCACCCAAGTTCAACACCAACAATGCTACTAACACCAACACCGCCGAGGACTGGAAGCAATGTTGTGCCTGTCGCAGCCAAGGACAAGTCACAAGTGACCTGTTATGACTGTGGAAATAAAGGCCACTATTCCAACGAGTGCCCCAACAAGAAGAATGCTATAGCCCCTAATGCCAATGCCCCAGCTCAGCAATAGCATCGTGTCCAGCCAGGAATAAGATTTGCCCCAGGGAATTCACTCAACCGCAATGGCCGTCTTTTTCTCATGCATGCTGAAGAAGCTCAGGAAGCGCCAGACGTCGTGCTGGTTATGTTTTCTGTTAATTCAGTACTTGCAAGTGTGTTGTTTGACTCTAGTGCCTCGCATTCATTTGTCACCGAAGAATTTGCCTGCACTAGTAAAATTCAACCAACCAAACTGAAGCATGTTATGATTGTGCAAATTCCCGGATCAACCACCAAGGCTAGGCAAATTTGCAAAGCCGTCCCTATCCGAATCCATGGCATAGATTTTTATGCTAATCTAATAGTACTCGGAACTAAAGGTTTGGAAATAGTACTAGGAATGGATTGGATGTCCAAACATAAGGGATTGATTGACTGTGCTAAGAAAGCCATCACCATGACCAATCACCGAATATCAGTCGAGCATATATCTGAAACCTTACCTCGCCAATTCAAGTGTAACAAGAGTCTAGCCCAACCTACCATTGACCAAGTCCGGATAGTCTGTGAATACTCCGATGTATTTCCAGATGTTTTGCCCGGTATGCCCCCAGATCGGGATATCGAGTTTATCATTGAACTAATCCCTAACAGACCCATAGCCCGTAGACCCTATAGTATGAACCCGTCGTAACTAGCGAATCAAGAAGCAACTGGATTCAATGTTGGAAATTGGATTGATTCAACCAAGTGCGTCACCATGGAGATCACCTGTCTTGTTTGTGGACAAGAAAGATGGAGGTAACCGTTTGTGTACGGATTATCGGAAATTGAATGATGTCACCATTAAAAACAAGTACCCCTTGCCCAAAATAGAAGATTTGTTTGATCAGTTGACCGGTGCCAAAGTGTTTTCTAAGATTGATCTTAGAACTGGCTATCATCAACTCAAAATTCGTGCAGAGGATATTCCAAAGACTGCCTTTACCACCAGATATGGATTGTATGAGTATACGGTCATGTCTTTTGGATTAACCAATGCCTCTGCTTATTTCATGAACCTCATGAATAAGATTTTTATGGACTTCCTGGATAAGTTTGTCGTTGTTTTCATCGATGACATTCTGATTTATTCCAAATCAGAAGAAGAACATGAGCTACACCTAAGGACCATTCTTGGAACCCTTAGAGAGCATCAGTTGTATGCAAAGTTTAGCAAATGTGAATTCTGGTTACAGGAGGTAGGATTCCTCGGTCACATTGTATCAGCCGGAGGAATTGCTGTGGACCCTGCCAAAGTGAAAGATGTAGAAGATTGGCAAGCCCCAACCACCCAAACCCAAGTTCGTGCATTTCTCGGATTGGCGGGATATTACCGCAAATTCGTAGAAGGATTCTCTAATATCGCCCGACCCATGACCCAATTGCTCGAGAAGGACAAGAAGTTTGAATGGACAAACAAATGTGAAGCGAGTTTTCAAGAACTCAAGAGAAGATTGATATCAGCCCCAATCTTAATCATGCCGGATATCACGAAGCCCTTCGATGTGTATTGTGACGCATCCAAGATTGGTCTCGGATGTGTGCTAATGTAAGATGGCAAAGTTATATCTTATCTATCTCGACAATTGAAGCAACATGAGCAAAACTATCCAACCCATGACCTCGAACTCGCAGCAGTAGTTCTAGCCCTGAAGACATGGAGACATTACCTAATGGGAAATCGTTGTGAGATTTATTCGGATCACAAGAGCCTAAAGTATATATTCACTCAGAAAGAGTTAAATATGAGGCAGAGAAGATGGATTGAGCTAATCAAGGATTACGATATGGACATTCACTATCACCCTGGTAAAGCCAACGTGGTAGCCGATGCCCTTAGCAGATTGCCGTGCCGCTTGAACTCCATGATTTTGAAGGAGCAACCAAGTTTGCACAAAGAGATGGAAGATTTTCGAATAGAATTAGTAAGTGAAGGATTTTTGGCTATCATAGAACTTCATCCCACTTTGATCAGTCAGATTAAAGAAGCGCAGAAGGGAAATGCTAGTATCGACGGAATCAAGCGTCAGACGCAGACAGTGCAAAGTACCCGGATTCACCGAGGACGAAGAAGGAGTTCTGTGGTACAAAGGACGCCTTTGTGTACCAGCAGATTCGGAATTGAAAGAAGTTATTTTGAAGGAGGCTCATGATACTCTTTATTCTATCCATCCCGGAGGAACTAAGATGTATCAAGATTTAAAGGAGCAATTTTGGTGGCATAAGATGAAGAGAGAAATCGGAAGCTATATCGCCAAGTGTGATATATGTCAACGAGTCAAAGCAGGACATCAAAGACCCGCTGGATTGTTGCAACCCTTGCAAATTCCGGAATGGAAATGGATTCTGTAGGAATGGACTTTATCACTTGACTACCTACTTCTAGTAGGGGAAATGACTCTATTTGGGTCATAGTGGACAGATTGTCCAAAGTCGCCCATTTCTTGCCCGTCAAAACCACCTATCAGAGTTCGAAACTAGCGGAGTTGTACATCGCTAGAATCGTCAGTTTGCACGGAGTCCCTAAGAACATAGTATCGGACTGAGGAACTCAGTTTACCTCGAGATTCTGGAAGAAAGTTCAAGAAGGTTTAGGAACCCGCCTAGATTTCAGTACCGCGTATCACCCTCAGACCGATGGACAAACAGAGCGAGTAAATCAAATACTCGAAGATATGCTTAGAGCATGTGTGCTAGAATATGGATCCAAGTGGGAAGACTGTCGGCCGTTTGCAGAATTTTCCTACAACAATAGTTACCAAGCCAATTTGCAAATGGCCCCATTTGAATTCATGTACAGAAGAAAGTGTCGCACCCCTTTGAACTGGTCGGAAGTAGGAGAGAGTTAGATCTTCGGACCCGACATCCTACGAGAAGCAGAAGAGAAGGTTCACAAGATTCGTGAGCACCTCAAGATAGTCCAATCCCGACAGAAGAGTTATGCCGACAAGAGACGTCGAGACCTCTCCTTCAATATAGGAGATTTTGTTTATCTGAAAGTGTCACCATTGAAGGGAATGCAACGTTTCCAACTCAAAGGAAAGTTAGCCCCCAGATATATCGGACCTTTCAAAATTCTGAACCGTCGAGGAGAAGTATCGTATCAACTGGAACTACCTGAAGAGATGTCAGCTGTGCACAATGTGTTCCATATCTCATTACTTCGCAAGTGTCTCGAAGTCCCCGAGAAGACCGAAGTGTTCAAGAATATCGATCATCGGACCATAGAGATCAACGATGACCTGACCTATCCCGAAGTACCCATCCGCATTTTGGAAGAAGCTTTTCGAACTACCAGAACCAGAAGCATCAAGTTTCTCAAGATTCAGTGGAGCAACCACACAGAAGAGGAAGCTACCTGGGAGCGCGAAGATTACATCAGGACAGAGTTTCCCGATCTCTTCAAGTCCTAGGTAATCTTTTCGTCCTTTTTCAAATCTCGGGACGAGATTTTGTTTAAGGGGGGGAAGGTTTGTAACATCCCAAAAATACTAAGCTTGGATCATCAAACACTAATCATCAAAATTAGGGTTAACAAAAACTTTTTTAAATAAACTCATGAATGCATGCATATGTGTATGCATGGATTTTGAATTTCTTTAAAACCACCTTGTTTGTTTGTTTCATTGCTTGTAAAATGTTTCTTAGGTGAAATAAACATCATCTAAAACATTTCCCACACTTTTCCTAAAGAAAAGTAAATCAAAACAAATATATTAAGGGAATGGTCATTTTGACCAATTTAACTCCCATGCCTACTTTGGCTATCTCAAACTTTCAGAACTTAACAGAAACTTTGCTGGATCTTTGCACCCCTTGATTGTACTCCTAACAGAGTATTAAGGCCCACTTTGTGATCATCCAGAAACTTTCAAATGCATAGTTTAAATGCCAATTCAAAATTGAATCTTCTTCATATGGGAAGATCCCACTTTTTCAAAACCCACTCAAACAAGCTCAACTTTCAAAATCCAAGCATCTGCAGACTCACCAGCACCAATCTAGCAAACCCACCAAAAATCATTTCAAAATTCAAAACTTGATTTCATGCGGCCATTTCATCAAACATGTTGCAGACACAAATCAAACAAACATCAAACACTATAGTGTGCAGTAAATTTGGCCTAACTTGTTCCCTAGTTAGCTCACACACAGCTCAGTAGATCATCTAGGAAGATTAGCCAAGCACTAGCACCACTGTGAGCTTGCCATTGCCATCAATGGTGAATAGCCGAGCACCCCCTTGCCAAATTTATAGTCGATGAAGCTAGGAGCAGCAGCAAGCCTAGCTAGCATGTCTGGGAGGCAGCCCACCGTCCACCGCCACTCACTGTCCCAGCCGCAAGCGTTGACAAGCGCTGGACCACGCGCACAAGCCGCGCCCAGACCATGCCGAGCGTGCGCCAGAGCGCCATCCTCGACCAGCGCCCACAGACCGCGCGCCGCCCTCACCGCGTGCACACACGATCGCCATCAACCCAGGAGACCACCAGACACCCCAGTTTGCCGCCCCGTGCCACACAGCCATCGCCCGCCGTCGAAGACGCCGCCTCTGCCGCACAGAGCACCACCCGTTCCAGACAAAACCACACCGCCCCATGCCTCGAGACCATGTCGTTGGGCATCGCCAGGAGACACCGCACCGTCCCCTACCCTTGCCCATGCCAATAGCCGCCTGTAACATCGCCCCCGACGAGCTCACCGTGCGCCCCGACGGTCCCCTCGATCGACTATAAATAGAGGCCACCCCCGCATGATTTCTTCACACCATCTCACTCCCCTCTCCTCACTGATCGTGCCACACCATTCTCAGAGCAAGGCGACCACCACCTCGCCGGAATTTCACTGGAGCCTGCCGCTGCCGGAGAAGAAGGGCCCCATCGATTTCATCCACCCCAGGAGCTGCCGCGACCACCCCTGAGTTCGCCGTCGTCGACTTCGTCGTTCGCCCGCCTTGCCGACCCTCGCCAGCACCCCGGTGAGCCCCTAGCAACCCTCACTGGCTGCGCTAGGTTTTGTTCTCGTCGGCGTTGTCTCGCGTCGACGATGACTCCCAGCCGTTAGATTAGAACTAGATCGAACGACCCACGTCGCCCCATACCGCTTCGCCCAGCCCCGTGTCACTGACGAGTGGGGACACCCACTTAAGCAGCCCGCGGGAGCACTGCGCTTAGCAGGCCAGCCCAGTAACCTTTCCCGCGCAGCCCAGTTATTCAAATTAAACCTTTTTCTATTTCAATTCAAACACACTTCTGTACACAACTTCAAAAATCAACCCAGATCGATTCAGTGCACCATTTTGAATGAAACCAATTTTGTTGGAAAGATCTGTGAATGCTGAATCCAAGCCCGTTGGATTCAAGTCATTTGGATCTATAAATCACCCATGGTAAAAATAACAAGGCAGAAGCTTTTCTGCACTCAAACATTTTTCAAATTTAAACCATAATAGGTTTTGAGTTGATTCCAACTCTCAAAAATCACATTCAACCATACCTTTCAGAATATATAAAAATATATAGGTTTACTTGCAGAAATATTGTTCAAGTAATAAAAGAATGCTACATAAGCATTTCTAGCCACTTTAATTAATTAAAATAAAAGGATAAAACCGTATTAAATTGTGACACCACTTTAAATCACATTCCCATGGACTACAATATGTGGTGATGACATGTGTCAACATGATCCCATGTTTAGTTTGGAGAATATTAAATCTTAAGTAGTTTTTCAATGAGTAGAAATTACTTTTCTAAAAATAAAAAGGAACTTAAACCAAGCCTTAACCTTGTAATGTTAGAGATGATGCTAGATCATCTATAGGACCCTTGTGTGTGATGATTGCAAGTAGTTAAGTATTGTTTGGTGATTGTGTACCTCGTATTTATTCATAGACGCTAGTATCAACCAAGGATACGAGGAGGAAGGAGGATACTACGAAGAAGAAGCCTAGGAGAACTTCAACCACTGCTCTGCACAAGGCAAGCTTATATTGACACTGATGCAAGCCTAATACTACTAGTGAATGTGCAAGATAACACTTGCACTTTAGCAAGCTTATACTGATATTGTGTCAGTAAACCCTTACCTGTTACCCTGCCTACTATATGCCATAAGCATATGTGATCATACCCATTTGGTAAACCAATCCTAGTTTTACTTGCAAGCTTCTTACTTTATTTCTTTATCAAAGCTTACTTAGAGTCTACTCAAGAGTTTGGTAGATACTAGAAAGATATGTGAAGGTTGCATAAAGAGCATAAAATTTGGCCTAAGCTAGAAAACCTTGGTATCATCCTAAGATATAAGGTTGTACTTAGTTGAAACTCCACTAGTTACCACCCCTCATTAGTGCCTACCCCCACTTATAGATGCTAGTGCTAAGCATAAAACTTGATCAACTTTAGATGGGAATACTTGGTGAAAATGGTTATGAAAACCTTAGAATGATGGATCATTCTACTGAGATGTTTTGACATGTGTTTCTGAACACCAGATGATTTTGGTGATGAAAATGTTGAGACATGAGCCTTAGCCCTTTATAAAACTGATGGTTGTCTGGATGCGATACCATTCTAATTTTATCGTACAACCATAATACCCGAAGATTGGGTAGGGCTTGACTGGAAACTTATATACCTTAGTATTAGCTCCCTCACGGCCAAGGTCTGAGCTGAGGCTACCTTGTGAAGATTGTCCACCTGTGCAGTACCCAAGATGATAGTTGATCATGGTTGGGAGGTCAAACTCACAGGAGAGGTGCTTATACTAGGGCGTGTAATTGAAAGGTTAGGATTGATTATCCGCATACTGAGTATGGTGAATTCAGGATTTGTTCCTGATGGATGTATCGAATGTTGTGGTGAACGTGTACAATCTCTGCAGAGTGTCAAACTATTAGAATAGCCGCGTCATGATTATGGACAAATTGGAGTGGCCATACTGTTCCCCCGTCAGACTTTTCAAAATGACTTGTGAAATGAATTGAGACTTTGACTTGACCACAACAGAGTTGTGACCTGAGTTACAAGATCCCACTTAGGAGTTATAAAATTGTGACTAGCTTTGGAACTGAGTAGAGGTAAATCTGGCTTTTTGCAAAACAACCTTAGAGCCTAGTGTCCCAGAATCCAAAAAACCCTTACCTGTTAGTATTAGTTTGCGAGTACTTAAAGAGTACTCATGGCTTTGTCCCTGGCTATTCCCATGGCCAGACTATGAAGAGGAGTACCTGGAAGATGGACCCCAGGAAGGTTACGACAACTAGGATCATCTCCCATCGTCGCATTGCTGTGACCCGAAGATGGAGCTTCGCCACGCCACTGCTATTATTATGTATTCTGCTGCTTGATGTTGTATTAAGAACTGGATCATGAGATCCCTATTTGTGTAAGAACTTCTGTATCGTTTGTAATGGATGATGTACTATGGTATCCAATTCTGTTATGTCTCGCAAAAATGGTAATCCTGGGATTGTGATGTATGGCATAACAGGCATCCAGGATTGAAAAAATCCGGGTGTTGACACCGACGAACTTCTCCGGTGAAATCCCGGCGACTCCGACCGCCTCTCCACTCCCAGAGCATACGAGCTTGGTCTCTAGTCCCGTGCGCACCTGCCCATGTGCTCCATTAAGCAAGGCATCAAATTGTAAACCGTCATCACCTGAGCACCGCCGTCATCCCTTCTCCGACGAACTCCTGTGTAGCCTCCGTCCATCCCTTCACTCGTTGACACGCTGTGATCCCCGGTATGCGCATCTAATCACCATTTCGTCTTTCGCCTCAAGCGCCCGTAGCGTCGCCTCCGACGACATCAGAGCGTGCCTGACGCCAACGGCGACTCCGGCGAGGAATTGCCAGCAGCTCCGAGCGCCCCTTCGTCCACTTCAACCACCTTGAGCTTCAGCACGTCACGGCGAGTTCGGTAATGGTCTCCTCCCTCTCCTACGCTTCCTAGCTTCGCCGGAACCCTCCTGCCTTCGAAAGTCGCCGCCGAGCTTGGTCATAGCGCTCTGAGCCGTTAGATTGTGATCCAGTGGACGAGATAGATTGACTTAAAACGAACCGGTACGCTCAATCTGTGCCGTGAAATTTAAGTTAAATCCAACGGTTCGCAGAGGCTGATCCGCACGAAGCGGTACCGTCCAATAGAAACACGCCACGTGGACATGGTTTGGTTTAAAAACAGAAAATATAATCTATTTGATATGCAAACTTATAAAATTCATAACTTTAGTTCTACACGTCCAAATTTTGCAAATTTTATATCAATGGAATCAGCAAGACAAATCCTACCCAATCATGCTTTTTGTTTAATGTTTTGCTTCTGAAAAATTGGTTGAAATTGCAGAAACTTTTGTAGGCTTATTATGAATATAAATATTGTTCTAGATATATTTTTGAGATGAAATCTTTGCAAAATGGATTATTGTGAACCTACTGACCATAGGAACCAACTTATGGATTTAAAAATGTATTTTGTGAAGTTAAGAAATAAATAATTCAATTAGCTCATTTCTAGTCAAATAAAAATATTGATTATGATTTAGAAATGATTTTGTGAGTGAAACCTTTGGGAAATGATTTGATTCAAACCTTCTGACCCTAAACACCAAGTTTTGAGAATTAAAATGTATTTGGTGAACCCTTTAAAGAATATTGCTTTGCTAAAAGCATTTTCAACCACATAAAATGTTGATTTGATTTAAAAATGGTTTATAGATAAAACCTTTTGCAAATGGTTTTAACACTTTAGTAAATGACCACCTTTTTGAACCTTATAATGTTTAGAGCCTAGTAGAAACCACTTTTGCAAGTAAAACTATCTTTTGCATGCTTGCATGCATGACCTTGTTTCTATTATTTTATGTGTGATAAAATTGGTTGGAATTCTAGTTGAATTTGTGTTTGCTTGATTGAATTGTAGTGAAGTTAGAAGAGTGTGACATTTGCAAGATCAAGAAGTAAACCATAATTCTCTACTAAAAAGGCAAGTGACACTATCATCCATGTCCTACTATTTTCATTGCACTTAGTGGATTTTCGTAACATGCATGATAAGGACTATATTTTATGCTATGCTAAATCCTAATAGGATACCCTTATATCTTCCTTAGTGAAAACATTGTAGTTGTAGCAAGCTTAGCCCTGCTATATATTTGGGATGGGATACATGTTATGATTATATGAAGTGTTGAAAAGATATATGTTTTATATAATAAAACAATTACTCAATGAACCACCTGGGTGGACAAGGATACTCAAGATTGGACAAGGTGGCAACAAAAGGAACCATGTTTATATGGCTATCTCTTTTTGTATGTGCACTAGAAGAAAACCACCCAGGGACTTAGAGATTGAACATGTTTCTCGTACAGTGGCTTCCGTGTACAGCCACATGCTAAATGGGCTCTGGCTTAGTCAGCTACAGAGTGGAAGACTCATGCATTGGCATCTTCAGGTTAACTAGAATTGTGTAAGAAAAATTTATCCCTACATTGGTGCCTGGTAGACAAGCTAGCATTGTGTATTGAGAGGACTTCTATGGAAAGACTTTGTCACATTCTCGATCTGCTAGTACTCCATCTTGGTGAGTACTTATCCAGCGGCCACTGGTGGCAACAAGACGAGATTGTGTCATGTGGGTAAAGTGTACAACTTCTGTATAAGATCAAATTCTAAGTACTTAGACGTGTCCCCGGTTATGGACAATACTGAGCAACTAAGGCCTGAAGCTATGGAAGATCTCGACATTCCAATTTCTCAAAGTAAAACTTGATGGTGACAACAAGGGATTTGAAGCACTTGGAGTTTTCCAAGGAGTTCAGAAAGATTTGACAAAGATCAAAACTATTTTGAAAAGATAGGATAAAACCATATTGCTTTCTGCAAATGAGCCTAAACCCTACTTAGCCAAATATGCATGTATTGATAGGATCCACTTACTTCTACATAGTAGTGAAACTTGCCAATACAATTCAAATGTATTGACCCTTGTGGCTGCAACTTATTATGTTGCAGGTTTGTTTGATGTTAGTGAAGTGTGTTGAATAGGATTACAAGTCTACAACCAACATGATTGCCTGTGGCACTTTGAAGATGAAGGACTCCATGCTTTATAGATATTCTGCTGCATTGTAATGTGATAGCCAAATGAGCTATGTAAGATGTAATGAATTATTTTATTCCTGGTTATAAAAGTTGTATTATGACCTTTGTTTCTTGATATTACATCTTAACTGTGGATGCTAGCTATTGATCTAGGGACTAGCATTGTAAACACAGGGATCTCTACCTTATTAAAGGTTGGGGACCTTATAGATGGTATCAGAGCACTGTGTTGCCTGTAGGATTGTAACCCTAGGATTTGACAAAACCCCTTAGAAAAATAGGAGTTATATTTGTTCCAAAACTTATTTACAAACAATCTTGTAAACTCTTTCCTCAACCTTTTGGTTTTGAATTCTACACCTCTTCCTTTTCAACTTGATGGACAAAGCCTTCACCATGACCAATGACTTCAACTTTAGTTTCACCAAGGACTTCAACTTAGACATCACTAAGGACTACAAGTGAGAACCAAGAGACATTAGAATTGCCTACCATAAACATTGATATCATATTAGTGTATGTATCATATTGACCTATGACGTATGACCATATTAAGTTAATTATTTCAAGAAAACTTGTTGTTTATTTCAACTCATGAGTTAAGCACATAAGTTGTTAAGTGGATAGTTGCTTGTTGAATGATTGATTGTTTGATTGAACTTGGTTGTTTTGAGTTGTGTGTTAGAACTTCCTTAGGTCTATCTGTCATTACTTATCCCTATCAAACCAACAGATGCCTCCCCATCATGCCAACCCCAACCAAAACAACAATAACAACATCACTCCCGAGATGCAGCAGATGATGACAGCTTAGACACAGCTGATGCAGGAGATGACCACGTTCATACAGAATCAGAACAACAACAACAACAACAACAACAACAACAATAAATCAGAATAATCCTCCAGCACATGATATGCTCACTAGGTTTCTGAAACTTAGGCCTGCAAGGTTCTCTGGAACAACTGGTCTAATGGAAGCCAATGACTGGTTACGTTCGGTGAATAAGAACTTAGTGACTGTTGGCTGCACCGATGAAGAAAAAGTTAGGTTTGCATCACATCTACTTGAAGGACCAGCAGCAACATGGTGGGACAACTTTCAGATCACCACTCCCCTTGAAGATGTAACTTGGGCTATTTTTGAGGATGGTTTCCGTACAGCTCACATCTCATCTGGAGTGATGCACTTAAAGAAAAAGGAGTTTCACAATCTGAAACAACGTCACCTCAGTGTGGCTGAGTACATTGAAGAGTTCAACAATCTGGCACGCTATGCACCGGATGAAGTTGATACAGATGCTAAGAGAAAGGAGAAATTCCTTGAAGGACTTAATGATGAGTTGAACCTGCAATTATCTGTTGCCTATGTCCCAACTTATCAATCACTCTGTGACAAAGCAACTATATTGGAAAACAAGATGAATCAAGTTGAGAACAGAAAGAGGAAGCATAAACTCAAGTATCACTCAGGATCATCACAAAAGAAGCGTTCATTCAAAAAGAGCAATGAAGATTCCGAACCACATCCGTATCACCACAACAACAATAGAAGTGATAATAATGGAAATGGTAATGACAATGGAGATGACCTTGGTCAGAATCAACATGACAATTTCAGGAAGAAAGATGTTAGCCAGTTGCAGTGTTATAATTGTAAGGAACTTGGACACTATGCATCAGACTGTCCTGAGAAGGAAAAGAATAAGGATACTAGAGGAGCCAATGGAAATGACTCCAATGTGACCCAGAAAGGACATGTGAACCACATTGACATGGATGGGAACTTTGAAGAGATAGAAGAAGTGGATGTCAGGAATTAGATAACTCGGTTCAGTCAAATAAGGATTCCTTGTCTGGATATCAAGTGTTGAACCCATAGTCAAGTGAACCATCAATATAACCCTATGAGATTTTCTTTTAAGGGTGGTAATACCCTAGTTGCTTTGAAGCCAACTTGTAACTTCTAGCCTTCCCAAATCTCGGGACAAGATTTCTTTTAAGGGTGGTAGCCTGTCACATCCCAAAATTTTCCAAATTTTGAAATGTGAAAAATAAATAAACAAAATAAAATTTTATTGAAATTTAGGGTGAGAAGAAACTTTTTGATTCCAAATGGAAACATCAAAACTTATTTTGATCAAATAAAATCCTAAAGGGATTTAAAAATATAAACAAATAATAAATAAAGTTATAATAGTTGGAATCACTATTTTTGGATCTTTTAATAAAAAGATTTGGTTTTCAAAAGAAAAGGTAGAATTATAAATAAGGATTATTTTATAGAGCCAAATTAAATATTGGCCAAGCATTTGAAATAAAATATTTCTATTTGATAAAAAGAGTAAAGGTTTATTTAAATAAAATAATGAGGATTTATTAATATCCAATTTTATTAAAGTAAAGGCTTTTCCATTTTAAATAAACACTAAAACTTGTTAATTTATTTTAAATAAGATTTCCAAGTGTTTTTGTTTTTCAAATGAAACCTACTGAAAAGGTTTTGGTCTGGTTTAGATTTCAAATAGAGTTTTTGAATAAATTTAATCCTTTTTGAATTAATGACTAAGGACTATTTATTTAATTATTAATGGATCCTAAAAAGAATAAAAATTATTTTATTTTGAACTTTGGAATGTGTTGTTAAACAGAATTAAAATCAACACAAAGTTTGGTGGTGGTTTGAGTTGATTTGGTGTTTGAATGGTTTGATTTAAAATCAAAACAGAAATTCCAAATAGAAAAGAAAAAGCTTCTTGTATAAAAAAGTGAAACGAAAAATTTATCTGGATGTGAGCCCAATGACCCAGCTAGCTCTCACCATTGTGAACCGTTTTTTTACTGAGTAATCAACCCGCGAAGTCACAGACAAGTGGACCCCGCGCCCCCTCTCTCTCTGTCTCTCACTGTCAGCCGGACCCCACTGCGGCGTCATCATCGTTTCCACCCGCCCCAGCCGTTTCGCCCTTTCTCAACGGCGTTCTGCCGCGATTAATCCCCTTGAATACGCGTTGATGTCCGGAGTAAACTCACCAGTGACCACGCTCGTTAAAGTGCCTCGCCCTCCTCTCTCTTTTCCCCCAAGCGCCATCCCCTCTCTGCCTCCAGGCTACCTCAATCGCGAGCTCGAACCCACTGCCCCGACGAACTTCTCCGACAAAATCCCGGCGACTCCGACCGCCTCTCCACTCCCAGAGCATACGAGCTTGCTCTCCAGTCCCGTGCGCACCTGCCCATGTGCTCCATTCGCTCGCGCGCGCTCCAAATCGTCGGCTTCGTCATCACCTGAGCACCGCCGCGTCTGTCCCTTCTCCGACGAACTTCCCAGGTAGCCTCCGTCCACCCCCTTCACTCTCGTTGACACACGTGTGATCTCCGGCGCTGTGTGCATATAACGACCACCTTATTTCGTCTCAGCGCGCCCCGTAGCGTCGCCTCCGACGACATCAGAGCGTGCTCGACGTAGGCGACTCGGCGACAATTGCCGGCGACTCGGCGCCCTTCGTCCACTTCAACCACTTTGAGCTTCAGCACGTCACGGCGAGTTTGGTAATGGTCTCCTCCCTCTCCTACGCTTCCTAGCTTCGGAACCCTCCTCGGCCTTGCGCCGCCGCCACCGTCAGCCGCCAGAGCTTGGTCATAGCGCTCTGAGCCGTGAGATTGTGATCCAGTGGACGCGATAGATTGACTTAAAACAAACTGGTACGCTCAATCTGTGCCGTGCAATTTAAGTGAAATCCAACGGTTCGCAGAGGCTGATCCGCACGAAGCGGTACCGTCCAATAGAAACACGCCACGTGGACATGGTTTGGTTTAAAAACAGAAAATAGAATCTATTTGATATGCAAACTTATAAAATTCATAACTTTAGTTCTACACGTCCAAATTTTATATCAATGGAATCAGCAAGACAAATCCTACCCAATCATGCTTTTTGTTTAATGTTTTGCTTCTAGAAAATTGGTTGAAATTACACAAACTTGTGTAGGCTTATTATGAATATAAAAATTGTTCTAGATATATTTTTGAGATGAAATCTTTGCAAAATGGATTGTTGTGAACCTACTGACCATAGGAACCAACTTATGGATTTAAAAATGTATTTTGTGAAGTTAAGGAATAAATAATTCAATTAGCTCATTTCTAGTCAAATAAAAATATTGATTATGATTTAGAAATGATTTTGTGAGTGAAACCTTTGGGAAATGATTTGATTCAAACCTTCTGACCCTAAACACCATGTTTTGAGAATTAAAATGTATTTGGTGAACCCTTTAAAGAATATTGCTTTGCTAAAAGCATTTTCAACCACATAAAATATTGATTTGATTTAAAAATGGTTTATAGATAAAACCTTTTGCAAATGGTTTTAACACTTTAGTAAATGACCACCTTTTTGAACCTTATAATGTTTAGAGCCTAGTAGAAACCACTTTTGCAAGTAAAATTCTCTTTTGCATGCTTGCATGCATGACCTTGTTTCTATTATTTTATGTGTGATAAAATTGGTTGGAATGCTAGTTCAATGTGTGTTTGCTTGATTTAATTGTAGTGAAGTTAGAAGAGTGTGACATTTGCAAGATCAAGAAGTAAACCATAATTCTCTACTAAAAAGGCAAGTGACACTATCATCCATGTCCTACTATTTTCATTGCACTTAGTGGATTTTCGTAACATGCATGATAAGGACTATATTTTATGCTATGCTAAATCCTAATAGGATACCCTTATATCTTCCTTAGTGAAAACATTGTAGTTGTAGCAAGCTTAGCCCTGCTATATATTTGGGATGGGATACATGTTATGATTATATGAAGTGTTGGAAAGATATATGTTTTATATAATAAAAAAATTACTCAATGAACCACCTGGGTGGACAAGGATACTCAAGATTGGACAAGGTGGCAACAAAAGGAACCATGTTTATATGGCTATCTCTTTTTGTATGTGCACTAGAAGAAAACCACCCAGGGACTTAGAGATTGAACATGTTTCTCGTATAGTGGCTTCCGTGTACAGCCACATGCTAAATGGGCTCTGGCTTAGTCAACTACATAGTGGAAGACTCATGCATTGGCATCTTCAGGTTAACTAGAATTGTGTAAGGAAAATTTATCCCTACATTGGTGCCTGGTAGACAAGCTAGCATTGTGTATTGAGAGGACTTCTATGGAAAGACTTTGTCACATTCTCGATCTGCCAGTACTCCATCTTGGTGAGTACTCATCCAGCGGCCACTAGTGGCAACAAGACGAGATTGTGTCATGTGGGTAAAGTGTACAACTTCTATAGAAGATCAAATTCTAAGTACTTAGCCGTGTCCCCGGTTATGGACAATACTGAGCAACTAAGGCCTGAAGCTATGGAAGATCTCGACATTCCAATTTCTCAAAGTAAAACTTGATGGTGACAACAAGGGATTTGAAGCACTTGGAGTTTTCCAAGGAGTTTAGAAAGATTTGACAAAGATCAAAACTATTTTGAAAAGATAGGATAAAACCATATTGCTTTCTGCAAATGAGCCTAAACCCTACTTAGCCAAATATGCATGTATTGATAGGATCCACTTACTTCTACATAGTAGTGAAACTTGCCAATACAATTCAAATGTATTGACCCTTGTGGCTGCAACTTATTATGTTGCAGGTTTGTTTGATGTTAGTGAAGTGTGTTGAATAGGATTACAAGTCTACAACCAACATGATTGCCTGTGGCACTTTGAAGATGAAGGACTCCATGCTTTATAGATATTCTGCTGCATTGTAATGTGATAGCCAAATGAGCTATGTAAGATGTAATGAATTATTTTATTCCTGGTTATAAAAGTTGTATTATGACCTTTGTTTCTTGATATTACATCTTAACTGTGGATGCTAGCTATTGATCCAGGGACTAGCATTGTAAACACAGGGATCTCTACCTTATTAAAGGTTAGGGACCTTATATTGTTCTTGATAGTCACCTCATTGAGTGAACGGTAATCTATGCATAGCCTTTGACTTCTATCTTTCTTTTCCACAAACAAAACTGGTGCTCCCCAAGATGAAGAACTTGGTTGAATAAACCCTTTCTGTAACTCTTCTCCAAGTTGTTTCTTGAGTTCTTTCAGTTCATCAACTGACATCTTGTATGGTCTCTTTGCTATCGGTCCAGATCCTGGTAGCAAACCAATAAGAAATTCCACATCTCTATCTGGTGGCATTCCTGGCAACTCTTCCGAAAATACATCCGGATATTCATTCACAATTGGCACACTATCCATGCTAACCCCCTTAAGAGAATTTAGCTTACTCTTTTTTGCTTCAAAGTTGGTCTTGAATCTAATCCTTTTGTTTTCTGGAGTTGTGAGTGAGACAGTATGATTAGCACAATCTATCACTCCCTTGTGCTTAGTCATCCAGTCCATTCCCAAAATAACATCCAATCCTTGAGAGTTTAGGATTATCAAGTTAACGGGAAACTTATACTTCCCAAACTCTATGACTAGATCATGACATCCTGAATTCACTATCATTTCTCCACCAGGAGAACTCACTTTTATAGGACACCCAATAGTTTATACCAGTAGTTCATTTCTTTCAACAAATGCTCTTGATATGAATGAATGAGATGCACCAGTATCAAAGAGAACAAATGCTAGAATAGAATTGAGTTTGAACTTACCAGCAACAGCATCAGGTTCCTCATAAATTTCCTCCACAATGATGTGGTTCCCTTGTCCCTTCTGAAAAGGGTTAGGCTTGTTGGGTCCTTCAACTTTATTTTCCGGGCATTCATTGGCATAATGCCCCATCTTCTTGCACTTGAAACATTCAACCTGACTAAGATCTTTCTTGACAGGCTGGCTTCCACTGCCACTTCCACTGTGGTGGCTCTTATATCCACCCTTGTGATTCTTGTACTTGTCACTGTCATGACTACGGTGACTCTTGTTGTCATGATCACGGTTGTGGTTGTGGTGCTTGTTGAATTTCCCATGCTTGTGGGATCCTGAACTCCCACTATCATCATAATGGGAACGCTTGTGAGACGATCCCGAGTTGTGCTTGTCAGAGTGCTTTCTCTTCCTGCTTTCAACTTGCTTCATCTTGTTCTCAAAAATAGCAGCCTTGTCACAAAGAGACTGATAAGTGGGAACATAGGCCACTGATAGATGCAGGTTCAGTTCATCATTCAAGCCTTCGAGAAACTTCTCTCTTCTTTTTGCATCAGTGTCAACTTCATCCCGTGCATAACGCACCAGATTGTTGAACTCCTCAATATACTCTGCCACGTTGTGGTGGCGCTGCTTCAGATTATGAAATGCTTTCTTCTTCAGACTCATCACTCCGGATGAGATGTGAGCAGTACAGAAACCATCTTCGAAGATAGCCCATGTCACATCCGCAATGGGAGTGGTGATCTGGAAGTTATCCCACCATGTGGCTGCTGGTCCTTCCAACAAGTGTGCTGCAAATCTGACTTTCTCTTCATCAGTACAGCCAACAGTTACCAAGTCCTTATTCACAGAGCGTAGCCAATCATTGGCTACCATAGGATCAGTAGTTCCTAAGAACTTTGCTGGCCTCAGTCTTAAAAACCTGGTAAGCATGTCAAAACCCGGTGGGTTGTTCTGATTGTTGTTGTTGTTGTTATTATTATTATTGTTGTTGTTCTGATTCTGGATGAAAGTAGTCATCATTTGCATCAGCTGAGTCTAAGTTGTCATCATTTGTTGCATCTCAGGGGTGATGTTGTTGTTGTTGGGGTTGGGATTGGCACGTCGGGGAGGCATCTGTGGTTTTCAATAAGGATAAGAATGAGATACCCATAGATGCTAACATGCACAATACATCACATAACAAATCACAACAAACATGCATCATAGAAGTAAAAGTTCAACAACACAGACAATAAGTTTTGGAAAAGTAAACACACCAATAGCAAGCCATCCACATGTTGGATGATCATTGTGACTCAATAATCAAAAATATGATAATCAAATGATAAATGAGTAGTCATCACTACTCATCTGCATCAACCTCCTCATCAACAAGTGTAAGACCGGCATTCTCCATCGCGGTCTTGTATTCCTCGACATTGGTGGTCAAGGCCTCTACCTTGGCTTTGAGAGCCCTCTTCTGTGCACGAAGTCTCTCAATCACACCTTGTTGATGCTCGAGCTCTAAGTCCTTGTTCTCTAGTTCTGCAGTCATGTCTCGAATCCTCTTGTTCCTATCTTGGACTCGCTTCTCTTGACTCTTGAACTTTTTATCTTGACTCTCAAACTTGGTCTCCATCTCCTTGACTATCTCATCTTGCTCCGCGAAGATCTTGTCCTTCTCACGAAGTTGCACCTAGAGTTCGTCATTGCTAAGCATGACGTTGGTCCTATCAGTGTCTAGGTGCCTAAGAAGAACCTCTAAGTCCTGGAGGTACAGACGAACAGGCTCTGCTATCTCTCTAGAAGTATCCTCGAAGTCAATGGCCTCACCATCCTCATCACGTCTTCCTAAGGCGTGGAAGTGAGTACCTCTAACCTCTCGAGATTGTCTCCCTACTAAGCGTCCAAGCAAATCCTGCATGACTACCTCTAGGCCTCTCTCCTTGTCATCATGCATGAGCTTGAAGGTGATGGCCTCCGTGACTGGCTCAGTCTGGCGTCCTGACTGAATAACCTTGAAGCCCCAAAGGTCCTTCCTCTCAAACTTGGTGAGGGGAAGCATCATGATGGAAGGAAGTGGGAGGTTGAGCAGACTAGTAAGCTCAATGAGACGAGTGCCAAAGCGAGTTCCCTTGAACTCATCAACCGTGCTGATAATAACATTAGGCATCTATTTATAAGATAGAAAAAGTTAGAATCAACATACATAGAGATGAATCACAAAATAGAGCAACACATGCATAACTTTGGAAATCAAATCACACAAGTCATGGCATACATGAAACCATTACAAACATTCCAAGGTTCAACTTATTTCAAGCAACATTTGGAAAATAAAATGATAAGTGGTGGTCCAACTAACGAAGTATGTTACAATTCCAACTCACTTGCCAAGTTGGTTAACAGGGCATCTCTAGAAGCAATCTGTCTATCTAGAGCACATGACTCCATTACTAAGTCTTTAATGTCTTCCCTTAAGGTTTGATTGGTAGCCTCCAACTCTTGGGTATGTTTCTTCTCTTCCTTTAGGTCATTTTGAGTGTTGAGCATTCTTCACTTGATTCTATCACCAAGTTCTTTGATGGCCTTCCAAGCTGCATCCCTTGCTGAATCAAAGAATGTAGTGTGCACCACTGACTTGGTGACCATGCAGAATCCTGATTCCTTGTGGTTGTCTTCCTTGTTCTTATACAAGTGAAGTTGCACCCACCAGTACTCAACTCCTTCATCCATCACAGGAAAGCCTTTGTACACAGCTACACCATGTATTCCCATGGCAACCATGAGGTCCTTGAGAGCCTTGGGGAATTCTGTCTCACATTCCAAAGTCATAGTCATGAGTGGTCCTCTCCTTACGGCTTCGTTGATGGAGTTCATCTACAAATAGAGATGAGAAGGAAGATTAGAAAAGTTTTACGAGAAGAAAAGACAAGTGTGGAAGTTGTTAGAAATTTTTTCCTTAGTGGTTTCCAATCCTAGGGTCATAATCCTACAGGCAACACAGTGCTCTGATACCACTTTGTAACACCCCCGGTCACCCCGGACGGTACATCACCAGCGGCTCAATAGGATCTCTAGACTAACCCCACAGACCAACACTAGTCTTTTCTGCGCACTTTGTCCTCACTCGTGCGCACCCGGTACCCACTTTCCGGTCGGTCACCCATCCTAGAATTGCTCTAGGCCAAGCACGCTTAACCTTGGAGTTCTTTTCAGATGAGCTTCCGGAAAAGAAGTTGCAACTTGTTGGTGTGGGTTTCCTATCAATCCTATTGAGCCATGCGCCAGGGTCTCACATACACCCACCCTTAGAAGATTCGACGTCCTCGTCGATCAACCACAAGCCAGGAACGTCCCCTCTTAGCACATCGTCTGCATCCGATCAAGCACATGTGCCATGCCGTGTCCACTCCGACCACACGCCATGTGCCACATGTCCGCTTGACACACACACCGCCTGCTTAACATGAGGTCGGCTCTGATACCATCTGTAAGATCCCTCCTTTATAAAGGAAAAGGATCCCTGTGATTGCAATGCTAGTCCCTAGATCAATGCTAGCATCCACAGTTTAAGATGAAGTACATAGAAACAAAGGTCATTATTACAGTCATTCCAGAGACAACATAGTCTTTTACAAACTCCATGGCCACAGGCCTAGTACAAGAGTTTAAATAAGTAATAAGATAAATAAGTCTTCATCTTCATGTGCCACATGCAAGCATGTTGAGTGTAGACTCATGACTCCTCATCATCATCAGAATAACCTGCAACATCACAAGTTACAGCCACAGTGGGTCAATACATTGGAATAGTATTGACAAGTGATACCTTAGTAGAATATTGGTGGACTAGATACTATATGCAATTTGGCTAAGTGTAGCTTAGGCTTGCTTTGCTCAAAATAGGTTTTGCCTATTAGTTGAAAACACTAAGTTTTTCTTTGACAAAAACTTTCCCAAGGAACCACCAATAGACATTGGTGAACCTTCACCCTTGTTCAACCACAAATTTTTACTTATAAATTGAGATGAGGAGATTCTTGATAGCTTCCATGTCTTGATGCTCAAGTTGTCCAATACCATGGACATGGCTAAGTACTTAGATTCTTCCATCTGCAGAGGTTGTGCACTTTCCCCACCAGACTTGATTTTCACCAAGACGGGACCTTTCAGAAGCCTTCCCTTAGACCAAATGGACGCGTTCCAACCTATCATCCCACTACCACCAACTGTCCAAATGGCTAAGTTTTTGCAACCTATATGATCCAGGCAGAGCCCATATTGCCAAGTGGCTGCACTAGAAGCTTCTTAACATATGGCATCTCAAATCCCTTTGTTCCTGGGTGGCTTTCCACAAGTGAGATACACAAGGTAAACCATAGACATGGGCCTTGTGTAACCACTCAACACAAACCATTCTTTCCATTCCCCCCAGGTGTTACATTCACTTAGTTGTTTTATTAAGCCAAAACATAGTCCAAAGACTTAGAAATATTTGATCATAGCATGAATATGTAACCAACCTTGGTTGCTACTAGCTAGGCTAAGCATGGCATTGATAAGACTTAGAAATATTTCTAGCAATTCTACAACTACTAGGATTTCCCAAGCATAGCATATAGATCAAAATATTCATGCAAGACTAGCAAAATATTTCTAATGCATATTTGAAAACATAGGAATAAATCATTAAGCACCACTTGCCTTGGTAGTTTGGAGAGTAGCTACAATCCTCACAATCACAATCACTATTTGCACCAAAATCTACACATAAAATCATAACACCAAAATCACATACAAAATAAATACAAGCAAAAATATATGGATGCATGCATAATGTCATGGGATGATTTTCTACACCAAACAAGAAAAGTGCATAGTACTGATTCATAAACAAGTTCAAAACTTGCCAAACAAACTTTATTTGAACATTAAATCATTTCCCAAATAATTTATATATACAAAATAAGCCTACACAAGTTTTTGTAAAAACAACCTTTTTAACAGAGTCAAAACATTAAACACATTGCATAGATGGAAAGGATTTTCTCTCCTGATTCCATTGATATAAAATTTGTCAAATTTGGACGTGGCATTCAAAAGTTATGATTTAAACAAAATCAAACATCTAATAGATCTAATTCCAAATTTTAAAACGAAACTAGTGCCACGCGGCGGCTTCTAACTGGCTGGTACCGCTTCGCGCTGGATCACGCTTTAGAGCCGTTGGATCTAACTTAATCGCGTGGCTCAGATTTGCTCGTACCTCTTCGCCTAGCTTCTAATCTCACCCACTGGATTCAGATCCTACGGTCACAGATCTATTGACCACAGACAGGCGGTGACTGGCGGCGGCGGCTCTGTCAGAGTTGCCACCGATGTTCGAGGTCGCGCGGGAGAGGGAGAAGGGGCTTACTGTGCTCGCTTGGTGCTGCTGATGCTCAAGGTGGGCTTTGTTGGCGAAGGGGCACGCAGAGGTGGTCGCTGGAGCTCATCGGAGTCGTGCACGGCGTCGGGTGGCTGCAGACGTCAACGCTGCTGAGGCTCTGCGCCGTCCTTGCACAAAATAAATGCAGGGGGTGCGCAAGGTCACTGCGATCAAGATAGTTTCAAGGAGGGAGCAAGGGGCGCTCGATTCGTACCGTGATTTCTCACCGGAGAGGAAGAAAGCGTCGGGCACTTGCGGTCGTCGTCGTTGGCGAGTCTCCAGATGGTCCTAGCATGCACCAATAGGATGAGAAGATGCGCATGGGTGCTGTGATCAGTCTGGCAAACTTAGACGGCAAGGGGCGACGGAGCTATCGAATCGCAGATCGTCGGTGCTGCGGCGGTGTGGGCAAGACTACGGGCAGCCTGGTGGTGTGGAGAGAAAATTGAGTGAGGGGAAATGAGCAGCGAGGAGAGGGGGTCTTATAGCTGGAGCAGGGGCGAGAATCTTGCGAGGAAACACCGGCAATCAAGCCCGCATCAATCGCGGCAGTGATGAGGTAACGGCGGCGTCGACGGGGTAGTGGGGGGTGCGTGGCTGGAGACGAAGCTTGCGTGGCCCTTGGGTCCACCAGTCCGCGAGCGCGGGGTCGAGTGGGTGCGCGTGAGAGAGAGAGAGAAAAAAAAAACCCGGGTGGGCTTAGTGGGCTGGTTTCTCTGTTGGGCTAGATTAGTGGCGCCGGCCTTTTCTTAATTCTTTATTCCTTTTCTTTTTCTGTTTGAATTTCCAGGAACCTTTTTCAAATGATTTCAAAAGCCAATTGAATTCAAACCTTTTCAGGATTTTTGTAGAGTGCAACACTCATAATTCTGGGCACAAAATCATGTGGTCTCCCTGTACTAGCTTGGTCCTTATTGATCAAACAAAATAAACAGTGACTTAGCACTTGATTTGAACAAGTTTTAAAAATGGTTTTAAATCCACATTTGTTTTGTAAATTCTTGGTTTAAGCAATAGCAATCAAGCAAAACAATCTGAGAGCAATAAGGTTTGGTTTTGAACAAATAACTTCTCATTGGAGAGTAGCATTTGATTTAATGTTGATCACATAAAATCATAGCTCTCAAGTTATGTTTTCTTTCAAATGAGTTTGAGTTTTGAACCCTAAATGATATGCATGCATGCATGATATGAAATCTTTGAAAACATGATTTTAGGGATGTTACAAATCTAACCACCTTAAGGTGAATCTCGCCCTCGAGATTCGGATTGGCTAGCAAATAGGTGATGGTGGTCTTTCCGAAGATCATCTTCTCTTTCCCATGTTGCTTCCTCTTCGGAATGATGGTTCCATTGAACTTTGCAGAATTTGATAGTCTTAGTCCGAGTAACTCTTTCTGCAGTCTCAAGAATCTTGATAGGTTTCTCTTCATAAGTGAGGTCACTCTCCAATTGAACCTCTTCCAAAGGTATAGTATCCTTCAAAGAAGTCTCTTCCATTTCTGGATGGCACTTCTTAAGCTGACTCACATGAAACACATTATGAACAGCTGACAAAGACTCTGGCAATTCAATCTCATAAGCGACTTCTCCTTTACGACTCAGAATCTTGAATGGTCCAACATATCTTGGGGCCAATTTACCTTTTACACCAAGCCTCTTCACTCCACGAAGTGGTGACACTCTAAGATAAGCTCTATCACCAACTTCATAGGTGACTTGTTAGAAACACCTTGGAGTTGTTAGAAACACCTTGGAGTTGTTTCCTTGCTCCTACTGGTTCGATAACCTTGGTTTCATAACTAAGGGAAAACTTGATGCTGTGTTCATCACACCTTGCTCTTGGGGTATCCCAACGAGGCTCTACAGTAATCTGGGCCCATCAATACCGACACTATTTGGAGCAAAAAAGATGCCAGAGAAAGAAAAAGAAAGCACAGGAATTTATTTCACTAGACACCGGAATTTTTTCGGTTGAAATTGCTGAAACTGGTTCTGCATGTGAAATTGAATACTAGCAAGGGGTTTTATGTGAATGTTTGTTAATTAAAGTAATTAACAAAATTCTGAATAAATAAATAAAAGAGTTTTATTTAAATAAGGGATTGCATTAAATTTGGTGGAAATTTAATGCATGCAAGTGGATTTTTGAGTGGAGGCATGTTTATGTGAGTGGAGGCTTTTCATATTTGAGTGGGAGGTCCACCCACATGAATGTGAAAGAGGTGGGGGAAGCCACCATGGCTGGGAGCCATGCCCCTTGGTTGCCTCCCCTCTCCCTATAAAAGGCCCCCCTCTCCTCCTCTCACAATACACCTCCTCGTGAAGGATCTTTCTCCCCCTTTAGAATTTACCCATGGTCTCGGATCAGCGAGATACATGTTCCTGGTGGATTTTTCTGGAAGGATTTGTTGCTTCCACTGTTTCGCTTGAGCGAGGGCACGGAGGTTGTCGGGATACCCGAACGTGTGTGTGATCATGGATGCACCACTACTTTGCGGTGCTGGACCGGATGGACTTCTTCTCGATCTTGAGATCGGCAAGCGTTTGACTACATCATCCATGAGTACAACCTCGTTAACGCTATTCGGTCTTCGAGGTTATGTATTCTATGGATGTAATATCCACCTGTTGTTTGTATCTAGTAGATAGATCTTGGTACTTAATTGTTCCCATTGTAGGAAATTTTTTGTTTTCTATGCTGCGAAACCTACACAATCTTGATAAAGTTTTGCAGATATGTGAAGAAACTAATCTTGTTCTTAATTGGGAGAAATGCCACTTCATGGTTAATGAAGGAATTGTCCTTGGACATAAAATTTCCGAAAGAGGTATTGAAGTTGACAGAGCCAAAGTTGAAGCAATTGAGAAAATGCCCTGTCCTAGGGATGTTAAAGGTATTCGTAGTATCCTTGGTCATGCTGGTTTCTATGGACGGTTTATTAAAGATTTCTCCAAAATATCAAAACCTCTTACTAATCTTCTCCAAATAGTTGTACCTTTTGTTTTCGATGATGATTGTAAGGAAGCTTTTGAAACTCTAAAGAAAGATTTAACTACTACTCCTATTGTCCAACCACCTAATTGGAATTTACCCTTTGAAATTATGTGTGATGCTAGTGATTTTGCTGTAGTGCTATTCTTGGGCAACGAATAGATAAAAAATGAATGTTATCCATTATGCTAGTAAGACTCTTGATGTTGCTCAAAAGAATTATGCTACTACTCAAAAAGAGTTCTTAGCTATAATCTTTGCTTGTGATAAGTTTAGACCTTATATTGTTGATTCAAAAGTTACCATTCATACTGATCATGCTGCTATTAAATACCTTATGACAAAGAAAGATGCTAAGCCTAGGCTTATTAGATGGGTGTTGCCTCTACAAGAGTTTAATCTACATATTGTAGATAGGAAAGGTGCTGAAAATCATGTTGCTGATAATTTGTCTCGATTGGAAAACATTTCTTTTGATCCTATGCCTGTTAATGATAGTTTTCCAAATGAACAGTTGGCTGCAATAAAGGTAAGCTCGCGAGAGAGAGAGTCCTTGGTATGATGATTATGCTAACTTTATTGTTTCCAAGTATTTGCCTCCAACCTTTACAGCCCAGCAAAGAAGGAAATTCTTTTATGATCTTAGGCATTATTTTTGGGACGACCCACATTTATATAAAGAAGGAGTGGATGGTATTATGCGAAGATGTGTTCCAGAATATAAACAACAAGAGATATTGAGAAAATTTCATGGTAGTGCTTATGGAGGACATCATGCTAGAGATAGAACCGCATAAAAGGTTTTACAATCAGGTTTTTATTGGCATACTCTTTTTAAAGATGCAAGAAAGTTTATTTTATCATGTGATGAATGTCAAAGAGTTGGTAACATTTCTGGACGCAATGAAATGCCTATGAATTATTCTCTTGTTATTGAACCATTTGATTGTTGGGGATTCAACTTTATGGGTCCTTTTCCTCCTTCAAAAGGGTATACTCATATTCTTGTTGCTGTTGATTATGTTACTAAGCCATACCTACAAAAAGTGTTGATGGTGAGACCTCTTTAAAAATGCTTAAAGATGTTATTTTTACTAGGTTTGGTGTGCCTAGATATCTTATGACTGATGGAGGTTCTCATTTTATTCATGGCGGCTTTAGGAAGACCCTTGCTAAATATGATGTTAATCATAGAATTTCTTCAGCTTATCATCCTCAAACAAGTGAGAAAGTAGAATTATCAAATAGAGAAATTAAAACTATCTTGCAAAAGACTGTTAATAGAGCTAGGAAAAATTGGGCTAAAAAGTTGAATGATGCTTTATGGGCTTATAGAACTGCTTATAAAAATCCTATGGGAATGTCTCCTTACAAAATGGTTTATGGAAAAGATTGTCACTTGCCTTTAGAATTAGAACACAAAGCTTATTGGGCAGTAAAAGAACTGAATAGATATTTTAAACTTGTTGGTAAGAAAGGATTGCTTGAATTGATTTCTTTAGACGTGTGGAGAAGTGAGTCTTACAAAAATGCTAGACTCTTCAAAGAAAAAGTTAAAAGATGGCATGATAGGAGGATTCTTAAGAGAGAGTTCCATGTTGGTGAGAAAGTTCTTTTGTATAGGTCTTGTCTTAGATTTTTTGCAGGAAAATTACTCTCAAAATGGGAAGGGCCCTTTATCATTGAAGAGGTGTACCGTTCAGGTGCAATTAAAATTTCCTCATTGAGAGACAACACTACGTAAGTGGTGAATGTCAAAGCCTTAAACATTATATTTCTGGAGATTCTTATAATGAAGATGTTGATATTATTCAAGTGGTGACTCTGGAAGAATTTATTAAAGACCAAAGTCAGTAATCTGCAGAGTTCGTTTTCGAATAGGTAATAGTTCTGGTAAGAAAAGGTTCGCAAAAAACTTTCCAATTTATATTTTTGTAGTTTTTATTCAATATGGAAGATAACGAGTCGAAAGAGGGAAGGAAATAGAGCCCGGGTGGCTCACACCACCCTGTGGCACGGGCCCACCTGGCCGCGCCACCAGGTGGTGTGGCCACCACGGAGCCCGACTCCATCCCGTTTTCTCCCAGTACCTTCCTTATGTCGTAAAACTTCATAATATATAATCCCTCGGATCCCCCGAGGTCTGGGTATCGTGTTCTCGTCGTGTTTTCGTTTTGATCTACTTCTGTCAGGGACTATTCTCAAGATTAGAAGCACAATGGTCTCCGCCAACGAAAATGGCAAGAAGCTTGTGGAAGATGATCTTCAAGATCCCAAACGGGAGGAGGAGATCGTAGTTGAAGTTGAAGAGGAAGTGGAGGAAGACAAGCATCCGCACACCCGTGCCACCGTTGCAAGCATTGGAGTGGTGGAAAATCCTGCCAAGCTCAAGAGGACGGCACGGATGTCCACTGGAGGGAAAACTCTGCATCATTGCCTAGCTCCACGGTCACTTACTCCATGCATCAAGAATCCCTTCCATACTCTTATACATGAGCAGCAATTCCAAAAGATTCCTAAAGAAAAGTTGCCCTCCAGTTGGGATATGCCTCGTTCTAACCATGTAGGGACAAAAAACTTTAAGGAGGAAGAGTGGGGAAAGAATCACAATGACTGGGATTCACGGCTTGACATGATCATGAACCACATTGAGCATAATTCTGAGATGATTCGTACTCTCGCCTTCAAGATTGAGGATTTGAAGAAATTGATTGAAAAGCTTATCGAGAGAACACCGCTAGCACTAAAGGAGTAATTCGTCATCATGTTTTGGCATCCCCTTGGTTTGTTCCAAGCTTGGGGGAGTGTCGCGGTATACATCATTATCTTTCATCTTTTTACCTTTTTAGTAGAGTCATATCATGAATAGAGAAGTTATCATATAGGATGGTTTGCATTGTGGAAGTATCTCTCCTCTAGTTGGTTATCTATGTATCCCTTGGTGTGAGTGCCTTTATGGAATATTAATGAGAAGTTTCATCATTTACTTTTTGCACACCTTATTTTAGTTTGCAACTTCTGTTATATGATTGATCTTGTTGTTAGTATTGGTATCACTTTGGGAGCTTCAAGTAAATTTAGTTGGTTTTGGAAAACCTAGCTTTGGTCAGTAGCAACACTATTTGAGGTTTGAAACAAAAAGAGAAAAGCACTTACAGTTATTTTATTTAATTTTCTTTCTTGATTAGCTCATAAGCTTAATATTCCCAAGTTAAGATCTTTTGTGTTTTCAAGGAAGATTGCATGATTGTTTCTATCACTTGTATGATTGTTTGTTTTCTTCAACTCTTATGCTTGCTACCCAGCCTTGCTAGCCAAAAACATGTACTGAGATGGAATGCTTCTCATGAAGGGATACGAGTAGGCTACACTAGTGCAAATCAAAATTTTCTACCGCGTAAACCAGGATTACTGTTGTCATAGATCACGGGATTACCACTATACGCGCAGTTGCGGAATTGATGAAGTGCGTCGAGGTAGTGCAGACGTTCCACGTCTCCTCCTTGTCCTCGTCCCACGATAAGCTCCCCTTGCACGGCTCATCCAAGTGCCACAGATGCAGCACCTCCAAGGTATCCACACGTGCGGGATGGAAGCGTCAGATGCCGGACTGCTAGGTCCGCGCGTGCAACACAGGCGTGAGGTGTGGCGTCTAGGTGGAATGGTCTAAGGTCTAACTCTGGTCAGCTCGCCCCACCCTCTCTTATATAGGCGTCCCTAGTGGGCTTCTACATTAGTAGCCCATTAGTAGCCTAAGCCTGGTATAATTCGGATCCAATCCTTATTAGGCTTCCAGCCCCTTAAGTGGGTGACCCTATAGGTTCATATACATATAGACATGACATGAATACACTTATTCTGCCAATAGTTGGTAGTGGCCTCTAGCAAGACGTGCCAACTCCTAAACGCATACAAAGATGATATCGGACGAACCATCACAAGGTTTAGTACATGTCTTTCCCTTTGCCTCATGATATTTGGTCTAGCTCCAAGCTGACCTCCCTTTCTCGATACTATGATTCGGAATCCCTTTACTAGGTTAACTCTTAACCTTATGTAGCACGGCCATGCATTTATGGATCCGATCACTCGAGGGGCCCAGAGATATCTCTCTCAAGTAGAGAGGGGCAAATCCCATCTTGATTGACCATGCCTTGCAGCATGCTTCAGGACAAACCCGAAAGCTACCTTTATAACTACCATGTTACGGTGCAGCGTTTGATAGCCCCAAAGTAGGTCGATCCACATCTCAAGTACATGCGACAATCTCAGGTCTAAGTACAAAATGTACACGATGTGTAGAGAGAGCTGCAAGTCTAATTTCCAGTCTCAAGTTGGGTTATTCTGACCCCATGTTCATAACATGTGTCCACATCATTGGTTTGACATCTCCATGTCTATGACTTGTGAAACATAGTCATCAACCAATCGATGTGCTAGTCTAATATTCACGTGTGTCCTCACATGAACTCCGACTAGGGACAACTCTTAAATAACCATACAAGTATAGAGTTTCACAAACAATTCACATAATTGCTAATCAATACAAGTTGCCTGATATGGATATTCAAGGAACATTACAATAACTCATGGATACATATAAAATATAATCATCTCTATGATTGCCTCTAGGGCATATTTCCTTCATCTCGTGCATCCAATCCTTGAACTAAAACCTTTGCCATTTGTGTCCACCATATCTACCTATTAGCATTATTGCTATTCCAAGTAAATTCTCGAGTTTCATATATCTTCCAAATTAAAAATTCTTTTTTTATGTGAAAACTAGTTAGTAAAGCTCTCACAAACTTGATGGCACACCTTTATTTCTTGCACCTTAATAAACTTGAACCATTGTGTCATCTATGTTGTATATGCTTGCACTTATAAGTTGGGAATTAGCAGAACCATGCTGTCATGGGGAGCGCTTTCAACACCTGTACATATTATCCAGTTGATATCATGATATTTTGTTTACAGATGTCAGCGGTGTGAAATAAAAGGGGAGCTTGTAAGTCCATGGAGTTATGTATATGTGTTATAGAAATGCCTGGGCATCTAGCCTAAGCCATGCCTAATCATGGTGGAAACTTGCAGCATAACCATAGTGAGAAATTTGTGAAGCATCCTCAATAAAAACCTATGCAAATAGAAAATAAAAATATCGCTGAGATGCTCACTGTCTGTTGCCTTGTCATTTTGATATGGGATAGCTCCTGTGTCATGGGGCAAGGGGTACCCCGTTGGCGGTTCTCTATGATACACATATACTTACAATGACAAGAACTTGCTTGTGACTAAAGTTGAGTAGCATGAGGAACGACCCTCGTACTCAAGGGACATGAGATTTCCAACTTATGATTTGTCAAGCATATACTCCATATTTGTTTCACTTTAACCTTAATCACCTCAAGATGCTTATGATAGGGGCAATGAGAGCTCAAAGCTAGTAAGTACCTAATATATTGGAAGCTATTTATGAAACTTGAAATCGCTGCTTCCCTCTGCGAAGGGTCTATCTTTTACTTTTTAGTTGAGTCAGTAAACCTATTCCTTTCTATCTCAAGCAATCATTTGAGTTGTTGTGATTCAATCATCCATATGATGATTTGTTCAATCTTGTTTATTATGTTCCTTGTTTTGCACATTGCTCTTATCTGAATGAATATTATTGTGAAAGCTATCTTTGTAAAAAGCTCATTATGTTTGAGTAAGAGATTCCTACTTTATAAACTATGTTATAAAAGCTTTGCTCAAAACTAAGTATGATTTGTCAACTGTTCTCTGACCAAGAACAAAGTTTGCCATTACCAATTGTGATTTTTCTTTATACATCTCTATTGTGACACCCATACTCGTTGCAAGTTAAGTTATATAATGGTGAGTTGTTTTCTATTATGACTTGTGCATTAATGAATGTGATGCTTATTGTCCGTATTCTTTTGATCAACACTTCACTCCATAAACATGAGGTCATGTTTACTGAGTTTGGCTTTCGCTTGGGGACAAGCGATGTCTAAGCTTGGGGGAGTTGATACGTCCATTTTGCATCACTATTTTATATCATAATTTGTTGTTATTCATTGGTATATTTCATATTAAGAGTTGATACTTATGTTATTTCATCTATTTTGCATGTTGGATGACTTTTGGAGGATGAACTGCCAGAGTCAGGATTCTGATGGAAAAAGCGGTGTCCAGATGCAATATTCGCGAAGATCAGAAAATTCTAGAAAATATACGGAAATCCCTATTTTTCCAGAAGACAAAGGAGGCCAGAAGGAGGAAGAGAGATGGGCCACAGAGGCCCACACCACCCTCTGGCGCCCCTGGGCCACGCCACCAGGTGATGTGGCCACCCTGGCCCACCTCTGGCATCGCCCTTTCGCCTGTAACATCCCCTCGAAACCCCAAGACTCGGGGAGCAACCACATAAAGATTCCACCACCTCTGCGGGGCGGAAACTACAGAGAGAGAAAGAGATCTCTGGCAGGCAGAATTCTGCCGGGAAAATTCCTTTTCGAAGAGGGGAGATCGTCGCCATCAACACCGTCATCAAGCTAGACTTCATCGGGATTATCATCATCTTCAGCATCATCTCCACCAGCACCATCACCACCACTCCATCCCGCTGTAACAATTGGGTTGAATCTTGCATAGTTCTTAGGGGAAACTTTCCCGGTATTGATTACTTTTATAGTTGATGCTATTGAGTGGAACCATTGAATTATTGTTTATGTTCAGATTGATACTTATCATTATATCATCTCTGATCTTGATCCATATTATGTCATGTGAGTAATTCGTTTAGTTCTTGAGGACACGGGAGAAGTCATGTTGTTAGTAGTGGGATTGTGTTGAGAAATATTCAATGGTTTGATATTTAAGTTGTGGTGTTATTCTTATAGTGGTGACATGTGAACATCGACTACATGATACTTAACCATTTATGGGTCTAGGGGAATGCATTGTGTATTTGGCTACTAATTGTGGGGTTGCCGGAGTGACAGAAACCTAAACCCCCGTTAGGAAACCTTTGCACAAGGGAGTGTAGGATCTTAGAGTTTAATGTTGTGGTTAGGTTTTTTATCTTAATTACTTTCTTGTGGTTGCGGATGCTTGCAAGGAGTTTAATCACAAGTATGTATTAGTCCAAGTAAGGTCGGTACATTAGCATAAGTTCACCCACACAACACTTGTCCAACCAAAGTGCTATATGAAGCGAAAGCACTTGACAGTATTCCCATGTGTCATCGAGAACGTTTGGTCCTCATAAGTAATACAACCGGCTTGTCCTTTATTGAAGAAAGGATTGGGCCACTTGCTGCAATTATTATTCTCTTCTATTGTCTCGCACTTTATTTCTCTGCATTATCAAAAGCCCCTAAAAATTCGTTTGCTAAGTATTTACAGAGAATTCCTGATCCAAACCACTAGTCAACACCTTCTACTTCTCGTTGGGATCGACACACCTATTTATCAAAAGTACTACGATATACACCCTATACTTGTGGGTCATCATCCTTTCATGTGCAATGATTGTTGGAGGAAAGACCATTTAACCTTGTCATAAGCCTTGTTGAAGTCAATTTTAAACAAAACCCCATCCATTTTCTTCCGATGAAGTTCATGCATAGTCTCACGAAGGACAACTACCCCTTCAAGTATATCAGTCCTGGCATAAAAAAGGATTGAGTAGGTCTAATTACCTTTGGAGCAATCCCATCATTAGTTCCTACTTTAGTGAAAATTTTGAAACTAACATCCAGTAAGCATATGGGTCTATAATATTGTTTATAGCGCATTTTTTGGGGAAATAAAGTGATGACACCAAAATTCAATTTAAACAGGGTCAGATTCCCTGAATAAATTTGATTAAAGAGTGCCATAAGATCACTTTTTATCACTTCCCAAAACTTTGATAAAACTCAGCCGAAAACCCATCCAGACCAGGAGCTTTATTATGCTCCATTTGAGAGATAGCCTCATCCACTTCCTTTTCAGTAAAAGGATCTGTAAGGATTTTATTCTCCTTAGTTGTGAGCTTCATGAGTGACCTCCCCCATCATTGGAATATTCGATCATGATGGTTCCCCAAACAAATTTTTATAATATTCATTAATATATACTTTTAAGTTATCTTCTACCATAATGGTTCCTTCATCCTGTTCAAATTGAAATGTTTCTTCTTTCTATGTTTGCCATTTGCAATCAAATAAAAATATTTTGTGTTATCCCCCTTCTTGAACATGTTTAACTTTCGATCTCGTTGAGCCCATTTGGTCTCCTCGTCTCTCCTAAGGTTTGTAATGCGACCATTAGCATCCCTTAGAGTTTCACGCTAACCAATACTCAACAAACCTTTTTCTGCATTCAAATCAAGATCATCAATGATTGAAATTAGTCTTTCTTTTATTTTTTTGTATTTTCTGCTTTAGTTTTTTGCCCAACCTTTTAAGAATTGCCTTAGGTGACGTATCTTATTTTGCCATCGCTCCATATGATTAAGCCCATTAATAATAGCAGTACATTCTTTTGACCATATCATAAAAACTTCGTGTCGTAACCAATACAGCTCAAAAGAAAAGCGGAACTTGTTCCCTAAGTGTGCTTTTATTCTAGAGTCAATAAGAAGCAGGGTGTGATCTGACCCAGAATGAGTCAGTGCATGTATCGAAACAAGGGGAATTTTTGTTCCCATTCAAGGCTAGCCAAAATGCGGTCGAGATTTTCAAAAGTGGGTGTGTCTCTACAATTTGTCCATGTAAACTGCCTGCGGAGAGAGCAATCTCTCTAAGGTCAAGGATTTCAATGATAGGAATAAAAACAAAATGCCAATGTGCATTAAAATTAGCATTGTTCTTTTCCTCTCAAGAATGTATGATGTTAAAATCTCCACAACCAACATTGGTAGAGGTTCCAACCCACATATACGAACCATTTCTGCGAGGAATTCTATTTTTGTGACTCCTGAGTTGCACCATAAACGGGTACAAAAACCCACTAAAAATCACCCCTCTTGCATTTAATATGCAATTTATACCAATAATCCCCAGTACTCACCTTGAGAACTTATAGAGTATCACTATTAATGCCAACCAAAATACCACCCGGTCTTCCATGAGGCGGTAAATAAAACCATACAAAATCTGACCCATTCGCAAGTTGTTTTAAAAATAGTTCTATAAAATTAGACCTTCCTGTCTCCAACAAGACAATGAAGTCTAACCTATACTCCCTAATAGATTCCTTAACGAATAAGTGTTTTGTTGGTTCTTTAAACCCCTCACTATTCCAAGTCATGCCTTCCAAGTTCTGCATTAT
This sequence comes from Avena insularis, assembly GCA_023614405.1. NCBI lineage: Eukaryota > Viridiplantae > Streptophyta > Magnoliopsida > Poales > Poaceae > Avena > Avena insularis. The sequence goes on from CM042690.1 coordinate 2,145,059, forward strand.
GTGAATATTTTTTTGATTCTTTTCTTAGTACTCCTTCGCACATTTAAAACATCATAAACCTTTCATTGATGAACTTTTTTAGGATGAACATTTGGAATTAGATGATCCAATTTATCATCAAAAACAATGTCATCCTCTGTGTTGGAGCAAACACGACAATCCTTTAGCTGCGAGCAAAAAAACAAGTAAGGTGATATTGGATCTCCTTGACGAATTCCTCTCGTGGGTATGAATTTTCAGTCTTATCCCCATTAAACAAAACCGAAAAGGATAATGATCGTACTCCCCTCATCACCATATCGATCCACTACTTATCAAAACTCAGCTTTTCCATTATAGCCTCCAAATACTTCATCATATCGAGCTTTAAAGCCCTCTATTCCAAACTTTCTTCTTCTTCATAAAATGTAAGCACTCATAATCAGTTCTTATATTGTCAGTGATTAATCTACTAGGAGCAAAAGCGAACTGTTCTAGAGAAATAATATCTAGCAAAATTAACTTCAGCCTATTAGCTAGAACTTTCGAGGCAATCTTAAAAAGGACGTTACACAAGGGGTTCGCAGCTAAAAACAATAATTTTTCACGACTAGCGCAACACCAATGCTAAGATCTATCTATGAGTTAATACAGTAACAGAGAGAGGTTTTAGTGTTATACCCTCGTAGACCGAAAGTGTTTAATGTTCATAAAGAACGTGGATGATGTAATCGTACTCGTAGTCGACCTCAAGGTCGTGTTGGTCCTTGCATGACAGTCTAGGCACCACAAGTGGAAGTACCCACGTGATTTCGCACATGTCCGGTGCTCAACAACGACTCCGGTTCTTCCTGATCCATCCGGGATTACGAAAGTATACCTTTTGGAAAAGGGATCCAGCATCGCGATGGCGTGCCAGAGTGGTGTCATCTCCCATGCGTGCGGTTCTTTTTGAAACCGCAATTACGAGAGCCAACAAGAGAGAGGATAAATCCCTTAGGAAATTCCCAATTTATTTATTATTATTTTCCCTGTCCCATGTGCCCTCTTTATATAAGAGGAGGGAAGGGACTCCCACCTTCCAGCTGACAAGGTGGGACTAAAGGAGGGGAAGGGCGCCAAGGGGGAGGCAGTCGTCCAGGTGGGCCCCACCCCACCCGCATGCGGCATGTGGTCAGCCGGCCCTTGGCCTTGGGAGGGGCCCTCCCATATGGGCCCTTCCCTCCGGGAAGTGGCCCATTAAGGAGGTTTTGTCCAAAAATAATTTTTAAATAGATTTTTTATTAATTACAGTAATTAATATAAAAATCACATTTAATATTTCCTCATGATCAAAAAATCCTTTTCGATCATTCTGAACTACTTCGAACTTTACCCAGAACCATTCTGGTTTTCTCTCTTCTTTCTTTCGGTGATCCTGATTATTCCAAAATGATCTACAAGCATTGTGGAACCCTTAAGTGTGTTACCCTATGGTTCGGGAACATCATAGACATGATCGATACACTTCTCTAATCAATGACCATCAGCAGGATCTAGATACCCGTAATGACCCCTGTCCATTTCGCGATGTTATTGTTGTTTGAACTATAAACGTCGCGTCGAGTCTAATTCCTTTTATTACTTCAATACATAACTCGTTTGAGATCTGATCATCAGTATAAACATACCTAGTTCAATCTCGTTACTGACAAGTTTACTTATCTTGTTCTCGTGATATCGCATCCTCATGACCTAGTCATTCACTACAGCTTCTTGGATGCAATCTCACTGAGTTGGCCCAGTGTATCTTTCCGTCACGCGGGAGAACAGATCTCAGTCTTGATGCATAAACCTCAGCATATACCTTTGGAATACCCAATATACACCTTTATGATCACCCTATTACAATATGACGGTTGATGCAATCAAACCACAGCTGCGAGTGATAGTGATTAAATATGATTCCACGGTCAAAGGAGAAGATCACTTCATTTCCTAATTATTGCAACGATGAATTATGTGACTTGATCATGCAGGAATACTTATATTGGATAGGCGTGTCGATCATGTCATTCACTAATGTCATGACCTCATTGTCAATTAGCATAAATGCTCCATGATCAGGAAATTGTGATCATCACTTGACCAATGAACTAGTTGAACAGAGGCTACTAGGTGATGGAAATATGCCCTAGAGGCAATAATAAATGTATTATTATTCATACTTCTGTTTCATAATTAATTTTACTATTATTTGCTATAATTGTATTAGTTCTAGATAATGTGTATTTGGAGGAAAATCCTAATACATGTGTGGAATAATAAACACCAATGAGATATCTTGCCTCTAAAACTAGTTCATATGTGAACGATAGTTTGGTTTTCTAACTATGGGCAAAACAACAATGTGTTTCAGAGTTGCAAATGATATCTGAGATCGGAGTTGTTAGGAGAACAACAATGATGGATAGATCCAACATGATATACCATGAAACGTATCATCAATATTTGTTATCAGTAGTTTCTCATAAATAATGTATTACTTTTACTGAGTTTCATTTGACCGCGAGATACATGTGAACTCGGGTACAACATGGACGTGGAAGGATTCTTCAAATGTTGCTCTGAACACTACTAGAGAAAAGGCTATAGGAGACATGTTTATAGGAGGCACATTTAGACCATATGTGCCTCCTATAAAATAGGCGAGGCACACTCCTTCTCCATGCACCTCTAGTATAAAAATAGGCGAGGCACATACGTTAAAAATGCGCCTCCTATAATCCCTGTACGGGCGAAATCAAGCAGCCCCAGATTATGCGAGGCGCATTCTAGCATATGCGCCTCCTATATATCATATAGGCGAGGCGCATATGGGCAGAATGCGCCTCGCATAATCTGTGTGGGCCCGCGTATTGGTAGGTGCACGAATATACGAGGCACATATGGTCATATGCGCCTCCTATATTTGATAATATGCGAGGCGCATATGGTCATATATGCCTCAAGTAACTCCTGCGGGCTCGTGTGGAGGTAGGTGGCCGCATAGGCGAGGCGCATATTGCTATATGAGCCTCCTATAGTTTGAATTATAGGAGGCACATATTGTGCAATATGCGCCTCCTATAACCTGGCACCACCTTTTTCTAGCTTTTTGCACATGGAGCCAACTACCACCCCACTCACTTGTCTCACTTCTTCCTCCTCCACCAAGACAAATATGGTCGCCCCCTCCTCCTCCCCACCTCATTTCCCCCATTGATTCACCATATAAGCTTGCTCAACCTCCATTGGTTGACACTCATATGTAAGTGAAGTCTCTTGATCCTCTAGAGTGCGCCTCAAGTAACTCATGCAAGACCGGGTGGAGGTAGGTGGCCGTATAGGCGAGGCGCATATGGTCATATGTGCCTCCTATAGTTAGAAGTATAGGAGGCACATATGGAGCAATATGTGCCTCCTATAGTTTGAAGTATAGGAGGCACATATGGAGCAATATGCGCCTCCTATAACCTGGCCAGATTCAAATTCGAAACAGCCACCTACCACACCTATATAACACCAACCACCTCTCCCTCTTCTACTTCTCCTTCTCCTCCACCTCTCCTCCTTCTCCTCCTCCATCTCTCCTCCTTCTCCTCCACCTCTCCTCCTTCTCCTCCTCCATCTCTCCTTCTCCTCCATCTCTCCTTCTTCTCCCCTTCTCCTCCTCCTTCTCCACTCTCCTCCTCCTCCTCTTATTCCTCTGGTGACCTTCTCCTCCTCCGGTGACCTCCTCCTCCTCCGGCGACCACTCCGGCCATGGCCTCCACAACCACACCGACCATCTCCTCCTCCACCTCCGGCGACGACCTCCGGTGGCCTCATCCTCCTCCACCATCTCCGGTGATCCCCATGGACATGGCCTCCCGCACATGCCTGCGGTAGTAGGTTGTGGCCACGAGCATGGTCTCCCACAAGCTCCGACGAAATTCTGGCCAAATCTAGATCGATCTAGATCTAGATCTAGATCTGACCGCCTTTTTTTTAAATTCAAAAATATTATACGAGGCGCATTCGAATCAATATGTGTCTCGCATATGCACAACATAGGAGGCGCATATGCAAAATATATCGATATGTGCCTCGCATATGTGAAGTATAGAAGGCGCATATTATATGCGCCTCGCATAAAGAATAGGCGAGGCTCAAAGCTAGAGGCGCATACGATATGCGCCTCGCATATGCTTTTAGGTGCGCCTCGCATAAGGTTTTCTCTAGTAGTGGAATAAGAGTAATCATAAAGTCGGTCTTTGATCTTTTCGGATGGTACGCCAATTATTCACATGGTGTGTTTGCGGGAATTGCTACTCCTGAAGATGGAGAGATACACTCTAGGGCCACTCATGTTCTATGATGTTTGTCATCGTCTGGCCGAACACGTGATCAAATTGTTGATCGCATGAACATCAATAGTACGGTATGAGTGAAGAGTACATGTCGGAGAACGATAATAACCTAGTGTTTCTTCTCGAGCAATTTAAAGTATTGATAGAGCAATACGACATGTATCAGATATAAGACTATGGTTCACGCAATAAAGATATTCGTGTTATTTGCGGGGATTACTATATGAATCTAGGCGTTGATAGCAATCATTGTTGTGGAATGAGTTTCGGACATGTCCGTAAATATCCGAAACCATAGGGTCACACACTTAAGACATTTACAAAATTTAGGACGTGAGTGCGATTAAGATATTTGAATGAATAAATCCCGAAAGAAAGTTTTAGAGTGTCTCGGAATATTCCGTAGGTGTGTGATATATCACCGAGAATGGTCATAATTGTTCTAAACATGTTATGGAAGACATCGGGAATATTTTAGGAAGATTCTGGAATTAAATCGAATGAGTTCAAGATTTTTTCGAAAGGCTTTGGAATAAATATTCATAAATAAAAGTAATTATCCTAGTGGTGGCACCATGGGACGGAGGGGCCGCATGGGCCCCATCGGGACCCGCTCAAAGGGGGGACCGTGGCTGGCGGTGGTGGTGGAAGCTGTGGGGAGAGAGGAGTCCACCCGGGACTCGTACTCCCTCCCTAGGCGTGTTGGAGGAGGAGGGAGAGAAGGGTTCCGTGTTGGAACCCAACTCCTCTCTTTATCTCTATCAATTTGTATGGAGGAAGGAAAGGTGAGTCCTTCTAGGACTCGTATTTCTACTCCTACCCCCTCTCTTGGAGAGAGGGCTGGACACACATATATACTGGGGCAGGGCAAGGGCACCGGGACAAGTTTTTGGAGAGCCAAAGCCCATCCCTACCCATGCCGCACCGCCGTCATGCCGCCTCATCGTCGCCTTGGTGTCCCGGAGATCATCTTCCTTCTCTTCCTCATGTTGCCATCGTCATCGCATGGATCTCATCTTCATCATCACGCCGGAGTACTAGTCTTCTACCTTCATCTAGATCCAATCTAGCTAGACGACGAAGTGCTACTGGATCTTTATCAACATGTTCCCGCTTCGTTTGTGAGCTTGATCTCACTTCGACACGGTGCCGTTCTTGTTGCACGTGTGAATACCGGTGGAGGTGTGACGCTTGGAGCACTTGATTGTTGGAGCCATCTGTGGGATAATACATCTCCTCATGACTCATTAAAGCTTGTTGCGGGGATCGATACACGACCAACCTCGTCATCAATAAACTTCCGCTAGTTCGATCTTCGAGGGTATGATCTGTTACCTTCTCCCTCTCTTTGGGTCTTGGTTATGCGCTAGAATTTTTTTATTTTATGTAGCGCATTCCCCAACAGTGGTATTAGAGTGTTCTATGCATAGGCACATGTACGAATAGAGGAATCATAGAATTCCTGCATTATTAATCTTGTCCTTGCTATCCAATTGTTACAACTTTTATCTTGGCGGTATTGCATGATTATCGGTGTGAACCAAATTTACGATCTATGATCGAGATTGGTTTATGAAGTGTATTTTGGGTGCACAAACAACTTTGTCGGGTATCTGGATACCCATAATGACCCCTGTGCATTCCACGATGTTATTATCATTTGAACCATAAACATCGAGTCCAATTCCTTTTGTTACTCCAATACACAACTTGTCCGAGATCTGATCATTGGTATCAATATACCTTGTTCAATCACAGTACCGACAAGTCTACTTATCTCCTTCCCGTGATATCGCATCCCCATGACCTAGTCATTCACCGCAGCTTCTTGGATGCAATTCTCACCGAGTGGGCCCAGTGTATCTTCCTGTCACGCGAGATAATAAATCCCGATCTTGATGCATACACCTCAACATATCCCTTTAGAATATTCAATATACACCTTTATGATCACCCTGTTATGGTGTGACGCTTGATGTAATCAAAGAAGCCGTGGGTGATAGTGATTAAATATGATCCCACAATCAAAGGAGAAGGCCACTTTGTTTCCTAATTATTGCAACGATGACCTATGTGACTTGATCGTGCTGCAATACTTATGTTGGATAAGCGTGTCCATCATGTCATTCACTAATTTCATGACCTTATTATCCATTGACATAAATGCTCCATGATTAGGAAACCTTGATCATCAGTTGACAAATGAACTAGTTGAATAGAGGCTACTAGTGACTTGATTTGTTCATATACCACATATGTACCCATGTTTCTACTTGATATAGTTATAGCACGGTATTAAACTATTATGAACTAATTGAGATACGATAATAAACACCTTTTATTATTTTCCTATAGGGAATATCTACTTTAGTTACATAAACTTATTGGACGGTATTGTGTCAAAGAGGACAGGACACGGACCTTTGGTATCAACACCAAGAGTGTTTCATTCAAACTTTCTACACTATCCTCTCCCACCAAAATCCTCTTCACACCATTTGTCACATCTGGGCCACAAACACCCCAATGACACCGAAAGGAGTTGGCTTGGTAGCCATCCGACCTAGAGGCCTTACACGAATACATTTGAAACATGGCCCCTTTTACCTCTTCACCTGAAATCCGTTGGCACAATTTGGAATTCATATCTTGTGAAACCTTCACTAGGACATGTGAAAAGACCTCATCAACCCTCGAAATCCCTTCCTTTTAGCATAGGTTTTATAGGAAATCCACGGTAAGCTGCTTCATCTATCTTCAGTAACAGGCCCACCTAGCCTAGCAATCATAATTTTTTACATCTCTTCCTTCTTCCATTGGAGAGAGAGAGGTGGGCGGGGTACCGGATCGCGTGAAAAAAAGGAAGGCGGGGCCTGATTGATCGTTACCATTGTGACATGAGCCATGCCACATGTACGTCCAGCAAAGGGAGTATTGATAGAAGTGAATCAGAGAGATTTGTATTGACGAATCCGATCCAAATTAATAGATTCAGATGGATCTGACTACTCAAACTTATCTATATTCAGATATATTAATGAATCAGAGTGGGTATCGATAAAAGTCATTCCTGTCGAAAAAAGCGCTTCGTCCCCCGCGTCGCCTCCTCGAGTGAGGCGATCGGGGGGTTCTCTCCCGTCCTCCTCCAACCCCACCCTCCCTCCCCAGCCCCTTCCGCCGCCGCTGGCTGTCGCCTCCGGGCGTTGCTCATGAGGTGCCAGCGGCGGCAGCCCGCTCTTCCCCGCGCGTGGTGGAGCTCCAACTCGGGCGGGAGCGGCCGATGGCGGTGCGGCTCGGTCAGCAGCGGTACGATGGCGGCGGGACGGCCCCCGGATGGACGTTGGGCGTCGGCTCCGCCCCTTTGGTGGCGGGGTGCAGCAGCAGCTCGCAGTGGCGACCGGAGCTCGCTCTCGGCCCAGATCTGAGCCCACTTGGGCCTCATTTGGGTCGGGATGGTCTGGATGCACAGTGAGACGATGATGCTCCCCGGAGGTGGAGGTGGGGTGGCGGCGGGTCAAGGAGCATGGCAGCGCTGCGGCTAGCTTACTACAGCGTGGCGGCAGGGGCTTTGCGAGCCCAATCTGGTCTCGGCCAGGCCAGTCCAGGCCTGGTATACCCCTGCTGCCGCGTCCGGTCGGTTATCGTGCTCGCGGTGGAGGATGTTCCCTTCCACCGGCTACGGTACTGCCGCCCCGATTCTCGTTGCTCTTTATTTTTTGCCTTTCGGGCCTCGTGTCGGTGTTCATGGAGAGACGACGAGGAGGGTCTCAAGACCGTGGTGATGCATGCTAGCGGGTGACAAGATAGATGGAGCATTAAGGATCGTCCGGTGGTGGCCTTTTGGGGTCGGGAGAAATCCCCGTGGGCGTGTTTGGCACTGACGCGGTGACGCCTGCGGGTGTCGTCCGTCCTTCCTAAAGGGTGTCAGGTATACCTCCTCCGCACTGTTGCATACTGAGGGAAATCTTAGGACAAGTCCAAGCAGCAGCGTCGTCATTGGCGCTTTCCTTCTTGGAGGTGCTACTTGGTACGCGACGATTCAGAATGCTAGTATCGTGGTGGGAATTCTTTGGAGGGCGCAACGGTTTTGAGTCTTTTTCGTTCTAGTCGATCTGTCGGTATTGGCATTGTTTTCTCTTATTTTTTCTTTCTTTCATGCTCGTTTGTGTTATTTGCTCAAGCAATGACAAATTGTATCGTGTAATCGCTATATTAACATAGTGGGAGAAGCTTTCGAGGTATCGATAAAAGTGAGTGGCCAAACGAGGCAGACTCATTTCGAAACCGGTGGAACTTTTGACTCCTTCCCATTATTTTTGTCTAAGACTTGTGATATTGTGAATCAGTGGAGGGGGTAAAAGTAAAGCACGGCCAACTGGCAGGCGGCGACCGCATCCCGCGTCTCATCCTGTTGCTTCGCCGCCGGCTCTCCTCCAGTTTCCACCGCCACCGTCGGACCCGTCCAGCCGGGCGCCAGCCATCCCCTACCCGCGTCCACTCCACCCTCCAAAGGGGTCCCACTCCGAAGGTCAGGTCATCGTTGGAAGCTCGGCGCCGCCGATTTCCCCCGACCCCCCACTTCTCTCCCGCCTCTCCTTTCTACTCCAGCCGTTCTTCCCGCTGATTCTTCTCCCTTCGCCCCACGCATCCTGCCCTCCATCCTTCGCCCGTTGGATTTGGTTTCCGTCTACTAATCCCTCGTAATATCTGCGGTCTCGTTTCGCCCCTACCTGCTGCTCCATCAGTCCGTCGCCCCCTTCGCCTGTAGCCGCCTCCAATTCCGCCGCCGGCGGCCGCTTCCTCTGGAGATTCTTCTTCTTCTTCTTCTTCAGGTCTCCTAGATCCGGCAGGGGCTTCACATTTCCACCCAAATTTAGCAACGGGGGAGCCAGGTTGCAGCAATGGAGCTTGTGGTGGGAGCCTCGGAGGCGACGATGAAGTCCGTCATGGGCAAGCTGGGCGGCCTGCTCGCCCAGGAGTACACTCTGATTAGGGGCGTCAACGGCGACCTCCAGTACATCAACGACGAGCTCGCCAGCATGCAGTCCTTCCTCCGCGACCTCGCCACCGTCAGCGCCGGCGGTGGCCAAGCCCAAACCCACGGCCACCGGATGAAGGACTGGATGAAGCAGATCCGGGACATCACCTACGACATCGAGGATTGCATCGACGACTCCGCCCACCGCCTCCATGGCCTCCGCTCCGACATGTACTGCTACTTCTTCGCCAACAGCGTCTATGAGATCCTCACATGGTGGCCTCGCCGGGACGTTGCCAGCAAGATCTCTGTTCTCAAGATGCGGGCGCAGCAGATCGGCGAGCGGCGGGAGAGGTACGGTGTCAACAACCCGGAGGTTGCCGGCGGAAACGAGGGATCCCATGCCAGTCAGAGCCCTACCGCCGGATTCGACGCTGCCGACAACCAGGATGCAAGCCTCCAGCTTGTTGCCACCAAGGACCCGGTGGGAGTGGAGGACCACATGAAGGAGCTGGAAGAGTGGGTAACTAACAAGAACAGCTGCGGCGTGCTCTATGTTGTCGGGTTCGGTGGGGTGGGCAAGACCACCATCGCCACCGCCCTGTACCGGAAATTTGGGGACCAATTCGATCACCGTGCGATGGTCACCGTGTCTCAGAGCTCCGACATCAATGCTGTTCTGACCAACATCAAGAATCAAGTCATGCCGCAGTCCAGCAGCCAGAAGCAGGACTCCACCGACGGCGTAATCGGTCGTCTCAAGCGCGGTAGCTCGGCATTTGCAGCCAAGTGCTGCAGCGCCGGCACCTCAGAGGAAACACGTGGTGAGACAAAGCTAGATCAGCTCAAGAAAGATCTCAAGGAACACTTTGATAACAACAGGTATCTAGTAGATAGCGATCCATATTAGTTTTGCTGATGAATGCTGAATAAGTAGATTCCTGATTATGCTAATATGAATTGTGAACTTCAAGATAACATGACGTAATAAATTGATCTTTTAGTACTCTTTGTTGTTTATAATGACATGGCCACCATATATCATCTAGGTACATAAATTAGTTCTAGATATGCATTTACATTTCATTCATTGCTTAATAGGAAAAATATCATTTTTGGACCATGGGCCCATAGATGTTTTTGTCCTAAATGTTTAAAACATCATACAGGGGACCCTAAACTCTAATTCCAACAATGGATCCTGGATCCGCTGCACTGTTATCATCATGGTTTTGCACCAAAATGGATGCCATCTGTGAAACGAACCCATGCTGCATGTGCCTAATCGACCACTTTGACATAGAAGCCACTATGCCATTAAATCAGAATATGGGCAACATGTTATTTTCCCATATCTTCATCTGTGTTTGTTTTACTCTCCATTCCTCTCTCACGCTCCGCAGTGCCCCACGCCATATTTGAGCTCCTTGATGTCTGGTTTTTTTAGGAACCTCCTCAAGAGGCAGGCGGTTACTGCAATTTCCATGCAGTGGAATATTATTGATCCAGTTTATATAATTGTGACATGTTTGGCTGCCTCATTATCATCTTCCCCCATGTCCACCACCTCGACTCAGTTCTTGCCTGATCCCTCCATTTTTTTTCCCATTTCCCCCTCTCCCACCACATCCCACCATGTACAAAACCAACTACATTTAACTATGGACCTATGGCGGCCAAGATAGTCATCAACCTGAACACCATTGCGGAGCGTGGTCAGGTGGCAGAGCTGCAAGGCCAGGGAGGGGCTTGATGCAACTGCAGATCTCACACACATGGCTCGCTTGCGCAGTTTTAGAATCACTGGCTTTCCTCCCAAATATAGAAAAGATTGCTCTCTAAGTTCCTAGGTATCCATCCTCTTACAGATCTTCAGTACCACGACTGCTTATCTTCTTTTAGATGATGAAAAAATGATGATCTGGTGGAAATTCCTGCCTTTGCATTTATGTTTCTTTGCAATCTTATTCTGCTCCGCTGTCCACATCATTTGATTCAGATAAAAAAAAATGAGGGAAGTAGTATTGTCCTCTTAGACAAGAATTAGAAAATAATTTAATTTCGATAAAGGAGTTATAGTTATTGTCTTATTGTTTATTGATGGTCACTCACTCTCTGCTTCATTAGATCTTGAAAACTTACTTTCTGCTCGCACTTTCAATTTCTTTTCTTGCAGTTACTTGGTCTTGGTTGATGATGTTTGGTCTGCGACAACATGGGACCAGATTAGGAAGTCACTTCCTCCAAGTAAGCAACGCAGCAGAATAATAGTTACTACACGGTTTCAAGCTGTTGCTACAGCACGTAGAGGAGAAGAAGGTGATCGTACTCGTAAAGTTGTCCCTCTTGGCGTTGAAGAATCTGAGAAGTTATTTAAACAGTCCTTCTTTGAATCCAAAGGAAACATGGTTGATAAGGTTCCAAAGGAAGTCTGGAAGATGTGTGGGGGGCTGCCATTGGCCATAGTTACCATGGCTGGACATGTGGCCTGCAACCCAAACAAATCAGAAGAAGAATGGTTGAAGGTTTGCAAATCTCTATTTCCAGAGTCAGTGAAGGATCATGTGAAAGATGGTAGGAAGGACCTTACCCAGGAGGAAGTTGGTAGGATTGTTAGTCATTGCTACAATGACATGCCTGCTGACATCAAGACTTGCTCTCTGTATTTGAGCATATTTCCAAAGGGCCAAAAAATCAGCACAAAGCGTTTGACAAGGCGATGGATAGCTGAAGGCTTCGTCGCTGAGAAGCAGGGGCTGAGTGTGGAGGATGTTGCAGAGACATATTTCAATCATCTCATAAGAAGGAAGATTATCCGACCAGTGGAGCACAGCAGCAATGGAAAGGTGAAGAAGTGCATAGTCCATGACATGGTTCTTGAGCACATTGTAGCGAAGGCAAGTGAAGAGAATTTCATCACTGTTGTTGGTGGTAACTGGCTTATGCAGCCACCTAGTAGCAAGGTCCGTCGGCTGTCCCTCCAAGAAAGTGATTCCAAACGTGCAAATGATACAGAGAAGATGAACTTGTCTCATGTCCGCTCACTGACCATGTTTGGGAGCTTGAACCAACTGCCTTCCCATTCTTTCAAGTTTGGAATTGTACAAGTCCTGGATCTTGAAGGCTGCACAGGTTTCAAAGTGCATCATACAGAGGAGATATGCAAAATGCTTCTTCTCAAGTATCTCAGCCTCCGAAGAACTGACACTAAAAAGCTTCCAAAATCGATTGGAAAGCTTGAGAACCTCGAAACTCTGGACATTAGAGAGACAAATGTTATTGAGTTGCCTAAAACCGTATGCCTGCTTGAACGGCTAGTAAACATACTTGGTGGGGATAAAAGAACAAGAAGGGCATTGAGGCTTCCTGAAGAGTTGAATAAGAAAAAGAAAATGAAGGCCTTGCGCATCCTGTCAGGGATTGAGATTGTTGGGGGATTGGCAGACCTTCATCATTTGACTGAGCTGAGGAAGCTTGCCATCTACAAGCTCAGCACCATGGGTGATGATGCAGGTTTCAAAGATTTAAGCTCCTCTATCGAGTACCTTGGTGGCTACGCTCTACAGACCCTCGTAATTGACGATGAGTCATCCAGGTTCATCAAATCACTGGATGATATGTCATCACCTCCAAAATTCCTTGTTGCCCTCGAGTTATCTGGCAAGATGGTTCAGCTCCCTGGCTGGATCACACAACTGAGTGCTCTCAGCAAGTTAACCCTTTCCGTAACAGCTCTCCGAACAGACAACTTTCTGCAGCTTAGCAACCTAGAGGCACTGTTCTCCCTCACCTTTTCATTCAGGGCAGAGAAGCAGGACTCGGAAACAATGACCATTCTGGCGGAAAACAAGCTGTCCTCCGATGGGGAGATCACAATTCCAGGTGCTGGATTCAAGAGCCTTAAGCTTCTCCGCTTTTGTGCTCCTCTCTTGCCAGTGCTGAGCTTTTCGAAGGATGCCATGCCAGAGCTGGAGAGGCTCGAGCTGCGGTTCAGCATGCTGGAGGGCCTCTGCGGCATGGAAAACCTTGCAAGACTCAAAGTGGTGCATCTGACATTGGACGACAAAGACGGCGAGCATATGACCAAGATGGTACAACGTGAGATGGAGACAGCGGTGAAGAAGAGGACCGATGGCAATGCACCCAGGATAATCCTTGATCAGTGACTGATCCAGTGTAAGCCCAACAGTGATGTTTTGTCTGTTCTGTATGTTGAAAATCGCCGTATTCCTGCACAGTCTTGGATATTTTCACGCCACTTATGCTTTACCTACTCGAAGAAATATGATTCTGTCAAAAAAAAAGATGATGCTTCATCTGGGTACATTCGTTGTATTTATGTGTGTGACAGCTTTGATTGATCATGAGTGTTGCGTGATCTTGTAAATTCCATGTAAGGATATGGTAATATACAATCTGTACTGGATATCTGATACCATAAGATGCAAGGCGTTCAACATGTTGTAACGAAGGTCCATATGGATTCTGTATTGATTTCCCAGTAATGTTGTGAATGTCACTGTACGAACCAAATATAGTGGAACTGGTGCATTTGTGACATTGGACGGCAAACACAGCGAGCATATGTGACCAAGAAGGTCCAGCTGGAGGTGGAGACAGTGTTTAAGAGGAGGACCGATGGCAGGGCGCCGAGGATAAGCCTTGATCACTGACTAATTCCAGGTAAGCACAACAGTGGTGGTTGGCAATAAGTATGTACGTTTTAAAATCATCGTCCGATTACATGTTACCTGACACTACTTATGTTGATGTTCGCAGCGGGATGTTCCATCAGCATCATGATCTTGAAAATTTTGTAAGAGTTTGGTCGTGCGTTGATGTGTATCCATGTCTGGAGACCTGATACCAGAAGCCATACAGTGTGCAGCATGTTGTAATGAAGGTCCATATGGTTTCTGAAATTATGTCGCCCAAAAGCAGCAACTAAAAGGCCAACAAACCTGTGAGTGTCACTTGCAAGAAATGGATCCAGTGAAGCATCTCTGAGGGGCATATTTGATCACTGCACTAGCTGTTTCTCACCGGTGTAAACTCCAGGCGTTTGTTCCAGGGAAAAAGGAGAAATAACTATATGGCAGAATGCAATGCAAGCATGGCTCCCAGTGAACATATGACCGGGTTTACTGGCAGCTGTTTTTATATTGCTTCCCAAAGTGCACCAGACAGGTATGAATCCGGTTGCAGGACTTGCCTGCATCTGGATGCAGTGTAGGCTACCACTGAGAAGATTTTAACTGGAGGTTAGTTTACCGCTGAGAGGAAGAGTGCTCGGTGCTTTCTGACTATATTATTTTGCTGAACGATGGAGACGTCGGCGCGCGTGCTCGCTGGTCTTCTTCCAGCCTTGGACGTCATAATTGTACAAGGGTGAATGACAAAAGGAGGTCAGCAGAAAGCGATCACAAGTTGGAACCACAGACCCAGATAAAGATCAGAGGTGACATGGGTCAGGATGCTTACTGGTACCTACAGCTCCTACTTTTACCACCACCATCATCATCACATCTCTTCCTCTGCTGCTGCTGCCTCTGTCGGACAGATTTCCCGTGGCTATGCTACCTTCGCTGCTCCTCCCCTCCACCTCAGGTACGGCAGGCTACACTCAAATTCACCGTTAATTAATTGAACCAAACCACAAATTCTGCACATCTGCTTTCTACTACCTCCATTCATAAATATATCGTATTAATCAAGCCAACTTGCCATAACCACGAGGCAGGGTAGATTAATTTGCAAGTTGGTTCTACTTAAGTATTTCTTCTCAATGTCATCCTAAATGATTATGTCCATATCAATTTTAGTGTTGGAAAACTAAAAAAATCAAGTCGCTCAACAGACAGCCGATGCTTTGATACTTGAATGGAGTGTTCAATGCAAACATTGCATTGGCATGCGACAACTCAATTCCCACAAGATTTAAAAAAAATCTAATTGCAAAATAGGCACTTAAACAAAGAATGCCGATGGACACGCCATGAAAAACGGGTAGGTGTCGCAGCTGAAATGTTCCACCATTGTCATCAGGGCAGTTTTGAGCGAAGTCACAGAATAGAATGGTGCGTTTACTTAGTAGTTTCTCGCACATAATCACAAAAAATATCGTTTGTACTTGTAAGCTTGAGCATCTCAAACTAGTGGCACGAAATAAAAAAATATCAACGACAACGACAGGAGAAAAGGAAAAGGTTTGTGAGGTCATATTGCTGTCCACTGGTGCCCGCTGATGAACATGTAGTAATTCAGAAATTTTGTATGTAGAATTAGTGTTTCACTTTCACCACGAAGGCTGTCGTCACATGGCATTTTCATGCAGTAGTGTCATCCAGGAGTCAATGCATTCGCGGAAGTTATTGACCCTGAACTGCTTGTACCAATTTCTCTGCAGGATTAACATGTTCAACACTTTGATCAGCTAAAATTCCGGTCCAGAAGAACAATGTTTTGTGAGCAGTAAACAGAATTAGAGCAGAACCAATGAGTGAGCAAAATTGGCAGAAAGAAAGAATAAAATAGTATTATACACACAATTAAGTAGGCAAGTTTTCAGCGTGCATACCCAAAATTTAGTCCGATGTGAGCGAGCTTGTTCTTGTTCTGATCCAATTCACACCAGATCTTCAACCTTGGACAGCCCGAAATGTTGAGACCTTTAAGGTTGGGGAGTTCAGATATGCTCTGCGGCAAGGATTCAATGGCAGGGCATCTGTCGATGGTGAGCAACATAAGGGAGGTGAGATGTTTGAACCATTGCGGAAACGCTCCTATCCTCTCGCACTCACTGAAGTGAGTGGATTGAAGTGAGGAGAGTTGTTTCATGCTATCCGGCAAATTGTTTAGCTGTTTGCAGCAAACGATCTTCAAGTCCTGAAGAGACTTGAGGTCACCCAAGTCCTCTGGTAGCGAGATCATGTTGTCGCAATGTGAGAAAATTAGTGTATGAATGCCTGGGAGGTGGTGAAGCAAGCTGGGGCGACTGGGAGGCACATTGCACCTTTCGACTACCAGTTCAGTTGTTACGGGAGCACAAGAGCCCTCCTCCACACCACCTCTGTTCCGCCACGATGACATCACTTGCTGGCAATCTGATAGCTGCAACCTCCGAGCTCTAGGCGGGAGGGGTCCAAAGCTCAGCTCGGGGCATTTCTTTATAACCAATTCATCAATCACCGGGAACATAAACTCGCCCTTCTCATCACTGTAGCATGTGGTGTCGAACTCTTCCAGGCTATCCATGAACTCCTCTCCTGGGCTGTGTGCATCTCTGCCGAGGTGGTGAGCATTAAATTTCTTCCATGGTCTAAAAATAAAACCCATGAACTCCTCTCCACCAGTGTAGCATGTAGCGTCCAACTCCTGGCCCCCACTGTTAAACTCTCGTAGGTTCTTCATATCATCTACGGTGAACTTGGAGAGTTGGCTGAATGGTTCTCTGCTGCCTCCTGTCAGTTCACCAATGTCAATTCTTGTGATGCTGGGCATCCCTCTGAGAACCAGGCGTTGCAGGTTTGGTATGAGACCCAGCGGTGGTAGGATCGTGCAGCTCGGAAAGTTCTCCAGGGTAATATCCTTAAGGTTACTGAGATGAGAAGATATGCTTGGTATCCACCAGGCCGGGCGGCAGGTTTCACCTCCATAGCCATGTAGTTCAATTGATTGCAGAGAATGTGGTGGCACTAGTTCTCCTAACAAGGCATTCTCCTCCACCTTCAAAGACCCTCGACGGGCGCCAAGACTCCAACAAAGCTTCAAGATTTCAACATTTTGTTTCTCCACTAATCTTACTCTCCGTGCTTCCTCTAGAGAATCCAGCTTCTCAAGACAGCTTATCTGTAACTCTCGGCAATTTACATCCTCCAGCTGAACAATGTTGTTGCTTCTATATGCACCGCCATCATCAACGATGTGAACCACAAAGCTGTAACTTTCCAGACCCCTGCAGTTCCTCAGACCTATGAACGCCAGAGATTTCAATGCACCTACCTTCTTCAGTCTAATGCAGCCTGAGAGATCCAGTGTGTGTAGCTTCCTGAGGTCACCTAGACTTTTAGGTAGATGAATTAGAAACGTGTTATCAGAGAGGTCCAAATGCTCTAGACTTGAAAGGGCGCTGACACAGGATTCGATGTATTGGAGACCTTCTTCCTCTGACTTGTTGTAAATGATAGGATTCAGGCACGTTGACAAGTTCAGATACCGGAGTCTGGTGAGCTTGCACAAACCATCTTTTAGCTCTTGGAGATGGGAGCGGTGTTGAGCAAGATAACAGCAAGGATTTGACAGGTTCAAGTGCTCCAGATTGGTGAGGCGACCCAGACATTTCTCAATCCCTTGAAAACAAGACCAGAATGATAAATCCAGGTATACCAGTTTGTCGAACTTTTGCAACACTTCCAGGATCTTTGACAGTCGATGGCAACCTGATAGATCGATATGCAACAAGTTCACGAGATTCTGAAATGATTCCGGAAGAGTTGCAAGCCCAGAGCAGCCTGACAAGTTGACATGCACTAAACGGATTAGATTCCCAAATGATTCAGGTAGATTTCCCAGTCCTGAGCAGCCTAACAAGTTGACATGCACTAATCGGATTAGATTCCCAAATGATTCAGGTAGATTTGCCAGTCCCGAGCAGCCTGACAAGTCGACGTGGACCAGATTTGTTAGATTCCCAAATGACTCTGGCAGAGCTACCAGTCCAGAGGATTTTGATGTGTTACTATACCCCGGGTTCCTAAGTTTACCGATGGAGTATGGTATCTTCAGCACAGAGCTCTCCTTTAGTTCCAGGTTATGAAGGTACTGTTTACGTGAAAATGAGTCATCGTTGCTGACAGTGAAGGTCGGCAGAAACAACAGCCCGGTGAGCTGATCACAGAGAGTCCTCATGGTGCTCGGAAGACCTAGGTACCGAACATGTTTCATCTTTCCAATAATTCCTGGCAGTTGAGTTAGGCCTGTCTGTGTCAGATCCAGTACTCTCACGCCCTTGAACTGTTCGAGTATACCTTTGTCGATGGTCGTACTCGTATCACCACCGCTGCCATCATCATTCTTCAGGATCAGCAAGGTCCGTACATTCTTGAGCACCCTACTATCACATTCCTTGAGCTGATCAAGGCAGCCCTTGGTGACGGACAAATGGCGAACTGTTGTGGGGATGCTTCTCGGTGCTGCACCATGGCGGCCAGTGGCGGAGATGTTGATGCAGTTCTTGGCAGAGGCCATGCGTATCATCCAATGGATCTGCTCATGGATCACATAAGTCGATTCACCTCCTGCTCCTGAATCAACTTCTTGGAACAAGGAATGGTCGACCAGACTGTACAAGTAGCCTATCGCGACATGTTCCATCATGTCAGGACCATGTTCGGTGTCCTCCACGAAGCCATGAGCTATCCACATCCTGGTCAACTTCTCCGGCTGGAACCTCCAATTGTATGGGAATATGCTGCAGAACTGGAAGCAATGCTGAAGGTGTGGCGGCAAATGGAGATAGGTGAAGAGATGGCTCGAGAGTACGCTGCCAAGGTGTTGCTCGATGTCCTCTAAAATTTTGCACCACTTGGAACTTGTGGTTTGTTGCTTCAACTCGTCACCGATCGCTAGAGCTGCCAAGGGAGACCCCTTCAACTTGGGTACCTGCTGCTTTAGCAGCTCCTGGATCCTGCTACCAGTAGTATAATCAGTACTAAGATTGGCAGTTTCGTTGACAAGACGTGTGATCTCGTCGGGTTTGATGCCCTCTAAGATGATGCTATTATCTGCTTTGAACGTTGCCGAACAAATCTTTGCTCGAGTCGTCATCAGGACTCTACTTCCACCTTGGGTGAATCTTGTAAACGAGTGCAGCACCGCCTGCCATGTCCGTTTCCTCGCCAACTCACTGGTCGCAGATTCGTCGTTCCATACATCGTCGAGCACGAGAAGGCACCTCTTTGATGCCAAGAGCTTCTTCAGCTCATCCTGTAGTCTAGAAATGTTCATCTCATCGACCGATCTATCATCCCCGGCAACAGACCTCCAGATCTCTCTCAAGAGGTCAAATTCTGTGTGCTTGCTATAGGCGTGCACCCATATGCGAAGATCGAACTTGTCAGTGGCGTCACGAAACGCCTGACGAGCAAGCTCGGTCTTCCCCATCCCGCCATGGCCGACGATGGAGATAACCTTGTTGACATCCGGATGCTGCTGCTGCTGCTGCTGCAACATGGAGTACAGCTGGTCTTTCTCATCATGGTACCCAAAGAAGCTCCTCTGGTCCCTTACCGGGCTTGGGCCCGTCTCTGCTCTTCTCAAGATGGAGCTCTGCGGGAATTGGGGGAGCTCCCTTGCCCTCCGCATAGTCTCCCCTAGATTCCTCAGCACTTTCACCAGCTGATCCGACAACGAAACTTTATTGGATTTCCTGCGATTGATAAGGCCGTTGGTTGCCTTTATCTCTATCACGAACTGGTCGAGGACCTCCTCGGCATCGTGGATGTCATCTTTAAGCCGCCACAGATCGTGGAGCCTTGCTTGGTCGTTGACAAAGGTCGAGCAGTTTTGGTTGAAGAGGTGCTTGATGCCCTCCAGATCCTGCGCGAGTTTTCGCAGCTTCTTCTTGCTGCCCGGCAAGAGCTTGTACCCGCTGCTGGCTGCACACTCCCGTGCAACCCTCATGAGCTCGGTGATGTTAGGCGTGACGAACCACCCCACCGTTGCAACTCCAATTGCAACTTCTCCTACCGTCACCATGATCCAGCTTGGGGTGAATGTTTTTGTAGCCGGCAATGGAATTGGTACCTAAGTAACAGAGCCATTTCATAAGAGATTCCTACTACAAGTTAGCCTCACGGATCTCAAAATAAACAGTATTCCGTGGATGCTATGCAGCAGACATGACATATATAGATCTTAAAGTATGAATCAACGGGAGAAACCTCACCGCTAGCTAGGTACCGGCGGGAGCGGTAAATTTTCCAGCCGACGAGCTTGGTGATCCAGCCAGCTGCTTCCAGTTCTACCACGACATGCCAATTAGTTGATGTATGTATGTAATTCGGCTGCAGCTATATATCTCTAATAGGAAGATGGATTTTGCTCCCAAAAGTACGGTAGACGAAGGAGTACCTGTGGATTCAGATCACTGACAGCACGTACGATGCACACAACTGCCAGCCAGTTTCAGTACTTTATGAATGTAAGATCTATCTTCCACATTCCTATGGCTCTAGCCTTGGGTTGGGATACACACAGCACGCGTGGGTTGAAAGGGCCGACTATTCAAAGTCAATCAAGTCTTACATTAACAAAAAAAAAGTGGGGGTACATACATTAATGCATGCATGTTCCGCCAGACAAATTAAATGGTTACATTTTTGGGTAAGGAGACTAGATAATTAAGGAATTAGGTATGATTGGGTTTGATACTAGAGAGAAAATTTGGACTAGGCGACGTTGACTGGCTAAGGATGATTACAAAGTTGTCACTATTAGTGAGCAACCGCGTCCAAGATTCTCTTTTACTGGCCTCACATGTCACATCTCGTTCCGTGCCATCTCTCTCTCCCTTCTCATCTCCATATGTCTCATCTTCTTTTTAGATCTGGCCAATGGTGGTTCAAACTGCTGAAAAGCAGCTTACAAGCAAACGAATACAATAATAAGCAACAAAAAAAATGTAGCGGTTCAAACATCGAGGCCTTGGTCCAACCCCGCGGTCTCTGACTGGAGAGAAGCAAAGTATTTGAAGGAAGCACGCCACTGAAGAAAACTCACCATCTTCGTCGACCTCGACCCATAGAGATCAAAATATCGCTACAAGCAAATGCCATATAACAAGACCAATAGATTGGAAGAGACTGACCTGAAATTAACACGAAAAACGACTAAATTCCAAAAGATCAGCCA
This sequence comes from Avena insularis, assembly GCA_023614405.1. Taxonomy (NCBI): domain Eukaryota; kingdom Viridiplantae; phylum Streptophyta; class Magnoliopsida; order Poales; family Poaceae; genus Avena; species Avena insularis. The sequence continues at coordinate 2,166,296 of CM042690.1, forward strand.
GACACGGGACTCCACACGCCTTCCGTCAGCGCTAGGCGCACCACCGGAGCGAGGACATAGCGGGGAGGACTTTATTCTGACTTCAGGATGTAGCTGTCGCCTCAACATCCCGAAAAAGACACGAGAAAATAGCCTAAACGAAGAACAAAAACCTCCCGTCGGCGAGAGCCCGTGGTCTGCCGCACCTCCAAGGCCCTAAGGCCATCAGAGACGAAATGGACCGACGGCGTCACCGGCGGAGGGATGGAATCCTAGATGGGTTTTTCAGCCGCAACCTCTCGCCTCCTAGGAACAGCTGCACCGTGATCTTCGTCGACCTCAACCCATAGAGGTCAAAATATCGCTACAAGCAGATGGAAAATATTTCTATAGGACCTGGTCCACGGATTTAGAGACATGGACCTACTTCTGTAAACAACATGTGTCCAAAATGGAGGAAAAAACAAGAATAGCAACTGTTATCTAGATCTGAATTACCACATGTCAATCATGTAAATTGTTCCACTTGTAGACCAGGTCCCATAGAAATATTTTCCGTTCCACCCGGCTTTGTGGAGGATCCAAGTGCAACCATGGGGGTGCACATGACAACGGGTAAAAGAAAAATCCTTTGTAAAACAGCTATTTTCACCATGTGTGTGCTACCCCAAAAAAGTATTTTAGCAGTTGGGACACCGCTATGCACCCCGATCATCATCCCTCTAGCTCCTCCACTGCACCCGCCGACCATTGCATCACGGGACTCTTCTTGTTTCCACCTCCAAAGAAGGCATATGCCTTCTATCCCTGGATCGAAGGGCAATTCACCGTTGAGGTGTAGAGCAGATCACCCTGGTGCATGCATGGACATTGATAGACAGACTGACATGGAATAGGACACTGATCACCGCCGCCTCACCACATAGTAACCCAAAAACAAACCACCACCCACAACACACATCGTAAGACACAAGATACTAAATGAGATAACCAAAGAAGACATAGTGTAAAGGAAGGGCGAGAACACCAAGGTTCTCGTGGGTTTTTGATGGCTGACGTGGAGCCTGTTGGGAACCCCAAGAGTAAGATGTGAAGCATCAAAGCAGCAAGTTTTCCCTCAGTAAGAAACCGAGGTTATCGAACCAGTAGGAGGAAGGAAGCGTTACAAGGGTGTTGCAAGCAACGCGGAGACCTGCACAACACAAACTCAAGATTTGCCCCCAACGAATCAGTGAGATTGTCAAGCTCACCGGTTTGCTGTAACAAAGGTTTAAACGTATGGTGTGGAAGGTAATGGTTTGCAGCAAGTAAACAGGTAACAGTGTAAGATGTATCAATGGTAAAGATTGGACCGGGATCCATAGTTCACTAGAGGTGCTCTCCTTAGATAAACAACATGGCATGAAGGATAAACAAATTACAGCAGGGCAATTGACAGGAACCGAGCAAAGCATAACAATGCAATTACTAGTCATAAAGATCCTATGAGATACGATTACGCAATACAACAAGATACATAGACCACCATCCAACTGCATCTATAACTAGAAGTCCACCTTTAGGTTATCATCCGAACCCCCTCCAGTATTAAGTTGCAAGTAACAAACAACTTCTTTAAGCAAAGTATGTAAGGTAAACAATCCACTTGTTCCATGAACAAGAGATCGTTATTTTTTTCTAGTAGCAACATCACATCTACAACCGAAGAGATTTCTGTCACTTCCCTTGGAAACTAGAGGCATGAACCCACTATCGAGCATAAATACCCCCTCTTGGAGTCACTAGCAACTAATTGGCCAAGATAACTACTAACAATGGAGAGCATGCAAGATCACAAACAACACAGACATGATAGAATTATAAAGACAAAACCATTAATCAATCTGACATAGTAATCTCAATATCCATCGGATCCCCACAAACACAACATGCATGATTACAAATAGATTAGATATTGATCATGAACGGAGCTCACAAGATTTATACATGAAACCACAAGGAGGAGATACAACCATCTAGCAAGTTGCCACTCGGGGTGGGCAACAACATCTCGATAAGAGGTTGGCTCAAGGACAGCAGAAAGGCCAAAACGGTCAGGAGAATAGCGATCAGGTGGGGAACGAGGCCGAGTACGAAGATCATAAGTCGGTTGGGAGGAGGCAGACGACACATCAGAGGTTGATGGCCCAGCAGTAGAATCATCAAGAACGCGTGGACAGCGATAATAGTAGAAAGGAAAAGATGGAAACACTGGCGAAGGTGAAGGCATGGTGGATATCAGGGAGGAAGGTGGAGAATCAGGCGATGAGGGAGAAGCTGACAAAGGGGGAGAAGAAGTTCTGGGGGAAGAAGGCGTAGAATCAGAAGCAATGGGACTCAGAGTAGGAACTTGAGGCACATGGGGAGGTGTACCAGGGAAGGCGAGAAAAGAGATGTCCTCCACAGAGAAACTCGAGGAAGATGGCCATGGATAGAAAGGACGAGACTCATCGAAGGTCACATCCTGAGAAATGCGCATCCGACGAGCAAGAGGATCCCAACACCGATAACCCTTATGATCATCACTATATCCGAGAAAAACACACTCAACGGACTGAGCAGTGAGTTTGGTGCGTTCGTGAGGAGCAAGAAGGACAAAGCAAACACACCCAAACAACCGAAGAACAGAATAATTAGGAGAACGGTCAGAAAGATGCTCCTAAGGAATACCACCCTGTAAGGCAGCCGATGGCTGAATGTTGATGAGATAGGCAGAGGTGGAGATAGCCTCAGCCTAGAAATGGGGCAGAAGAGAGGCGGCGATCATCAGCGCACGCGCTGTCTCAAGAAGGGGACGATGTTTGCGTTCAGCGACGCCATTCTAGGCATGAGCACCAGGGCAAGAGAATTGAGCAAGAGTGCCCTGCTCAGCAAGAAAACCACGCAACATTTGGGAAATGTACTCACGAGCCGAATCAGCACGAAAAACACGAATATGAGTGGATAACTGGGTGTGAACAATGGCAGCAAAACGTTTATAGATAGAGAGAACCTCGCTGCGAGAAGTCATAAAGTAAGCCAAGTGTAACGAGAAAAGTCATCAAAAATAACATAGTAGCGATGACCCCCCTTCGAAGCAAAGGGAGCGGGACCCCATACATCAGAATGAATTAAGTCAAAGGGGCGCTGAGACACTGACTCACTATTAGGATAAGGTAACTGAGTCTGCTTGCCAAGTCTACAACCCTGACACGGTAAAGAGACATCTCCTGAGACATGCCCCAGAAGACCTCGGTGAACTAAAGATGACAAACGAGAACCACATAAATGACCGAGACGGTGATTCCATTGTTGAAAAGATGCGGAAGCGGAAGCAGCAAGAGCATGAGAGCTGGTGGAAGTAGAGGGAACACGAAGCTAGTCAAGCTCCCAAAGTCCCTGAGAATCATGGCGCCGAGGGCCATCCCCAACCAGAACCTTCGTGCGACGATCCTGGACAGAGCAAGAATCAGCGTCAAGAATAACACGACAACCAAAATCAGTAAGTTGAGCAGCGGAAAAAAGATTCATGGTAAGACGCGAAACATGAGAAACACCAGAGACAGAAAAGCAAGGAGTGGAAAGAGTGCCTCGACTAGCAACAGGAAGAGAGGTGACATCAGCAGTGAGAACATGAACAGCAGAACCGACAGGACAAAGAGATGACAAGGCAGAAGAGTCATAAGACATATGGAAAGAAGCTCCAGAATCCAAAACCCATGGGGATGTACCTGACCGTGTAGATGGCAACGGTGGCCGCTCAATGCTAGGAGAACCAGTCACAGAGACTGCAATGCCCGACAAGGAAGATCCAGAAGCAGCAAGCAGACGCTTTAGCTGCACAATATCCTGGTGGGTCAGAGAGACGGTGGCTGGTGTCGGTGGAGGACCACGGGAGCTAGACGAAGAGGCACGCTCCATATCACGATGTTTCTTGAAACAATCAAACTCAGGGTGGCCAGACCTCTGACAATAACCACAGAACTGACGAGAGAGAGGGCGGCCCGAACTAGCAGAAGGAGGGCGACCCCCACCACCAGAAAAGGGGTGACCACCGCCACCAACAGAAGGAGGACGACTACCACCACCAGGAGTGGGTACCAGTGGTGTCGCAGCAGTCGGCATAGCAGCCGCCGGAGCAGGAACTCGAGTGGCGAGCACAGTGGGAACTCCAAGCAAACCGGTGCCATGAAGGCGAGTCTCCTCAGCACGAAGCTCAGCAAGCACCTCCGAAAGGGGAACACGGCCCCGAGAAAACAGATTAGCCCGACGGGGCTCAAACTCTGGGCGAAGCCAAGATAAGAACTCATGGATGCGCTGAAACTCCAAGCCAGACCGCGTGATCTGACAACACGAGCAAGTCCCACAGACAACAGAGCAAAGAGAGTCGAGCTGACGCCAGATTGCAGAACTCTGCGTATAAAACTCCTCAATACTGGAGTCACCCTGCTGAAGAGCATGCTCCTGACGGACCACAGACAAGTAGAGAGAATCACCAGAGGGCTGATATCGCTGACGAAGAGAGGTCCACATCTCGGCAACATAGCCAAGTATCATAAACTCAGAAGCAAACTGGGGGAGAACACTAGCGATGAAACGGCAGCACGAGCATCCTCATCACACCACTGAGCATAAGTAGCCAGATCATCATGGTAAGTGGCAAGAGCATCCGAGTAGTCAGATACCTGACGGTCATAAGCAGCCATTGCAGCATCATCGGCAGTCTTGGTTGCAGGCTTATCAACATCAGAAGCATCAGCTGCAAGAACGGGTGGCGCCGGTGGTATAGAAGCCACAGGAGCAACAGTGCGCGGCGGACAAGGGACCTCGCCAGAGAGAAGGCCCCACAGACGGAGGCCACGCATGTGGATGCACATAAAACCAACAAACTCAGCATAGTTGGTGCCATCAAACGTCACCGAGCAGCGCGGAACAGACACATATCCCGCAGATAAAGACGACATGACAGCAACTTCTTTTCTTCCAAAACAAATCAGGCCAAGCCAAATCAGACCAGATCAGGTTGGCCGCAAAACACTAGCAACAGCTTGAATAGCAACCAGATGCCAACACGCTAGTTACAGGGGCCAATTAGCTAGCTTGGAAGGGTAAATCCTTGCAGCAGTAGCTGACATGTGGGTTACGGATCACACCTGGACACGGACAGGGGCAGCCAGCAGTAGAAGGCAGTTGCGCGTGCGAAGGGGGGTAGTAGAGAAGATGGGGAGCAGTAGAGAGAAGCCAGCGGCCGTCTTAGTGACTAGCGAGGGCCGCGGCAGTAGCACGAGTTGCGCGTGCGAAGGAACCTTAACCTGGGCTCTGATACCATGTTGTGAATTGGATAATGAGCAACTTAGTATTCACAGGGGCCAGAGGCCAATACATGTACAAGTGTGGAAAAGGCAAATATGCCAAAAGGCCCTTAGACAATGGGCAAATATAAAGAGAGAGCTCTAACAACCAGAAGCCATACAGTGTGTGCAGCATGTTGTAATGAAGCTCCATATGGTTTCTGCAATTGTGTCCTCCAAAAAGCAGCAACTAAAAGGCCAACAAACCTGCGAGTGTCACATGGAAGAAATTGATCCAGTGAAGCATCTTCTCGGATGGTCATATTTGGTTACTAGTGCTGGTAGGCACTAGCTGTTTTCCACGGGTGTGTGAACTCCGGGAGTATGTTCCAGGGGAAAAAGGAGAAACAACTATACGCCAAAAGGGTTTACCAGCTCGTTTGATTGCAAAGGCAGTGGCAATGTGGATGTTCGGCAGACTAGGAAAAACTTGTTAGAGGACCATAATGGGCGCTGCTAGCAGTCGGACGCCGATTACTTGCTTCCGATCGGACAAGACGACTGTTGTTGGATTGGCCACAGCTGGCTCGTTGATTTCAGCAGGTCCTCCACGCGCGATGTGGTCTGCATGCTTGACGTTTATTTGCTCCTTCATCGTCAATACCCAAGACACCTTTATTGCTTCCTTGACGGACGCCCATGTACAGCTTAATTGCTCCCAGTTTCTTCATCTCCTTCGACGTCTCCCTGCGACATTTCTGGCTTCCATCCGGCGAGTTGCTACTCGGCCTTAGATTCGTATGAAAATGGCACATCTGAAAGAGAACATCGAGTATCCTCCGTATCTTAATCCCTTTTTCAGACGTGCTTCCTGTGTGATTGATCCTATGCTGAAAGCCAAGTTGGGTGGAGCTCTGAGGGGTGGAATTCTTCCCAGACATGAACACCTTGGGAACCCACCCGTCCTTATCCATGGAGATGGAGAGGTGCAGTACCCTTATTCTCAATCAAGATGTATCTGTGTTCATTTCTATGTTTTTTCTAGTTGGTTCTTTGTTAGCAATCTTAGTGTGTGAGAGATCCCTGGGGGAGTTTTGAGACGAGGTTGGGAATAATTCCTTTTAAAATTGATTGTGGGATTCTCGACGAATATTCTCCAGATGGTTGGAAATTGCTGATTTATTATTCGGACGAAGCATTAATTAAATTTGGTAGAAGCTCAAATTCTTGACTGTGGTAGCAAGTTTCCTGTATCATTTAAATTTTAAGTTGAAATAGTAGGTTGTGCAAAAACGAGAAGCATAGAGTATTATCATTTGAAGCTTACTTGTCAGCGTATGTAAGCTTAGTGATACTTATAGTTGGTGATTAAAAATTTTATTTGTAATGGCTGTACGAAGCAGTGTTTATTTTACGTGGAAGCTCGCATTTTAGTCACACGAAGCAGGTTTCATGGATCAAGTAGATTATCAGTTGATTTAGTTGCTGTACATATGAGAAGCATGTGGTAATAACAACTTTAGTTGATATAGATATGAGGTTGAATTTGATTCAGTTGCTGGAAGCATACGTATCAGCATTTGAAATGATCATTTTAGTAGAAGCATGCTAACAGTAATATTGTTGGAAGCATACATGTCAGTAATATTGATGGAAACAAACATATCTGCATGTGCAATGATCATGTATATGCAGATTTGTTGTTCTATAGTAGTACAGTTACTGGAAGCAAGTTTCATGGATCATGTAGTTTTGTAGTTGCTTGAGTTGGTAAACATGTAGGAAGCATCTAGTAATATTTCTAGAAGCATAATATTCCTTGAAGCATATACACCGGCATATGGAAGCTATTGTAAATGATTTGTAGAGTTGTAGTTGATTGAGTTGGGTTGTAGGTGTTTCACGTGATGAAGCAACGAATATTAACAAAAAGAAGCATGTAACTGATTTAATGGAAACCACTTGTGTTGCTTAGTTTCTGATTAAATCATAAAATGCTTCCATGTTCAGGATGTTCAAATGCATATGCCGGATAGCTCTTCAATTCCAGATACAGTAAATGTTGAAGGCTCCGGGTAGTCGTGTCCGCAGGTTGGAATGGTTTTCAAGCATCGACGAGGCACAGTTGTTTTATAATGGTTATGCCGAGAAGCTAGGATTTGGAAGCAGGATAGGTTGCTCAAGAAGGTCCCAGAAAAAAGGATGTGACCATTTAATTAGGAGGGACTTCGAGTGTGCGCATGCTCAGAAGGACAAAGTTGCTGGCAGTTCTGTCGATGAGGCACTAGATCCGGAGGTGCTTGATGAAGTGGGTGAAGCAACTGAAACAACACCTGATTCTGATAATTTTGGCAAGGTCATGCAGGAAAAGGAAAAGAAACAAGCTGAAGCGTCATGATTGCAAGGCTCGAATGTCAGTTGGGCTGAGGAAGGATAAATGGGAAGTAACAATTTTCATTGAGGAACACACACATCCACTGATGAGTAGAGAAGAGTGGACAAGGTATTACAGATCACATCGTAAGGTGCCCTATGAGGACTACATGTTGATCAAGACATTGCACAATCGGAATGCCGACACATCTCTCATCATGGCCACACTTGGGGACCTTCATGGAACTCTCAGGACATTGTCGTACACAAACCGTGATGTTACAAACATCCGGACCAAGCTGAGAAATGAGGTTTCGCATAGCGACATGTCCAAAACAGTAGAGTATTTTCAGAAGATACAAGCGGAGAGTCCACAATTCTACTACGCTATCAAGCTTGATGAGAACAATGCTGTTAGGGCTCTTTTCTGGGTGGACGGAAGGACACGTGAGTTGTACCGGAAATTTAAAGACTGTGTATTTTTTGACACCACATTTTGCACGAACCGATATGACATGCCCTTTGCACCAATTGTTGGCATAAATAATCACATGCAAAGCATAATGCTTGGATGTGCATTGATACCGGATGAGAAGAAGGAAACCTTCAAATGGGTTTTTGAGGCATGGATGGATGCTATGGGTCAAGAACATCCAACCTGCATAATGACGGACCAGGACCAAGCAATGGCTGGTGCTATAGATGATGGTTTCCCTGGGACGGTTCATCGGTGTTGCCTATGGCATGTGCTTCGGATAGCAAAGGATAAGCTTGGAACATTATTTCGTACACGTGAGGGCTTCGAGAAGGAATTTTTTTACTGTATCTATGGAGCAGATACTATTGATGATTTTGAGAACATGTGGCAGATGATGTTGTCGAAGCACAATTTGGTAGAAAACGAACACCTGGTCAACATGTGGGGTTGTAGGGATACATGGGCACCAGCGTTCTTCAAGAAGAATTTCTTTCCTTTCACTGGTACAACAGAGAGGTCCGAAGGGTTGAACTCGTTTTTCAAGAAGCTCGTGCATCCACATGACTCATTATGGCAATTTGTGAAGCAGTACGAGTACATTCTGTTGGAATTATGCCCTAGAGGCAATAATAAAGATGTTATTGTTATAATTCTTGTTCATGATAAAGTTTATATTCCATGCTAGAATTGTATTAAGCGGAAACTTTGATACTTGTGTGGTTTATGAACAACACCGTGTCCCTAGTACGCCTCTATGGACTAGCTCATTGATTAATGATGGTTAAGGTTTCCTAACCATAGACATGAGTTGTCGATTAATAATGATATCATGTCATTGGGAGAATGATATGATGGACAGACCCAAACTAAGCGGAGCAATTAGATCGTGTCATTGTGTTCATCTTTGCGAAGCTTTTTCTTATGTCAAATATTGTATTCCTTAGACCATGAGATAATGCAACTCCCTGGTATCGTAAGAAAGCTTTGAGGTCATCAAACGTCATCCTATGAGAGGGTGATCATAAAGGTGTCTCTCAGGTGATCGGAAAGTACTTGTTGGGTTGTATGTATCGAGATGGGATTTGTCCCTCCCAAGTCGGAGAGATATACTTCGGGCCCACTCGGTAATCGATATCAACACCGCTTCCAAGCACGTGGTTAAGGAGTTAATCACAAAGTTATATCGGATTACGGAACGAGTAAAGTACTTGCTGTGAACGAGATTGAACTAGGTATGCTGATACCAACGATTGAATCTCGGGCAAGTAAAATATCGCGTGACGAAGGGAATGTAAATATGGGATTAATTGAATCATGGCATCATGGTTCATCCGATATGATCATCGATGAATATGTGGGAGTCAATATGGGTTTCCAGATCCCGCTGTTGATTATTGATAGAAGATCATGTCTGCATATTCTCGAACTCGCAGGGTCACACACTTAACGTGCCTCGACGCTAGGATAGAATGGATAATTGGTTTATGAGTTTTTGTTCGGAGTCTTGGATGAGATCCAGGACATCACGAGAGGTTCCAGAATGGTCCGGAGAATAAGATTCATATAAAGGAAAACAGTTTTTGGATTTCGGAATGTTTGGTATTGTACCGAAAGGTTCTAGAAGCTTCCGGAGTGGGACCAACGTGGCCCCACTTGTCGGAGGGGTGAGTGGTCCTACGAGGGAGTGCCCTAGCCGCATTGGGCCAGGGGCACAAGGCCCCATAGGCCCAGCCGGCCAAAACCCTAGGGGAAACCCTAGGAGACCTTCTAGAAGGGGGGAAGACTTGCCCCCCACTCCACCCTTGGGGCCGCCGCCCTAGGGTTTGGAGGAGGGGGCAAGGGGCCCGGCCAGCCCCCTATATAAGGTGGGCATGGGGCGCACCCTCCCCTCACCCCAAAACCCTAGCCGCCAGCTGCTGCCCTACCTCTCTCTCCCGACTACGTGTAGGCGAAGCCCTGCCGCAGGAACTCTCCACCATTGCACCACGCCGTCATGCTGTAGATCCAATCTATATCTCCACCCCACTTGCTGGACCGAGGAAGGAGACGACGTCGTGGTGCCGTACGTGTGCATCTCTCGGAGGTGTCTGTTGGAATTATGCCCTAGAGGCAATAATAAAGATGTTATTATTATAATTCTTGTTCATGATAAAGTTTATATTCCATGCTAGAATTGTATTAAGCGGAAACTTTAATACTTGTGTGGTTTGTGAACAACACCGTGTCCCTAGTACGCTCTATGGACTAGCTCATTGATCAATGATGGTTAAGGTTTCCTAACCATAGACATGAGTTGTCAATTGATAATGAGATCATATCATTGGGAGAATGATATGGTGGACAGACCCAAACTAAGCGAAGCAATTAGATCGTGTCATCGTGTTCGTCTTTGCGAAGTTTTTCCTATGTCAAATATTGTATTCCTTAGACCATGAGATAATACAACTCCACAGTATCGGAAGAAAGCTTTGAGGTCATCAAGCGTCATCCTATGAGAGGGTGATCATAAAGGTGTCTCTCGGTGATCGGAAAGTATCTGGGTTGTATGTATCGAGATGGGATTTGTCCCTCCCAAGTCGGAGAGATATACTTGGGCCCACTGTAATCGATATCAACACCGCTTGCAAGCATGTGGTTAAGGAGTTAATCACAAAGTGATATCGGATTACGGAACGAGTAAAGTACTTCCGTGAACGAGATTGAACTAGGTATGACGGTAACGACGATCGAATCTCGGTCATGTAAAATATCGCGAGACGAAGGGAATATATATAGTGGATTTATTTAATCAAGGCATAGTGGTTCATCCGATATTATCATCGATGAATGTGTGGGAGTCAATATGGGTGCCTGAGACCCGTTGTTGATTATTGATAGAAGATCATATACGCATATTCTCGAACTCAGGGTCACACACTTAACGTGTCTCGGCGCTAGGATAGATTGGATAATTGGTTTATGGATTTTTGTTCGAGTCTCGGATGGGATCCGGGATATCACGAGAGGTTAGGAATGGTGCGGAGAATAAGATTCATATAAGGCGGTGCAGTTTTGGAGTTCGAATTGTTCGGATTAATCGGTATTGTCGGAAGCTTCTAGAACCTTCGGAAGGGGCCAACGTGGTCCCACCTTCCGGGAAGGGGCATGGGCCTATTAGGGAGTGTCCTGGCGCATTGGGCCAGGGGCACAAGGCCCATAGGGCCCAGCCGATCCTAGATAAGTTTAAACTCGTTTAAACTAGAGATAGGATTTCTAGATAAGGAGAGTTTAAACTAGAGATAGGATTTCTAGATAAGGGAGAGTTTAAATTGTTTAAACTAGAGATAGGCTTGGAGGATGGGCAGGCTGGCCCTCTATATATATAGAGGGCTGGTGCGCCTCCCTACAACCACACATCTCCTCCAAGCCCTAGTAGCCGCCTTCCTCTCTCCCTCCCGATTTGCAGGTGAAGCCCTGCAGAAATTCTCCACCAAATACACCACGCTGTCGTGTTGTAGATTCAATCCATCTCTCCACCATACTTGCTGGTCCAAGGAAGGAGGAGGCGCGAGGTGTCACGCGTGTGCATCTCACGGAGGCACCGCCACTTGTGGTGCTAGATCGGATCGGATCGCGAGGAGGAGAAGAGCGACTACATCACCCATGTTCCACGAGCGTTCCATGCGAATAATCTTCAAGGGTATGAAGATCTAATCCAATCTCTCGTTGTTTGCGTCTCCTAGATTAGATCTTGGCTTTCCTCTGTTCGCTTAGTAGAAAATTTTTGATTTACTATCTTGCGAAAACCCTTCAAAGGGTATCGAGCTAGATCTATGCGTAGATGTGTTTCACGAGTAGAACGCAACATGGTTGTTGCGAGCGTTGATGTTTCTGTTGCAAGCCTCTTGTTTGTGTTCTTCTTATGGCGCGGATAGTGAGATTGAAGCGTCCAGGCCAACCTTTGTGACGTCGTCATCGCGAGACCGGCTCCGCACTTGACGTGGCTTGTACCATACATGCGGCTGGTGGATGTCGGTTTCTCTCACTATAGTTGTCATGGGATTAACACCGAGTTTGGCAACCATAATATCACCGTTGGCTTTCCGTAGGTAAGAATCGTTCTTAGCATCTACTCCCATAAGCCACGTAAAACATGCAACAACAAAGTAGAGGCGTCTAACTTGTTTTTGCAGGAGTGTTTTACGTGATATGGTATGGCCCAAGATGTGATGTGTATATTGTATGCGATCATGTTTTGTAATGTTTCACGACTTGCATGTCGATGAGTACACAACCGGCAGAGCCATATGGTTGTCTTTATAATTGTGTATGACCTGCGAGTCAACTTCTTATCGCCATGTAATAGCTTTACTTTATCGCTAAGTAGTTAGCAATAGTTGTAGTTGCTATTCGTGGTGGAGGCAATCATGGTGGAGTGATGGAGATCATGCCGAACGCACAAGATGGAGATCATTGCGAGGATTGGCTATACCATGTCACATAAAGTTATATGCATGTGATGTTTATCCTTTTATGTATCTTATTATGCTTAGATGACGGTAGCATTATAAGATGATTCCTCATAAAGATCAAGATAAAAGCTGTTCTCCCCAAGTATGCACCGTTGCGAAAGTTCGTCGTGTCCAAGCATCACGTGATGATGGGTGCTATAGACTCTCGCTCACATACAACGGGTGCAAGCCAGTTTTACTGCAGCGGAAATACTTGGGTTTGACTTGACGAGCCTAGCATGTCTGAGACATGGCCTCGGAACACATGAACCGAAAGGTTAAGCATGAGTCATATGAATGATATGATCGACACCGTTGTCCACCATTGAAGCCACATCTCTTCTCGTGAAGATCGGATTAGGTGTGGTGAATTTGGATCGTGTTCACTAAACAACTTGAGGGATGTTGAATTTGGTGGGAGTTCATCTAGTAATTTGATTAAGTTGAACTATTTATCATGAACATAGTCTAAATTGTACTTGCAAATCGTAGATCACATGGCCAAGTCCAACTTCAACTTCAGCGTTTTCTTTGAGAAAGAAAAGCTTAGAAACAATGGGTCTAACTTCACCATTGGTTCCATAATCTTAGAATCATTACATGCGGCGAACAAAGGACTATGTCCTTGAGAAAGCGTTAGGTAACCCCTGCAAGCTGCCGGTGATGAGAAAGCTGTCTACCGATCGCAAAGATGATGATGGTGTGATTAAGATCACCATGTTGTTTGCTATGGAACCGGAACTTCAAAATCGTTTTGAAAACTATCCGGGCCCTTTGAGAGTCTCGAGGAGCTGAAACCATGTTTTAGACTCAGGCCCGTTCTGAGAGATATGAGATCTCTGAGAAGTTCTTTAAGCGCAAGATGGAGGAAGGGAGTTAGTTAGTGAGCACGCCATTAAGATGTCGGGCTACACTCAACGCCTTGAGCAAATGGATCGCAAGATTCGAGAGGAGCTCAAGATTGACAGGTTCGCAATCACTCCCTCCAGCTACAAAAGTTTTGTAGTGACTCATAATCAGATTGGTTCCATGATCACGATCACGAGCTCTTCAAAAGTGAAGGCTGCGGAGGTGGACATCAAGAAGGATAATCATGTGTTGATGGTCAACAAGCCCTCCTTTAAGAAAGGTAAAGGTGCAAAGAAGCCCTTCAAGAAGGCGTGACAAGCGCAATGCCCTGTGAGAAGAAGCTTAGGTCTGGTCCCAATCCGGAGGAGGTGCTTCTATTGCAAGGACAAGGGTCCTTTGGGCATGTCCGAAGTACTTAGCGGACAAGAAGGCTGGCACCATCAAAGGTATATTTGATATACATGTTATTGATGTTTTCCTTACTAGCCCTCGTTGTAGTGCATGGGTATTTGATACGGTTCGTTGCTAATATTTGTAACTTCGAAGCAGAGCTACGAAATAGGCGTGACTTGCGAGGATGAGGTGACGATGCGTTGTAGCGGATCAAGAGTTGATGTGATGGCCGTTGGCACGCTCTCCTTAGTTTTACCTTCGGGATTAGTTTTAAACCTTAATAAATGTTATTATGTGACTGTGTTGAGCATGAACATTATTTCTGGATCTTGTTTATTGCAAGACGGTTATTCATTTAAATCGGAGAATAATGGTTGTTCTATTTATATGAGTAACATCTTTTATGGTCATGCACCTATTGTGAATGGTTTATTTCTTCTAAATCTCGAAAGGGATGAAACTCACATCCATAACATTGAGGCTAAGAGATGCAAAGTAGATAGTGATAATACTACTTATTTGTGGCATTGTCGTCTAGGTCATATTGGTGTAAAGCGCATGAAGAAACTCCATTCTGATGGACTTTTGGAGTCTCTTGATTTTGAATCATTTGACACATGCGAACCATGCCTCATGGGCAAGATGATCAAAACCCGTTCTCGGTATGATGGAGCGAAACAGCGGACTTGTTGGAAATCATACATACCGATGTATGCGGACCGATGAGTGTTTCGACGCGCGGTGGATCTCGCTATTTTCTCACTTTTACCGATGACTTAAGTAGATATGGGTATATCTATTTAATGAAACATAAATCTGAAACGTTTGAAAAGTTCAAAGAATTTCAGAATGAAGTGGAGAACCATCGTAACAGAAAGATTAAGTTTCTACGATCCGATCGTGGGGGCGAATATTTGAGTTATGATTTTCTCACGCATCTCAAAGCAAGTGGAATCGTTTCACAACTCCATACGGAACACCACAGTAGCAATGGTGTGTCTACGAGCAAATCGAACCCTATTAGATATGGTCCGATCGATGATGTCTCTTCTTGATTTGGTTATCATTTGGGGTTATGCATTAGAAACCGCTGCATTCACTTTAAATAGGGCTCCATCTAAATCCGTTGAGACGACACCGTATGAACTATGGTTTGGTGCTAAACCTAAGTTGTCGTTTCTTAAAGTTTGGGGATCTGAAGCTTCGTCAAGAAGTTGATGCGGACAAGCTCGAACCCAAAGCGGAGAAATGCGTCTTCATAGGATACCCTAAGGAAACTATTGGGTATACCTTCTATCCGTAACCGAAGGCAAAGTGTTTGTCAAGAAGCGGTTCCTTTCTTGAGAAGGAGTTTCTCTCGAAAGAAGTGAGTGGGAGGAAAGTAGAGCTAGACGAGGTTATTGAACCTTCTCTTGAATTGGAGAGTAAGCGGCACCTGAAATTGTTCGGTGCCTTTGCACCAACAATAGAGGAAGCTAATGACAAGGATCATGAAGCTTGGACGATCTTGCTCTTGAGCGTCGCGGTCGACAAGGTCGCGTGCCCCTCCCGAGTGGTACAACAACCTGTCTGTTGTCTTGTTAGTAGAAGACAATGAACCTCGAACTATGAGGAAGCGATGATGAGCCCAGACTCGAGAAATGGCTAGAAGCCATGAAATCCGAAATTGGGATCCATGGCGAAAACCAAGTATGGACTTTGGTGGACCCTCCTAGCGACCGAAAGGCCGTTGAGTGCAAATGGATCTTCAAGAAGAAAGCGGACGCGGATGGTAATGTTACCGCCTATAAAGCACGGCTTGTTGCGAAAGGTTTTCGACAAGTTCAAGGTGTTGACTACGATGAGACTTTCTCTCCGTGGCGATGTTTAAGTCCATTCGGATTTTATTAGCAATTGCTGCGTTTCATGATTATGAAATATGGCAAATGGATGTCAAGTGCTTTCCTCAATGGCAACATTGATGAAGAGTTGTATATGATGCAACCGAAGGTTTTGTCGATCCTAAGGATGTCGATAAAGTATGCAAACTTCAGCGTTCCATTTATGGTGAAGCAAGCATCTCGGAGTTGGAACCTTCGTTTTGATCAAGTGATCAAGAGCTTTGGATTTGTTCCAAATTGCTCTGAAGCTTGCATCTACAAGAAAGTGAGTAGGAGCTCGGTGGCGTTTACGGTACTATATGTGGATGACATATTGATTATTGGAAATGACATCGACATGCTTAACGATGTGAAGAGTTATTTGAACAAGTGTTTTTCAATGAAAGACCTAGGTGAAGCTGCTTATATATTGGGCATCAAAATCTATAGAGATAGACAAAGGCGCTGATAGCTTTAAGCCAAAGTACATACCTAGACAAAGTTCGAAAAGGTTCGAATGGATAAGGCATTGAAAGGTTCGGTGCCTATGTTGTCGAGTAAGATATTGAGCAAGGCTTAGTGTCCACTACGGTAAATGATAGGAAGCTATGAGCAAAGTGCCTTATGCCTCGGCCATAGGTTCCATCATGTATGCCATCTTGTGTACTAGACGGATGTGTCCAATGCTCTTAGTTTGACGAGATATCAAAGTGATCCAGGTGGAACCTTTGGACGGCCGTGAAGAACATCCTAAGGTACCTAAATAGGACTAAAGAAATGTTCTTAGTCTATGGGGGTGATGAACGGCTCGTCGTAAAGGTTACATCGATGCTAGTTTCGACACCGACAAGGATGATGCTAAATCTCGACGGGATCGTGTATATTTTGAATGGAGGAGCTGTGGAAATTTGGAGAAGCTGCAAGCAAAGCGTGGTCATGGGATCTACGATGAAGCGGAATACATGGCTGCTGCGAGCGTCAAGTGAAGGAGTTTGGATCGAAACTTCATCCTTGAGCTTGGCGTGGTTCCAAGTGCATTGGACCCATGGAGATATTGTGTGACAACATGGCGCCATAGCACTTGCTAAGGAACCAAGATATCATCCAAAGACCAAGCATATCAACATAAGTTTCATATAATCCGAGATTATATAGCGAGATGGAGATCGAAGATCAGCAAAGTACATACAGATCTGAATGTCGCAGATCCATTGACTAAACCTCTTCCACGTGTAAAACATGATCAGCACCTCGATTGCCATGGGTGTGAGATTGTTGCCAAATGTAAACTAGATTATTGACTCTAGTGCAAGTGGGAGGCTATTGGAATTATTCCTAGAGGCAAGATGTTATTATTATAATTCTTGTTCATGATAAAGTTTATATTCCATGCTAGAATTGTATTAAGCGGAAACTTTAATACTTGTGTGGTTTGTGAACAACACCGTGTCCCTAATGCGCCTCTATGGACTAGCTCATTGATCAATGATGGTTAAGGTTTCCTAACCATAGACATGAGTTGTCAATTGATAATGAGATCATATCATTGGGAGAATGATATGGTGGATAGACCCAAACTAAGCGAAGCAATTAGATCGTGTCATCGTGTTCGTCTTTGCGAAGTTTTTCCTATGTCAAATATTGTATTCCTTAGACCATGAGATAATACAACTCCCGGTATCGGAAGAAAGCTTTGAGGTCATCAAGCGTCATCCTATGAGAGGTGATCATAAAGGTGTCTCTCGGTGATCGGAAAGTATCATTGGGTTGTATGTATCGAGATGGGATTTGTCCCTCCCAAGTCGGAGAGATATACTTCGGGCCCACTCGGTAATCGATATCAACACCGCTTGCAAGCATGTGGTTAAGGAGTTAATCACAAAGTGATATCGGATTACGGAACGAGTAAAGTACTTGCTATGAACGAGATTGAACTAGGTATGACGATACCGACGATCGAATCTCGGGCAAGTAAAATATCGCGAGACGAAGGGAATATATATATGGGATTGATTGAATCCTGGCATCGTGGTTCATCCGATATGATCATCGATGAATGTGTGGGAGTCAATATGGGTGCCCAGACCCCGTTGTTGATTATTGATAGAAGATCATGTCTGCATATTCTCGAACCCGCAGGGTCACACACTTAACGTGTCTCGACACTAGGATAGATTGGATAATTGGTTTATTAATTTTTGTTCGGAGTCTCGGATGGGATCCGGGATATCACGAGAGGTTCCGGAATGGTCTGGAGAATAATATTCATATAAGGCAGTGCAGTTTTTGGAGTTCGGAATTGTTCCGGATTAATCGGTATTGTACCGGAAGCTTCTAGAACCTTCCGGAAGGGGGCCAACGTGGTCCCACCTTCCGGGAGGGGGCATGGGCCTATGAGGGAGTGTCCTGGCCGCATTGGGCCAGGGGCACAAGGCCCCATAGGGCCCAGCCGATCCTAGATAAGTTTAAACTCGTTTAAACTAGAGATAGGATTTCTAGATAAGGGAGAGTTTAAACTAGAGATAGGATTTCTAGATAAGGGAGAGTTTAAATTGTTTAAACTATAGATAGGCTTGGAGGATGGGCAAGGGCTGGCCGCACCCCCCTCTATATATATAGAGGGCTGGTGCGCCCCCCTCCCTACAACCACACATCTCCCTCCAAGCCCTAGTAGCCCTGCTGCCTTCCTCTCTCCCTCCCGACTGTTTGCAGGCGAAGCCCTGCTGCATAAATTCTCCACCAAATACACCACGCCGTCGTGTTGTAGATCCAATCCATCTCTCCACCATACTTGCTGGTCCAAGGAAGGAGGAGACGTCGAGGTCTTGCGTGTGCATCTCACGGAGGCACCGCCACTTGTGGTGCTAGATCGGATCGGATCGCGAGGAGGAGAAGCGAGTACGACTACATCACCCACGTTAAATGAGCGTTCCATTGGCGAATCTTCAAGGGTATGAAGATCTAATCCAATCTCTCTCGTTGTTTGCATCTCCTAGATTAGATCTTGGCTTTCCCTCTGTTCGCTTCCGTAGAAAATTTTGATTTATTATGCTGCGAAACCCTTCAGTGTCGCCACTAGCGGCGTTGGATCGGATCGGATCGCGAGGAGGAGAAGGCTAGTTCGACTACATCACCCACGTTCTGTTGAACGTTTTTGCTGTGCGATTTCTTCAAGGGTATGAAGATCTCATCTATCCCTCTCGTTGATTGCATCTCCTAGATTAGATCTTGGCTTTCCCGTTCGCATCCGTAGAATTTTTTTGATTTACTATGTTGTGAAACCCTTCAGTGGTATCAGAGCTAGATCTATGTGCATATGTGTTTCACGAGTAGAACGCAACATGCTTGTTGCGGGCGTTGATGTTTTCTGTTGCAAGCCTCTTGTTGTGTGCTTCTTATGACGCGGGATAGTGAGATCGAAGCGGTCGAGGCCAACTTCTGTGACGCGACTCGTCATGAGACCGCTCGCACTTGATGTGTGGCTTGTTCCACACATGCGGCTAGTGGATGCCAGTTTCTCTCACTATAGTTGTCATGGGATTGACACCGGATGTTGGCAACCATAATATCACCGTTGTGGCTTTCCGTAGGTAAGAATCGTTCTTAGCTTGTTACTCCCATAAGCCGCGTAAAACATGCAACAACAAAGTAGAGGCGTCTAACTTGTTTTTGCATGGAGTGTTTCTGTGATATGCTATGGCCCAAGATATGATGTGTATGTTGTATGCAATGATCATGTTTTGTAATATTTCACGACTTGCATGTCGATGAGTACGCAACGGCGTGAGAATATATGGTTGTCTTTATAATTGTGTATGACATGTGTGTCAACTTCTTATACACCATGTAATAGCTTTACTTTATCGCTAAGTAGTTAGCAATAGTTGTAGTTGCTATTCGTGGTGGAGGCAATCATGGTGGAGTGATGGAGATCATGCTGGCACGCACAAGATGGAGATCATTGCACGGAGATTGGCTATACCATGTCACATAAAATTATATGCATGTGATGTTTATCATTTTATGTATCTTATTATGCTTAGATCGCGACGGTAGCATTATAAGATGATTCCTCACTTAAAGATCAAGATAAAATTGTGTTCTCCCCATGTATGCCTTTATTGCGAAAGTTAAATGTGTTCAAGCACCTCATGATGATCGGGTGCTATAAATTCTCGTTCACATACAACGGGTGCAAGCAGGTTTTACACGGAAATACTTGGGTTTGACTTGACGAGCCTAGCATGTAAAGACATGGCCTCGGAACACACGAACCGAAAGGTTAAGCATGAGTCATATGAATGATATGATCGACACTTTGTTGTCCACCATTGAAACCGCATCTCTTCTCGTGAAGATCGGATTAGGTGTGGTGAATTTGGATCATGTTCACTAAACAACTTGAGGGATGTTGAATTTAGTGGGATTTCATCTAGTAATTTGATTAAGTTGAACTAGTTATCATGAACATAGTCTAAATTGTACTTGCAAATTTTGTAGATCAAATGGATAAGTCCAACTTCAACTTCAACGTTTTTGCTGAGAAAGAAAAGCTTAAGAACAATGGGTCTAACTTCACCAACTGGTTCCGC
The DNA here is from genome assembly GCA_023614405.1 of Avena insularis. Lineage (NCBI taxonomy): Eukaryota > Viridiplantae > Streptophyta > Magnoliopsida > Poales > Poaceae > Avena > Avena insularis. The sequence continues at coordinate 2,186,618 of CM042690.1, forward strand.
AATATGAGAATCATTCTCGCTGGCGGACAAAAGGACTATGTCCTTGAGAAAGTGCTAGGACACGCCCCTGCTATAGATGCGCCGGCTGATGAAAAAGCTGTTTATCAGTCGCGCAAAGATGATTATGGTGTGATTAAGAGCACCATGTTGTTTGCTATGGAATCGGACCTTCAAAATCGTTTTGAGGAGTTCGCCGGGCCCTTTGAGATTCTTGAGGAACTGAAAACCACGTTTCAGACTCAGGCCCGTTCTGAGAGATATGATATCTCTGAGAAATTCTTTAACTGCAAGATGTAGGAAGGGAGTTCCGTTAGTGAGCACGCCATTAAGATGTCGGGCTACACTCAACGTCTTGAGCAACTAGACTGCAAGATTCCAGAAGAGCTCAAGATTGATAGAGTTCTGCAATCACTCTCTCCTAGCTACAAAGGTTTTGTAGTTACTCACAATCAGATTGGTTCCACTGATACGATCACTGAGCTCTTTGCTAAGCTCAAAGCTGCGGAGGTGGACATCAAGAAAGATAATCATGTGTTGATGGTCAACAAGCCCCCCAGCTTTAAGACAGGTAAGGGTGCAAAGAAGTCCTTCAAGAAAGGCAGCGGCAAGCGCGTTGCCCCTGCTGAGAAGAAGCTCAAGTCTAGACCTAAGCCGGACACTGAGTGCTTCTATTGCAAGGACAAGGGTCACTAGAAGCGAATCGTCGAAGTACTTAGCGGAGAAGAAGGTGGCACCATTAAAGGTATATTTGATATACATGTTATTGATGTTTACCTTACTAACGCCGTTGTAGTGCACGGGTATTTGATCTTTGGTTCAGTTGCTAATATTTGTAACTCGAAACAGGAGCTACAGAATAGATGGCGGCTAGCAAGGGATGAGGTGACGATGCGCGTTGGCAACGGATCAAGAGTTGATGTGATGGCCGTCGGCACGCTCTCCTTAGTTTTACCTTCGAGATTAGTTTTAAACCTTAATAAGTGTTATTATATGCCTGCGTTGAGCATGAACATTATATCTGGATCGTGTTTATTGCAAGACGGTTATTCATTTAAATCGGAGAATAATGGTTGTTCTATTATATGAATAACATCTTTTATGGTCATGCACCTGCTATGAATGGTTTATTTCTTCTAAATCTCGAAAGCAATGAAACACACATCCATAACGTTGAGGCTAAGAGATGCAAAGTAGATAGTGATAATTCAACTTATTTGTGGCACTGCCGTCTAGGTCATATTGGTGTAAAACGCACGAAGAAACTCCATTCTGATGGACTTTTGGAGTCTCTTGATTTTGAATCATTTGACACGTGCGAGTCGTGCCTCATGGGCAAGATGATCAAAACCCCGTTCTCCGGAATAATGGAGCGAGCAACGGACTTGTTGGAAATCATACATACCGATGTGTGCGGACCAATGAGTGTTTCGACGCACGGTGGATATCGCTATTTTCTCACTTTTACCGATGACTTAAGTAGATATGGGTATATCTATTTGATGAAACATAAACCTGAAACATTTGAAAAGTTCAAGGAATTTCAGAATGAAGTGGAGAACCATCGTAACAGAAAAATTAAGTTTCTACGATCCGGTCATGGAGGTGAATATTTGAGTTATGATTTTCTCACGCATCTTAAAGCAAGCGGAATCGTTTCGCAACTCACGCCACCCGGAACACCACAGCGCAATGGTGTGTCTGAACGCCGGAATCGAACTCTATTAGATATGGTGCGATCGATGATGTCTCTTACAGATTTGCCGTTATCATTTTGGGGTTATGCATTAGAAACCGCTGCATTCACTTTAAATAGGGCACCATCTAAATCCGTTGAGACAACACCGTATGAACTATGGTTTGGTGCTAAACCTAAGTTGTCGTTTCTTAAAGTTTGGAGATGCGAAGCTTACTTCAAGAAGTTGATGCCGGACAAGCTCGAACCCAAAGCGGAGAAATGCGTCTTCATAGGATACCCTAAGGAAACAATTGGGTATACCTTCTACCACAGATCCGAAGGCAAAGTGTTTGTTGCTAAGAACGGATCCTTTCTTGAGAAGGAGTTTCTCTCGAAAGAAGTGAGTGGGAGGAAGGTAGAGCTAGACGAGGTTATTGAACCTTCTCTCGAGTTGGAGAGTAGCGCATCACCTGAAATTGTTCCAGGTCACTTTGCACCAACAAGAGGAAGCTAATGATGAGGATCATGAAACTTGGATGATGCTCTTGCTAAGCGTCGCAGTCGACAAGGTCACGTGCCCCTCCGAGTGAATGCAGCAACCTGTCTTAACTGTCTTGTTGGTAGACAACAGTGAACCTGCGGACTATGAGGAAGCAATGATGAGCCTAGACTCTGAGAAATGGCTAGAGGCCATGAAATCCGAATTGGGATCCATGAGCGAAAACCAAGTATGGACTTTGGTGGACCCTCCTAGCGACCGTAAGGCCGTTGAGTGCAAATGGATTTTCAAGAAGAAAACGGACGCGGATGGTAATGTTACCGTCTATAAAGCTCGACTTGTCGCGGAAGGTTTTCGACAAGTTCAAGGTGTTGACTACGATGAGACTTTCTCTCCCATAGCGATGTTTAAGTCCATTCATATTTTATTAGCAATTGCTGTGTTTCATGATTATGAAATATGGCAGATGGATGTCAAGACCGCGTTTCTCAATGGCAACATTGATGAAGAGTTGTATATGATGTAGCCCGAAGGTTTTGTCGATCCTAAGGATGCTGATAAAGTATGCAAACTTCAGCGTTCCATTTATGGACTGAAGCAAGCATCTCGGAGTTGGAACCTTCGTTTTGATCAAGTGATCAAGAGCTTTGGATTTGTTCCAAATTGCTACGAATCTTGTATCTACAAGAAAGTGAGTGGGAGCTCAGTGACATTTCTAGTACTATATGTGGATGACATATTGATTATTGGAAATGACATTGGTATGCTTAACGATGTGAAGAGTTATTTGAATAAATGTTTTTCAATTAAAGACCTAGGAGAATATTCTTATATATTAGGCATCAAAATCTATAGAGATAGATAAAGACGCCTAATAGCTTTAAGCCAGAGTACATACCTAGACAAAGTTCTAAAAAGGTTCAGAATGGATAAGGCAAAGAAAGGTTTAGTGCCCATGTTGTCAGGTAAGATATTGAGCAAGGCTGGGTGTCCTCTGATAGCGATAGAGAAGCTATGATCAAAGTGCCTTATGCCTCGGCCATAGGTTCTATCATGTATGCCATGCTGTGTACTAGACCGGATGTGTCCAATGCTCTTAGTTTGACAAGCAGATACCAAAGTGATCCAGGAGTGGAACCTTTGGACAGTAAGAACATCCTAAAGTATTTAAATAGGACTAAAGAAATGTTCTTGGTCTATGGAGGTGATGAGCAGCTCGTCGTAAAAGGTTACGTCGACGCTAGTTTCGACACCGACCCGGATGATTCTAAATCTCAGACAGGATACGTTTATTTTTTGAATGGAGGAGCTATGAGCTGGAAAAGCTGCAGGCAAAGCGTGATCGCAGGATCTATAGTAGAATCGTAATACATGGCTGCTGTAGAAGCGTCAAGTGAAGGAGTTTGGATCAGGAACTTCATCACTGAGCTTGGTGTGGTTCCAAGTGCCTTGGACCCACTGGAGATATTGTGTGACAACACTGGCGCCATAGCACTGGCTAAGGAACCAAGATATCATCCAAAGACCAAGCACATCAACCGCCGGTTCCATATAATTCGAGTTATATAAACAGATGGAGATCTGAAGATTAGCAAAGTACATACGGATCTGAATGTCGCAGATCCGTTCACTAAACCTCCTCCACGAGCAAAACATGATCAGCACCTTAATGCCATGGGTGTTAGATTGTTGCCAGATATAAACTAGATTATTGACTCTAGTGCAAGTGGGAGACTGTTGGAATTATGCCCTAGAGGCAATAATAAAGATGTTATTGTTATAATTATTGTCATGATAAAGTTTATATTCCATGCTAGAATTGTATTAAGCGGAAACTTTGATACTTGTGTGGTTTATGAACAACACCGTGTCCCTAGTACGCCTCTATGGACTAGCTCATTGATTAATGATGGTTAAGGTTTCCTAACCATAGACATGAGTTGTCGATTAATAATGAGATCATGTCATTGGGAGAATGATATGATGGACAGACCCAAATCAAGCAGAGCAATTAGATTGTGTCATCGTGTTCATCTTTGCGAAGCTTTTTCTTATGTCAAATATTGTATTCCTTAGACCATGAGATAATGCAACTCCCTGGTATCGGAAGAAAGCTTTGAGGTCATCAAACGTCATCCTATGAGAGGGTGATCATAAAGGTGTCTCTCAGGTGATCGGAAAGTACTTGTTGGGTTGTATGTATCGAGATGGGATTTGTCCCTCCCAAGTCGGAGAGATATACTTCGGGCCCACTCGAGTAATCGATATCAACACCGCTTGCAAGCACGTGGTTAAGGAGTTAATCACAAAGTGATATCGGATTACGAAATGAGTAAAGTACTTGCTGTGAACGAGATTGAACTAGGTATGCCGATACCAACGATCGAATCTCGGGCAAGTAAAATATCGCGTGACGAAGGGAATGTAAATATGGGATTAATTGAATCCTGGCATCGTGGTTCATCCGATATGATCATCGATGAATATGTGGGAGTCAATATGGGTTTCCAGATCCCGCTGTTTATTATTGATAGAAGATCATCTCTGCATATTCTCAAACCCGTAGGGTCACACACTTAACGTGCCTCGACGCTAGGATAGAATGGATAATTGGTTTATGAGTTTTTGTTTGGAGTCTCGGACGAGATCCAAGACATCATGAGAGGTTCCGAAATGGTCAGGAGAATAAGATTCATATAAAGGAAAGCAGTTTTTGGATTTCGGAATTGTTTTGGAATGTTCGGTATTGTACCGGAAGGTTCTAGAAGCTTCCGGAGTGGGACCAACGTGGCCCCACTTGTCGGAGGGGTGCGTGGGCCTACGAGGGAGTGCCCTGGCCGCATTGGGCCAGGGGCACAAGGCCCCATAGGCCCAGCCGGCCAAAACCCTAGGGGAAACCCTAGGGGGCCTTCTAGAAGGGGGGGAGACATGCCCCCCACTCCACCCTTGGGGTCGCCGCCCTAGGGCTTGGAGGAGGGGGCAAGGGGGCCGGCCAGCCCCCTATATAAGGTGGGCAGGGGGCGCACCCTCCCCTCACCCCAAAACCCTAGCCGCCAGCTGCTGCCCTACCTCTCTCTCTCTCTCCCGACTTGGTGTAGGCGAAGCCGTGTCGCAGAAACTCTCCACCATTGCACCACGCCGTCGTGCTGTAGATCCAATCTATCTCTCCACCCCACTTGCTGGACCGAGGAAGGAGGGGACATCGCGGTGCCCTACGTGTGCATCTCTCGGAGGCGTCGCCACTTGCGGTGTTGGATCGGATCGGATCGCGAGGAGGAGAAGGCTAGTTCGACTACATCACCAATGTTCTGTTGAACGTTTCCACTGTGCGATTTGTTCAAGGGTATGAAGATCTCATCTATCCCTCTCATTGATTGCATCTCCTAGATTAGATCTTGGCTTTCCCATTCGCATCCATAGAAATTTTTTGATTTACTATGCTACAAAACCCTTCACATTCAGGAAACAAGGTTGGATCGAGAGGACAACGCTGGTTTTCTTGGGGAGGCGACAACAACAGCCGTTTGGTCCAGGTTTGTATTAGTTAGAAACCTTGAGGTAGTCTATGTAACATGAACTAATTCGTCTTAATTTATGTGTTTTTTTAAATGTTTGTTGCAGTTATAAGATTGAGGAGCAAGCATCCAAATTTTATACAGGAGCTGCTTTTGGAAAATTCAGGGAATTCATGGAGATGACAACGGCATATAGCATATACCCGGTTGCCGGTGAAGGGGTGAAGTTTGAGATTCACAGGAATGATCCGAGAGCATAGAAGATTAGGATTGTAAGTTTCGAGCAGCAGGAAAACTATAACCGTTCAATGTGAATGGCATGTTGTGCCACCACATCCTGAAGGCTATGGTACACACAAACGTGTAAGAAATACCTGAGAAATACCTGCTTCATAGGTGGTCCAAGGTAGCTACTGTTTGTGAAGCAAAGAGCAATATACCATTTTCTGGTTCTAGCATAATCCCAGATACCAACACACTCAGGTATAATTCCCTATGCAAAATGATGAATAAGTTGGCGGCAAAAGCATGCTTCAGCACAGGATCATACAAGATTGTTGAAGGTGGGGTGGAACATTTGAATTCCTTAGTTGATAATTTCCGGATGTCTGGCGTCTTTGGAGGAACACAAACAGGCGAAGAACCAGAGGTAGCAAACAACAATCTGCAGAATCCTCCTAGGTCAGCCAAGAAAGGTCGTCCATCAGATAAAGAAAAGAGGAGGAAGCCTTTGGTTAGATTCGCTAGGAGGAAGCAAAAAAGAAGGGAACTAAACGGAAGAATTATGCATGTTCTAAATGTCGTGAAACCGATCACACCAGGAGGCATTGCCCTTTTCTGGCATTGGAGAACAAGCAAAATGCTGAGCGTGAGGAACAATTGAGACGTGAGACGGAGCTTACACTTTGAGGCTTCCAACATGTGTATCTATTAGTAAGGTGGAAACATTGAAAATGGTTTTTTTCATTTGTATAAGCATTGTACTTGCAAAAATATATCGATATGGGGTCTCACGATTTAGTGAGTTTCTGATTGGAGAGTTACATCGTTTTGGTTTCGTGTGCGTATCCAGAAGCTTGTGCTTCATGATAGAGAAGCATGCACAATAAATAGATGAAAAACATGGCTTCATGTTTGAAGCAAACTTAACAAGTCTTTTTATTAATGAGGTATGAACTATGGAGTGATCTAAATGTAGCAGTATACAATGAACTGGAGTTTCTGTTTAAATAATCCATTGTTTGTGGCAAAAATTCAGTGTTTTTTAGACTACTGATTCAAATATCGTGGAAGACACTATGTCTAATTATTTGTTTATGAAAATCATGGCATTGTACCAAGTTTCTGAGCATTTTTAAAACAACAAAGGGTTCTAATATTGGAATACATTATGCTTAAGATGCTTCAGTATGGTTTTCTTGGAAATGATTCATTACAATGTAAGCATCTATTTTATTTGCATAGTTCAAGGGGTATTTACAGCACGAAGCTAACAATTGTAGTCAATGGAAGCACGTTTCTTAACAGGTAGAGTAACAATGCAAACGAGAAAGCTCCAGATTATGTATGAAAAGAAAATGTTACGACGTTTAAATTGAGTGACAAACAATATAAATTTTGGTATCATTCACAGGTTCTAACCAATTATTACAGCGTGCGTAATGGTTTAGGAAAACAGGGTAAATAGATGATGCTCCGTCTCAGACGAATTTTGACTGCGAAATATTTCAAAAAGGAAATGAAATATTCATGTAAACAAAGTAGTGCTTCGGTACTGCGATAGATTGGGACCGAATAAAAGCGTTTATTTCTTCTTGAGCACCCATGTAGGATTAGCCTTGTTCAGCTCCGATGTCATGATCATGTGGGTAGCACCATTCGATGTTGCAAAATTTCCTGAACGAAAATAGGAGGGTAGTGATTAATGTGAGCAATGTACATGTGTTATAAACTATTCAGATATGCTTCATGTATTGCAGGAACACTATTTATGGAAGCATAAAGTAAGAATATTTGTCTAAGGTTATGAATTTTCGGACATACCGGGTCAAAGGGCTTCATTGTCTTACCATCCCACATCTTCATGAATAGCATTACGAATACTCCGCAGTCAAATCTGGAAACAAAAACTAAATCACACCATTCTCTAGTTTCAAAAATAGGTAGTTCTAGGCAAATGCTATTTTTTGCATGGTAAATTTCTTACATGGTGGTTTGTTGACGTACGTCCTTAGGATTGTTCTGGATAAACTGACTGAAGTTTGTTTTTGGGAATGCTTTGACATGTGATGCCAGTGTGATAAAATTATCGACATGTGCATTAGCAAAAAATTAGTCAGTGGAAGCAAGAATTTTAGTGGTTGCTAGAAATAGAAAGGATGGGATCACCAGGGTAAAGAGTAGATGGAAGCAAGTACTAGGGAGGTGGTAAGCAGAAATATGGAGTTGTATATTCATGAGTAGGCACAAAATTTTGAACGGTAAATTACTAGATAATACGGTTGTTTTAACAAAAAGTATTGTCGCAGTAATGTTGAATAGATACATATTTTGACACCTTGTAATAATTTCCTTTTTCTTAGAAAAGAGTGCAGAAACGGGTTGACGGAAGCATGTGGTGTTGAAAAAACAATGACCAATTAGTATTTGGAAAAACTATATGATTATGAGGACACTATTATGCAGCACGAATAAAATAAATAAAAGGAAAGCGTGTACCAGGTTGTGTGCTTTCTTGTATACTTTGTTCTTCTTAGCATTGATCATAGAGTCGAGAAAATTGACTTGTTTGTGGAGTAGGTTGATGGACACTAGTACCCAGTGCTCGCTGTCTACTACAACAAAGTATAGATGGGAGATCCACAAAGAAAGAAGCACATTTTTTGGCAGCATGTGAGCAATCTCCAGAGACAGTACAAATTAAAAGTAACCAAATTTTGTAAAATTACCATGTCCTTTGATTTGAGCATATGATCTTTATAAGCTTCCGTGAATTCTTTTTGGCAACCACCCACGTCAAATTTTGCTTCAAGTACACATAATTTTGCCTACAAATTTTTTGATGTAGCATGTACAATACGTTAGACTATAAATAAGTTGAAAGAATGATATTTTGGGATTAGTAACGGCCGTATGGTCAAGGACTGAGAGAATGCAAAGTTTGTGCATGTAGGCTCGCTGCTTGAAGCAACATTAGAAATCAAGTTGAAGTGTCTGATATAAAGCTCCATGACGTGGGTGTCAATTCTCCCGCGAGGCTTGAGAGCTTCACGGAAGTCTTCGTATGATATGTGATATTTTTCAAAATCAACAAAAGGGGGCCTGGTCAAGTACACGAATTCCATTATTGATTTAATAGATTGCAAGGAATACAGGAAACTTCAAGTAGTAATTTGTTGATGAGTGTTACCTCTCTTCTCCAACAAGAGGCAGCCTTATGCATCTTCTCCTAATATACATATTATATATATATATCCTTTGATACATCGGTAGCTTTGAGCTTCTTGAGAATCTTTTGGTTTGCTTCATTGTTAATGCCAAGGAAGGCTCTTTTTTACAGTTTTTCTTTTCTTGAGTATGAGTGCCATCAGTGCTTGAAACTGAGTATGTGCGGTAGGTGCATGAAACATGAATAATATTGGTAAAGTAGCTTGAAAAGTTAGAAAATGTTGTGTGTGTGGTTAACATCATATGCGTAAGAATATGTGGCTTTGATAAACCATAATGTGTATATACAGTAGGTGGTAATGAACAACATATTTATAGGTGTTTGGTGGGAATTGAGTACAAATGCTATCTTGTTTGAAATAAAACTCAAACAACACTCTACGGGATTGAAGCATCATGTTTGTTCAGATGGAAACATTTTTTATAGTAGACTGAAATAGTCTTGTGCAACTCGTTGGTGTGTATAAAAAAGAAATAATGCTTTCATTAGTTACTGAGCACCTTTAATTAATGAATGGATCCTTATTTTTTTGCTACAAAAAGGAATGAATGGCTAGAAAGTTTTGAGGAGCTTACCTAGTTCTGATGGTTGGCAATAGTTCGCAGACGGTGGGATCTGGGATGTTTTGATGGCTGGTGAATCATTTTGTTTGTCAACCAGGGTTGGTGTGGTAGTTGTCACACATTTTTCACCTGGATGTTTCTGGATCGATCCTCGCGTCTGTACACCTGTATTCATTGAAATAATCATTTAGTGCATATATGTGGTACGTCAGATTTAAAAAGAGAGACGGAAGCATGGATTGATATGTTCTCTAGTAAAATATATGAAGTTGTTCTGTGATTGAAGAATAAAACTTGACAAGTTTATGTAGGACAAGAAGAATATATTGTATTTTTTGATCAGTAGAAGCACAATATGTTTTATAAATGCATTTTCATATTGTTTGTGTCAATTACGTAGGAAGCTTGGATGTGTAAGTAAGTAAGCAGCGATCAAATTGATATGCAGCAAATTACATTACATGTGGACTTACCTAGCTTTGATGGTTGGCATTCACGATGAACCGATGGTGGTTGCGGTGAAAGTAGGATGCTTGAGAAATCATATTGTCTATCTTCGTGTGCAGGTGCTGTGGATGTAGTATTTTTTGCAGCACTTGGTTTATTGTTCTCTGGATGCGTGTGTGTGCCTGTATGTATGTCAGTATTCAGCTGAGTGTGAAGTATGGAACAAGATGGATTTTGAAACCAAAAAATGGCGAGTATGAATGAATTACAACACATGTAGTAGGAAACTTGGTGAAGATTGTTTTAATAAATCTGAAACTTCACAAATTATATGTAGTAGGAGGCATCAAATTTGATAATGAGAAGCGCATGGTGTCCAAATGGTTGGAGTAGCAAGAAAGAAATTAAATGGTGTGTTGCATGGAAGCACTGAAGTGTCAGCTATGAATCAATTAATTTAGCATGTGCAGAACCATGCATAGGTGTACTGTTCTGACCTATTTTTTTTGTTGTGAATCATTGGTAGGTTGTGCTGGGATCGAATTCTGGGGGGCTGGCGAAGCATTGTGGTTGCCATCATGTTTTGGTATGGAATACCCTACCATGGAAAGTGAATATATTAGATAAATGAGTGACAACCACATAATCAGAAATGCAAAGAAGCCATAGAATGTAAAGCTTCGAGAAGTGGTATGCATTACCCGATGTAATATTTGGTTCCAACAGGCTTGGTGTGGGGCTGTTGCGGGCGGCGTCAGAGGATTGTAGGTTGGTGGGCGCAAATTGTTGGCTCCATGTTTCCCTAGGTGGCAGAAGATCGAATGTAGGACATTCCATGTCATCGCCGCGAAAACATGTATGAGTAGCTAGGCCACTGGATTCGTTTTCCGTATGGGCAAGTCTGGAATTAGATGCATCCCTCGTATTTGCTGATTTGCCAGCGCTTTGCTCTACCTGTTCTGCAATCTTACTGGCTTCCACCCAAAATTGTGTATTGGGTGTTGTTTTAGGGTCAGAATTCCAGGCACCTTCTTCGCCGAACACGGGTTGCTCAACTGTGGGCGAGGATATTATGGGATTGGGAGCTCTCAATGGGGAAGTAACGGGAGTGGTGGCTCTGGGAGGTGAGTATAACCCATCTGTAGATGTGGATTTTTGCTTGATGGCTACAAATACTTCGGAAGCAAATTGGGACATGTGCTTGTCGTGAAGTTTCGTCAATCTGTCAACATCCTCATGCCATAAAGAGGTGTACTTTCCTGAATTGTCTTTAGATACTCGGGGAGCCTCTGCAATAAGGTCAATATTTATGTTAGATTAAACCGTAGGTTGATTTTGTGTATAGCAAAAAAATAAAGATGACATTACCTCTGGTAAAGAAAAGGTGTGAGTTCCGTGCTGTGGAGATGCTTCCTGGTGGACAGAAAGTATGATCAAAACACTGATAGTTTTTTTTTTCAGGAAATGTAGTGGAAGCATGCACAATTTTCCTGAATGAAGCATAAAACATGTAATTTCAACAGTACCTGAACTGAATGAGTGATGGGTACTTCTTTATTCTGTTGTAAATTAGGTGGGGCTTCGAAAGCTTGGTTTCCCAAGTTTGTATCCACAAAAGCATACGGGGTGACGTTGAATGCACGGAACTATAAAAATATAATGTGTAAAAAACATTAAAAAGGACATGCAGCGCAATGATGGGTACATAGTGGGGTCAGATTTTGAAATGACTCACTGGTCGGGCACCATATGTATGTGGAGATAATGTGAGCCTGCTTTTGTCATGCTTAACAACAAACTTTAAATCAGCATCTGAAATATTGGAAGCTCTAGGGACGGCATAGTTAATCCGGTGAGTGGACAGAGTTGACACGGGGAAGTCCAGGTGATCCATGTAAACAATTTTCATGAAATTTATGGTGCAAAAATGTTTTCTCTATTAAAATTAAAAAGGGATGAAGGTAGATTCTGTGAATGAAGAAAGTACATAGGATATGGCATACCGCGATCCATGGTAAGCAACCTCCAGCCCACATTGGATTTATGTTTCCTATCTTGTCTGCTTTCCTGCATCTGTCTTGGAAGCACTTTATTCCAGACATTGTATGTCGGAAAATCTGATCGGCCCAATCATATTCACAAACAATATTTGAATCGCCGAGGCTCCCTAGGTACTCAAGAGGCAACATGCTGCTGGTTCCAGGGAAGAAGTATGTACCAATCACCACTAGGTAGAAAGTCCTGAACCATGTTTCATCATCCAGATCATCATTTGCAAGAAACTTTTCTGCGTGGTAAATTGGTGACCGCATTCCAGCTGTTTTATATTGTATCATGTAGAAATCACGATGTGGTGATTCTTCATGTTCACCGGTCAGAACCACCGGCCTAGTTCCACGTGGAATATCGAGGGCTTTAACTACCATTTCTTTGTTGAACACTATATGAGTGTTGTTGCGAGCGTTCCTAAATTCACCAAGCTCGGGATCAATCTTCGAAATTATCCATTCCAGCAATCCCCTTGGAGTTGAGAAAGCGCCAATGTCCAGAAGAACACCCCACCCTCGATTTCTGATGAGATCTTTCCGAGGTTTCTTAAGACCCAGTACAATGTCCCTCAGTCGAGACCCCGAGAAACGACTCTTTAGTCTAGATTCTGGTTCAACATCCTTTCCCCCCTTTGCAGCCTTAGGCATTTTGGTGATGTTTGCTGCAAAAAAGGAAATTGGAAACATGTTGGTATGCAATTTTATATAGCTGTGTGAAATTAGACAATGAGAATACATGAACATATAGTGGTATAATGGAATCATGGAGGGTAAATGAAATCATGTCGGTATGCAATTGTATATAACTTTGTGGAATTAAACAAAGAGAGTACATGAAACATATTTGTGGTTTGGTGGTAGCATGTATAATAGAAGCCTGAAAATTCTTTGTTTGTGGCATATATATATATATATATATATGTGTGTGTATATATATATATATGTGTGTGTGAAGAAGCAGAAAATATTTCAGCCGTTAGCCATAGAACTGTTAGCCATAGAAAAGTACCTGAAACATATGAGGTATGATGGAAGCATGGAAGGTAAATGGAAGCATGTTGGTATGCAATCATATACAACTATGTGGGATTGCACATCTAGAATACATGAAGCACAGTTGTGGTATGATGGTAGCATGGTTGCTAGAAGCATGAAATTGTCTGTATGCAGCAGGTTGAAAATTTTATGGAAGCAAAAACATTTTAAAAAGTAATGCATGTAAAGGTTGCCGCCAAATCTCCCTGAATGTGCACACAAGAACATCGTAAGCAACCAGGTAAAAAATGTGAGAAACATACTGTACAAGAAGCATATATGTGGATATGTGGCAGCATGAACACCATTACTCGGGAGCATAAAAACGAGTAGCATTTATCTGATAAAAAATTCATTACCCGGGAATCTATATCCTAGCCGAGCTATAAATGTGAGCACATATGTGTAAAGAAACTACACATTTACATGTACAAGGTAGATCTGATACATGAAAACAGCTAGGAAATCATAGGGGTCAAAAAATTAATCACCTTCTCCTGTCATGGTTCGGAATGTGCGTGCTATTCCGTGAGAGATCGATTCTGTCCAGCCAACAATTTGGGCGTGAGCGCTTGACTCACCCTCCGATTAGGCGGGAGAAGCCACCAAGAATCACCCCGACCTCGACTTCCGGCGGCCGAAGGTCACCCCGACGACGACCGGTGGCCTCGGAGCTTCATACGAGCCGCCACAGAGCAGGATGCAGACGAATGTGCAGCGGTGAGGGAGATTTCCTGCAGACTCGTAGCCGGAGAGTGGAGGAGCGTCGCGATGCGGATTAGGAAGATGGGGGGCGGTGGAAGCAAGGTTGCCCCGACGACGACCGGCGGCCTCAGAGATTCATGCGCGCAGCCACGGAGAGGGGAGTAGTGCAGCGATGCGGGGGGGGGGGGAGGAGTGCTTCGATGCGGATTCGTCACAATATGGGGGCGGTCGGCGGTGGAAGAGATGGAAGCGGGGCGAAGCTCCAGGGTCTGGACTGTCGGGGAGGGGTGCGGTGATTATGAACGCCCGTTTCTTGTTTGGTATGCATTAAAGACGTATCACGCCGTTTACTTTGGTATCTCTCGTATCGCGCCGTTTAGTCGATCCGTTTTCGTTGCGATACGTCATAATGGAATCAAAAGCGTCGTTCGGATATACATAAAAAATGTCTATATACGAGATACGTACGATTGAATGTGAATCGACGTCTCTTCGGTGTGCCGATGGTTTGCTTCTGATCGGACCCCGTTACATAGTATTTACCATAATACTACTTCCTCTGTCTTAAAAAAGGATGTCTTAAGTTTGTTTGAATTTGAATATATCTAATGATGTCTAGATACATTCAAGTTTAGACAAACTTGAGACATCTTTTTAGAATAGAGGGAGTAATGGTTTAGGGTTTAGGGTTTAGGGTTTAGGGTGCGATCAAGGACGAAGTGGGAACTACATAGATAGCGAGACAGATGATGAAGATCGATTTGCATTTGACTCAGCGACCGATATAAATAAACAGAGAGGCGATGCGGGTCGAGAACTTGTGCCGCTCCTACTCTTACCACCACCACCACCTCCACTTCCACGGCTGGCTCTCCGCCGCCTCCGCATCCGCTAGTGCCGCCGCCACCATACTCTCAAGTTTAGGCCTATCACATTCACACTCCCCTTCGCTTCTCCTACTCCTCAGGTACGGCTGCCTGCCCGCCTATCCTCTTCTCCTTCCAGTTATTTGTATTTAACATCCACCGAAAGGGAGAAATTCGGGATTTTCATCGTTCAAATTTTGGCATATTTAACAAAATTTATATATTTGGTTGAAGTCGGTCTGAATTTGTATTTCGGTAACCAACGAGTAATTACAGAAAATTTCGCTCACGTTTTAATCCCTCGGTGTGGTGTTCTCTCCCAGCTTTTCCACGTTAGATCTCCTCTACTTACTTTTTTAAGGACCGATCTTACAATCAGGCACCACCTTCTGGTGGTATACTACTCCAAATTGTAACACTCGCTCCGTTTTTCATATAGGGTAGTATACTAGTTTTTGGAAAAGTCAAACATGACTATCTTTGACCAAGTTTTTTAGAAATTACTGTTATTAGCAGTTACAATACCAAATCAGTATAGTTAAATTCACCACGAAATGTATTTTAATATTTAATTTATTAAGTTTTTCAGATGTTGACAGTTTTTGCTCAAAAGTTGGTCAAATTTTACTTATAAGAAGGAACGAATGATCTCGTGAAAGAATACAAAAAAGAGCAATGGGAACATGG
Organism: Avena insularis; assembly: GCA_023614405.1. Classification (NCBI taxonomy): domain Eukaryota; kingdom Viridiplantae; phylum Streptophyta; class Magnoliopsida; order Poales; family Poaceae; genus Avena; species Avena insularis. Next base: position 2,202,106 of record CM042690.1, read on the forward strand.
TCATGCTTGTTTTTTTTCCAGCAGAGTTTCATGCTTTCTGTTTTAATTCCACAGAGAATCGCTTCACACATACTTTTGTTCCTGGTGAATCATTCACTTCCTATTTTTCCAATCTGGTGGGAATCACTGCCTCTGGATGATACTTGAACAACTATGCGCATCTTCTTTCTACAATCAACGGCTTTTCACACCATGGAATTTCTTTGGTTGCTTGAGACAGGCACCGACACAGACGAACATTCATACCATGGGATTATTTTCGTACCATGGTATTCTTTGTTTCATTTTTCCAAATCAGCATATGCATCATTCCCTAAACAATGCGACTCTCTCTCTCTCTCTTTAATATTACATTGTCTGTCAAACTCATAAAGGGATACTAATACTCCCTCTGATTTATATTAATTGTCACTAAATTGGATATATTTAGAACTAAAACATGTCTAGATACATTTATTTCTGCGACAAGTAATATGGATCGGAGGGAGTATAACAAATGATTTATTTATGTTGGGCAGGCAGACATGGAAGCCGGGGCTGGCACTGCTCTGTATCCTCTGCACCGATGCAAAACCATATACCTGGTATGACACTTCCTCCGTTATTGGTGACCGACCTGCAAGAAAGATGCAAATAATGTCCAATCTGATTAACTGTAACCCATTGATGTGTGCAGGTGAGGCATGCCCAGGGTATTCATAATGTGGAAGGCGAGAAGGACCAGACGTCGTTCATGTCACCTGCGCTGCTTGATGCTCACCTTACCTCTTTTGGCTGGAACCAAGTAAGATTTGTTTCACTTTTCATGAATTGATCCCCATGCATTTGAATTACCGATGTTAACATTATCAGTTCAATAAAAAAATGTATGGTGCACATTATGGCCAACTAAGGCTGTGCTTTTTGTTGATTTGAAATGTCACTCAGATTGTTTTCAAGTCCCACTGATGTTGATTTACATGCATTTATAGGTTGACTGCTTGCGAGAGCACGTGACAAAATGTGGACTAGCAAAAAAAATTGAGTTGGTTATTACTTCCCCACTATTGAGGTATAGTTTTCTCTGACCTTCTGATCTTCTTGTACATATTTTCAGTGTTGTGGATCTTCTTCTAAGCTCTATGTTTGAGAAAATTGTGTTCTCCTAGTGTTGGAGTTGCATCGTTGATGCTCTTTTGAGAATTTATCATCTCAGGCTTTCAGCTACTAGCATAAATTGTAGGTCTGCTCAAACCTAGACTAGGTTCTCCTTCCTAACTATATTTTCTTGAACTGAACATGTTATTTGTATTAAAAAAACATGTTATTTGAAAAGTTTGTAAATTATGTCCGTCTGCAAAGCATCTCCACTAGAATATCAGTTATTCCTTATATCACGAGTCTATGAGTTGTACCAAGGAGTTATAGTACTATCATAGTATCGTACACATTCAGTTATTGGTGGTGCATACCAAAATATAGTTTCAGTCAGAAGAACAGTTTATGGTTCGAGTCAGAACTGTGCAACAATGGCGTCATGGTTGGCGTAAAATTATGAGTCTTGATTTATATCCTTTCACAGAATCTTGACTTTTTCATGCAATGGTCAAGCAGAGTTTTTACTTTTTTTTTTGGTAAACTAGCAGACATTCTTGCCGTCTGCAGTTCTTGCTGCATGTCTTGCATGATAAAATTTAGTTCCAGCTCTCATTTAGACCCTTAGTCATGCCCCTCATGTCAATAGATACTCAATCTGCTTATCGCATATATTATCGGAACTCCTGTGCGAAGCCATGATATAATATGACAGTGCATTGCAGTAGTATGTGTTACAAAAAGAGCATGACGGTACTTTGCAATTATTCTCACAGGACTATGCAAACTGCAGTGGGGGTCTTTGGTGGTGGGAACTGTACTGACGGAGTAAATGCATCACCATTATTAATGGCAGAAGGTGCTGGACACAGTGGACGTCAGGCGATTTCAAGTTTGAACTGCCCACCATTTCTTGCAGTTGAGGCCTGCAGGGAGCATGTGGTATTTCCCTCTCATGAAGAACACGAATAACCCAAGAGCATTCTTTGTGTTAAGGAAGATACTAATGCTGTCATCTTTAACGCTGGTTGTATTAAATAGTACTTCCTCCGACCCATATTAGTTGACTTGGATTTATCAAAATTTGGATGAACCTATATACTAAATAGTGTCTAGATTCATTCAAATCTAAACAAATCCAGGTCAACTAATATGGGTCAGAGGGAGTAACTAGAATAGGCTATTTGTTACAGTTGCTAGAATAAATTATTCAGCTTACTTTGTTCTAACTTGCAAGTTGAATACCCTCATGTGAGAAGTAGTATGCCCCTGTTTTTCTCTGCTTCTCCTGTATCAGCAATGCTCCGTCGACAAATTTATTTTATATTTCACTTTTATTTGATTATAATGCAGGGTGTTAATCCCTGTGACAAGAGGAGCAGCATAACAAAATACCGTACTCTCTTTCCTGCCATTGATTTTTCCTTGGTAAGTGCTAATTCATGAGAAAGGGTTTATGAGATATTACTGTGATGCTGTTTTAATATATGTGTCTTTTCGCCTTTACAGATAGAGAATGATGAAGATGTTCTTTGGGAACCAGATGTCAGAGAATCAGATGAGTCTGTTGCTGCTAGGGGCATGAAGTTCTTTGATTGGTGATTTTCCTTTCTAAGTTTGATTAGTGCCTTCCATTAATGTCTTGAAAATACAAGCCTAATGATCCGTTTATATGGCCATAAAACAGAAGTACCTCAATACTATTCAACTGCATCAACATTTCCATGTTTTAGAGAAACACTTGAATCAGTGGTGAAAGATTGTTCACTGCATTTGATATACCTTCTGCCCTATACCAATGCATCCTCTGATTGCTTGTTTCTCGTGTACCAGTACAGTGAGTCGGCATTGAATGTCTCATTTGACATTAGGAAGTCCTAGGTTTTTTTCGGTAATGGGGATGCCACCCCGGCCTCTGCATCGACTGATGCATATAGCCTTTATTACTAGGAAGTTCTAGTTGCTGCAGCACTTTTTTCTAGCATGTACTGAGAAGTATAAACCTCAGATTAAATGACTCATTGAGCCGTCCAGTAATTTTATTTCCATTACCGGATTAAATTAAACTATCCTCGCATTTGCTTGCAGGTTATGGACAAGAGAAGAGAAAGAGACAGCCATTGTCAGCCATTGGGGTTTCTTATATCGAACCTTAAACATGTACGGTAAAGAATGTCATCCAACCGTAGACGAGGAACTGGGCAAGGAGTAAGTATTTGTTTCCTTTCGTAATTTTCAACTAATCAAACCACCATATCTGCAAAAAAATAGCTGTGAGGGCACAGTATCTGCAATATGTAACCATTGGAACTTGAAAGTTGAAACCATAGATACAGTATAAACAAATTGGACTATTTTTTTCTTTCTTCAAAAGGAAAAGGTTTCGTGTTCTTTGACTCTTGGCCAGATAGAATTAGGACACTGTTCAGAGGACTTCTTTTGTCTTGCACTAGGCCCTAAAAAATGTGCAAACCATGGTTGATTTCATCATCACAAGAGCATGTTGCTAATGTTGACTTGGTTATATACAGGTTTGCCAACTGTGAGCTCCGTTCCATGGTGTTGGTCGACAGAAGGTCAGTTTTTGTTTTGCTTCAGTGATCATGTTGAAGTTGATGCTTTCCTTTTTCATACCGCTAATTCGCTTTGCGACGCTGCAGTATGCTTGGATCGGATACCCCAGCGTGCAATTTCCCTGGGAAGATACCGGCTGGACTTGATCTTCCTAGCGATGTCGTGGAGCAGAAGCAGTGACAAACCTAGCAACAAGTGAGACCGTTGTGAGCGTGTGGATGCCTTCTTTTATCAAATCCGCTGACAAGTGACAGTCGTAAAGTTTTTACTGCATGCCTGAAACTGAGGTGAAGATAAGCAACTCTGACTACTGAAGTGAAGGCATACCAGTTTCTTATTATACAAACTAATTGCACCAATGATGTACTACTATGATTTAGCTCCTATCATTAAGAAGGCCAGGAGAAGAACACAGGAAACAAAAATCAGACCAATACAAAACAGAACATGCATAGAACAGAGTATCTACAAGATATCTAGGGCATCTCTTGTTTGTTGAAGTCAGAAGTATAACCTTCACTTCAATACACATGAAAATACCTCTCACTACAAACTTGTAAACACGTGAATACATTACAATATGTAATAAGTATATGCCTCGGTTGCTTGCTTTATTGTGTCTAGTGGAAAGTCGTGCTCAAAGGCGATCCATGCATCAAGGGTACTACACTAAGACAAACCATTATAAAATAGTCTTTGATCATATTATAGCTGCATAAACAATGTTCAGTATTTGGACATATGAGACTATGAACACCACACACCAACTCACCTATTACATATGGGCCATATTATTCAGATGCAAAACTCTTGACATCAGCTATGACCAAGGCAAAATAACACTACAACAATATAAAATTACAGCTATGACCAATATGATATGCAAAACTCTTCTAAGGAGGGAAGATTTTCATCTGCCTCAGCTCAATCATCATCTTATCATCTGCCTCCTTATTTATCTGGGCAAGCATTCTCTGTATCTATGTTGGCCATGGGTTGTCCATCCGGTACAAGAAATAATACACCTCATCTGTATAGCCTACAAATTTTCTACCAATTAATGTTTGCACCATATGAGGCAACCTTCCTAGCAGGAACATGGTTGCACTGGCATCTCCAACTAGGATCTAGCTCCTTCCCACCAATCTCTTGATCTATGATGTAAATTGGTAGCTCCCCATTAGTTTCAACCCAACTCTACAGAACAATAGAAGGAAAATCTTAAATTCCCATAACTGCTAAAACCCTAGCTAGAACAGATTCAGGGAGGAAGACCGAATGTACCTGGTCCACAACGTCTCCCTCTCCTGCCGGCTCGGGCATCCCCATATTAGCCCTCTTCCTCCACTACGGTAGCGCGCCGACGTTACTATCTATACCAAAGCATATGCTTTTAAATTTGATTTTTGTATTTCACTAATTATAATTTGATTCTTCTAGTAGTTAACAAGTCTCCCAATGGCCGCATTGCCAAGGGTAGATGTAGAAAAGAGGCGCCCGTGGGACAACATAACATTGAACTACAAGTTTTAAAATTGTTGTTAGTTACTCTAAGATGATAGTTAAACAACCTGTTGTACAACAGAAACATTCTGTCCATGCGGTGGTGGGTCTTTGGGTAAAACGATCGAGCTCCGCTGGTCGCGCTAATAATGTGGATATTCGGCGGCGTGGCGTCTTGAGACCCACAAAAAGTGGGGCGGATACGGAGCAGAGCAGGGGTTGGATATTCGGCAGGGAGGAGGAGGCTGCGGGCGATAGCTAGTTTAGTGTGCCGAAAGCCAGATGCATCTGGCACGTAAGGAAAAGCACACATGGAAATATCCAAGTGGGGAGGAAGGAAGGACAACTCGGTGCCGAACGACGGCGACCCGCGCGTGCTCGCTCGCTCGCTCGCTCGTCTTCCGGGGCAATACGACGGCGGCGACGCGGAAAGGAGGTCGGCAGGGAGGCAGAAAGCGATCAAGGAAGAAGAAGAAGGGAGAAAGCGATCAAGGGGGGGTCAAGGAGGAGACCAAGTTGGAACCGCAAAGCTTTCCACGGACGCGAGATCCAATTTGCATCTGACAACCCTCCCTGCCTCGTAACCAATAATAAATTAAGCCGAGGAGATGCATACAGACAGCGGCTACTTGTACTTGTACCACCACCACCACCACAAGAACCAACCACGGCATCCATCTCCATACCTCCCCCTCGGCTGCCGCTACCGCCTCCGCCGGACGGGATAGCCGCCGCCACACTCCCCTTCGCTGCTCCTCCTCCTCCTCAGCCTCAGGTACGGCTGCCTGCACCTGCACGCCACTCCTCCTCCTCCTCTTCTTCTTCATCCCGTTAATTAATTAACTGTATTGTATATTGTACCAAATGCTGCCGTATATCCTCCCTCCCTCCTTCCCTCCATGGAAACATCGACCATCTGTCCTCTTCCTCTTGGATTGGATCCATCCATCCACTTCAAGGTCCGCCCGCCGCTCCTCGAAACCTCAATGCCGCCAGCGTTTCCCTACCTTTTCCTCCGGCACCAGATCTCGCGCCAGTCTATCTATCTATCTACCTATCTATCTATCTATCTATCTATCTATCTATCTATCTATCTAACACACACACACACACACACACGCGGACACGGATGCCTCCAGGGACGATTTCTCATCGTCTCTTTCCCTCTCTCCCCTTTTGCCAGATCGTCTTCTCCTATGCATACTAATTTACATTATATAACGGAGTTTTATCAGCACTCGTTAGATCTCCTCTGCGTACTTCCAAGGACCACTACAGTACTGTTTTACCACTCCTACAATTCCAAATGAGATGCACAGGAAAAAAAACAAAGAGCTGTCCGAACGGGTTCATGTGCTCTTTTCTTTTTGTACATTGGCTGGTTCCCACAGGAAATCGATACACCCATATTCGTGGAGCCATCCTTTCAATCCGCCTTTTTCTTCGTGCCGCCACATCTCACGCCAGTGTATCTTCCTCCGCCCCCAAATGGACAGATGCATATGCTTCTCCCGTGAAGCGCTTTGTGCTTTCTCCTTGTCTTGTTCTCTCGTCGTCGCGTTGCCGGGATCGTCTTTTCATGTACACAAGTGTTTTTTTTAATTGTTTATTAAGGGGATCTTAGTGGCAATCGTTAGATCTCCTCTGCATACTTTTAAGAACCGATGCTCACATACTTTGTAATATATATACTCCTACTATATTCCGGATGTAACATAGCTTCATATTTTGCCACAATTGCTACAAAGGAATTATCTCCGTCGCCCGCCGAGGAAAAACAGAGTGTAGTGGGTACAGGTTCACGTTTTCTATTAGATTATTTGCCCCCCCATTAGAGCACCCACAATGCTTAACTAGGCGCTTATGTAATAAAAATAAACCAAGAGATTAAAACAGCTAGCGAGGCGCTCACCTTCCCATCGCTGGACGCTTTGTTTATGGGGCGCTAATTAAACTACTGCGGCCAGATGCTTCTGATTACCACACGCGAGCAAGAAAGAAACAACTGGTATCGGGCGACACGTTTTTGCGTCGACCGCCCGGGATCAGAGACCCTAACTACTGATCGACCAGGATCAGAGGCCGGGGCACTCACCCCTTCTCGAAAAAAAAAGCATATGTATCATCTGGTAAAGAATGTGGCGACATTGCAAACTACATAAGTCAACTCTGCAACTGTCTGCTTGCACTTTTGTTATCTGTCTAACTTTTCTTCAATGGATAGTAATGCAATAGTACTTTATTTCTGTTGGGCAGAAATGGAGGCCAGTGCTGGCACTGCTGTGTATCCTGTGCACCGATGCAAAACCATATACCTGGTACTTCACATTTCCTCGATTAATGCTGACGACAGACCTGTAGGAAAGATGCAAAGAATGTTCCATCTGATTAACTGTAACCAACTGTGTCCAGGTCAGGCATGCTCAGGGTATTCACAATGTGGAAGGCGAGAAGGATCATAGCGCCTACATGTCACCTGCGCTGCTTGATGCTCAACTTACCCCTTTAGGCTGGAGCCAGGTAAGATTTCTTGTTTCTTTTTGCGTGAATTAATCCCCAATGCACCTAGCCTTATCGGGTCTGCCGAGAAAGGTGCACGTTATGGCCAACTAAGGTTATGCTGTTTGTCAAATATGCAAGACGAAAATGCTTCTGTCATGTTGGCACGAGGATTATAAAGGGAAACACATTAGAAAAGCCCTTCTCCGTTCCTTTGCCTTTGTCTTTTCACTGCCACATGATTGGGCGGTAGCCTGCATTTCACTATCATGTGTTGTGCTCACAGTATATCAGGCACGTCCATGGTTAAATAGTATCAACATTCAGATTGCTTGTATCAAAATTTTATAATTGGCATCATGGGCATGATGCTTTAGAGATACAATTTCATTTTGCTCTGTAGTTGAGTGTTGTATACTTGATTTCTTCACCTGACATACTAACAGATCCTCATTAATGATGTTCAACTTTTATTTGCATGGTGGCATCTTAGGTTAAATGCAATTGTGGCAGATAGCAGCGTTATTGCAATGTTCAGTATTTTTGTCTATGGCTGTTCTGTCAAGCTTTCATGGCTGATTTTCTAGAGAAAATTATTTCCTTACCAACGGAATCTTCACAGCCTAACAGCCATTTTATATGCCAAATCTATTTCTTTAGCACTTCACATGGTTCTTAAAAAAGAAGCCCTTTCTATTGAACTGTTGGTATTAATCTCTGACAGAATATATTAGTCCTATCCCTAGTTGCATCAAAGTGCAGTGACACCACCTTTTTTGGACGAAGTTGAGCTTTTAGTTATTACTAACAAAGAGAGCTCGTGATTCCTAAAGGTTGTGAGCCAGTTTTTTTGTCATGTTTGTTTCGGAGTGTTCGTCTTGGAGTGAGTTCATTTCTTGCCCTGACACATTATGTTGATTTGAAATATGACTAATTTTTTTATATGGTAATTTTCAAGTTTCATTGATGTTGATTTACATGCATTTGTAGGTTGATTGCCTGCGAGAGCATGTGACAAAATGTGGACTAGCAAAAAAGATTGAGCTGGTTATTGTTTCACCTCTACTGAGGTATGATTTTGCTTGACCTTCTGATCTTTTCTTGCACATATTTTCAGTGTTACGGATCTTTTTCTAAGCTTTTTAATGTCTGTTCTCCCAGTGTTGCACATTGATGCTCTTTCAAAATATATCACCTCAGGCTTTCAGCTAATAGTTAGCCCTGCTTAATCTAGATTAGGTTATTCTTCCTAACTATATTTTCTTGAACTGAACATGTTATTTCAAAGGCCTGTACATCATGTCAGTATTCTGTAAATAATCTCCGCTTACTATTGCTTACTCCCTCCGTCCGCAAATAAGTGTACTTCTAGGTTTTACCTTAGTCAAACTTTATTAAATTTGACCAACATGAGTCTATCAGTCAGTTTTCCTATGAGACGTCATGAGTCTATCAGTTGTACCATGGCATTATAGTACTTCTATATACATTCAGTTATTGGCAGTGCATACCAAAACATGGCTTCAGTCAGAAGAACTGTGCAGCAATGGCTTCATGATTGGAGTAAAATTATGAGACTTGATGTACATCCTTGCACTGACTCTTAACTTTTTCCTGCAATTGTCAAGCAGAATTTAGTTTTGGTATTTTTTGCATGCTAGTGGGTATGCTTGCTGTCGGAGATTCTTGCTACGTGTCTTGGATAATCCGTGTGCATAGAATTTAATACAGATAAAAACCAGTTCCAGCTCTCAGTTATACCCTTAGTCATGTCCCTCATGTCAATAGCTATTCAATCTGCTTATCTAGCATATATTATTATCAGAACGCATGTGCTAAGGCATGCTATAATATGACAGTGCATTGCGGTAGTATGTAGAATTACAAAATGAGCCTCACAATATTTTACAACTATTCTCACAGGACTATGCAAACTGCAGTGGGGGTCTTCGGTGGTGGGAACAATACTGATGGAGTAACTGCATCACCGTTAATGGTAGAAGGTGCTGGACACAGTGGACGTCAGGCAATTTCAAGTTTGAACTGTCCACCGTTTCTTGCAGTTGAGGCCTGCAGGGAGCACTTGGTAATTCCCTCTCATGAAGAACACAAATAACACATGAGCAATTGTTTGTCAGCCTTTGCTTTCTCATTTATGTTGCATCCTATTAAATATTAAGTAGAATGGGCTATTTTTCACAGTTGCTAGAATAACTTATTCAGTATACTTTGTTCTAACTTCTAAGTGGAATACCCTCATGTGAGAAGTAGTATCTCTGTGTTTGTTCTGGTTCTCCTGTATCAGTAATGCTTTCCTTATATTTCATTTTTATTTGATTTGAAAATGCAGGGAGTTCATCCTTGTGACAAGAGAAGCAGCATAACAAAATACCGTACTCTCTTTCCTGCCATTGATTTTTCCTTGGTAAGTACCTAGTGTTGCTAATTCACGAGAGAATAGTTTCATGAGATATTGTCACAATAGTGTGTTAATATATGTATGTTTGCGCTCTTTACAGATAGAGAATGACGAGGATGTTCTCTGGGTACCAGATGTCAGAGAAGCAAATGAGTCTGTTGCTGCCAGGGGCATGAAGTTCATTGACTGGTAATTTTCGTTTCTAGAGATTGTTTATTTGTGTTCTCATTAATGTCCTGAAAATACAAGCATAATGATCCGTATTTATAGCCATGGATGAAACACAAGTGCCTCAGTAATATTCGTTTGCACGTCATGTGTCATGGTTGGTTCTCCTTTCTGTCTCATTCAAAACTATTTCTCCACCCAAACAAGCAATTTATTGACCACTCGATAGCCTGACAGGGGTCCATCTTCCTAGTGAATTATGTTAATCTTCAAAACCAACTGCTTCATTTTCATGGACTGGAAGGAAGAAGCTGATCATATATGTTACTTTATCTGTGTCAACTTCCTTGTTTTAGAGAAAAACTAGAACCTGTGGTGAAGGATTCGGCACTGCATTAGATATACCTTCTGCTCCTACACCAATGCTTCCTCTCATCTCTTGTACGTTAGGAAGTCCTAGATGCTGGAGCACTTTGTATAGTATATATTGACAAAGATAAACCTCAAATTAGATGACCCATTGAGTCGACCAGTAATTTTAGTCTGATTGAATTAAACCATCCTCGTGTGTGGTTGCAGGTTATGGACAAGAGAAGAAAAAGAGATAGCTATTGTCACCCATAGTGGTTTCTTATATCACACCTTAAACAAGTATGGTAAAGAGTGTCATCCAACCGTAGCAGAGGAACTGGGCAAACAGTAAGTATTTTTCTTCCTTGGTAATTGTCAACTAATCAACCCATCGTATTCTGCAAGCTTCATGTTACTGGTGAGAGCACGATATTTGTAGTATAACCATTGGACCTTTATTCTGCAAACTTCATGTTCTGGTGAGAGCACGATATTTATAGTATAACCATTGGAACTTGGAATCATATACAAGTATGAACAAATTGGACTAGTTTTCTCCTCTGTAAAAGTGAAACCTTGTGATACTATTCAGAGAACTGCTTGTCTTGCACTAGGCCATAAAATGTTCAAAGCATGGTTGATTCCATCATCACAAGAGCATGTGACTAACTTTGACTTGGTTATATACAGCTTTAACAACTGCGAGCTCCGGTCGATGGTGTTGGTCGACAGAAGGTCAGTTCTTGTTTTGCTCTGATGATCACGCTGTGATTGATATGCATCTCTTTTTTACAACGTGGGTTCCCTTTGCAACACTGCAGTATGCTTGGGTCAAATACCCCTACATGCAATTTCCCTGGAAAGATACCAGCTGGACTCGACCTGCCCAGCGATGTCGCGGATGAGAAGCACGGCGAGGAAGCTAGTAAGAACTGAGCCCGTTGCGAGTGCATGGATATCTTCTTTTGTCAAACCGCAGTTCTGGCTGACAATCGTCAAGTTTGAACTGCATGCCTGAAGCTGAAGTGAAATCGACATCTACGGATAGGGACTTGCATGTAGCTCTGAATTACGGTGGTAGACACAATCCATTTTTGTTTTGAGATTTACGCCCGGTGGATTGCAAGAAGTGTACGCAAGATTTACAGCAAGATTGACCAATTGGTCCATTACAAAAATAACTAAGCAATTTATTTGAGAGAGTATAAGTGTATACCAGTAAGCATAGCTGACTTGTCCATCTCGGGGTAAAGTTCGCTTCACGCTGCCAGGTTGCACGCAGAATGGCCAAGGATGTCATCAGGGTTCCAGTGAACATTGAAGGCATGGTAAGGGCCTTCCTAAATGTTTATACTTGCAAGGAGAATATTTTGCTATTTTATGGAAGTCTCAATTGAATATGCTCTGAGCCCGTTATTTTATTTTATTTGAAAATGATGTTTTGAAGTTTCAAAAAATTCGAAAAAAGTAAACGGTCTTGCAAAATCTTAAAGCGAAATAGTTTGTATTCCGTTCTACATAGTATGACAAATTTGAACGTTTTGGAATTTTGCAATGTTCACCAACTCAGATATAGAAATTTGTCATTTTTAAGAAGCCCAGAATACAGAATATTTTACATTGGTCTTTTGCACGCATCTAGAAGTCATAGCTATGTAGATGTTTTTTCAGGTTTTTTCTTTGAAACTTTCTTTTGAAAGAAATTAAAAAACAGACTCCAACGAGCCTGTCGTCCATAGCATATTCTTAAGAACAACTTCTAGCTCATAAAAAGACATACATTCACTTGGTTTTAGTGTACTTATTACATTTTCTTCCATTCAAAAGAACAACTTCTAGCTCTGGGTCCGATTTATAAATAGGGCATTACTTGACTTTGGATTGAAAACAAGTATATATGTAGCAAATCAGAGCTTGGGCAGACCAAATGTTTTTGTATCTCCATGGAGTATGATGTCTAAAGGGGTCATGCCTGCAGTGTCTGGTCGGCGACCAACTTGGACGGTGGTAGACGGTAGATCTCCTCCTATTGGTTCCGATTGCTTCCCGTGCGGGATTTGATCTGTCGCCGACCTACCTCATTTGATATGTTGGTCTCGCAGTGCCTTGTCATCATCCCCCGTGTCTGAGTCCGTGGACGCGACGGCCCTGGAAGATGGACTGTGTTGTGTGGGCGTCTCTACGAAGAATGACGTGGCATTGGTGATGGTCTATCTCTTCAGCCATGTGGATGGTGTGGAGCAGGCGGCAAGTGATCCCGAAGCTAACAATGCTTCGACAACGGTAGTTCCCGGACCACGATCTAGAGGCCCGGGACTCGTGGACGCTAGGTGGTGCGAATTATCAGGCATGTGCGAAGGTTTTTTTAGGCGAGAGCTCAATGTTTTGGCGCCAACTCCGGCGATGTATATAGGTGTTGCGATCCTCGTGGGTACGCTATTGTGGTTAACTTCTCCATGCTAGAGCTTCGGGTAATAAACCCTTGATCATCGCGGTCTCGTCGACTAAGGCGCGGTGTGTCGTGAAACAGATGCTACACATAAATTCGATTTTTCGTGAAGCGATCATGTGCACCATAAAATATGGGGATGTACATGCGAGTATTTGTTTCAGAAATTTCTAGCATTTCAAAAAAATTAAAAGAATATATATGTCAATATGAGGAGTATATGCACAGAAGAGCCGAGCCGAAAAACACGTATCTCAGATGGGCTGACAAATTGGTGGGTGATCGTATCCTCGGAGTTAACCGTGTTTCAAACAGCAAAGGACAATCTTTGCACAAGGTGACAAGCATAGGTGTTGCGTTATCTCCGGTTTGAGAGCCAGAGTTGGCGTGACGTGTCTATGTAAATCTCTTATGTTTCAAAGTGACTGATGTTTTAGTTCTACGCTTGACAACCAAGTGCTGGCTTGGTGGCTAGAGATTCATGCAGATTTGAACAAATTTGTGACAGCAGAGAGTATATGTAACATCGTATAGCCAAACGGGCGACAGGTATTTCACATTTACTCTTTGCTGACGATACGCTCTTGTTTTTAAAGCCCAACCAGACCAAGCTAGCAGAGTTAATCAAGTGATAGAGAGCTATGCTTCAAGCACGGGACAACTGATAAACCCCTCGAAGTGCTCCATTTTCTTTGGTGAGTCATGCCCGGATGCAATAAGACAAGAATTGAAATACATACTGAAGGTTGAACAAGAGTCTTTTGATACAAAATATCTTGGGCTCCCTACCCCTCATGGTCGTATGGATAAAGGAAAATTCGAAAGTCTCCGGTCAAGCTTGGCTAAAGTACTCTCTGAATGGGGGGATAACCATCTAACACAAGCAACAAAAGAGGTTTTTATTAAATCAATTGCTCAAGCACTCCTAGTTTATATTATGGGGGTCTTTAAATTGCCTTTTGGTCTTATTGATGAACTTACAAAGATGATCCGGAATTATTGGCGGGGTGAGGAAAATGGGAGAAGGAAAACTCACTGGATGGCTTGGGAGAATATGATGAGAAGCAAAGGACGGGTGGCATTGGCTTCAGGGACTTAAGATTATTCAACCAAGCTCTCTTAGCCCGGCAGGCATGGAGACTAATTCAGCGCCAAGATTCCCTTTGTGCCCGGATTTTTAAAGCTAAGTACTTTCCCAATGGATCCTTGCTTGATATAGTGTTTGCAGGTAATGGATCAACCACTTGGCATGCAATCGAGCATGGCCTCGAACTACTGAAGAAGGGGGTGATATGGCACGTAGGGAATGGGGCCAAGATCAGAGTATGGCAAGATCCATGGATACCAAGGACAACTTTCCTCAAACCGATATCCAAGCAAGGGCGATGCTGTTTGAAATGGGCAGCAGATTTCCTACTGCCAGATGGGTCTTGGAACGAGCAGTTGCTAGGAAGATGGTTTCTGCCTCTTGATGTGGAAGACATTCTGAAGATAAAGCCTTCTAGAATAAATGCAGATGACTTTGTGGCATGGCACCCCGAGAAGCGTGGCATATTCTCGGTGCACAATGCGTATAAGCTTGCTTTCGATGAAACTCCAGTCGCTCAGAATACAGGGGCCTCTAGTGCTAATCCTACAGGAGATAGACTAGTTTGGAAGCTCATATGGCATTGCCCTGTACCGCCTAAGATGCGCAACCTTGCCTGGAAGATTGCAAACAACGGCTTAGCGACACAAGCTAATATGCATCACAGAGGGATGGAACGCTTCCCCACGTATAAAATCTGTGGAACAAGTCAAGAGGACACCTATCATACCTTCATAATATGTCAGCCGGCAAGGGATCTATGGCAAGCTATGAGAACCATCTGGGAGCTGCCGCATGAGACAATGATTATACACATTGGTCGGGAATGACTCCTCCACCTCCTTGCCTTTCTACCAGAGACCCAAAGGGCGATGGTACTAATGATCTTATGGAGAATCTGGTATGTGCATAATGAGATCACACATGATAAGGCAATTCCACCAACCGAGGGCGGATCTAAACTACCTTTTAATGATAAAACAACAGCCTGAGGCGGATCCAGTAAAAGGCAAGATGGTGATCACACATGAACAAGGCTTTACTCGCTCTCTAGATCACAAACCTGAGAGACAACGAGAAGAACTAGTATGGGCAGCGCCAAACGAAGGTATGACCAAATTAAATACTGATGGAGCTTTTCTGAATTCTGATGAAGCAGGTGCATGCGTGGTTCTACGCGACCATCAGGGTGAAGTGATAGTTGCAGCAACAAGTGACATGGTTATACCCTACAGGTACACGACCTTAGTATACCTAGTCCAGCCCAAGGAAGGCCCACGAGAACATGTGTCAGCCCATGAAGACTTTCGGGTGGCTAGGGCCCATGACGCCTTCGGATCCTTGGAGAACAAGACTAGAGTAGGTAGAATATTCAAAGGGGCAAACCCTAGAACCTGTAACCGACTCGATCTGTGTCCGAGACCTGCTTATCTCTATATAAAAGCCAGGAGGGCACGACGAGGAGGCTCTCTCGCACACCACCGCATACACACCTCCACGCCAGATTGCATCTGCGCACCCCTGTAACTTTCGGTTCCGCCGTAATCAAGAGCAGACAAGAATGAGTAGGGTTTTCCCTCCGGGAGCCTGAACCTAGGTAAACCTCGTGTCCCCGTGTTGCTTGTTTGCTAACCGTTTCGCGATCTCCAGCATCCCCATCTTCTCCAAAACCCAAGTCCATAACGATGGGCATTGACGAGATTAAACCTCGTCAATTGGCGCCGTCTGTGAGAACTGGGGGCGCTGATTGTGCAATCGTGATGGTCCTAACCAAAGCGATCTACAACTCCGCGGCGACGAAGAGTCATCTCCTCTTCGGTGCCTTCGACTTCACCGCCCACTCGCTAGCCACCCTGAAGGACTTCGAGCCCGTTGGTGACGGATTCGAGATCCTGTTTGGGAGCTTCTGCTTCCAGGTGGGGCGGACCGGCACTCTACGCCTCCCAGAGCGGGTGCCTCTGTCATCGATCAGGCCCGCTTCATGGGCCCCACACCCCGTGCTACGCACATCGCCATCAACAGATGAGTCCTATGATAGCAGCAACTGCAACTCAGATATGTGTGAACCACCATCGGAGGAAGGGACCTACGGTTCCGGATCCGAAAGCTGCGGTAGCAACGATCCAATCTACGAGCACTACCAATGCGCCGTAGTCATCCAGAGTGACGCGGAACACCACGCGTCTAACCCACCACCTAACCCGCAGGGTAGAAACAGCGAGAACAGAAGAAGCCAGTCCCCCCCGCCTAACGGGGATGACACCGATCGGGTCATCCACCTCAGCGAGGAAGGATGGGCTCAAGCACGCGAAGCCGTGGCAGGCAACAAGATCCTGCCCGTGGGTGCCTCACGGGACCTGCTGATGGCATACCACATGCTCCTAATCAAGGAGCACAAGAAGCAGGTGAAGATGCAAAAGGTGCTTGACAAAAGCAAGCAAGCAGCCTCGGAGTCGAGCGCGCGGCGAGTTGCGCTCTCCGCCATGGGCATTGGCTCCACCTCGCACGGCAACCATGGCAACAAGCACCGTTCTCGCACGGAGAACATGGATCCCAAGGCACGCCATGAGGTGACTCGGGCCCTCAACGCGTCCTTCATGGAGATGGATGCTGACGGCAACGTCATCCCGAAGACGCCGCAAGCTGCGATCATGGCCGCCACCGCGTACCTCGCGTCCCATCCACCTCCGGAGGGGGACCCGAAAAGGGCCATGCACAAGTCCGCGCTTACCGGACTCGGACTCGTTGGAGCTGCGCTCCACGGAGAACCTCCCGCGGAGCCAAAGAAGAAGACTGCGGTCAGGTTCAACCGCAGCCCCACGCCCTCATCCGAGGATGAAGAGCACGACCTTCCTCGAAGGCACAAGATCTCGCGCCATCATAGTCGTGATTACGATGCTCGAAGCGAGGTCACCCAGCGCAAGATCGACAAAGCACGCTCCAAGCGCGCATGCTCGTCCGAATCCGAGGAGGATGACGACGAAGGAGAACTCTGTGGAGCCCGATGCTTCAGCAGTTCCATCCGGCGGACACGGATGCCGCGAAACTTCAAGCTTCCTTCAGACACTCCGAAGTTTGACGGCACACAGGACCCCAAGGCGTGGCTCAGTGACCACCTATCGTCCGTAAAGCTACACGGTGGAAACAAGGAAACCGCCATGCAATGCCTTAAGCTGTACCTGACAGGCGTAGCTCGTATCTGGCTCAGCAGCCTATCCTCGGGATCCATCCGAAGCTGGGAGGAACTGGCGTACAGTTTCGTATGAAACTTCAAAGGCACCAGCAAGAGGCCAGCCTCGATCGAGGAGCTGCGGGCCTGCACCCAACGAACGGGCGAATCCATTCGCTCGTACATACTGTGCTGGTCCAACACCAAGAACTCCGTGGCGCACATCTCTGAGGAGAGAGCTATCGACGCCTTCAAGGACGGCGTCAAACGCCAGGACTTCAAGGAAGAACTTGGGCGCGTCAAGCCCAAGACACTCGACCACCTCATGGACATCGCCAACTGGTGGGCCGATGGCGAGGACTCCGTCCATCGAGCGCACTCGGAGGAGGAAGATGACTACGGCCGGCGACGTGAGCGACGTAGCAAGAGAAGATCGCGCGTCTACGACGATCGCGATGGACCCGACATGGTCGCGGCTGGCTACGCCGACCGCCGCAATGACGGCTACCGCAGCAGCGGCGGATACCGCGGAAGCAACTTCCGCGACGGAGGACGCCCAACGCAGTCATGGCAACGTCGAGGCCGTGACGACGGACCCTCCTCATACGACAAACTGTCGGGTCCATGCACCATCTACTTCTACATCGACAAGCAGGATGGTAAGAAGAAATCAAGCCACATGCTCAAGGACTGCCGCGAATTCCAGAAACTCGGCGAGAGCATGGCTCAGATGAGGCAGCAAGACCCGAACCCTGGATACGGGAACACACCTGCACCAGGTGAGATCGCACATGGAGCTCCTCCACCACCACCTGCGGGACCTTCGAACCACCCAATCGCACCCGCGCAGAATAACGGTGGGCACGGGTACCCCGCTGTAGGGTTTCGTAGCATGGAAAACAAAAAATTTCTATCGCATACAAACAAACAAGCCAATATATATCTACTAGATTGTAGCAACGAGTCGATGGAATAACTCACCCTCGAAGATTCCAAAGTGTTTAACGAGAGCGGATTCTCGTGGGTGATGTAGTCGTACTCTTCCCGATCTCAAGATCGCGTAGACGATCCTTCCGGCGCTGCGTTCCGGCAGTGCTCCTTGATCGTCACACGTTCGGATTTTAAGACCTTCCTCTTCCTTGTTCCAGCAGGCATGGAGGTTGTAGCGCTCTCCTCGCGATTCTGACAAAGACTGGCGTGGTAACGGAAGTAGAGGGGAGATCTCGCAGGGCTTCGCCTTAAGCCGGAGCGAGTATGGTGGAGTATGAGAGAGTCCCTCGACGATCTAGGGTTTAGACACGCCGAGGAGGGGCAAGCCGGCGGCTAGGGTTTAGCTAGGTGGCGGCGGCGGTTTGCCCTAGGGCCGGCGGCTGCTATGGAGGCGGCGGCGGCTTGGGGCTAGGGTTTAGAGGTAGGAACTTGTGTGTCTAGGAGGGGAGCCCTGCCCCTCCTTTTATAGGTGGAGGGGGCCGGCCAAGGGGAGGGGAGTCCCTCCCCAACTCCGCTTGGTGGTGGGAGGACTCCTCCCCAACTCGGTTTCCTCCTCCTTTCCCACTTCCCAAAAATAGCCGTTTGACTTTCAAACTAGCCGTTGGACTTTTCAAACTAGGATTTGAATAAACCCTCTATTTTGTTCAGCGATGACACTTAGTACATGATGCAATCATACCAACTTGATATAACACATTCATGTACCCTTCCCCTCCGGAGTGCCGGACATTCCGGAACCTTCTAGAACATTCCCGATGAAAACACCGGAACCATTCCCCAACTCCGAAACGGGACTTTCCTTATATGAATCTTATTCTCCGGACCATTCCGGATCTCCTCATGATATCCCGAATCCCATTCGAGACTCCGAACAACATTTGGTCTCTTTCTCATCATTCCATAACTACTCAAACAACGTCGAATCCTTAAGTGTGTCTTCCTACGGTTCGTGAATTATGCGGACATGATCGAGACACTTCTCCGATCAATAACCAATAGAGGAATCTGGAAATTCATATGGCTCCCACATATTTCTACGATTACTTTTGCGATCGAATGAACCACTTACATACGATACCAATTTCCCTTTGTCTCACGATAGTTTACTTATCCGAGGTTATGATCGCCGGTATCTCTGCATACCTAGTTCAACCTCGTTACTGATAAGTACTCTTTTCTCGTTCCCGTGATATGTGATCCCTTGTGAGCCAGTCACATGCTTGCAAGCTAATTGGATGACATTTCACCGAGAGGGCCCAGAGTATATCTATCCGTCATATGGATGGACAAATCCCTCTTGATCCATGTGTTTCAACCAATACTTTCGAACACTCAATGCCACCTTTATAGCCACCCGATTCACGGTGTGGTGTTTGATGTCATCAAAGCATCCATCCGGTAAAGGTGATATGCATGATCTCATGGTCGAAGGAATTAGGTTACTATGTATCAGAAAGCATATAGCAATTGAACTATTAAAATGACTTGATCTTTATGCTACGCTTATCTATAGGAGTATGTCCACCATATCATTCTCCTAACGATATGATCTTGTTGTTAATAACATCTCAATGTTCATGATAGGGAAACCACAATCATCTATTAACCAACAAGCTAGTATTATATAGAGGCTTTACTAGGGACTTCAAATTAAGTTTACAAATCACACAAGTATTAATGTTTCCTTGTTAATACTATTATAGCATGAATGTAAACTTTTATCATAAACACAAAGATATAATAATAACTACATTTATTATTGCCTCTAGGGCATATCTCCAATAGTCTCCCACTTGCACTAGAGTCATCTAATCTAGATTACATGGTAATATACCGAACACCCATGGCAGTTTGGTGCTGGTCATGTTTTGCCCTCGGGAGAGGTTTAGTCAACGGATCCGCCACATTCAGATCTGTGTGTACTTTGAAAATCTTTATATCCCCATCTTGGATATGTTCTCGAATAGCGTGAAAACGTAGCTTGATGTGCTTCAGCTTCTTGTGTGACCTTGGTTCTTGCGCATTGGCTATGGCGCCTATGTTATCACAGTAGATAGACATTGGGTCCAGCGCACTAGGAACCACACCCAGCTCTGTAATGAACTCTTTCATCCATATTGCTTCTTGTGAAGCCTCCGAAGCAGCCATGTATTCCGATTCAGTTGAAGATCTCGCCACAACGCTTTGCTTTGCACTCCTCCAGCTAACTGCTGCACCATTCAAAATAAATACGTATCCAGATTGTGATTTAGAATCATCCGGATCGGTGTTCCAGCTAGCATCGGTGTAACCATTTACAATGAGCTGTTCATCACCTCCATAAGAAAGAACCATATCCTTAGTTCTTCTCAAGTACTTAAGAATGTTTTTGACCGCTGTCCAATGATCCACTCCTGGATCACTTTGATATCTGCTAGTTAAACTAACAGCATGTGCAATGTCGGGTCTAGTACATAGCATGGCATACATTAGAGAACCTATGGCTGAGGCATAGGGAGTCTTACTCATCCTTTCTCTATCTTCTGCCGATGTCGGACTTTGAGTTTTACTCAAGGTCATATTGGGAAACATGGGCAAGAACCCTTTCTTGCTATCTTCCATTCCAAGCCTCTTTAGAACTTTGTCCAAATATGTACTTTGTGACAATGATATTTGGCGTCTTGATCTATCTCTATAAATCTTTATGCCTAATATGTAAGCTGCTTCGCCAAGACCCTTCATTGAAAAACTATTATTCAAATATTCCTTGACACTATTAAGAAGGTCTACATCATTCCCAATCAACAATATGTCATCTACATATAGTATTAAGAATGCTACAGAGCTCCCACTCACTTTCTTGTAAATACAAGCTTCTCCATAAGTTTGTATAAAACCAAAACTTTTGATCACCTTATCAAAACGTTGATTCCAACTTCGGGATGCTTGCTTCAATCCATAGATGGACCGTTGAAGTTTGCATACCTTGTTAGCATCTTTAGGATCAACAAAAACTTTGGGTTGCATCATATACAACTCTTCATCAATGTCTCCATTGAGGAATGTTGTTTTGACATCCATCTGCCATATCTCATAATCATAATATGCAACGATTGCTAACATAATCCTCACAGACTTTAGCTTCGCTACTGGTGAGAAAGTCTCATCATAGTCAACTCCTTGAATTTGTCGAAACCCTTTTGCGACAAGTCGAGCTTTATAGACAGTAACATTACCATCAGCATCTGTTTGCTTCTTGAAAATCCATTTGTTCTCGACAGCCTTCCGGCCATCTGGTAAGTCCACCAAAGTCCATACTTGGTTTTCGTACATGGATCCAATCTCGGATTTCATGGCTTCTTGCCATTTGTTGGAATCTGGGCTCATCATCGCTTCCTCATATGTCTCAGGGTCATCGGTATTGTCCACCAACATGACACTCATAACGGGATCATACCAATCTGGAGTGGTACGAGTTCTCGTTGACCTGCGAGGCTCTATAGCAACTTCGACCGAAGTTTCATGATCATCATCATTAGCTTCCTCTCTAACTGGTGCAGGCACCACAGGAACTTCTTCCGGTGCTGCGCTACTCGCAATTTCGAGAGAAGGTTCGACAACCTCGCCGAGTTCTACTTTCCTTCCAGTCACTTCTTTCGAGAGAAATTCCTTCTCTAGAAAGGATCCATTCTTGGCAACGAAGATTTTGCCTTCGGATCTATGATAGAAGGTACACCCAATAGTTTCCTTCGGGTATCCTATGAAGACGCATTTTTCCGCTTTGGGTTCAAGCTTGTCCGGCTGTAACTTCTTTACATAGGCTTCGCATCCCCAAACTTTAAGGAACGACAATCTAGGTTTCTTCCCAAACCATAATTCATACGGTGTCGTTTCAACGGATTTAGATGGTGCCCTATTTAAAGTGAATGCGGCTGTTTCTAATGCATAACCCCAAAATGATAGCGGTAAATCTGTAAGTGACATCATAGAACGAACCATATCTAAGAGAGTTCGATTCTGACGTTCGGACACACCATTACTACGTGGTGTTCCGGCGGTGTCAATTGTGAAAGTATTCGCATTTCTTCAAATGCTCGCCAAACTCGTAACTTAGATATTCACCTCCACGATCATAACGTAGAAATTTAATCTTCTTGTTATGTTGATTCTCTACCTCACTTTGAAATTCCTTAAACTTCTCGAAAGTTTCGGACTTATGTTTCATGAAATAGATATACCCATATCTACTCAAATCATCCGTGAAGGTAAGAAAATAACGATAACCACCGCGCGATGCTACACTCATTGGACCACACACATCGGTATGTATGATTTCCAATAAGTCCGTAGCTCGCTCCATCATACCAGAGAATGGAGTCTTAGTCATTTTACCCATCGGACATGCGCATCTTTCAAGTGATTAGAAATCAAGTGATTCAAGAAGTCCATCGAATGGAGTTTCTTCATACGCTTCACTCAATGTGACCAAGACAGCGATTGCCACATATAGGTCGAGTTATCGCTCGATTTCAAACGTTTAGCCTCAATGTTATTAATATGTGTATTTCCACTATCGAGATTCAACAAGAATAGACCATCTATCAAAGGTGCATGTGCATAAAACATATTACTCATATAAATCGAACAACCAATATTCTCGGACTTAAACAAGTAACCGTCTCGCAATAAACAAGATCCCGATATATTGTTCATGGTTAACGCAGGCACCAAATAACAATTATTTAAGTACAAATTTTATCCCGATGGTAGATGAAGTGGTAGCTTGCCGACCGCTATCACATCAACCTTTGATCCTTTTCCAACGCGCATCGTCACCTCGTTCTTCGCTAGCTTCCGTTTATTCTGCAGACTGTTTGAGTTACAAATATGAGCAACCGAACCAGTATCAAATACCGTGCACTACTACAGTACTAGTGAGATACACATCAATAACATGTATATCAGATATACCTTTCTTCTTGATGTTGCCGTTCTTAAAATCCGCCAAGTACTTTGGGCAATTCCGCTTCGGTGACCTTCTCCCTTGCGGTAAAAGCACTCGATGTCGTGCTTAGGTCCAGCCTTGGTCTTCTTCGTTGGCGTGGTAACTTTCTTACCACCCTTCTTGAAGTGTCCCTTCCTTAGACTTGCCTTTCTTGAATTTGGTGGTCTTATTGACCAACAACACTTGGTGCTCTTTCTTGATCTCCACTGCAGATTTCAACATGGCAAAGAGTTCGCAACGTCTTGTTCATGTTTTGCATGTTGTAGTTCATCACAAAGTTCTTGTAACTTGGTGGTAATGATTGGAGGACAGTAAATCCCCAAAGCATTAGGAATCACTATACCCAAGCTTTGAAGTTTGTTTGCGTGCCTGGACATCTTAAGCACATGCTCACTTTGTGAGCTGCCCTCTTCCATCTTGCGCTTAAAGAACTTTTCAGAAGCCTCATAGCTTTCAATTGCCGCATGAGTCTCAAAGATCAATTTGAGATCCTCGACAATATCATATGGGTCTGAATTCTCAAACCTTTTCAAGCTCCGATTCTAAACCATACAAGATAGCACACTGAGTCTTCCGAGTGAGGTAAACATTCTTTACTTCATCGGCAAGATCTGCAGTGGGTCACCAATGTGCATCCAGACATAGGTCAAATTACCATTGTGAGGACAATCCTCAAATTGCGGAACCAATCCATGAGTTGCTTCCATTGTTTTTCAACTTTTCTTTCTCTAGGAACGCATTAAAATTGATGGTAGGGGCTTCCATTGATCTACAACATATTTGCAATAATTTAGACTAAGTTTATGACAAATTGAGTTCAAATTAATAATAAAATTAATCTAGGTGAACTCCCACTCAAAACAATATCCCTCACATTGTTTTAGTGATCACACGAACCAAATCCACCACATCAACACCGATCATCACGAGAGCTGATATAGTTTCAATGGCGAACAATCGACATGTTCATCATATCTACTATATGATTCATGCTTTACCTTTCGGTGATCCGTGTTCCGAGACCATGTCTGTACATGCTAGGCTCGTCAAGATCAAACCTTAGTTTCCGCATGAGCAAATCTGGCTTGCTCACGTTGTATACACTTGCGGAATCTAACACACCCGATCATCACGTGGTGCTTCGAAACAACAAGCTTTAGCAACGGTGCTAACTAAGGGTGAACACTTTATGACTTGAAATTCATGTGCATGAGGGATCATCTTATAATGCTACCGTCGTCTACTAAGCAATACAAGATGCATAAAGGATTAACATCACATGCAATTCATAATATATGATATGATATGGCCTTTCTTCTTTGTGCTTCCGATCTCCATCTTCTAGCACGAACATGATCTCCATCATCACCGGCATTGCATCAAGGTCAATGACACTTCTCCATGGTTGTCGTCCACCGGCTTCAACTATTACAACTACTTTGAATAGACACGCGGGTCTTAACATAAATTAATGACAACCATATGGCATGAATGTAAACTTGTATTAATGTTTACAAATCACACAAGTATTAATGTTTCCTTGTTAATACTATAATAGCATGAATGTAAACTTTTATCATAAACACAAAGATATAATAATAACTACATTTATTATTGCCTCTAGGGCATATCTCCAACACCCGCGCCGAAAGGATCGCTGATGATCCAAAAAGGGTTCCCAACGAACAGGGTGCAGAAGAAAATCACCCACCAAATTAATCTGGCCGTGACCGCTCCGCCCGCCATCCCTGAGTACCTCAGCGGGTCGGAGTCCTGCATCACGTTCAGCCGTTCGGATCACCCTTGCCAGGTCCCTCGCCCGGGTCATGCCGCCCTGGTGCTCGAGGCGCAGATCAGAGGGTTCGACATGAGCCGCGTCTTCATGGATGGTGGTGGCGGCATCAATCTGATCTTCGCCAGTACCTTGGCAGCAATGCGGATCCCGCTGTGCAGCCTGGAACAATCCGATACAACGTTCCACGACATCGTCCCAGGGAAGGGCGTATTCCCCCTGGGAAAGATATGGCTCGACGTCATCTTTGGCAAGCCGGATAACTTCCGATGCGAGCGACTCGAGTTCGAGGTGGTGGACTGACCATCACAATACCACGCCATCCTCGGGCGTGTGGCATTCGCACGATTCCTAGCAGTACCGCACTACGCGTACCTGCTACTCAAGATGCCAGGACTTAGGGGCGTCATCACGGTCCACGGGAGCTTCACCCGATCGGACCACTGTGACAGGGACTTCAACAGAATCTCCCAGTCATTCGGCATGCAGGAGGATCTCATAAGGCTCCGCGAGGTGACAGACAACGGGGCACCCCCAGTCGCAAGACAAAACGCACCAGACATGTCCTTCGACTCCACCGTCAACACAAAAAAGGTGCAGGTCCACCCGACGGATGCCTCCAAGACGGCGTTGATCGCCAACGACCTCAGCTCTGCATAGGAAAACGTGCTCGTCAAATTCCTCCGTGAGCGCTGGGAAATCTTCGCCTGGTGTCCTGCGGATATGCCAGGAGTTCCCAGGGAATTCGCCGAGCACGCACTCAACGTCTTTCCAGACGCCAAGCCCGTCAAACAATCCATCCGACGACTGTCCGAACCATGGGCCGAAGCAATCGGAGTCGAAGTCAGCAGACTACTCGACGCAAACTTCATCAGGGAGATTAAGGAGAGCGAGTGGCTCACCAACAGCGTGATGGTACCCAAAAAGGACACGGACATCCTACGGATGTGCGTGGACTTCACATCGCTGAACAAGCACTGCCCGAAGGATCACTTCCCTCTCCCTCGGATCGATCAGATCATCGATTAGACTGCAGGATGCGAGAAACTCTCCTTCCTTGATGCCTACTCAGGCTACAACCAGATCCGACTAAAAGTCGAAGATCTGGAGAAAACGGCGTTCATCACACTGTTCGGAGTGTTCTGCTACAACACAATGCCCTTCGGGCTGAAGAACGCAGGCTCCACGTACCAATGGTGCATGCAAGCATGCCTGAAGGACCAGATCGGCCGCAACATCCAAGTCTATGTCGACGACATAGACATCAAAACAAGGGAGGCCAAGACGCTCATCGACGATCTCCACGAGACGTTCGATAACCTTGATCGATACAAGATCAAGCTAAACCCAGAAAAGTGCACCTTCGGCGTCCCATTTGGTCAGCTGCTAGGCTACTTCATCTCCCAGCGAGGGATCGAGGCAAACCCGAAGAAAATCCGGGCCATAATGGCCATGGAAAAGCCGAAGAACCTCAAGGGCGTCCAGCAGCTTGCCGGGCGAATCGCGGCATTGAGCAGGTTCATCAGCCGCATGGGCGAAAAAGCTCTGTCGTTCTATCACCGCTACATAAAGGCGGACAAATTGAGTGGGCGCCGAGGCGACGCGATTCGAAGATCTAAAGCGGTTGCTCTCTACCTCGCCCGTCTTGGTCACGCCAAAGGAGCGCGAGCCTGTACTTCTATACATAGCAACCACACACCAGGTGGTAAGCACCGTACTTGTGGTCGAGCGACCCGAAGAAGGCAAGACCCACGGGGTCCAACGCCCAATCTACTACCTCAGCGAGGTATTGACGCCGACAAAGCAGAGGTACCTCAAGACGAAACTTCGCCACGCGTATTCATGACGGCTCGTTGGCTGAGCCACTACTTCCAGGAGCATCAGGTGATGGTCGTCAACGAAGCGCCCCTGAATAGCATCCTGAACAACCCGGAGGCCACAGGACGTGTGGCCCTGTGGGGCATCGAGCTGTCACCTCTAGACATCGTCTACGAGAAGCGCCACGCGATCAAGTCTCAGGTCCTTCCGGACTTCCTCGTCCACTGGATGGAAATGCAGTTGCCAGACACATCGGACATGACACAGTCATGGACGATGCACTCCAAGGCTCCAAGCGCGAGGCCGGAGCAGGAGCCGGGGTCATACTGACCTCCCCGTAGAGCGACAAGATGAAGTACATCCTTCAGATGAAATTTCGAGCCTCCAACAATGAGGCCGAGTATGAGGCCCTCATCCACGTCATGAGAATGGCCAAGATCTGCGGCGCGACGCGCCTGGTCATCTACGGAGACTCGAACCTCGTCGTCCAGCAGACGATGAACGAGTGCGACGCACACGCCGCCAACATGATTGCATACCGCGCACTCTACAACGCACTCGAAGGAGACTTTGACGGCTGCGAGCTTCAGCATGTTGGGAGATAAAGCAACGAAGAGGCCAACAAACTCGCCAACATTGGCTCCACCTGCGCGCGGGTGCCACCAGGTGTGTTCCTCGAAAAGATCTGCGTGCCATCCATCAAAAGGAAATTCCCAAAGGGATCACCTGAAGAAGCAGAGCACTCGGGGGCCGCGCTACCCGGCGGTCAGGAAGGACCCGAAAAACTCGACACAAAGGTCGCAGTGGTCAACCTGATGTAGGTCATGGCAGTCGAAGAAACATGGACACGACCGTACCTCGGGTACTTGATAGATGGAGAGCTGCCTGACAGCCCGACAGATGCCCGGCGCATATCTCGCCGGTCCAAGGCCTTCACCATCATCAATGGCGAGTTGTACAAGCGTAGCATTTCGGGTGTACTCCAAAGGTGCGTCACCATCGGCGATGGCAAAACCATCCTCCAAGACATCCACGAGGGCATCTGCGGCCATCATGCGGGCAACCGCACCCTTGTCGCCAAAGCTCTACGAGCTGGGTTCTACTGGCCAACGGCCATGAACGACGCAAAGGACATCGTCCGAAGGTGCAACGGGTGCCAGAGGTTCGCAGATAAACCACACGCACCAGGGTCGGAGCTCAGGCCCATACCCCTGGCTTGGCCCTTCGCCCAATGGGGCCTCGACATGATCGGCAAACTTCCCAAGTTCTCGAAAGGAGTCCACGTCTACCTCCTGGTCGCAGTCGACAAATTCACCAAGTGGATCGAGGCTATGCCCGTTACTAACCAAAAGGGCAAAACGGCCGTCAAGTTCTTCGAATCCATTGTTTACAGGTTCGGCATGCCGCACAACATCATCACCAACAATGGGTCGAACTTCATCTCCAAAGAGTTCCAGGACTTTTGCGAAGACCTCGGAATCAACATCACTACGCCTCCGTGGCGCACCCGCAAACAAACGGACAGGTGGAAAAGGCCAACGGCCTCGTCGGTGGCGGCATCAAGAAACGCCTCATGAGCCCACTCCAGCGACTCGCAGGAGCCTGGACGCAAGAGCTACCCTCTGTTCTCTGGAGCATGCACATGACGCCAAACAGCTCAACTGGCTACACGCCCTTCTTCATGGTGCACGGAGCCGAAGCTGTTCTCCCCGCAGAGGTACGCCACAAGGCCCCACGGGTCGTTGCCTATAGCGAGGCTGAATTGACGGACGCACTTGAAGACGCCGTCGACACACTCAACGAAGCACGCGACATCGCCGCGGCTCGATCAGTGGTCTATCAACAGAGCCTCCGCAATTATCACAGTCGTCGACTGCGCCCAAGGTCCTTCGTCGAAGGAGACCTAGTCTTGCGACTCAAGGAAGAGCGACCGAAGAAGCTCGAGTCGCCCTGGGAAGGACCCTATATCGTCACTGAAGTCATCCCAGGTGGCGCCTATCGCCTCAGGCACGTGGAATATGGAGTCACATACTCCAACCCATGGAACGTTGCACAATTGCGACGCTTCTACCCCTAGCTACCTCCCTCTTTTTACTTTCAATAAGTCTATTCAACCAAGGCTACTTAGCCGAACAATTTACCTCCTCCTTACGATATGAATAAAGCTAAGTGTCTCGCCCCAAATTTTTGTCTATTATTCGCATTTTTCTTCATACTACAACACACTCGGGGGCTCCCCTCACCTCACGACTACGTCGACTGAGAATAACGCGTGTAGACCTGAGTAGCTAACCACGTCAGGCTAACGAAAAGGACACGCATACAAATAAAGCATCACGTGCTAACAACAATAAACCTTTACAGCAAAGGGCACAACACGCCCAGTCGAATACATACAAATTTTACATCTATCTTTTTACAGGTCCTACCTATTCTGGAGAATCACCTGCGCACGCTGCTCAAAGAGATCTACAATTTGTTTGGCATACTGCCTTACAGCCGCATAATGTGGACGCATATCCCACATACCACCATCCGGCCGAAGAGGCGGCACAGCTGCCACAGCAGCAAGATCTACATCACGTCGATGCAGTCGAACAAGGGAAAGCGCAGCCTTCACACCTGCAACAAGCTGATGCCGTACCAGCTCCCTAACATGATGCACATCTCGAAACTTCGCCAGCAGGCCCCAGAGAGTTGATGGCGCCTCATCCAAAGGAAACATCACGTGCAGAACCGACGCCAACGAGGTCTTCGCTTGACGCAGCACCCGCGACACCTGGTGAACACGATCCAGCACAGTCGCGAGGACCATGGCACGATCGCAGTCCATCCAGAAAAAACCGCCGGCCTCCATGTCCTGCTGGGTCAAGCAGTTAATCCGAACAGCAACACGCTCCTTTTCCTCCTTAGGAACAAGGTTAGCACCTGCAACAATGGCAACATAAGATGACAGGCCAGCAGTCGCATCCGAACAACTGAGCAGCAGCTCGAAAAACTTACATTAAAGCTGTTTGGCCAGACGACGCAACTCCCCCATCAAATACTCCTCTCTGGCAGCGCCTCGCTCCGTATTCGATTTCCAAACATCGGCATGGCCGCACACTCCAAGCAATTCTTTCTCAAGACTACGGATGTGATCACGCAGAAACACAAGCTGCGACGCACCATCCAAAGATGGCCGCAGCTGCGGTGCAGACGAAGTGTCAGCGGGATCATCACCCGAAGGTCCCTAGGGAAAAAGAAGGCAGCGATATGAACAACCACACAAATGGACAAGGAACTCAGAGATTCATTATACGCAGCAAAAAGCCACTGTGTGGCACAAGGATTGTTCATAGACATAATTACAACAAAATAAACAAAAGCTATCCTACAACTACAAGGCCTAAGAAGCTGCATCCTGAGTAGCCTCGGAGCCGGACTGCCTACTCTTGGCCTCCCCCTGCTGCCTCAACGCGTACTCAGCCAGCAAGTCAATCAACTCCGGCCCATAACGTTTACAGCGGGCAGCATAGAGGGCGAAGGCTACCTCGGATCCGTCAGCAGCCGTTGGCATCTAGGAGGTGATCTGATGAAGATCCAGCTCCGCCCCAGATGCTAGGGCCATCGCCAGCCCCACGGATACATCGATGCCTTTCTGCTTGCGCTTGTACGCTACAGGCGCATCGGCTGACAGCGCATCCGCCCACGAGTCAACATCCTCGAGGGCAACGCCCTTGGGGACGAGCTCCTTGTAGAAGCGCCCAAGAACCTCCTTGGCCTTGGCGAGTGAGCCGACCACGGTACTGCAGCGGTCTTTGATCGCCGCAGTGGCGTCATCCATAACACTTCCATGCTCCAGAGCACCACGGTCAAACTCGATGCCTGCGACATCTAAAAAAACGGAAGAGGCAACATGAATAAAGAGCAAAACAAGAAAAGACAAGGAAGCAGAAAAAGGAAAAGACGAAACCACTCACCTGAAATAGCCTTGGCAGCTGCCATCAGCTTGCCGGCTACCTCCTTCTCACGCAAGATCGCAGCGGTGGCAAGTTTCTCCTCGTGGTCCATAGCCTCCTGCTGCAGGTGCTCCTTGGTCGCAGCTGCGTTGGCTAGCTCCTGCTCGAGGCGCTCCTTCGCACCAACGGCGTCCTCGGCCTTCTTCTCTGCTCGCCCAAGACTCTTTTTGAGAGCATCAAGCTCGCGGAGGGTGGTATTGTTGTCCTCTGCAAACAGCAGAACAATTATCAGAACGCAGAAAAAGGAAATAGAAGAAGACGCAAAAAATACCAAGTCATGAACGTACCTTGAAGCTGGCCTCCAACACCAGGTGCTGCTGCACCAGTTGGTTGGCGCCTTGCACAAAAGGCTGCAAAAAGACACTACTCGTCAAAAGAAAGGCTCGGGGGCTGCGCCCAAAGAACGAGCAAGACAGATTGCACATACGAAATAATGCTCGGGGGCTCCCCCCAAGACACGAAGCAAAGATCAAAGTGATCAGCGTATCATCCGAAAACGCTCGAGGGCTCCCCCCATAGCAAGAACGAAGAACCTTACATGATTAGACGGTGACTCCGAAGGTCCAACCGAAGTCTTCTGGGGGACAACCACCCGAGCCTCCTGCGGAGAAGGGTTCGGAGCAACGCCCTCAGAGGTGGCCACCGTCTGAGGAGGAGGAGGAACAACCTTCGACTCCCCCACCATCTCTCGAGCGCCATCGCTGAAGGATCCATCGGTGGAGTGGCTACAATAGAAAAAGTCAGCCAAGTACAAGCAAAAAGATGAGAAAAAGCAAAAAGCAACTGACAAAAACTTATGAGTCGAGCTCGCTCAAATCGAAGACAGGCGGGGTCCTCCTGCCCTTCTTCTCTTCCTTCTTCTCTTCTTTCTTCTCTTCCTTCTTCCGCTTCGCCGATGGCTATGGCGCTATGGCCCGCACGGGAACGACAGGAATAGGATAAGAAGAGCCATCATGACCCCCACTGTGACGCTCAAGGCATGTCGGATTCCGAGGAGTCGGTGGAGTCGAAGCATCCGACGATTCGCTCGAGCTCCGCGTCCGCTTTCGAGTCTGCTCTTCGCTAGACTCAAAAGTTTCCTCAGCCGGCGACCACATCGAAGGAAGCTCAGACATGGAGTCCACTACCTCATTGTCCGGTGCATTCGGAAAAAGTTCGGGTAGTGGCGGCGACATGCCCGATACCTTGAACTCCTGCGCAAAAGAAGCAAAATTTTCAGCACACGAGCAAATGCAAGGAAAATGCAGTCGAAAAAAAGCTCTACGCGCACGTCCCAGATCTACACCTGAGAAACCAGACGAGAGGCAGCGAAGGGAGGAGTCAGCGACTTTGCCGGGGGATCCTCTCCAGCTTTGAACTTTAGCAGCGGCCGAATAATCCTGTCGAGATCCCCTCTGGAGAATTCCTCAGCCGAAACCCTAGTCAGATCGTGGCGACCAGAATAAAGAAACATCGGGTGCGCCCTAGCCTGGAGCGGCTGCACCCGACGTTTGAGAAAGGTGCGGATGATATCCACACCGTTCACCTCTTTATCCGGAATCAACTGAAGATCCTCCACCCAACGGTAGAGCCCCTCTATCTCCTCCACCTCGCCATCCAAGATGTGGTTCTTCCACGACCTTTTCGGCTCGATTTTCTGGGAGGGGTCAAAAGGAGCAAGGCCAAAGTTCTGCCCGGCCACTGTGGAGTCGCGGATGTAAAACCATCGCCTCCGCCAGTACTGGACAGATTCGAACATAGAAAAGGAGAAGAAAAGCAAGTTGGATTTAAGGGAAATGATGCAGCTGCCAATGGGATAAACACCATCGGAGCCAGATTGCCTCTTCACGGAATAGAGCTTCCGGAAGAGGCCAAAGTGCGGCTCGATACCGAGCCAGCACTCACAGAATGTGATGAAGCAGGCGACATGAAGAAGAGAGTTTGGCGAGAGATGATGAAGCTGGACGCCATAAAGGAAAAGCAATCCACGGAGAAAATCGTGGATTGGGAAAGAAAGGCCCCGAAGGACAAACATGATGAACATGACCCGAAACCCAGCGGGAGGATGAGGAATTACCTCGTCGCCGGGGACTCTGACGGCCTCCCTATCCTGCCGGATAAGACCCCGCTCACGGAGCTTGCGGAGGTCACCCTCGTGCGTCTCCGATCGCCGCCAGCCACCATCGGTGACGCGAGTGGCGGCGGAACCCTTTTTGCCGCCAGCGGCAGCACTGGTACCAACTGTAGTGGAGGACTTCTTGGGCTTCCCCATCGAAGTGCGGCAGCGACGACGATGAGCACGCAGAATCAAAGATGGAAAAGTGCGAGGAAATTCCAGAGCGCAACGAGGAAAACTCAAGAAGATGAAAGTAGTGAAACAGGAGTGGCTGCGGTGAAAACAAACTCACCTTCCCCCAATGATTATAAGGACGAGGACGATGCACGACGACCGTCCATCGGGAAGACCTAGAGCCAACATTTAGATCTGACCGTCCACGTGTCAGCACAGCAGCGAACCGTCGCTCACACGCCGTCCACTACACACGGAAATCGAGGCGACACTGTAATTATCTCCACGCCGCGCGTGACCAGTCAACTCAAAGTCAGAAGGTGGGACCCATGTTCGTCCAGTCACGTCATCTGTGGCGCTGCAGACGCTTGAGGTCACCGTTCGTCAGCACTGACGTCATCAAAAGCTATACTAGCAACGGTTACAATTCTTCGGATTCACAGCTAAGAGTACTCACTCGAATCTACGATTCGACTAACTACTCGGGGCTACTCCTATCAGGAGCGCTGGCCGCGCACCCAAAAAATAATCAAAGCAATATACCATGGAACTATTCTTCGAGTCCTACGTCGAGTCTACGACTCCACTACAGACTCGGGGGCTACTCCCATAGAGAGGACGGATTCAAGCATCCGAAAATTTTGTGTCCTATGGACCTATAAGTCAACGAAGACTAAATTAAAGTCTCTGCTTGAGTCTACGACTCAAACAGACACTCGGGGGCTACTCCCATAGGGAGCGCTGGTCGCACACCCTATGAATTCTTCGACTGCGATCCTTCGGATCAGCACGCAAAAACTTTTCGGCAACTCTGCCCCAATTAAACGCTAAGCAAGTAACATCCTCCTTGGCCACCCGAAACACCTCCGCGGTGATAAACATTCGGATGTTGTGTCTGCGACACAAAGATAAGACCTACAGGTATTATTTGATGGCCTGGCAACGCACACGACTGGGCTCTGCTAGTGAGAATCCGTGCCAGCAAGCGCGATGAAAATCCCGATGGACGCGTTGGGTACATCATTTAAATTTACTGGAATTCCACTCCAGCAAGTCCTCCGCGGCCTGAGTCGAATTGCGCCAGCATATGTTCCGGGTTCGAGTCGAGGGACTCGAATCTGAAGAAGATCGTGTTGTTTTGTCCTAAGACAGTTAACTGACCCTGATTCGTCGGGAGTGTCATGCACACGCATCAACAATCCCTACATGCTCAAATCATTCTCTAGCAATCAAAGATAACCGCACCCGAAAGAATGAGGAGTCCTCAGCCGAATATACGATTCGACTGAACACTCGGGGGCTACTGACATGGTTATACCCTACGGGTACACGACCTTAGCATACCTAGTTCAGCCCAAGGAAGGCCCACGAGAACATGTACCAGCCCATGAAGACTTTCGGGTGGACAGGGCCCATGACGCCTTCGGATTCTTGGAGAACAAGACTAGAGTAGGTAGAATATTCAAAGGGGCAAACCCTAGAACACAGAATCGATTCGATCTGCGTCGAGACCTGCCTATCTCTATATAAAGGCCGGAGGACACGACGAGGAGGCTCTCTCACCACCACCGCACACCTCCACGCCAGATTGCATCTGCGCACTGTAGAATTTCGGTTCGCCGTAATCAAGAGCGCAAGCGAGTAGGGTTTTCCTCCGAGACTGAACACAGGTAAACCTCGTGTCCCCGTGTTGCTTGTTTGCTAACCGTTTCGCGATCTCCAGCATCCTCATCTTCTCCAAAACCCAAGTCCATAACAATGGGCATTGACGAGATTAAACCTCGTCAACAAGGCACCTGCGAAGCTACGCAAACACACTGGAAGTGGAACTGGCTGCGATGGAGGAGGGGCTGGCACTCGCCCTAAATTGGACGCCAACAAATTTTATCGTAGAAACGGACTATGCAGAAGTAATGGAACTAATAAAGCAGGGGACCCAAATACTTCTCAGCATGCAGCAAGGATCCATGTGATTCGTGAATTATTGAGGGAGAGAGAGAGATTAAGGTGGTCAAAGTTTCTCGTGTGGCAAACCGTGTGAGCCACGAGCTGGCCAAAATAGGTAGAGTACAACATATTACAAAGACCTAGCTTAGGAATTATCCCCGGGAAGTTGCTGAGGCAATTACTCTTGACTGTAACTCTATTCACATTTAATAAAATCTCTTTTCCGAGCAAAAAAAAAGTATAGCCAAAGGAGGGATCTTCTTCCGTTGGTCAACCTTTTTTTTAGGTTTATTATGGTAAGTCAAACTTATCTGATTTTAAAGAGAAATGTGTCGATGTCTACCTAGAAAAGAATAGAAAAGGATCCAGCGTTGGGTGGATATTCGGGGCAGGATGCCGTTTGTTTGTTCCTGGCCAACTCAGCCAGTTCCAAATATGGTCCTTCACGATAAATGAAGGAGAAGAAGTGGTGGCCAAGGATGGAGACGGCCGCGCGTTTGATTTGATTATTACCTCGCGAACGCTGAAGGAGATCGGCAGGGAGGGAGGAAGAAAGAAAGCAGAGAGAACGCGATCGAAGGAGGAGGAGAATAAAGAAATTGGGATCGCGCCGACCCCATTCGTCTGTCGTCGTACCGAAACGTGAACGAATAAATAACGCCGAGATGCACTCTGCCGCCGCTATTGCTTTCGCCACCACCAGCACGGCCCCGGCGCACCTCCGACCTCCTATCTCGCCCTCCGCCTCGCCTGCCGCCTCCTCCTCCGCCGCCGCAGGACGGGTTTCCTCCCGCCGCCGTCACCGCCACGCACCGCTTCGCTGCTCCTACCAATCATCCTCAGGTACGGCTGGCTGCACGCGCCAATCTTCCCCCATATTCCCGTCGATTGATCAATTAATTGAACCGAATAAATGGTGCGGTCTCTCTCTTCTCCGTCTTCTTCCCCCCTCGAGCGATTAATTCCAAGGGTTTGGTTGGTTGGTCGCCCAGCCCCCGCTCTGAAATCCCAGTGCCTCCAGCACCCTCCTCCTATCCCCCTCTCCTTCCTGCATGGCGCCAGCACTTTCCTTTCCCCACCACAGCACCAGATCTCGCGCCAGTGTGTCCATCTTGCCTACACTACCCTACCCACCTACCTACCTACCTACCTACCTACCCGACTCTCTGCATTTTTTTGGTCTTTCCACACATCTGTTTATTCAGAGACCTCTGTCAGCGATCTCATCTCCATGCTTTGTTGTTCAAGGATCGACTTTTACATCGTTCGACGCCTTCTTCTCAGCGTTCTACTACCTTACTCCAATAGAGCATTCCCATCAAGTTAACCATGTAAAAAAAGCGTAGTATCATTTCGCACCAACCATAATAAAATTTTATTTACCAACCTAACAAGTCACCGGAATCTGAATGTCCGGTGGGGATTCTAAACGCTGCTCTGATGATTAGTATAATTTGTTCATCCTGTGCAGAGATGGAGGCAAGTGCAGGAACCGCTATGTACCCTCTGCACCGCTCCAAGACCATACACCTGGTACCGCGCTCTGTCAACTGTTGGTGAACTGATTGATTAGCTGCAAAGAGTGCTCGGTCTGATTAACCGTAACCGATGTATGTGTGTATGTGTGTGTGTGCAGGTCAGGCATGCCCAGGGTATCCATAACGTGGCAGGCGAGAAGGATTTCAAGGCGTACTTGTCAGCCGAGCTGCTTGATGCGCAGCTTACTCCTTTGGGCTGGAGCCAAGTGAGTTTTCCCGTCTCTTTATCCATGAGTTGATGGTCCATGTGCCTTTCATTCAGACACTGTTCTGCTAGCCAAGGTGCGCGTTGTGGCCAACTGAGGCTGTGATTTTTGTGAAATATTTTAAGACGACAGTGCCTCTGTGGTGTTGACACGAGCATTACAAACAAACGCATAAAATGCTTGTAAGCACGTTAGAGAAGCCGTTTTCCATTTCATTTGCCTCTGTCGCTCATGGCCACATGATTGGATGGTAGCCTATATTTCACTGCCATTGTTGTGCTCAAGGTATCAAGCACGCCCAATGTAGAATAGTGTCACCATTAAGATTGTATATATCAAAATGGCATCATGTCACCTTATGCTGTAACCATAAGGTCTGGGTTCTACCCTACCTTCATATATGAAAATATATAGTTCAAAAAAAAATATGGCATCATGTCCTGAATCTTTGAGCTGGAGCCAAGTGAGTTTTCCCGTCTCTTTTTCCCCTGAGTCGATGATCCATATGCCTTTCATTCAGACTGTTCTGCTCAGCTGCCTTTCATTCAGACTGTTCTGCTAGCAAAAGTGTGCATTGTGGCCAACCGAGGCTGAGATTTTTGTGAAATAATTTAAGATGACAGTGTCTCTGTGATGTTGATGCTTTGGTGGTAAAAGTTCAGTTTGTTCTTGGATACTCGATTCTTACACCTCACATGTTAAAAAATCTCATCTCATGTATGATGTTCAACCTTTATTTGGATGGTAACATCTTGGGCAAAACACAACTGTGGCAGATCTCGAATGAAGTGTTTCTCTCTATGTTCTGCCAAGCTTTCGTTGCTTACAACCTGGAGAACACTATTTCCTTACTAATGGTAATGTTTGCCCGTGTAGCAGCCATTTTATATGCAAAGTCTTATGTTGTTAGTAGTTCACATTGGTTCTTAAAAAAGGAGCCCCTTCTGTTGGCGTCAACCTCTGACAAGAGATAATAGTCCTTTCCTTAGTTGCATTGAACTGCAACGAGAGAACCTTCTTTTGGATGACGTTGATTTGCTTTAAGTGATTACATGTAACATTGATGTCTCATCATTCCCTTATGGTTGTGAGCCAGTTCTTTTTCTTTCTTTATGTTCATTTTGTAGTCTGCGTGCCTGCATGGAATTCCTTTCTGGCTGTGACATATAATGTTGATCTGATAATGTCATTCAGTTTTTTTTCATGTGGCATTTTCAAGTTCCATTGATGTTGATTTTACTTGCATTTGTAGGTTGATTGCCTGCGAGAGCATGTGACAAAATGTGGACTAGCAAAAAAGATTGAGTTGGTTGTTGTTTCACCTCTACTGAGGTATAGTTTTGCTTGACCTTCTGATCTTCTTGTACATATTTTCAGTGTGCTGGATCTTCTTCTAAGCTATTTGAGAAATTGTGTTCTCCGAGTATCGGCATTGCATTGATGCTCTTCCAATAAATATCATCTCAGGATTTCAGTTGCTAGTATAAATTGTAGCTCTGCTTAAACCTAACTAAGTTGATCTTTCTAACTATTTTTTTGAAATGAACATTTTACTTTCCGTTTTTAAACATGTTATTTGAAAGAACTATAAATCATATCACTATTCTGTAAAGCATCACCCCTATAATATCAGCTATTGCTTACCTCATGAGTCTATCAGCTGTACCATGGAATTATAATACTATTGTACACATTAGTTATTGGCAAGGCATGCCAAAACATGTCTTCAGTGAGAAGAGAAGTTTGGGGTTAAGAGTCTGAACTAGGCAGCAATGGATTCATCATGGTTGGAGTAAAATTATGAGACTTGACGAACATCCTTAAAATCTTAATTTTTTTCTGCAATGGTCAAGCAGAGTTTAGTAAAACATGAGAGATTCTTGTCGTATGCAATTCTTGCTACTTGTGTTACACGGCCCATGTGCATATAGTCTAGTGCACATAAAATTCATTTCCAGCTCTCATTTTGACCATTAGTCATGCCCCTCATGTCAATCTACTCAATCTGCTTGTCTAGCATATATTATTACCAGAACTCCTGTGCTAAGGCATGATATAAGATGCCAGTGCATTGCGGTAGTATGCAATTACTAAATGAGCCTCACAGTATTTTACAACTATTCTCACAGGACTATGCAAACTGCAGTCGGAGTCTTTGGTGGTGGGAACTATACTGATGGAGCAAGTGTGTCACCATTAATGGTAGAAGGTGCTGAGCACAGTGGACGTCAGGCGATTTCAAGTTTGAACTGTCCACCATTTCTTGCAGTTGAGGCCTGCAGGGAGCACTTGGTATTTCTCTATCATGAAGAACATGAATAAAACATAGAGCAATTATTTGTTACAGAATACATAATAATGCTGTCATCATTTACACTTGTTTGTATTAAATATTAACTAGAATAGGCTATTTTCACCGTTGCTAGAATAATATATTCAGCTTCCTTTCTTCTCACTTCTAAGTCAAATACCCTCACGTGAGAGGTGGTATGTCTCTGTTCGTTTCTGCTTCCCTGATCAGTAATGCTCTGTTGACAAATTTTCTTAATATTTCATTTTTCTATTTGATCTTAAAATGCAGGGTGTTCACCCCTGCGACAAAAGGAGCAGCATAACAAAATACCGCACTCTCTTTCCCGCCATTGATTTTTCCTTGGTATGTAACTAGTGTTGCTAATTCATGAGAACAGTTTCATGAGATAATGTTGCAGTGGTGTATTAATATATTTGTGCTCTCTTCCTTCACAGATTGAGAATGATGAAGATGTTCTTTGGGAACCAGATGTCAGGGAAACAGATGAGTCTGTTGCTGCTAGGGGCATGAAGTTCTTTGACTGGTAATTTTCCTTTCTAAGAATGATAAGTTCCTTCTCATTAATGTCTTGAAAATACAAGCCTAATAATCCGGTTATATGGCCATAAAACACAAGTACCTCAATAATATTCATCTGCACTTCATATATCATTTTGGGTCACTGGAAGCAATTTGTTCACTCAAACAAGCAATTCTTTCACCGCTTCCTGACAGGGGTCCAACGTCTATGTTATTAGCCTATTCATTTTCCTGTATGGACTGGAAGGCAGAAGATGACCATATATCTTACTTTAACTGCTTAAGCACTTCAATATTTTAAAGAAAAACTAGAACCGGTGGTGAATGGATTGTGCACTGCATTAGATATACCTTTTTCTCATACACCAATGGTACTTTTGATCACTTGTTTCTCGTAGACAAGCGGGTCAGCACTGAGTGACTTATTTTATTCTAGGAAGTTGTAGATGCTGGAGCATTTTTGTGTAGCATGTATGGAGAAAGACAATCTCAGATTAGCTGACTCGTATAATTGACAAGGAATATTATTTTGGTAGCCAGATTAAATTAAATTAAATTATTCTCTGATGTTCTTGCAGGTTATGGACACGAGAAGAAAAGGAGATAGCAATTGTGAGCCATAGTGGTTTCTTATACCACACCTTAAACATGTACGGTAAAGAGTGTCATCCAACCGTAGCAGAGGAACTTGGCAAACAGTAAGTTTTTTTCCCCACGTGATTGTCAACTATTCAACCCATCATATTCTGCAAACTTTTATTGCTGTGAGAGCACAGTTTTTGCAATATGTATGCATTGGAACTTGAAACCATAGACAAGTATATACAAATAGGACTAGTTCCTCTTTCTGTAAAAAGAAAAAAATTCTGTATTCTGTCTTGGGATAACATGACTAGATAGAGTTATGATACTGTTCAGAGGACTTCTTTTGTGTTGTGCTAGGCTCTGAAATGTTCAAGGCGTGGTTGATTCCATCATGACAAGAGCATGTTGCTAACTTTCGTTATGGGTTATGTACAGCTTTAACAACTGTGAGCTCCGGTCGATGGTGTTGGTTGACAGAAGGTCAGTTCTTGTTCTGCTTCAGTGATCGCATCCCAATCGTTGCTTTGCTTTTTTTTTGTTATAACGTGGATTCGCTTTGCGACGCTGCAGTATGCTTGGATCGGGTGCCCCCACATGCAATTTCCCTGGGAAGATACCGGCGGGTCTCGACCTGCCTAGCGATGTCGCGGACGAGAGGCAGCATGCCGAGGAAGCTAGCAAGAAGTGAGACTGCCAAGAGCGCACGATTGGTTATGATTGTTGTCTGAACACGTACCCAAATTCATGGGAATAAGGATGCTTTGTAGTACATGTAGCCCTGTTTTTGAACGAGGACAGGACAGTATATTGATGGAGCTTCATGTGGCTCCTATCCCCGATGTCTAAGGTGTAAGAGATCCCTTCGTTTGAGCCAGAGCTGGCCTGTGAGTGAAAAGCACGGGTTTGATTTCATCTGCGGTGGATTTGATAAGTAAATATGCGATGGTTGAAAGGTTCCTTAACTATATTCTCTTGATTAAGGCTTAAGGTGATGAGCGAGGGGGGCTGAGTGGAACGTTAAAAAAAGTTTAAGTCACATGGGATTCGGTGGCGCGAACCATTGACATTTGACCAGATATATGCATTGTGATTTTCCGAGGATTTTACTTCTCTTCTACTACTTGTAGTAGTCTGGAGGATGCTCTGTTTGTGTCAACCGATCCCTAACAAAATTGCAGCTTGGACTAGTTGATTTTTTTCGTCGTTTGCTAGTGGAAATTGACCAGCATTTTATATGTGTCCAGTTGATTCGTTCTCCGGTTGCTCCAATTGACAGCTTAAGCTTCCCCACAAATTATTATGCCATATGAAGGACATGCAGATTTTTTTTAGGTGTTGAGTGTTGACTCTTTTTTAGATGAACAGGAGACTGAGACCCCGCGGTTCCATTTTGATTAAATGAAACCACATACTAGCCAAAGTTTTCCAGTTGAGAAAATAGTAGAAAAAACAGCTACTTCAACCGTTCCAAAATATAAGATGTTTTCGTCTTTTCTAAAAACACATGCATCTAGACGTCTTTTAGTATGTAGGTTTACTCATTTGCTTCGAACTTATACATTAAAAGACATCTAGATACGTGTGTTTAAAAAAAAAGTTAAAACATCTTATATATTTTAGAACGGAGGGAGTACTAAAGTAAAATGCTAGAGTTGGCATAAGGCAGAATGAAAGTATACCACGCAGGGGAGAGAACTAAGTTTTTATCACAGCATGTCGATTTACTTCACCAAAGTCACTTCAACGATTGACGCATAAGCCATAGAGAATTAATCATGCTATATATGGAACTTGTAGAGTAGGTAGACACCTTTACTATCATGTTGCCAGATTAATGAGTCTTTAACATTTGAAAGGTTGGTTACTTAGAAGTATTCTAAGAGCATACTCCGCGCTCCAGCAGGCGCCGTAAAATACCGCATGCTGGAAAAAAAAGTTCGGCGCGCTGAACTTTTTGCTATCCAACGCTAGGTATCTGCCGCTTTCGCTCGCGCGCGCTGGAAACGAAATCGCTGCACGCGAACAGCCAACCGCCAAGCTGAAACTTCCCCCGTGCGCTCTCCCCTTCCCATTTCTCCCCAAATCGACGAGCTCCGCCGCCGCGCACCTGGACGCCGCGCCTCGCCGCCGCCGCGCATCTCTGACCCGTCGTCGCGCCTCCACCACCCGTCGCGGCCGAAGCTCGCCGCCGGCCTCGCTCTCGAGCTTCCCCGCCGCGCGTCCACGCTGCCCGCGCTCTCCAACCTCCCCGTCGCGCTTCTCCGCCAGACCGTTTGCGGATCCGCCGCGCGCCACCACCTCCGACGCCGCGTGCCCAAGGTGTTCGACGAAATTCCCGAAGGTAATTACTTGACGAAAGCTAGACCGGTGTTCATCGTAGGATGCATTTGAAATATGTGGTGTGCTATTTGTAGATGCCGCGTCGGTCGTATGAATCATCCAACGAATAGTGGGAGCTCGAAAAGGAAGAAGATCTTGCTATCATTTTGGCGGTACGGGCTAGAATCAAGAGGCCAAAGCATGGTGGTTCCATGATTGGCCGAGAGAAGTTGTGGAGGGAAAGGGTAGAGGGGCACAAGAAGCTCATGAGGAACTACTTTGTGGCGAATCTCACATACCCCAAGCGCTATTTTCGGCGTCGGTTTAGGATGAGCACAAGATTGTTCAAGAGCATCGCCGAGAGTGTGGTGGAGTATGATCGATTCTTTGAGCAAAGGAGGAATGCTTGTGGAGAACTTGGCCGTAGCACCTACCAAAAGGTGACCGCCGCCTTGCGTATGATGGCATACGGTATCCCGACGGATTTAGTGGATGACCACTTGGCAATGGGTGAGAGCCAAGCCATCAAGTGTGTGAAGCGCTTTGCCATGGCTATTGTGCAAGTTTTCGGCGAGGTGTACTTGAGATCTCCCAATGCTCAAGACGTGGCTCGCCTATTGGAGCAAAACAAAGCTCGTGGTTTTCTAGGTATGCTTGGATCCATTGATTGCATGCATTGGAGTTGGAAGAATTGTCCCGCGGCGTGGCATGGACAATTCAAAGGCCACAAGAAGGATTCCACCATCATCCTTGAAGCCGTGGCCGATTATGAGACTTGGATTTGGCATGCATTTTTTGGAATGCCCGGGTCTTGCAATGATATCAACGTGCTTCAACGGTCACCACTCATGAGTAAGATTGTTGCGGGTCAATTGCCACCGGTGGAGTTTGTGGCCAACAACAAGACATACAACTATCCCTACTACCTTGCTGACGGCATCTATCCAAGGTGGCAGACATTTGTGAAGCCGGTTAAGGAACCAAAAGGCAAGAGAGCGGTTGAATTTCATAATGCACAAGCGGCGGCAAGGAAAGATGTGGAGAGAGCATTTGGGATTTTGCAAGCTCAATTTGCTATTGTGCGTGGACCGGCTCGGTTTTGGGATGAAAAGATCCTTTGGTACATCATGATGGCTTGTGTGATCATGCATAACATGATCATAGAGGATCAGCGTGACGAAGAAGAAGAGCATGACCACACATATGAGTTGATGGGACGGCCCGTGGTAGTTCGTAGGAAACAAGAGTAGATAGCCCGGTTCCTTATGTCCTACCATGCCATTCAGGGCCGGTCCTGAAATCTGGGGGCCCGGTGCAAGATAATAAAGCGGGCCTTTTGTCCATATTAAAATCGATTTTCTATCTAACATGAAATGGTACAATCAAATCGATCGGAGTGAAAAACAAATAGGCCCTGTTACAGTTCTTCAAGCAATAGCCCATATACCTATGCGTTTCTAGATTTTTGTTGGACTATACACTAATTATATTTACTAATACTATGCAAGTACACATGAGATGGGGCCCTTCACATGTGGGGGCCCTGTGCGTATGCACAGGTTGCACAGGCTCAGGGCCGGCCCTGATGCCATTCGAACCAATGAGGTGCATGATGAGCTTCAAAAGGATATCATGGCGGAGTGGTGGGCGTGGAATGGAGGGGAATGAAGACATTGTTGTATGTTTGATGTATTGTGTCATTGTTGTGCCATTTGTTGTATGTGTTTCCTATGAACTACATTGTTGTATGTGTTGATGTTGTATTTGTTCCATGATATTTGAACTATTTGTTTGTGTTGTAATAACAATTGAACTATTTACTGTTGAATTATTTTGTGTGTGTTTGATCTTCTTTGTTTGTAGTTGGTGGTTGTTTGTGTTTTGGCGCAGCGCGCATGCAGTAAATATGCGCAGCGCCTGTGAAAACTCGTTTTCTGCCCGCGGCACGCTAAAACCGATTATGCAGCGCCTGAGTTTGGCCACAAGCTTCCAGGCGCGCGAAACGTTATACAGCGCGCGCGATAGGACTTTTACAGCGCCAAAAAATTTCCAGCGCCTGTTGGAGATGCTCTAAGGTTCAAACCAAGATACCATCATGCCTGGAGTAAAATTCTACTAAAAGTTGGTCTAATGACATTTCCATCTAGAGATCGGCTATGGTTGCACACTATTG
This sequence comes from Avena insularis, assembly GCA_023614405.1. Lineage (NCBI taxonomy): Eukaryota > Viridiplantae > Streptophyta > Magnoliopsida > Poales > Poaceae > Avena > Avena insularis. Next base: position 2,246,854 of record CM042690.1, read on the forward strand.
ATAGCAAATACTCTTTGATACATAATAAGTGTCGACACTTATTATGGATAGGAGAAAGTGGTGTACAAAAGGCCAAAGAGTTGAACAGCTAGCTAGAGGGGAGAAACCAAACCAAGTATATATGCTCCAATACTCTGAATTTCTTGCCATCTCCAACTACCCAGACGATAAACAAACTTAATCGACTTATCAGCCCATAGCTAACCTTTCCAAAACTTTTTTGAGTGTTGACTTTTTACTACCAAAAAATGATGGACATGAACATACGGGTGTTGTTCCGACATCTTCTGCCAGTCAGCTTGAGTACAGTATGGAAGGAGCAAAAGACCATGTCACCAGCCTCGCGTGCTTCTTCTTCCTCTGGCTCTGGCTCTGGCTCGTCGTCTGCCGCGCGGAGACGCAGCCGCAGGACGATCAGCTCCCCGTCAAGACCTACGCGTACGCTTCGTTCCAATCGACCGACTCGCCGTCCACCCTGCGCGTGCTGAAGGACGCCAGCATCCACGGCGGCACGCTCCAGCTCACGCCGGATGGCCGGAACGGGGACGGCCTCCGGGCTCACAAGTCTGGCTCCGTGCTCCTGGCCCAGCCTTTCACGATCTGGCGTCGTCTCGACGACGACGAGAGCCACGCCCCTGCGCCTGTGTATGTCGGCCGCATCGGCACCGGCGAGGATAATAAGCGCGTCCGCGTCGTGTCGTTCAACAGCACCTTCTCCTTCCGCGTCGCTCAGCACAAGGACAGAGCGCTTCCAGGCGAGGGGCTCGCCTTCGTCGTCGCGCCCTCGACGGCCGGGCCTCCTCCGGGCAGCGCGGGCGGTTTCCTCGGCCTGACCAACTCGACCTTCGAGGCGAGCAGCCCGGCGACGACGAACCGGTTCGTGGCGGTGGAGTTCGACACGGCGAAGCAGAGCTACGACCCCGACGACAACCACGTCGGCCTCGACATCGGCACCGTGGTGTCAGCCAAGACGGCGAGCCTCGCCGACTTCGGCATCACCATGGCGACAGAAAACGGCACGGCGGCGAAGAACTACACCGTGTGGATCGAGTACGACGGCGTGGCCCGGCACGTGTGGGTGTACATGGACGTGAGGGGCAAGCCGAGGCCCGCGTCTCCGGTGCTCGACGCGCCGCTGGACCTCAGCGAGCACGTCCCCGAGCAGTCCTACTTTGGTTTCTCCGGGTCCACCGGTGCCAGCACTGTCGAGCTCAGCGGCATCCTCGACTGGACGCTCACGGTGGAGACCTTCCCGGAGAAAGGCCAGAAGGCGAGCAAATACTGGTGGATACTCATCGCCGCCGTGTTCATTTTCATTGTAATCTATCCGGCCATCGGCTGCATCGTGACGCTTCGGGAGGAGCGGGCGATGAAGACGAGGGAGCAAGGGCGACTGGAGCGGCTGCGCAGCCTCGCCGGGATGCCGACGGAGCTCGTGTATGAGGAGCTCGAGAGGGCGACCGGGAAGTTCAGCGAGCGGCTACGGGAAGGGTGGCATGGGGGCTACGGGCCCGGCTCGGTGTACAAGGGACTTCTGCCCTCCGCCGGAGATGGCCGGCCGGAGGCGACCCAGGTGGCCGTGAAGACCTACAACGAGGATTGCAACAAGTTTGGTAACGAGATCCAGCTCACCAACCGCCTGCGTCACCGGAACATTGTCCCTGTAATTGGTAAGTGAACTATCACATCTTGAATTGTCACCGGAACATTGTCTCTGTCAAACACAAGACCGACTCAAATCACCTTGATACCCCTTCATAATTAATATATACACGTATATTAATACATAGCCGTACCTATATCAAATAATATGTAACCATACATATACTAGTACGAGCTCTACACAAAGGGAAAAAAGTACGGTTGTACGCCGGATCATCGCGGGCGACGGCCGTGTCTGGGCGTGGTGGTAATGGTGGTGGTCGGGTCCGGCGAGCCGGTGCTTCGGCTTGGCTGGCGCACGCCTTGGCTTAGCCTCGCAGGTGTGTGTGGGCATGGTTGGCGGCGGCAGCGACGACGCGGGGATGCAGCTGTGTGACGGTCTGACAGAATGTGACTGCCTGATGACTTGTTCGACGGGGGACATACGAGAGAGCTTGGCGTCGGCGGTCATGACGTTGCCGACGGCGGTGGCGGATGTCAGGGTGTGGGACGGTGGAGGGCAGACCAGATCGTGTGCATGTGGGAATGTCCTATATCTATAGATCATTATGCCTCTACAAGGGTAATACTCAGTTTGGATATGGGTTTTAATATATACGTAGACGTATTTATACAAGTTTAGGAAGAAGGGGTAGTACTGGATCAACTTAATTTACCCGCTCTCTTTAATAGTTCTGTACTTCTAAAGAATAGAATAAAGAAAAAAAAGGAGAAACCAATGCAGGTTCCTGCATTGGATTCGGGTCATGTAGAGTTCCAGGGTTTCGAGACCCTGGATTCGGATAAAGGAAAGGAGCTGATTGTATAGTTCAATCAGCGTTCTAATATGACCCCTCGACATCGAGCATGTAGAGAATGCTTGAGGGCCAACGACCAAGACGCACACAAACAAACCAACAGAATGGTGGGCGAATCTCTCGGAAAATATCTCCAGTAGAAATTTGAGCAAATGCATTCTATACATCATACTTTACCATTCTCCAAGTGGCTCGATAAAGGCTGCAAATACTTTTATTAAAAGGTTTTGCTAATTCTCGGTTGATCAAGAATTAACTAGAGCCCAGTCAGGTTCTAAGCCATTAGATTTGTATCATGATTCGTTTGTAACTAAGATTTTTACAGATTTTTTAGTTGCAAGTAAGGTATAACATCACGTGACTAAAAATTAAGTTAATGCTAGTTCTACTGAGAATTACACACCATTTATTAAATACCGTGGTGGTCAAACTAATACGAAAGGCTTGATAATATTGATGAATAGTTAGAACTTACCAGGTAAACAAAATTTCATATTACTATGCACTTACTGGATTTAAGAAATTTCCCCTCAAGTTATTAGCATTTTAAGTTCTTTGAGAAGTTAGCAGCCTGGATTATAACAAAACCTTACCGGTTTCTGAAAAAATTGTAAAGATTTTGACTAAATCTGGTAAGTTGCCACAATATTTCTAAAACCCGGTATGAAGTGACCCAATATTTCTAAGTTGTGGCACCTACTATTAAATCATGAATTATGTTATATACTACATAGGTTTTGTGTATCACTATGGATGATTTTGTGTATCACTATGGATGATTATCAAGAGATCGGTGAACATTTCCGCAAAAAAAAAGGAACAAAGAAAATTTACAAAGATGTTTGAGAGGATGGAAACTTTTCTCCAAAACATATATCATTAAAGTATTCCTTAAGAAATTTTCATAATGCCAATACATATTTTTTTGATTGGAAATTATAACTCTATAAGAGAATTGCATGGATTTTTTTCTTGTTTGCATTTGTGTTATAGGTTGGTGCTACCACAGAGGCTGGACGCCTAAGATGCTAATGGTGCACAAGCACAAGCACATGTGCAACGGCAGCCTCGACCAGCATATCTTCCGCCGCGACGGTGTGCACCACGAGAGGCGGCCGCCGCTCAGCTGGGAGAGCCGCTACCGCATCGTCGCCGACGTTGCGTCGGGCCTCCGCTACATGCATCACCAGCACAGCAGCGTGGTGCTCCACGGCTACGTCAAGCCGAGCAGCGTCATGCTCGACGCGTCCCTCCGTGCGCGGATCAGCGACTTCGTCCTCGCGCGCGTCGTCACCGTCGCCCATGGCCGCCGCGAGGACGCGCGCCCGGCGGACGTGTTCGCCTTCGGCGCGCTCGTGCTCGAGGTGGTCACCGGCCGGTACCGGCGGCTTGACGATCCTGTCTTCCCGAGGCTATGGGACTGGGTGTGGCAGCTGCACGGCCGTGGGACGCTGCTCGGGGCGGTGGACCAGATCCTCGGCGTAGCGGGATTTGACCAAGATGAGGCCAGGAGGCTTTTGCTCCTCGGCCTGGCGTGCACCAGGTCAAGCCGCAGGGTTCGACCGACCATGCTGCAGGTGCTGCAGATCCTGTCCAAGTCGGCACCGCCGCCGGAGATGGCCCCGGTGAAGCCGCCGGAGGACTACACGACACAAGACAATTTCGACGACAGTTTCCATTTTCCACCGCCACCAGAGCGTATCCGTCGTATTCCTCTGTAAAAATCAGGGCCTTGCATAAAAGGGATCCTTTCATTGAAATGCTTTCTTAGTTTCTTTTGCTTTCTTTGTAGGAGAAGGTAGAAAATTTATAGACAGTTTAGTAATTCCACTCAGTGTTAAGTTAAATTGTTGCAGTTGTGCTTTGGTGTTGTTGCTGTAAGAAATTGCTGGTATTGCAGACATATGATTATCTTGTGGTTGTGTTTTGTTGTGAAAAAAGATCTTCGAATATAGAACCCGGCTCCCAAGAGCATAGGCCTTCTGCTAACATAGTTTTGTGAATGTCAAAAAAAATATTTAAAAAGTTAGACATACATGTTCGAATCCCTTGGTTGTCTGCATTTTTTATATAGAGAACAAAAATATTTTAACATGTGCTAAAAAGCATGCCTAGTACCAAATTTGTTGCCTATTTAGACCACCTAAATTTGTCTTTCTTTTTGTAGAAACACCCATGTTCATTTTTGCATGAAAATTTACACGAACACACAAAGCATAATTAAATATCAAATATAAAAAAAATCTAAGTTTTTGAATTAATGATCATCCGGGAGTATATGCTCCAGGAGCCAAAACTCCATTCGCTTAGCTTGGGGCTTGTTGCTGCTAGTCTAGTGACATTAATGGTAAAGTGAGACTGGCCAGGAATGAGTTTGGGTTTCATTTCAGTTTGCTTCCTTAGGTGCCCTAATTTATTTCAGAGGTATATACGATTTTAGTCCCACAACTTGCAACGTGAGAGCAGTTTAGTCCCACAATTTGCAAACTGAGCAAAACTAATCCCACAACTTGTAACCTGAGAGCAGTTTAGTCCAATTTAATCAAATTTAAGCAAGTTTGACAAAATTTATCCACGTTTACGCTATCTGCACCGTAGTTTAAAAAATCAAACCGATACAACCTAAATAAACCAGAAATCGTAGACCCACGTTTATGCTGTCTAGGCCGTAGTTAAAAAATCGAACTGATACAACCTAAATAAACCAGAATCGTAGACCTTAATCAGCTAAGCGTTGTTAAGAAGATATTCGGCGAAGATGAGATTCGTACCCTGCACCTATAACCAAGCACGCTAACTGCAATCTCGAGATGACCAGCTAATAAGCACTTCACGGTTCACGGAAAAAAATGACAAATGTTAATTGTACTACTGTGTACAGCAGTATTAGATTTTTTTCAAGAAATAGAAATTAAAAAAATACAAAAATTAACGGGCTTGATAGCATGCAGCTAGGACTACATTACGTTTTGAAAGACAAATTGCATCTCATTATCTCAATTATTACATCAGACAATATTCAATTTTTTTATGCCAAACTGTGATTTTGAAATATTTTGCATATACAATTATTTACTTATTACATTATTTATAATTAAACATTATAATACTTCAAAAAGTAAAAAGCAAACAATGAACTTGTGGTCCGATCGGTAAAAACCTCACAGGTTCAATCATCGATCTGGTTTTTAAACTATGGTGTGTGGACACGTGACTTGTATAAAAGGCACTCATGAACCCGCTCGCTAACCCTCGCCTCCACTCTAGCTAACCCCATCTGTCTTGACGCACGTTAACTGCAGAACGGCAGCACGTGTTGACTGTAGCACGACAACTGTCCTCGCCGTGTTTGCGCTAGTGCATTGCCAGCGGCATCGAGCGTGAAGTGATGACACAAACGATCATGTGGTCATTCTCACGTGACCGATATATATAAATTTTTATCATGTCTGGTTATTTAAGATATAATAAGTAAATAGTTGTATGTGCAAGATATTTCAAATTACTTATTGACCAAATTTTTTTACAATCATTTAACATAATAATTAAGATAATATCCCGCAATTTGCCTTCTAAAACATATCGTAGTACTAGCTGCATGCCAGCAAGCCCGTTAGTTTTTGTATTTGTTCAATTATAATATAGCTATGTGTCTTGCAGCCGCCAGGCGATCGGCGACCAGCTAAACCCATCTAGGTTTTGTCTCCTCGCCTCTAATGGCCTCAGGGCCTTGGAGGTGTGGCATACCACAGCCTCTCGTCAGCTGAAGGGTTTTCGTTTTTGTTTAGTCTTTTTGAGTGTCTTCTTGATACTGAGGCGGCGACTATGTCCTAAAGTTAGAATAAGATTCTCCCGACCATATCCTTGCTCCGGCGGTGTGTCTAGCGCATGCGTAGAGGGCATGGAGTCGTGTGTCCGGTGGATTTCTTGGGATCCGATCATTTCCCATATTCGTCGGTGTGGTTTGAGGACAGTCTCTTTCGATCTATGGTTGTCATCTTCGACGATGGTCGCTGCTCTATGTGTTGGTTCTAAGGGGGCTTAGCACGATGACTTCCCGTCTGTCTACTATAACAAGCTCAACTACGACAAGCTTTGTCTAACTCTGGTGATGGAGGGCGAGGACGGCGGCGCATCTTTGGTTCGTGTTAGTGTTTGTAGTTGTTGCTAGGTGTCCAATGACATATTTGTAATTTCTATTACTTTTATGGTTCTTTGTACTACTATTAATGATTATTAATAGATCGGTGAAATTTTAAAAGAAAAATCTAATAGCACTATAAACAGAATGTACAAATAACATTTGTCACTTCTTTTTAAGCGTGAATTGTGAACTGCTTAAGTGGTCATGGCGATGTCACATATAGACTGCTCGTTCTAGATGTAGGGTTCGAACCACACCTTTGCTGAATAATTTTATAACAACGCTAGCTGGTTGTCATTTAAAATTGAGTACGCGCATAGAACCGGCAAAGTCTACAATTTCTGGGTTTCTGGGGGTTTTAGGTTGTATACCAGTCCGGTTTTTTAAACTACGGTCTAGACATCACAAACGTGGATAACTTTCGTCAAACTTATTAGAATTTGATCAAATTGGACTAAATTGCTTTCAGGTTGCAAGTTGTAGGACTAGTTTTGCTCAGTTTGCAAATTGTGGGACTAAACTGCTCTTAAGTTGCAAGTTGTGGGACTAAAACTGTATATATCCCTTTATTTCACGATGGAGAGGCCAGGCAGAATGGGCTTCAGCCAACGAGAGTTCAGTGATGCATCTTCCGTGAGGCTTCAGATTCTCAAAAAAAAAATCTTCTGTGACGCTTCCAGTAAAAGGAAAAAAAAACTCTTAATAGCTCCCATAGAGAAGAACTCATTGACGACTCAAGAACGGTGAAATCTAACAATAGTCACCCAATGTGCTTACTCAATCACAGTCACTCTGACACTTCATGCCTTAGCAAGAGGTACATGCTTATTTCTCGTGATGGAAATATTATTGAATTCTCCAGATCACAAGCCAACAGGGAATAACATTCATCCATATTCAGGTTCTACTCAAAACAACTACAGCAGTAGTAATAATACTTTCAAATAACAGAATTTTCGCACGAGGGGAAACGGTACACCACAGGATGTCATTATCTACATCTTATTGTTCTTCGCCATCTCTTCCACGTCGAGCTCGACCGCCAAAACCGGCGAATCCTGGAGCATGGCTACATGGCTGTGGCAAAAAAGTAATGACACACATTTCAGGCTCATGTCTAAAGTACAGGTATGAGATGAGATTCAGCGCTGAATCTAACAGAGGGAGTACAGGTCCTCGTACCTGTTGTCAACTGGGCCGTGATCAACAGCTGTTCTTAAAGAGTATATAACTCTGCCAAGAATATCAGTCATAGGGACAGGCCCAAATAAGCGGCTGTCCCTAGCTTCCTGCCACCAAATCAATCACAAACAACTTGTCAAAACACCTCTGCTGAAATCTAATATATTCAATTCACTCAGTAATGCTCTACGTTTTTATGCATCTACAATAAGGATGTGTTCTTATCTCACGTTTACGCAACTACAATACAAATATGCCTTCTTGAAACAAGCTAACAAAATTATTTACTAGTACCTCTGTTCCACAATGTAAGCCTTTTTAGCAAACTAAAACAGCTTGTTAAAAAGGCCTATATTGTGGAACGGAGGTAGTATTACTAATTGATGTACCAAAGCAACCATACCTTTGCCTTTAGTGATTGGTTGTCTGCCACGACCCAGCATTGATCCTTGTCTAGTACAAACGGCTCGTCCTTCTCGTCAGTAGAGACAATCTCATAGCCCTCCACGGCCGCCAGACGTCGAACAATTAAATCATCAGATTTCTCTGGGTCCTTCAACAAGACGATGTCCCCAACAAAGACTTCCCTGTTGATACAAGTTGATGCATATAAGATACCAGTACATCGAGAAAACATTAAAGGCTTACAAGTCACAGACTAGCCCAATATATACTCTCCTTCACTGCTTCTGTTAGGGTAGGGGTTTAAACAATACATGATGCAACTTAATACAGATGCATAATAGTATCTGATACATTCAAAGAAAGGTACTGATACATTCAAGTTATCTGCTTATATTGCATCTAAAGAAAAAACAAATGACGGCAATAATCGTAAAGACAAGATCACAGTATTATGATACATCTGAATAGCAAAGGAAGTGAAGGTATCGCATGAAATTTCAAAGAAAGGTACTGAATATTACAGGTATCAGCTTTAAGTGCGTTGCGCACAATGTTGGTATTGCGAACGCTTGTTTATTTATGGAAAATTAACACAAGTTGCCTATACCAATTTTTTATGGAAAATTATTTGCCTATACCAATTATCACATTGGAGCCAAATGCTGTACATGAATGGCCCAAGCCTATACCAATTCATCAAATCCTATTCCTGGTCCCAACTCCTTTGTGTCTCCAATGGAACAAGCTATGTACAACATCAGCCTGATTTAACTCCACACACTGAATAAATTCATAACAAGTGTTGCTCCTGCCGACAGCTAGGCAAATAAGAAGAGAACGGTACTATTAACTATTTGTGAACGCTGGTTTATTTATGGAAAATTATCACACGTTGCCACCTCTAGTACTATGTTAAACAAAAAATTCAGCTGAAAATACAGATTTACATTCGAGAGCTGTGCTCAAAATTTTAATACATATCAGTATTTTTTTATCTTGGCTAGATTCTGTTAAAGAGTTTTCTAGGCAGAAAAACTAATCAGTACCACAGTAGGGACCATTTAATTTATTGTGAAACTATATATCTATAAAAGGCTAAAAAATTAAGTTGAATACTAAAATTTATGTCTTAATTGCACATTTAGTCTCTTACAAACAGCATACCGATTACCATTAATGATCCCCCTTTTCATAATATGAGAAACTGAAAAACATATTTATCAATTCTTACTCATGACGTCATTGTTGCTGATTTACCTCCCCATCCAATGCAAAGCTGTCAAATGTATTGTTGTCCTATTCTTTTGTTGCTATTACTATAGGTGTTCTAATAGTTGGCATGGTTGCAAAAAAAAAGAGGGAGGTTCTTAATCTGGCAGCATTTATATTTTCGAAAACTTGGTTTCTATGTTGGCAAAAAAAATTGTTGCACGTGCACATTTCCTAGTAGTTTGTTAAGATAGGATTCTCTTCCATAACTCTAATAAATTATTTCTGTTGGCTCTAGAAAAGAGGTTAGCATATGAATGTGAAATTCCACCAAATGCCAAACAAACCCAAAGTTAGTGCTATCGATAGTTCTATATATGTTTGATGTAATATATAAATATTTTACATGAAAATTTTGACTTGAGGCACTAAATTGCCGAGTCCGAAACAATTTCAGCATACAATTTTTATAATAAAGTGCAGATTAGAGGATTCTACAGGGGTTTAAAGGTACTCCTTCCGTTCCATAATTCTCGTTGTGGTATAGTTCAAATTTGAAATCCAATCACAACAAGAACTATGGAACAGAGGGAGTAAAAAAATAGTATTTTCAAAGAGAGGTTAAACATCAAAACACCGATAATAGCAAGATTTGATCTATGTTCCGCTTGAACCATTTCCTGTGATTTAATTACAGACCTAGTATACAGCAGTTCACTGAACAGAAATAAAAAATTTAAGCAAAGGACAAAGAAGAATACTTTGGAGATAAAGTAGCGAGCTTTCTGACGAGCACAGTTCCTCCAGTCGGAGCCACGACGGGAGCCATGGCTTCGCCCCCTTTGATCCAGTGCGGGAAGGTGAGCTTGCCTTGGAAGAAGCTTTTCCAGATAGCATCAGACAGCTCAGTGCTGCTGATCTGGCCGACGTTGTACTTCTGCATTTGGAATGAACGCAAATCAAATATGAACCTAGAGAAGAAATCACACACAAAAATCGCTCCACCTCCAATTCTTGATTATGTCCACAGTGAGCAGGAGACGATCATAGATAGAAAAAAACAGATGCGACGCATTGGTTCGGGAGTGGTTCTTCTAGCATAGGATTTGGTTCTTGGATTGGGTCAATTAGCTCCAGACAGCGGGGTAATAAAACATGCGTGGATCAAGAGGTAGGTAGGTAAAAGGAAGGAAATGGAACGTACCTTCCAAGAGAGGGAGATGGAGTACTCGAACTTGTGGGCGGCGTAGCGGAACCACGTCGTCAGCGAACCCATCCTCTCCTACCTTCGCGAGACCTTGCTCCTCCTCCTCCTCCTCGCCCGGCTGGATGATCCCCTCTCAACCTGGAGGATTCCTCCTGCTAGGTGGTGGTGAAAGGGTCGGCTTCTGCTCCCGATCGAAATCCCTGGAGCCAAGAGGGAGGCGGGCCGGGGACGGCGGCCGGAGGAGGAGGAGGCGACGGCGAGTGAGAGAGAGAGAGAGCGAGAGGAGAGGGGATGCTAGGGTTCTTCTTCGTCCTGATCTTGGACTCGACGACGACTGTCACAGGAAGTACGTGGGCCTTATTGACTTGTTGGGCTGGGTTCGTTAGTGTAGTATTATTTTTCTCGTTGGGCTGTGTGGGCTGCGTGCTGGAGCGGGAAGTTAGGAGGCAAACAACTCAATGATTTCAGGACGAGCAGGTTTTGTATTTCCTTTTTTAAAACCCTTATTTCTTTTCTGTTTTCCTTTTATGGTTTTATTTTTTGCAAAAGCAAATGAATGTATAACTGGGCATCAAAGGAAAAATAGAATTAAAAAGAAGGGCCCAACCGGGTTCGAACCGGTGACCTATTGATCTGCAGTCAATTGCTCTACCACTGAGCTATGGACCCATTATTGTTCAAATTTTGTTATTTCGTAACAAAACTAAAACAAAATATAGTACACAAAGTTTCATGTGGCCTTTAGAAGTAATGTTCACAATTTCCTTAAAAAGTTCATGTACTCCTTACTGTTCATGCCCATTAGTGTGCGGGGGATGGGAAAAACTTTACCAAGTGATTTGAAAACGATTCCCGAGAACACATGTTCGTGCCTTCAAAAAAGGTCGTTCCAAATATAAAAGAAAAACAAAATATTAACACATATACAAGTCCACGTCAGGTGCTAGCTGGCACATAAATTGCAGTAAAAAGGGGACATTTCTATAGGTGTAAAATACAAGTTTGATGCTCAAGAATAAGCTTTTACAACACTGTTTTTTTCTTATTTTTCTAGGACACAACATGTGGATTTTCTCAATGAAAGTTTGTAAACATGTAAAAGAAGACATATACATGTAAAACAATAAGAAAATGACACTGTATTTCCTTTTAAAAACCCTTATTTCTTTTCTTTTTTCCTTTTATGGTTTTATTTTTTGCAAAAAAAAAATGAATGTATCACACGACATCAAAGAAAAAAAGCAAGGGCCCAACCGGGTTCGAACCGGTGACCTATTGATCTGCAGTCAATTGCTCTACCACTGAGCTATGGACCCATTATTGTGTAAATTTTATTATTTTATTTTCCAAAACAAGATAACAAATGTTTCTAGCTATCGTAAGAAAACTAAAAAATGCAACAAAATATACTACACAAAGTTTCATGTGGCCTTTAATTAGAAGTAATGTTCACCAATTCCATAAAAAGTTCATGTATTGGGTATTCTTTACTGCTCATGCCCATTAGTGTGTGGGGGATGGGAAAAACTTTACCAAGTAATTTGGAAAGGATTTCTAAGAACACGTGTTCGTGCCTTCAAAAAAGGTCGTTCCAAATGTAAAGGAAAAAACAAAATATTAACACATATACAAGTCCACGTCACATGCTAGCTGGCACATAAATTGCAGTAAAAAAGGGACATTTTTGTAGGTGTAAAATACAAGTTTGATGCTCAAGAATAAGATTTTACAACATTGTTTTTATCTTATTTTTCTAGGACACAACATGTGGATTTTCTCAATGAATTGTAAACATGTAAAAGAAGACATATACATGTAAAATAGTAGGAAAATGACACTATATTTCCTTTTTAAAACCCTTATTTCTTTTCTTTTTTCCTTTTATGGTTTTATTTTTTGCAAAAGAAAATGAATGTATCACAGGGCATCAAAAGAAAAAAGAATTAAAAGCAAGATTTTACAACACTGTTTTTTATCTTATTTTTCTAGGACACATCATGTGGATTTTCTCAATGAATTGTAAACATGTAAAAGAAGACATATACATGTAAAATAATAAGAAAATGATACTATGTTTCCTTTTTTAAAACCCTTATTTCTTTTCTTTTTTTCCTTTTATGGTTTTATTTTTTGCAAAACAAAATGAATGTATCACATGGCATCAAAGGAAAAACGAATTAAAAGCAAGGGCCCAACCGGGTTCGAACCGGTGACCTATTGATCTGCAGTCAATTGCTCTACCACTGAGCTATGGACCCATTATTGTGTAAATTTTATTATTTTACTTTCCAAAACAAGATAACAAATGTTTCTAGCTCTCGTAAGAAAACTAAAAAATGCAACAAAATATACTACACAAAGTTTCATGTGGCCTTTAATAAGAAGTAATGTTCACCAATTCCATAAAAAAGTTCGTGTATTCCTTACTGCTCATGCCCATTAGTGTGTTGGGGATGGGAAAAACTTTACCAAGTAATTTGAAAACGGTTCCCAAGAACACATGTTCGTGCCTTCAAAAAAGGTTGTTCCAAATGTAAAGGAAAAACAAAATATTAACACATATACAAGTCCACGTCAGGTGCTAGCTGGCACATAAATTGCAGTAAAAAAGGGACATTTTTGTAGTTGTAAAATACAAGTTTTATGCTCAAGAATAAGATTTTACAACAGTGTTTTTATCTTATTTTTCTAGGACACAACATGTGGATTTTCTCATTGAAAGTTTGTAAACATGTAAAAGACATATACATGTACGGTTTAAAATAATAAGACTCCTTTTAAATTTTTATACAATCTTACGAATTTGTTGTTCACCGAGGAGATAAATCGCCACCGTCAACTTTTGTGGGGTTGTGTTCCTATTTTGCTTCTTGCTACGATCAAGTAGCGTCATTTTCCGACGAGAGTTGCTCTAGAAAACATTATGAACAAAAAAAGCTTTAATAAATCTTAGCTATATGAAAACGAGAATCAACTTAGAGTGTAACCCCCGCAAAAAAAACTTAGAGTGTAGAAATATGCAGATTTTGAAAGAGTACTAAAATTTAGTTACGTATTAAACTAAGACCTCCTGAATGAAAAAGAATAAAAGCTTCATAAATGGAATGGGACGGGCAACAACCCTGTTGTTGATCCAAAAACAGAAACGAAGCTTCGGAGATTGCTCGTGGGCAGCCGCCGCCTTCCTTACTTTTCTCTTTCTCTGACGTTGCAGCTAGCCGCTCCCGTCCAAATCGAGTGCAGTCACCACCGGCAGCCGAAACTAAAATACTAAGTGATGTACTGTACTATATAAATATATCTCCATCCTAGGTTTATGGGGACAGTGCTATCCATGACCCTGCCTGCAGCAGCACACTCCGTTTCCGCATACTTTCTCAGGTTCAAGATACAGAGAATCGAGGCTGCGTTTAATTCATTATTCTAGTAGTCAACTAGAACAGCTTTAAGTTTGTTTAGTGACCCATAGTGTAATCGCATCAAAACATAACCAACGACCGGTGATATGGACGTTATTTTAATTGCACTATATATGCATGTAGTAGCATTTGTCACAGATAAATTAAATCCTGATCTAGGGAGATAGAGTTTACTAAATCATCTCGCAACGACTGGATTATTTACATATGCTAAATTAGAAGGCATAATATAGATTTTATTCTTTTTTTAGAAAATATAGATTTTATTCATTTTTCTTTTTGGAGAAACATATATGGAGTATTTACATATGCCGAATTAGAAGGCATCTTTGTTGAAGTTCCTCTTGATGAACTAGAAAAGTCCAGCTCCTTCCTATGTTGACTTCTTTGTTCTCGCTGCTTGAACTCGCTCCCAACGTTGCGGTCAAAGCTCAACTTTGGTAGTCAGAACCTACAAAATCTCACCCTCTTCGTCTTGCTTGTGGTATTTTGAGATGAAGATACAAAATAAATACAAACCCTTCATAGTTTGACCAATAAACTTAAATTAAATACTGATTTCAGGAGATATAGTTTACTAAAATTATCTCGCAAAGATTGGCCCATCGAGTACAATTGTTGGTTTTGCCTGAAAAAAGGGACATGTCAAAAGAAAAAATGATTTAAAAATAAATATGCATCTAAATTCAGTCCCTAGGGACTCGAACTCGGTAGCGATAGTGTACATCCACCCAAATCTCAGCCTTCTATAATATAGTTTTATTCATTTTATTTTTTGAAGAAACATATGGATTATTTACCGATAATGAATTAGAAGGCATCTTTGTTGAAGTTCCTCTTGATGAAGTAGAAAAGTTCAGTTTCTTCCTATGTTGACTTCTTTGGTCTCGCTCCTTGAACTCGTTCCCAACGTATGGTCAAAGCTCAACATTGCTAGTCAGAACAGGAGAAATCTCCCCCTATTCGTCTTGCTCGTGGTATTTTGAGATGAAGATACAAAACAAATATGAAACCTATATACTTTGACCAATAAACTTAATAGTATCGCATGAGTATTAAAGGTATGCAGGTTCCTGTACATATATTATGAACCAAGTATACATCATACCCCAATAAAGAACATGCACGCGAGTTGTATTATGAGTTTGAAAATAACTCATCCACTGCCAGAAAGGGATATGGGATTCTTTGACTTCTATAATCTAGGCCATCATGATGCATATTACATGACCAAAGGGTAATGCACATAAGTACTTTTGAGTTTGGTTGCTAGCAAGTTTTTTTTTGTATTTCTAAGTTTATTCACGCATGAAGAAAAAGGGTCTAACTTAATAAGATGGACAATGGCGTCTGACTTTTACGTCACAAAAAATACACAACGATTAAGAACAAAACATAAGGTTCTAATTCTCTTCATGAGTAAAAAACCTCAACGCCGAGCAAATGCTTTTAAATATAAAATGGGGTGTATCAGTTTTGTATCACATAATCCACATGCTATTGGACAATCAAATTGCATATCATATATGCAATTAAAGTTATAACTTATTATGAGTATCGATCAACATTTCTAAGTCAAAAAGAGAGAAATCCTCCCTTTCTTCACCATCGACCTAATGTTTTGAGGTGAAGAAATGAAATAAATTTGAAAGCAAATATAATTTGACCAACATATTTAGTAGTATCATACGAATCATCTTTGTAGGTTCCAAAATAACAAACACTGTAGTAATGTAGGTGGGTTCCTTTACCATATTTTGTGAAGCAAGTACCACATGCTCGTCCATCAAATGAAATGGAGGCAAGTTTCTTAATGAGTTATAGAATAACTTATCCGTAATCGTGTGTCGATGTTACAAGATCAATTGGTAATGCAAATTGCAGTCCCAAGTTAATTTAGGCAAAGAGAACTAAATACGAGAAGATAATGAACAACGAAAATATAATGTCCTAGTATCCTCCATACCTACAAAACATATCAACCAAAAAGTGTTTTTGTCGGCAATGGGTGGACTAAGTCTCGTAATTATTTTTACACGGGCCTTACTCCAACTTTTATGTCCTGTACACGACGACATCAACGTCCGTAACTTGGAGGCCCATATCCAGAAGGTCTGAACCGACCTGACATGTCGTGCTGCAAAAGGACTACCTAGAGGATCCCGAAAACCAGACGTACATTGAAGGGAGGTAGAGGATCAACTTGACGTACAAGACAAGATGGAGACCTAACGTGACCTGCAGAGACTCTTACACCACCGACGTCCACGCGGTAGCTTTAGTCTCTATAATCATGAACGTAGATATATATACTCTTACCAGTGTCTCTGTAAGCACGTTGAAAAGATCATATGGGCACCTAGAGGGAGGGTGAATAGGTGCTACTTCAAATTTTCTTCTTTTTCAAATTAGGGTTTGACAAGAAAGGTAAATTCTCTAGATTATGAAACTATGGTGAATTTACCTATATGTCAACCATGCACAAGCTAACACAATACTAAGCACGAACAAGTAAGTAAAGTGCGGTAAAAGATAGAAGTAACCAAAGGAGTGGATGCGGAGACACAAGGATTTGTTTCCCGTAGTTCCTTCCTTTTGAGGGGGAGTACGTCTACGTTTGGAGAGGGGGTGGTTTCAAACCACCAACGCCACGAGAGGCCTCCCTTGTTCTCCGATGAACCTCACCCCAACGGGCTCGATCCACCTTCCACTATATCGGCAACCTTCGAGGTGGAAGCCGGCACCTTTACAACAAGTTCGGGGCACACATCCACAACTTAATTGGAGGCTCCCAAATACAAGCAAGCTGTCAAGACAAATCAAAGACAAGCTTGTAAGAACCAAATCAAAGTTAGGGTTTCCAATGAAACACTAGAGCTTGGGGGCCCTCAAGTGAATGAGGGGGAAATGAAGATCTCTCTTGGTGAAGATGTAGATCAAGGCCTCCTCCTTCGATTCTCCAAAGATCAATGACTTTGGATGGTTGGATGGAGAGATCTTGTAGATTTGGTGGCTCTAATAGAGTTGGTGTTCTTGAGCAGCTCGAGCAACTGGAGGAAGAATATAAGGGTCCCTTTTTATAGGCAGCCCCCTCCACGAACCGTTTTCTGACCGTTGTAGAAAAGTCAGACCGGAGACTCCGGTCTACACCGGAGAATCCGGCCAATCTCCAGACCAGCCTCTGGACCACCCATATGAATGACCCAGACCGATCATGACCCAGCAACACCGGAGACTCCGGTCTTACAACACCGGAGACTCCGGACTGAGCAAGGTCCGGAGACTCCGGGGTATCCTCCGGTGCAGGCTCCGGACCCCTAGTCAGTATGTCCCAGCCCAGATCCTGAAGACGCCACCGGAGACAAGTCCGGGAACTCCGGACCACACCGGAGACTCTGGAGTATCCTCCGGTGCAGGCTCCGGACCCCTAGTCAGTACGTCCCAGCCTAGATCCTGAAGACGCCACCAGAGACAGATCCGGAAACTCCGGACCACACCGGAGACTCCGGTCTTGGCAGACCGGAGACTCCGGTCTGGAGTTTCCAGACATGTGTCAAATGAGTATGGACTTTTCACAAGAGTGAGGGTGCTTTTCACTTATCATAATATCAACCTGTGGACAGTGACAAACTGTAAAATGATCTACTTGTTGTTACCGAATACCAAAAGTGATTATGACAATAAATGCCCTTTCAATCTCCCCCTTTTTGGTGTTCGATGACAACAAGTGATTTGCATGGAATAAAATATATGGGACTCCCCCTGACTATGTGCAACAAGATAATTAAGTAAATCATGCAAGGTAGATAGTATCAACGGTAGCACACATAAATCTCACATGAGTTACAATAGATGGTGCACACAAGCACATATTCATAGTCACACACATTAACAGCAAATTGTTGGAATTATGCCCTAGAGGCAATAATAAAGATGTTATTATTATAATTCTTGTTCATGATAAAGTTTATATTCCATGCTAGAATTGTGTTAAGCGGAAACTTTAATACTTGTGGGGTTTGTAAACAACACCGTGTCCCTAGTACGCCTCTATGGACTAGCTCATTGATTAATGATGGTTAAGGTTTCCTAACCATAGACATGAGTTGTCGATTAATAATGAGATCATATCATTGGGAGAATGATATGATGGACAGACCCAAATTAAGCAGAGCAATTAGATCGTGGCATCGTGTTCATCTTTGCGAAGCTTTTCTTATGTCAAATATTGTATTCCTTAGATCATGAGATAATACAACTCCCTGGTATCAGAAGAAAGCTTTGAGGTCATCAAACGTCATCCTATGAGAGG
Organism: Avena insularis; assembly: GCA_023614405.1. Lineage (NCBI taxonomy): Eukaryota > Viridiplantae > Streptophyta > Magnoliopsida > Poales > Poaceae > Avena > Avena insularis. The sequence continues at coordinate 2,265,191 of CM042690.1, forward strand.
GTGATCATAAAGGTGTCTCTCAGGTGATCGGAAAGTACCTGTTGGGTTGTATGTATCGAGATGGGATTTGTCCCTCCCAAGTCGGAGAGAGATATACTTGGGCCCACTTTCGTAATCGATATCAACACCGCTTGCAACGTGGTTAAGGAGTTAATCACAAAGTGATATCGGATTACGAAACAGTAAAGTACTTCTGTGAACGAGATTGAACTAGGTATGCGGTATCGACGATCGAATCTCGGCAAGTAAAATATCGCGCGACGAAGGAATATATATATGGGATTGATTGAATCCGGCATCGTGGTTCATCCGATATGATCATCGATGAATGTGTGGAGTCAATATGGGTTTCTGCACCCTGTTGATTATTGATAGAAGATCATGTCTGCATATTCTCGAACCCGAAGGGTCACACACTTAACGTGTCTCGACGCTAGGATAGATTGGATAATTGGTTTATGAGTTTTTTTTCGGAGTCTCGGATGAGATCCAGGACATCACGAGAGGTTCTGTAATGGTCCGGAGAATAAGATTCATATAAGGCAAAGCAGATTTTGGAGTTCGGAATTGTTTTGGATTGTTCGGTATTGTACCGGAAGCTTCTAGAACCTTCTGGAGTGGGACCAATGTGGCCCCACTTGTCGGGAGGGGGAATGGGCATACGAGGGAGTGCCCTGGCCGCATTGGGCCAGGGGCACAAGGCCTCATAGGCCCAGCCGGCCAAGCCCTAGGGGAAACCCTAGGGGAGCTTCTAGAAGGGGGAAAACTTGCCCCCCACTCCTCCCTCCTTGGCCGCCGGCCCTAGGGCTTGGGGGAGGGGCAAGGGCCATCCGCCCACCCCTCTATATAAAGAGGGCTGGGGGACGCACCCTTCCCAACACCACCTCCTAAAACGCTAGCCGCCCTGCTGCCCCTCCTCTCTCTCCCTCCCGACTACGCGTAGGCGAAGCCCTGCCACAGAAACTCTCCATCGCTTGCACCACGCCGTCGTGTTGTAGATCCAACCTATCTCTCCACCCCACTTGCTGGACCGAGGAAGGAGGAGACGTCGAGGTGCCGCACGTGTGCATCTCACAGAGGCATCGCCACTTGTGGTGTTGGATCAGATCGGATCGCGAGGAGGAGAAGCTAGTACGACTACATCAACCACATTCCGTTGAACGTTCCGCTGTGCGAATCTTCAAGGGTATGAAGATCTCATCTATCCCCCCTCCTTGTTTGCATCTCCTAGATTAGATCTTGGCTTTTCCCGTTCACATCCGTAGAAAATTTTGATTTACTATGCTGCGAAACCCTTCAGTGGTATCAGAGCTAGATCTATGCGTAGATGTGTTTCACGAGTAGAACGCAACATGCTTGTTGCGGGCGTTGATGTTTTCTGTTGCAAGCCTCTTGTTTGTGTACTTCTTATGACGCGGGATAGTGAGATCGAAGCGGTCCAGGCCAACTTTACGCGACCTCGTTCGCGAGACCGGCTCCGTACTTGACGTGTGGCTTGTTCCACACATGCGGCTGGTGGATGCCAGTTTCTTTCACTATAGTTGTCATGGGATTTACACCGGAGTTTGGCAACCATAATATCACCGTTGTGGCTTTCCATAGGTAAGAATCATTCTTAGCTTGCTACTCCCATAAGCCACGTAAAACATGCAACAACAAAGTAGAGGCGTCTAACTTATTTTTGCAGGGAGTGTTTTCTGTGATATGGTATGGCCCAAGATGTGATGTGTATGTTGTATGCAATGATCATGTTTTGTAATGTTTCACGACTTGCATGTCGATGAGTACACAACCGGCAGGAGCCATATGGTTGTCTTTATAATTGTGTATGACATGTGTGTCAACTTCTTATACGCCATGTAATAGCTTTACTTTATCGCTAAGTAGTTAGCAATAGTTGTAGTTGCTATTCGTGGTGGAGGCAATCATGGTGGAGTGATGGAGATCATGCCGGCACACACAAGATGGAGATCATTGTGTGAAGATTGGCTATACCATGTCACATAAAGTTATATGCATGTGATGTTTATCCTTTTATGTATCTTATTATGCTTAGATCGCGACGGTAGCATTATAAGATGATTCCTCACTTAAAGATCAAGATAAAACTGTGTTCTCCCCATGTATGCACCATTGTGAAAGTTCGTCGTGTTCAAGCATCACGTGATGATCGGGTGCTATAAACTCTACGTTCACATACAACGGGTGCAAGCCAGTTTTGCACACGCGGAAATACTTGGGTTTTACTTGACGAGCCTAGCATGTACAGACATGGCCTCGGAACACACGAACCGAAAGGTTAAGCATGAGTCATATGATTGATATGATCGACACTTCGTTGTCCACCATTGAAACCACATCTCTTCTCGTGAAGATCGGATTAGGTGTGGTGAATTTGGATCACGTTCACTAAACAACTTGAGGGATGTTGAATTTAGTGGGAGTTCATCTAGTAATTTGATTAAGTTGAACTAGTTATCATGAACATAGTCTAAATTGTACTTGCAAATTTTGTAGATCAAATGGCTAAGTCCAACTTGAACTTCAACGTTTTTGCTGAGAAAGAAAAGCTTAAGAACAATGGGTCTAACTTCACCAACCGGTTCTGCAATCTGAGAATTATTCTCGCTGGCGGACAAAAGGACTATGTCCTTGAGAAAGCGCTAGGTGATGCCCCTGCTGTAGATGCGCCGGCTGATGAGAAAGCTGTTTATCAGTCGCGCAAAGATGATTATGGTGTGATTAAGAGGACCGTATTGTTTGCTATGGAATCGGACCTTCAAAATCGTTTTGAGGATTTCCCCGGGCCCTTTGAGATTCTTGAGGAACTGAAAACCATGTTTCAGACTCAGGCCCGTTCTGAGAGATATGAGATCTCTGAGAAATTCTTTAACTACAAGATAGAGGAAGGGAGTTCCGTTAGTGAGCACGCCATTAAGATGTCGGTCTACACTCAACGCCTTGAGCAACTGGACTGCAAGATTCCAGAGGAGCTCAAGATTGACAGGGTTCTGCAATCACTCCCTCCTAGCTATAAAGGTTTTGTAGTTACTCATAATCAGATTGGTTCCACTGATACGATCACCGAGCTCTTCGCTAAGCTGAAAGCTGCGGAGGTGGACATCAAGAAAGATAATCATGTGTTGATGGTCAACAAGCCCCCAAGCTTTAATAAAGGTAAGGGTGCAAAGAAGCCCTTCAAGAAAGGCGGCGGCAAGCGCGTTGCCCCTGCTGAGAAGAAGCTCAAGTCTGGACCTAAGCCGGACACTGAGTGCTTCTATTGCAAGGACAAGGGTCACCGAAGCAAATCGTCTCAAGTACTTAGCGGACAAGAAGGCTGGCACCATCAAAGGTATATTTGATATACATGTTATTGATGTTTTCCTTACTAGCCCTCGTTGTAGTGCGGTATTTGATCTTTGGTTCGGTTAATATTTGTAACTCAAACAGAATCATGAATAGACGGTGGCTAGCGAGGGATGAGGTGACGATGCGCGTTGGCAACGGATCAAGAGTTGATGTGATGGCCGTCGGCACGCTCTCCTTAGTTTTACCTTCGGGATTAGTTTTAAACCTCAATAAATGTTATTATGTGCCTGCGTTGAGCATGAACATCATATCTGGATCGTGTTTATTACAAGACGGTTATTCATTTAAATCTAAGAATAATGGTTGTTCTATTTATATGAGTAACACCTTTTATGGTCATGCACCTGCTGTGAATGGTTTATTTCTTCTGAATCTCGAAAGGGATGAAACACACATCCATAACATTAAGGCTAAGAGATGCAAGGTAGATAGTGATAATACTACTTATTTGTGGAATCGCTGTCTAGGTCATATTGGTGTAAAACGCATGAAGAAACTCCATTCTGATGGACTTTTGGAGTCTCTTGATTTTGAATCATTTGACACATGCGAACCATGCCTCATGGGCAAGATGATCAAAACCCTGTTCTTCGGAATGATGGAGCGAGCAACAGACTTGTTGGAAATCATACATACCGATGTATGCGGACCGATGAGTGTTTCGACGCTCGGTGGAAATCGCTACTTTCTCACTTTTACTGATGACTTAAGTAGATATGGGTATATCTATTTAATGAAACATAAATCTGAAACATTTGAAAAGTTCAAAGAATTTCAGAATGAAGTGGAGACTTTAATACTTGTGTGGTTTGTAAACAACACCGTGTCCCTAGTACGCCTCTATGGACTAGCTCATTGATTAATGATGGTTAAGGTTTCCTAACCATAGACATGAGTTGTCGATTAATAATGAGATCCAATCATTGGGAGAATGATATGATGGACAGACCCAAATTAAGCAGAGCAATTAGATCGTGTCATCGTGTTCATCTTTGCGAAGCTTTTCTTATGTCAAATATTGTATTCCTTAGACCATGAGATAATACAACTCCCTGGTATCAGAAGAAATCTTTGAGGTCATCAAACATCATCCTATGAGAGGGTGATCATAAAGGTGTCTCTCAGGTGATCAGAAAGTACCTGTTGGGTTGTATGTATCGAGATGGGATTTGTCCCTCCCAAGTCGGAGAGATATACTTCGGGCCCACTCGGTAATCGATATCAACACCGCTTGCAAGCACGTGGTTAAGGAGTTAATCACAAAGTGATATCGGATTACAAAACGAGTAAAGTATTTGCTGTGAACGAGATTGAACTAGGTATGCCGGTACCGACGATCGAATCTCGGGCAAGTAAAATATCGCGCGATGAAGGGAATATATATATGGGATTGATTGAATCCTGGCATCGTGGTTCATATGATATGATCATCGATGAATGTGTGGGAGTCAATATGGGTTTCGCACCACCGTTGATTATTGATAGAAGATCATGTCTGCATATTCTCGAACCCGAAGGGTCACACACTTAACGTGTCTCGACGCTAGGATAGATTGGATAATTGGTTTATGAGTTTTTGTTCGGAGTCTCGGATGAGATCCAGGACATCACGAGAGGTTCCGTAATGGTCCGGAGAATAAGATTCATATAAGGCAAAGCAGATTTTGGAGTTCGGAATTGTTTCGGATTGTTCGGTATTGTACCGGAAGCTTCTAGAACATTCCGGAGTGGGACCAACGTGGACCGACTTGTCGGGAGGGGGCGTGGGCCTACGAGGGAGTGCCCTAGCCGCATTGGGCCAGGGGCACAAGGACTCATAGGCCCAGCCGGCCAAGCCCTAGGGGAAACCCTAGGGGAGCTTCTAGAAGGGGGGGAACTTGCCCCCCACTCCTTCCTCCTTGGCCGCCGGCCCTAGGGCTTGGGGGAGGGGCAAGGGACAGCCGCCCACCCCTGTATATAAAGAGGGCTGGGGGGCGCACCCTTCCCAACACCTCCTCCTAAAACCCTAGCCGCCCTGCTGCCCCTCCTCTCTCTCTCCTTCCCGACTACGCGTAGGCGAAGCCCTGCCGCAGAAACTCTCCACCGCTTGCACCACGCCGTCGTGTTGTAGATCCAACCTATCTCTCCACCCCACTTGCTGGACCAAGGAAGGAGGAGACATCAAGGTGACGCACGTGTGCATCTCTCGGAGGCATCGCCACTTGCGATGTTAGATCGGATCGGATCGCGAGGAGGAGAAGCTAGTACGACTACATCAACCACGTTCCGTTGAATGTTCCGCTGTGCGAATATTCAAGGGTATGAAGATCTCATCTATCCCCCCTCGTTGTTTGCATCTCCTAGATTAGATCTTGGCTTTTCCCGTTCGCATCCGTACAAAATTTTGATTTACTATGCTGCGGAACCCTTCACAAATAACACACATAAAGTTCAAGTTCGAATATGGCAAATAAAAGGCAAATAAAAGTAGATAGTCGCAGATCCAAAGTTCCAAGCCCATGCAAACCGATGAGAATGTCTTCTCCCCCTTTGGCATCAAAACACCAAAAAAGGGAAAAGACCTAAACTAGTGCCCCAACAACTCAGTAGTGATCGTCATCCTCGGCATCCTCATCCTCCTCCTGGTCATCATCATCCTCATCATAGGCATCATCATCGTCTTCAGAGACAGCAGGCCCTTTGCCGTGACGGCGAGAAGAGGAAGTACCCTGGTACCCGAAACCGGAGGTGACATCAGCAAAAGTTTTCCAATCCACCAGACTATCCTGTTGGGCATTCCATGCCCCAAATGAGAGTGTTTGATCGGACTCTGTGGACTACTGAGCCCATGCTCATCATTGTATTCATCCTCACCTTCATCATTATCCTCAGCACCCTGTTCCTTGATCTCCTTGAAGAGCTTCTCAAGGCGACGGTTGCTTTGGTAGGATGCATGTTGTTGCTTACGGATGTCGATGTTCATGCAACAAAGGGTCCTCTCCCAAAAGCTGGCCTTCTTGACCCGCTCATGCACATAGTCTCGAGTCATAGTAGGCATAGGGGCATTGGAGGCATTCTTCCTCCGAACTCTAGGTGGAGAGGGATCCCTCTCAGTCTCAATCTCCTCATCATCATCCCCATAGCGACGCCTTGTAGTAGGCCCCATACGCCCCTTCTGCTGCAGTGAGACCAACGTGTGTTCAGTGAGTTGTGATGGTATGCCAAGTGGAGAATCATGCTCCTGGGAGTTGATGAGCCTCATAACCAAAGGTGCATAAGGAGGGGATTTCTTGTAGATAATGGCATGGAACATCTCCTCGAAAATAAAGTCCATCACATCAATAGGTGCAGCATCTGCCTCCGGTCTAGCATTGTAGGTCTGGTGAGTGTGGTACAGAAGATTGACAAGCCCACCCCTAATTGCATCATCATTTCCAGCACTTGGTGCAACGGTATGACGGAAAATCCTCAACATAAGGTTGTAGAGGGTCTTGAGTCCCTTGGACCCTCCCACAAAACCCTCATCATATAGAGGCGCCAACTTCAACTTGTTCTCACCCAGAGCTGTAAAGTGCATACGCAGCCCAACAGGAGTGGAGACACCATGAAAGGTCTCAAAAATGACATTGGCAAAGTCATGGAATGTAGCTGTGCAGCGAGTGGTACCAGACATCCAAACCATAGTCCTATCTTGATCAAACCCAAACACAACTGTGGCATAGAACTGTTGTACAAGGTAGATATTGTAGTCTTCACGCAGCTCCATCAAGTTATACAGACCCAGCTTCTCACAGATCCACAAAGCATCATTGAAGTAGGGGCTTAGGCGCATCTGCTCAACACTCATGAACTTCTGAGGGCAGACATGTGATTTGGTGAGCACACCATACACATCCTTCATGAACACAGCCTGTTCTTTCCTCCAGAAACGAGGGTCATCACAAGTGGGAGGCAGCGTATAGAAATCTGTCTTTCTCAGCTCATGGTACTCCTCTTTAGACATTTTGGCCAAGGTCTGAAGGTTGTCATATTTTGCCTTCTTGGCACGGTCCTCTCGTTCATCCCTCTCCTGATCCCTCTTCAAGTAAGCTGCATCACGTGCCCGCTGTTTCCGGTTGGACGGAGGTACGATAAACTGACCCTGAGGTTCATCATAGCGAGGATTTCCCCTTTGGGACTTGGCTTTGGTACGACGAGGACGACTAGAACCATCACTTGTGAATAGCAGTGAGGGAGATAGCATGGAGATGAGTATATATGTCCCAATAATGCAGTACAAGATCTTTGATGCATTACTGGACTATTTTGATTCACCCAACACCGGAGTCTCCGCACCTTATACCGGAGTCTCCGACTCGAGTCTCGGTCCTGGGACCGAGTCTCAGTTCGATCGAGTCTCCGGACCTAAGTCCGGAATCTCCGGTCGGGAGGCTTGGGCATGAGATGGGAAGATGCTGGTGAGGATGAATCTAGTAGATCGGGCAATGCAACAAGGCTAAAGTACTAAAGTGCACGCAAACAAGTGATTCCAATGGACAAATCAGCAACAATCCTCAAAAACACATCTAGAGATGAACCCTAGGAGAAAAAGTAGAGGAGAGGTACCAAATCTGTCCATGGGATCAATTCCTTCGGTGGGAATGATCCAATAGAGGAGAGGGGAAGGTTGGCCGGCGGCACGGCGGATCTCGGGGGCTTCTTGACCTCCGGGGAGGAGTTTTGGAAGAGGAGGCGATGGGTTTGGAGGTAGGGGATGGGGTGAAGAATGAGGAACTGCTGTACCAGTTCACCCCGCGCCCCCTTCTTTAAGTGACAGAAAACGTCTAGACCGGAGACTCCGGTGTATGTACACCGGAGACTCTTGTCCTCCTCGACCAAAAGTTCCAGGAAAGGTGTTTTAGGGACATATGTGAGAGATAGACAGTTTTTAAGATAGGGATAGGGCTTGGGTTGAGACATCAAACTGTGAAGAACCAACAAGAGCCATAGGAATTCACAAAAACATTCAGAAAGGCTCCAAGAGACTAGAATCAAGCAAATGACAAACATGAGTAAGTACTAACCTCTCGAAAGAGAGGGCGGTGGCCTAGGCCACCATATTTGAGTATACTCGGCTTGGCACCACGAAGATATATCTTGGGTCCATTACCAAAACTCATCATTAAGCTCACATATCACTAAATGATATTAAGAGGAATGATTTTGATTGATTTGGTAATAATGGGGGGAGGGATGGTCCAATCAATTAGGACCGCACCCCCCTATATCCATGCCTACACCTAAACCAAATATGAGTTGAAACATAGGTGAGAATGCAAGAAAATCAAGTCAAGCTCCTTGAATCTACGACATTTAGTTCATTCCTCAAATAGCAAAACCTTGCTTCATCAAGTGGCTTCGCGGAGATATCGGCAAGTTGATCTTTGGTTGACACATATGATAGATCAATATCACCTCGAGCAACATGATCTCTAATGAAGTGATGGTGAATCTCAATATGCTTTGTCCTTGTGTGATCCACCGGGTTATAGGCAATCTTGATGGCACTTTCATTGTCACATAGAAGAGGCACTTTGTCACAATGGACACCGTATTCCTTTATAGTTTGCCTCATCCATAGCAATTTGGTGCAAGCACTAGCAGCTGCCACATACTCGACTTCGGCGGTGGAGAGAGATATACAATTTTGCTTCTTGGAAGACCAACATACCAAGGACCTACCAAGAAATTGGCATGCCCCGGATGTTGATTTTCTATCATCCTTGTCCCCCGTCCAATCCTAATCCGTGTATCCACAAAGAGCAAATGTTGAGCCTCGAGGATACCAAAGACCATAAAATGGGGTATGAACTAAATATCGAAAGATTCTCTTGACCGCCATTAAATGGCTTTCCTTAGGAGCCGCTTGATATCTTGCACACACACCTACACTCAACACAATATCGGGTCTAGATGCACAAAGGTAAAGCAAATAACCAATCATAGACCGGTATACCTTTTGATCCACATCTTTACCATTTGGATTTTGTTCTAGATGAGTCTTTGTAGCCATGGGAGTAGGATCTCCATTTAAGTCTTGCATGTTGAATCTCTTGAGCATATCTTGAGTATACTTGGCTTGATTGAAGAATGTCCCTCCTCTAACTTGCTTGATCTCAAAACCAAGAAATACTCTCAACTCCCCCATCAAAGACATCCGGAACCTACTAGTCATAAGCTTTGAGAATTCATCATTAAAAGCTTTGTTAGATGAGCCAGAGATGATATCATCAACATATATTTGGCATACAAAAAGCTCCCCATTGACTTTCTTAGTAAAAAAGAGTAGGATCAATTTTCCCAACTTCAAATCCACGGTCAAACAATAACTCTCTAAGGTGCTCATACCACGTGTGTGGGGCTTGCTTGAGCCCATAGAGCACCCTATCAAGTTTGTATACATGGTTTGGGAAGTTTGGGTCCTCAAATCCCGGGGGTTGCTTAACATATACCAATTCATTTAATGGGCCATGAAGAAATGCACTTTCTACATCCATTTGTTGCAACTTGAAGTTATGATGTGCCGCATAAGCAAGAAGGATACGGATGGACTCAAGGCGAGCCACGGGTGCATAAGTCTCTCCATAGTCAATTCCTTCAATTTGAGAAAACCCATGTGCAACCAATCTAGCCTTGTTCCTTACTATAATTCCATGCTCATCTTGCTTGTTATTGAATATCCACTTTGTTCCAATAACATTGCAGCAATCCTTTGGCTTCTATACTAACTTCCATACTTTGTTTCTCTCAAAATTGTTGAGCTCTTTGTGCATAGCTTCTAACCAATCCGAATCTTCAAGAGCTTCCCACACTTTCTTTGGTTCAATCATGGAGATGTGTGCTTGGTATTCACTGAACCTCTTCAATTGTGCTCTTGTGGAAATACCTTTCCTTAGGTCACCAACTACATTTTGTAGAGAGTGGTCTCTTAATTCCAACATTCTTTCCTTTCTAGCTTCGTGACGAGAGTGGATCTCCGTGTTGTTTCTTGGGGGACCCTCTTCATCATTTTGATCCTCGTCTTGACCATCATCTTGACCTTGATCATCATTGGAATCATCCTCTACATTGGGAGGCAAAGATTGACCTTGGTCTTGATCAAGTGCTCTTCTAGCATCAATTTGAGCTTGTCTCAAAGCAGTATGTACGGATCTTCCTTGAGTAATTTCCTTGGCACCACTTGACATCCTGGCGAATGAATCAAGCTTCCCTTGACTAGAGTTGTCACTTTGATCACCATGTTGAGGATCCACATCTTGTCTTTGGCTTGAGTCAATGTCCTCTTCGGTGGATGGAGCATGTTGAGGTTGTGAAGATGAGGGTTCCACTTGAGTGGAGCATAGTTCTTCTCGATCCGCCATAAGGGGTTCCTCAACGGGGCGGATATATCCCACACCCATTCTTCCTATGGCATCCTGAGGAATTTCATCATCTGCATCACAAGCATCAACACGCCCCCCTTGGGGATCATCATATTCTATGAAGGTCACACTACAAGATTCTATGACGGCTCTGGAGAGCTTATCATAGATTCTATAAGTGTGAGATTCAAGACCATAGCCAACAAAAATACCATCTAATGCTTTAGACTCGAATTTGGACAACCAAACACCTTTTATGAGATAGAAATACTTACAACCGAACACCCGGAAGTAGGATATCTTAAGCTTGTTACCGGTAAGTATTTCATATGGAGTCTTGTTGATTTCTTTGCGGAGGTAGAGCCGGTTTGAAGCATGGCAAGCGGTGGAGATGGCTTTGGCCCAAAAGTTGTATGGAGATTTAAACTCCGCCAACATGGTCCTAGCCATCTCAATAAGAGTCCGATTCTTCCTTTCGGCCACACCATTTTGTTGAGGGGTGTATGCAGCGGAATATTGATGTTTTATCCCCTCATCACTAAGAAAATCATTCAAGGTGTAGTTCTTGAACTCGGTGTCGTTGTCACTTCTTATGATCAACACGGGAAGATTGTATTGTCGTTGAACCATGTTGATGAAGTCGATGAAGGTCTTTTGGGTCTCACTCTTCAACTTGAAGAAGTATACCCATGAGTATCTTGAAAAGTCATCAACTATCACCAAACAATATTTCTTCCCACCAAGACTTGCATGAGATGGAGGACCAAAGAGATCCACATGGAGGAGTTCCAAGATCTTGTTAGACTTGATACGGTTCTTAGGCTTGTGAGGAGCGCCATGCATCTTCCCTAGAACACATGCCCTGCAAACATGATCTTTGGCAAAGGAAACATTTTCTTTTAGTCCAATAATATGGCCCTCCTTATGGAGACTTTGCAAAGTTATCATATTGACATGGTCTAGTCGGCGATGCCATAACCAACCCACATCGGCCTTTCCGAATAATCACATCGGACCTGTAGTGGCTTGCTCTGAAAAGTCCACCACATACATGTCATGTTCGACGTACCCAACGAAAGCGACCTTGAGAGACTTGCTCCACAAGAGGACCACAATATCAACATCAATAAAGATGACAAAGCCCATGTTTCCAAGAGCAAGGACTAAAAGTAAATTGTATCCAAGGGTCTCAACAAGCATGACGTTCACGAGCGTAATGTCGTGAGCAACCACAACCTTGCCGAAACCCATGACCTTAGACTTTGACTTGTCGGCATATGTCACGGTGATTTGATCATCATTTGGCTTTAAGTCCTTGACAATAGACGAGATTCCGGTCATATGACTTGTGCAACCACTATCAAGCACCCACTTTGAACCCCCGAAAGCATATGTCTACAAAAGATCAAGCTAATTTTTAGGTACCCATTTTTCAATGGGTCCTCTTTTGTTAGCAACAAGGGTCTTGGGAACCCAAATAGACCAAGCAATATAACCATCATATGGGCCAACATATTGTGCATACACATCACCATAATAATCACGCATTAGAACATAGTGAGGGTTAGAACTTCCCGCAAAGTCATCATGAGACATAGTTTTACCACTTGTGGACTTACTATCCATAATGGCCTTGTTAGTCTCTCGTGTGGGCTTGGCATTCTTCTTGTTGTTGTTGTTCTTCTTCTTCTTAGTATTGGAGACAAAACCAATGCCCCCTTTATCACCACTAGGCCTTTGCTTGCTCAAAAGATCATCAATCGACTTGTTGCCTTGTGGAAATGTGGCCTTATCAAGCTCCCCCTTCAACCTAGCATTCTCTTCAAGAATAGTTGTACTACTAGATGGAATGAAGTTACTAGGTGAAGGAATATTGCAATTGAGTTTGAAGCGTTTCATGGGACTTTGTGAGTGACAATAGTTCACTCTCCAAAGCCTTGTGGGCCTTGTTAAGCAAACTAAAGTCCTCGGCAAGTTTTTCATGAACCACACCAAACTCAATCTTGTCCTTTTTAGCCCTTTTGTATTTAGCAATAGCATGATCACTCTCTTTGATGAGATTGTTAACAATAGTGTCATTGGCCTCATCAAGCCCTTCAAGTTTTAATTCAAGTGACAACCTAGTTTCTTGTTCTTCTTCTAGAGCATTGTTTAAAGCCTCTAGCTCGATCATGTGTTCATGCCCAAGTTTACATCTTACATCTAGAAGCTCTTGAGTATGTGAAAGTTGATCTAAGATGTTTCCAAAATGTAACTTAGCATCTCCTTCTAGGTTAGTCATAAGCTCATCAAAGGCAATTAATTCCTTTTTAACATCAAGAGACATCTCATCATCAATTTCATCATTATCTAAGGGAGTAGAGTGGGATGATGAGGATACCTCCGTTCCTCTTGCCATAAGGCAAGTGACGTTCTTGATGGGAGAGTTCTCATTTGGAGAATCGAAGAGTGAGAATGTCGGAGTAGAAGTGGTGGCTAAAGCAGCCACACCATTAGAAGTTTCCTCTTCCTCATCTTCATCATCTTCATTGTCGGAGGAGTATTATTCATGAGTGATCAAGACAATTTCTCCCGACTTCTTGTTGATGGGATTCTTCTTGATGAAAGGTTTCTTGTAAGGTGCTTTGAGAGTCTTCTTCAACACAAGCTTACCCCCGTGATCTTCTCTTTTCTCATAAGGGCAACTAGCCACAAAGTGATAGCGGTCACCACAATTGAAGCAAGTTCTCAATCTAGTATTGTTTTCTCTTTTCCCATTTGGATTGCTTCTACGTTGCATTTCCATCTTGGCCTTGGCGGAGTTTTTCCAAAAGTTTTTTTTGCATAGAAGGCCATATATTGACTATGAGCAATCTTGACTTCATCGGGATGGTCCATGGACAGTCCTTCATCACTATCATCTTCATCCCCATGATCCACAACTTTGGCCTTCAAAGAAACATTGACAACATTGCTCATACCAAGGGCACGAGCACGGGCATCTTTGGCTTTCTTGGCGGCAACCTTGAAAGCGGCCATCTCTTGCATAACTTCATTGGAGGTCATGAGATGGTAGTTATGTCTTCCTCGTAAGCTCTTCAAGTCCGTGGGCTCAAAGGGCATGAGTGCACTCACATATTTCCTTTTTATCCATGCATCATCCACATGTGAGGCACCCACATTTCTAAACGTGGTGGCGGTGGTCTTGAGCCTTCGGTACATGTCTTCGTGATCTTCACCTTCCTTCATGTAGAAGCCTTTGTCTTCATTGCTTAGAGCATCATACCAGTTTCTCCTCATACTCTCATTTCCCACAAACAATACGATGAGGGTATCACAAGCTTCCTTGGCAATGCTAAAGTGCTCAATGTGTGGATAATCCTTTGTACCTAAACCTTGTTGAATCATATGCAAGGCTGTGGCATTGAGTTGACTATTGACAACCTCTCTTCTTGTCAAGTTGTTTGGATCCCTAATAAAGAGTCCATGCTCGATGATGTTCCATAGTTCAATGCAAGAGCTGCGCACATGAGTTCTCATTAGTGATTGCCATTGAGCAAAAGTAGCAGATTCTTCAAGCTTAGGTGGGTAACCTCTATTGTATACATGAGGGTGAGGGATTGGAGGGTCGGGAGAGTACCATGAATCACGGTGCTCACCCTTCCCACCATCAATATGTGTGGAGGAATTAGCGTTGTCTTGTTTACCCCCCACCATCATACCCTCGGGGGATACCGACGTATTCCCTTTAGGTAAAACGGATGGTGGATCCTCTTGAGGAGATGGGGGTGATGAGCCATCTTTGTCTTTAAGAAGTTGCTCAAGCATCTTCTTGACTTTGTTGACCAAGGAAGAGCTCAATCTTGTTTCCAAGTTTCTGAGATGTTCCATGGTCACCGTGGTCGGCTCACCACCACCATCCCCTTCGTGGCTACCCATATTCTCTTAGGCGGTAAAGCCCAAATAAAGAGCCGAGGCTCTGATACCAATTGAAAGGATCGTATGTCACCTAGAGGGGGGGGGGTGAATAGGTGCTACTTCAAATTTTCTTCTTTTTCAAATTAGGGTTTGATAAGAAAGGTAAATTCTCTAGATTATGCAACTATGGTGAATTTACCTATATGTCAACCATGCACAAGCTAACACAACACTAAGCACGAACAAGTAAGTAAAGTGCGGTAAAGGATAGAAGTAACCAAAGGAGTGGACGCGGTACGTCTATGTTTGGAGAGGGGGTGGTTTCAAACCACCAACGCCACGAGAGGTCTCCCTTGTTCTCCGATGAACCTCACTCCAATGGGCTCGATCCACCTTCCACTATATCGGCAACCTTCGAGGTGGAAGCCGACACCTTTACAACAAGTTCGGGGCACACATCCACAACTTAATTGAAGGCTCCCAAATACAAGCAAGCTGTCAAGACAAATCAAAGACAAGCTTGTAAGAACCAAATCAAAGTTAGGGTTTCCAATGAAACATTAGAGCTTGGGGGCCCTCAAGTGAATGAGGGGGAAATGAAGATCTCTCTTGGTGAAGATGTAGATCAAGGCCTCCTCCTTCGATTCTCCAAAGATCAATGACTTTGGATGGTTGGATGGAGAGATATTATAGATTTGGTGGCTCTAATGGAGTTGGTGTTCTTGAGCAGCTCGAGCAACTGGAGGAAGAAGATAAGGGTCCCTTTTTATAGGCAGCCCCCTCCACGAACCGCTTTCTGACCGTTGTAGAAAAGTCAGACCGAAGACTTCGGTCTATAGACCGGAGACTCCGGTCTACACCGGAGAATCCGGCCAATCTCCGGACCAGCCTCCGGACCGCCCATCTGAATGACCCAGACCGATCATGACCCAGCAACACCGGAGACTCCGGTCTTCCAACACCGGAGACTCCGGACTGAGCAAGGTTCGGAGACTCCGGGGTATCCTCCGGTGCAGGCTCCGGACCCCTAGTCAGTATGTCCTAGCCCAGATCCTGAAGACGCCACCGGAGACAAGTCCGGGAACTCCGGACCACACCGGAGACTCCGGAGTATCCTACGGTGCAGGCTCCGGACCCCTAGTCAGTATGTCCCAGCCCAGATCCTGAAGACGCCACCGGAGACAGATCCGGAAACTCTGGACCACACCGGAGACTCCGGTCTTGGCAGACCGGAGACTCCGGTCTGGAGTTTCCAGACATGTGTCAAATGAGTGTGGAATTTTCACAAGAGTGAGGGTGCTTTTCACTTATCATAATATCAACCCGTGGACAGTGACAAACTGTAAAATGATCTACTTGTTGTTACTGAACACCAAAAGTGATTATGACAATAAATGCCCTTTCACACGTCGAGATCCATCTTGCAAAAACTTATACAATGTATCGGTCACACCATGAATAAAGTCTGAGGAAACTCCATTGCCATAACATTTGTCTCTTTGATCCAAACCTGCTGACCCGAGCCGTCTGCCAAACAATGAACTCTATTTCGATCTTTGGAAGTGAGACTATCGTGGGATCGTAAAAACTATCCTTGTTAGTTTATAAATACAAAATGGGTGGTATTAATTTTGTATCACCCAATCCACATATCCACAAAACCAGAGTACGAAAATTGTCCTAAAATGTTTGACAAACTAGAACATAGTTCCGAAAGCACACCATCGTTTGATGTCGAGCCCGAGAGGACATGCACTAGGACGGTGTCCACATCTCTCTGGCCACGTGCACATGCGTATCGACACACTGACGCGTGTATATATATAATTTTCCTTGTAATCTAGGACAAAAAATTCTTGCTTTCTTTTTCGTGCAGAGATGGGATAAATAATGGGTGGATGGGATGGACTCAGCAAAAAAAATTATTAGTAGAAAATATTACAATTGGCAATAAGAAGGTGAGATAAGCGCAAAATCACCCGATACATCCATCCACTAAAATAAACTCCCATCAAAGCCCATACTAAAAAAAGTAAATTAGGGTATATTAGAAAATACTTCTTCATTAGAAGATGTGATCATGTAATGTAAAATTCAAACATGTGTTTCATGTTGTGTTTATCAAGCTATATGTAGAATTCAAATAAACATAAGACATATAACTGAAATAACACATACATTAAAAAGGAATTCGTAAACTACGACATAGTTCAAACACATGGTTCAAAATAAAACTAGACGAAGTGCAACATTACATAGATTAAACAGATAGTTCAAACATGAAATTTTAAACTAGTTAAGATGGCACAAGAGTAGTTCTTCATAGTTCACCGGTGCCACTGAAGCCCGAGGAGGCACCACAGTGGCAACATCTGCTCGTGGCTATCGTCGTCGTTTTTGTAGAGGCGGTCGGTCTACGACATGCATGCCCCTGTACTGGGCACGCTCGCTCGTACTCCCCCGACGTGACAGAGTGGATGTAGCATTGAAGGACGAGCTCGACCTTTGCCTCCTAACAATAAAACCAATCATCGATCTGCTCATCGTTCTCCTATCGGAAAGAATTTGTCGAACATGGCGTAGCCACCCTCGCTTTGCTCCACTAGCTGAGAAGTAGGGAGACGCCCGATGAATCAGACTAGGTGTTGTACTCTGGCACCACCAAGGGGAGCTCTGGCGAGCTACCACGACACCCAATCAAAGATGGTGAGCGAAACAGAAGGTGGCACGACAGGGTGCGAGATGGCTTCCTCCCACTCATTGTCGATGAAGAACCTGTTGGAATTATGCCCTAGAGGCAATAATAAAGATGTTATTATTATAATTCTTGTTCATGATAAAGTTTATATTCCATGCTAGAATTGTATTAAGCGGAAACTTTAATACTTATGTGGTTTGTGAACAACACCGTGTCCCTAGTACGCCTCTATGGACTAGCTCATTGATTAATGATGGTTAAGGTTTCCTAACCATAGACATGAGTTGTCGATTAATAATGTGATCATATCATTGGGAGAATGATATGATGGACATACCCAAACTAAGCGGAGCAATTAGATCGTGTCATCGTGTTCATCTTTGCGAAGCTTTTCCTATGTCAAATATTGTATTCCTTAGACCATGAGATAATGCAACTCCCTGGCATCGGATGAAAGCTTTGAGGTCATCAAACGTCATCCTATGAGAGGGTGATCATAAAGGTGTCTCTCAGGTGATCGGAAAGTACATGTTGGGTTGTATGTATCGAGATGGGATTTGTCCCTCCCAAGTCGGAGAGATATACTTCGGGCCCACTCGGTAATCGATATCAACACCGCTTGCAAGCATGTGGTTAAGGAGTTAATCACAAAGTGATATCGGATTACGGAACGAGTAAAGTACTTGCTGTGAACGAGATTGAACTAGGTATGACGGTACCGACGATCAAACCTCGGGCAAGTAAAATATCGTGAGACGAAGGGAATATATATATGGGATTGAATGAATCCTGGCATCGTGGTTCATCCGATATGATCATCTATGAATGTGTGGGAGTCAATATGGGTTTCCAGACCCCGCTATTGATTATTGATATAAGATCATGTCTGCATATTCTCGAACCCGAAGGGTCACACACTTAACGTGTCTCGACGCTAGGATAGATTGGATAATTGGTTTATGAGTTTTTGTTCGGAGTCTCAGATGGGATCCGGGACATCACTAGAGGTTCCGGAATGGTCCGGATAATAAGATTCATATAAGGCAATGCAGTTTTTGGAGTTCAGAATTGTTCCGGATTAATCGGTATTGTACTGGAAGCTTCTAGAACCTTCCGGAGTGGGACCAACGTGGCCCCACTTGCCGGGAGGGGGCATGGGCCTATGAGGGAGTGCCCTGGCCGCATTGGGCCAGGGGCACAAGGCCCCATAGGGCCCAGCTGGCCAAACCTAGGGCAAACCCTAGGGGAGCTTCTAGAAGGGAGGGGGGAAACTTGCCCCCCACTCCTTCCTCCTTGGCCGCCGGCCTAGGGCTTGGGGGAGGGGCTAGGGCTGGCGCCCACCCCTCTATATAAAGAGGGCTGGGGGCGCACCCTCCCTACACACCTCCTCCTCAACCCTAGCCGCCTTGCTGCCCCTCCTCTCTCTCCCTCCCAACTGCGCGTAGGCGAAGCCCTGCCGCAGAAACTCTCCACCGCTTGCACCACACCGTCGCATTGTAGATCCAATCCATATCTCCACCCCACTTGCTGGACCGAGGAAGGAGCAGACGTCGAGGTGCCGCACGTGTGCATCTCTCGGAGGCATCGCCACTTGTGGTGCTAGATCGGATCGGATCGCGAGGAGGAGAAGCGAGTACGACTACATCACCCATGTTCCGTCGAACGTTCTGCTGTGTGAATCTTCAAGGGAATGAAGATCTCATCTATCCCCCCTCGTTGTTTGCATCTCCTAGATTAGATCTTGGCTTTCCCGTTCGCATCCGTAGAATTTTTTTGATTTACTATGCTGCGAAACTCTTCAGTGGTATCAGAGCTAGATCTATGCGTAGATGTGTTTCACGAGTAGAACGCAACATGGTTGTTGCGGGTGTTGATGTTTTCTGTTGCAAGCCTCTTGTTTGTGTACTTATTATGACGCGGGATAGTGAGATTGAAGTGGTCCCGGCCAACCTTACGCGACGTCATTCGCGAGACCGGCTCCGCACTTGACGTGTGGCTTGTTCCACACATGCGGCTGGTGGATGCCTGTTTCTCTCACTATAGTTGTCATGGGATTTACACCGGAGTTTGGCAACCATAATATCACCGTTGTGGCTTTCCGTAGGTAAGAATCTTTCTTAGCTTGCTACTCCCATAAGCCACGTAAAACATGCAACAACAAAGTAGAGGCGTCTAACTTGTTTTTGCAAGGAGTGTTTTCTGTGATATGGTATGGCCCAAGATGTGATGTGTATGTTGTATGCAATGATCATGTTTTGTAATGTTTTACAACTTGCATGTCGATGAGTACACAACCGGCAGGAGCCATATGGTTGTCTTTATAATTGTGTATGACATGTGTGTCAACTTCTTATACGCCATGTAATAGTTTCACTTTATCGCTAAGTAGTTAGCAATAGTTGTAGTTGCTATTCGTGGTGGAGGTAATCATGGTGGAGTGATGGAGATCATGCCGGCACGCACAAGATGGAGATCATTGCACGAAGATTGGCTATACCATGTCACATAAAGTTATATGCATGTGATGTTTATCCTTTTATGTATCTTATTATGCTTAGATCGCGACTGTAGCATTATAAGATGATTCCTCACTTAAAGATCAAGATAAAAACTGTGTTCTCCCCATGTATGCACTGTTGCAAAAGTTCGTCGTGTTCAAGCATCACGTGATGATCGGGTGCTATAAACTCTATGTTCACATACAACGGGTGCAAGCCAGTTTTGCACACGCGGAAATACTTGGGTTTGACTTGACGAGCCTAGCATGTACAGACATGGCCTCGGAACACAAGAACCGAAAGGTTAAGCATGAGTCATATGAATGATATGATCGACACTTCGTTGTCCACCATTGAAACCACATCTCTTCTCGTGAAGATCGGATTAGGTGTGGTGAATTTTGGATCATGTTCACTAAACAACTTGAGGGATGTTGAATTTAGTGGGAGTTCATCTAGTAATTTGATTAAAGTTGAACTAGTTATCATGAACATAGTCTAATTTGTACTTGCAAATATTGTAGATCAAATGGCTAAGTCCAACTTCAACTTCAACGTTTTTGCTGAGAAAGAAAAGCTTAGAAACAATGGGTCTAACTTCACCAACTGGTTCCGCAATCTGAGAATCATTCTCGCTGGCGGACAAAAGGACTATGTCCTTGAAGATGCGCTAGGTGACGCCCCTGCTGTAGATGCGCCGGCTGATGAGAAAGCTGCTTATCAGTTGTGCAAAGATGATTATGGTGTGATTAAGAGCACCATGTTGTTTGCTATGGAATCGGACCTTCAAAATCGTTTTGAAGATTACCCCAGGCCCTATGAGATCCTTGAGGAACTGAAAACTATGTTCCAGACTCAGGCCCGTTCTGAGAGATATGAGATCTCTGAGAAATTCTTTAACTGCAAGATGGAGGAAGGGAGTTCCGTTAGTGAGCACGCCATTAAGATGTCGGGCTACACTCAACGCCTTGAGCAACTGGACTGCAAGATTCCAGAGGAGCTCAAGATTGATAGGGTTCTGCAATCACTCCCTCCTAGCTACAAAAGTTTTGTAGTTAATCATAATCAGATTGGTTCCACTGATACGATCACCGAGCTCTTCGCTAAGTCATGCGAGGTGGACATCAAAAGGATAATCATGTGTTGATGGTCAACAAGCCCCCACTTTAAGAAAGGTAAGGGTGCAAATAAGCCCTTCAAGAAAGGCGCGGCAAGCGCGTTGCCCTCGCGAGAAGAAGCTCAAGTGCGGACCCAAGCCTTAATCGAGTGCTTCTATTGCGAGGACAAGGGTCCTTTGGAAGCACAACTGTCCAAGTACTTAGCGGACAAGAAGGTGGCACCATCAAAGGTATATTTGATATACATGTTATTGATGTTTTCCTTACTAGCCCTCGTTGTAGTGCCCGGGTATTTGATCTTGGTTCAGTTTAATATTTGTAACTTCGAAATAGGAGCTAAGGAATGAGCGGACTGCGAGGGATGAGGTGACGATGCGCGTTGGCAACGGATCAAGAGTTGATGTGATGGCCGTCGGCACGCTCTCCTTAGTTTTACCTATGGGATTAGTTTTAAACCTCATTAAGTGTTATTATGTGCCTGTGTTGAGCATGAACATCATATCTGGATCGTGTTTATTGCAAGACGGTTATTCATTTAAATCTGAGAATAATGGTTGTTCTATTTATATGAGTAACATCTTTTATGGTCATGCACCTGCTGTGAATGGTTTATTTCTTCTGAATCTCGAAAGGGATGAAACACACATCCATAACATTGAGGCTAAGAGATGCAAAGTAGATAGTGATAATACTACTTATTTGTGGCACTGTCGTCTAGGTCATATTGGTGTAAAGCGCATGAAGAAACTCCATTCTGATGGACTTTTGGAGTCTCTTGATTTTGAATCATTTGACACATGCGAACCATGCCTCATGGGCAAGATTATCAAAACCCCGTTCTCCGGAATAATGGAGCGAGCAACGGACTTGTCGGAAATCATACATACCGATGTATGTGGACCGATGAGTGTTTCGACGCACGGTGGATATCGCTACTTTCTCACTTTTACCAATGACTTAAGTAGATATGGGTATATCTATTTGATGAAACATAAACCTGAAACATTTGAAAAGTTCAAGGAATTTCAGAATGAAGTGGAGAACCATCGTAACAGAAAAATTAAGTTTCTACGATCCGGTCGTGGAGGTGAATATTTGAGTTATGATTTTCTCACGCATCTTAAAGCAAGCGGAATCGTTTCGCAACTCACGCCACCCGGAACACCACATCGCAATGGTGTGTCTGAACGCCGGAATCGAACTCTATTAGATATGGTCCGATCAATGATGTCTCTTACTGATTTGCCGTTATCATTTTGGGGTTATGCATTAGAAACCGCTGCATTCACTTTAAATAGGGCACCATCTAAATCCGTTGAGACGACACCGTATGAACTGTGGTTTGGTTCTAAACCTAAGTTGTCGTTTCTTAAAGTTTGGGGATGCGAAGCTTACGTCAAGAAGTTGATGCCGGACAAGCTCGAACACAAAGCGGAGAAATGCGTCTTCATAGGATACCCTAAAGAAACTATTGGGTATACCTTCTATCACAGAACCGAAGGCAAAGTGTTTGTCGCAAAGAACGGATCCTTTCTTGAGAAGGAGTTTCTCTTTAAAGAAGTGAGTGGGAGGAAAGTAGAGCTAGACGAGGTTTTTGAACCTTCTCTTGAGTTGGAGAGTAGCGCAGCACCTGAAATTGTTCCAAAGGTTACCGCACCAACAATAGAGGAAGCTAATGACAAGGATCATGAAGCTTCGGACGATGCTACTACTGAACATCGCAGGTCGACAAGGTCGCGTGCCCCTCCTGAGTGGTACGGCAACCCTGTCTTAACTGTCTTGTTAGTAGACGACAGTGAACCTGCGAACTATGAGGAAGCGATGATGAGCCCAGATTCTGAGAAATGGCTAGAGGCCATGAAATCCGAATTGGGATCCATGAGCGAAAATCAAGTATGGACTTTGGTGGACCCTCCTAGCGACCGAAAGGCCGTTGAGTGCAAATGGATTTTCAAGAAGAAAACGGACGCGGATGGTAACGTTATCGTCTATAAAGCACGACTTGTCGCGAAAGGTTTTCGACAAGTTCAAGGTGTTGACTACGATGAGACCTTCTCTCCCGTAGCGATGTTTAAGTCCATTCGGATTTTATTAGAAATTGCTGCGTTTCATGATTATGAAATATGGCAGATGGATGTCAAGACTGCATTCCTCAATGGCAACATTGATGAAGAGTTGTATATGATGCAACCCGAAGGTTTTGTTGATCCTAAGGATGCTGATAAAGTATGCAAACTTCAGCGTTCCATTTATGGACTGAAGCAAGCATCTCGGAGTTGGAACCTTCGTTTTGATCAAGTGATCAAGAGCTTTGGATTTGTTCCAAATAGCTACGAAGCTTGTATCTACAAGAAAGTGAGTTGGAGCTCAGTGACATTTCTGGTACTATATGTGGATGACATATTGATTATTGGAAATGACATTAACATGCTTAACGATGTGAAGAGTTATTTGAACAAATGTTTTTCAATGAAAGACCTAGGGGAAGCTGCTTATATATTGGGCATCAAAATCTATAGAGATAGACAAAGACGCCTGATAGCTTTAAGCCAAAGTACAAACCTAGACAAAGTTCTGAAAAGGTTCAGAATGGATAAGGCAAAGAAAGGTTCAGTGCCTATGTTGTTAGGTAAGATATTGAGCAAGGCTCAGTGTCCAGCTACGGTAAATGATAGAGAAGCTATGAGCAAAGTGCCATATGCCTCGGCCATAGGTTCTATCATGTATGCCATGCTGTGTACTAGACCGGATGTGTCCAATGCTCTTAGTTTGACGAGCAGATATCAAAGTGATCCAGGAGTGGAACACTGGACATCCGTGAAGAACATCCTAAAGTACTTGAATAGGACTAAAGAAATGTTCTTAGTCTATGGAGGTGATGAACAGCTCATCGTAAAGGGTTACGTCGATGCTAGTTTCGACACCGACAAAGATGATTCTAAATCTCAGACAGGAGACGTTTATATTTTGAATGGAGGAGCTGTGAGCTGGAGAAGATGCAAGCAAAGCGTGATCGCGGGATCTACAGTAGAAGCGGAATACATGGCTGCTGCAGAAGCGTCAAGTGAAGGAGTTTGGATCAGGAACTTCATCACTGAGCTTGGTGTGGTTCCAAGCGCCTTGGACCCACTGGATATATTGTGTGACAACACTGGCGCCATAGCACTGGCTAAGGAACCAAGATATCATCCAAAGACCAAGCATATCAACCGCAAGTTTCATATAATCCGAGATTATATAGCAGATGGAGATCTGAAGATTAGCAAAGTACATACAGATCTGAATGTCGAGATCCATTGACTAAACCTCTTCCACGTGCAAAACATGATCAGCACCTTAGTGCCATGGGTGTTAGATTGTTGCCAGATGTAAACTAGATTATTGACTCTAGTGCAAGTGGGAGACTGTTGGAATTATTCCCTAGAGGCAATAATAAAGATGTTATTATTATAATTCTTGTTCATGATAAAGTTTATATTCCATGCTAGAATTGTATTAAGCGGAAACTTTAATACTTGTGTGGTTTGTGAACAACACCGTGTCCCTAGTACGCCTCTATGGACTAGCTTATTGATTAATGATGGTTAAGGTTTCCTAACCATAGACATGAGTTGTCAATTAATAATGAGATCATATCATTGGGAGAATGATATGATGGACAGACCCAAACTAAGCGGAGCAATTAGATCGTGTCATCGTGTTCATCTTTGCGAAGCTTTTCCTATGTCAAATATTGTATTCCTTAGACCATGAGATAATGCAACTCCCTGGCATCGGATGAAAGCTTTGAGGTCATCAAACGTCATCCTATGAGAGGGTGATCATAAAGGTGTCTCTCAGGTGATCGGAAAGTACATGTTGGGTTGTATGTATCGAGATGGGATTTGTCCCTCCCAAGTCGGAGAGATATACTTCGGGCCCACTCGGTAATAGATATCAACACCGCTTGCAAGCATGTGGTTAAGGAGTTAATCACAAAGTGATATCGGATTACGGAACGAGTAAAGTACTTGCTGTGAACGAGATTGAACTAGGTATGACGGTACCGACGATCAAACCTCGGGCAAGTAAAATATCGCGAGACGAAGGGAATATATATATGGGATTGAATGAATCCTGGCATCGTGGTTCATCCGATATGATCATCGATGAATGTGTGGGAGTCAATATGGGTTTCCAGACCCCGCTATTGATTATTGATATAAGATCATGTCTGCATATTCTCGAACCCGAAGGGTCACACACTTAACGTGTCTCGACGCTAGGATAGATTGGATAATTGGTTTATGAGTTTTTGTTCGGAGTCTCGGATGGGATCCGGGACATCACGAGAGGTTCCGGAATGGTCCGGAGAATAAGATTCATATAAGGCAATGCAGTTTTTGGAGTTCGGAATTGTTCCGGATTAATCGGTATTGTACCGAAAGCTTCTAGAACCTTCCGGAATGGGACCAACGTGGACCCACTTGCCGGGAGGGGGCATGGTACTATGAGGGAGTGCCCTGGCCGCATTGGGCCAGGGGCACAAGGCCCCATAGGGCCCAGCCGGCCAAACCTAGGGCAAACCCTAGGGGAGCTTCTAGAAGGGAGGGGGGGGAAACTTGCCCCCCACTCCTCCCTCCTTGGCCGCCGGCCTAGGGCTTGGGGGAGGGGCTAGGGATGGCGCCCACCCCTCTATATAAAGAGGGCTGGGGGAGCACCCTCCCTACACACCTCCTCCTCAACCCTAGACGCCTTGCTGCCCCTCCTCTCTCTCCCTCCCGACTGCGCGTAGGCGAAGCCCTGCCGCAGAAACTCTCCACCGCTTGCACCGCGCCGTCGCGTTGTAGATCCAATCCATCTCTCCACCCCACTTGCTGGACCGAGGAAGGAGGAGACGTCGAGATGCCGCACATGTGCATCTCTCGGAGGCATCGCCACTTGTGGTGCTAGATCGGATCGGATCGCGAGGAGGAGAAGCGAGTACGACTACATCACCCACGTTCCGTCGAACGTTATTTGTCTGCGTAATCTTCAAGGGTATGAAGATCTCATCTATCCCCCTCGTTGTTTGCATCTCTTAGATTAGATCTTGGCTTTCCCGTTCGCATTCGTAGAATTTTTTTGATTTACTATGCTGCGAAACTCTTCAGAACCGACGTGCTGGAGGGGGCTTAGCAGGAGTGCGTGTGGCGGTGGAATGCAATGAGGTGCCACCAAGCGAAGACCTTCCGGAGTGCCCAATAGTAGGGAAACACCTCCGTGCACAAGTGAGAAGACGTCGCGACATTGCACGGGCGGAAATTCAACACCACATGTATGTTGGGCCCCGGATATCATTATTACCATTAATTTGTTGGAGATTCTTGCAAACTATTTTACAGGAAGACGCTTCCACCTTAGTCTAGATTCATACGAGATTGATTAGAGAACTGAAACTTCTTTAAATCTTGTAGACACATACATGATTCAATAGCAACTATAGAACAAATAGAAAAACAACCAAATTAACAGTAGAAAAATTAGGAAAAATAACCAAAATAACAAAATTTTGAAGATACATACAAATTTTAGCAGATCTAGTCCAGGAACATACAAGTTCCACTACCAGGCGGAGCTCGGATTGTTTCCAACTTTATAGGGGGCTTAAGTGCAAATGTCGGTTGTTGACTTCGTGGACTCCGCACGAATCTCCAACAATCGTGGGGGCACAGAAGATGCCGGGACCCAACATACGTGTGGTAAATCCGCTCTCATTGCAGAGTGAGGAGCCTGGTCCCTAGGCACAGGTAGGATCGAGTCACGCGGGCCTCGTTCCAACTCTCGAGGAGTCGATAATGCATTCTAGTTATACATGATCTACCAGAATTGATATGAACTCTTCTTAATTTCCATGTAGGATTTTTCTGCGGCGGATAGGTGGATCCAGCTTGGGGCCACCTGAATTTAATGACAAAGCAGTGACACACATTGAAGTGGGAGGGAAGGTGACGCGTCAAACAGGGTGAAACAGGAGAGAGCAGAGAATGGTGGCTGGGTTGTGGGGTGTGGTATTGAGTTGAAACTTTCACGTCACACAATTTTCCTGGGTTTTGTATAGCCAAAAACACTAGAGTCCTTTTCTAGGTTTACCTAAAATAAATGGTTTGTCTGTTTTACGATATCTGAGATTACATCCCTACTTGGGAACGGCGGATAGGTGGATCCAGCTTGAGGCTACCTGAATTCGGCGGCAAAATGGGCAGTGAAAGGGGAAGGTGATAGCGTCAACTTGGGGTAGAGCACGGTCGAGAGCGGAGAATTGCGACTGGGTTGTGGGGTGTGGTATTGAGTTGAAACTTTCATGCCACACAATTTTCCTGGGTCTTTTGTATACCCAAAAAACACCAAAGTCCTTTTCTAGGTTTATCTAAAATAAATGATTTGTCTGGTATCTAAGATTTACATCCCCCTCCCCAACCCCCAAACTATAAAATGACCTTTTTTACCCTTTTCTAGTTATACAGGATCTACCAGAATTGCTATGAACTCTTCTTAATTTCCATGTAAGTTTTTTTTTGCGAATAGAACCCTGACATTAAAACAAACACCGAACCATACAATACATCTCAACAAAAAATAAAATTACGTCTAAATTTTTGAGAAACCCTTCATATTTTTTTTGAAACAAGATTTTGCTTTCTTTGATATTGTATTTAAGGTCAGTTTTGATCAAGAATTGGAAACCAAGAAAGTAGTGGCGCCATCTCTTCAAGGATTCCAAAATCGCTAAAACTTCTCTTTACCATAAGTTGACATAGCAACATTATCCATAAAAGCATGGATTGTAGGGTTTCGTAGCATGGAAAACAAAAAAATTCTATCGCATACAAACAAACAAGCCAAGATCTATCTACTAGATTGTAGCAACGAGTCGATGGAATAACTCACCCTCGAAGATTCCAAAGCGTTTAACGAGAGCGGATTCTCGTGGGTGATGTAGTCGTACTCTTTCCGATCTCAAGATCGCGTAGACGATCCTTCCATTGTGTTCGAGCGCTCACTTGATCGGTCACGTTCGGTACTCGAAGACCTTCCTCTCCTTGTTCCAGCAGGCAGCGGAGGTTGTAGCACTCTCCTCGCGATTCCGAAGACTGTGGCGTGGTACCGAAGTAGAGGGAGATCTCAGAGCTTCGCCTTAAGCCGGAGCGAGTATGGTGGAGTATGAGAGAGTCCTCGGTGTTCTAGGGTTTAGACACACCAAGGAGTGGGCAAGCCGGCGGCTAGGGTTTAGCTAGGCGGCGACTAGGGTTTGCCCTAGGGCCGGCGGCGGCTATGGAGGCGGCGGCGGCTTGGTGCTAGGGTTGGAGGAGTAGGAGTTGTGTGTCAAGGAGGGGAGCCCTGCCCCTCCTTTTATGGGTGGAGGGAGGCGCGCAGGAGGAGTCCTCCCAACTCGGACCCAAGGTGGTCCGGCGGTGGAGGAGGAGGGACTCCTCCCCAACTCGGATTCCCCCTCCCCTCTACTTCCCAAAATTGCCGTTTGACTTTCAAACTTGGCGTTTGACTTTTCAAACAAGGATTTGATTAATCCCTCTATTTTGTTCAGCGATGACACTTAGTACATGATGCAATCATACCAACTTGATATAACACATTCATGTACCCTTCCCCCCCGGAGTGCCGGACATTCCGGAACCTTCTAGAACATTCCCGATGAAAACACCGGAACCATTCCCCAACTTCGAAACGGGACTTTCCTTATATGAATCTTATTCTCCGGACCATTCTGGATCTCCTCGTGATATCCCGGATCCCATCCGAAACTCCGAACAACATTCGGTCTCTTTCTCATCATTCTATAACTACTCAAACAACGTCGAATCCTTAAGTGTGTCTCCCTACGGTTCGTGAATTATGCGGACATGATCGAGACACTTCTCCGATCAATAACCAATAGAGGAATCTGGAAATTCATATGGCTCCCACATATTTCTACGATTACTTTGTGATCGAATGAACCACTTACATACGATACCAATTTCCCTTTGTCTCACGATAGTTTACTTATCCGAGGTTATGATCGTCGGTATCTCTGCATACCTAGTTCAACCTCGTTACTGATAAGTACTCTTTTCGTTCCGTGATATGTGATCCCTTGTGAGCCAGTCACATGCTTGCAAGCTAATTGGATGACATTTCACCGAGAGGGCCTAGAGTATATCTATCCGTCATATGGATGGACAAATCCCACTCTTGATCCATGTGTCGCAACCAATACTTTCCGAACACTCAATGCCACCTTTATAGCCACCCAGTTACGGTGTGGTGTTTGATGTCATCAAAGCATCCATCCGGTAAAGGTGATATGCATGATCTCATGGTCGAAGGAATTAGGTTACTATGTATCAGAAAGCATATAGCAATTGAACTATTAAAATGACTTGATCTTTATGCTACGCTTATCTATAGGAGTATGTCCACCATATCATTCTCCTAATGACATGATCTTGTTGTTAATAACATCTCAATGTTCATGATAGGGAAACCACAATCATTTATTAACCAACAAGCTAGTGATGTATAGAGGCTATACTAGGGACTTCAATTTAAGTTTACAAATCACACAAGTATTAATGTTTCCTTGTTAATACTATTATAGCATGAATGTAAACATTTATCATAAACACAAAGATATAATAATAACTACATTTATTATTGCCTCTAGGGCATATCTCCAACATGGATAAGGGTGAGCAAGGGAACCAAGAAAGTAGTGGCACCATCTCTTCCGGTGTAGTGTCGATCCCTTGAAGGACAGTGCCGGCTTATCGATATCTGACTCATCACGGCCCTAATACTATGATCATGATATGTTAAATCAAGTCATCAGTTTAATGAATGATATACCTTGCCTCTTCCTTAAGGTAGTTTAAAGTGAATACTATTGCAAAATTGATTTCGGGAGAGGACCCGAAGGGGAGCTCGAGCCAGAAGCATGTGAAATGCCGAACCCAAAAGGGTGACATGACATTGAATCAGCAAGAGTGAACACACATAAGAGTCACTCGATCCTTGTCTTGTCTGAGACGAACTCAAAAGGGTGACATGAAACCCTTCATATTTTTGAGGAACCCTTCATATTCAACCTCCAGACCTTGTCAATGGCATGCCACCGCTGCCAATGATAAGCTTTTGCTTTCTTTGACGAGACCTTTGAACTCAACTCGACCTAATATCCTTTGTCATGAGTAGGGATGTGATAATTCGATAGAGAGCCTATTTATTTGACTATATACTGTATTTTGGAAAATTGGTGATTTTGTCAGGCGTTGCAATGTCTGCGTACCATTCAAGATGTCTCCGTGACACATTTAATTCAAATAAATGAAACTCAAGCGTTAACACTTTACATACAGTATGCTACATATACAGTTCACCATACTGTAATCCACCGCACTGCACAAACTCAGCAGCTGGTGCTTCAAACTGAAACGTGTCGTCGGAGATCCTGAGAAGCTCCTCAAGGTAGTCGGCGCCGAGGTCCTCCAGCTCCACCACGAACCGATTCTGCTCGGTCATGTTCCTCCGCCTGCTTTTCGCCGTCGCGCCAGCCGCGGCCGCCATCGCCATCTCGGTCTTGTTGCGCCTCTTCCTCTTGCAGTGGCGCCGCTTGAGTGCCAGGACGGGCGAGCCGCCCGTGCCCCTCGGCGTGGAGACGACGCCGAGCGCGAGCGCGCGGAGAGACTCCTGGACGCGCTCCACGGGGAAGTTGAGCGCCGTGGCCGCGCCACGCGACGAGAGAGCGGCCTGGTCGTATGCCATCGCGGCGGCCTCGGCGGTGCCGAAGGTTCCCAGCCACACGCGCGCGCCGCCACGCGTCGAGTCCCGGATCTCCGCCGCGAACCGGCCCCACGGCCGCGTCCGCACGCCGATGTACGACGCCGCCCGCCTCCTGCTTGCCGGCTCCACCTCTACCGCGTCGATCATCTCGCCGCTGCTCAAGTCGAATGAAAATGAGTCTGACGAGGTGGGGGAGGAGCAGGAGGGATTGGTGGCGCCCATGCAGCCGGTGTAGCTTTGATGCTGAAACGGCGCCGCCCGTCCCCTTGTTGCCTCCACCGCGTCGATCATCTCGCCAGTGCTCAAGTCGAGTGGAAATGAGTCCGACGAAGACCAGGAGCAGGAGGGATGGGTAGCGGCGCTCGTGTAGCCGCCGGTGTAGTACAGGTCGCCGCCGTGGCTATGATGCTGATGATCCACGTCCATGTCTGTGTGTTTAGGGGCCGGGGGTGGAGATGGCAGTGTCAGTTGGTGCTTCCTGTCCTGACCAAGCTTACAACAGAGCTGAGCGTTGAGATTTGAGAAGCGTGTGGGGTTAATATAGGGACTGAGATTTGACAAAATTCTGTGTTGACTATTTGACAAAATTCTGATCCCTACATATGCTAGAACGGCCGGTGCCTCTACAGCTCTAGAAAAAATGGCAGGTAGTTGGGGCAGGGACATCGATCGGAGTCGTTTTAGCTGGTGTGGAAGTGTGGGGGCTAACGTAGGGCGGCTGAATAAGACAACCCTTGTGGACGTCACTAACCCTAGCTCCCCGACGATGCTTCCTAAAAAGGAATTAAAATGCTCAACTGAATTCATTATTATCTGATATATTTATTTTATTAAATCCTAAATTTATCTATGCTACCCTATTTTGTCCTAGAATGTATTGCATGCTTAACGTTTTTTTGGTTTTAAGCAAATAATTTGAGTATGATTTTCAGTTACGATAAATCTACAAAATTAGAATAAAAGCATATATAAACTAAAAGTATCTTGCAAGACTGATTCAACAGTACCATTTATACATGTTTGACCAAGTTGAGTTGTTTGGCTAATTTGAGGTGATAAATCGATCAAGCTTTTTCGCAGTAAAATTGATTAATTATCGGTTTTTACTAGTGTTGATTGTTTGTATTCAAATCCGTCAGAGTGGCGATGGTTGCATCTATATGGAAAATTGATAGCAAGTTCGGTAGATGTAGGCCTGGGGTGCGCACCACCTCTTGTCCGCTCCTTGTTAACCGACCACATGATATTGTCAACTTATATGCCGAAATGAGTGCGCGACCCTATCGACAAAGGTCAAAAAAAATTCTACTATAAGGTCGGTCGGTGAAACGAATGGAGAGAACCGTATGCTTGCCCAACGGGTGTTTACAAACCAATCAAGCTTGGAGGCATAGGCATCAAATCTCTTTGTGTAGGATTCCTTATAGGTTCAAACAATCTACCTGGGATATCCGACCATCATGGTGATAATTGACGGGTAGTCGGGATTGCATGCTTTCAGGGTTTATATTTCTATCAGTAGTATAGTACATCTTTTCCTATTGAATCATTGATCGATGGTGCTCGTCGTATGTGGCTCGATTGATCTGTCTTTCATGGTTTATTTTATATGCATGGTTTTGCTAATCGCACGAGAAATTTATAATGAAAGAACATAGCACTACCATTATTGGGGTCACTATAGCTAGCTATGATCAACCACTAGCACATCTTAAACTAAGAGCTTCTCATAAAGGAAACAATAAACATCTACGGTCATTGTCGAGGTGAAGCTTCGGAGACGGCTCGGGGACGACGTGAACACCTAGCGGCATCTAGCAGGCAGCCGCCGCCTTCCCTACTTTTCTCTCTGACGTTGCACACCGCTCCGGTCCAAATCAAGTGCAGTCATCGGTACAACTGGCAGCCAAAATGAACCTGGAGAAAATAGAATAAATCCTAGGTTCATTTGGACAAATGTTATCTGCAGCAGCAACACACGCCCGTTTCCTAACACTTTCCCAAGTTCCACTTTCTAGATACAGCGAACCAAGGCTGCTCTTTATTTAATGCCTGTGATATTCCAGTCAACTACTACTTCCTAGAATAGCCTTGAGTTTGTCAGTGTAAAAACGGAATCAGGGACTAGAGAACGTTCTTTAGTCACTTCTATGTCTGAGGCTCTAGCTGCTTTAATTGCTGCATCTATATGTTCATGTGCAGCAGATGCTGTCAGATGTTTCTCCAATTGAAAAGGCATCTATGTTGGAGTTCCTCTTGACGAATAAGAAAAGTTCAGCTTGTCCATATATTGACTTTCCTTGTTCTCTTGCGCGTTGAATTCGCTATCTACATATAGTCAAAGCTCAACATTCTTAGTCACGGAGAGAGAAGAAACATCTCATTCTTCGTCTTGGTCGTGGTCTTTTGAGAGGAAGAATGATTTCTCGAAGAAAAAAAGATGAACAAAATAATTCAGAACCAATAATCGTTTGACCAACAAATTTAACAATATGAATCGCCTAGCTATGTAGGTTTTCTCACACCAGATTGTTTAGAAGCAAGTTGACATGATCCTCCGATAAAGAACAAGCCGGTGAGTTGTATAATGAGTACAAAAATAAATCATCCACCGCCATAGGTGAACATCGCCTTATTTGACTTGTATGATCTAGGCCACCAGGATGCATATTACATGACCAAAGGGAAATGCATATGCTTGTGGTTTTCTAACCTGATTGCTAGCGAAACATGTATCAAAATTGCAGTTCCGAGTTTATTTACATACATAGAAACAAATACGACAAACGATTAAGAGCAAAAAAAATAAAGTTCTAGTTCTCTTCATAACAACAAAACTACAACGATGAAGAAATGTTTTAAATATAATTTGGCTGGTATCAATTTTACATCACATAATCCACACAATTTTGTACAATAGAAGATGTCCGCCTATTTTATATGCAAGCCAAATTAATGGTCGTTCTAAGATGTATCACTCAACGAAGACAACGGAGCAATCTATTATATTATATACTAAAAGTAATATAAGGGTGTTTTTCGAGGCACCAGGTTGATCCACAAATGCTTAAAAAGTATACTACGTTGATCTGCATTTTAACGACTCAGATTAAAAAATAAAAAGTGTTATGTAAAACGGTAAACGTGCACACATGAGTATATCTGACACGTAAATTAAGAAAAAGCTCCCGTACATGGACTTCCGAGTTTGAAAGGAAACTCCTTTTTTTTGAATAACAGCAGGAGAACTGCTATATTCATCGCGTTAGAGAAAAAAGTTTACATAAAAAAGAATTGGCGAAATGATGCCAATTCTGCAAAAAAATACAAGGAGCATTCAACCGGGGTCAAAAGGTGCACCACCATCCCGGAGAACTAGAGGTAGAGGTGCCCCAGCCATCCTCCAGGCAATCTCCTCTTCTCTAATTCTAGCTAAAAGGCCAGATTAATTCATTTCTTCTCTTTGAAAAATTCTTCTATTCCTCTCCTTCTAGATCTCCCAACAAATTAGGTTTGCTGCAGAAAATGTTGATTTCCTTGTATCCTTCGACTGTCCATTGAACAGGCTCCTGTACCAGCCTTGTATGGACTGCTCACTTGATTATCACGCTTGTGGACTTAATTGATGTAGCCCAAGGTAGTTCCCCATTTGTTCCCATATTTGACTAAAGTAGTGGCATTCGGAGAAAAGATGAAATGGTGTCTCCGGGTTCCTTAAGCATAGGAGGCAAAAATAATTGTTCTCCCACTGTTTAAGAAGAAGTTTATCTGTTATCGGTATCTTATCAATCATGAGTTTCCAAATAAAGAATTTGCACCTCGCAGGTGCCCAGCCTTTCCACACAGTCCTAATATAGTCCGTGCTAATAGCTCCCAAGAACTGCAGCTGGTATGCCGAGCTGGCCGAGTATACTTCCTGCTTGCCAAAGCGCCAAGTGATCTTGTCCTCTTCTTCCGATAAATGCACATGGTCCAGTAATTCAGTTAACTTGGGGAGTTGTGGTAGAAAGTCTGCGGTAAGGCTGAAACGAAGATCCTGCATCCATTTCATGTTACAAAGGGCCTCTTTGACTGATCTATTTTTCGCACAGATATTGCATAAAGATCCGGAGCGACCTCGCGAGGGGCCAAACCATTTAGCCAAAGATCAGTCCAGAAATTCGCCGTTTGAAAGGAAACTCCTGTACGTGGACTTCCGGCTGGCCGGCTGGCTATAAGGAGATTTATCCCTCAGAAAAAATGGGCAAGAATTTAATAGGGATTATTTGCTGGAATACATAAGTTAAATCGGCAAGGGTATAACAAAGATTTTTGTAGTCACGAGTACAGATCCATATGGTCAGTTATTTCCGTGTGACAAAGTTATTGCATTACAAAGGTATAATTTAAATATTATTTATTGAAGGTTATTGCATTACTTTCATTGAGCACAATGAGTGAAGTCGGCTATTATTGAGTTCTAATATGCAACACCGCATTTCCTCTTACTCGGTAAAAAATTGCATTGATGGAAGGACATACACATATAGGGGTAGTAGAGATAGAGACATTTAGATGCATAGACACAGTGGGCAGCTAATTGGCATGTGCTTTCACAAGGGAAAACATTGATATGACTAAGAAAAATTAATACTGGTATACATGGATCACAAACTTTCACATTTTACTATGATGGGACCAAAAACATACACTTATGTTTTCAAAATAAAACACCGATGATCCTGGTCTGAATGATAAATCTCACAAACATCATAAAGGATTACACGCATGGTGTTTTCAAAATGGAATTGTCATAATGCCTAGAATTTAATGATGGTTAACAAATGGTGCACGAAGATATGATGTTTTATTTTGCACTATGTTTACATTAACCCTATATAGAATGTTTTTTACTTCCTACCAAATAATTTGAATATTCACAAAATCATAAATTAGTTACTCGGTCACTTTCAACACACTACAGATCATGCCCTTGCATTTGCGAGGGCCGCTGTGCTAGTTCATAACAAAAAACACGAATTTCTAGTTCTCTTTGTAACTATAAATCCAAAATGATGAAGACATGTATTTTAAATTAAAAAATTGATGGTATCAATTTTGTATCACATAAACCATATGATGTTTGACAATTTAACATTGTTTGCATATCTAATATGCAATCCAAGTGGTTATTCTGAGACATTGATCAGTGTTCTTAGTCAGAGAAAAAAAATCTGCCCTTCTTCGTCTTGGTCCTACTCTTTTGAGATGAAGAAACAAAAAAAACTATAACCAAATATAGTTTGACCAGCAAAGTTAATAGTATCATATGCATCATCTTGGTAGGTTCCACCGGCACTACCATTTATTTTAGAATCATCTAGGTAGTTTCCCTACCCATATTGTGAAGCGATAACACATTCTCCTCCAATAATGAGTTAGAAAAAACTCTCCCCTGATCCAAAGACAAGGATGCGGATACGCGCGGGGGTGGGGGTCTTCATTAGCTTCTATGCTCTTGGCTGTCAGGGGTTTTCACACATGCTTGCTTTCTGTGCTAACTGCTAGCAGGGCGAATTCACCAAATAGACTTTCATAGGCCCAAATCTTCCCTCCAATTTGACCAAAAGTTCACCAAACATATGTGCACTAGCTATAGATGATGGTGAGAGCTTCAAATTCCAGAAGCAAGGAAAGAAAAGAGCCTCTAACTAAATACTTGCTAAAAATATGTATACTACCTCCGTTCTTAAGAATAAGGCGCGCAAACATTACAAGACGAAGTTTGCCCAAAACAATTGAGCAACAATACCTTGGTTATATTGTACATAATTACTATCGTTGAGTTCTATTGAAAAGCACTCTCTAATGATGCTAATTAAAAATATACTTAATATATTAGGAGTTATTCTTGGTCAATGAAAAAACATGGAAAACGAGGACACCTTATTTATTGAAACAGAGGTAGTAAACAAGATCATTTATTTGCATAATTCTTATATTTTTACTCAATCGACAATTTCTCAGGTTTAACAGGAAAACTATTGGAGAAACACATGGTAACTTATTTTACAATCAAGTAATACTCCCTAAAAGACCAATTTATGAGGTGAATTTTATACCAAGAAAGGATTACACCAACAAAAATGTTAAATCCTCCACAAAATAAACCTAGTTACGAAATCATGATGTCGCATTGTAGGCTGGAGCAACAGAACTTTGGTTTACTTTATTTCTACCATATTTATGTAATGACAACTGTTTTATATTATGTGGAGTTTAAATTGTATATTTGTTCTTTGATCTCACCTTATAGTCTCATATCGGATTCACCAATGACCGTTAGCACAAGAATCTTGCTTCTGCACCCTTTTCTCCGCCTATTTCTATCATCATATATATTAAAGCAATTTATGGTGCTACAAAATTCCAGTTCCATGTTCATTTGCACATGATGAAGCGAGGATTTTAGGCATGACAATTAACACCAAAACCATAAAATCCTCCTTCTATTTGAGAGAGAGGGATTACAAACGGGGTACTTTTATTCGAGAAAATGCCATCATCAGCGATACCAAAACCAAACAAAAGAAGAGACATGAATCCTACCCCATCTTCCCTACGACGTCGTAGCGGTGGCCAGATGTAGACGGGGAGGAGATTGGATGTAATCTGGCAGCAAGGATTCTAACAGTTTACATGAGTAACTCGGAGTTTTATTTCGCACGCTAGGTTCCGTTGTTTCACGTGTGAACCGAGATTGCTCTAAAAACATAAGGATTAAAAAAAGGCCAGCTTACTTCTCAATTTACATTTCCACTTACATGTTCACGAGCTCTTTTCAGCATGTAGAATCTCAACCTCTAGCAGAAATGACAATAAGCGTGTCTTTTTGTAGCCTTCTTTGATCAAATGACCGATCTCAAGTTCTCAACTCGACCAATGCCCTTTTGCCACAGATACATGGTCTGATTCTAGTACCTATCTACTTATCTATCTATCTACTAATTTCTTCCCGGGTAGGTTCTTCACCTGTGTTTTTCCGTTCACCTTTTTTCCGGTTTTGCCCCTAGCTATTTAGTTAAATTACTGCCCTGCCACCGCAAGGAAAAAAGCCCAAAACTCCTACTCTCCCGATAGTCAACTCGCCGCGCGTCTCTCCTCCGTCCCCTCGCCGCGGCCGGCCATGTCGAGCCTCTCTCTCGGCGTCCATGGCGACGACGTCTGGCCGCGGGCGGTCCAGGCCGCACGTCCTGGTCGTCCCCTACCCGGCGCAGGGCCACGCGCTGCCGCTGCTCGACCTGGCCGTCCCGCGGCATCCGCCTCACGGTGGTCACCACGCCCGCCAACGCCCCTCTGCTGTCCCCTCTCCTCGCCGCGCACCCCGGCTCGGAGACCATCCCCTCTCCTGCCAACGGACTCCCCCGCCTCTTCGCTCGTGAGCCCCGCCGCCGGCGCAGCACCGCTGCCCACCATCTTCCCCTCCTGCCAGCCCCCGCCCGCGAGCGAGCCCGACGTTGGGATCCCGCTGTCACGCCCGTATCCCCTCCCCCTGCAGCCCTGCCTCCTCCTCCACCTGCGGACGGACACCGGCCTCCCCTGCCCTTCGTCCTGATGCACCGGCGAGCGCAACTGCCACCGGGAAGAGGCTCGCGAGCTCAGGCGGCCGGATATTGAGCAGCCTAAACTCTATAAATCCCTCCCCCCGAGCAGAACTGGTCCGCGTGAGACAGGAGGTAGCAACGGGAGACCTCCAATGGAGTGAGGGAAGCGGGTCAGCGGGTGAAGGAGGAGAGAGACCTATACGGCGAGGAGTCGGGCGGGGCAAGCCGTCATCGCCATGGCTCTGCTCTATTGCAGCCGCCTTACTCTTCCTCTCGGCAAACTCCATGTTGCAAATCCACAGCCGGGAGAAAGATGGACGAACAAAGGGAAGGGAAGGAGGAGAGGATGAGCGGTGGTCTGGTGAGGTGGGAAGAGGAGAGATCCCTCTGCTACCTCATCGTCGGCCATGGGGGCAGAGCAGGGTGTGACCCTCGATCTAGATGGGAGGCTGGTGGGAAGGGGATGGGAGGAGGTCGGTGGTGAGGAAGGGGATGGGAGGATATGCTTTACACATTGAGAGAGGTAGAGAAAAATTACATCACGATCACGGTTTAGAATATTAAGAGGGCATTGGAAAAAAGGTAATATGCTAGAATCGATTATGCGTATAAAATTTTAATACGTATAAAATTACATCTCTAGGTACTCTAGCTGCAGATCCTGTAGCGCGTGGATTCGATGCCCTATGCCGCATCATCTCGAGCACGGTAAGTGCACCTGAAAAATTCTACCGCCGTCGTTTCCTTTCCGATGTAGAAGTCCCATGCGCATCCATCCGGTACCCCTCAGTTTCTCGCCGCAGACCTGTATGCCGGCATCCTCCGTTCTTCTATGGACTATTGAATCCCTGTTGGATGCAATTCACAGGCTGCTATCAGCGACCGAGTTCATGTCCGTGTAAAGCTAATTGATTCTATAGTAATTTGATGTTCATCGATTGCTAGCTCCATATAGGTACTACCAGCAACTGATATAGCTAAAACTAACGGAAACGAATGATTGATTGATATGATAAAGTACCCACGCTGGGTTGCGAATAACTAAATCCGTTCCTCTGTTCAAGTAGCTGATAGAGATAACAAAAAGAGTAAATTCCGGATTTTACCCCCTAGTTTGATAATTTTGACACTAATTGTCCCATTTAATAATTTTTCGTTCGTATTACCCCATTTATTGGAAGTTTTGCCATTTTTTACCCTGCCTAAAATTTTACACGTGATTTATCATGTGTGTGTTGTCGGTAATTTTTGCTCCAATTTTTTTTGTACTCAAGAAACAATGAATCCAAAAAAAATCTGTCCATAACCACTATCTTGTGAAAATAATCACGACACCATGTGTCTCGGTTGAGTTTTATTTCATCAACGATAGTATTTGTACATTGCCGTGCAGGTATATGATCACATATACTAGTCAAATGATCTTGACACCCCACAAGAAATACACAAAAATATGTACGCACGTTTGTGTAAGGGATAAATTTTAATTGAGCCAGGAAGTTTGTACTTGTTGAGCAGCTGGCCAAACGCATCGTTCCAACATTTAAAAAGAAATTCACTTGGTCTCAGGTCACTCGCTCCGGTTGTGAAATCGCTAGCGATCACCTTGACAAATCCCCTATTATCGACTGTTCTATCAAAATATTATGAACGCACACCAACGTCTCTGTGTGAAAATCAAGCTAATCAGCCATCGGATGATTTGGGTGTGGAAAAAATCAGATAGGATAAAACGAACGATATCGCATAGCATGTGTATCTGACAGAGGGATCCACC
Source organism: Avena insularis (assembly GCA_023614405.1). Taxonomy (NCBI): domain Eukaryota; kingdom Viridiplantae; phylum Streptophyta; class Magnoliopsida; order Poales; family Poaceae; genus Avena; species Avena insularis. Next base: position 2,305,308 of record CM042690.1, read on the forward strand.
TAGTAAAGGGCTCTCTGACTTTTTTTAAAATGGGGTAAAAACTGACAAAAATTTCTCTAAATGGGGTAACGTGGATAAAAAAATGTTAGTTGGGGTAATTGGTGTCAAAAATATGAAACTATGAGGTAAAATCTGGAATTTACTCTAACAAAAATGTTTAGTCAAGAAAGGGGATATTTTTGGGTGGCTGCTCACAAGATAAAAGATGTAGAGTGTAAAAGGGGACACTGCACTGATAACATAGTAGCGAGAGTTCTCGATTCTGATAAGGTAGGTAATCGTATCGGTGGATCATCAATAAGTGTAGTACACCACAAAGAAGTAAACAAAAGATGATTGTTGGATGCCATAATATAGTACGATTGATATTAATACAAACATATTTGTATAGGTGCTGAAAATAATAAGTATATATATTGTTCGGTGTAGGATCAGGGTCTGCCGGAGTTTCTAGACTCCATAGAGGCCAGGGGGATGCTAGCGAGGTGCCGCATGTTCCTGAAAAAAATCCGGGCGACACTCCAAGGTGGTGAGTTTGTGCGGCAAGGTGCCAATGGTGTGTTGGTCCTCTCTCATGGAGGTCATGGCAACACACGTGCAGTCAATAATCATGAGAGCATGAGACTGAAAATTTCTTAGACATCAATGTTTTTCTTTAGAAACAAGACATAGATTGTTATGAGAGCATGAGATTGCAAACAATCATGGTATAAAATATAACAAAATTTGAATGAAATTTCATGTATTTGTTGTTGTTTCGTAGCAATCGCATGGGCATTCAGCTAAATTTCTTGCATGTCCTTTGCCAATTAGTTCCTGCATGCAAAGCCTTTTTTTGGCAATTGCATGTGTCTTGTTCCGTGGGCCTGGAAGAGCTGCAGGTCGATTCTTCTCGGCGTGCAGCTCCCATCACTGTCCTCCTATTCATATTTCCACTGAAACTTGACAACTATTTCGAAAATTGATGATCAAGATCGTAGCTCGGAGATCGTGAGAAGCTCCTCCAGGTAGTCGGCGCCGAGGTCCTCCAGCTCCACCACGAACCGCTTCTGCTCGGTCATGTTCCTCCGCCTGCTTGTCGCCGTCGTCGTCCCAGCCGCGGCCGCCATCGCCATTTCGGTCTTGCTGCGCCTCTTCCTCTTGCAGTGGCGCCGCTTGAGCGCCAGGACGGGCGAGCCGCCCGTGCCCCTGGGCGTGGAGACGGCGCCGAGCGCGAGGGCTCGGAGAGAGTCCTGGACGCGCTCCACGGGGAAGTTGAGCGCCGTGGCCGCGCCCCGGGAAGACAGCGCCGCCTGGTCGTACGCCATGGCCGCGGCCTCGGCGGTGCCGAACGTTCCGAGCCACACCCGCGCGCCGCCCCGTGTCGAGTCCCGTATCTCCGCCGCGAACCTGCCCCACGGCCGCGTCCGCACGCCGATGTACGACGCCGCCCGCCTCCTGCTTGCCGGATCCACCTCCACCGCGTTGATCATCTCGCCGCTGCTCAGGTCGAATGAAAACGAGTCTGACGAGGAGGAGGAGGAGGAGGAGGAGGAGGAGGAGCAGGAGGGATTGGCAGCGGCGCCCATGCAGCCGGTGTAGCTTTGATGGGGGAACGACGCCGCCCACTCCCTTGCCGGCTCCACCTTCACCGCGTCAATCATCTCGCCACTACTCAAGTCGAATGGAAACGAGTCCGAGGAAGAAGTGGCGCTCGTGTAGCCGCCGGCGTAGATGGCGCCACCGTGCATGTGATGCTGATGATCCATGTCCATGTGTCTGTAGGCGGTGTCAGTTTGTGCTTGTGCTTCCTGTCCTGTTCAAGCTCTATATATACATCTGAGCGTTGAGATTTGAGAACCAGTCTGAGCGTTCCGGGTTTGACAAAATTCTGTATTGACCATTATATTTGACAAACACTAATCCCCTACCTAGGCTAGGCTAGAATGGACGGTGCCTGAAAAATGGCAAGTTGGGTGGCAGGGACGTCGGGGTTGTTTTAGCTGGTGTGGGAGCTGACATAGGGCGGCTGAATAAGACAACTCTTGTCGACGTCACTAACCTAGCTCTAGTAGAAGAATGTGCCGTTTGGATAAATTTTATCCCTCTCTTCTTAAAAAGTGCAATGTTTAAGTATTGTAACCGTGATGATTAATCAATAAAGCTCTTTAAGTTGCAAAAAAACTGTCTGGTAATATACTTCTATTTCGTATGTTTTTTACTTTTTGGTCTAAATTGTTTTGACTTGTAAATAAAAATCATAGTCAAATTATATGGTAAGACAAAAAAAAGGTTAATCTTGTATTATATCTTAAGACAGAGAGAGTAACATAGATAAATTTATCGTTTGATAAAATAGTATATCAAAGAATCGAAACTGAATTCACCCGACCATTTTAATTCCATTCTAAGAAAGCACGCAGTCGGGAAGCTAGCTCTCTGGGCACCAAAATGAGCAGCCTCATTAGCTACTCAGCTAGCAAAACCCCCCGAGTAAGCTCCTTCACTTCTTCACATGTAGTAGTAGCACTACGGGAAAAATGTTCGCTGTCGTCGCCCCCGTCCTTTGCCGTGTGCCAAAATGTCCAGAACACGTGTGTATAACAAGAAACACACGACAAAAAAAATGTTCACGACAGACTACAGATAAAGAGCACGACAAAGAAATAAACGCGGCAATCGACAAACGAAGGCACATGGCAAAGAAAATCAACACGGAAAAAGCACTGAAGACACACGACAAAGATGTGTTCACGGCAAAGAAGTGGGCCCCGCGGCAAAGAAGTGTAGCACTATAGTAAGAGATCTAGTATTGTCTAGCTCTTTCCACGGCTTGACCCGTTCCAAGGAATCGATTTTCACCATAACCCTTCGAAGTCTCATGTTGATCGCCAAATGTACTCCATCGCACAAAGCTTTCGCCTCTATGACCAGCAAATTTACAGCATTATCATGATAGATCGCTTGAGCATGCAACGACGACCCTGAATTGTCATAGACGACAAGACCAGAGGCTTCCGTAGAGTTGTCTTCTCTAAACCTAGTGACGTGGGGTGATCACGTCAATGGACATTGTTATGGACTTGGGTTTAGGGAAGAGCGGCGTGCTAGAGACTTCGTTGTCTAACAAACAAGCAAAACGGGGACACGGGATTTACCTAGGTTCAGGCTCCCGGAGGAAAACCCTACTCTTGTTTGTGTGTTCTTGATTGATGGAGGAACCGAAGGTTACAATATCATCGAGATGGCGGTGGATGCGCAGATTGGATCTGGCGTATGCTAGGGTGTTGTGATCTGTTGTGTCTATTGTGGCATGTCTCCTCATTGGACCCTCCTAGCCTTTATAGGCTAGGTCTCAGGTACCAATACGAGTAGGTTACAAGTTGGATTCGAACTCTAGTCTTGATCTTTCCTTGTCTTGCCACTTGGAGTCCGTGTCCATATGGGTTTCTTACCAACCGAACCGTCATGGGTGTTATGGACCTTGGCAGGTCATCGAGTGGGCATTCTGTTGGGCTGCACCAGGTAGGATGTAGTCGGGTGCCTGTTGGGAATTACCTATGTCACCTAGCATCCACAACCACTTTGACTACACCCTGATCTAGTGGTTTCCATCGATGTGGAGATCTCAATGGTTGTGGTTTCTTCTGTTTAACATCCTGCCAAAGATCGATTGTCATCTCAGTGGCATATATGATGGATTGAAGAAACAATCGCTCCATTCACACCATGCCATATAGTGTTCCTCTCTACTCATACTCCCCAAGCTCCACATAAAATCATACATGTTTGTTCTTCTAACCTCTGTTTTCCCTCAACAAAGTCAACATACAATAACTACGGTGTAGGTCAGGGACCTTGATATATGTTGCTTTCTTCAATCCATTCCAGAACAGTTGAACCCTGGGAGCACTCAAATAACACATGAAAAATGTCTCCTTTTTTGGCTCCACGCGCTAAAAATATGGTTTTTTGGTTAATGTGAGGTGATGATTTTTAATAGGTTTTTAGGCACTACAATTCATTATTTTATTTTATTTTTGATGTTGTTACTAACATAAATTGTTGTATCCAAGCACTGTCTGTAGTGGTGAATATATAGTAGTATACATGACCCTTGAAATCATAGCACAACATCTAGCATATAAAGTTCAACTTCAATAGATAGGCATAAACTCATCAATTTTTTAAAACTTTGCGCTCCGATTACCATCCCTTTCTAGACAAAATTGATAGCGAGTTTTTGGAAGGAGGCCTAGGATGCTGACTAAGGTAAATAAGATTATGCTTCGTTGCATCCATCCACACAATGTTAGCAAATGATATGAAGAAGTGATGCGCAAGGCCATCGACAAAGGAGGAGGAAGTTCTTCTAGAAAGGGCATTGTGAAGCAAGTGGAGAGAACTATGTGATTGCTTGCAAGATGTTTACCGACCAATCAAGCTTGGTGGTCTGGCGTCAATAATATCTTTGCCTTCCCCTCTCCCTCATTAAATGGTTGTAACTACAACGCCTAGACAACTCCAAGCCATGATCATGATTCCCAAGTCAAGGTTAGCATGCATGCTGCAAGCCTAGTTCATGCTAGTGTGAAGGTTATCATCTGAGATGGCACACGAGCCCTTTTATGGACTGATTGTTGGATTAAGGGCTAGTCAATGTCAGAGGTTGCATTAATAGTGTTTGTGGTTGTTAGCTGAGAGACGGGGTAGACAAGGTGTTATGGAGAAGACAATGGATCAGTGACATATATGGAGCGAGGAAGTGGTCTGATGCTCAAGATTTACCTAGGGTTTGAAAGACCTTTGCATAGGGAGACTCTTGACATTTGGTCAATGCCCTCTATTTTTGGACAAACAGACAGGGGTATTATAGGTAACATGTTTTGAAACATAGGTAACATGTTTTGAAACATACGTGTAAAAACCCTCTAGCCTCGGTTTATAAGCTCAGAGAATCTACCTTGGATATCTGATCGTCATGGTGATAACTGATACGTAGTTAGTCGGGATTGTGTGCTGCCATAGTTTATAGTCCGATCATTAGTATCCTTTTTCTTGCAGAATGACCGATGATCGATGTTTGTTCGTCGTATGTGACTTCATGGGTGTGCCTTTCATGACTCCTCTCAGCCGCAACTTAGGCCTTGAGGACGTACCCTCACATGCCTAGAACAAATTTAGCATTGTCAATTGCATGGATAATTAATTTATCATGGAACAACGTAGTACTCCAGCTATTATCGGGGGTCACTCCAGCTATGGCCAACCACTTAGAAACAAACTTTAGCTGTTCCAAAATATAAAATGCTAGTATTATAACCATATGTGTATATATTAATTGTAATAACATCTTATAAGAAAACAGAGGGAGTATTAAACTCTACTGATAAAAAACTCTACTGTCCATGTTGAAGAGAAGCTTCGTAGACGGTGCGAGGACGACATGATACCGGCAGCCGCCGCCTTCCCTGCTTTTCTCTCTGACGTTACACGCCCGCCGCTCCGGTCCAAATCGAGTGCAGTCAGCAGTACCACCGGTAGCCAAAACTTTCCTGGAGAAATAGAATAAATCCTAGGTTCATCCAGACAGATCCTACCTGCAGCAACACTCGCCGTTTCCGGATACTTTCTCAGGTTCCAGGTACAGAGAACCGAGGCTGCGCTTTATTTAATGCATGCCAGTGATTATTCTAGTAGTCAACTATAGAATAGTTCTGGGTTTTTTAGTGAGCCCTAGTGTACTCGCAACAGATAAAATAGAACCAAGGAATCCAGTGGACGTTCTATATATGTATGTCTGAGGCTAGATGCTTTAATTATTGTATCAGTATGTGCATGTAATAACATCCGTTGCAGGTAAATTACTTCCCATGCAGATTTGATTAACATTGTTTTTCTTCTAAAGAGAATATGGATTTGTTCTTTGATTCTGAATCTGAAAGGCATCTATGCTGAAGGTGGTCTTGGTGAACCGGAAAAGTTCATCTTGTCCATTCGTTGACTTCGTCATTCTTGCGCTTTGAATTCGCTATCTACGCATGGTCAAAGCCCAACTTTCTTAGTCACTAGAGAGAGGAAATATCCCCTTCTTCGTCGTGGTCGTGCTCTCTTGAGATGAAGAATGTCTTCTCGGAGAAAGAATGGAATTTTTTTTCAAAACCAATAGTATCTTATGAATCATCTAGGTAGGTTCCTGGAACATATTTTTTAGAAGCAACTTCACATGATCTCCTCAATTAAAGAACAAGCAAGCGAGTTGCATTATATTTCTTAGTTAAAAACGATTATATTAATACTAAAAGAATACCAATTATGTCCAGCCTCAAGCGGGTTGTATAATGAGTTCGAAGATAACTCATTCACCGCGAGAGACCGGTATGGGCTTCTTTGACTTCTATGATCTAGGCCATCAGGACGCATATTACAAGACTAAAGGGTACACAGAGGCTTGTGTTTTTTAACCTGATTGTAGGCGGAAAAATATTACAGTTCCAATTTTATTCGGAGAACTGTCGCTCAACTTTCCTATCTGAGAAGTCAAGAAATCTCCCTTCTTCATCTTGGTCCTGCTCTTTTGGAGACGAAGAAACAAAGTAAATTAAAACCAAATATTGTTTGACCAGCAAATTTAATAGAATCATATGAATCACCTAGGTAGGTTCCAATACCATATATTTTACAATCATCTAGGTAGTTTTCTATGAAAGGTATTGTGGAGCAAGTAGTACGCATTCTCCTCCTATGAACAAGAGGCAAGCCAACTGTAAAAAAAACAACTCATCCACCGCCAAAGACAAGGACGCGACCACACGGGCTTCTTTGGCTTATGGCTCTAGGCAACCAGGAGTGCGTCTTACATGAGCAAAAGGTAACTAACAAGCATGCTTGTTTTATGAACTGACTGCTAGCGGGGGTGAATTCACCAGGTAGGTTTTGTTATAATCGCGAGAAGCAAATAACGAAGAACTAAAATAAAATCATAACAAGGGGATACAGATTTAACGTGGAAAAATTGTTAGGTTGATCTCCCGTTCGGGCCCAACGGCCCGAACAAACCCTTAGTCTCCCGCCCTGATCGGGGGCGCCCAACGTCACAATCGTTGGTGGGGCCCCGTCGCGCAGCGCAATAAATAGAGGTGGGGGCCGGGGGCACGAACGTCAAGGTTCGTCGTGCCCACTCACCTCACCGAAAACCCTAAACCCTAGCCACCGATCCGGCTTTGCGCTGTAGCGGCGGGAATCACCCCCTCACCACCGCCACCACTCCGACGAGCACAATGGCGAGCTCATCGTCGACTTCTAAGGCCGATGGTAAGCTACTCTATCTTGCATACCCCTAGATCTACCGCTAGAGGTCCTAGCAAAACTAACAATGGTATCAGAGCCTGCTAGTTTTGGTGGATCTAGTCGAGGTAGTAGAAAAGAAAAAGAAAAGAAAAAAAGTTAGAGGCTAGGGTTTCTAGAAGCGCCGCCGCGAGGCCGCGCCGTTCCTCTCGATCCCGACGCATCGGCAAGCCGAGGTCGGGAAGAAGAACCCCCCAATCAGATATGAAACCCCAACCTCAAGATCCAACCGAAATCATTTCGGGAAGTAAGAAACAAAGAAAAGCCCCCCAGATCCCGTGTTCCCCTAGTCTCTTTTCGCCTAGTTCCTCCCGAATCGAAGCAGAATAAGATCAGAACAAATCAAAGAGCAAAAAAAGGTGCGCCGGCCGGGCCGCACTGAGCCACCGCCGGAGTCGTTTGGCGACGCAACCACCGGGTGGATCTTGCCGCAAAGGCCGGTATATCGATCGCCCGCTGCCGCTCTCTCTCTGCATCTAGAGCAAGGGGAGGTAGGAGGGAGCGGTGGAAAGAAGAGGGGACAGGGGCTCGCTGCAAGAGGAGGGAGGGGCTCGCCGCCGGCATCGCGCCGGGCGGCGCAGCCACCTCACCCCACTCACAGGGAGGCTCCACCTCACCTCGCTCGCGCGTCCGCGCCGCCAGAGAGCAGGCGCTCGCGGGACAGAGAGTGGGAGATGGGGAAAATGAGAATTAGGGTTGCAAGGGGGCGCTCGGGCGCCGGTTTTGACCCTGCGATCTACGCGCTGGACCGCTCGATGGAGGGCTGCGAGATCGGACGGCCGCGATGCGGACAGGGCGGGCGACGGCCGAGCCTCGCAGGCCGCGCTGATGGGCCGTGGGCCATGGCGGGCCGTGACAGACGCTGTAGCGAGCGCCGTTGCCGCGCCAGGCCGTGGGGCATGCACAGAAAAGGCCCAAAAAGGCATTTTTAAGCACAGTTTTGTGTGTTTATTTATTTTCAGAAGCTGTTTTTACTGTTTTTAATAGTTTTTTCAACCTTTTTTCTATAGCAATTTTTCCAACGAAATTTTGTGTAGAAAAATAGTGAAGTAACAGTAAAAATTATGTAAAGAAGTAAAGTTGAGGATTTTATTCATGTTATTTCGCTGCAAGAATTAATTGCTTAAATGCAATAGAGTAAGATTTTAATTTTTGATAGTGCTTATTTTATTTTGACAACCAACGTTGTTAATAAAATTTTCACTATGCATAGTAAGTTTTATCCATATTAGTTATATTTCTGTCCAACGGTGATGTAGTATTAATATGGAGAAGTTTCATGTTTTAATCTGACCAACGTTGAATTAACTTGTTTTGATGATATTTTGCTTTCAGGCAATCCTATGAGTTTCATCTCGGCCATTGAGCCCCTCAACGGAGGGAACTATGGCTCATGGCGAGAGAAGGTAGAGATGGGGCTTGCCCTGCTTGACCTCGACTTGGCACTGATTGAAGCTTGTCCTAAAGAACCTGTCGACCCCGTCAGAGGCGAAAAAGAAAGTGAAGAGGACTTTAAGAAAAGGATCAGTGACCATGCACCGATAAGAATGAAGTACGACCTTGATCGTGCAAAGTGGGACTCTTCCAATAGGAAGTGCCTAATGGTCATTAAGAGCTCCATCATGGAAGCTATAAGGGGAGCAATCCCAGAGTGCACCACAGCCAGTGAGTACTTGAAAAAGGTAGAGAGTCAGTTTACTGGGTCCTCCAAGGCCTATGCAAGCTCACTCATCAAGAAACTTGTTACCACAAGATACACTGGTGGTGGTGTTAGGGACCACATCTTGCGAATGAGCAACATGTCTTCCAAGCTTAAGCCTATGGGCATGGAGCTTCCAGATGAGTTCATCATTCATCTTATCTTTGCCTCGCTGCCAAACCAGTTTGAAGCTTTTGCTGTGAACTACAATGCATAGCCACAAAAGTGGGGCATCGAGAAGATGATGGTCATGTGCGTCCAGGAAGAAGAGAGGTTGAAGGGGCAGTCCGGTGATTCCGTGAACTACCTGAGCCCAACCAAGAAGAGGAACTTTCAGGGTTCCAAGCCCCAAGGGAAACCTCAGGGGCATCCCTCTTCTTCCAGGCCACATGGAAAGGCTCCTGAACACCAGGCACAGGAAGTGGACAAGGACACCTGCAAGTGGTGCAAGCAGAAGGGCCACTACATGAGTGACTGTGTGGCTTTCCTGAAGTATCTGTGCAAGAATGGTGAGGATTTAATTACTTTTGTTGATGAATCCTTATTTTTTAAGTTATGCAAAATCTACTTGGTGGATTGACTCAGGTGCGACTGTTCATGTTGCCAATTCATTACAGGGATTCCGTATGAGAAGTACCCTGCAAAGAGGAGAAAGAAGAATTAAAGTAGCAAACGGAATTCAAGCTGAAGTCGAAGCCATTGGAGATCTTACTTTAGAGTTGTCGAATGGCTTTGTACTCTTATTAGTAGATGTGCTTTATGTACCCTCTTTGCATCGAAACTTGATAAGTGTGTCGCGTTTAAACGATTGTGGTTTTGCTTGCCATTTTGGCGATGGTCAATGTAAAATCAAGTTGAATAATCTGATTGTTGGTCGCGCTTAGACAAGACAAGCTTTATTTATTATCACTCTGTGAGAATGTGAATGAAATAAGCGCTGAGAATGAGAATGTCTCCTCATCCCTGAATGGAAAGAGTAAGAGGAAAAGAATTGATGAAGTCTCATCGAAATTATGGCACTGTCGTTTAGGCCATATTTCGAGGAGGAGAATAGAACGCTTAGTAAAAGAATCAATTCTTCCACCTCTAGAATTTTCAAATTTAGAGCAATGCATTGATTGCATTAAAGGAAAGTTTGTAAAGAACATTAAGAAAGGCGCCAAAAGAAGCACAAGAGTATTAGAAATAATTCATACGGATATATGCGGTCCGTTTCCTGTGACATCTGTGGATGGCTATGACTCTTTCATAACATTCACGGATGACTATTCGCGTTATGGTTACATTTATCCTATTAAAGAACGTTCAGAAGCACTGGATAAATTTAAGATATTTAAGGCTGAAGTAGAAAATCAGCATAGCTTAAAGATTAAAGTAGTAAGGTCCGACCGTGGAGGCGAATACTACGGCAGGCATACCCCATATGGCCAAGTTCCTGGCCCCTTTGCAAGGTTTCTACAGGAACATGGTATAGTCGCCCAGTATTCAACACCGGGCGAGCCTCAGCAGAATGGAGTAGCTGAAAGAAGAAACCGTACCTTGATGGACATGGTAAGAAGCATGTTAAGTTACTCCACCTTACCGATTGGTTTGTGGATGGAGGCGTTAAAAACCGCCATTCACATACTTAATTGAGTTCCAAGTAAATCGGTGTCTAAAACACCATATGAGTTATGAATTAGTCACGAACCTTCACTCAATTATTTGCGAGTGTGGGGTTGTCCAGCTGAGGCAAAGCTCTTCAACCCAAGCCTTGGGAAGTTACATCCCAAGACAGTAAGTTGCCATTTCATTGGCTATCCAGACAAGTCAAAAGGTTATCGTTTCTATTGTCCAGATAGAATTACTAAGTTTATAGAAACGAGACACGCTGTGTTTCCGGAAGATCAGATGATCAGGGGGAGCACGGTATCCCGAGAAATCAACCTTGAGGAGAAGCGGGTGCATGCACCCACTCCAATGATCCAGGAACCATTTTTCTTGATACCTGTTGTTGCACCGACACAGGACAATGTCGATGTGACACCTGCTGTTGGTTCTCCTGTGGTAACAATGAATGAAAATGAAGACCCCGTTCCACAGATGAGGAGGAGCCGCAACAGCCCCACACCAAAAATGTGCCAAAAGGCGAGACCCTTAGAAGGTCTCAAAGAACTAGAAAGCCAGCTATTCCTAATGATTTTGAGATCTATGTCAGTGAAGAAGTTCAGATGGAGGGTGATCCCACCACATTTGAAGAAGCCATTAAAAGTCCTCACTCATCGAAGTGGCTTGAAGCCATGGAAGATGAGATGAGATCCATGAGTAGCAACAAAGTCTGGGATTTAGAAGAAATTCCTAAAGGAGCCAAAACGGTAGGCTGTAAATGGGTCTACAAAACTAAATGTGACTCTAGAGGGAATATTGAAAGATATAAGGCACGGCTTGTTGCTAAGGGCTTCACCCAAAGAGAAGGAATAGATTACAATGAGACATTTTCTCCAGTCTCAAGTAAGGATTCTTTTAGAATCATAATGGCTTTAGTGGCACACTACAATTTAGATTTGCATCAGATGGATGTAAAGACGGCATTCCTGAATGGAGACTTCGAAGAAAATGTTTACATGGCACAGTCCAAGGGTTTTGTTGTGGAAGGAAAAGAGCGTATGGGATGTCGTCTGAGAAAGTCCATTTATGGATTAAAACAGGCCTCCAGGCAATGGTACTTAAAGTTCCATGAAACAATAAGGAAGTTTGGGTTTGATGAGAATGAGGAGGACAAGCACAGATATGCAAAGTTCAAGAATGGGAAATTCATTTTCCTTATCCTGTATGTGGATGACATTCTACTCGCTAGTAGTGATGTTAGTCTACTACTGGAGACGAAGAAGTTCTTGTCCTCAAACTTTGATATGAAAGATCTTGGTGAAGCTTCATTCGTTCTAGGAATTGAAATTCACCGAGATAGACAAAAGGGGGTTTTAGGGTTATCGCAGAAGGCATACTTGGATAAGATTCTAAAGAAGTATAGTATGCATGCGAGTAATCCTACGCCTGCTCCTATAGTCAAGGGCGATAGATTTGGGAACTTTCAGTGTCCCAGGAACCAATATGAGATCGATCAAATGAAAGCGGTTCCATATGCTTCTGCTGTCGGAACCTTGATGTATGCTCAAGTGTGTACACGCCCTGACTTAGCCTTTGTTACCGGCGTACTTGGCAGATTCCAAAGTAATCCAGGGATAGATCACTGGAAAATGGTGAAGAAGGCATTGCGTTATGCAAAAGGAACAAAAGGCCTCATGCTAACATACAGAAGAACTGACTCCCTCGAGATAAAAGGGTATTCAGATGCAGACTATGCGGGAGATGTAGATGAAAGAAAATCCACGTCAGGATATGTATTTACTCTCGCAGGTGGAGCTATATCGTGGAAAAGCTCCAAACAAACCATCACGGCATCGTCCACGATGGTAGCTGAGTATGTAGCATGTTATGAGGCCACGGGGCAGGCAAACTGGTTAAAGAAGTTTATACCCGGGTTGAGAGTGGTAGACAGCATTCAAAGACCACTCAAGATGTACTGCGACAATGAGCCAGCAGTATTCTATGCTCACAACAATAAGTCAAGTGTTGCTGCCAAACACATTAACATTAAGTTTTATATTGTGAAAGAAAGAATCCAGGATCATACCATAAGTTTAGAGCATATAAGTACAAAAGAAATGCTCGCGGATCCGCTCACAAAAGGCTTACCACCCAGTGTGTTTAGAGAACACTTAGCCGGCATGGGTTTAAGGGAAAGCCTATGATACCTGGATATTAAGGGCCTAGTACAAGAATCTGTTTCAAAATAGAGAGATGTATAGTGGCTGTTGAATCGATGGTAGTAACTGACCATTATGACGAGACATGCTCTATATGTTGATCTGTGATGAAATAGGTACCAAAGTATAAGTTTAAAGTATAAGTTAAGTGAAATATGAGATCAAGAGGGAGAATGTTAGGTTGATCTCCCGTTCGGGCCCAACGGCCCGAACAAACCCTTAGTCTCGCGCCCTGATCGGGGGCACCCAACGTCACAATCGTTGGTGGGCCCCCGTCGCGCAGCGCAATAAATAGAGGTGGGGGCCAGGGGCACGAACGCCAAGGTTCGTCGTGCCCACTCACCCCACCGAAAACCCTAAACCCTAGCAACCGATCCGGCTTTGCGCTGTAGCGGCGGGAATCACTCCCTCACCGCCGCCACCACTCCGACGAGCACAATGGCGAGCTCATCGTCGACTTCTAAGGCCGATGGTAAGCTACTCTATCTTGCATACCCCTAGATCTACCGCTAGAGGTCCTAGCAAAACTAACAAAAACCTCTCTAACATAAAGAAGAAAAAACCACGGCGGCCAGCCAGCAAAAGTTTATTATATCGGGGAGTGTTTACAAACGCCAGAGATTTTCACAGATGCAACTTATCACAGTCAGAGGCTTACACGTGGTTTATATAGCGGTGGAAACCTAGGTCTTCAACGATCCATCCGCTTCGTCCCAAGCTTACAGGCGACGGGTCTCGTTCCGCTTGTCAGAAGTTATCATCCTTAATTAAATTTGGATCAAACTTCAACAGGTTTCGATAGGCTCGAGTCTGCCCTGTACTTGACCAAAAATTCATCAAATATATGTGCACCAGCCATTGTCTCTAGAGCATTTTTGATGATCACTTACATCGTAAGTGTGGTCAGGCAAGTATAAAAACACAACAACAAACTAGAAAGAGTTTCTAAAAACACGTTTGGTATGCAAAATCACCCTTTAGCATGATTCCTAGTATTCACTTAGTTGTAGTGGCGAATCTAGAAGAAAAATGGAGGGTGGGCTCAAAATTCAGGTGAACTATCACTGCAAAAATAAGTCAAACTTTTTCTTTGGAGGAACCAACGGGAGCTCTATATTTTCAAATAGAACGAGTCGAAGTTATGAACATGGACTATTTTTTTAAAAGATGGGTGTCTTCAATCTAGAACATAGTCACATAGTCAGGTACGTCCATATCAACCATCAACCATTTATTCCGAAGTATAGGAAAATAAAAAATCTGTAGAGCACATGATAGAATATATTTAAGGGTACATGCAATTCATTTCTGCTAAATCTTTTGGGAGACTCTAAAATATTACTAGTATTCTATTATCCTACCTCTGAGCCATCGCAAGCAATGACTAGTGCCCCAAATATATCTGGATGCCACGCCATCTTGCCCAATGCCTCACACCCAATTGACTTGCATGCATACCATGTTCATCCACAAGCGTTGTCCAGGGCGAGCCAAGGCTGCTTGGTCGGACCACAGGTAATAGGTCCACTTACCCCTTCGTTCAGTTTGACTTCCTCCTCTCTAGTGCAGGACTCTTCGCAACGGAACTGTAGCCAGACGGGTTCTTACTGCCATGCCATTGATCCATTCATAGATACTAGCCATCTAGATGAAGTGTAATTGTCCAAAATTTAGGGTGGGCTCAAGCCTAACGCAGCCTAGCCGGTAGATTCGCCCCTGCTTAGTTGGCCCATTTTCTTGAATTTGAAAGGCAAACTAATGGAGAAATGTGTAATCAAGTAAGATCCCCTAAACATGTCAATTCATCTGGTAGATTTTATGGCAAGAAAGGATTACACCAAAAAAAAGATTTTAAAACCACCACAAAAAAACTAGTTATGAAATCATGATGTCGTATTTGTAGACCGGAGCAACCAAACACGTTATCCAAAGACGTCGGGTGCAAGCTTTACATTAGTGAGCTACCACAATGTTTTACTTCATTCCTACCTCCGCGACGGTTGTGGGAGTGTAGGGGCTAACGTAGGGCGATCGAATGAGACAATCTTGTGTGCCTCAGCGACCTAACTCCCCGACGGTGCCTCCTAGAAGCAAATCAAATTGCTTCGAATTCAGACTCGGTTATGTTTGTATATTTTAGTAAATTGAAAAATTGAATATATGTGCCTCTCATGATCTTAAATGCAAGGTGTGCCTGGTTTTGTAATGCATATTTTTTGTTGTAGGCTACGCTTAAATTATGTTTGCAAAATTCATATAAAAATAAGAAATTTTGTATATGGAAGACAATACAACAACACTATGTATACATGTTTCAAAATGTTCAACCAAATTGATTGTTTTGCTTAATTTGAGGTGATAACTCTATCAAGTTTTAAAGCCTTGAGGTCCCTCGCCTCTTGCTGGTGGGGGTTCATGTTTCTTGCTTTAGTTAGTTTTCATGTCTTTGTCAGGGTGGTGTGAGGTGGTGGCGACATCTCCGGTGGAGCGGACGATTTGTCTTGTTTGTCCAGTGGATCACCTGGGATCCAGTTGGTTTTTGTGTTCGATGGTATGTTTTGCAAGTAAGGTTTTTCGGTCAACAGTTTTCATGTTTGACGACGGTTGCTGATCTAATCCATTGGGGCCTTAGCATGACGACTTCTCGTCTATGTACTATCGTAAGCTCTACTACGATAAGATTTGGCCAAGGGGAAGGATGGTGGTACGTTTTCTGCTCACTCGAGTTCCGGTAGTCATTGCTAGATGGTTCAAGGAAATATTTGTATTTTGTGTTACTTTTGCATTTCTTTATGCTTATCAATAGACCATTGTACCTTTTTTCCAAAAAAAAATCTAAGCACTGAAATGGATTAATTGTAGATTGTTGCTAGTGTTAATTTCGTTATCCAAATATGTTTGCAACTAAACATAACTTTCTCCACACAAAACAACTATACATGATCGCTCTATGTTACTCTCTCTAACCCAAATTATAAGATGTGCTTGACTTTTTCCACCCCCTTTTGAACGAAATTGATGGCAAGTTTGTCAGATGTAGGATCGGGATGCTCACAGAGGGAAACAAGCAAGCATGTATTTGCTCTGTGGCACCAATCAACGGAATTGATATGCCAAAGTGAGCGAGTCGACAAAAGTTAGAGGAGTTTCTTGCAGGACGGCCGCGGGCAAGCCAGAGAGAACTGTGTCATTGCCCGTCGGGGATCTTGCCAACCAATCAAGCTTGGAGGCTTGGGCATCAAAGATCTTCGCAAGATAAGTATGTTCCCCAAGTGAAGGTTAGCAGACAAGTTGCAATACTAGTGCATGCCATAAATAATATTATCAGATAAGATGGCACACGTTCCTTTTCTAGGCTGGTCGCTAGATGAACTATTATATTGAATCCAACTATTTCTACTACCGTAAATAAAATGAATACCTAGATGCCAAACGACCTCTTAGAGATGCTCAATGCTCGAGAGGATATATATCCAAGGTGTGGAAGACCATTTCGTACGGAGGCTCTTGGCATAAGGAGGCTTGTGGCATCGGGTCAACTCCCTCTATGTTTTTGGGAAACACACATGATCAACCCCCCTCTTTTTTTCGAAAAACTGACAGGAAATGTTGCCTTTTCATTTAGAAGAAAAGACAAAATATATACAAGCGACATATTTTGAATGGGACGTGTCGAAACCCTAACACCTCGGTTGGGCTCTATCATAGGGAGCGGATTTTCAGGACCCAGTGGTTGTTGAACCCGATACAATAACCAATAGGAAGGTGCGCATGTATAGGATGGGCCCATAGGGAGAAATGCATTCACCTATCACTTACTCGTCGGTACATGTAACTTAGGTTGGTCATAGTGGAGAGTAACATAGACTAGTAACATGCATAAGTTACTAGTCCATGTTACTACCTTCATAGTGGGTAGTAATTTGTGACTAGTATCATGCAGAGTCTTATTTATTAGCATGTAGACTTATATTACCTTGGCGTGTGTGATGTTATGGTAACATAGCTAGTTACCACAAAGCTCTCTTTCATCATTTAATGACATACCACATCACCAAAATGCCTAGTTGGCACTGCATGTAAATACATGTTACTACCTATGTTACTCCCACTATGACCAGCCTTACTCATGCTCTCCTCACATGGGTGAGGCCCGCCAACACATGTTTGTCTTCTCATTAGCTGGTGTGTTGGGAACAGCAGTGTCCACGTTCCATGTATGATTTTCGCTCCATCATAGGTCATACATAATATGTGAGGCTTCCAAATGTTCTACATAATGTAGAGAAGTCTATCGCTACAATAGCACTTGGATCTTATTAGGAGTTGAAGATAGCATAGTGACCTTTATAAGTTCCACGAGAGAATCTACCTGGGATATCCTATAATGGTTGCGATAAGTGATTAGTCTGGACACATAGTTTATATTTTAATCACTAGTCTTTTTTTGCTCTGGCCACCCGTTCATTCGTCGTATGTGGCTCGATCGATGTGCCTTTCGGGATATATTCCTCTCAATCACTAACCGGATTTAGGAGGACATCACATGCCTTGAAGAAATTTAGTTTTGTTAATTGCGTGAGTAATTTTTCATGGATCAACATATACTAGTACTCGAGCCATGTGCCATGGCCAACCACTTGCAAGTAGTACTATGTTAAACTAAGACCTCCGGCATTCCCCTTATGGTGAAGAAGACGGTGTCCAGGTTGAAGAGAAGTTTCCAGAGATGGCTGCTATGCGTACGACAATTCACATACATCGCCGGATTGAGTCGCATTGGTAATATATGGCTCATAATCAGTGTCGTATGAAAATCGGATAGAAACCGAACTATGAACAGCTAGAGAAGATCTCAGCGCCGGCAAGGCGCATTAATTCAACTAGACGATCGATTCGCAATGCAACGCTTCACCGTACTGAATAAAATCAGCAGCTGGTACTTGAAGCTGAAACGTGTCGTCGGAGATCCTGAGAAGCTCCTCAAGGTAGTCGGCGCCGAGGTCCTCCAGCTCCACCACGAACCGCTTCTCCTCGTCGGCCATTTTGTTTTTACCGATCTTGCAATTCCTCCGGCGGCTGCGGGTCGCTCCCGCCGCGTCGTTGGCTATCTCGGCCTTGCTCCGCCTCGTCCTCTTGCAGTGCCGCCGCTTGAGCGCCAGGACGGGCGAGCCGGCCGTGCCCGTGGGCGTCGTGGAGACGGCGCCGAGGGCCAGGGCGCGGAGCGACTCCTGGACGCGCTCCACGGGGAAGTTGAGCGCCGTGGCCGCGCCCCGGGACGACAGGGCCGCCTGGTCGTACGCCATCGCGGCGGCCTCGGCGGTGCCGAAGGTGCCCAGCCACACGCGCGCCCCGCCCCGCGTCGAGTCCCGGATCTCCGCCGCGAACCTGCCCCACGGCCGCGTCCGCACGCCGATGTACGACGACGCCGCCGCTTTCCGCCGCGGCTCGCGCCCCGCACCCGCGTAGACCATCTCGCCGCTGGTCAAGTCGGACGGGAACGAGTCCGAGGAGGAGGAGCAGGAGGGATCGGCGGCGCCCATGCAGCCGGTGTAGCACGTGCCGTCGCCGCTGCTCAAATCGGATGAAAATGAGTCCGAGGAGGAGCTGGAGCTCGTGACGCCGCTGGTGTAGTACATGCCGCCGGCGTTGCTGTGATGCTGATGATCCATGTATGTCTGTGTGTGGGTGGAAATGGTGGTGTCAGGTGGTGCTTGCTGCTGTCCTGACCAAGCTTACGGCGTTGGGGTTAATATAGGATCTGATCGAACAAAATTCTGTATTTGAAAGCCAAAATACCCCTCGATCGGCCCGAAGCTACCTAAGACGGGCGGTGCCGCTACAGGTCTAAAAAATATGGCAAAGTGGCGCCAGTCGATTTAGGTGGAAAGTTCGTTCGTTTTCCGAGCGTGGGGGCTAACGTAGGGCGGCTGAATAAGACAGTTCTTCTCTCGTGGCCCTCGTGGGTCACTAAGGGTGTGTTTGGGTGTGTTTGGTAGGTCGGTCCAATCAAAATATTCTTAGTGATTTGGCTGTTTGGTAGGTCGGTTTTCTTATCTGGACAGTGCCCACCTCGCACAGAAAACGGCTCTCATCCCTGCCCGATAGAGAAGAGCTTCGCTACTCGGCAGGGCTCGACTCGCCCGAAATTCCATCCCCGCGTGCCCGCGCCTGGGCCTGAGACCACAAGGGTCACAACCCCGCATCCCATTTCCCCCCTCACACCGCTCTCTTCCACATCCCCAAACGACGAGCCCCGCCTCCCGACGATGCAGGCCGACGCCGCCTCGGCCAACCATGGCGTCGCCTCCTCCTCAGCCAACCACGGCGCCGCCGCCTCGGCCAACCACGGCGCCGCCTCGACCAACCTCCTCGATGCAGGCCGAGCGTGTCCTCCTCGACGAGCGTCTCCTGACGAGCAGCGATGCCGCCTCCTTGGCCAGCCACGGCGCCCCTCCCCCGACGCAGGCCATCGCCGTCGCCCTTCGCGGCCAGCCATGGCAGCCCCCCTACCCCCGATGCAGGCCGCCGCCGTCGCCCTTCATGGCCAGCCACAGCAGCCCCTACCCCCGATGCAGGCTGCCGCCGTCGCCCTTCACGGCCAGCAACAGCAGCCCCCTACCCCCGATGCAGGTCGCTGCCACCTCCTCAATGCAGGCCGCCGCCGTCGCCCTTCACGGCCAGCCACGGCTGATTCCTCCACCAGGACGCCGCCTCCATGACCCGCTGCCATGGTCGGAACACCTCTAAGGACCCTATTGCTTTTTCTTTTTTTTGTCTAGGGACCTTTATGTAAAATGTAGGACTCAGCAGCATCTCTACTCATGCAGCCCAACGAACAACATCTGAGATGAGCATCTCTGAACTAATACAGGCTGCCAAACAAGGTACAAAATCTCAGCGCAACATATCTAAGATGGGCATGTCTGAGGTGGGAAACACATGTTGGAGTGACCCGACCTACCAAACACACCCTAACAGTAACAGCATCTCCGGCCGCGAGCCCCAAGCAACGTCCGGCAACTACGTGGCAGATCGGTTGCTTGGGGAATATCGGCACTGTCATTAGGGCATGTTGTCTCTCCCTAGCCTCCCTGCGTCAACCTAAGAAACCAGTGAGACATTTACTTTAGGAAAATGATAGGACTCCCCTGGGGATGCGATCCCCCGGTTCCTCCTCCCGTGCGGCGACAACGGTGGTTGGGGCCCACCCACATCCTTTACCAGGAAAACGTACGTCTCTCCCTGATCCCGTATTTTCTCTCTCCGCCTCCAACCTCTCTCTCAGATCCCATCGCGTTTACTTCCCCGGGTGGCTTCTCCGCTGAGCTTTTTCGTGATGCCCTCCTCCACCGAGCTCCTCTGCGACGTCCTCCTCTGTTGCGCTCACATGGTGCTCTTGGGCAGGGCATCGCCGCGCGCCTTCCTCCACCCCATCCTGCTCGCCTCCACGCCCACGAGGCCTTGCTGCTGCCAAGGGGGAGCGAGGTCAAGGTGGCATGCCGCCATGGCGGTCGAGGCCTACGTTGGCGTCCTCTCCGGCGGTACGTGTTGCAGGTGGCCTTCAATGGTCACTGACAGCGCATATGACTAGCAGAGTTGCTACTTAAGGCGATCTGACTTGCTACTGACGGTGTCCGGAGATGCTACTGGAAGTGGTCATCGTTGCTATAGATGAAGAGTCGTGATGCTACCGGCCAATATATGCGTTTTGATATTTTTGCTACAGGGTAATGCTACAATAGAAGCAAGTTTTTGCTATTTCTCTTATATGCTTTTGCTACAATAGCACAAAGTATTTGCTATGACTTTTTCGATTTTGCTACAACCAATCTCTACGGTTTTGCTACAAGATCTCCAGCGAGGAATATCCGACGATGTCCCTTTTGCTACATTAGAAAAAATAGTTTGCTACAACCGTTTTGTGGTTTTGCTACAATAGCACAAAGTTTTTGCTACAAGGTCTCCGGCGAGATCTCCGGCGAAATTCTCTGGTGAGGTCTCCGGTGAGGTCATGTTTGCTACATTAACATAACTTTTTTGCTACACGGTCGCCGGCGAGATCTCCGGCGAGGTCCAGTCTAATTTTCTATTTTTTAGACCGAACCATTTTCTGCTACATGTAGCAAAAGCGGGACTAGTTATAGCAAAAACAGGACTTTCTATAGCAAAAGCGGAATTTTGACCCAAAAAAGAGGACACGTGGTTGGCTTGGGACCCGCGGGATAAAAAGCACAAATCCCCCGGGGGACGCGTAGGGCTGCCCTTTAATTTAACTGTAAATTTCAGTTTTTACCTTCTAATTTCAGAATTTTGACACTAATTACCCCATTTAGTAAAATTTCTTTCTAATTACTACATTTAGCAAAAGTTATGCCAATTTTTATCCCCTGTAAAATTTTGTGAGCATTTTGGCAGATGGGTCCATGCCATAAGTATATGTGGTGTGCTACGTAGACTTGTTTCGGTTGTGGTTGTTTTCTCCTTGCAATTTTTTCTCCCATCTCGCTGTTAGTGTTTGTATAATCTGTGCTACATGAAGAGCAAGCTGGACTGGGCGTGGTGGAACAGTAGTGCTGCTAGTTGTGGTTTAAATAGGAACTATAAGGGCTTCATGATATTTGAGTAATAGGTTCTTACTTAGCAGATCATGCCACATATACTAGACACCCCCTGCCAAAACACGCACAAAACTTTACATTGGGTAAACATTGGCACATCTTTTGCTAAATAGGGT
The DNA here is from genome assembly GCA_023614405.1 of Avena insularis. Lineage (NCBI taxonomy): Eukaryota > Viridiplantae > Streptophyta > Magnoliopsida > Poales > Poaceae > Avena > Avena insularis. Next base: position 2,326,876 of record CM042690.1, read on the forward strand.
AAAAATTGGCACAACTTTTGCTAAATGGGGTAATTAAGATGAAAATTTGCTAAATGAGGTAATTAGTGTCAAAATTTTGAAACTAGGTTGGTGGATGCGGCGTTGAGCAATGCTGACCATCGCTGCCAGGGCTATCCCATGCAGTGTGCCTCTTGTGTCCGGCGCGTCCAAAAAGCTCCTGGTGGCACGGGGGCGGGCTAGGCGTGCCAGAGATCCTACTGGGCCATGCCTGTCAGAACACGATCTTCGGTGACGCGGATGGGCACGATTTCATGTTTGGTGCGTCCAATAGATGCTTGGGGAGCCATTTAGGGCTCCCGGCTAGAGATGCTCTAACTTTAATGCGCATTTCCTCCCCTCCATACCGGCTGAATTCAATCTCAAAGCTTTTCCCCCTAGATTATGATTAAACCAACAGCCAGGAAATTAGTTCCTATATTTCATTGTAAGAAAGAACTGCCTCGTTTTTTAGAAGTTAGAAAAATGAGCTCAAATGCTGAGATAGTCAACTCCGACTTCCTTAATAACATGTATCGTCATCGAAGGAGAGACATGAACGACGATGACAAGAGTCCCGCAAACCTAGAAATGTCGGTCATGCATCACCGTGTAGCATATCTCACCGATTTCTCTAGGGCCATTGCAACTTGCCACGACCACCACAACCAAAAAAATTAGTAGCTCCCGTAAAAACTTACAACCGCCGCCCCGACACATTGCTAGACCTACCACCACATGAGATAAGGAGCATTAAGATGGATTATCCTACAACGTTGCTAAGTATTAACTGGATATCCTAGTTGCCATTAATAGTGGTGATGACTGACATGACTAGCATCCTTTTTTTTCGTATCTGTGCAGGGTGAAACTATGTATGCACTAAAGAGAGAAGAAGCTAGATGGCAATTAGGTTTGTTGGCGGCGCAACCGTGAGAATGTTGGTTTCTCTTCTGCATCAATCATGCACAGACCTATGAAAATGTGGTTGCATGAAAATGTGGTTGCACTGGTGAAGCCCTTAATATGTTTGGTGGTGTACTATTTCGTGTTGCGTGCAGCTAGAATAATTGTACCTTTTGTAAAACAAGTTTTTGTGTGTTGATGAGTGCTGTATTTTTTTAGGGAGTTTTTTTTTTTTTTTTGAGGAATTTTTTGAGGAGGTGTTGATGAGTGGTGTTGTTGTGGCCACCAGTTTGTCGTCATAAGTGACTCGATCCATGGAGTGTCTCCTCTAATCAATCACTAATCATATAGGACGTCACTCGTCCGGCCGGAGGATAGTTTTGTTAATTGCACGGCGACTAACTTTCCATGAAACAAGGAAAACATATATACTAGTAGGAGGTAGTACTAGCATTATTGGGGTCACTCCAGGTATGGCTGACGATGGCTAGCTCGCGTAAGGGACGCAAAACCACTGAGCTACAAATTCTCACGGATTAAACTAAAACCTTCCAAATGTAAAGGGGAAATAAGAATGCTGTCAAGGTGGAAGAGAAGCTTCGGAGACGGCTCGGGGGCGACGTCGACCAACAGCTCTCAGCAGGCAGCCGCCGCCTTCCCTGCCGGTCCAAATCGAGTGCAGTCCGGTCACCACCAGCAGGCATCCAAGACTTTCCTCAAGACCTGGATAAACGGTACTGCCATATCTAATGTATATCCATCTCCAATCCAGGTTCATTCGGACAGCGGCCAGGCTGCGTTCAGCTAGTGCCCATGATTATTCCAGTCAGCTACTGTAGAATTTCCTCCGATTCATAACAAGTACTTACTAGCATCTCTGATATAGTACTATAACTTTGTACCAAGTCGGAGAAGTAGATTATATTCCCACTAGTATAATATAGATTTATTCTTTGATTACTATTATTTCCCTGAGAAACGTAGGATCCGCAATTATTTAATGACAAAATTGGAAGGCATCTAAGTATGTTGGAAGTTCCTCCTGATGAACCAGAAAAGTTCAGCTTGTCCATGCGTTGACTTCCCTCTTCTCGCGCCTTGAATCCTCTCTCGGGCGTATTGTCAAAGCTCAACATTCTTAGTCAGAGGGAGAGGACAAATCTCCCCTTCTTCGTCTTGGTCATTGTGTTTTGAGATGGAAGAACAAAAAAAAACGATATTGTTTGACCTCTTGCCTTTCATGAGCTTTGAGCTTCAGTTGTTGAAAAAGGAAGTAAGAACAAAAGCATTGGCTTGACCCATAGCCCCGTGCAAAGAAAATAAATGTTCTGACTTATCTGTGTTGATTTATGTCCGGCTAGGTCAGCAGCAGGCTCAAAGTTTAGGTATCCAGCGTCGGTTGTACCTATCGTTGACAATCTGCTTCGTGCTCCATTCACTTCAAGGGGCACCCCATTGCAACTAATGAATAATGAAATTGATGTCTTCACTGGATATCTATCAGCTCCATAGGATGTATAGGCTTCTCTTCTAAATTACTAAAGACAAGAGATAAGTAAAGTCCAAGCAGATTGGGAGGTCCAGAGCAAGAAAAGAGGGATAAAGGCGCAGAGGAAGCGTTTACGGTAGGGGATAATAGTCTTTGTGAGGTGGGTCTTATTCTCTTCGAGCCCCTGTTTTGCACGAAGTTCAAAATGACCCAAGAAAAAGGAAAACCTTGTGGGCAAGCATCCAGGTATGCTTGTTGCTTGCTCAACTATGTCATTTGAAAGGAATGAAACGCATGAGCCCTGGCCAAAGATGACGGTGCACGCCCAGGTGTCATTAAAGTTCTCTATATGCAAAGAGCCTGGAATGGTGATAGAACTACTGGAAAATGTGAGCCTGAGATCGCCTCCCAGTCATTCCATTGCTGGAAAAAGTGAGCCTGGATCTTAGGAGGAAGGATTGAAGAGCTCTAGAGAAGGTCTGAAAAGGATGGTCGGCCACTAGAAAGCAACAATTTAACAGTACCGCTTGAATCACCTAGCTAGCTAGGTTCCCTGTACAGTAGTACTCCCTTCGTTTGGAAATATAAGATGTTTTAGGTTTGTGAAGGAGATATATCTAGACACCTTTTAGTGTCTAGATTTATTTGAACCTATATACTGAAAGATCTCTAGATACATCTCCTTCACAAATCTAAAATATCTTATATTTCTAAACGAAGGAAGTACTAACTTTACTGGTTGTCATACACATATTGCAATAGAAACCAGTGGTCAATGTTATATTTCGAAGAGCAATTTCACAAAAAGAATCACAATCCATAAGGATAGAGATATCGAAAGCATCATATATACGATTACTTATTTGTTGCTGCAATATCTCCTACAAATGACTTTGACCAACCCGGAGGAGGGTTGGTTTGCTGTGTCTGTTCCGAGTCCTGGCCACTGCCAAGAACCTCATACATATTGAATTACAGCAACAGGAAGAAGGAATTATGTGTACATTTCCCAGATGGAATTGTAGCAGGTATAACACCGTCAGGGCATATGTACTGGTACTAGACTGTTTCAGACCTTTAGGATGTCGTAAAATGTGGAGGGGCGATTCCTTTTCTTCAGACACAGCTCCTGAAAGCATAAAAAATGGTGTCACGATGTTTAATTTACAAGGATCGTAGAAACAGACAAAGGTTCTATACACAAAATGATCAATCCGCATTTTTTTTCTCACTTTAATATGGTGATTTTTTAGATTCAGTACGCATCGTAAATTTACCCTGTTCAATGATTACTGTTTGTTTGCTAACAGTTATATTTGCTCTCAGCATCTTATCCTCTTAAATGTGACTCAAAGCAATCTGTGGCTTAAGTATATCTATGTCGCAAAATTGGAGAAGTACAAAGATTCACTCAGTTCCACACTGAATGCAGCGTTAAGGGGCACATCGACTCGTATGAAAAATGACCATATTTCTCAGCTGGAAAACCGCAAATACAAAACTCTTATGATGGATGTGAGCAGTACCTCTACTGCTGAAGCCACCCTCAATAAGCTAGCCTCGCCCCATGGACGGCCTATCAGTTGCAAGCCAATAGGAAGGCCCTGCTTGTCATGACCAACCTGAGTACAGGACAGAAGTAGCAACATATCAGCGAATAATACTTTTTCTGCGTGTTTTGAGCTATATCGTACCAGAACCCTGAATGTTTCATCTGATCGTATTTAAGCCTTTCAAGAAAGTAGTATGTTGGAAAGAGCATAAATGTTATTTTGAATATTTATACATGACAGTGCAAAATATTCAGTCATGAGGCACTACTTACCGGAACAGTAATGGCAGGAAAACCAAGAAGGTTCGCGGCAAAAATGAATTGCATCAGCTTAGCTGCAATAAAGAGACACCAATCAAGAACAGATAAGATGTCTCAACAGTTGTTATTAGCATCGAAATAGGCATATAGAGTTTGCTTAGCAAACTGCTGCAGCCATATAAATTATGAACTTAACCGATGTATTTTCACATTGGATACTTAATTTCTGCTACTAGACTCCAAATAGGATGAAATGTCTACACTCCAATAAGCTTCTGAATAGCTAGTGATAGCTCCCCTACAGCTTTTGGGGATCTTCGCCAAGAAGGCATGAAACCGTGGTTGAAAACCTTGAATGTCCCCTACAAACTTCACCTATAGGGCTGATTATTGTAAACTTCTTTCTCAATACAAGGCAGTGACAACACTAGCTATGTCAAATAACAATTGTTTCACATCAAGATTTCTACAGTTTTTATCTAAGATGTTAACATGGTTCAAAGTTGAGCAGTTGAGCTTTAGATAAGCTGTAAATCCATATGTTGAAGAGATAACGAAGATACACAATATCGTGAAAACAATCTACCTGATACAACATAATCAGACTCTCCTATCTTCAGAGCACTTGGTGGTATTTTTGGCGCAGTCATGCTGGGAAAACAAAACATCTCCTTAGTTGTTACAGCAACAGATAATACACATGATAAGAGGCAAAAGTACACCAAAATTTCTTGAAAGTGGTGCAACTGAGTAAAACTAGTGCAGCATTCTAGTTTCTAGGGAACATAGATCAGCAGAGTTATATCAGTTACTCCGTCTGTGCAATCCCAAATGTGAACAAGTATATATCAATTCAGTAATTCCCAGATATTATCTTGCATTTGAGCCAGAAAACGGTATGCTTGTATAGATTTATATATCCTCAAACTATAGGGATTGCCTAGAACTACTAATCATCTACTGGAAGCTTGAAAGCAGAATTTATCCTCATACAATAGCCTCATTGACTAGACAATAACAAGTACGGATGAGGAGGAAACATGCATATACACTCTAAGCAGAGACAAGTAAGATCATATATTTACATCTATGGGTCAACTGTAATAAGCTTCAAATCTCTTACCCGGTTGTAGGGGTTGCTATGACATCAACCTTTTTGAAAGCTTCCATGTGATAGTACATTATCCTTCTCCTATAGAAGCCACAGATACAGTAAGCACACAATTTGCAGTGACCTATATATGAATGTATAAGATTGGGATTGTTCAGTTACATGGAACTGGAATTGAATTCAATAATACTCAGGGTTATTACTAGCTATAATTGATATTGCCGAATTAAATCTGACTAAAATACACTGGATATGGCTCGTGGAAACCTGTGGGATCATAAGAATAGAGATCTTTCCTTTTTTCTTCTAGTTTGATTGATCATTTTTATGTGTTCTCCTGAAGTAATCTTAACACCTAAATAGATTTTAGTCTCTCTTTCTTATCTAAAATCAGTCAAAGTGGTTCCATAACTTCCCAGAACTGAATTACACTTGGGGACAAAAAGGCTACTTTCATACTCATAAATGAGTGCTGTAATGAAAACATAAATTCATCAGCTGTATTTATACTCATATTCACCTGAGACGCTGAGAAGCAACATAATCTGTTGAAGTGAATGACCCAAAAAGTGCCAAACTTGCTCGAGTATCAAATGTCAGTTCAGTTCGTCTCCTGGAAGATAGTAGTGTAGAATGAGATTGATATAACAGACTAGTAAGGACTAACAAAATATTTCCAGACTCTTAAGGACCAGAAATTTCAAGTTCTATCTCCTCTTGAAAGGAAAATTTTCAAAAACTCTAGCTGAGAGAAACATTGAGAATCTGATATTTGTGATATGTACCCTTCTTGGTAATGAGCATTCAGGTCGCACAATGCTTCTGAGCCAATAGAGACAACATGGGCAGTACGCATCTCCTCAAGCTCTGGTAATATTATCTCTTCTATCTTGAAAAATGTTAACAACACTAATCAGCTGAGATATAGAGAAAGAATAGAATATGCATATTATAGTAGATACTACATCGTCAGAAAAGGCATCTTATCATAATCATTTAGCAGCTGGAAATAATTAAGCTTAACTCCTACTGCCTGTTGGATACCTAGAAGCTCCAAATTGTGCAGATCAATAATCAATTACAACTAACAGAACTTGTTAATAATAGTCATTTTTTTCTAATATGGTAGGAGTTATTGGTGAGCACAGAAGCATTCACTGTACACATTGAAAACCTGATTAATGTGCAAATGCTTTCATCTAAAAAGGGGATTGTATATTCAAAGGTACAAGACCTAGATAGCTAATATACTAGGATATGTTGGGATAGCAATGGGTATACCTGACACCCGAAGGTGCTGCACAGGAGGTTAAGTGCATCCTCACATGTATTTGAGATCTCACTATCAGAAACATCATGAAACCACTGCAGAAGCCGATTTTATATTAAAAAAATGCACATATGTACAAAGATAATATTTCATGTAAAAAATCATACCTCTGTATATTTTCCCACTTTCACTGATTGTAGTATATTGCTGTTGTCAGAGGACACCAAGTTAGGAACAGACAGCGGCGACTGTACAGAGAAAAGGGAAGGAGATGTAGAAGCTGTGAGCCTGAGGCTATGCAGTAAAGTCAGTTTAAAATCATAACTTACGACCATCCAGGGAATAGTAGAGAATGTTAACATATGTTGCTGTATTATGATTACCGTACCGTGAAGCTTAAAATTTTACATTTCGTTTCAGTAAAAACCATCACATTCATGTTGGCTACAATTCAGTAAAAGAGTAATGACTGACATATGTACTATTCCCCATTCAAAAGAAAAAACTGACTAGTATAGTGCAATGCCATAGAAGTGACATGAAAGATATTTCAGACTTCTTTTGACAATTCATTGTTTCAGGTATTTAACAGATGGGAAATGTTATAACAGGTAATATCTTACAGGTCTCAGAGTAATCTTATCTGTAGGTCTACTGCCTGCAACTGCAGAATACCTGAAATGATATACGACAGGGTGTAAGTAGTACATACATTACCTACAAGCAGAGGGTGTTGGCTGTTGACTGTTCATAAATGACAAGTATTTATTGTACCCAGACTACCAACAACATAGTTAGATTTATATCTTATAGTATCGTTAATGCAAATAAGAGAGCTGACAAGCTTGGAAATCAACAAGATAGCTAAACCTAACAGACTTATGCAATTTCACGATCTCATCTAGCAAGCCAAACTGCTTACACTAGCATAGAATCCTCCACTGATGCTGTAAGAGGTGAAGCAACTTCAACAGTCCCAGCATCACAAAGTACCCTGCAAAATAAGATATATAATTATGCATACTCACAATTACGTATGTTGATGAACTTTCTAATCAGATCCAGTGCAAGATAATAGCAAGAAATTTTAAATTTCTATTTGACTGCTGGATAATGCCATTATATAAAAGCAGTTCGAAATTTAAGTTTCTAAAAGATTAAAAACTGGACTGGCTGAAACTTCTTTTGCAGTTTGCAGCACACCTAACTTACCACTTGGCAGCTAGGCAATTCATTGTTAGATGGAGCAATCACATCTATTTCACATAGCTACCAAGAAGCTTTCGTACAGGAAACCCCACATTTAAGGTTCATACGTCACGTGCAACAATATTGATGAACCTGCATCACCTCTCAGCCCATTGCAACATGTTATACCCTTGCTGAAACCTCCATTACAGGTAGGTACCACTATACCAAGAGGCTGACAGGCAGGCCAGGTAAGCTCCAACCTTAAAACTGGAGTCTTGTGAAGAAAACTTTGTAATTCTACAATATTTACTCTATCTATAAACAAGAGTTGGTGAGGCGTGGTTCATCGACATCTCCCAAAATCTCATAACAAAATATAACAAATTAACTAACGAAACACAAGGGATCTCCCCCAGAAGCCGACTTAACGAAAATGGAGCATGGCAGGAGCAAGAATGCAGAGGCATGAATCGAGTGACACCAGCCTATGTTGGACTCGAGAGAGCCTGGAGGCATGGCCAAGGTGTGGAGCAGACTGAGGCAATGACAATGACTTAACACATATTTGTATCCGTAGCAAAGCACAGGCTAGTAGTAATTTATCAAGTAGGAACTTTTCTTAGTTACCCAGTCAAATCTGTCCGTCCATACGTTGTCTTCAAACCAACAATGCCACATAGGGAAGATGGAATTCGAACTGAACCTGTAGCAAAGAGAAGGTAGCAGCTACAGACCAGTACTGAGAAGAATGTAGTGTTAATGAATCTCACAACATTATGTGTACAAACCTCCGCCATCTGTTCCAATTGCTGCTGAGCATAACCCTGACGAGACAAGTGCAGCTGGACCAGATGAAGAACCACCGGTATATCTATCAATTGAATGTGGATTTCTTGCTGTCCTGCAAAATTTTACAAAGACATGAAGATTAAGTGACGATCGTCAGAAAATATATAGAGTGGATGGACAATATATGATGAATACAAAATCTAAATTCTTTTCTTCTATTTCCCCTTCATAAGGTGGTTTTCAATGATAGCATTTATATGCATTCCAGAGTTATGATTCATTGTAAAGCTTTAAGTAAGCTGAGTTTGCTTATAGGTAATGGCTAGTAAATATTATAATTTTCCCTTTTCCTTTAGCAAACTTTCAACAGTGCAAAAGAATCCCCTAGATGTTGTTGGATATTCATGTTTGCAGCTTGTCAAAGAAAAGGAGAAAGGTTATCGAACCAGGTAAAACTCGAGTTCCACAGGGCCAACACAAGTGTTTGATGAAAACATGACTTATCTTTTAACAACTCCAAAAGAAAACTCAAGTGTCCATGGAATCAATCAACATAATCATTTCGAACAGAACAAGCAGGAGCAGCCACACAATTATTAACCGTACCCATAGTTTGCATTGTTTCCAGTTACCCCAAGGCCTAGCTCATGCATATTTGCTTTCCCAATAAAGATTACTCCACATTTTCTTAGACGAGCAACACAGACTGCGTCTTTCTGAATAGGGCGGATTTTGTCAAAAAATGTAGTAGCACCTGCACACAAAAGAAAGACCATAATGTGGAATATGCTTCTCGGGCAGAGCAACATATGGTTACTCCAGTTGAGTGAACTAACTCTTGGATGGATATGGGAAGCAGTCGATGTCATCTTTAATGGCGAAGAATATTCCATCTAAAACGGAGATTGGAGTTCCTGGGTACAAGAAGCAACACATATCCACATTAAAGCCAGTTCATTTCAATGATGGGGAGGTAAAGCAGCAAAGCTGGTGGGAGGTAAACCTTGCTCAAATCTCTTTGTGGAAGCTTCAGCTTGCTTTCTCAGGTCATCCGCATTAAAATAGACCAGCATTGGCATCGCAGGCTTCTTATTGTTCCACTCTTCGACGCCCGCAATGACATGCTCGGCAACCTACGCAACAGATCAAGGTTGAACACCACATATGTAAGGAGAGCAACCAAACATAGAAGCGAGAAATGCTCTGTTCATTCTTCCATTGAGCTACTCACAGCTGATGGCGTCGTGATACCAGACCGGTAGGCGTAAGCAAAGTCTCGGATCTTCCAGTAGAGGAAAGGATTTTTCTCATCAGCTGACGTGAAGCGCGTGGACGGGTCATACGGAGTGAGGCACTGCAGTGCCTCCTCAACTCTGTCCACAGGGTCTCTGTCTTCGGCCACGACCACGACTCCTTGCTCTGGCTCTGGAAAGATCAGGAGTAGCAGCAATTGAAAACCGCACGCCATAATTCGTCCAAAAACACACACAATGAGCAAGATTATAATAGGCCTAGATATAGGAGTGTAATCAACATGTCAGATGCAACAGTTGAGTAACTGAATTGAGCAAATCAGTCAGGTTGGTTCTTTAGGAAACAGGCATCATGCTGACAACGGGAGAAGTGTGCAATCTTTCTGTGCCTTCTTCAGTTCCAATAGAGCTCATCGAATGAAAAGAAGCAGAACATGTTCTATTTTTTTTAGAACAGGGGTACATCAAAATGCCAGCTGCAATAATCTAGAAACCGAACTGAGCGGATTATTCAGGTGTGCTTCTTCAGTACGCATGCGTGATGCCAGCAAAGATAGCGAGGCACTATCTTTCTGTCCCTTTTTCAGTTCCAGCAGAACTTGGCCGAACGAAAAGAAGCCGAGCATTGTTTTTTTCTGAACTATTAAAAAATTCAAGTACTCGTATTTTTCTCCATAGCTGTTTGCTTGTGACGCCAGCTCAACAAGACAACGACCACTGACGAATTCAAAGGGAAGGAGGAGCACATAGACAGAAAGAGGAGGACAATGATTAGCTCACCCTGCGGTGGGAACTCCGGGTAGTACATGGGCCGCTCGGGGATCACCGTGTTCTGCAGCATCTGCAAGAGAAAAAAACATAATTGTGATGAGTCTAATAATGGAAGCAAGGAAACGAGCTGCTGGCTAGAAGACAAACAGGAATCGGGTGAGGGAGGGAGGAAACTGACCTGCGTCATGTTGTTCTGTTTCTTGAGGGCGGAGGTGACGAGGGGACCGAGGAGGCGTGACTCCATGAGCCAGACGAAGGCCTTGAGCGGGAATCCCGTGAGGTGCGGCGCCTGCATCGCCTGCGGCTCGTACCGCACGGCGGAGATGTCCACCTCCTCCACCGGCGTCATCGCCCGCGGCATGCCTTTCCCCTTGGATCCGCCGCCCATCTCGGCTTCCCTCTGTCCGGGGGAAAGGAGTAAATGCAGAATTGCGAATGCGCGGCAGGAGCTGGGGAAGGAGGGCGGGGAGGGTATGGGTTTTATGGGGGGAGAGGTGGGGTTGGAGTGAGGGATAGTGGAGAAGACGACCAAGGAGGAAGGAGGTCAGGACGAGGAGGGTGAGAAGTTAATGGCCGTTGCCAGCCAAAACTGCTGTGGGGATTTTAGTTCAGAGGGAGGCCGGTCCAGCCAAAAGTAGGGTGCACATCTATGGATGCACGTACCAAGTTGTACCACCGATCCACCTGTTACTGATTAATTTTGCCAGAGGGTAAACACGTTTTTGTGAGAACAGCCAAAGGGAAAAAATTGCACTTTTAAACCTTGAGCAATTGTCTTATGTGACATAGCCAAAGGGAAAAATTGCACTCCTTAAGCTTGAGAACATAGTCGGATGTTTGATTTTTGGTTTGCACTTTGATCATTTGGTTGTTGTCAAGTTCTTTTTCCAACCTCAAAGTTAAAGCCTGGATTTTTTTAATGTGTTGTGTTTAATTTTCCATAGTCTGGCGGTTTATTGGTCGTTGTATTTCACTCATGTGGCAATTGTCGCAAACCCTGCAGCCATGGCAGATGGCACCGTGGCGTTTGATGAGCAAAACAGGAATGTGGGTGCACCGGCTCTCTCCAATGTGAAGGCGAGTCATGAAATGAGAAAAGTAGATTGCGAGGTGGATGTGGCGGCGAAGGATTTGATCATGTATGCAAGGGTGATGAGTGTGCACGAGTACAGAAGGGGTAAAAGCGGAGGATTTTCCAACATGTGAGTAAGAGATAGGGGAAATGGCTCATTTGTATGCATTTTTGTTACGAGACGAGGAACATGAGAGTGAGAGCTAGGGAGGGCCATAGGAGATAAACCTAGAGTGATAAAGAGAATCTTAGGGCTCCTTTCATTCAAAGGAATTATGTAGGAGTTTTTTAATTATTTTGATCGTTAGGATTTCTCCTATAAAATTCGTTTGATTCAAAAGATTACAATCCTTAGGAATTGCTTCAAATGGTTTATTGGCACTCTATTTCGGAGGGGAAGATCCATTCACTTCAACCTCCTTTTACACCTTGGTTTTCCTATGCAATTAAACGCTATTTGAACCAAAATCATGTAGTTTTCTAATATCACGGGGCTTAAGAGGACACGTCACTACAATCTTGTGGTTTTCCTCCCGCCTTTTGAGAATCCTAGAAATCAAATGAGCCTTAAGTGCGTCTCGATTTTAAGGATTTTCATAGGAGTTCTTGAGGATTCAAATCCTTAGGAACTTTTCTATGTTGGTTCTTTGGTTTGTAGTATGGAATATCATAGGAAGCTTTCTAAGAAATATCTTATACTACTTTTCATAGGGAAATCTAACATCCACTAAACCTCTGTATGAGAATCTAATCAAACAAACTTGTGTGCAAATTATGTAGGATTGAAATGGACATGACAATGTAATCATGTGTTTTCCCTATTTCTTTAAAATCATGCGAATCAAAGGCCCTTACTAAGTTGAAGGAGAGAAAATAAATTGATGGATACATTTGACGGTACCATTAGTTCCTAAATAGATAATTCAAAATCAAGGCCTAAACCACAACCCTCCCCCCTCCACCGCCACACACACACACATCCCCACTCCCAACAAACACACACACCGGCAATGAGTTTAGACTTTCATTAATCCAGAGAGCGAAATGAATGATGATCAAGTTAGAGAAACTTCCAAGGAAAATAATAAGTCATGTGGATAGACATATCAAAACAAATATCATATCTGGATCGCTTTGAATAGATCTTAATTAAAAAACTTTAGTCTTGGCTCAATATATACTCCCCATGGCGATCTTCACAATGGAGTGCATCAGATAAGGCTCATACGCCCGACCTTCTCTCTCTCCTCCTCCCACATCTTGATAGTTGAGATCCCTGCCCCGCCTTCATCTCCCTGCTCCACCGGTGACATCGACATCTAGTGTGGACATGGGAGGCTGGAGCAGGTTGTACAAAGTAAAAGTAGGGTTTGCGGCGATCTGTCGGTAGTGGGCTTTAGAGCGTCTCCAATGTTGAAATAAGGTCGGTCATAAGGTCTCTAAGATCGACCTTAGGCAACTTTATACATTGTGAGCACCGGTCTTAAGCTAGAAAAACTTGAGGTCGCCCATAGCGGTAATGCCCGGCCATAGGAAGTAGAAAACAATATTTCCTCTCTCTTCCCTCTGTCACATGGCAGTTCTTTGACTTCCTTACGTGCAAAGTGAAGAGCAAACCGGCTGGATAAGGGAAAGAAACATGCGTGGTGGGCTCCACCTTAAGACCCAGTTCGTCCTCAAGCATTGTGAGAATTTCATTTGGCTATAGCATGTATGGTGGGACCCAGCTTATGGCCCAAATAAAACTTAAGCATTGGAGACGCCCTTATGTACAGTACTTGGAGCAGAAATCAAGATCTTGGTGACCAAATCTAGGGCGTTCTAGGGTCTTCCTCTTTGCTATGTTGCTCCTCTGGTCGAAGCAAGGTGTGGAGGGGAATAACATTGTCTCCTTTAATAAAGTCGTGGTTTGTGGCCACCTCGAGGTGTCGGGGTGATGTGCGGTGGAGCTTCATATGGTTGGTCGTGGAGGCGAGGGAGGAGGCGAAGCGGCACGTTGACCTCTACATCTGTTGCAACGACAAGTCAATCATGCAGTGGCCATGTTTGCGCAAACTTTGGCCGAAAGGGCGGCCCATCCAGACGCCTGGATGGCATTCTTCACAACCTCTAGAGCAGAGTCCTCTCTCAGAGCTTCTCGTCGGAACCATCGCCTTCTAGTCACCAAGTGGTGTGCCCCTGCAGTTTCAAGGTGGCCGACAATGGAAGATCAGCCACGGTGCAGAGGATCAACAACTTGATTTTTTTTTCTGTTTTCTGTTCCAGTTTCAAGGTCCTTCGTGCAATTGTCCATGGCCATGTTGTATGTTCACTTTCCTTTTGGGGTTCTCTTTGTAAAATATACCCACAACGATAATATAATGCAGCTCTTAGGGTCCTTCCTGACCCCTCCTCTTGTTAAAAAAAAAAAAAACAGCCTCACAATAATAAACATATATTATGTTTGTGTGATAATTCGAGGATGCCATTTCAATACAGTATTTCACATGCCCCAATCTAACGTAATGTCCAAATTTGTACTAGTTAGAACATGAAAGATATAAATGCGTCCGTACCTCTCCATCATAGATGGACACAACAACTAACGTCGAAATATTGGGAATTTCTCTTGTGTTCGAGGGAGAGATAAAACTCTGTGGTATCCGGACGTTGGGCACGCATATCATAGAGAAAATAATTTATTCACGGAGGAATAAGGACGTAGGCGTTGGTTGCATCGGTCGTGTTTGCTTGAGAGAGAACGGATACGAGGTCAAACAAGCTTCGTGTGCGTGCCGGCGCCCGGCGGTGTTAGTCCTCAAAACATGTGGGAATATATGGGATTTGGTGTTTACATAATATTTTTCAATCCTTTCAAATACTTTTCTCCAAAATTACTCTAGCATGATGAAGAGTTTTAATTTAGCAAAAAATATGCTAGTATGAAAGGAATTTGTGAGATATTTCAGATTTATCCTTTAAACCCGGTCTAATAAACGATCTATCGAAAAAATTCCGGAATACAAAATAATCTTCTCTCGTCCCCTCAAATACCAAAAATAAACAAGGCCTAGAGTGAGCCGACGCCGCCTCCGAGTGTCCTCATCAATCCGTGACGTGTTTTCGTGACTCCGACCATTATTATCCAAATCCACGTTATTGCCTTTCCTGGAGACTTTTCTGACCTTCTAGAACGATGCGTTATTTATGCACGACACACCAACGTGGACGGTCGCCGTCGAGGATGCACCATCCGACAAGCCAACTCATCGCATCTTCACTCGTTGGGCAAACCCAGACTGAAAATCAAACCTAGGTATGCTCAGTTTTCCACTCGCGTATCCAGGCCGAGTTCCTAAGTTCGGCTAAAATTTATTAAAGATGGGCGAATTTCATTAAGTTGGGCGAATATAGGCGGATTACATCAAATATAAACTAAACTAATACATAAATAAACTTAAAAAGGACGTCGTCGTGGCCTCCGCCGGAGCTTTCGCCGTCCTACATGCCAAAGTTGTTGTAGAACGCCGTGTAGCCGGGGTCGGCGCGGCCGTCATCCTCGCCGCCGTCGTCGTCGCTCGGCGACTTGCTCTGGCGGGAGCTCCCCTGGCCTAGGTCGCCGAACTTCCACGGCTGGTAGGAAGGGTCTTTGTCGCCGTAAAGTCGAGGGCGTAGAGAGCGAGCGGTAGCAAAGCTCACGCCCGCCAACGCCGCTTCGCTGGCCGCTTCCGCTCGCCCTTGTAGGCCGAGGATGCGCTGCCGCTCCGTCTGCTCCTAGTCCTTCCTGGACCATTCCAGGATGTCCGACGAGGAGGGCTCCACCGACGACGGATGCGGCGTCGTGTCGCGGAGCGACTGTTCCAGCACCATCCTCAAGGCGCCGTCTTCGGGCGCCGCCGCGTCTTCTGTCTTGGGGCGGCGGAGACGCAGGCGGCCGGTTGGCGATGCCGCCGTTCGCGGCTCGCCGATGACGATACCATGCGAGCGCGTCCGCGACGGCGAGCGCACAGGCGAGTTCGCCTCGCGCTTGACTGGCGGCGTGCACAACAGCGCCGAGCCGGAGGAGTGGGATGCCGACGCGGAGGAGGACGAGCTCATGCTCGCCATCCTCCTCGGCATCCAGTTCGGCGGAGCACGCCGGCCCGACCTGACCGCCGGCGTCGGTGTGCGCGGAAAGCCGAGCCGCGGCGTGTTCCCGCGGTTGATATGCTCCATCACCGCCGCGAGAGTCCGGCCTGGCGTGCTCCACCAATGCCGACGGCCAGCCGAGTTGTTCCGCTTCGGCGGCGACTTGTTCGGCGGCCCCTCGTGGCGGGCGAGCTCCTGTTCGCGCCGGTCGGCGAAGAACTGTTCCCAGAACAGCAGGTTGTCGGCGCTCTCGGCCTCGGAGGGGTCGTCTAGGCCGGCGATGTACTCTTGGACATCGTACGGCAGCTCCTCCGGCGTCGGCACCGGTGGGATAGGCATGCCGCCGGTGCTTAGCTTCCATCCCGGAGGCATCCGCGTGTCCGGCGACGCCATATATCCGGCGTCGTACAGCATGCGTGCCTCCCAAGCCTGGAGGGTTCGCCGGCCGAAGTCGTTCGCCGCCGCGCCATCGCCAGTGTACCGCTCGGCCATTGCTGAGAAGGAAAGCTGTGAGAGAGGTTCGCCGGAGTTTGGGCTTGTGCGCTGGGGGAGCTGTGAGAGAGTGTGAAGATCTCCGGCGAGGGGTATGGCTTATAAAGGCTGAGATGGGCGGGAGGGGTGTGGCGGCGAGGGCGGAAAAAGGGAAAACGACGGGAAGTTAATGCCCGCTGGTCCGTCACGGCGCCGTATTCGGCGACAGCGTGGCGGCGCGACGACGCGAACAGTTAATGTCCGGCGGTCGCCGCGTGGTTTCGAGGATGACGACGACTCGGCTTCTATCGCTGACTCGGCAGGTCCACGCGCGGTTTCGTTTTTGTTTTTCGCCGAATTCGCTGAGTACGGTGTTCCCAGGGCGTACCCGGAAACATGGGTTCGGTCTGGGTAGTCCGGACTAAAATTGACCCAAATCCGATCGAAAACATGTCTGTGGGTACGCGACTGGACCAATTTTCGACGTTCGAACCAAAATTCGGTGTCTAGATCGGTCTGCTGGTTAGACGAGTGGAGATGCTCTAACGTCCGTGAAGGTGTGACTGTTTTCCGGCCTACCTTTTACTTTGCCGTTTTCTTGTTCCAGATGTACCGGAATTCTTTTTTCTTTTGATTTATGTATACCGGAATTCACTCCTGTCGCGGTTGCACCATGACCTTACTGACCATTGCATATATTTTCTCTCTCTAGGAATAGCGCATACGCCATTCTTTCAACAAAGTTTTTTAGGCATGACCACAAGAATCCAAATAAGAAGTGCGAGTAAAATTGCCAATGTCCTACTTCTTTTAATTATTTCCATGGGTATATGTAGTTGTACATATATTTTTCAATACTTATAGATACTTAGAAATAACATTTCTCATTTTTTTTTGAAAAAAAGAGAGGAGTGGTGCTCATGTGTAAACTAGCAGTTTTCTTGATATTGTAGATTGATTTTTCTATATACTTGGTATACTTTGCAAACTCTGTCTTTTACGAAAAAATATATACAACAAAGCTAACTACTTTTGTTCTTCGCTCTCGTGCATAACATCATAACTATTCTAGAAATGCAGGGATCATGGGCAGGATTTGCACATGTTTTAATGTGGCAAACATTTCTTATTTGTTTTGCAATCGAATTTGCTTAAAATGTGCCCTTTTTGACATATTCTGTTGGTTTTTTAATCTCTCTTTAATCTGCAACATAAAATCAGCTATAGGCTAGGATTTGCACATCTTTTGAGTGGAGCAAACTTTTTTGGGGGTCTTGCAACCAAATTTGGTTACAATGTGGCCTTTTGTGTCATATTTTGTTGGTTTTTATCTCTCTTTAATCTATAACATAACACCAGCTATAGTCTACGCTTGTTCGGGCTTCGTTGTTCATATAGAGATTGACTTGTGGCCATAGGTAGAAATATTCAATCTTCAAACCAACATCAGAATTCTCAAAAACAACATCATTGGATGTGCCTACCACTACCGTTTGTGCTTCTGACCCAAATAACATGCGCCTTAGACAAATAATCTCGAAAAGGTATCACCTTAGTATGTATTTAAATATAATTTAGTATTGAACATCTTGACTCAATAAGTATGACCGTGAAAACATACCATTGTTGATTCAATGGTTACATCATATAATATTATGATTAAAAAATACGTCTCACCACGTAAACGGGCAAGTGGGCTCACTGAGTATAACACATGGAGAGCTCCACATTTGACCTCTAGGAAATATGCTCTCTTTCTAGCATGAATTATTTCTGTGCTAAAGAATAGTGCAATAAAGTAAATCGATTAATGGCTAGGTTCTTCTGTCCCATAAAAATCTCTAGCTTTTTGGCCATAAGAAACATATCATTCCTCCTCTTTTTGACAGCCACCCACAAATTCCGAACCCTTTGATGTCTTTCTCATGTTAAAAAAACATGGACGCAGCCCGCAGGCCTAGGACTGTATGAGAACATCTCCTATCTATGTTTGGAGTCTTTACGTGTATGTTAGGTTTTGAGTCAATGTTGGCCTTACAGAAAAGTTGGTACGGCCATGCCCTTTGGCTGTTGTTTGGTTGACCTCCAATCTTTTAGTTAACCAAACCCATTCTGTAAGATGTGGAGTATTCTTTGCCAGTTCATGGACAATCTAGGGACAGCGGATTCCGTCACAATGAATTTGGTCGGGCTAGCAAGGGCATAAACCAAATTTACTCTACCTTGGTAGCCTCTAGTTTTGTTTCTTTGTTTTCCAAGGGCATATTAGGTTTAGAGCCTAAGGATGCCACATGTATTTATAGTTCATGCTACATTACTATTTTTCACGAAAGCATGCTACATTACCTTTGACATGTGTTTAGCTTGTTGTCACACTTATGGCATGCCACACCATTTTAGCCATACACTTTCTTGGCATACATGTGATGGCTATTTTACCACATCTTTTACAACCAAGATTTGGCAAGGTTAGTCGTGACAATGTTAGCTAGGAACCTTGGGCCGATATTGGGGGGTGTGGGGGTGGGAGGGATGGGGTAGGTCTAAAAATGAGCTTTCGACTAACTTTTAATTGACAAATGATACAAATACTTGTAAACTGTAGGCGGTTTCTTCATGGACCATGGGGTGGGTGTGGGGGAACGATCCGGGTTCACCCCTGTGAAGGCTTGACACTGTTTGGAAACATAAAACTTTTTCTTTGACATGTGGAAACATAGAGCTTTATATGGCTCCATGACGTCATAGTTGTATAATAATGAGCATTATATGCAGTGTCCCCCCTCTTGCATAGCCAGAGTATGAGGTTCACCATACTGGGACATGATCCATCCTTTTTCTTAAGTTTTTTGAGAATTGCAGTTAATTTGGGTGACGAGATGACCCATAATATGTGCTGGTGGGTTGTACATGCTTAACTGTGTTGCAATCTCCGCCTAGTGCCCTTTTGATGTATTTTCATGCTACTTATACAAACATAAACAAACCAACAATATGAAGAATACATGATAGATCTGGATACACCATGCATGTACTACCATGTCGCACATAATGAAGTCCAAAATTGATCCAGGTCGACACACCAAAAGAGACAAAGCTGACTTTTTTGGGGCTGAATGACGAGTTTTTTCGGTGTATGTATTTATAAACTCTCAAGGTAGGGATTAGTAAGACAAAGCTGATTCTCCATTGTAAAATACTCAAATGCCAATAGTAGTTTTCCTCCAAGGACAATCTGATTTATTTTTCTGTTTTTTACCGTATAATGATAGAGCATTGGTTTTGTTAATAAAACTAGAGAAACTATTTCCTTTATTAAAAAATCATAATATGATTGTTTGAAATCCATTTTTGTTGGAACGACACATCTATACCTAATAATAAAGGAAAGAGTGTTTCTTGTAGTACCTACTGACATGGATATGCCCTACGGGTGCCTGATGTTAGCATACCTGGTCCAGCCTGACGGAAGGCCCACTCGACGACCTACCAGGGTCCATGACGCCTATGACGGTTCGGCTGCTATGAAACCCATATGAACACGGACTCCCAAGCGCACAAGACAAGAAAAGCTCAAGACTAGAGTTTGAATACAACTTGTAACCTACTCGTGTCGGTACCTGAGACCTAGCCTCCCCATATATAAAGGCTAGGAGGGTCCAACGAGGAAGCATCCCACAATAGACCTAGATCTCTCGACTCATACTTTCGCATACACACCTCCATGCCAGATCGAATCTGCGCACTCCTGTAACCTTCGGTTCCGCTGTAATCAAGAGCAGACAAGCAGGAGTAGGGTTTTCCCTCCGGGGGCCTGAACCTGGGTAAACCTCGTGTCCCTGTGTTGCTTGTTTGCTAACCGTTCCACGATCTCCAGCATCCCCATCTTCTCCAAAACCCAAGTCCATAACAATGGGCATTGATGAGATCAAACCTCGTCACCTACACTTTTTTGGACGGCTTTACCTTCCCACTAAATCACATATTATGCATGAGTGCCACCAAAGCGTTATTTTTTTTTGGCTTGCGCCAATCGATCGCCCGTGCTCTGGGCCCCGACGGCCTAACCATGGAACAGCAGTTGCCCAGATCCAGAACCCCTGCCCTGACCTCCTCTGGCTCCCTCTTCGGCCTTCCTCTTTCCTTCGCCGGCGGTCAGGATGATGGGCGGGCCGAGTGCGAGCAGCAGCAACCGGCACTAGAGGTGGACGTAGCGGTCATGCCAGACGGGAGCCGGAGCTGGTGGTCGTGAGGCGCATGGTGGCGGCGCCAGAGGAGGTGTCCTGGCGAGGCTACGACACTAGGTTCGAATTCGACCTGGCATGGGGTTTACTTTTGTTGGTTGTTTTTACAGTTGATTTGAGCTTCGGGGACAAGATCTTGGTCGGGAGGAGGAAGTTGCGGTGTGGAAACACACTCAGGAGGATCGTGATGCCAAGGCAGAAAATGAAAAGAAGATTAGTATTGCTCAAGAGGAAGCAGGACAGCTGGATAGGACTAGGACTGCTGATGAATAAGGTGCAGGATGTTGGAGATATGCCCTATAGGCAATAATAAAGGTAGCTATTATTATATCTTTGTGTTTATGATAAATGTTTACATTCATGCTATAACAGTATTAACCAGGAAACATTAATACTTGTGTGATTTGTAAACTAAATTAGAGTCCCTAGTAAAGCCTCTTCATAATACTAGCTTGTTGGTTAATAGATGATTGTGGTTTCCCTATCATGAACATTGAGATGTTATTAACAACAAGATCATATCATTAGGAGAATGGTATGATGGACATACTCCTATAGATAAGCGTAGCATAAAGATCAAGTCATTTTAATAGTTCAATTGCTATAAGCTTTCTGATACATAGTAACCTAATTCCTTCGACCATGAGATCATGCTTATCACCATCACCGGAAGGATGCTTTGATGACATCAAACACCACACCATAGCTGGGTGGCTATAAAGGTGGCATTGAGTGTTCGGAAAGTATGGGTTGAGACACATGGATCAAGAGTGGGATTTGTCCATCCATATGACGGATAGAAATACTCTAGGCCCTCTCGGTGGAATGTCCAATTAGCTTGCAAGCATGTGACTGGCTCACAATGGATCACATACCACGGGAACGAGAAAAGAGTACTTATCGTAACGAGGTTGAACTAGGTATGCAGAGATACCGACGATCAAAACCTCGGATAAGTAAACTATCGTGAGACAAAGGGAAATTGGTATCGTATGTAAGTGGTTCATTCGATCGCAAAGTAATCGTAGAAATATGTGGGATCCATATGAATTTCCAGATTCCTCTATTGGTTATTGATCGGAGAAGTGTCTCGATCATGTCCGCATAATTCACGAACCGTAGGGAGACACACTTAAGGATTCGATGTTGTTGAGTAGTTATGGAATGATGAGTAAGAGACCGAATGTTGTTCGGAGTCTCGGATGGGATCCAGGATATCACGAGGAGATCCGGAATGGTCCGGAGAATAATATTCATATAAGTAAAGTCCTGTTTCGGAGTTGGGGAATGATTCCGGTGTTTTCACCGGGAATGTTCTAGAAGGGTCCGGAAGGTCCGGCACTCCGGAGGGGAAGGGTACATGAATCTGTCATGACAATATGGAATGGTTGCATCATGTACTAGGTAACATGGCTGGGCAAAATAAAGGGAGAAATCAAATCCTAGTTTGAAAGTCAAACGCCAATTTGAAAAGTCAAACGGCAAGTTTGCTCGGTGGAGGGAGAGTAGGAAACCTACTTGGGGAGGAAGTCCTCCTCCCTCCACCCGCCGGCCAAGGAGGCTGAGTTGGGGGAGGACTCCCTCCTTCCAACCGGCGCCCTCCCACCTATATAACGAGGGGCAGGGCTGCCCCTCTTCCCTACACCCAACACACCCCAAAACCCTAACCCTAGCCGCCGGCCACCTCCAAGTCGCCGTCGCCCTAGGGTTTCTCCTAGCCGTCGACTTGGGGCTTCCCCAAGCCCTAGCCGCCGACCAAGATCCTCCCCTTGGTGCCTTCTAAACCCTAGATCGCCAAGGCCTCTCTCATAGTCCACCATACTCGCTCCGGCTTAAGGCGAAGCCCTGCGAGATCTCCCCTCTACTTCCGATACCACGACGTCATGCTGCCGGAATCATGAGGAGAGTGCTACAACCTCCGCTGCCTGCTGGAACAAGGGAGAGGAAGGTCTTCATCGATTACCGAACATGTGACCGACTGCGGAAGCGCTGCCGGAACGCAGCGCCGGAAGGATCGTCTACGCGATCTTGAGATCGGCATGAGTACGACTACATCACCCACGATAATCTGCTCTCGTTAACCGCTTTGGAATCTTCGAGGGTGAGTTCCTCTATTGACTCGTTGCTACAATCTAGTAGATAGATCTTGGCTTGTTTGTTTGCATGCGGTAGAATTTTTTTGTTTTCCATGCTACGAACCCCTTCAGTGGTATCAGAGCCGTGTCTATATGTAGATCTATTGCACAAGTAGAACACAATGGTCATTGTGGGAGGGGGTGCTTTTATTATCAATTGCTTCTTGTGTACTTTGCATCTTGCGGTATGATGGGATGAAGCGGCCCGGGCTAACCTTACATGACATCGTTCATGAGACTTGCTCCATGCTCAACATGCAACTTGTATTGCATAAGTGGCTTTGCGGGTGTCTGTATCTCCCATCATAGTATAGATCCAATTTACAACGGGCACTTGATAGTTCAAGCATCAACGTTGTGGTTCTTGTTCGTAAGTTAGAGCGACACTTATTGAAAGCCCCAAACCACGTAAAATATGCAAAGAAAATTAGAGGCGTCTAACTTTGTTTTGCAGGGGTATGCTGTGATGTGATATGGCCATGATTGTGATTATATTTGATGTATGCAATGTTCCTTATTGTAAGTTGGCAACCGGCAGGAGCCATATGGTTGTCTTTACATTCTGTTAAGACTCGCGTGTCTATTCAAAGTAGTTGTAATAGTTGAAGCTGGTGGACGACAACCATGGAACAGCATCATTGACCTTGATGCAATGCCGGTGATGATGGAGATCATGTTCGTGCTTGAAGATGGAGATCGGAAGCACAAAGAAGAAAGGCCATATCATATCACATATTATGAAATGCATGTGATGTTAATCCTTTATGCATCTTGTATTGCTTAGTTAACGACGGTAGAATTATAAGATGATCCCTCAAGCACACAAATTTCAAGTTTTAAAGTGTTCATCCTTAGTTAGCACCGTTGCTAAAGCTCGTTGTTTCGAAGCACCACGTGATGATCGGGTGTGTTAGATTCTGTGAGTGTATACAACGTGAGCAAGCCAGATTTGCTCATGCAGAAGCTAAGGTTTGATCTTGACGAGCCTAGCATGTATAGACATGGTCTCGGAACACGGATTGCCGAAAGGTAAAGCATAAGTCATATAGTAGATATGATGGCCATGTTGATTGTTCGCCATTGAAGCTACATCAACTCTCGTGATGATCGGTTTTGATGTGGTGGATTTGGTTTGTGTGATCACTAAAACAATCTTAGGGATATTGTTTTGAGTGGGAGTTCACCTAGATTAATTTAACTATTAATTAGAACTCAATTTGTCATAAACTTAGTCTAAACTATTGCAAATATGTTGTAGATCAATGGCGGCACCTACCATCAATTTTAATGCGTTCCTAGAGAAAGAAAAGTTGAAAAAACAATGGAAGCAACTTCGCGGATTGGTTCCGCAATTTGAGGATTGTCCTTAATGCTGGTAATTTGACCTATGTCTTTGGATGCACTGGTGACCCGCTGCGGTGATGCTACCGATGAGGTAAAGAATGTTTTCCTCGCTCGGAAGAATTAGTACTCCACAGTTTAGTGTGCTATCTTGTATGGTTTGGAATCAGAGCTTCAGAAAAGGTTTGAGAACCATGAACCACATGATATTGTCCGTGAACTCAAAATGATATTTGAGGCTCACGCGCGCTTGAGAGTTATGAGGCTTCGAAAAGTTCTTTAAGCGCAAGATGGAAGAGGGCAGCTCACAAGTGAGCATGTGCTTAAGATGTCTGGGCACGCAAACAAACTTCAAAGCTTGGGTATAGTGATTCCTAATTCTTTGGGGATTTACCGTGTCCTCCAATCACTACCACCAAGTTACAAGAACTTTGTGATGAACTACAACATGCAGAACATGAACAAGACGTTGCCAGAACTCTTTGCCATGTTGAAATCTGCAGAAGTGGAGATCAAGAAAGAGCACCAAGTGTTGTTGGTCAATAAAACCACCAAATTCAAGAAAGACAAGTCTAAGCAAAAGGGAAACTTCAAGAAGGGCGGTAAGAAAGTTGCCGCACCGGCGAAGAAGACCAGGGCTGGACCTAAGCCTGATACTGAGTGCTTTTACTGCAAGGGAGAAGGTCACTGGAAGCGGAATTGCCCAAAGTACTTGGCGGAGTTGAAGAACGGCAACATCAAGAAGAAAGGTATATCCGATATACATGTTATTGATGTGTATCTCACTAGTACTCGCAGTAGTGCCTGGGTATTTGATACTGGTTCGGTTGCTCATATTTGTAACTCGAAATAGGTGCTGCAGAATAAACGGAAGCTAGCGAAGAACGAGGTGACGATGCGTGTAGGAAATGGATCAAAGGTTGATGTGATCGCGGTCGGCATGCTACCTCTTCATCTACCATCGGGATTAGTTTTATACTTAAATAATTGTTATTTGGTGCCTGCGTTGAGCATGAACATTATATCTGGATCATGTTTATTGCGAGACGGTTACTTGTTTAAGTCCGAGAATAATGGTTGTTAGATTTATATGAGTAATATGTTTTATGCACATGCACCTTTGATAGATGGTCTATTCTTATTGAATCTCGATTGTAGTAATACACACATAAATAACATTGAGGCTAAACGTTTGAAATTGAGCGATAACTCGACCTATATGTGGCACTGTCGTCTTGGTCATATCGGAGTGAAGCGTATGAAGAAACTCCATTCTGATGGACTTCTTGAATCACTTGATTTCGAATCACTTGAAAGATGCGAAGCATGTCTGATGGGTAAAATGACTAAGACTCCATTTTTTGGTATGATGGAGCGAGCTGCAGACTTATTGGAAATCATACATACTGATGTGTGTGGACCAATGAGTGTAGCATCGTGCGGTGGTTATCGTTATGTTCTTACCTTCACAGATGACTTGAGTAGATATGGATATATCTATTTCATGAAACGTAAGTCCGAAACTTTCGAGAAGTTTAAGGAATTTCAAAGTGAGGTAGAGAATCAACGTAACAAGAAGATTAAATTTCTACGTTCTGATCATGGAGGTGAATATCTAAGTTACGAGTTTGGCGAGCATTTGAAGAAATGCGGAATACTTTCACAATTGACACCGCCGGGAACACCACAGCATAATGGTGTGTCCAAACATCGTAATCGAACTCTCTTAGATATGGTTCATTCTATGATGTCACTTACAGATTTACCGCTATCGTTTTGGGGTTATACATTAGAAACAGCCGCATTCACTTTAAATAGGGCACCATCTAAATCCGTTGAAACGACACCATATGAATTATGGTTTGGGAAGAAACCTAAATTGTCGTTCCTTAAAGTTTGGGGTTGCGAAACCTATGTAAAGAAGTTACAGCCAGACAAGCTTGAACCCAAAGCGGAAAAATGCGTCTTCATAGGATACCCGAAGGAAACTATTGGGTATACCTTCTATCACAGATCCGAGGGCAAAATCTTCGTTGCCAAGAATGGATCCTTTCTAGATAAGGAATTTCTCTCGAAAGAAGTGACTGGAAGGAAAGTAGAACTCGACGAGGTTGTTGAACCTTCTCTCGAACTTGCGAGTAGCGCAGCACCGGAAGAAGTTCCTGTGGTGCCTGCACCAATAAGAGAGGAAGCTAATGATGATGATCATGAAACTTCGGTTGAAGTTGCTACAGAGCCTCGCAGGTCAACGAGAACTCGTACCACTCCTGATTGGTATGATCCCGTTATGAGTGTCATGTTGGTGGACAACACCGATGACCCTGCGACATATGAGGAAGCGATGATGAGCCCAGATTCCTATAAATGGCAAGAAGCCATGAAATCCAAGATTGGATCCATGTATTAAAACCAAGTATGGACTTTGGTGGACTTACCGGATGGCCGGAAGGCTGTCGAGAACAAATGGATTTTCAAAAAGAAAACAGATGCTGATGGTAATGTTACTGTCTATAAAGCTCGACTTGTCGCAAAAGGGTTTCGACAAATTCAAGGAGTTGAGTACGATGAGACTTTCTCACCAGTATCGAAGCTAAAGTCTGTGAGGATTATGTTAGGAATCGCTGCATATTACGATTATGAAATATGGCAGATGGATGTCAAAACAGCGTTCCTTAATGGAGACATTGATGAAGAGTTGTATATGATGCAACCCAAAGGTTTTGTCGATCCTAAAGATGCTAACAAGGTGTGCAAACTTCAAAGGTCCATATATGGATTGAAGCAAGCATCCCAAAGTTGGAATCAACGTTTTGATAAGGTAATCAAAAGCTTTGGTTTTATACAAACTTATGGAGAAGCTTGTATTTACAAGAAAGTGAGTGGGAGCTCTGTAGCATTCTTAATACTATATGTAGATGACATATTGTTGATTGGGAATAATGTAGACCTTCTTAATAGTGTCAAAGAATATTTGAATAATAGTTTTTCAATGAAAGATCTTGGTGAAGCAGCTTACATATTAGGCATAAAGATTTATAGAGATAGATCGAGACGCCTAATATCATTGTCACAAAGTACATATTTGGACAAAGTTCTAAAGAGGTTTGGAATGGAAGATAGCAAGAAAGGGTTCTTGCCCATGTTGCCCAATACGACCTTGAGTAAAACTCGAAGTCCAGCAACGGCAGAAGATGGAGAAAGGATGAGTAAGACTCCCTATGCCTCAGCCATAGGATCTCTAATGTATGCCATGCTTTATACTAGACCCGACATTGCATATGTTGTTAGTTTAACTAGCAGATATCAAAGTGATCCAGGAGTGGATCATTGGACAACGGTCAAAAACATCCTTAAGTACTTGAGAAGAACTAAGGATATGGTTCTTTATTATGGAGGTGATGAACAACTCGTTGTTAATGGTTACACCGATGCTAGTTGGAACACCGATCCAGACGATTCTAAATCTCAATCTGGATACGTATTTGTAGGGGTTCGTAGCATGGAAAACAAAAAAATTCTACCGCATGAACACACAATCAAGATCTAATCTATGATCAAGCCAAGATCTATCTACTAGATTGTAGCAACGAGTCAATAGAATACTAACCCTCGAAGATCCAAAGCGGTTAACGAGAGCAGATTCTCGTGGGTGATGTAGTCGTACACTTCCGATCTAGAGATCGCGTGAAGCGATCCTTCCGGCTGCGTTCAGCGCTCCCTTGATCGGTCACACGTTCGGTACTCGACGAAGACCTTCCTCTCCCTTGTTCCAGCAGGCAGCGGAGGTTGTAGCACTCTCCTCGCGATTCCGGCGGCACGACGGCGTGGTACCGGAAGTAGAGGGGAGATCTCGCAGGGCTTCGCCTTAAGCCGGAGCGAGTATGGTGGACTATGAGAGAGTCCTCGGTGTTCTAGGGTTTAGAAACACCAAGGAGGGGGCAAGGCCGGCGGCTAGGGCTTGGAGGTGCCCAAGTCGGCAGCTAGGGGAGAAACCCTAGGCGGCGGCTATGGTGGGCGGCGACGGCTAGGGTTAGGTTTAGAGGGGGCAATCTTGTGTGCTGGGAGGGGAGCCCTGCCCCTCCTCTTATAGGAGGGAGGCGTCGGCCAAGGGGAGGGGAATCCCTCCCCAACTCGGATCCCAAGTGGGCCGGCGGTGGAGGAGGGACTCCTCCCCAACTCGGTTTCCACTTCCCAAAAATAGCCGTTTGACTTTTCAAATTGGCGTTTGACTTTTTCAAACTAGGATTTGATTAAACCCTTTATTTTGTTCAGCGATGACACCTAGTACATGATGCAATCATACCAACTTGATATAACACATTCATGTACCCTTCTCCTCCGGAGTGCCGGACATTCCGGAACCTTCTAGAACATTCCCGATGAAAACACCGGAACCATTCTCCAACCCCGAAATAGGACTTTACTTATATGAATCTTATTCTCCGGACCATTCCGGATCTCCTCGTGATATCCCGGATCCCATCCGAGACTCCGAACAACATTCGGTCTCTTTCTCATCAATCCATAACTACTCAAACAACGTCGAATCCTTAAGTGTGTCTCCCTACGGTTCGTGAATTATGCGGATATGACCGAGACACTTCTCCGATCAATAACCAATAGAGGAATCTGGAAATTCATATGGCTCCCACATATTTCTACGATTACTTTGCGATCGAATGAACCACTTACATACGATACCAATTTCCCTTTGTCTCACGATAGTTTACTTATCCGAGGTTTTGATCGTCGGTATCTCTACATACCTAGTTCAACCTCGTTACCGATAAGTACCCTTTTCTCGTTCCCGTGGTATTTGATCCCTTGTGAACTAGTCACATGCTTGCAAGCTAATTGGATGACATTCCACCGAGAGGGCCCAGAGTATATCTATCCGTCATATGGATGGACAAATCCCACTCTTGATCCATGTGCCTCAACCCATACTTTCCGAACACTCAATGCCACCTTTATAGCCACCCAGTTATAGTGTGGTGTTTGATGTCATCAAAGCATCCTTCCGGTGATGGTGATTAACATGATCTCATGGTCGAAGGAATTAGGTTACTATGTATCAGAAAGCTTATAGCAAATGAACTATATTAAATGACTTGATCTTTATGCTACGCTTAACTATAGGAGTATGTCCATCACATCATTCTCCTAATGATATGACCATGTTGTTAATAACATCTCTATGTTCATGATCAGGAAACCATGATCATATATTAACCAACAAGCTAGTTTTACAAGAGGCTTTACTAGGGACTCTTTTATGTTTACAAATCACACAAGTATTAATGTTTCCTGTTAATACAATTATAGCATGGTATGTAAACATTTATCATAAGTATGAAGATATGATAATAACCACTTTATTATTGCCTCTTGGGCATATCTCCAACAGTCTCCCACTTGCACTAGAGTTAATAATCTAGTTTCAAACCTTTGTGTATTCAACACCTATGGCTTTCTGGTGTCATATGTACACGATTGCTAGTGGTTAACTGATCTCCGGATCTGACACTTTTAGGTCCGTGTGTAATTGCATGTCTTTGCGTCTCTACGCATCACTCATTCTCTAATGAGATGGCTTCGTACAAATTTGGTCCTTTGGTGTGACCTTTAGTTCTTTGGGGTTAAAACATGTTGATAATATTTTCGTACAATATATCTTCATAGTACTATCCCACTGTGAACTACACCTAGTTTGATAACAAACTACTTGACACAAATGCCCTCTTTGCTGTTATATTAGCAGTTATATACTTAGCCTTTTGTTGTAGTATCTGTCACAATGTCTTAACTTTGGAACTCATCCAAATCCATTATGGAACTTACTTTCCATTATATTGTGCCACCCTTAGTTTAGATTGAGATAAACTTAATTTGTACTTTGTGACAAAACTAGTATCAATGTAGTACTTTTACAATGAACTAACCATCTTTTTGTCACTTCCACAAATAATATACTCTTAGTTATTCCAAAAGATCATAAGAATATCCTTACTATTGTCCAATGATCATCTTATGAATCATTCTGGTATATGCTCATAACATTTAGAGCATAGGACATATTTGTATTTGTACATATCACAGTATGATTGATATAAATACTCTTTGTGATTTCATACATCAAGTATCAATCTATACTTGAATCTTTGTTTCACTTACCAAGTGTCAATACACTTGAATATATCATCAATATTGAACTCATTCAATCCTTTCTGTGTGACAAGAACCTTTCTTGTAGTTTCTATATTGAACTCATTCAATACATCATCTATGTACTTTCGGCACAACCATATTAGCGTCTATTGATGCCAAATATTTGGGTTTTGCCTAAGTCTTTCATCGGGATGAAATTCTTTAATATGTGTTAATAAAAGATACATCATTTCTAATCAACAATATGTCTTCCACATAATGTATTAGAAACATGTCTTAGCGCTCCCACTTAATTTCTTGCAAATGCAAGCATCTTCATTGTCTCTGATGAAATTAAACTCTTTTAACAGTTTCATCATATTGAAGATTCCAACTCCGCGATACTCACTTCAACCATTGAAGTTTGCATATGCTTTTAGCATCTTTTGAATTAACAAAACCCTATGGACCGTGTTACGCACATGTCCTAGGTAACAATTCTATTAGAAGAACTTGTTTTGTTTATTCAACTACCACATAACAAATTTATATGTAGTGGTTGCTACATTAATCCGTCTAGACTAAATATCGCTATGAAAGATCAAATCTTGTCATATTCAACCTTTGAACATTGTTGTGAACTCTTTCCCAACATGTCGACTATTTCATAGATGCGAAACATCCATGTCTATTTCTTTATAGATCCAAACATAACTGTAAGGTCTTACACCTTTCTCGAGGGTCCTTCAAGTTCAAAGCTTGATTTCTCGTGTATGGAACTATCACGGATTTTATGGCTTCAAACCATTTTACGGAGTCAGGGCCCATCATCGATTCTTTGCATGTAGCCCGTTCATTATTCTCAAATAATGATTCAACCCTCAAATCTCGGTATTTGATTGTTTACCCGACCTACTTGTTTCAATAGGAACTTAGATCTCCGTGACCACAACCTTTGAGGCACGTGAGCCATGAGCATTTTTTGCTGCCTCCGGAACACTTTTCGGCACTGCGCAACTTTGCACATATAGCTAAGGTTCTTTTAATCTTATCAAAGTTCTATTGTCCTCCCACTTAACTTTTCACGAAAAAATTCCTTCTCAAAGAAACTTGACGTTCTAAGCGACAAACACTTTTTGTCTTTGGTGTTATGGAGGAATACTTAATAGTTATTCGAAATAACATACAAAGACAGGTTCATCCGACTTTGGTTGCAAACATCTTTCTTATGCGTAGCATACCAATGTTTAAGAAAGGACAACTTGGGTTTTATCCCAAACCATAACTTTATATGGTGTCATTTCAACGGATTATGATGGAGCTCTTTTCAGTGGAAAAACAGTAGTCTCTATAGCTTTTAATCTTTAAAATATAATGGCAGTTTTATGATTTCCACCTTCAATCTTATCATGTCAAACAAGGTTTAATTACAT
Source organism: Avena insularis (assembly GCA_023614405.1). Taxonomy (NCBI): domain Eukaryota; kingdom Viridiplantae; phylum Streptophyta; class Magnoliopsida; order Poales; family Poaceae; genus Avena; species Avena insularis. The sequence continues at coordinate 2,358,416 of CM042690.1, forward strand.
ATCTCGAATGCTCCATACTCTTATGGTGTTTCGGGAAATGCAAATCCACGGAACGATTCCTTAAATCTTAGGTATTATGCTAAACTTGTAACTCAAATATCTTCCTTTATGATCTTATCATAAACTATTCATATTCTTGTTACAATGATTTTGCACTTCATCTTGAAAGTCTTTGAACTTTTCAAATGTTTCATACTTTATCCTTATTAAGTAAATATTCATATATTCACTCAAATTTTCGGAGAAAGCATATGAAGTTGAAATCCATCGCTCTTGACTACACATAATGGACTTCGTACAACAATATGTACAAGTTCCAATAAGCTAGTCATTCATTCCCTTTTGGCCTATGAACGAAGTTTTAATTATCTTTAGGAAAGTTTCACAAGCGTCATTTGATCAAAAATCAAAAGACTCCAAAATTCCATCCACATGGAGTTTCTTCATGTTTTCTTTCCAATATAATTTAAACGGCGATGTCACTCCAAGTGATCTTTCAATCAATTTGTCTTTCACATTTTTAGCACTAGTTTTATGGATGTGATTTCTCCAACGAGATTTGTGAATCATCCATCTTTTATGGATTACGGAAATTATTTGAACAACCCTTTTGTTCTCATAATACTGATAAAACAAATCAAGGCAAGCTTTGATGTTTAACGAGCAATACAATAACCCTTTATTTGTTCTCGATGAACATCATCACATATTCTTTTGCTAGTTACTTAGGCCATTGTAGTTCATGAATTGTGTTGTTTCATATGACGATTCACACCAACAAATTCAGTATCAAATACTTAGGAACCACATTGTTTAATAAGCAAAGAATATAGCCATAACATGTATATCATCTATATACTTAAACTGAACAATTCTAGTCTTTTCTTTTCTGCCATATATTTATGAGATTCTCTTCAAGATTTCCTTTTACATTTGAAAGAATCTATCAACATCAACAGTGGAGTCATACATATGACACATAGTCCAAAGCGTGTATAATTAAATACCAATGTCTTTGGACTTGTACTTTGAAGTAGATCACCATCATCAAATGTTTGGTATGCTTTCAAATTCCTTTCTTTAGTAATCTCTTGGTGTGGTAAATATTTTACCTACATCAAATATTCACCCTTATCATGGAATTATTCATGATCAAGCTACTTTAGCTTATAATGGTGAATCGCGAGTATAATGTTGCTCTCCAAAACCTTTTGGAGGATTAGGACAACTAGTGTATCCAACCTTTTGCAAATTCTCATCAAATATGAGAACATGACTTTTGCCATATTATACTCTATCATGTTGTAACCAAAACTTCGTTTCAGATATCACAATATCTTCCACACATCATGGTTTCTGAAACAACTCTTTCAGATCCTAGATAACCTTGATATTAAGATAATCCTTTGAATATCAAGAATCATGGAGACAAACATGATACTCATACACTAACTCTTGGAATTGTCACTCTTGTTTTAATACCAATTATTAAACTTCATGGAGTAACCGGAACTTACTGAAAGTTTGCAATAGGACTTTCAAACTTTAGATTAACACTTCAAAACAATACGATACCAGTTCGTAAAGTAACTAACCAGAATTCTATAGTTCTATCATCTCAATTATAACTAAGCGCAAGGTGGTAAACGGATGCCAATGACTACAACAACTATGCAAATTCACTTTGATTTAATTTATGATAAATAGTGTTCAACTTTTAATCATATTGCTGTTAAACTCCCACTCAAAACAATATCCCTCACATTGTTTTAGTGATCACACGAACCAAATCCACCACATCAAAACCGATCATCACGAGAGTTGATGTAGCTTCAATGGCGAACAATCAACATGTTCATCATATCTACTATATGACTCATGCTTTACCTTTCGGCGATCCGTGTTCCGAGACCATGTCTGTACATGCTAGGATCGTCAAGATCAAACCTTAGCTTCCGCATGAGCAAATCTGGCTTGCTCACGTTGTATACACTCGCAGAATCTAACACGCCCGATCATCACGTGGTGCTTCGAAACAACGAGCTTTAGCAACGGTGCTTACTAAGGATGAACACTTTAAAACTTGAAATTGTGTGCTTGAGGGATCATCTTATAATGCTACCGTCGTAAACTAAGCAATACAAGATGCATAAAAGGATTAACATCACATGCAATTCATAATATGTGATATGATATGGCCTTTCTTCTTTGTGCTTCCGATCTCCATCTTCAAGCACGAACATGATATCCATCATCACCGGCATTGCATCAAGGTCAATGACGCCGCTCCATGGTTGTCATCCAACAGCTTCAACTATTACAACTACTTTGAATAGACACGCGGGTCTTAACAGAATTTAAAGACAACCATATGGCTCCTGCCGGTTGCCAACTTACAACAAGGAACATTGCATACATCAAATATAATCACAATCATGGCCATATCACATCACTGCACACCCCTGCAAAACAAAGTTAGACGCCTCTACTTTCTTTGCATGTTTTACGTGGTTTGGGGCTTTCAATAAGTGTCGTTCTAACTTACGAACATGAACCACAACATTGATACTAGTATTGACAATCACCCGTTGTAAATTGAATCTTAACTATGCTAGGAGAAACAGGCACCCGCAAAGCCACTTATGCAATACAAGCTGCATGTCAAGCGTGGAGCAAGTCTCATGAACCATGTCATGTAAGGTTAGCCCGGGCCGCTTCATCCCAACATCCCGCAAGATGCAAAGTACACAAGAAGCAATCGACAATAAAAGCATCAACGCCCACAATGACCATTGTGTTCTACTCGTGCAACAGATCTACATATAGACACGGCTCTGATACCACTGTAGGGGTTCGTAGCATGGAAAACAAATTTTTTCTACCGCATGAACACACAATCAAGATCTAATCTATGATCAAGCCTGTTGGAGATATGCCCTAGAGGCAATAATAAATGTAGTTATTATTATATCTTCGTGTTTATGATAAATGTTTACATTCATGCTATAATAGTATTAACAAGGAAACATTAATACTTGTGTGATTTGTAAACTTAAATTGAAGTCCCTAGTATAGCCTCTATACATCACTAGCTTGTTGGTTAATAAATGATTGATGTTTCCCTATCATGAACATTGAGATGTTATTAACAACAAGATCATGTCATTAGGAGAATGATATGGTGGACATACTCCTATAGATAAGCGTAGCATAAAGATCAAGTCATTTTAATAGTTCAATTGCTATATGCTTTATGATACATAGTAACCTAATTCCTTCGACCATGAGATCATGCATATCACCTTTACCGGATGGATGCTTTGATGACATCAAACACCACACCGTAACTGGGTGGCTATAAAGGTGGCATTGAGTGTTCGGAAAGTATTGGTTGAGACACATGGATCAAGAGTGGGATTTGTCCATCCATATGACGGATAGATATACTCTGGGCCCTCTCGGTGAAATGTCATCCAATTAGCTTGCAAGCATGTGACTGGCTCAGAAGGGATCACATATCACGGGAACGAGAAAAGAGTACTTATCAGTAACGAGGTTGAACTAGGTATGCAGAGATACCAACGATCATAACCTCGGATAAGTAAACTATCGGAGACAAAGGGAAATTGGTATCGTATGTAAGTGGTTCATTCGATCGCAAAGTAATCATAGAAATATGTGGGAGCCATATGAATTTCCAGATTCCTCTATTGGTTATTGATCGGAGAAGTGTCTCGATCATGTCCGCATAATTCACGAACCGTAGGGAGATACACTTAAGGATTCGACGTTGTTTGAGTAGTTATGGAATGATGAGAAAGAGACCGAATGTTGTTCGGAGTCTCGGATGGGATCCGGTATATCACGAGGAGATCTGGAATAGTCCGGAGAATAAGATTCATATAAGGAAAGTCCCGTTTCGGAGTTGGGGAATGGTTCCGGTGTTTTCATCGGGAATGTTCTAGAAGTTTCCGGAATGTCTGGCACTCCGGAGGGTAAGGGTACATGAATGTGTTATATCAAGTTGGTATGATTTCATCATGTACTAAGTGTCATCGCTGAACAAAATAGAGGATTTATTCAAATCCTAGTTTGAAAAGTCAAACGGCTAGTTTGAAAGTCAAACGGCTATTTTTGGGAAGTGGGAAAGGAGGAGGAAACCGAGTTGGGGAGGAGTCCCTCCTCCCCACCACCGGCGCACCACCCAAGCCGAGTTGGGGAGGGACTCCTCTCCCTCCCCTTGGCCGGCCGGCCCCTCCACCTATATAAGGAGGGGCAGGGCTCCCTCCTAGAGACACACAAGATCCTCTCCTCCAAACCCTAGTACCAAGCCGCCGCCGCCTCCATAGCCGCCGCCGGCCCTAGGGCACTCCCCGCCGCCTAGGTGAAACCCTAGCCGCTGGCCTTGCCCCCTCCTTGGTGTGTCTAAACCCTAGAACACCAAGGACTCTCTCATACTCCACCATACTCGCTCCGGCTTAAGGCGAAGCCCTGCGAGATCTCCCCTCTACTTCCAGACCACGCCAGCCAGTCAGGAATCATGAGGAAAGTTCTACAACCTTCGTTTTCTTTGGAACAAGGAGAGGAAGGTCTTCGCGAGTAATCAACGGTGACCGATCAGGAGCGCTTGGAACGTAGCGCCGGAAGGATCGTCTACGTGATCTTGAGATCGGGAAGAGTACGACTACATCACCCACGAGAATTCACTCTCGTTAAACACTTTGGAATCTTCGAGGGTGAGTTATTCCATCGACTCATTGCTACAATCTAGTAGATAGATCTTGGCTTGTTCGTTTGTATGCGATAGAAATTTTTTGTTTTCCATGCTACGAAACCCTACATTGGTATCAGAGCCGTGTCTATATGTAGATCTGTTGCACGAGTAGAACACAATGGTCATTGTGGGCGTTGATGCTTTTATTGTCGATTGCTTCTTGTGTACTTTGCATCTTGCGGGATGTTGGGATGAAGCGGCCCGGCTAACCTTACATGACATCGTTCATGAGACTTGCTCCACGCTTGACATGCAACTTGTATTGCATATGTGGCTTTGCGGGTGCCTGTTTCTCCTAGCATAGTTAAGATCCAATTTACAACGGGAGATTAACAATACTAGTATAAATGTTGTGGTTCATGTTCGTAAGTTAGAACGACACTTATGGAAAGCCCCAAACCACGTAAAACATGCAAAGAAAGTAGAGACGTCTAACTTTGTTTTGCAGGGGTGTGCAGTGATGTGATATGGCCATGATTGTGATTATATTTGATGTATGCAATGATCCTTATTGTAAGTTGGCAACCGGCAGGAGCCATATGGTTGTCTTTAATTTATGTTAAGACCCGCGTGTCTATTCAAAGTAGTTGTAATAGTTGAAGCCGGTGGACGACAACCATGGAGAAGCATCATTGACCTTGATGCAATGCCGGTGATGATGGAGATCATGTTCGTGCTTGAAGATGGAGATCGGAAGCACAAAGAAGAAAGGCCATATCATATCACATATTATGAATTGCATGTGATGTTAATCCTTTATGCATCTTGTATTGCTTAGTAGACGACGGTAGCATTATAAGATGATCCCTCATGCACATGAATTTCAAATCATAAAGTGTTCACCCTTAGTTAGCACCGTTGCTAAAGCTTGTTGTTTCGAAGCACCACGTGATGATCGGGTGTGTTAGATTCCGCAAGTGTATACAACGTGAGCAAGCCAGATTTGCTCATGCGGAAACTAAGGTTTGATCTTGACGAGCCTAGCATGTACAGACATGGTCTCGGAACACGGATCACCGAAAGGTAAAGCATGAATCATATAGTAGATATGATGAACATGTCGATTGTTCGCCATTGAAACTATATCAACTCTCGTGATGATCGGTGTTGATGTGGTGGATTTGGTTCGTGTGATCACTAAAACAATGTGAGGGATGTTGTTTTGAGTGGGAGTTCACCTAGGTTAATTTCATTATTAATTTGAACTCAATTTGTCATAAACTTAGTCTAAACTATTGCAAATATGTTGTAGATCAATGGGCAGCCCCTACCATCAATTTTAATGCGTTCCTAGAGAAAGAAAAGTTGAAAAACAATGGAAGCAACTTCGCGGATTGGTTCCGCAATTTGAGGATTGTCCTCCCAGCTGGTAATTTGACCTATGTGCTGGATGCACTGGTGACCCAATTGCAGCTACTGCCACCGATGAAGTAAAGAATGTTTACCTCACTCGGAAGACTCAAGACTACGCTCAAAGTGTGCTATCTTGTATGGTTTAGAATCGGAGCTTCAGAAAAGGTTTGAGAGTTCAGACCCACATGATATTGTCCGTGATCTCAAATTGATCTTTGAGACTCATGCGGCAATTGAGAGCTATGAGGCTTCTGAAAAGTTCTTTAACTACAAGATGGAAGAGGGCAGCTCCGTCAGTGAGCATGTGCTTAAGATGTCTGGGCACGCAAACAAACTTCAAAGCTTGGGCATAGTGATTCCTAATGCTTTGGGGATTTACCGTGTCCTCCAATCACTACCACCAAGTTACAAGAACTTTGTGATGAACTACAACATGCAGAACATGAACAAGACGTTGCCAGAACTCTTTGCCATGTTAAAATCTGCAGAAGTGGAGATCAAGAAAGAGCACCAAGTGTTGTTGGTCAATAAGACCACCAAATTCAAGAAAGGCAAGTCTAAGCAAAATGGACACTTCAAGAAGGGTGGTAAGAAAGTTACCACGCCGACGAAGAAGACCAAGGCTAGACCTAAGCCCGACATCGAGTGCTTTATCGCAAGGGAGAAGGTCCTGGAAGCGGAATTGCCCAAAGTACTTATGGATTTGAAGAACGACAACATCAAGAAGAAAGCTATATCTGATATACATGCTATTGATGTGTATCTCACTAGTACTCGTAGTAGTGCCTGGGTATTTGATACTGGTTCGGTTGCTCATATTTGTAACTCGAAGCAGGTGTTGCAGAATAAACGGAAGCTAGCGAAGAACGAGGTGACGATGCGCGTTGGAAACGGATCAAAGGTTGATGTGATCGCGGTCGGCACGCTACCCCTTCATCTACCATCGGGATTAGTTTTATACTTAAATAATTGTTATTTGGTGCCTACGTTAAGCATGAACATTATATCGGGATCTTGTTTATTGCGAGACGGTTACTTGTTTAAATCCTAGAATAATGGTTGTTCGATTTATATGAGTAATATGTTTTATGCACATGCACCTTTGATAGATGGTTTATTCTTATTGAATCTCGATAGTGGAAATACACATATTAATAACATTGAGGCTAAACGTTTGAAATCGAGCGATAACTCGACCTATATGTGGCAATCGCTGCCTTGGTCACATTGGAGTGAAACGTATGAAGAAACTCCATTCCGATGGACTTCTTGAATCACTTGATTTCGAATCACTTGATAGACGCGAAGCATGTCTGATGGGTAAAATGACTAAGACTCCATTTTCTGGTATGATGGAGCGAGCTACGGACTTATTGGAAATCATACATACCGATGTGTGTGGTCCAATGAGTGTGGCATCGCGTGGTGGTTATCGTTATGTTCTTACCTTCACGGATGACTTGAGTAGATATGGGTATATCTAATTCATGAAACATAAGTCCGAAACTTTCGAGAAGTTTAAGGAATTTCAAAGTGAGGTAGAGAATCAACATAACGAGCAGATTAAATTTCTATGTTCTGATCGTGGAGGTGAATATCTAAGTTACGAGTTTGGCGAGAATTTGAAGAAATGCGGAATACTTTCACAATTGACACCGCCGGGAACACCACAGCGTAATGGTGTGTCCGAACGTCGTAATCAAACTCTCTTAGATATGGTTCGTTCTATGATGTCACTTACAGATTTACCGCTATCATTTTGGGGTTATGCATTAGAAACAGCCGCATTCACTTTAAATAGGGCACCATCTAAATCCGTGGAAACGACACCGTATGAATTATGGTTTGGGAAGAAACCTAAATTGTCGTTCCTTAAAGTTTGGGGATGCAAAGCCTATGTAAAGAAGTTACAGCCGGACAAGCTAGAACCCAAAGCGGAAAAATGCGTCTTCATAGGATACCCGAAGGAAACTATTGGGTATACCTTCTATCATAGATCCGAAGGCAAAACCTTCGTTGCCAAGAATGGATCCTTTCTAGAGAAGGAATTTATCTCGAAAGAAGTGACTGGAAGGAAAGTAGAACTCGACAAGGTTGTCGAACCTTCTCTCGAACTTGCGAGTAGCGCAAAGACCGGAAGTAGTTCTGTGACGCTGCACCAGTAAGAGAGGAAGCTAATGATGATGATCATGAAACTTCGGTTGAAGTTGCTCTGAGCCTCAGGTCAACGAGAACTCGTACCACTCCAGATTGGTATGATCCCGTTATGAATGTCATGTTGGTGGATAACACCGATGACCCTGAGACATATGAGGAAGCGATGATGAGCCCAGATTCCAATAAATGGCAACAAGCCATGAAATCCGAGATTGGATCCACTTACGAAAACCAAGTATGGACTTTGGTGGACTTACCGGATGGCCGGAAGGCCGTCGAGAACAAATGGATTTTCAAGAAGAAAACAGATGCTGATGGTAATGTTACTGTCTATAAAGCTCGACTTGTCGCAAAAGGGTTTCGACAAATTCAAGGAGTTGACTACGATGAGACTTTCTCACCAGTATCGAAGCTAAAGTCTGTGAGGATTGTGTTAGCAATCGCTGCATATTATGATTATGAGATATGGCAGATGGATGTCAAAACAGCGTTCCTCAATGGAGACATTGACGAAGAGTTGTATATGATGCAACCCAAAGGTTTTGTCGATCCTAAAGATGCTAACAAGGTATGCAAACTTCAACGGTCCATCTATGGATTGAAGCAAGCATCCCGAAGTTGGAATCAATGTTTTGATAAGGTAATCAAAAGTTTTGGTTTTATACAAACTTATGGAGAAGCTTGTATTTACAAGAAAGTGAGTGGGAGCTCTGTAGCATTCTTAATACTATATGTAGATGACATATTGTTGATTGGGAATGATGTAGACCTTCTTAATAGTGTCAAGGAATATTTGATTTTTCAATGAAGGATCTTGGCGAAGCAGCTTACATATTAGGCATAAAGATTTATAGAGATAGATCGAGACACCTAATATCATTGTCACAAAGTACATATTTGGACAAAGTTCTAAAGAGGTTTGGAATGGAAGATAGCAAGAAAGGGTTCTTGCCCATGTTGCCCAATACGACCTTGAGTAACACCGATGCTAGTTGGAACACCGATCCGGATGATTCTAAATCACAATATGGATACGTATTTATTTTGAATGGTGCAGCAGTTAGCTGGAGGAGTGCAAAGCAAAGCGTTGTGGCGAGATCTTCACTCGACGAAGACCTTCCTCTCCCTTGTTCCAGCAGGCAGCGGAGGTTGTAGCACTCTCCTCGCGATTCTGGCAGCACGACGGCGTGGTACCAGAAGTAGAGGGGAGATCTCGCAGGGCTTCGCCTTAAGCCGGAGCGAGTATGGTGGACTATGAGAGAGCCCTCGGTGTTCTAGGGTTTAGACACACCAAGGAGGGGTGCTAGGGCCGGCTGCTAGGGCTTGGCGGTGCCCAAGTCGGCAGCTAGGGGAGAAACCCTAGGTGGCGGCTATGGTGGGCGGCGGCAGCTAGGGTTAGGTTTAGAGGGGGCAATCTTGTGTGCTAGGAGGGGAGCCCTGCCCCTCCTCTTATAGGAGGGAGGCGCCGGCCAAGGGGAGGGGAATCCCTCCCCAACTCGGATCCCAAGTGGGCTGACGGTGGAGGAGGGACTCCTCCCCAACTCGGTTTCCACCTCCCTCTCCACTTCCCAAAAATAGTCGTTTGACTTTTCAAATTGGCTTTTGACTTTTTCAAACTAGGATTTGATTAAACCCTTTATTTTGTTTAGCGATGACACCTAGTACATGGTGCAATCATACCAACTTGATATAACACATTCATGTACCCTTCTCCTCCGGAGTGCCGGACATTCCGGAACCTTCTAGAACATTCCCGATGAAAACACCGGAACCATTCTCCAACCCCGAAACAGGACTTTCCTTATATGAATCCTATTCTCCGGACCATTCCGGATCTCCTCGTGATATCCCGGATCCCATCCGAGACTCCGAACAACATTCGGTCTCTTTCTCATCAATCCATAACTACTCAAACAACGTCGAATCCTTAAGTGTGTCTCCCTACGGTTCGTGAATTATGCGGACATGACCGAGACACTTCTCCGATCAATAACCAATAGAGGAATCTGGAAATTCATATGGCTCCCACATATTTCTACGATTACTTTGCGATTGAATGAACCACTTACATACGATACCAATTTCCCTTTGTCTCACGATAGTTTACTTATCTGAGGTTTTGATTGTCGGTATCTCTGCATACCTAGTTCAACCTCGTTACCGATAAGTACTCTTTTCTCATTCCCGTGGTATGTGATCCATTGTGAACTAGTCACATGCTTGCAAGCTAATTGGATGACATTCCATCGAGAGGGCCCAGAGTATATCTATCCGTCATATGGATGGACAAATCCCACTCTTGATCCATGTGCCTCAACCCATACTTTCCGAACACTCAATACCACCTTTATAGCCACCCAGTTACGGTGTGGTGTTTGATGTCATCAAAGCATCCTTCCGGTGATGGTGATTAACATGATCTCATGGTCGAAGGAATTAGGTTACTATGTATCAGAAAGCTTATAGCAAATGAACTATATTAAATGACTTGATCTTTATGCTACGCTTAACTATAGGAGTATGTCCATCACATCATTCTCCTAATGATATGACCATGTTGTTAATAACATCTCTATGTTCATGATCAGGAAACCATGATCATATATTAACCAACAAGCTAGTTTTACAAGAGGCTTTACTAGGGACTATTTTATGTTTACAAATCACACAAGTATTAATGTTTCCTGTTAATACAATTATAGCATGGTATGTAAACATTTATCATAAGTATGAAGATATGATAATAACCACTTTATTATTGCCTCTTGGGCATATCTCCAACAGTATTTACTTTGAATGGTGCAACCGTTAGCTGGAGGAGTGCAAAGCAAAGCGTTGTGGCGAGATCTTCAACTGAATCAGAATACATAGCTGCTTCGGAGGCTTCACAAGAAGCGATATGGATGAAAACGTTCATTACAGAACTTGGTGTGGTTCCAAGTGCGCTGGACCCAATGTCCATCTACTGTGATAACATGGACGCCATAGCCAATGCGCAAGAATCAAGGTCACACAAGAAGCTGAAGCATATCAAGCTACGTTTTCACGCTATTCGAGAACATGTCCAAGATGGTGACATAAAGATTTGCAAAGTACACACAGATCTGAATGTGGCGGATTCGTTGACTAAACCTCTCCTGAGGGCAAAACATGACCAACACCAAACTGCCATGGGTGTTCGGTATATTACCATGTAATCTAGATTAGTTGACTCTAGTACAAGTGAGAGACTGTTGGAGATATGCCCTAGAGGCAATAATAAATGTAGTTCTTATTATATCTTTGTGTTTATGATAAATGTTTACATTCATGCTATAACAATATTAACCAGGAAACATTAATACTTGTGTGATTTGTAAACTAAATTAGAGTCTCTAGTAAAGGCTCTTCATAATACTAGCTTGTTGGTTAATAGATGATTATGGTTTCCCTATGTAGCATCCCGGGTAAACCCTAATTATAATATCGCCTGTTGTCATCTATTTTGTGCACCATCATTGCATCAGGCATTTATTTTTCCTCTCAAAATATTTTAACTAAAGCTATTTTTGTTTACTGCAATACCTCTCCTCTTGTTTCAAAACAAACTCTTATATTTATCTGCTAAACTATTTGCCTAAAAACTATTTGCTAAAAATATTTAAAACAAAACAAAAATTAATATTTTATATTTTATTAAAATAATCTATACCTTAATAATAAAGCACGAAGTGTTTCTTCCGGTCCAACAAGTTTTTAGACCGTTTTGCCCTCCCACCAAATCCCATATTACGTACTTTGCCCTCCACTAAATCATATAATACTTGAGGTTGCCATTATACCGATTCGTTCATTTGTTCCTGATTGCAACCAAATCTATACCTAAGCGCTAGGTTTTCACGCCTTCATCTTGTTTCCCGATTGCACCTACATCTTTCAAGGAAGAGCCGACCTAGCAGATTTTTGCCATCATGGTGATGGTGACGCTTCATGCCTTGCTTTCTTGACGCAGCTGCTCCTATGGAGGGCGGCGGATCGAGGAATTGAGGCGAGATGTACGAGTACTACAGCGCTGACACGAACAAGGAGGAGGGCGCGAGTTGAGGTGCGGCGACGGCAGCCAGATCGATTGGACTGATCGGAGGTTCGGAACGGCAGCAGAATTTGGTATTGGTCCCGATCGCGAGGGACTTGTTGTCAATCAACGGAAACTGTTCTGTCTTCTGCGGTTATGCCTCATGGTCAAACATGAGAACGGATGGGAGGTGCTGCTACATCGGGTTGTGGCCAAGCGGAGCCGCCGGCCTATGGCGGAGACCTTCTCTGGAGAGGCTGGTCGCAGCTCTGCTCAGTCGCTGCGCCCTTTGGCTTACATTTCCAACCTAGAAGTTGCTGCTGTGATGATCGACAAATATGGTTATTGAACTCATCAGATTTTGTTAGATCCTAGGAGACTAGCTCGTGATGTAAGAACACCACTAGATTATCATATAGTTCAAAGATTTTTTACGGAGATCACTGTTTTGCATCTTTGTGCCGCATGTGGTTTTTTTATTATACTAGGACTCTGGGAGTAGTCAGGAATTATCAACTATCATTTTTTTTTGTAATTGCAGATTGTCTTACTTTGATCTGACAAAAGAGAGAGGAAGCCGCAAAGAAGCATGAAGAGGGAAAATGCTGGTACGCACCTCTTTGCTACCACTAACAACATGTTTGACTTTCCTTCGACATGTTCTTTACTGAAAGCCTCAAACAAAACCTGTCAGCTAAACCCGAAAAATTACCTCCATGTGCACTAGCTTCTGACCTTTTACCACGCTTGCTGTTGGCAGCCAAAAAAGAGAGGAAGGCTGAAGCATGCGAGTGACCTACGGTAGCTAATGGACCAGATATGGTGTTCGTTGAAAGATGGCTTCCTTTTATCACCCCAACTTTCTTTTTAATGCACTTATTTATCATCTTTAACTAAGGAGTAGTAGCTACTTATACTACTACTACTATGCACCGTGAGTCTCTGACTCTGCAGCAACTAAGGTGCTTGTTCATGGTTTCCGTTAGATATGAATTCTTAATATGAGTAGCAACTTTTGCAAAAGGGGGATTGATATTTGTTTTAGCGCTGTAAGTTTAGATGGGGACAACAATGGTGATCTAAAGTTCATCGAGAGGCTGTTCGCGAGACGAAAAGAAGATACACCGAATACGAGTATGGTCTTCCACATATTTTCAGGTCCTTTGGCCTGTGACGGATATGTGATTGCTCAGAGAAAAGATATATAATCAAATTGTTTTTCTTTCGCTGCAACGCGCGGGCATTTTGCTAGTAAATCTAAAATCTAGACCTAAACCGGCCAGGCCCAAAGGCCCAGCCGGCTGGATCCAATCCAGACCAAACTCTAAAACCTACCCCAGACCTAACCCTAATTCTCACCCCCACCTACTCCATGTAGCCGCCGCCACCCCTCATCCAACTCTACATGGCACACCCGCAACTGGCCACACCACCCAACCCGCACGCTCTCTCCGTGGCCCCACTCCCCACAGCGATAGCCACGCGATGCTCCAACCGACCCCACGCACACATCGCCCGCCTCCATCCTCGACGCCTCCCTCGTGCAACTCCACCAACCATCCCGAGCGCATCCCTGCTTCGATCCATGGCGGCGCCACTGCCACGCCGTCGCCTTCCCCGGGCCGTCCCTCCGCCGGAGCCGGTCCCGCCTCCAGAGCTCCTCCCGGCCGCCCTTCCTCCACCTCAAGCCCGAGCTCGGCCCACCGCTGCCGTCGTCGGCCGCGCGTACTCTGCAGGTCATCGATGTCGGACATGCCTCCGCCCTCCGTCGCTCGCCTCCCCACACCCCTTCCTTGCAGATTGTCGCCGACCGCCGGCACCACGGGTCCTCGTCCCCCGAGATCCTGCCTGTGTGCGCCTCCGATAGCTTCCCAGCGCATGCGCTGCTTCCTCGCCCCGACGCCCCGGCGCCACTCTACTTCGACCGTCGGTGCTTTTTTGTGCCGGCTTTTCATCCCCTGTAGCATATCATCGACAAGGGCTCTGCCTCCCAGTCGTTCGGCGCCAAGACCAGGTCTTCGTTGACCTTCCCTGCTCACATTTGTTGTGAATCCGCACTAGCTACTATGCAAACCGTGTCCTGTTGATCGATGTGGTGTGTTGTTACTGATGAGAAGAACGGATGTGATGTTACTACAGCGGAAACCGTGTGAAGATGGGGCTAGGTTTTGCTAGAGGCATGTGATGGGATGAGATACCAGCTACTTGGACTACCTCTCGACTACTTCCGCTCGGGCAACGGAAGATGGACATGAAGTGTCCCGTCGTCAAGAACCGCTGACACTAGATCTTCGTCCCTATGTCCAAGGCCTTCAACACGGAACGTCAATCTCTCCCTTCCAGAAACGGAACCCCTCGGAGCCAAGATCACTGAACCGATGTGTGACCCTTTCCTAGCCCTATTTTATAAATTGACATCTATATGAATTGTTGCATATCAAATCATACATGCTTGCACTCATATTTGTGTGGTTTGGGGGCCATATGCCGATTCACCTCATAATGAAATATGAAGGTCATATGCGGGCTTTTCCAGTCTAATAATGGACCCATTTAAATTTTTGTAGTGAACCGGTGTTATATTTTGCCATGTTAAGACAACATTTAAATTGCGGGGTATCTAAACAACATGAACTTAATAATTGTCGGGACCCCGGTTCCGCTTAATATGGCCTAATTGCATCGCATCTTTGCCATGTCATACATCATGCATGCATCATGCCCGATCTTCTGCCGTAGTATTAAATAGTGCATCCAGTGTTTCTTCTAGTGCTTTGCTTCTTCACGGATTAGGCCGATAAGTTGATGCGAGTGTCGACCCGATCTTCGGGTGAGCCTTCAACAATGTTTTCAGGCGAGCATTCTCCCCCTTCTACCTATTTTGCATTTATAGTCTTTACTTCCTCCTTTTGATCTATTGCTATCCTTATTGTCGATGCTATAGTACCGTTCCTTTAATTACCTGCTCCACTATATTGCCTTGGTTATCCTATTGTCTTGTTTGATTAGCTAGCTTCGTCCTTGCGAGTCGTAGGCATGCTTAGTATCGCTCTCATACAGGTAAAACATGATACTTGGATATGGTTGGTGATAAGATAATTAATCTGATGTTGTTGGTTATGGTTTCACCTAATGATAAGGCCCCGATAGGGACCACCTTTGGGAACTGCTTGAGCCGACCTAGGACCCGTTCGTTCTACGATACCAGTTCTGAGTTGATCGCGCTAACCAAACGTGGGGGCTTCTAGGATCCCTCCCTCAACTATCGGCGCTATTCGTATATCGAGAGGGTTACAAAATTGGTTTTCCATTTGGTGCATACGCATAATATGTCCTCGGACATGGGTTGAGTTGTGATATGATTTTGGTGGACTGCCATGGCTTGCATTGCATAAAATCGGGATATCGTGTTGGAGGTGGGATGGAGCTCTACAAGTTATCTTCCGATCATCGCCCGACCGTAGACTCAAACGCTGTGCCACCTAGAGAATCAGCTGTATCTCTTGTGTGGGTAAAACACAGTAGGTGATGCCTCTGGATATGCGCGTAGTTATGGGACAGTTCTTGTTGCGAGATTCGGAAGGCATGCGTAATATGTTGCCTGATGGGTTGAGCATGCGTTTGGATACAGTAGTGCACCCCTGCAGGGTAAATCTTTTCGAGAAGTCGTGTGTCCACGGTTATGGACGCCTCAGGAGTACAGTGTCATGATCATAGACAACGCCACTAATGTTTTGTCTTTAATAATATGATTACTAATTAGCCTTATCAGCTAAACACCTGCTTAACTAAAATTGCCACCGTGTGTGTTCCGCAAGGGGACTTCCTCGACTGGTCTTCCAGGGGGAAAATCTTCGGATGGGATATGTTTGGTGTTATATTATGCTATCGTGTAGTGCTCTCTTATCTCGCTCTAATAGCCGAAGTTGTAGCGTGTCTCTATAAGTTAGATAGTGCAAGCTTTGCTGCCGCTGATCCCACCATACCTATGTAGGCGAGGACCGCCGAATTCTAGTCTCGGGCATGGCCTCGATCAAGATTGACCGCTCTCTTTCTGTTTTCCTTTGCCCTTTGCCGGCACCCTTTTGGATTGACAGGTATGTGATTGACGATGTTAGCAAGGTTACCCTTCCGGCTTGGCCTGGGCAGGGTTGGACACCGCTTGGTTATTCTTCAGGACTCTTAGTCCCATTTGGATCTTGTCCGTACTAAGATACTACCTTGCTTTCTTCTTGAGTTGTATCTTCGTATTGTACCTTTTGTATTCTTGACTCGTGGAGTCGTTGTTGTATATATAAGTTCTAGTGGACTCTATTGTAAACTACTGTGATATAACTACTTGTATTTAAATTCCACCCACACGAAAGTGTCTGGTGGGCGTCTTTGAATCGCTTCCATGCGGATTTTGGCGGGAAATGCTGAGATCTGCATAGACCCGATTCGGGGGCGTTACACCCTATCATGAACATTGAGATGTTATTAACAACAAGATCATATCATTAGGGGAATGGTATGATGGACATACTCCTATAGATAAGCGTAGCATAAAGATCAAGTCATTTTAATAGTTCAATTGCTATAAGCTTTCTAATACATAGTAACCTAATTCCTTCGACCATGAGATCATGCTTATCACCATCACTGGAAGGATGCTTTGATGACATCAAACACCACACCGTAACTGGGTGGCTATAAAGGTGGCATTGAGTGTTCGAAAAGTATGGGTTGAGACACATGGATCAAGAGTGGGATTTGTCCATCCATATGACGGATAGATATACTCTGGGCCCTCTCGGTGGAATATCCAATTAGCTTGCAAGCATGTGACTGGATCACAAGGGATCACATACCACGGGAACGAGAAAAGAGTACTTATCGGTAACGAGGTTGAACTAGGTATGCAGAGATACCGACGATCAAAACCTCGGATAAGTAAACTATCGTGAGACAAAGGGAAATTGGTATCGTATGTAAGTGGTTCATTCGATCGCAAAGTAATCGTAGAAATATGTGGGAGCCATATGAATTTCCAGATTCCTCTATTAGTTATTGATCGGAGAAGTGTCTCGATCATGTCCGCATAATTCACGAACCGTAGGGAGACACACTTAAGGATTCGATGTGGTTGAGTAGTTATGGAATGATGAGTAAGAGAACGAATGTTGTTCGGAGTCTTGGATGGGATCCGGGATATCACGAGGAGATCCGGAATGGTCCGGAGAATAAGATTCATATAAGGAAAGTCCTGTTTCGTAGTTGGGGAATGATTCCGGTGTTTTCACCGGGAATGTTCTAGAACGGTCCAGAAGGTCCGGCACTCCGGAGGGGAAGGGTACATGAATGTGTCATGACAATATAGAATGGTTGCATCATGTACTAGGTAACATGGCTGAGCAAAATAAAGGGAGAAATCAAATCCTAGTTTGAAAGTCAAACACCAATTTGAAAAGTCAAACGACAAGTTTGCTTGGTGGAGGGAGAGTAGGAAACCTACTTGGGGAGGAAGTCCTCCTCCCTCCACCCGCCGGCCAAGGAGGCCGAGTTGGGGGAGGACTCCCTCCTCCCAACCGGTGCCCTCCCACCTATATAAGGAGGGGCAGGGCTGCCCCTCTTCCCTACACCCAACACACCCCAAAACCCTAACCCTAGCCGCCGGCCACCTCCAAGTCGCCGCCGCCCTAGGGTTTCTCCTAGCCGCCGACTTGGGGCTTCCCCAAGCCCTAGCCGCCGGCCAAGATCCTCCCCTTGGTGCCTTCTAAACCCTAGATCGCCAAGGCCTCTCTCATAGTCCACCATACTCGCTTCGGCTTAAGGCGAAGCCCTGCGAGATCTCCCCTCTACTTGGGGTACCCGCAGTCGCTGTCGAGAATCACGAAGAGTGCTACAACCTCCGCTGCTTTGGAACAAGGGAGAGGAAGGTCTTCATCGAAAATTTAACGTGTGACCGATGGAAGCGCTGCCATAACGCAGCGCCGGAAGGATCGTCTACGCGATCTTGAGATCGGCAAGAGTACGACTACATCACCCACGAGAATCTGCTCTCGTTAACCGCTTTGGAATCTTCGAGGGTGAGTTCCTCTATCGACTCGTTGCTACAATCTAGTAGATAGATCTTGGCTTGTTTGTTTGCATGCGGTAGAATTTTTTTGTTTTCTATGCTATGAACCCCTTCACAGGAAGCAAACAAACTAATGGGGATCAGATAGATGTAAACAGAAGTAATGGGGTGGCAAATTTCTTGGTCCTTGGACCCCTACCACCCGATGCTCAAGGGACAAATAATGGAATTCGTGTCAAGATTGACAAAATGAGGCGCTGCTGCTTGCCATTCGCTGCCGGTACAAGATCGACAAGATGAGACGCTGCTGCTTGCCATCCGGGCTCTTGCATCGCGGTTCTGCATTGGCATCCGAGAAAGCGCAGCAGTGGCATCTGTGTTGAGCGGCCATTGCGGCGGCGCCTACCAGATCGCCGGCAAGATCGGCATGTTTCATGGCCGGCCTCCCTCCTCCTTGATGTGTGTGTGCTCCAGTCGTGCTCCGGAGACCCCGGCGACCTATGGCCACTGACCTTCCTCCCTGTTCACTGCCAGTCTAAGATCGACAGGATGAGGCGCTGCTGCCCGGCAGAAGTTGAACAGATCGCGTACCTCCGCCACGTGGAGCTCGATGGACGGGAGGGAGGAGAAGATATGGAGGAGGGAGGAGAAGATATATTGGTGCGCTTCTACTGCTGATAGCTTGCCGTGTATACTTATGCTCTGAATCTTTTGGTTATCAGAATCTCGTTGATTGCTATTTGTTGCTGCTGATAACGCTATTACTAGGATCGACGATTGTGCCTTCGTGGAGTTGATGAACAACGAAAACACTCCCGTCAAATCGATATACCGTGAAACTACATTTCAAAACGAATCTAAAGCCTGATGCGACATTGTTTGATATCACGACACGGATGAGAAGTCATGAGTGTGCCCTGACGCACCTATACGGCTTGGCGACATGCGGATGGCGGCACGCCAATGCTGATGGTAGGTGAGGTCGTGGGCGGCGAGCTAAATACATATCTCCTTTTACATGAAATTTCTAATTTGTAGCATAGCTTCATACCCGTGTAAATAGTTTCATCCAAGATAAGAAAAATGTAATTCGACATCGATAAGAAAAATGTCCAAAACGAGACCGTTGTCATGAGGCAAGATAAAAAATTCTTCATGTAGGATCGGTCTTCCCGATGCAACGCACGGGCACTTTTGCTAGTGAATTATAATGAATGGATGAATATAAAATGGAACATAATTATTACTACAATACTTTTTAGGGTATGTACACCACGTCGCATGTAGACAGCGGAACGGTCGTCTTGTATAGTGGTTTGTTTCCGAAGTTGTCTTTTGAGGCAAAACCGCTAGCTTAGACCCTGTCTATAAGCAGTGATTTACACGGCAACGGACCGTCGTTATTTGTACAGACAGCCACATTCCTTTTGCTTCTTCTCTCTTCCACGTCCTCAAAATTCCTACGTAGCACTTGTTACAGACGGCTGATTAGACACTACTGTACATGCCCTTACTAGTCGCCTACTAGTAGCCACGTGGCACAGAGGCACCAAATATCTCGTCCGGTGTCACAGCTAAGCAGTGGCGGGCCATCCCTAAGAAATGTAGTGGTGGGCCACCCGCGGTCGCTGACTGGTGGGGACAGGAGAAGCGTTTTCCCTTCCTTTCCGAGAAGGTTGCATTACTACACCTTCCTACCCTCGGTCCGCAGGTCAGAGAGGACGAATCGAAGGGGGAACCAAATCCCTCGTTCGCAGCCAGCGACGGTGCTCCGCCCTTTCTTCTTCCCCACGACAGCCCGCCCACCACCACCGCCGCCGCCGGCGAAATGGCGTCCCGCATCGCCTCTCGCCTCCTCCGCCGCCACGGCCCCGTAAGTCCCCACTCTCACCTACCTGTACTAGCCCGTGATTGATTTGCCATGGGCAGCGCGTGTGATAGATTCTGCGATTTCGGGGAAAGAGGACATAGGGTTTGCGAGGTTTGGCTCGGTGGTTCGATGCGATGTGGGTCCGATTCGTTCGGCGTGTTTCCACGGGCTGGTCTCCTCGTGCGATTGGGGATCTCCGATTCGGTTTCGGGGGGGAGATTGTTGTCTCGCATCGGGCGTGAGGTTGCGCCGATGGGTCGGCAGCGAGGTCCGCGAGATGCACTGCGCTCGGCGCGATTGGGTGTCTCTGCATAGATTAGCACGCACAGATTAGGGTCCCTGGGCATGCTCTGGCTGTTTTCCCCCCTTTTATATGTTTGTGTACAGTGGAGGACCTGGAGTTGGTGGCACACCCTTGAGTAATTTGGGCAGGATTGCTTACTTTGTCTGGTTATTGACCGCGGAAGTGCGGATATGAACTATTTCTTCTGCGTTTTATCATGGAATGCAACGAACGAGCAATGGATGTCTAGATTGGCTGTTAGGTTTCTAGTTATTCTTCACTCATGCTTACACAGTTACACTGCATTTCTCATACCTTAGCCATACCTGTTTAGTGTAACTTGTACCTGTCCCATTTTATGTTTTGCTAAGTCCTAATAGTTAGGGTGCATTTGACAAGACCTAGACTCTCAGTTGTGATGCTCATAATGACATAATTTTGCTTGCCAGTAATAACCCCAGGAGCTTACCACTTTGCTTTTTCTTCATTTTTTTATCTGTAGCAGTACAGCATATATATGATGTTTTGTTTTATTTGGTACATGTCTTTTCAGAGTATACGAGTTTACTTCCTTATTTTATCTCCCCTTGCTCATCATTCTAATTTATTTGCAGACACTAGGCCTGCTGAGGAGCTATACACATGTCAGAAACTACAGCAGTCAGCTTTCAGGTTATTAGCTGAACAACTGCCATTTTATTTTGATCACTGGTTTAGTACAATATCTCTAATATATCTGAACTCTCCTCAGGTCTTATTCCAGCTGGTCCCCAAAGCTCAAAGCTGACAAGGTGACTAGCAAACTATGTACTTTTTTTGTATTCCATGGAGGCTTTTTTCATGCCTTCATCGTTGATCCTTGTAATTCTAGGCGTTATTATATGTTTTGTCCTGTCGATACATGATAATGACTAATGTTTGTTGTTAAATTTGGTAGAAGGCACTACTTCCCAAATGCCTCTCCTTACCAACTCTGGAGTAGGTCATTCGCATCAGACAGTGGTAATTAAAGCGAACTTTTTGGTTATGTTTCAACACTGTATAATTACTCCTGGTGATGTGCTTTATTCTTGTTGTATCTTCTGTAGGAGACAAGTTTGAAGCTGTTGTACCTTTCATGGGTGAATCTGTAACTGATGGAACTCTTGCTACCTTCTTAAAGAGTATGCTCTCTCTCACTGTGTGTGTTTTTGTGTGCGTGGGTGGGTTGGCGGGTGTGAAGGTCATTCATATTCTTCTGTTAACTCTTCAATACAGAACCTGGAGACAGAGTTGAGGCTGATGAGGCCATAGCGCAGATTGAAACTGATAAGGTATTGGTGTCGTTAAATCACTTTTGATTCTAATCTGAATAAGTGAGTTCTTGTGCAATATTAAACATAGTTCTTCCTTCTGTATTCCAGGTCACCATAGATGTTTCTAGTCCTGAAGCTGGTGTTATTGAAAAGGTGTATCCCTTTTCTCTTCTTAACTTACATTTGTTCTTCTTATCATGGTTTGCCTCTACCGGAACTGTAGCAGAATGCTAATTTTCTTAATGTCATTGTTTTTCAGTATATTGCGAGTGAAGGCGATACAGTTACTCCAGGCACCATAGTTGCTATTGTATCGAAGTCTGCAGCACCGTCTGAAACACATGTTGCCCCATCTGAGGAGGCGACCCAAAAAGAATCACCTCCAGCAAAGGTTGAAGAGAAATCACCAAAAGCAGAAGCGAAACCGGCGAAAGTAGAACCTCCAAAGAAGCAAGCACCAAAACCAACTCCTTCAAAAACCTCCCCTACAGAACCACAGCTCCCTCCAAAAGAACGAGAGCGGCGGGTAAGTCTGATCTTCAATAATGTTAAGTTGCACCGGATAAGTTTTAGCGGAATTTCTAATATTTTTGTACATGATAATCACCATGATGATACCTGCAGGTACCAATGCCAAGGCTCAGGAAGCGCATTGCCAACCGTTTGAAGGATTCCCAGAACACATTTGCAATGCTGACCACATTCAATGAAGTTGACATGTAAGTGTGTTGGTAATCCTTTTTCTTTCTTACTCAACATTAGTTCCAGTGGTGCTATTTT
Organism: Avena insularis; assembly: GCA_023614405.1. Taxonomy (NCBI): domain Eukaryota; kingdom Viridiplantae; phylum Streptophyta; class Magnoliopsida; order Poales; family Poaceae; genus Avena; species Avena insularis. Next base: position 2,381,040 of record CM042690.1, read on the forward strand.
TTGCTTGTCTTGTTTTTATTGTTACCCTTACAATATGCATGCTTCACTCACAACTATTTGTACATGGTGAGCTGGTAACATTTGGTCCCATCTAGCATATTTTGAGGACTTCTAAGGATTTAACTAGACTATGACTGCATGTCGCTATATGATTAGTGCCATCCACTGTAACAGTATGACAATACAAATGTCAGTATATAATGGTTTATATATACTGGCACTCAGAAAAATTAACTAGCATTCCTGACCAAACCAATACTTGTCTATTGTATTTAGTATATAATGCGGTATCAGTATGTGATTCGGCATATATTTTGAGTACTTTTAAGGATTTAACTAGACTATGTTAGAGTGCATGTCGCTATATGTACCATCCACTGTAACAGTATAACAATACACATGTCAGTATGTAATGGATTATATATACAGGCGCTCACAGAAATTATACTAGTATTCCTGACCAAACCAATACTCTTTTATTGTATTTTTAATAATGTGGTGTCAGTATGTGATTCAGCATCTGCTCATCTTTTCTTATATAAGAATTTAACCAATCTTTTTATTTTTCACCGTTTGCTGTTATTAAAATAACTTGGATTTGTAGACTTCATTATCGTTTATCACTCCTTTACTCTTGGTATTATGATGCAGGACCAATTTGATGAAGCTACGGTCTGATTATAAAGATGAATTTGTCAAGAAGCATGGTGTGAAGTTGGGTCTGATGTCTTGCTTTGTAAAGGTACTGTTCAGTGTTATGGATTGCCAAACTATTGCTTGGTGATTATTATTGCTCCCTCCGTCCCGAATTAGATGTCACATATCTGTCTAGATTCTATGTATCTAGACACATTTTAGTGTATAGATACATTCGACATCTAATTCAGGATAGAGGGAGTAGATTATATGCTGATCATGCGACATCTAATTCGCGATAGAGGGAGTAGATTATATGCTGATTCTGTTTGGCTTTTGCAGGCGGCTGTTTCTGGACTGCAGAACCAGCCAATCGTGAATGCTGTCATTGACGGCGATGACATCATATACAGAGACTATGTTGACGTTAGTGTTGCTGTTGGCACTTCCAAGGTAATAGTAATATAATAACATATTGTTGTCAACATGCTGCATACCTCACTTTTAGGAGTATTATCTCACATGTAATGTAAATCTCGTATTTTTTCAGGGTCTTGTGGTGCCTGTTATTCGTGATGCTGATACAATGAACTTTGCTGACATCGAGAAAGGGATAAACAACCTTGCAAAGAAGGCTACTGAGGGAGCTCTGTCAATTGATGAGATGGCAGGAGGAACATTCACCATCTCCAATGGTGGTGTCTATGGAAGCCTTATTAGCACCCCTATCATCAACCCCCCGCAGGTACCGCTGCTTTCTTTTCTGGTGCTCTGCAGTATCTCCTGGATATATTTCATAGCAGATATTCATCCGTAGCACAATGCCCTGTCTATTGCAGTCAGCGATTCTTGGGATGCATTCCATTGTGCAACGCCCTGTGGTGGTGGATGGCAACATCCTCGCGAGGCCGATGATGTACCTTGCGCTGACATATGACCACAGGCTGATTGATGGCAGAGAAGCGGTCTACTTCCTGCGCCGCATCAAGGACTTGGTCGAAGACCCACGGAGGTTCCTCCTCGACATATAACTCCATGGGCTGATCCTTCACTGCTAAGTGCTTTGTGCTTGTCTGGAAAATAATACTGTGCAAATTTTTGACTGATACAAATAGCCGCGTTCTGTGGAAGATGAGATTTGAGTTGAGGATATGATAACGTGTCGTGCCGTTTCTTTCCGGGGCTTCAGGGTGTAGTTCCCTAAACAAATTTGCTTTAATTTTCAATGCAAGAGCAAATAGATATGATGTCCTTTTTGTTGATGTTTCCTGGATGCATAACTCAATCTGCCCTCCTCATATGTTACTCCCTCTGTCTCAAAATATAGATGTTTCATGTTTGTCTAAATTTGGATGTTTCTCGACACTATTTAGCATATAGATACATCTAAATTTAGACAAATTTGTGACATTTATTTTGAGACTGAGGGAGTAGATTGCTTATCCATGATTTTTGTTTCCATTTGAGATGAACGACTAGGGTGGTTTTGCTTTAAGAAAACAAGGCTCTCGTGATGATGCAGATGCCTTCTGCGTTTAGTATTTGGCCTTTGTGAGTGGAAACGTAGAGGGTCAAGGCAATCTCACATATGTAAGACAGTTCTCTTTTTAATTTGTGCAACGCGAGTATGGTCACATCCTTAATGCCGGATCTGTGGTCGGCTCTTTATGGGAGAGATGCTTCTGAATAGGCGTCTATCTTTTGATGAAACTTAGTTGGAGCTCCTGCATTTTCTTAATAGAAGAAGAGATATAGTTTATTTGGAAAACCAGACCCAAAACCTCCTGGATGCCACTGTTTTTCATTTGTTTTGTGTCATCCCTGCAGTTTTAAAATTTCACATATGCATATACAGTATATATTTGGCAGCTCACAGTTCCACATACTACACCTATATATATATCATCATCAAACCCATGTGCTTCGACACACACACACACACACATCATCATCAAATCCACTTGCACAGACACATATCATCATATTCAAACACATCACAAAGTTAACATATCATCATACATGTCACAAAGCCACGTTCACATAGTGACATCCACAACAAGCATGACAAGCTCATGCATATAGTCAAAATGAAGACGAAACAACAAGTTCATGGCAAGCTGCTGGGTCATGGGAGAAAAAGAGGTAGATGAGAGATAGAGGGGAGAGAGCGTGTTGATGAGGGACGTGAGCACCGCGATGCATATGCCGGTTGAGAAGTAGAGTTTTCCATAGATAAACTACCCCGAAGGGTCCCTCAAAATAACTCGTAGACATGATTGGCCTTCTCCAGGCAAATGTAAGATACACGAACAGGGTCTAAAACTTTGTTTTCCATTGGGTCAACAAGTTGCCAGTGCAGTGCCTGAAACATGTGAGTCAGCCGTCTGTCCGATATCTGCTCTTCTTCAAGTTGATATTCCGAATTCATTGGCCCACATCTGGGCATCTTTGTTTCTAGGAAACCAATCAAGCGGCCTGGAGACCGAGGGATGCCAGTGACGAGTTCCTTGGTGGTGACCTTACCAAGGCCGAACTTGCCAAGTTGGTAGCCTTGGACTTCATGTCGGTGAAGGCAGGTTCTTACCAAGCCGTGATGCGGCGTCTTCGACGAATCTTGGCAGCAGAGTCCTTGACCCTCTTGCCGCGGCCACTGAACTTGCGCATCTCATACTCATCGACACAGGTAAAGCTGCCGGGATCTTCAATTTGAGCTTCCAATTCCGATTCTGTCCTAGCTATCTCCTCATCTTCAAGCTGACATTCCAATTCGTTCCCAGGAAACTGGCCCATCCAGCAAGGCGTGTACGGGAAAGCTGCGTGCGTCCCTTCTTCGACGTAATGGTGATCCTCCGGTTCCACACTGCCCAAGTCCTGAAACTTCGAGCCGTTCCAGTCATAGGCCACCCCTCTCCCCATCGACAGTTCCAGATAGACGACCTCCTTATAAGGATGGAAGCCAAGGAACTGGTAACCTCTGTCGTAGTTCCATTCCGTGGCATCGTCTTCGATGTCGAGAACGTCGTCCTCGTCGGAGTTCCAGTCATGTTTCTCTTCCACTGCTCCGTACTTTCTGTTCCCGCCGAGATGATGGTGCCCCTCCATCTTCTTTCGGTAGTTTACATCCTGCAGTATCCATGGTCCGCGCATTTGTTGGCCCTCCTTGAACCTCTTACGGCAGGTAAGCTCGTGGAACTTGTGTAAGAAGCTCTCGAGATCGATGTCGTGCTTTGAAACCCATTCTGTTTGATCGCGTGATTCGTCGAGGTGCCAGAGCTGGAGCCTGTTCTGGTCATCGTTTTTTGCGCAGTAGACCCCTCCCAGAGATTTCCCCAGATGGTAGTTGGGATATCCTCTCGGTTCATCCGCGCCTGGCAGTCTGATTACTTTGTACGTGTGATCTGACAAGGACATTCTGCAAAATGTACATAGTTAGTTGGATAAATAAAAAAGTTGATAACAACAGGAGTGAATCATAGTATATAGATATACTGTATTTTTGTTAGAGGAGAGTGAGGACCGAGGAGTAAATTTAAAGTATGCAGTACCTTGTAAGATAGCCATGTTGGCAATGGATGTAGAGCGCGCGTCCCTGGTAGACGGCATGATACTGATGATACCATAGGTCTGAATCCATGTCGCCGACGATCCCCGCGGCCTCGCCTTCCCGAAGGAAGGTCCTCTCTTTCCACCGACCATCCGTGGACGAGAACACGTGCAGCACGTACGCCGCAGGAGGCCACTCTGCCGATCGGAGTAACGCCTCGTCCTTGTCCGACTGGCCGGCGCCAGGCAGGCGAGGGATCAGGAAAACCTCGTAGTGCGGCGACGCGGCGTGGTCGAACGCGAGGCAGGCGCTCTGGCCGAATCCCGGCGCGCGCGGCGGCGGACGGCGCGGCAGACGCGCCCACCGCCGCGTGGCCGGGTTGACGACGTAGTCGCGCTCCGTGTCGCGGCAGAGCAGGAGCCCGTCACAGTGGTCCGCGACCTTCACGCCCGCGCTGGGCAGGAAGTCGAGCCCTCCGCAGATCGCCGGGCCCGTCGAGGGGCGGGAGAAGAACTCCGAGAGGCCATGCCCGGCGTAGTTGATGAAGATGCCGCGCACCGTGCGCGACAGCAGGTGGCCGCGCAGGCGGGCGTCGACGGCGTCGCGCCAGGACCTGCAGACCCGCCGGGACGCGGCCAGGACGAGCGGCGCCAGGCGTCGGAGGATCTCCACGAGGGCGTCGTCGGGGAGCGCCGCGGCCGGCTCCGGTACCGTCATCGGTCCCGTTCGCGATCGTGCACGCAGCATAGTATTCTGCTGCTGAAGTCTGCAGGTTGTTGGCGAATTTATATTGGAACGAGGAGCAAGCCCTGGACGTTTCGGACTGCTCGCCGGCCCAGAGTATTTGGAGACCGTTTCGGATCAGAGTTGAAGTTGGGTACTTTGAAACGGACATAGGCCCAAGTTAGATAAGACTTGGAGGTCTAGTCTCCGGACGCTCCGGGAAAACATTTAACCCCCCATGGCCTGGCCCATTTAGTGGGTGACTTTTTTTGGTTTCTTCTGTTTTCATTGTTGTTTTCCTTTTCCCTTTTTACTATTCTTTTTATTTCCTTTTTTCCTTTTCAGATTCAAAAAATGTTCGTATTCAAAGAAAATTTAGATTAGAAAATGTTCAGATTCGAATAATGTTTAGAAAAATGTCTAAATTTGAAAAGGTTTAAGATTAAAAAATGTTCAAATCTAAAAAATGTCCACATATTGAAAAACATTCAGATTGAAAGATGTTCAAATCATAAAATTATTCATTTTTTTAAATGTTTAGGGATATTTCTAAAATCATAAAACCGATAGAAAACAGACAAGGAAACCGAGGAAACCAAACAAGGTAGAAAGCCGAGCCACGTTTTTGGGCCTGCCATAAAGGCCAGATAGTGGTTGTTGTGCGATGGGTTGTATACACTGACCAGGTGAGTGTATAGGAGCCCATACGACTCCTATACAACACTAAAAAGGTTGGTTACCGGCCTAAGTCTGAAGCGGACTAGCGACGACTACAAACATAAGCATACAATTTAAAAATCTGTAAATATATATTAAATTAAACTAATAATAATAAAAGAAGGAGTGTTTCTTATAGTATCTATATTTTTTGGACGACTTTACCCTTTGACCAAAAAATAAATTACACACCAATGTCACCGGTAAGTGAAAAAGAAAAAGTATACATACCATGCCATCCAAAAATCAAATAACGGTTCGTTCTTCAAATAACGGTTCATTCTTTTTAATATGTCCGATATTACTGTTGTTCATCGGAGCACGGCGTAAGGCGTTGGCTGCTGCTTGGGTGGGGTGCACGCGCAGACATTTAAGCTTTTACTAGATGGCAGGGGATTCAAATTGAGCAATCGAAGGTTGGTGGCGATGGGATCCGGTGGCCTTTGTATTGGTAGAAGGAGGCGTCACTACTAGGAAAACGGTTGTCTGTGGCGTACCTGTAAACATCATCTGTGGCGCACTAGGGGTGCGCTACGAGCCTTGCGCTACGGCTATCTCTTAGCCGTGACGCACCAGGCAGTGCGTCACGGTTATGTCGAGATAGGCGTAGCGCACCTGCTAGTGCGTCACGGATATGTTGGCAGGTGCGCTACGCTTGATCTTCTATGCGACGCTGCGTTAGGCCACTAAGCGCAGAATCTTTTAGTTGTAGTGCGCCACAGAAGCTGTGCCATGTGCGTTACGAGTGTCTTTTTTTTTTAATTTCAGGGCCAGATAATATACAATACAGATTATATACAATATTATAGGCAGATATACACAGATATAAGATATATAGTTATATATATAAATACACAATTTGCAAAACAAGATTGAAACAAATACATATAGATAAGTCTCATACATGAATACATAAGTTATACATTGTTTCGCTCAAGTTACAAAGTAGTTGGTGACATGCGAATACATGTGTCGATCGAACAAGTTAGAGCTCAGAAGCTCGCCTAAACATCTAAACTAACTAGACACAAACGCGGGATAAACAACCAAAAAAGATAAGCATGATCACCGCGACGAAGGTGTAGGTCTTCATCTGGTTCCTCGTCCTAACTCTCGCTAGATAGCGCGTGTATCTAGCTTCCGCCTCCGCCATAATGTTGTACCCTTTGTAGCTATTGCCGCTGAAACGGTGCACCTGTCTCCGACAGTCTTTTCAATCATCGTAGACTCCGGGAACCCGTCCCTTGTACACGACGTACCACGTCATCTACAAGTTGAAAATAATAATTAACCGGTGATTGAAAAAAAACATATATAATTAAAGTCGCATATGAAGATACACTTATAGAAAGTACTCCTAAATCAAAAAGACCAAACTCAAAAAGCATGCCTTATATATAACTAGGTTGTTCGACACAGGAATATGCTACGATGGAACTGTCCGCCAAGTAGGATGCACAACACCTGGACCTGTGCATAGCACAAGGCGGACAATCCCATCGCAGTACATTCACATATATAGTGTGCCACGACATTTCAATCATCGATATTATTCTCGAAAAAGACCAAAGTAACTCAAAAAGCATGCTTCATATATAACTAGGTTGTTCGACACAGGAATATGCTATGATGGAAGTGTTCGCCGAGTAGGATGCACAACACGTGGACCTGTGCATAGCACAAGGCGAACAATCCCATCGTAGCACATTCACATATATAGTATGCCACGACATTTCAATCATCGGCATTATTCTCGAAAAAGACCAAAATAACTCGAAAAGAATGCCTCATATATAACTAGCTAGGTCGTTGGACACAGGAATATGCTACGATGGAACTGTTCGCCAAGTAGGATGCACAACACCTGGAACTGTGCATAGCACAAGGCGAACAATCCCATCGCAGCATATTCACATATATAGTGTGCCACGACATTTCAATCATCGGCATTATTCTCGAAAAAGACCAAAATAACTCGAAAAGAATGCCTCATATATAACCAGCTAGGTTGTTGGACACAGGAATATGCTATGATGGAACCGTAAGACAAGTAGGATGCACAACATCTGGACTTGTGCATAACACAAGGCTTACAATCCCATCATAGCACATTCACATATATAGTGTGCCACGACATTTCAATCATCGACATTATTTTCGAAAAAGACCAAAGTAAATCAAAAAGAATGCCTCATATATATACATAGGTCGTTGGACACAGGAATATGCTACGATGGAACTGTGAGCCAAGTAGGATGCACAACACCTGGACTTGTGCATATCACAAGGCTCACAATCCCGTCGTAGCACATTCACATATATAGTGTGCCACGACATTTCAATCATTGACTTTATTCTCGAAAAAGACTAATAAAGTAAGAAAAAAAAGAAGGACCAAAATGAGCAAAGGACCAAAGAGTAAGCAAAAAAACCAAGCATTGATTGATATATAATAATAATAAGCAAAAGAAGTAAGCGATGATTCATAAACCTAATAAGATAAGTATAGTAGCATGCACACTTGTCCACATACACACAAAGGTCATCTATAGTTTGTAAATACAACTAGGCCAACATCAAGCCTTCTGGCTCGGTTTAGGGAACGGGAGGACGCCTTGTCTCATCATGAACTTCCTATAGTCCCCTGCATCTCTAGGCGATCTTCTATGTCACGGTTATTCGGGATATTTCCTCCGTAAAAGATCCCCCCGAAGTCATGACATCACGAAAGATGATTGCCCCAAACTGCTGCTGGATGCTATACATCTCTTGTCTAATATCTGAATCAGTGATCTTGGCCTTTGCTTCGGCCCACTGTTTGAGATGATCTGGCAGCGTAGAATTCTGCTGGTCAAGTAGGAACGCCCTCGTGTGATGGAGTGCGTAGTAGGTTTCCTTCTTACTATGCTCCGGCTGCTTCACGCAGGGGAACCCCGTTACGTGGTTGAAGACGTGCCTGCCGAACTTGACCTTCGTACGCACGAAGGTGGTGCCTTCCGTCGAGGCATAGCCAGTGAGAGCATCATCCAAAACTTCCTTAATCTTATCGTAGTTTTTATTCTTTTCTAGACTCCCCGAGTCGAAATACGTGGCGTGGGAATGCTTCGGCGATAAGGAGATGAGCGTGCAGTGTTTATCTCTGCGCAAAAAATTCAAATAGAATGTGTTGGAAAAAGAATGATGATAATCTAATAAAGCCAATCGACGGTGGCGAGTGAATAACGACTTACTCGGGAAAGTAAGGCACAAGAATGTATTCCTTTGTCTTGTTCGCCACAAGGATTCTTTTTAGGTACGAGGCCACGATACGTCGTTCAGCAGGGGAACCCAAGAAGCCGCCACGCATGTAGTAGGGGTCCACTATAGCGATGCCCGATGTGTTCTCTCTAATGATCTGCATGGCCAGGCTGAGAGAAAATAGGCGGACCATGGTATAGTGCAGCGGGTATAGGTGGAACATATTGAAGATGTCGTCGAACCGCAGGAAGAACAGATCCGCAGGGGCATTGTCGATGAAGCCCAAGCCTGGTGGCACCTTAACCACGAATACTAGGTGCGAGGGATCTTTCTCCGATAGAAGGCGTCTCTCTATCGTCAGCATGCCGTCATGCACACTCTGCATCGATTAGCCAGCCTCGCAAATTCTTAGGTAGCATGGGCTCACCCGCCACATGAATCCTCCACATAATACCCTCGGGTCTTGGTGGCCCGTCCCAAACCTGATCGATTCATATTGACGCCACCGCTGGCTCGAGCTACTAGATTTTCTTTTCCGCCTTTTCCTTTTGGAGCGGCGGGCACCGCAATCTGAGCACCGGCCGCCCTATGTAGTGTGTCAGGGCTTAGAATAAAGGGCTAGTTGGTTGTATCAGCTGGCTCTGTAAAGACGCAAGCTGGAGGCGTCTCCTGAGAACCAAACAGACGCTTGGTGATAGTGGCATAGAAAACAAAAAATTTCCTACGATGGGAACTATGTACCAAGATCTATCTACTAGATACAAACAACGGGCGGATGTATATCCGTAGAGAACATACCTTTAAAGACCGACAAAGCTTAATGAGTTCAACTCGTGGTTGATGTAGACGATCCCTTGCCGATCTCAAGATCAAGAGGAAGTCCTAGCGCCGCAAAGCAGCAGCGCATCCGTGCTTTCGCAAGACACACGGGTAATCTCCGCCTCCTCGCTCCAAATGATGCAGCGGAAGCACAACCCTTTCTTGCCGAATAGCCACCGGGAACATGTATCTCGCTAGTCCGAGACCATGGGAATAAATTCTAGAGGGGAGAGATCCTTCACGAGGAGGTGTGAGAGACAAGTGAGAGGAGGGCTCCTTTTATAGGAGGAGGGGCACCCAAGGGGTGGCCGCCATGGGCCGCCCTCTCCCTCCTTCATTCATGTGGGTGGACACTCCACTCACAAAATGGCCCTTCAATTTTCTCCACTAAAAAATCCACTCAAATTCCCATTAAATTTCCACCAAATTTAATGCAAACTCTCATTAAATAAAACTCTTTTATTTTATTCAGAATTTTGTCAATTACTTTAATGACAAACATTCACAAATAACCCCTTGCTAGAATTCCATTTCACATGCATAACCACTTTATGCAATTTCACCCGAAAACCCGTTTCGGTATCTAGTGAAATAAATTCCTGCGCTTATTTATTCTTTCGGCATGAAACATTTGCTCCAACTGGATGCCAGTGTCCCTTAAGTGTGTCACCCTACGGTTCGCGAATAATGCGGACATGATCGAGACCCTTCTTCGATCAATAATCGATGCGGACACGAGATCCATCTCGACTCCACACATTCAACGATGACTTTTCCTGTGATCGTCGGAACCTTTTACGCTTGTATATTAATCCCTTTGTTTCACGATATATTACATGTCCGAGATTCGATCATCGGTATCTCCATACCTAGTTTGATCTCGTTACTGACATGCACTCTTTTCTCGTTCCCGTGATATAACATTCTAGTGATCAAATCACTTGCTTGCAAGCTAACCAATGTGATATCACCGAGAGGGCCCAGAGCATATCTATCCGTCATCGGGATGAAAAAAAATCCACTCTTGATCCATGATTCTCAACATAACACTTTAGTAGCTTTGGAGCCATCTTTATAATCACCCAGTTACGGAGTGACGTTTGATGTCAACAAGAAACTCTTCCGGTGTTAGTGATTGGCATGATCTCATGGTCTAAGGATTAGGACTACTTCGTAGTTTGTTTATAGCAATATAAACTCAATGACTTTGATCGTAATGCTATACTTCGGATGAATGTTCATCACACCATTACACTAATGTTGTGATCTCGTTATTAACAACATCCAATGTCTATGATCAGGAAACCTTGATCATCTTGTTAACCAGCGAACTAGTTTATGAGAGAGGCATAACTAGGAACTTTATGTTTGTTTATTAAACACACATGTATTAATGTTTCCGTATTAATACAATTATAGCATGCAAAATAAACATCTATCATTACTTGGAATACACATAATAAACATTTTATATTGCCTCTCAGGGCATATTCCCTTCAGTCTCCCACTTGCACTAGAGACAATAATCTAGTTACATAGTGATGTATCTAACACCCATGGAGTTCTGGTGTAGATCATGTTTTGCTCTAGGGAGAGTTTTAGTCAACGGATCTGCTACATTGAGATCCGTATGTACTTTACAAATCTTTATATCTCCATCCTTGACATGCTCGCGGATGGAGTGAAACCGGCGCTTAATATGCTTGGAATGCTTGTGAGACCTTGGCTCTTTGGCATTGGCAATGGCACCATTGTTGTCACAATAGATCACCATTGGGTCCAACACATTTGCAACCACACCTAGTTCGGATATGAACTCCTTCATCCAAACTGCTTCCTGAGCCGCTTCTGAAGCAGCAACATATTCGGCCTCCGTTGTTGATCCCGCCACCACAGGTTGTTTGGAGCTCCTCCAACTAACCGCTCTGCCATTCATGAGAAATACGTATCCGGATTGAGACTTAGAGTCATCCGGATCGGTGTCAAAGCTAGCATCGACATAACACTTAGCGACGAGCTCTTCTTCACCTCCGTATACAAGAAACATATCCTTAGTTCTTCGCAAGTACTTAAGGATATTCTTGACCGCTTTCGATGTTACGAACTCGGATCCGATTGGTACCTACTAGTCAAACTAATAGCATGTGCCACATCCGGTCTTGTACATAGCATGGCATACATTATAGAGCCTATGGCTGAAGCATAGGGACTTTGTCCATTATCTCTCTTTCTTCCGAGCGGACTTTGAGTCTTACTCAATGTCGTGCCTTGTGTCATAGGTAAGAACCCCTTCTTACTATCCTCCATTTTAAACTTCTTTAAAATCTTATCAAGGTATGTACTTTGCGATAGCCCTATTAGGCGCCTAGATCTATCTCTATAGATCTTTATGCCTAATATGTATGACGCTTCACCTAGGTCCTTCATTGAAAATTTGCTATTTAGATAACTTTTAATACTGTTTAAAAGATCTATATCATTTCCGATCAATAATATGTCATCCACATATAATATCAGAAATGCCACATTGCTCCCACTCACTTTCTTGTAAATACAAGCTTCTCCATAAGTTTGGACAAATCCAAACTCTTTGATCACCTCATCAAAGCGGAGATTCCAACTTCGTGATGCTTGCTTCAATCCATAGATGGATCACTGAAGCTTGCACCCCTTGTTAGCATCCTTAGGATCGACAAAACCCTTTGGTTGTATCATATACAACTCTTCCTCAATATTACCATTGAGAAACGCAGTTTTTACATCCATCTGCCATATCTCATAATCGAAATATGCAGCAATTGCTAACATAATCCTAACTGACTTTAGCATCGCTACGGGAGAGAATGTCTCATCGTAGTCAACTCCTTGAATTTGTCGAAACCCCTTTGCGACAAGTCGAGCTTTATAGACGGTCACATTACCATCAGCATCAGTTTTTTGTTTTGAAAATCCATTTGTTCTCCACGGCCTTTCGGTCGTGAGGTAAGTCTACCAAGTTCCAAACTTGATTTTCATACATGGATTCCATCTCGGATTCCATGGCTTCTAACCATTTGCTGGAACCCGGGCTCATCATCGCTTCTTCATACGTCGCAGGGTCATCATTTTCATCAACCATGAAATTCATGACAGGATTTCCGTATAGCTCGGGAGCTGCACGCGTCCTGCTTGACCTGCGAGGTTCGGTAGTACTCTCTTTCGGAGTTTCATGATCATTATCATTAGTTCCCTCTTCAACAGGTGGAGCCAATTCCGGAACAACTTCCGGCGCTGCGCTACTCGCCACACTTTGAAGAGAAGGTTCAATAACCTCTTCGAGTTCTACCTTCCGACTACTCACACCTTTCACGAGAAACTCCTTCTCTAGAAAGGATCCATTCTTGGCAACAAAAACCTTGCCCTCGGATCTATGATAGAAGGAATACCCAATAGTTTCCTTAGGGTATCCTATGAAGACGCATTTTTCCGCTTTGGGTTCGAGTTTATCCGGTTGAAGTTTCTTCACATAAACATCGCATCCCCAAACTTTAAGAAATGACAGCTTAGGTTTGTTTCCAAACCACAATTCATACGGTGTCTTTTCAACGGATTTAGATGGTGCCCGATTTAAAGTGAATGCAGCAGTTCCTAGTGCATAACCCCAAAATGACAATGGCAAGTCCGTCAGAGACATCATAGATCGAACCATATCTAATAAAGTACAATTACGACATTCCGACACACCATTTCTCTGTGGTGTTCCGGCAGGTGTGAGTTGTGAAACAATTCCACACTCTTTCATGTGAGTGCTAAACTCGTAACTTAGATACTCACCTCCACGGTCAGACCGTAGAAATTTGATCTTTCTATTACGATGATTTTCCACTTCATTCTGAAATTCCTTGAACTTTTCAAAGGTTTCAGACTTGTGTTTCATCAAGTAGATATAACCGTATCTACTCAAATCATCCGTGAAAGTAACAAAATAACGATATCCACCTCGCGCCGAAACACTCATTGGACCACATACATCAGAATGTATGATTTCCAATAAATCTGTCGCCCGTTCCATTGAACTGGAAAACGGCGTTCTAGTCATCTTGCCCATAAGGCATGGCTCACATGTATCAAATGATTCATAATTAAGTGATTCCAAAAGTCCATCCGAATGGAGCTTCTTCATGCGTTTAACGCCAATATGACCTAGACAGCAGTGCCACATATATGCGGATATATCATAATTTAGTTTAATCCTTTTAGCATCAACATTATGAATATGTGTAACATTATTATTGAGATCCAAAAGAAATAAACCATTCATCATCGGTGCATGACCATAAAAGATTTCATTCATATAAATGGAACAACCATTGTTCTCGGATTTAAATGAATAACCACTTCGCATCAAACACAATCCAGATACAATGTTCATGCTCAGTGCAGGCACCAGATAACAATTATTCAAGTTTATAACTAATCCCGACGGCAAGTGGAGAGGCCGCGTTCCGACGGCGATCACATCAACGCTTGATCCATTGCCGACACGCATCTTTACCTCACCCCTTGCTAGCGGTCGCATTCCGACCCCGATTCGAGTTATAAATATTAGCAACTGAACCGGTATCAAATACCCAGGTGCTACTGCGAGCACTAGTCAAGTACACATCAATAACATGTATATCATATATACCTTTGTTTGCCTTGCCGGCCTTCTTGTCTGCCAAATACTTGGGGCAGTTGTGCTTCCAGTGGCCTGTCCCCTTACAATAGTAGCACTCGGATCAGACTTAGGTCCAACTCGGGGTTTCTTTTCAGGCACGGCAACAGGCTTGCCGCCCTTACTTCCCTTCCGTTTTCCCTTCTTGTCTTTCTTGAAACCAGTGTTCCTACTGATCATCAACACTTGATGTTCCTTTTTGATCTCCACTTCTGCAGTTTTAAGCATTGTAAGCTCGGGAGAGACTTCTTCATGTCTTGCATATTATAGTTCATCACGAAGCTCTTATAGCTAGGTGGCAGAGACTGCAGAACACGATGGATGCCTAAGTCAATGGGAATCGATATTTCCAAGGACACAAGCTTATCGGCGTAACCCGACATCTTGAGTACATGCTCACTAATGGAGCTGTGCTCTTCCATCATGCAGCTAAAGAACTTTTTGAGCGTTGTAGCTCTCACAGCAACATGTGTGTCGAAAATCATTTTCAACTCACCCATTGTATCAAATGCATTGCCATTTTGAAGCTTTTGAAGTTCCAGCTCTAGCCCATACAATATGCCGCAATGAACTAAGTTGTGGTCCTCCTGAGTCGATAGACATTCTTCTCCTCGTCAGGGCATCATCTAAAGGTGGGGGCCTAACGGTGCTTCTAGCACATATTGCTTTTGCGTGAGAGGAGAATCCTCAAATTCATGGCCCATTCTAAAAGTTGCTACCGTTGCAAGTTTCTCTTTCTCCATGAACACATTGAAATTAAAAGCAGGTGGTGCCATCTACAACAAAATTTGTAAAGTTTAGACTAAGTGTATGATAGATTGAGTTCAACTAATCCATATTACGAATGAACTCCCACTCAAAAACGACATCCCTCGTGCCTTTTTGGTGATTACATGAACCAAATCCACTACACCAAGTCCGATCATCACGTGAGTCGGTGTAGCTTCAAAGGCGAGCATCAAATGGGCATCATATCGACTATATGACTCATGCTTAACCTTTCGGTCCGTGTTAGAGGCCATGTCTACATGCTAGGCTCGCCAAGTTAGAACCTTAGTATTCGCAGGTAATGTGCTTTTACACCCGAAATATGGTCATGGATCCAAGAACACCCGATCATCACGTGATGTCTTGGAGCGACGAAAACATAATCGGTGAATACTAAAGGAAGAACACATTATTATCTTGATATTTAAATGAGGGATCATCTTATTATGCTAACAAAGCGCTAAACAAGCAATATAAGATGCTATCAAACATCACATGTTTATTAGTGAAATGATATGGTTCCCGCATATGATCTCTATCATGTGCACCGTGGTATGATCACTATCATACCTATGTTGGAATTATGCCCTAGAGGCAATAATAAAGATGTTATTATTATAATTCTTGTTCATGATAATGTTTATATTCCATGCTAGAATTGTATTAAGCGGAAACTTTAATACTTGTGTGGTTTGTGAACAACACTGTGTCCCTAGTACGCCTCTATGGACTAGCTCATTGATTAATGATGGTTAAGGTTTCCTAACCATAGACATGAGTTGTCAATTGATAATGAGATCGTATCATTGGGAGAATGATATGATGGACAGACCCAAACTAAGCGAAGCAATTAGATCGTGTCATCGTGTTCATCTTTGCGAAGCTTTTCTTATGTCAAATATTGTATTCCTTAGACCATGAGATAATACAACTCCCTGGTATCGGAAGAAAGCTTTGAGGTCATCAAACGTCATCCTATGAGAGGGTGATCATAAAGGTGTCTCTCAGGTGATCGGAAAGTACCTGTTGGGTTGTATGTATCGAGATGGAATTTGTCCCTCCCAAGTCGGAGAGATATACTTCGGGCCCACTCGGTAATCGATATCAACACCACTTGCAAGCATGTGGTTAAGGAGTTAATCACAAAGGTGATATCGGATTACGGAACGAGTAAAGTACTTGCTGTGAACGAGATTGAACTAGGTATGACGGTACCGACGATCGAATCTCGGGCAAGTAAAATATCGCGAGACGAAGGGAATATATATGGGATTGATTGAATCCTGGCATCGTGGTTCATCCGATATGATCATCGATGAATATGTGGGAGTCAATATGGGTTTCCAGACCCCGCTGTTGATTATTGATAGAAGATCATGTCCGCATATTCTCGAACCCGCAGGGTCACACACTTAACGTGTCTCGACGCTAGGATAGATTGGATTATTGGTTTATGAGTTTTTGTTCGGAGTCTCGGATGGGATTCGGGACATCACGAGAGGTTCCGGAGTGGTCCGGAGAATAAGATTCATATAAGGCAGTGCAGTTTTTGGAGTTCGGAATTGTTCCGGGTTAATCGGTATTGTACCGGAAGCTTCTAGAACCTTCTGGAAGGGGACCAACGTGGCCCCACCTTCCGGGAGGGGGCTTGGGCCTATGAGGGAGTGCCCTGGCCGCATTGGGCCAGGGGCACAAGGCCCCATAGGGCCCAGCCGGCCAAAGAGGGTTTAAACCCTAGATAGAGCTTCTAGAAGGGGGGGTTTTCTTGCCCCCCACTCCTCCTCCTTTTGGCCGCCGGCCTAGGGCTTGGGGGAGGGGTTAGGGCTGCGCCCACCCCTCTATATATAGAGGGATGGGGGCGCACCAACCCCACACACCTTCCCCTCCAACCCTAGCCGCCCTGCTGCCCTCCTCTCTCCCCGATCGCTTATAAGCGAAGCTCTGCAGAAATTCTCCACCAATTGCACCGCGTCGTCGCGTTGTAGATCCAACCCATCTCTCCACCATACTTTCTAGACCAAGGAAGGAGGAGACGTCGAGGTGCTGCACGTGTGCATCTCACGGAGGCATCACCACTTGTGGTGCTAGATCGGATCGGATCGCGAGGAGGAGAAGCGAGTACGACTACATCACCCACGTTCCGACGAACGTTCCGCTGTGCGAATCTTCAAGGGTATGAAGATCTCATCCAATCTCTCTTGTTGTTTGCATCTCCTAGATTAGATCTTGGCTTCCCTCTGTTCGCATCCGTAGAAAATTTTGATTTACTATGCCGCGAAACCCTTCAGTGGTATCAGAGCTAGATCTATGCGTAGATGTGATTCACGAGTAGAACGCAACATGGTTGTTGCGGGCGTTGATGTTTTCTGTTGCAAGCCTCTTGTTTGTGTTCTTCTTATGACGGGATAGTGAGATTGAAGCGGTCCAGGCCAACCTTACGACGTCGTTCGAGACCGGCTCCGCACTTGACGTGTGGCTTGTTCCACACATGCGGCTGGTGGATGCCTGTTTCTCTCACTATAGTTGTCATGGGTTTAACACCGGAGTTTGGCAACCATAATATCACCGTTGTGGCTTTCCGTAGGTAAGAATCGTTCTTAGCATCTACTCCCATAAGCCACGTAAAACATGCAACAACAAAGTAGAGGCATCTAACTTGTTTTTGCAGGGAGTGTTTTCTGTGATATGGTATGGCCCAAGATGTGATATGTATATTGTATGCGATGATCATGTTTTGTAATGTTTCACGACTTGCATGTCGATGAGTACACAACCGGCAGGAGCCATATGGTTGTCTTTATAATTGTGTATGACCTGCGAGTCAACTTATTATACGCCATGTAATAGCTTTACTTTATCGCTAAGTAGTTAGCAATAGTTGTAGTTGCTATTCGTGGTGGAGGCAATCATGGTGGAGTGATGGAGATCATGCCGGCACACACAGGATGGAGATCATTGCGCGAAGATTGGCTATACCATGTCACATAAAGTTATATGCATGTGATGTTTATCCTTTTGTGTATCTTATTATGCTTAGATCGCGACGGTAGCTTGTAAGATGATTCCTCACTTAAAGATCAAGATAAAACTGTGTTCTCCCCAAGTATGCACCGTTGCGAAAGTTCGTCGTGTCCAAGCATCACGTGATGATCGGGTGCTACAGACTCTACGCTCACATACAACGGGTGCAAGCCAGTTTTGCACACGCGGAAATACTTGGGTTTGACTTGACGAGCCTGGCATGTACAGACATGGCCTCGGAACACATGAACCGAAAGGTTAAGCATGAGTCATATGAATGATATGATCGACACTTTGTTGTCCACCATTGAAACCACATCTCTTCTCGTGAAGATCGGATTAGGTGTGGTGAATTTGGATCATGTTCACTAAACAACTTGAGGGATGTTGAATTTAGTGGGAGTTCATCTAGTAATTTGATTAAAAGTTGAACTAGTTATCATGAACATAGTCTAATTTGTACTTGCAAATATTGTAGATCACATGGCTAAGTCCAACTTCAACTTCAACGTTTTGCTGAAAGAAAAGCTTAGAAAAATGGGTCTAACTTCACCAATTGGTTCCATAATCGAGAATCATTCTCTCTGGCGGTCAAAGGACTATGTCCTTGAGAAAGCGTTAGGTGACGCCCTCGCAATCGCTACCGGCTGATGAGAAAGTTGTCTATCGATCAAGAAAGATGATTATGGTGTGATTAAGAGCACCATGTTGTTTTATGGAATCGGACCTTCAAAATCGTTTTGAAGACTATCCCGGGCCCTTTGAGATTCTCGAGGAGCTGAAAACCATGTTTCAGACTCAGGCCCGTTCTGAGAGATATGAGATCTCTGAGAAGTTCTTTAACTGCAAGATGGAGGAAGGGAGTTCTGTTAGTGAGCACGCCATTAAGATGTCGGGCTACACTCAACGCCTTGAGCAACTGGACTGCAAGATTCCAGAGGAGCTCAAGATTGACAGGTTTCTGCAATCACTCCCTCCCAGCTACAAAAGTTTTGTAGTGACTCATAATCAGATTGGTTCCACTGATACGATCACCGAGCTCTTCGCAAAGCTGAAGGCTGCGGAGGTGGACATCAAGAAGGATAATCATGTGTTGATGGTCAACAATCCCTCCTTTAAGAAAGGTAAGGGTGCAAAGAAGCCCTTCAAGAAAGGCGGCGGCAAGCGCGTTGCCCCTGCTGAGAAGAAGCTCAAGTCTGGTCCTAAGCCGGACACTGAGTGCTTCTATTGCAAGGACAAGGGTCACTGGAAGCGCAACTGTCCGAAGTACTTAGCGGACAAGAAGGCTGGCACCATCAAAGGTATATTTGATATACATGTTATTGATGTTTTCCTTACTAGCCCTCGTTGTAGTGCCTGGGTATTTGATACTGGTTCAGTTGCTAATATTTGTAACTCGAAACAGGAGCTACGGAATAGAGCGCGGCTTGCGAGGGATGAGGTGACGATGCGCTTTGGCAACGGATCAAGAGTTGACGTGATGGACGTCAGCACGCTCTCCTTAGTTTTACCTTCGGGATTAGTTTTAAACCTTAATAAATGTTATTATGTGCCTGCGTTGAGCATGAACATTATTTATGGATCATGTTTATTGCAAGACGGTTATTCATTTAAATCGGAGAATAATGGTTGTTCTATTTATATGAGTAACATCTTTTATGGTCATGCACCTATTGTGAATGGTTTATTTCTTCTAAATCTCGAAAGGGATGAAACACACATCCATAACATTGAGGCTAAGAGATGCAAAGTAGATAGTGATAATACTACTTATTTGTGGCACTGTCGTCTAGGTCATATTGGTGTAAAGCGCATGAAGAAACTCCATTCTAATGGAATTTTGGAGTGTCTTGATTTTGAATCATTTGACACATGCGAACCATGCCTCATGGGCAAGATGATCAAAACCCCGTTCTCCGGAATGATGGAGCGAGCAACGGACTTGTTGGAAATCATACATACCGATGTGTGCGGACCGATGAGTGTTTCGACGCGCGGTGGATATCGCTATTTTCTCACTTTTACCGATGACTTAAGTAGATATGGGTATATCTATTTAATGAAACATAAATCTGAAACATTTGAAAAGTTCAAGGAATTTCAGAATGAAGTGGAGAACCATCGTAACAGAAAGATTAAGTTTCTACGATCCGATCGTGGGGGCGAGTATTTGAGTTATGATTTTCTCACGCATCTTAAAGCAAGCGGAATTGTTTCACAACTCACGCCACCCGGAACACCACAGCGCAATGGTGTGTCTGAACGCCGGAATCGAACTCTATTAGATATGTTCCGATCGATGATGTCTCTTACTGATTTGCCGTTATCATTTTGGGGTTATGCATTAGAAACCGCTGCATTCACTTTAAATAGGGCACCATCTAAATCCGTTGAGATGACACCGTATGAACTGTGGTTTGGTGCTAAACCTAAGTTGCCGTTTCTTAAAGTTTGGGGATGCGAAGCTTACGTCAAGAAGTTGATGCCGGACAAGCTCGAACCCAAAGCGGAGAAATGCGTCTTTATAGGATACCCTAAGGAAACTATTGGGTATACCTTCTATCACGAAGAAGGCAAAGTGTTTGTCGCAAAGAACGGTTCCTTTCTTGAGAAGGAGTTTCTCTCGAAAGAAGTGAGTGGGAGGAAAGTAGAGCTAGACGAGGTTATTGAACCTTCTCTTGAGTTGGAGAGTAGCGCAGCACCTGAAATTGTTCCAGTGCCGCCTGCACCAACAATAGAGGAAGCTAATGACAAGGATCATGAAGCTTCGAACGATGCTTCTACCGAACGTCGCAGGTCGACAAGGTCGTGTGCCCCTCCTGAGTGGTACGGCAACCTTGTCTTAACTGTCTTGTTAGTAGATGACAGTGAGCCTGCGAACTATGAGGAAGCGATGATGAGCCGGACTACGAGAAATGGCTAGAGGCCATGAAATCCGAATTGGGATCCATGAGCGAAAACCAAGTATGGACTTTGGTGGACCCTCCTAGCGACCGAAAGGCCGTTGAGTGCAAATGAATTTTCAAGAAGAAAACGGACGCGGATGGTAATGTTACCGTCTATAAAGCACAGCTTGTCGCGAAAGGTTTTCGACAAGTTCAAGGTGTTGACTATGATGAGACTTTCTCTCCCGTAGCGATGTTTAAGTCCATTCGGATTTTATTAGCAATTGCTGCGTTTCATGATTATGAAATATGGCAGATGGATGTCAAGACTGCATTCCTCAATGGGAACATTGATGAAGAGTTGTATATGATGCAACCCGAAGGTTTTGTCGATCCTAAGGATGTTGATAAAGTGTGCAAACTTCAGCGTTCCATTTATGGACTGAAGCAAGCATCTCGGAGTTGGAACCTTCATTTTGATCAAGTGATCAAGAGCTTTGGATTTGTTCCAAATAGCTACGAAGCTTGTATCTACAAGAAAGTGAGTGGGAGCTCAATGACATTTCTGGTACTATATGTGGATGACATATTGATTATTGGAAATGACATTAACATGCTTAACGATGTGAAGAGTTATTTGAACAAGTGTTTTTCAATGAAAGACCTAGGTGAAGCTGCTTATATATTGGGCATCAAGATCTATAGAGATAGACAAAAGGCGATAGCTTTAATCCAGAGTACATACCTAGACAAAGTTCTGAAAAGGTTCAGAATGGATAAGGCAAAGAAAGGTTCAGTGCCTATGTTGTCAGGTAAGATATTGAGCAAGGCTCAGTGTCCAGCTACGGTAAATGATAGGGAAGCTATGAGCAAAGTGCCTTATGCCTCGGCCATAGGTTCTATCATGTATGCCATGCTGTGTACTAGACCGGATGTGTCCAATGCTCTTAGTTTGACGAGCAGATATCAAAGTGATCCAGGAGTGGAACACTGGACAGCCGTGAAGAACATCCTAAAGTACCTAAATAGGACTAAAGAAATGTTCTTAGTCTATGGGGTGATGAACAGCTCGTTGTAAAAGGTTACGTCGATGCTAGTTTCGACACCGACAAGGATGATTCTAAATCTCAGACAGGATACGTTTATATTTTGAATGGAGGAGCTGTGAGCTGGAGAAGCTGCAAGCAAAGCGTGATCGCGGGATCTACAGTAGAAGCGGAATACATGGCTGCTGCAGAAGCGTCAAGTGAAGGAGTTTGGATCAGAAACTTCATCACTGAGCTTGGCGTGGTTCCAAGTGCGTTGGACCCACTGGAGATATTGTGTGACAACACTGGCGCCATAGCACTCGCTAAGTAACCAAGATATCATCCAAAGACCAAGCATATCAACCGCAAGTTTCATATAATCCGAGATTATATAGCAGATGGAGATCTGAAGATTAGCAAAGTACATACAGATCTGAATGTCGCAGATCCATTGACTAAACCTCTTCCACGTGTAAAACATGATCAGCACCTCAGTGCCATGGGTGTGAGATTGTTGCCAAATGTAAACTAGATTATTGACTCTAGTGCAAGTGGGAGACTGTTGGAATTATGCCCTAGAGGCAATAATAAAGATGTTATTATTATAATTCTTGTTCATGATAATGTTTATATTCCATGCTAGAATTGTATTAAGCGGAAACTTTAATACTTGTGTGGTTTGTGAACAACACCGTGTCCCTAGTACGCCTCTATGGACTAGCTCATTGATTAATGATGGTTAAGGTTTCCTAACCATAGACATGAGTTGTCAATTGATAATGAGATCTTTTCATTGGGAGAATGATATGATGGACAGACCCAAACTAAGCGAAGCAATTAGATCGTGTCATCGTGTTCATCATTGCGAAGCTTTTCTTATGTCAAATATTGTATTCCTTAGACCATGAGATAATACAACTCCCTGGTATCGGAAGAAAGCTTTGAGGTCATCAAACGTCATCCTATGAGAGGGTGATCATAAAGGTGTCTCTCAGGTGATCGGAAAGTACCTGTTGGGTTGTATGTATCGAGATGGAATTTTTCCCTCCCAAGTCGGAGAGATATACTTCGGGCCCACTCGGTAATCGATATCAACACCGCTTGCAATCATGTGGTTAAGGAGTTAATCACAAAGGTGATATCGGATTACGAAACGAGTAAAGTACTTGCTGTGAACGAGATTGAACTAGGTATGATGGTACCGACGATCGAATCTCGGGCAAGTAAAATATCGCGAGACGAAGGGAATATATATATGGGATTGATTGAATCCTGGCATCGTGGTTCATCCGATATGATCATCGATGAATATGTGGGAGTCAATATGGGTTTCCAGACCCCGTTGTTGATTATTGATAGAAGATCATGTCCGCATATTCTCGAACCCGCAGGGTCACACACTTAACGTGTCTCGACGCTAGGATAGATTGGATTATTGGTTTATGAGTTTTTGTTCGGAGTCTCAGATGGGATTCGGGACATCACGAGAGGTTCCGGAGTGGTCCGGAGAATAAGATTCATATAAGCGATGCAGTTTTTGGAGTTGAATTGTTCCGGTTAATCGGTATTGTACCGGAAGCTTCTAGAACCTTCCGGAAGGGGACCAACGTGGCCCCACCTTCCGGGAGGGGGCTTGGGCCTATGAGGGAGTGCCCTGGCCGCATTGGGCCAGGGGCACAAGGCCCCATAGGGCCCAGCCAGCCAAAGAGGGTTTAAACCCTAGATAGAGCTTCTAGAAGGGGGGGTTTCTTGCCCCCCACTCCTCCTCCTTTTGGCCGCCGGCCTAGGGCTTGGGGGAGGGGTTAGGGCTGCGCCCACCCCTCTATATATAGAGGGATGGGGGCGCACCAACCCCACACACCTTCCCCTCTAACCCTAGCCGCCCTGCCGCCTCTCTCTCCTCCCGACCGCTTGTGGCGTAAGCCTGCAGAAATTCTCCACCAATTGCACCGCGCCATCGCGTTGTAGATCCAACCCATCTCTCCACCATACTTGTTGGACCAAGGAAGGAGGTACGTCGAGGTGCTGCACGTGTGCATCTCACGGAGGCATCGCCACTTGTGGTGCTAGATCGGATCGTTCGCGAGGAGGAGAAGCGAGTACGACTACATCACCCACGTTCCGACGAACGTTCCGCTATGCGAATCTTCAAGGGTATGAAGATCTCATCCAATCTCTCTTGTTGTTTGCATCTCCTAGATTAGATCTTGGCTTCCCTCTGTTCGCATCCGTAGAAATTTTTGATTTACTATGCCGCGAAACCCTTCAACCTATATGTGTAAGTCCAAGGTCTATGGAGATTACACGTTATGTATGTTGTAAGAGTATCATCTCATACTTCTACTTACAACATCACCATATCATAACACTAGCCCAGCAACAATCTAAACTAGACGCCTCTAATTTATCCATTGCAAGTTTTACGTGGCTTTGGGCTTTCGAGATAGAACCGTTCTTACCTACGAACATGAACCACAATGAGGATTACCAAATTGTTGACAACTCGCTTGCAAAATAGATATTGACTATAGTAGGAGAGACAGACACCCGCTAGCCACTTATGCAAACTAGTTGCATGTCAAGCGTGGAACAGGTCTCATGTGCGAGGACATGTAAAGTTTGTCCGGGCCGCTTCATCCCACTATGCCACCAATATCCAAAATTACAACAAAGGAGCAACAACATGATCATCATCGCCCACATACTCATATGTGTACTACACGTGTAAAGTATCTACGCATAAACCTGGCTCTGATACCACTGTAGGGTTCGCAGCATAGAAAACAAAAAAATTCCTACGATGAGAACTATGTACCAAGATCTATCTACTAGATACAAACAACGGGCGGATTTATATCCGTAGAAAACATACCTTTGAAGACCGACAAAACTTAACGAGTTCAACTCGTGGTTGATGTAGACGATCCCTTGCCGATCTCAAGATCGAGAGGAAGTCCTAGCGCCGCAAAGCAGCAGCGTATCCGTGCTCGCACACACGTACAAGACACCGGGCAACCTCCGCCTCCTCGCTCCAGCGATGCAGCGGAAGCACAACCCTTTCTTGCCGAATAGCCACCGGGAACATGTATCTCGCTAGTCCGAGACCATGGGGAATAAATTCTAGAGGGGGAGAGAGATCCTTCACGAGGAGGCGTGAGAGACAAGTGAGAGGAGGGGCTCCTTTTATAGGAGGAGGGGGGCACCCAAGGGGGTGGCCGCCGGCCATGGGGGCTGCCCCCTCCCCTCCTTCATTCATGTGGGTGGACACTCCACTCACAAAATGGCCCTTCAGTTTTCTCCACTAAAAAATCCACTCAAATTCCCATTAAATTTCCACCAAATTTAATGCAAACTCTCATTAAATAAAACTCTTTTATTTTATTCAGAATTTTGTCAATTACTTTAATGACAAACATTCACAAATAACCCCTTGCTAGAATTCCATTTCACATGCATAACCACTTTATGCAATTTCACCCGAAAACTCGCTTTGTATCTAGTGAAATAAATTCCGCTTTATTTATTCTTTTTCGCATGAAACATTTGCTCCAACGGATGCGGTGTCCCTTAAGTGTGTCACCCTATGGTTCGCGAATAATGCGGACATGATCGAGACCCTTCTCCGATCAATAATCAGTAGCGGGACCTGGAGATCCATACTGACTCCCACACATTCAACGATGACTTTTCCTGTGATCGTCGGAACCTTTTACGCTTGTATATTAATCCCTTTGTTTCACGATATATTACATGTCCGAGATTCGATCATCGGTATCTCCATACCTAGTTTGATCTCGTTACTGACATGCACTCTTTTCGCTCCGTGATATAACATTCTAGTGATCAAATCACTTGCTTGCAAGCTAACCAATGTGATAACACCGAGAGGGCCCAGAGCATATCTATCCGTCATCGGGATGAACAAATTCCACTCTTGATCCATGATTCTCAACATAACACTTTAGTAGCTTTAGAGCCATCTTTATAATCACCCAGTTACGGAGTGACATTTGATGTCAACAAGAAACTCTTCCGGTGTTAGTGATTGGCATGATCTCATGGTCTAAGGATTAGGACTACTTCGTAGTTTGTTTATAGCAATATAAACTCAATGACTTTGATCGTAATGCTATACTTCGGATGAATGTTCATCACACCATTACACTAATGTTGTGATCTCGTTATTAACAACATCCAATGTCTATGATCAGGAAACCTTGATCATCTTGTTAATCAGCGAACTAGTTTATGAGAGAGGCATAACTAGGAACTTTCTGTTTGTTTATTAAACACACATGTATTAACGTTTCCGTATTAATACAATTATAGCATGCAAAATAAACATCTATCATATACTTGGAATACACATAATAAACATTTTATTATTGCCTCTCAGGGCATATTCCCTTCATGTCGTCCTCGGCCGGATCCTGCGCCATGTGCATATCATCAACATGATCATCTGACCCACCGCGTGGAGGTGACGGCGAGGGCGGTAAGGGGGCCTTGCCACCGCTTGTCATTGGCACGACAGGCGGTGCTGTTGTCTGTGGCGTGATGGCCCCCGCTATCCCCAAACGGATCATGCTCTTTGGCCATTGCAAGAATAAGCCGAAGCAACTTCTGAGGACAGACGGCTCTTCTTCATGCGCTCCTGGGGGTTGAATGGTAGGTTCCAGGTCGTCGCAGCCCCTTAGAACCCGATTAATTTTAACCCTGTGCACGCTATCTGGCATCGGCCTTGAGTGGAACATGCGCTGCAAGGGTTGAACGATGGTACCCTTGGCAACATCCCTCAGCTCGTTGTTCACGTAGCATAAGAGAGTGCAAGGAACATCCGTCTGCGGAAAACATGTACGGCATCGTCAGAGATGCCATAAGAGTAATAGATGGCGTGAAAGGCGGTAAAGCAATCTGTTTACCGTGATGGCGTCGAGATCGGATAATGTCGAGTCACCACATACGGCGACGGGCGTGCAAGAGACGGAGGGCTGCTTGATGGCGCGGTGCTGGTCGTCGGTGTATTCTCCCTACCGGGTGCTTGGAGCTCCGGTACCGCCGCGATGATGGCAGGAGGGCCACCAACATGTCCGGCGCCGCGGTGATGGCAGGGGGAGTCACCAACACTTACGGTGCCGTGGTGCTAGCGGGCGGAGTCACGAATACGTAGTTCGCCTGATTCGTCGGCACCGCGTTGTTCGAGTGGCTGCTGACCATGCTTGGAATCAGGCACGACCCTACTCGACCACCCGCACTCCAGTTCGCTATTGACTCCACCAAGGTAGGCAAGATGGACGTGAGGGGATTGCCAGGTTGTCTTGGACGATCTGCGGGATCCGCGCCGCTTGTTCCTTAAGTTCTTGAACCTCGCGGTTTTACTCCTCGCTCCTTCCCGACGGCGCCACATGCGTCCTTGACAGTGGACCAAAATGATACACCCAATTCTTACCCCTGAGGCCGGCCAGACGGCCATCCAACGACGACTTCTTCATAACCGGCTCTATTTTCTTGGCCCGGTTCATCGCCCTGTTAAAAGGGTTATCCCACCGGGTGGCCGCCGTCGACCCCTAGGATGAGTAACCATGGGATCCATGACTAGCAACAATTTCCTCCTCCTGCAGAAGAAGTAATAGTAAATCATTTAGATCATCGATTAGAATGCAATCGAGTTGATCCGCGGTAATTAGATTACTTACCACAATTTCCTCGAATTCCTTCACCGCAGGATCCGCGGTGAGTTGTTTGGTTTCTGGGTCCACATGGTAACGGGCCCTGATGAAGTTTCGAACCTGCCCGGGTTCGAATTTCGCAAAGGGGTTTTCTATCCCCTTGGATCTATACTCTTCGTCCTCCTTATTCCATTTGGCCTCCGCGGTTCTGTATCCACCAGATCCGAGATGGTGATGACCTATATTCATCGCCTGTAGCACCTTTCCCCGATTACTATTGGCCAAGGCTCTTTCGGATTCACACCTCTCCTTGAACTCCCGGAACTGATCTTCGGTGATCCGTGGGTCAATCTTATGGATCTCCTCAAGACTTTTGCCTTCTTTATAGATCTTCTTTATCCGGGTTCTCTAGCTGGCCAGGGCGGTGCTCATATTTGTGAGGGCGGATTTGTTTACTTTGTTCCCATGATAATTTGTGTTCTGATACTTAGCGGGGAACTTGTATCTTGCGTGTAGCTTCTCGAAGAGGAGTGTGCGCAAGTGGCCATTATCTTTATGCCGGAGATTCTCGGTGTTGATCGAGATGGTTGTCCGGGTGATTGCCGCCACTTTGACAACAAGGTCGGGCTCCAAAGGAACCCCTGTTGGGCTCACTTCGGTAATTTCCTCCCTGACGGTGCTGACCGTGTTCGGGCGCCGTTCCTTCGGCTTCTTCTTCTTAGGAGGATTGCTACCACTCCCTGTGCCCTCGCCGCCATCAGTGGTTTCCTCGCCCGCCGTTCCTTCGGCTTCTTCCTCCGCGTCTTCCATCTCATCATCCTCTCTCTCCGAAGGATGGTATTCTTCATCGTCTTCTTGCCGCTGGGCCGCCTCCTAGAATGTCAATTGTTTATTCGGAGGTCTGAGTTCTCCTTCAGCACTGATGCGCTTAGAACATCCAGCCTCGTTGTTGTCACACATCTTTGCACTAATAAAAAATAAATAATTGGTTAAATGCACGGAAAAATCCGGCATGACCTTTGCTAATTTTCTTAAACTAGGAGTGCCCGATTTCTGCCAAAACGGAAGTTAATCAATATTTCGGCAAAAATCGGGACTCATTTCATACAAGAACCTGCATACACGACATAATAAAGTGCTTCATACAAGCACAAGCACAATTTCAAGTGCATTATATGACATTATATGACATTATATGACATCACCTGTCATTATATGATAGCAAGCAAATACAAGTTTATATGACAAAAAATATGACCACAAGCAAATACAAGTTTATATGACAACAAATATGACAACATGCTTTTGATGAAGTAATTGTTCATCCATAGTTCATCCCAAGTTCAAAAACCATTTGGTCTGATCTGATACAACATTTGAAAACCTTAAGACAATGAGCATCATAACCATCTAGTTAACAGTGAGCATCCTAAAAATAACATGAAGAGCATCCTAAATAGCCCAGAAGCTTCATAACCATCTAGTTAACAGTGAGCATCCTAAAAATAACATGAAGAGCATGATGAAATTCTAGCTACAGGTTATTGATTTCTTGCTTTCAGTTGCAGTGCGGGCTATTGATTTCTAGCTACAGGTTATTGATTTCTACAGTGAGCAGCTTCATAACCATCTAGTTAACAGTGAGCATCCTTAACAATGAGCTTCATAACCATCTATTAATTTCTCCAGGCTATTGATTTCTTGCTTTCAGTTGCAGTGTAGAGAAATGGTCTCAGTTGAAGTGCAGTGCAGAGAAATGGTCTCAAATTGAAAAGGAAACAAGCTACATGCAGAAATGGTCTCTCTAATTTCTTGCTTGCACTGGCTCTGGCTAAAAATCTACAAGAACTACAAGCTACAGGGGAAGTGATCCAGTCATGATTTAGTCATGATTCCTTGCTTGCTTGCAGATTCAGTCATGATTCAGTCATGGCTCTCTGTTTGCTTGCAGATTCAGTCTAACCTACAATTATTCATGGCTCTTTGTTTGCTTGCAGCAGTTTCACACTCTGGAATGGCAATAGGTGCATGTGGATGACAAATTTCACTCTAACCAAGGATACAAGTTAACAGGATTTCACACTCTCCTCTTCAAAAATCGATCAGCCCTTAACAAAGAAGTTTGGGACTCGTGAATCGGTCAACCCGTCAAGGATAAAGGTGTGTTGCTTCTGGCATGACACATTGAAAATACTACAGATGTTGATGATGACTCAGAACTGGTCATCATCATTATTTCCTAAGCATCCACACTGAATTTCCTAATATGAATTTCCTACTCTAATTTTCCTAATCTGAATTTCCTAACTGATTAACATTTCCTAATCTGAATTTCCTACTCTAAACATTTCCTAACTGAATTTCCTAAGAACATTTCCTACTCTGAGCATTTCCTAACTGAACCCTACTCTGAATCCTATTCCTAACTGAACATTTCCTAGCTGAACCCTAACTTTGAACCCTTACTCTGAATCCTACTCTGAATCCCATAAGTGAATGGATGCAGCAAGAGGGGAGAGAGGGGGAGAGGGGAGAGGGCGATGCTCACCTACGAGACAAGGACGATGACGAGCGTGCGGACGATGAGGGCCTTCTCCTTCACGGACTGCGTGGCGACTGCGACCTCCTCCTCCATGGAACGAGCGTGACCCCCTCCTCCTGGCGTGGCGACTGCGACCTCCTCTTCCACGGAATGAGCGCGACCTCCTCCTCCTGGCGTGGCGACTGCGACCTCCTCCTCACGGACTGCACAACAACTTCGACCTCCTCCTCCACGGAACGAGCACGCGAATGCGGTGGCGGCGGATTGGCAGCGGCGCGGGCCTCCTCCTCCACGATCTCCTCCTTGAGTGGCGGCGGCTGGCAGGGCTGGCAAGGCGGTGGATCGACAGTGGCGGCAGGGGCTCGGGCTCGAGCGAGATGGGTGGGCGCGGTTGAATGGGGATGAGGGACGTGCCTGCGTGCACGTGGATAAGGCAAAGATAGGCGTAGCGCACTCTGGCATAGTGCGCTACAGATATCCGTAGCGCACTATGCCAGAGTGCGCTACGCCTATCTCCTTTAGCAACTGTATAAGAAAAGAGCCATCCCACTATCTAACAGATTCACTACCCTATCCCACTGGTTTTGCCCACAGCTCTATTCTAAACTTTTGAGCGCGCAGGTTCGAATCCTGGTGCCCCCCTTTTTTATTTTTATTTTTTAAAATACTTTTAAATGTTCCAAAAATGCCCAAAAATGGTAATATATGCCATATTTGTTTTGTTTTTATTTTATAAATACTTTTAAATGTTCCAAAAATGCCCAAAAGTGATAATATATGTCATAAAAGTGGTACAAATAATATGATTCAAAGTATAACTAAATTTCATAATAATTTGTCCATAATAATATGAATCGGGCACGACCCTACTCGACCACCCGCACTTTACAATCTTTTTCGACCACGCGTTTTACAATATTTTTTGAGCTAGCATTTTACAATCTTTTTTCCCTTCTTTGTCGCGGTTGAATAATTTAGCCCCGGCACTTTAATGTTTCTTCTTTCGAACGGGCTACCTTTTTTGGGTAGGGTTGTCCTTCTTCTTCTTGTGATGTATGTTGCTGCATCGTAGTCGTCGTCATCTTCAATCTTTGGATCGCCGTAGTGGTCGAAGTCTTGCTCGTTGGCGACTCCATCCATTCCGATGATGTTTCTTTTTCCTCTCCTCACGACAACACGGCTAGGCTTTGTCGGGTCGGTAATGAAAAAACATTGGTCCACTTTGGTAGACAGTACCCATGGTTCATTTTTGCGTTGCACGCACCAAATGCCTTGGATTTGGCTGCTTCGGGTATAACCATGGTTGTGAAATACCGGTCTTCTCTTTCGACGCTCTTTGCCCATCTGACACGGAACATCGACACCTTTTATCCATAGTAGTCATGCTCCCAGATCTCCTCGATTCTTCCGTAGAATCTTTCCTTCATGTTGTCATTGGTGTAGAATTCCGACGTTACGCCTGAGTTCTGATAATCACACTTGTTGTCCTTTTCCTCCGTGTAGAATGTGTAGCCGTTGATATCATACGCCTGATAGGTCACCAGGTTTTGCATCGGTCCCTGCGACAAGGTGAATATGATCTTTTCCGTGTCAGAAGAATGCGATCGCGGAGGATTATCAAGGAGCGTTTGCTTAAACCAACGCGTGAAATCTGAGTTGTGCTCTTTGATTATTTCTCCCTGCGTCCTCTGTATGCCCCGGTCACTGTACTTCTTCTCGATTAACCTTTTGTGCTTCTGTACCCAAGGATCGACCAGTTCTAAATGCTGTAGCGCGATGAGGTTTGCTCGATCAAAGTCTGCGCGTCGAAAATCGAAGTCTGTATGCAGTATGCGACGACCCTCTCGGTGACCAGATCCGTCGAGCTTGCCAAGGTGCCTGTTGACGGGAAGACCGACAGGGTTCTCGATGTCTAGATAATTCGTGCAGAAAGAGATGCACTCTTTGGCCAGAAAGCCCTTGGCTATGCTTCCATCTGGACGGGACCTGTTGCGAACGCATCCTTTGATGTGTCCGTTCATCCTTTCGAATGCCATCATGCTGCGGAGGAACATCGGCCCGAGTTGGACGATGTCCTCCACGACATGGACCAGCAGATGCACCATAATGTCGAAGAATGCGGGTGGGAAGTAGACCTCAAGCTCGCATAGTATCACCACGATCTCCTCTTGTAGCCTCCCGAGCTGATTCACACCAATCGACTTCATAGAGATGACGTCGAAAAACTTGCAGAGGCCAAATAACGTTTCACGGACGTGCTCGTCCATTATCCCTCTTAGTGCAACCGGAAGTACCTGCGTCATTAGCACGGCACAGTCGTGAGACCTCATGCCACTGAACCTCTGCTTCGCCTCGTCTAGGTATCTGCTTATCTTGCCCGCATAGCCGTAAGGAAATTTGACTCCTAGAAGGCACTTGAAAAACTGTTTAATCTCATCCTGGCTTAGAGTGAAGCAAGTAGGAGGGCAGTAATATTCGTTCTTCTTGAACTTTTTACCCTTCCGACGACCTTGTGTCGTCTCCGACTCATGATCATCGTCATATTCCTGATCATCAGGAGTAGTGCGTCCTCCGTGAAGCTCCTTCTGGATACCCATGAATATCAGGTCGTGCCTTTATTTTGGACCATCTTTCGTCCTATCTGGCATGTTGATTATGGTGGCGACCAAACTCTCGCACACGTTTTTCGTGATATGCATGATGTCGAGGCTATGACGCGTGCGGAGAAACTTCCAGTATGGCAACTCCTAGAAAATAGACCTTGTTTTCCATACCTTCATCAGCGGCTTGTCTTGCTGCCTCTTTCGCTTCTTTCCAGGCTTAGGACAATCTTTCCAGTTTTTCAGCAACTCTTCCACTTCTTCGCTGCTCCTACGCTCTGGGATTCCTCGGGTCTCGGATTTGCCATCGAACAGGTCTCCACGTTTTCTCCATGGATCATTCTTGCCGAGCCACCTCCGGTGCGCCATGAACACGGTTTTCAAAGACCTTGGATCTTTCTCTAGTTGGAGATAGCTTGTGTTATCCATGCACCTAACGCATGCGTAGAATCCTTGGATAACCTGCCCCGAGATATACCTGCAACCTAGATAGTCTTGTACCGTAGTGACCAACGCGGCTCTCATAGTGAAATAATCTTGTGCGACGGCGTCGTAAGTATTGGCTCCAGATTCCCATAACGTGGCTAGCTCCTCTTTCAACAGCCCGAGATACAGATTGATGTCGGTACCAGGTTGTTTTGGCCCTTGAATTAGCATACTCATTTGTATGTACTTCTTCTTCATGCACAACCATGGAGGGAGGTTGTACATCCATACAAACACAGTCCAAGTGTTGTGCGTGCTGCTCTGGCTACCGAACGAATTGAGTCCATCGGTGCTCGCACCAAGCCTGATGTTCCTCGAATCTCCACTGAATTCTGGGAATTAGAGGTCCAATGCTTTCCACTGGCTAGCATCTGAAGGGTGCATCAACAGCTCATCCTTTTCGGGGTCATCATCATCTCCTGGCTTCTTCCTTTCTGCATGCCATCGCATGAGCTTCGCTTCCTTAGGGTCAGCGAAATAGCGCTGTAGACGAGGAGTGATAGGAAAGTACCATACCACTTTTCGAGGTGCTTTCTTCCCTTTCTTGTATCGACTCACACCGCACACCGGACATGTGGTTTTCTCCACGTCCTCGACCCGATAAATGATGCAATCGTTGATGCATACGTGATATCTAACGTGCGGTAGATCGAGAGGACAGACGATTTTCTTGGCGTCCTCGATACTAGTTGGACATGTGTCCCCTCCGGAAGACGATCGTGCCAGAATGCCATCATATCGTCGAAGCTTGCGTCGCTCAATTTGTGTTTTGCCTTCATCTCCATAGCCTTGAGCGTTACATTCAACCGGGTATCATCGGGCCTGCATCCTTCATACAATGGAGTAATCGCGTCTTTCTCAAGTTGCGCAAGCTTGGATTTCTCTCTAGCGGCAACCCTGGTGTTACTCGTCTGCTTGAGAAGCAGCTCTTGCACATAAGGGTCCCGCACCCAGCCTGACGTTGTTCCATCGTCGTTTGCTCCTCCGGCATCTAGATCGTCATCATCCCGGTCTGCTTCCGCACCTTCACCATCTCCAGAAGACTCTTCATCATCTCGCCCGTTCTCGCCGTGATGATGATCATCGTCATGTTGCCCACCTTCACCGTCTCCATCGTCTTCGTCATCGCTTATCCAACGAGTGTATCCATCCATGAAACCATGGCGGAGCAGGTGTGCCTGCAGATTCCCGAAATCTGGGTCGATCACCCAGTTGAGTTTGCATCTTATGCACGGACATCTTATATCCGTCTTGTTATTTCGTATCATGTCGGCCGTCGCACATTTCAAAAATCTAGCCACAATGCCTTCGCTCATTGTGCGGACCATTTTTGCCTGCACGGTGTACACGGTACAATTAGAAGTCTATTAGAACCATATAATGAATGCATGCATGCAATGGTCGATAGAAAATTTCGGCATGACCTATCCTAAAATTAGGACCTTTGCGAAATGCCAAAGTCTTGCCAAAATGGAAATGAATCAACATTTTGGCAAAACAAATGGCAACTTGTTCACACACAAACACAAGAGAGAGAGACCTATCCATACACACATGAACATATCATTATCCTCTCCATACACACATGCATGAGCATCATCGATACTCTCCGTATACACACACATGACCATCGATCCTCTCCATACACACATCATGAGCATCGATCATCTACATACATATGAGCATATCATCCATATACACATGAACCACATCCTTACATGGACAACTTACCGAGATGAGAGACCGATCGCGAGAAGATGGAAAGGAGAGGTGCGCGCGAGACCGGAGAAGGAGATGAGAGACCGGAGAGCTTCCTCTATTACATATGTAACATCCAGTTCTATATGCTAAAAATGGTGAATGAGTGGAGAAATTGAGGTGGAAAGGAGAAGGATCCCGACTAGATCTAAGGAGGAAGAAGAAGGGGAAAGTGAAGTGTGGGGTGGTGGATGATCACACATGTGCACAAAGTGCAGCTGCCAAAAAAAAGGGTCGACACATCCGTGGCGCACGTGGCCCCAGTGAGCCAGAGGGAATAATAACAACTGTGGCGCAAATTCCAGAGTGCGCCACGGATGTGTCTGCCCATTTACAGAGCAGAGGGGCATGCGCTTAGGCGTAGCGCACCCCCTCCATGTGCGCCACAGTTAACACTAACAAGCTAGCGTAGCGCACCTACCCTATGTGCGCTACGGGTATCTGGCATGCGGCCAGCAGGGCCCTGACCCATACATATCTGTGGCGCACTATGACCATGTGCGCCACGGTTGTTCTTGTTACTAGTAGGGCACTGCCCACAGGTGAGCCACGCCTGTTTTAGCCGTGGGGCACTTCAATCATGTAAGCCACGGATGTGCTGATTACCTATAGCCATTTTCCTAGTAGCGTGAGATGCCTAACTAGCTAGCTCACGTGAAGAATTAAGGCAGACAAGGAAAAGAAGTGGACAGGTTGCGTTCCAGGACGCAAGCAACACTAAGAAGTGGCACATAAGATTTTATAGAGGAGTTGCCCGTTGGTGGCAGGGGACCTAATAAGTCTCACATGTGCATGCTCTAATCTCTCTTCTGAGTTTGTAGAGAAGTAAGTTTCTTGCTGCGCCGGTGGAGTTTGTTCTATCGAGGAGTCCAATGTTTAAAGCGTTTATAGTTTTTTTTTTTAAGTATCTTGCTCTATCACGTCACATTAATTATATTGTAGTAACTATCATCTTGCAACATGTAAATTTTCTCATGATTTTTGTACCTCCTCCGATCCATATTAATTGACTCAAATTTGTCTAGATTTGGATGATTCTAGACACTATTTAGTATATAGGTTCATCTAAATTTTGACAAATCTAAGTCAATTAATATGGATCGGAGGGAGTAGTATATCTAGCATGCGCAAGATCATGCACAAATTAGTCTAAATAGACGTATTGTTCAACTTTTTGCTCTCAGTATATCATATACTATCCGATCACACTTTGATGTATGCAATCGGGCATTCCTTGTTTTGTCGCCGTGGTGCACTTTTTGATACTACTATGTGTATGTGATATCCTTGAAATCAATTGGGGTAGATTGGATCTGTAATGTGCACCAACCGGAACGGCCTCTGGGTTAGTCTTTTGTTCCATTTTTATCTAGGGCAAGCCATATGCAAGGAGAGGAGTGTGGTATTTGGTTCTAATTGAACGAGATTGTGGGCTTGCATGCATGGTGTAGAATTATGAGAGACGAATGGAAGAAAAATGACATGAACGACACATCTCGGCTGCAGTCATGAATATGGCTACCGAGCAAATGAAGATGCCACATGTTGAGGTCCAGCTGAGCCGCAAATCATAAGCATGCTCCGATGCCATGGTGGTCTACCAATGGGTTAGAAGGGGGAAGATATTAGGACCCCATCGGAGACTCAAGGAGACAAAAATAATTAACCCGTAGCAACGCGCAACACAAGTTTACATCATAGATTTTTCTCTCCCGGTGCAAACGCACGGGTATGTTTCCTAGTAAATATAATGCCAAAACCCCTTATCCAAGACCACCTATCAAAATACTCCAAAACACTAGCAGAGTATTAATTTGAGCCCTCCAAGGCTCACGATTTTAGTTTCAATCCTTAGAAATTAACAGTATCTTAGTTACATACGGTGTAACTAGTTCTGAATTAACCCCACATAATTATGCTTATTCATTTTTTGTTGATTTAAAAATGGATACAATTAAATCTGAGTATGGTTTTCCATCCTATATATGTTTCTCTAAAATATAGACTACGAGAAAACATGCACACGGTTGCAAGTGAATCTGAGCCCATCATTTGTCCTATACCTCGGGGTTTTGTGTGCATTTTATGCATCCTTATTCATCATACATTTAGTTCTGGATGCACAACCTGATTTGGGATTAGCAACCGCAAAATAGTTCAACGTGGTTCTCAACAGGTAATCAAATAAGGATAATGATTTCAAACTTATCACGCAAACCGTGCTTCGGACCATAGTGATCGATGCCGACAATGATTTTATTTTATCACGCAAACCATGCTTCGGACTATAGTAATCGATGTGAAGAGTTAAGATCATATAGCATCTATACATGTGAGGGCACATTTCGTTCACGTTGACCTCTCCATAGGCTATTGAGAGATATACATAGTCAGACTGGCTCCATGAATAAGAAAAACACCTTGTGCCAGCTTTGCTCTCTAGAATCAAGATGTATATCGAGTCATCTTCACTACTCGGTAATTGCCTCTTTTTTATTTTACTAATGGACTCTTTTGTTCAACAGTTATTGAGTTTGTTCGCGTGTTGCTGGCCATGCGAACGTGTGAAAGATCTGGTTGCTTTGCTGCTTGTGTTTAGACTACCTCGAGTGTTCAGTTATGTTTTTTCAATTTTTGTGGATGTTTAAAATGGATATGTTTAAATCTGACATATAGATTTCCATCGTATATATGTTTCCATAAAATATCAACTACGAGAAACATGCACACGGTTGCAAGTGAATCCGAGCCCATCATTTGCCCTAAGTATATTCGGGGTTTTGTGTGCATTTTATGCATCCTTATTCATCATACATTTAGTTGGATGCACGATATGCATGAAGCCCTTTGACCACTTTAGGAGTAGCAACCGCAAAATAGTACAAATTGGATCTCAAGAGGTAAGGTAAGCAAACAAGGATAATGATTTTAATTATCACGCAAACCATGCTTCAGACCATAGTGATCAATGAGAAGAAGTCAGATCATATACTCGGATGGATGCGAGGGCATATATTTCGTTCACGTTGACCTTTGCAAGTGGATCACCACCACAGAAGTCTATGAATGAGTTTAAATTTGAGCTCGGATGCATGATTCGTGATGGTTTTTACGAGATGGTTAAGGCTATTTGGGACAAACCTATTGGTAGCCAAACGCCTACCCTACGATAGAATAACAAAATGCGTGCTTTACGTAAGTTCCTTCGTGGCTGGGCTAGGCACACGGCTGGAATCCTAAAAACAAAAAAAATACTCCTAACATCTATAATTGATGACTTAGAGGCTTCCACGAAAGTCATGTTGTTAACTGCACAAGAAATTGAGGTTAAAAGCCAATCGAATGCAGAGATTGCCCAATTACTGCACGAAGAGGAACTCAAATGGTACCAACGCTCTAAAACAAAATTTATCCTGAAAGGAGATGCGAATACAAGGAATTTTCATGTTGTTGCCAATGGCAAGCATAATAAGAAACTTATTCACTCTCTGGTCCCGGAAGAAGGTATGATTGAGGGACAGGAGCATATGAAGTCCTATATTACAGCTTATTATAAATCCTTGTTTGGGGCTTGAGTGGAAAATTCATTCTCTCCGGATGAGTCCCAAATGGCGGGTATCTCTCAGGTTTCTGTTAAAGAAAACAACTTTCTAACTGCCTCATATTTTAAGAAAGAGGTTAAGAAAGCTGTTTTTCAAATGGAATATAACAAAGCTGCAGAGCCGGATGGTTTCCCAGCGAAATTTTACCAAAAATTCTAGGACGTTATCAAGGAGGACCTGATGAATTTGTTTGGGTTTTACATGTCGGTCAGTTGGATCTCTTTAGACTAAACTTTGGCAATATAATTTTACTGCCTAAGGTTAACAATGCAGAACGTATAAAACAGTATCGTTCAATCTGCTTGCTTAATATTACCTTTAAGAGTTTTACTAATCGTTGCCACTATTAGACTAAACTTATTTGTTGACCATGTTGTTAGTCCGTCTCAAACTGCGTTCATGTAAGGAAGAAATATCCTAGATGGTGTTGTATACTGCACGAAACAATCCATGAACTACACTAAAAAAAATTCAAATGGTGTACTATTCAAGATTGACTTTGAGAAGACATACGACAAAGTTATTGGTTTTTTCTCTAGCAAACACTCCACATAAAAGGTTTTTCTAAGGAGTGGCGCGCTCTCATTCAGTTATTTGTGTCTGGGGGTAGTGTTGCCATTAAAGTAAATAAAGATACTGGCAAATACTTCCAGACCAAGAAATGACTGAGATAAGGGGATTCATTATTGCCTTTACTATTTAATATAGTGACTGATATATTGGCTATCCTTTTTGAGAGAGCAAAGACTGGTGGTCAAATTAAAGGATTGGTTCCACATCTATTGATGGTGGACTTTCTATTTTTCAATACGCTGATGACACAATCCTTTTATGGAACATGATCTGGAGAAAGCTAATAATCTGAAATTAATATTATCAGCATTCGAGCAGCTATCTGAACTTAAAATTAACTTCCGCTTTGGCGAGGCCCAAAACGATGCCCACCTATATGCTGAACTTTTTGCTTGTGGTCAGGGGCAATTTCCAATCAACTATTTGGAAATACCGATTTACTATCAGCGTCTCATAATTGCTGAACGAAAACTTGTTGAGAAAATACTACAAAAATGCCTTAATAGTTGAAAATACAAATTGCTATCCCTTGGTGTTAGATTAGTACTCATAAATTCAGTACTCACTAATATGATACTATATATGATCTCACTTTTTCAGTTACCAAAAGGTGTCTTAAACAAAATGGATTATTTCCGTTCAAGATTCTTTTGGCAAGGGATAGTGAGAAAAAGAAGTATCAATTGTTCAGATGAAATGTGGTTTGTCGCTCGAAGGAGTATGGTGGACTGAGAATACATGATTTGCTAGTCAAAAACACCGCGCTTCTGGGCAAATGGATTTTTAAACTACTTAGAGAAGACGGTGTTTGACAAACCATATTATGGAGGAAATATGTGGGA
The DNA here is from genome assembly GCA_023614405.1 of Avena insularis. Taxonomy (NCBI): domain Eukaryota; kingdom Viridiplantae; phylum Streptophyta; class Magnoliopsida; order Poales; family Poaceae; genus Avena; species Avena insularis. The sequence goes on from CM042690.1 coordinate 2,421,186, forward strand.
TCCAAAGCTGTGTCTCATGTGGTTTGGAAACCCGGTGATTCACATTTTTGGACAGGTCTTATGGCCACCAAAAAACATTTCTTTCATTTCGGTGCTTTCGATATTAAGGATGTATCACATATTAGATTTTGGAAAGATAAGTGGCTTGGCGAAACTACTCTTCGCGAACAATATCCAGTTCTATATTCGATTGTTAGACACAAAGGGGATATAATTTTCATAGTGATGGAAGACAACCCTCCTAATGTGTCTTTCAGAAGAAGTCTTATTGGTCCTCGAATGGTATCTTGGAATAATATTTTATTACGATTATCCATGATACAGTTGTCGAACGGTGTTGACGTGTTCAAATAGAAATTACTAGAAAGTGGTAAATTTTCTGTTGGCTCACTATATAGAGCATTGGTTCAACCTGATATCCCTGTCGATGATAATAGTAAAATTTGGAAAATGAAAGTACTCCTTAAGACGAAGATATTTGCATGATATCTACGTAAAGGTGTAATTCTAAAAAAAGATAATCTTGCAAAGAAAAATTGACATAGAAGTACACAATGCGTTTTTTATCATCACAATGACAATTCTTCATTTATTCTTCCATTGTAAATTTGCTCGTTCTACATGGTCATTCATCCAAATAGCTTCTGGTTATCTCCTCCACGCTCAGTAACCAATGTTTTTGATAATTGGTTGCATGGAATTGTTGATAAATACAGAACTTTATTTATAATGGAAGTGCTTGCCATTATATGGTCGCTATGGCTTTGTAGAAATAACAAGATTTTTAATAACATTGTGTCTTCTCCTCTGCAGGTTATTTATCGAGCCACGGCTACCGTTCGATTATAGACTATTCTCCAACGCATGGAGTTTCGCGATTTATTTGTGGAGGGATGTATGCGATTGGAGGACACATCGAGGGATATTTTCTTTCGACATGGATGGCCGCGTGATTTGAGGATTGATCTACCTTAGATTGAAGACAATTATTTTGATTGCGCTATTTTGTAATTCTTGTCTACTTTTTTATTCCCTAGTTCTATGGTTCGTGAGGCTGTGTGTATCTTAGTTATGCAGAGACCGGGTGTAAACATTACTTATAGTAATAAAGCGCCCATTTCTACAAAAAAAAATTTAAACTCAGATGGTTCAGATAACCATCTCTGATGCGGAGTTTGGCCTGTACTTAGTGCAGCACACTAGCTTCAAGCTCTTTATACTATAGCATTGCTAACTAGTTTGACTTTGTTAAGATCTACAATGGTGGTCTAGAGGTAGAAACTACGTGTGATCATATATGTGTCTTCAATAATGCATCGTAGTGGCGCACCATTTGCCATGACCGGCTGAGCTGGCTGACATTTTATCTCTTTAGTATGATCATGATGCACGAGGAGGAATATCATAATGTACACACAAGCATAGACAAGACAAGTTGTATGGATATACAGCCTTGGTCACCGGCGTTACATGCCACTATAAATACCCCCTAGCCATCTTGCTTATTTCACACAACTCAACAAAAGCACACCTCGCCAAGCTAGCCAGCCTAGAAATTCACCCCTTTCCGAGGTTCTTCTCCCACTATTTCCTATGGCCAATCCTTCCAACCTGCAGATCACCCCTTTCCGAGGTTCTGCCCTGGAGAACACCCAGTTCAACCTCCGCAACCTATTCTTGCACCAGATAGTATCCGGTGAAGACCGAAACCAAGCTATACTTATTGATGGAAAGCCTACTCCTAGTGCCAACTTTGGTCAAACCGCTGTTAACGACTGGGCGATATATGAGGGCGTTGGCTCGGATGCGACGCTAGTTGCCCGGGCACAAGGCATGCATATGAGGGCTGATAGTTTCTACAATTCGTTTATCATGGTGTTCAAGGCTGAAAGGTATGCAGATTATAGTTTATATTATATGTTGGATATAGGTTTATCTGGCTCATTTTGGATATGGTTCGTTGGTTAGTATGTTTTCTTTTTCGTTTTTATGTCAGTGTGTGTTACACATGGACCGAGTTTATAGCCGATTGCCTAGCTAAGTACTTGTGGTTTCTGCATTAAGATCACTTGGTTGGTTATTTTGGCACATGATATATATACGATTGTGATTACACTGCAGGTTCAATGGATCCACACTTGAAATAATGGGCGCGTCTCTTGAAGAAATCAGTACTAATGACTGGGCAATTGTTGGTGGAACTGGGGTGTTTGCAATGGCCAGAGGAGTCATCGAGAGAAAAGAGCCTGAAGTAACAGAAACTGGAAAAATACAAGAACTTAATGTCAATGGATTCTGCCGCAGGAAGGTAAGCTGAATATTTAACTTAATTTTTCGTTCTGAATCTGTTTCCCTGCATGTTGTCATCAAGGTTGGATTTGCTTTTCATTTATTTTCTTGTTTTGTATTTACTCTCAAGGTGATACTACGTGTATATGTTTTATAGAAGTTGCTAAAATTGGTCTGTTAACTGCTTAAACATACTGATGCAGTTAGCTTGGACCAAGCTTGGGCCCTGGGGTAATCAAGGAAGTTCCACTCATGACATTACAGAAAAACCTGGGCACCTAGTGAGCGTTACAATTTTCAGTGCTGTCGTCTTTGATGCAATTTCATTTGCTTACATTGATGAAAATGGGACGAGCCGCACCTCAGGTCGCTGGGGTGGTTTTGGTGGGAATAGTACCACGGTGAGCTATTTACGCTTCATTTGGTTTGACTAATATAATGCAGTACTGTTTCCCTTTACTACGTATATGAATCGCGTGACAAGTTTTTCCATTGTTTTCTTGGTGCGTTTTGCTGCAGATCCAGCTAGGCTCTTCTGAGTTCGTGAAGGCCTTGTTTTGTTAAGGTGTTTTGACCGGTTTTTGAGTGTCCAATCCCGGCTTAACTTGACACACGCAGAACCACCTCGCTCCCGTTTTGCAGGCCGGGATAGACCGGTCTAAACCCAAGTTTCCCCGAGAAAACACCTTGGGTTGGAGGGGATCCACGACACGCCCACGACCTCGCTTTTTGCCCGCAACTCCACGCCGGGCAGCTGCGGCGGCGCAGTGATGACGCATACGCCTCCCCCCGACGCCAGGTCCTAGCTCGCCCCTGACGCCGAGGCCTTCCTCCGTCCCCAAGGTCTTCCTTTGTCCCCTGCGCCGCCTTTCTCCCTCCCCGACTCCGTCCAAGTTATCGTCTTCAATCCCGCCGCCGCCGTCCAGATCCTCCCGCAGTCCTCCGTCTCTGGTGCAAGCCTGGCCTTCTCTCAGGTACTAGAACTTCCTCCCCGTACCATTTTCTCCTGATCTAGTGCTAGGTTTTCGATGTGATTTGAACTCGGTCTAGGTTTCTTGGTTAGGAATTGGTATTCCAGGCAACGTGACACAGAGATGTGCGGATCTCCATTGGACAATCTCAAGGATGCTTGTATGCTTGCTAATGTTTGCCAACTCTCTGTTTGTGCACTTGAGGATCATCCAGATTGTAGTTTGATTTTCCTACTGACGGGAAGAAGAAGTCTATCTCTGATTTTTTCAATACAGTCATTAAATTACATACCAATGAAGTAACCATTTATCATAGTCTTGTCTTAACCAATAAAATTATGGCATATGTATGTATCCTGACGGATAGTACTATAGTACAAGTTGTGAAGTTGTAGCTTGATGTTCCATCTCACATATGTTTGATTGGATACCTAATTTTGCACATATTAATAATCTGCAAGCATCCAAAAAGCTATGCAGGCCCACTCAGCTAGGATTTTTTTCTTGAATAACCAACGTCTTGTATTTGCTGTGCGCGTTCAGAATTGTGTATCTTGCGCCTGTCTCGCCGGGTCGGCTCATGTTAACATCGGTTGATGCTAGATAAGGTGGCACGTTGGGTTATGGTTCCCTTTAGATCCGAGGTGCAGCTGGCAGATGACACAATAGGTCATTCAGAATTCAGATAGCATTCTGGATGGATCGAATTTTCTGAGACGCGTTAGGCTACCTGCCCGACTAATCAATCGTATTCATATTTGAGAAAGAAAGTCATGCAGTAAAATTGAAGCACGCATAGAGATCCTGATATGTAGAGGGCACATAGCAATCCAAAAACTGCGAGATTTTCATCAATGTCGTTGCCGATAAAGATGGAAGTGCTTTGGCATGGCTTCAAAGTCAGATTGGTAAGTTGCATATTGCTGCTAATACCTTATTTATGTAGTACCTCACATGATTTCTATAGTACATTACATGCTTGTCATCTTGTTGATTTCTGCTAGTTTTGAGTACTTGTTGATTTATATAGTACATCACATTGGATGGATGGAGATGGATGGATGCTGTTAGATTTGAGATGGATGGATGGGTGCTACTGATCTGTTTGGGATCATGTCTAGTAATCCTTCGGAACCAACTTTACTCAACCAAATTCTGTCCTGAAACATGTACTTTACTTGCACTACATATTTATTAGGCCAATATTTTCATACATGTATGCCTTTTTTATCATTTGTATCTTTTTTTATCTAGAGTTGTATGCTGACTCTTTAGTTATCGATTACTGGTTCAGGAGCTATTCACTAAAAATCTACTGGTTGTAAGTAACCCATGATCCCTCATATCTATGCCTAAATGTTTAAAACAACTGGTTCTAGAGCTATTAGACCGGGTAGAAGCTGTCTTTTGACTGGTTGTATCTGAGATTGTATTTAAAACAACTAGTGTTTAAAACACAATCTCCACCAGGTAGTGAATTGGGTGGGAGTACACCCAATCTCAGATACTTTTTAGAATTTAGATGAAAGTTTGAATTCTTGGATCAAATGTATGATACATTAGCTTATTTTTAAGGAGCATATGCGAAGCCAGAGCTGTAGACGTCGGTGAATGCTACAGGCTATAGAAACATGCTATCATTTTCATAGGGTCAATCATATGATTCTAGCTGCAAACTAAGAAGCTGTTATAATTTTTGTGGAGGTTGATGTGTTTCATTGGTGCACCCCAGCTAAATTTAATGTATCAGTGTACATGTGTAACTGCTAAACCAAATATGTTGTTTCGTGCGAACAACTAGTAGTAACACACAATGGTTAAACATGTTTAAGAAATTATGTTTCGATATTCTCCACATGGTCTTTTTAAAACACAATTACCACCTAGGAGCCGTGTTTGAAATTGGGTGTACTCCCACCCAATTCTAAAAAGTATCTGAGATTGTGTTTTAAAAATCCAAGTGGAAGCTATATTTTGACTGCTTGGTTCGTTGAGCCAAAATCATGCTGAATTTGTAAGATTTTATTGTTAGTATATGCATCTCAATAATGTTAGAATTGATTTTTGACCATTCCTTGTTTGACAATAAGTTCATGTTACTAAACAGAAAGTTTTAATGATCTGGAATTTTTTTGTTCTCAGGTACCTCAAGTGCCTGAACCAAGAATGATCCGAAGAAGCACAATGGTAAAATAAGCCTACAGTTAGTATGCTGTGGCAAAGCCTTGTTCTTAAAATTATGAAACTGATACTATATTAGAACTTTATTTATATGCAATCAAAACTTGATTTCATAGTCTAATTTTGTTGTGGTTAAGTGCTGCTGTGATATTCCAGTGTAATATTGTTGAGATTTATAATTCTGTTGTGATGAAGCCTACAATAAAGTTCGTGTAATACTGTTGTAATGAAGTGCGGCTGAAACTGTGTGCCCAGAACCCAAATAAAAATTGAACCTTTGGTACTCAAATGCAGAAAGCTGATTTTTCCAGTGTAATAATCCCTTCTTACAAAACAACATTTTTGAAGAGAGAGATTAGAGGTGATTGTCGTGGAAGAGGAATGGAGCGGATTGGGTGTCTGGAGTGTTTTTACCCAAAACACTTGGGATAATACTCTACAATACTCAGTAATCCACCTGCGCAAAACAAGGCTGAAAGGATTGTCGGGTACAATAGTGGCTAATTATCTAGGCTTTCTGAACATCATATCATCATTCAAGCTGGTCACCACCGTGAGAACGTATGGACCTTTCGGAACTCAAGTAGGTGGCACTTCGTTCCAAGCTTCTGTGCCAGAAGACGCCACCATCGAGGGCTTCTTTGGCAGTTCAAATCAAATTTATATGACATCCATTGGTGTTTACAAAATCTCTTAGAGTAATCTTGAACCATGGTTGAAAACTTTTCGCTTTACCGACATGTTTATTTTCCTTATTTTTCTTTCACAAATAAGATGGTTAGGGTCATCCCCTACGCCGGATCTGTTGTCCTTGTACTTCGAGTGCTTTGTTGTCATCTCCATGGTTTGAAGAAAATAAATTCTCGGTTGGTGATTAATGGCTCTCAAGGAAACAATGTTAGACATATTGTCTCCATATGGATGTGTACTCGTTCATGTGTGTATGCTCTCATTCCGCGATGTCCATTTTTTAATTGCATTTACCAGCTGTTTCAAGCCTTCAACAAGGTTTTTTCATCCATGCGTTTGCGTTCATGTTTACCCGAAGGCCACAATAGCTTCATGATTTGTGTTTATAAACTTACATTTGGAGACCTCTATAGGAAACAAAGTGTGGCGGTACAATTTGTTTTCTCTCTCCCTCCGACACGGTATGCCCGAGCTCCACGCCAGCTCCTCCCAACCTTTCCCCCGATGGCGGCAACGTATGAGTGTGGTCGCCCTAAGCTTCACAGGCACTCGGTCCTACGCCGGTCCTGACCTGAACGAGGCTCTATGGCCCCTAGGACACCGGCGTCTCCGTACCTACCTTAGCCGCTCGGAGGCAACATATCCATTCTATACCAGGACTGTAGGTTATTGGTTGACTGTGTCAACCACGCTGGCCTCGACCCCCATCAAGTACCTCACGCATTGGAACATAGTCGACCAAGGTTAGGATCCAGGAGGCCATGGAAAGACGAATTTCTCTCTCTACTCTCGAATTCCATGAAGTTGCAAACTCCCACGGAAGTGGCCGCGACGTCGTCCTTATGCCTGTGCTCGGCTACTTCTTCTTCCCCCCCTCTAAAGCAAGGGGTTCATCGAGGACCGTATCTAGCTATAGTTAGGAACTACAAATAAATTAAACACGTGCAAAGGGTTTAGTGTGACGCCTCCATCTGCAGCATCCCATCACACACAGATGTTATTTTGGAGGTGCTCATAGAGATAGTGTGAGCGTATATGATGTTCATAGGTGTGGATGTATGTACGTATTTGTGAGCATCTACATATGTACTAGGTTTCACACAAAAAATTAAATAATATCTGGAATGCGGGATATAAAAAGCATAAAAATAGAAAACAATGGAATTGAGATACATACCTCTGTAATCCTATAGGATCAAAACATGTAGGATTTGGAAAATTTAGCCATTTGGAATGGAGGATAGAAAAAAGATAGAAAACTATTTGACACTGATACTGCTAACATACGTCTTAACTTTTTTTAGAACATGATACTCTCTCCGTTTTAAAATAACATGTTTTAGGTTTGTGAAAAAAATGAATCTAGACTTATTTTAATATATACATTCACTCAACTTTGGGATGAATCTACACACTAAAACAAGTCTAGATTCATTTACTTCACAAACCTAAAGCATCTTATATTTTGAAACGGAGGGAGTACATGTTAACCTTGGTTTGGCTTAACTTGATTGCACAATGGTCCAGACTGTTTATAGTACATGGACCATCTGAAACACAATACATTCGTAAACTGGATGTCTCTTGAGGAATAATCGAACATGCTTATTTCGGCTCGCTCGAGTGCTTATAGTCGTCGCTACGTGGTCCAAAGACATGTTTATAATTTTTATTAGTTTTGAAATTTCTTGTACTGTTGTTGAGGGTTATGAATAGATCTATAATTTTTTCAAAAAAATTGCTAGCTAGCATGCACTAGTAAAATAACGATCTGACAAAGTAACAAGCCAAAGACCGATATAACATGAGAACTAGCGTGAGACACGCTGGAGGGTGAGAGCGTTGCTCATTGATATATAGTTGCCGAGCAGCCGGCCGCGTGGCTGTGAGACATGTGGGCCCAGTGGCGAAGCTAGATCAAACTCAATCAGGGTGCACAACCTAGTAATATGGGCTGATTTGGCTCACCAGTGTGCACTAATCGTGTCTTACAGGGGCGTACATACTAGTTTTGGAGCTGATTGCAAGGTTAAATATTATTTTACACTGTGCATGTGCACCCTTGGATGCATGCGGCTCTGTCACTGTGTGGGTCAGTTGGCCCTATAAGATCCTCTTGCACCGCGCAACTTTATATATAAAGGAAACAACAACCACAAGTTAAGAAGTTTCACAACAAACGGCAACGCAAATCATCACAAACTCCCGTCTCCAGGCTACAAAGGCCTACACATGAAGTATGATACAACAACATTGAAATAAAGCCACCTCATGATACAAAAAATTTAAAGGACCGCCACACTAATCCCTAAGTCTTGTGTCTAGCCTTCGCAACTCGGAATGATCAATAGTCATCTTATTCCTAGTCGACCAAAGAGCCCAGCACATCGCACAAAGCTAAGCCAGATTATTAGTCTATACGTTCTGCCCGATAGACATTGAGCAATGGCCATAAAATCCCTAGCCCCAGTTGGGTTCCATGTACACTCAAGCATTTTCTTGACACAAGCCCATATAAAGGAGGTGGTCTTTGGGTTTCTTTCGCGCGAAGACGAAGATCTGCTTGATGTCTGTCCTTATTGATCTGGTCTGGAGAGACGAGTCCCGGAAGAATTCGCCGGCGAACTCCCATGTGTGTATCATGCCTAGAAATTGCTAGATAGAAAGGTAATCGATCATTCGTACCTTGTTTTTCTGACCGTGGGAGCGTTGCGAAGCTCTGTTGTTTGTTTCCACCAAGTGCCATTCAACGAGCCATGATAAAGTCAGATGCGGAGAATGTCAGAAAAGCAGAAATATGAGGGTAGCGATGGTGATTTCAGTTTTTGTGGCGACGAAGAACTGGCTGCGTGATCTGCGACTCGCAGCAACGACTGTTTGTGGAGGGAGACAACACAGGAGGAGTTTCTAGTCTTACCTTGCAAGGTGAAAATCCAAGGTCTGGCCTTAACTGGTTGTGCGTGGCAATGACCTTGTTGAAGGCATTATTTTGCGAGCGATGACTTTCTCCAGGGTGAAAACCTATGATCTTTGACCGGGCAACGGCGGCGCTTGAGCATTGTTTTCTTCTTGAAGACGTTGTTATTGGAATGGAGGAATACTGGTGTTGTTCTGGTGGTGTCAGTGTCATTGCTTTGAGAAATAGTTCTCTATAGCGGGACTTTTCTTTTTTATAATTTTTTTTCTCTGGGTTGTGTGTATCCGTAAGACCGCTAGGACAATGCGTTGTTGCAGAGGCTGGATGTATTGATATCCCCATGATATTAATATATATTTTTTTCTAAAAAAAAGCCCACATAAATTTTGCTAGCGAGCAACTGAAGAAGATACGATTTGCATCCTCTACTTCGCCACAGATGGCGCACTCCCCATTTTCAGCATAGGAGAGGTATGATCAAAAGCAGGGTATTGGGCTCACATGGATCGACCGGATCAATTACAATCCGAATTGGAGTCCAAGAAAGTTAGGAATCTCGGTACGGTCCGGGACATCCTTTCCGGTTCGGACTTGGGACCCAGCCCAGCTATATAGTATGTGTAGCGGTGCCTGGGCCTGTACACCGTGTAGCATCTCGCGGTCGTCCCGAGAGCGCGCGCGCGTGCGATCCTCGGCAGCTAATCAACCTGCATCCATGGCGCCGCCGCCGTCGACCCCGCCACCGTGGTCCGAACTTCCGCAGGAGCTACTATGCCTCATCATCGACCGTCTCCCTCAATCCTACGACGACGGCCGCCGTTTCTCCGCAGTAGTACGATCTCGTGTCCTCGAGTTTCTTCCTTTCGCCGCCGCGCACCGCGCCCACCTGCGAGAGATGTGTAGGATCCGGCATTCCGCCTCGATCGACTGCGCTCGCTTTCGAGCTGTGTGTCGTTCCTGGAAAGCGGCGGTGAGCGGCCATGTATCGACGGCTCCGCGGTGGATACCCTGGATCGTCTTGTCAGATGGCTCCTTACTGACGCCCGATGGTACCAATCCGTTGTACAAGCTGCCTTCTTTGCCCGAGAACGCAAGATGCCTGGGCTCCACCGACGGGTGGCTCGCCGTCGACCGCGTCAACTCCAAGAAACGCCACAGATACTTCTTGCACAATCCTTTCACTCGCGCGACGGTGCCGCTCCGTGAGCTGTGGGGTCTCATCGGCAAAGTCTCGAAGCTTTTCGAGGTCCGCAAGGTGCTAATGCGGTCGACCCCGGACGACATCGTCGCCGTCATGACCAACAACTGGAATTACCCGATCATCTTAATCCGGCCAGGAAGAGGTATGTGGCTACCCAAGCCACGATCGCCTCCGTACGTGTATATCATCGACATTGCCTTTCTTGGAGACAAACTTTATGGCATCACCCAGGCCTTGGACCTTGTCTCCCTTGATATCGCATCTGATGTCAACGGGGTACCTACTGTCACCGGCATCGATCGTCTCATCAAGCATCCGTCCATGGATTATACATTTCATGTGTGGGACGCCGACGAGGAAGACGGCGAGTTTGAGCGCAAAAGGGCCACGGATGCTGAGGCGAATGAAGAGGATGATGACAAGCGTGCCTTGTATGAACTTAGGAGGAGAACCGGCGACAGCATGATTTTCGAGGCCATTGAATGTTGGGAAGATGACGAGGTGCCCTATGAACCCAAGGACTTTGTCACCGTCAGCTGGCACCTTCTGGAGTCGTGTGGAAAGCTTCTTATGGTGAGGCGGCAATTACAATTCCCAGAATATGATATAAACTTCACTCGCAAGGTGGAAGTTTTTGAGGCGAATGTCATTGGACGTGAGTGGGTGCCCATTGTTGGTAGGCTCAACGGTCAGGCAATTTTCATCAGCAGGCGCTTTTGCAAGTCTATTCCCGCTCGCAAGGAGGTACAAGGGGATGCTATCTATTTTATCGACACGGGAGATATGTTCAACATGGGATCTCAAACTATGAGCCGACCTATGAGAGACATTGATCATCTTTTCTCAACGTGGATATTCTCCGCGGAGCTGGTGGTTTGATTAATAGTAAAGATTTATATAGCAATATAGGATTAGAGAGGTTAAGAATGTAAGATGCCTATGTAAATTGTTTTTTCTTGCTTTAGAAGCTACTGAATTCCACGCTTATTCCAAATTTTCTTGTTTTATTAGTAAGTTGTAATTTGTGGTTTTGGTCCGTGTTTCTTTTTTGAACTGAAAATAAACTTCCATTAACCATCATGGACAACAGAATCGCTGGCGACCAACTTAGCTACAAACTAGGGGCAACATCCACCCACGATAAACTGGGAAATTTATCTTAAGTGGATGTATATGTATCGTCAGCGTGATTGTAATCAAGCTAACCCATGAGCTACTTTATTACTATCACGATAACAATACATACTCTGAGAAATATGCTGGCGTCTGTCTCCTTGTGTGATGAGACAGACAAACCAAAATGAAAACTTACTAAGACGGGTGTCTTTTCTATCAAATCTGTGTATAACAAGCTAGCCGATGAGGATCCTGATCGATCTTTTCGACACCTGAGAAAAGAAAAATTACCTCTTAAAATCAAATTTTGGCTCTGGCTTATTTGGCACAATACTATTGTTACCAAAGATAATATGAAAAAGAGAAAGTGGGAGGATAGTTATATTTGCAAGTTTTGTCCATGGGAGGAGACAATTAATCATATGTTTTTTGTTTGCCCTCCTGATGTATATATGTGGAGCACTATTGCATCCTTTTGTTGAGTAAAAGAGCAATTTATCAAGAAAATTAACCATGATAAACGCTAGATAAAACATGCATAGAATAATAGAAATTAAACTAATCATGTGAATTAGCGGATACAAATTAAGACAGATAACCAAGAGGATTGCAAGGCATAAAAGTTGAGATTGGATCAGAACAAGGTCTACAGCAAACCAAAAAGGAACGATATACTATCTGGCTAAGATAAACAAGATTGAGGAAGAGAATATACATCACAGCAGAGAAACCGCCTGACGAGGGTTCGACTCACCAATGCCCATTGTTATGGGCTTGGGTTTTGGAGAAGGAGGGGACGCTGGAGATCACGGAACGGCTAGCAAACAAGCAACACGGGACACGATGTTTATCCAGGTTCAGTCCCTCGAAGGAAAAACCCTACTCCTGCTTGTCCGCTCTTGATTAATGGTGAAGCTGAAGGTTATAGGGGTGTGCAGATGAGATCTGGCAGTGTGTATGCTAGGGTTGTGAAGTGCCCTCCTCGCCGTACCCTCCTAGCCTTTATATAGATAGGCCAGATCTCGGGGATAGGCCGAGTCGGTTACAATTTAGGGTTTTCCCTTTGAATTTCTGTCTAAAGAAAACGTATCCTCCAAGGAGCCGAACCCTTCTTGGTCTTGGGCCACCCGAAATCCTTTTGGGCTTCGCCATCAAGGGTAAGTTGTGCTATGGGCTTCTGCTGGGCCGGACTGGGTGGGCCAACATGAGGCATCCGTAGGGCATACCCATGTCAGTAGCCTCCGAGTGTTCAATCGAATCGTAGATTCGACTAGAGACTCTTAAGTCTTCGAGTGCTTTCATTCAAATATACTTCGGGTCAGGATATCGGTTCATAGGGATAGTTGATACGCATGCCTGACTCTCTCGACGGATCAAGGTCATTTAACTGCCTTTGGGCAAAACAACGCTATCTACTCAGACTCGAGTCCTTGGACTCGAATCCAGAAAATTGCCGGTGTAATTTGACTTAGGCCGTGGAGGTCTTACAGGAGTTGAATTTCAGTGTTTTTAAGTTATGTACCCAACGCATTCGTCGGAATTTTTCATCGTATCTATTGAGACGGAATATTATTGGCAGAGCATATTCAGGTGTGTTACCACGCCATCAGATTGCATCTGTAGGTCTTATATTTGTGTCGTAGACGCGGCATCCGAAAGTTTATTGCCACAGAGGCGTTTCAGGTGACCAATGAGACGTTATCTCTCTTAGCATTATTTTGGGTGGAGTTTACAGTTCTTTGAAGGTTGTTTTTCCTGTAGATGTAAACGATCCTAAGGATCATGGCCAATTGAATCATAGGGTGCACGACCAACGCTTCCTATGGAAGTAGCCCCCGAGTGTCTATTAGAGTCGCAGACTCAAGCGGAGACTTTAATCTTTCGAATGCCTTTAATAATCCGAAGTAACAAACGCTCTTTATGAGAGTAGCCTCCGAGTCCATAGTCGAGTCGTTGACTTGTTAGGGATATGCTATATGGGTATCCAAATAGCATGTCTCTTATCTGGCTAACCCGGGTGGCCCATAGTCGGTAGCATGGCCTATGGCCTGCTGGGCGGCCCGGTTATGTGGATCCAGAAGGGAGGCCCATGCCGGATAAAGGAAGGCTACGGTGGAGTTACCAGCGTACCCGGAGCCTTGGAGTGCAAGATACACAAGACTAGTGATAGACGGTGTAGGACTCTGTAACCTGTCCGGCTAGGACTTTTCCCTGTAACCCTAGGACCTGGCGACTATATAAGTCGGGCCTATGGGAGCCTTTAGGACACAATCTCATACGATCATAGATCGACACACACAACCTCGCACAGCGAACCTATCTCTGTAACTCGGCGTATTGCCCTTATAGTGATTTATAGCGGAGTAGGATTCCGCCACGTTGTGGGATCTGAACACAGGTAAGCTGTGTTACCTCGTACCCGTCAACCGTCCGCCTTACCCCACGTCTCTAAACACGCACTGTGAGGACCCCTCCATGGCGTACTCGTCGGCAATACCACGACAGTTGGCGCCCACCGTGGGGCAAGAGGCGCTTCAGGCTCTTCAGCAGGCGAGGACCAAGATCTTCGCGGGAATCGGCAAAATCATAGCCATCGGACGTGTTCTCTTCTCCGGCAACGTTCCGATCGTCCCTCCTAACGAGTTCTGGATCCCAGCGAAGACGAACCCTACGCGGTGTTCGATCGTTCCTATCGGAGACATCCATGTCTTCATCGGCGAAATCGACTCGGGCACTAGTTCCCTGGGAGTCGGAGGAGCATCAAGACCCGCACGGACCGCCTACGGGCTGGATACGTTTGCGGAAGGATCGATGTCGGATCTCTCTTCGGAGCTTGCCGGCAAAGATCGGAAAAATTCAAGACCCACCCAAACCGCCCCTGTGCAGGATATAAAGGTGGAAGATCACTGCAAATTCGCCGGCTTCGTCCGTGCGTCTGGATAGCAGAGATCCAAGTTCGTCGGTGTGGTTACCATATTCGATCTAGCGCGCTGTGTTCAGAGAGAGGGCGAAAAACCCCGCGACTACCTGGCCAGGTGGCTCCGTATACGAGCCGATCTGGCCCACTACCCCAATGATGATGCTATCTATCACTTCGTGGAAGGACTGGACCATGGCACTCTTCACCGACATTCTCTAAGACGGCAGCAGGCGTCAGGACGCCTTACCTTCGAAGGCATGGTGAGCACCGTCAACAACTACGCGGAGGCCAAAGCGGCAGCTGCCATCGGTAACATTGACGGAGCCCCTCCGATTCAGCCACCGCCACCACCGCCTCCGGCCGCCATCGTCGTACTAGCAACACCACCTCCAGTCATCGTCGAGGCCGTTGCACCTCCACCGCCCGTCATCGAGGAAGTCCTGGCACCCTCCGACTCTGTCATTGACGCGCTTTATGCTGATTTCAGTGCAGATTCAAAGGAGATAGACTTCAGTCCAGAAGAGCTAGACTCCGCTATGCACGAGATGGAGGAGGAGTACTCGCGCGACAAGCAAGCCAACAACACCGTCACGTCTCGAGGGGTGTTCTTCACCATTGGGATGGTGATGGATGAAGATCAGCCCAGACAAGTTCCTGTAGGGGTTCGTAGCATGGAAAACAAAAAATTCTACCGCATACAAACAAACAAGCCAAGATCTATCTACTAGATTGTAGCAACGAGTCGATGAAATAACTCACCCTCGAAGATTCCAAAGTGTTTAACGAGAGCGGATTCTCGTGGGTGATGTAGTCGTACTCTTGCTGATCTCAAGATCGCGTAGACGATCCTTCCGGCGCTGCGTTAGGCGCTTCATGAGCTTGGTCACATCGACTTTCGACGAAGACCTTCCTCTCCCTTGTTCCAGCAGGCAGTGGAGGTTGTAGCACTCTCTTCACGATTCCGGCAGCACAACGGCGTGGTACCAGAAGTAGAGGGGAGATCTCGCAGGGCTTCGCCTTAAGCCGGAGCGAGTATGGTGGACTATGAGAGAGCCTCGGTGATCTAGGGTTTAAACACACCAAGTAGAAGGGGCTAGGCCGGCGTCTAGGGCAACTAGAAGGCCCAACTCGGCGGCTTGGGAGAAACCCTAGGGCGGCGGTGGCTATGGTGGGCGGCGGCGGCTAGGGTTAGGGTTTAGAGGGGCAAGGTGTAGGTTTTGGAGGGGCAGCCCTGCCCCTCCTTATATAGGTGGAGGGGGCGCGCCAAGGGGAGGGAAGTCCCCTCCACAACTCGGTCTCCAAGGGCCGGCGGTGGAGGGAGGGAACTCCTCCTCAAGTAGGTTTCCTACTCTCCCTCCACCTCACAAAATAGCCGTTTGACTTTTCAAATTGGCGTTTGACTTTTCAAACTAGGATTTGATTAAACCCTTTATTTTGTTCAGCGATGACACCTAGTACATGATGCAATCATTCCAACTTGTTATGACACATTCATGTACCCTTCCCTCCGAGTCTTGGGACATTCCGGAACCTTCTAGAACATTCCCGATCAAAACACCGGAACCATTCTCCAACCCCGAAACAGGACTTTCCTTATATGAATCTTATTCTCCGGACCATTCCGGATCTCCTCGTGATATTCTGGATCCCATCCGAGACTCCGAACAACATTCGGTCTCTTACTCACCATTCCATAACTACTCAACAACGTCGAATCCTTAAGTGTGTCTCCCTACGGTTCGTGAACTATGCGGACATGATCGAGACACTTCTCCGAACAATAACCAATAGAGGAATCTGGAAATTCATATGGCTCCCACATATTTCTACGATTACTTTGCGATAGAATGAACCAGTTACATACGATACCAATTTCCCTTTGTCTCACGATAGTTTACTTATCCGAGGTTATGATCGTCGATATCTCTACATACCTAGTTCAACCTCGTTACTGATAAGTACTATTTTCTCGTTCCCGTGATATGTGATCCCTTGTGAGCCAGTCACACGCTTGCAAGCTAATTGGATGACATTCCACCGAGAGGGCCCAGAGTATATCTATCCTTCATATGGATGGACAAATCCCACTCTTGATCCATGTGTATCAACCAATACTTTCTGAACACTCAATGCCACCTTTATAGCCACCTAGTTACGGTGTGGTGTTTGATGTCATCAAAGCATCCTTCCGATGATGGTGATAAGCATGATCTCATGGTCGAAGGAATTAGGTTACTATGTATCAGAAAGCATATAGCAATTGAACTATTAAAATGACTTGATCTTTATGCTACGCTTATCTATAAGAGTATGTCCACCATATCATTCTCCTAACGATATGATCTTGTTGTTAATAACATCTCAATGTTCATGATAGGGAAACCACAATCATTTATTAACCAACAAGCTAGTATTTATAAAGAGGCTTTACTAGGGACTCTATTTCAGTTTACAAATCACACAAGTATTAATGTTTCCTTGTTAATACTATTATAGCATGAATGTAAACATTTATCATAAACACAAAGATATAATAATAACTACATTTATTATTGCCTCTAGGGCATATCTCCAACAGTCTCTCACTTGCAATAGAGTCATCTAATACAGATTACATGGTAATATACCGAACACCCATGGCAGTTTGGTGTTGGTCATGTTTTGCCCTCGGGAGAGGTTTAGTCAACGGATCCGCCACATTCAGATCTGTGTGTACTTTGCAAATCTTTATGTCCCCATCTTGGACATGTTCTCGAATAGCGTGAAAACGTAGCTTGATGTGCTTGACTTCTTGTGTGACCTTGGTTCTTGCGCATTGGCTATGGCACCCATGTTATCACAGTAGATTGACATTGGGTCCAGCGCACTAGGAACCACACCGAGCTCTGTAATGAACTCTTTCATCCATATTGCTTCTTGTAAAGCCTCCGAAGCAGCCATGTATTCCGATTCAGTTGAAGATCTTGCCACAACGCTTTGCTTTGCACTCCTCCAGCTAACTGCTGCACCATTCAAAGTAAATACGTATCCAGATTGTGATTTAGAATCATCCGGATCGGTGTTCCAACTAGCATCGGTGTAACCATTAACAACGATTTGTTCATCACCTCCATAAGAAAGAACCATATCCTTAGTTCTTCTCAAGTACTTAAGGATGTTTTTGACCGATGTCCAATTATCCACTCCTGGATCACTTTGATATCTGCTAGTTAAACTAACAGCATATGCAATGTCGGGTCTAGTACATAGCATGGCATACGTCAGAGATCCTATGGCTGAGGCATAGGGAGTTTTACTCATCCTTTCTCTATCTTCTGCCGTTGTCGGACTTTGAGTTTTACTCAAGGTCGTATTGGGCAACATGGGCAAGAACCCTTTCTTGCTATCTTCCATTCCAAACCTCTTTAGAACTTTGTCCAAATATGTACTTTGTGACAATGATATTAGGCATCTCGATCTATCTCTATAAATCTTTATGCCTAATATATAAGCTGCTTCACAAGATCCTTCATTGAAAAACTATTATTCAAATATTCCTTGACACTATTAAGAAGGTCTACATCATTACCAATCAACAATATGTCATCTACATATAGTATTAAGAATGCTACAGAGCTCCCACTCACTTTCTTGTAAATACAAGCTTCTCCATAAGTTTGTATAAAACCAAAACTTTTGATTACTTTTTCAAAACGTTGATTCCAACTTCGGGATGCTTGCTTCAATCCATAGATGGACCGTTGAAGTTTGCATACCTTGTTAGAATCTTTAGGATCGACAAAACCTTTGGGTTGCATCATATACAACTCTTCATCAATGTCTCCATTGAGGAACGCTGTTTTGACATCCATCTGCCATATCTCATAATCGTAATATGTAGCGATTGCTAACATAATCCTCATAGACTTTAGCTTCGCTACAGGTGAGAAAGTCTCATCGTAGTCAACTCCTTGAATTTGTCGAAACCCTTTTGCGACAAGTCGAGCTTTATAGACAGTAACATTACCATCAACATTTGTTTTCTTCTTGAAAATCCATTTGTTCTCGACAGCCTTCCGGCCATCCGGTAAGTCCACCAAAGTCCATACTTGGTTTTTGTACATGGATCCAATCTCGGATTTCATGGCTTCTTGCCATTTATTGGAATCTGGGCTCATCATTGCTTCCTCATATGTTGCAGGGTCATCGGTGTTGTCCACCAACATGACACTCATAACGGGATCATACCTATCAGGAGTAGTACGAGTTCTCGTTGACCTGCGAGGCTCTGTAGCAACTACAACCGAAGTTTCATGATCATCATCATTAGCTTCCTCTCTTATTGGTGCAGGCACCACAGGAACTCCTTCCGGTGTTGCGCTACTCGCAAGTTCGAGAGAAGGTTCAACAACCTCGTCGAGTTCTACCTTCCTTCCAGTCACTTCTTTTGAGAGAAATTCCTTCTCTAGAAAGGATCCATTCTTGGCAACGAAGATTTTGCCTTCGGATCTATGATAGAAGGTATACCCAATAGTTTCCTTTGGGTATCCTATGAAGACGCATTTTTCCGCTTTGGGTTCAAGCTTGTCCGGCTGTAACTTCTTTACATAGGCTTCACAACCCCAAACTTTAAGGAACGACAATTTAGGTTTCTTCCCAAACCATAATTCATACGGTGTCGTTTCAACGGATTTAGATGGTGCCCTATTTAAAGTGAATGTGGTTGTTTTCTAATGCATAACCCCAAAATGATAGCGGTAAATCTGTAAGTGACATCATAGAACGAACCATATCTAAGAGAGTTCGATTACGACGTTCGAACACACCATTACGCTGTGGTGTTCCCGGCGGTGTCAATTGTGAAAGTATTCCGCATTTCTTCAAATGCTCGCCAAACTCGTAACTTAGATATTCACCTCCACGATCAGAACGTAGAAATTTAATCTTCTTATTACATTGATTCTCAACCTCACTTTGAAATTCCTTAAACTTCTCGAAAGTTTCGGACTTATGTTTCATGAAATAGATATACCCATATCTACTCAAGTCATCCGTGAAGGTAAGAACATACTTGATAACCATCGCGATGCTACACTTATTGGACCACATACATCGGTATGTACGATTTCCAATAAGTCCGTAGCTCGCTCCATCATACCAGAAAATGGAGTCTTAGTCATTTTACCCATCAGACATGCTTCGCATCTTTCAAGTGATTCAAGAAGTCCATCGGAATGGAGTTTCTTCATCGCTTCACTCCAATGTGACCAAGGCAGCGATGCCACATATAGGTCGAGTTATCGCTCGATTTCAAACGTTTAGCTTCAATGTTATTAATATGTGTATTTCCACTATCGAGATTCAATAAGAATAGACCATCTATCAAAGGTGCATGTGCATAAATCATATTACTCATATAAATTGAACAACCATTATTCTCGGACTTAAACAAGTAACCGTCTCGCAATAAACAAGATCCCGATATAATGTTCATGTAACGAGCACCAAATAACAATTATTTAAGTATAAAACTAATCCCGATGGTAGATGAAGAGGTAGCGTGCCGACCGCGATCACATCAACCTTTGATCAGTTTCCCACGCGCATCGTCACCTTGTTCTTCGCTAGCTTCCGTTTATTCTGCAGCACCTGTTTCGAGTTATAGATATGAGCAACCGAACCAGTATCAAATACCCAGGCACTACTACGAGTACTAGTGAGATACACATCAATAACATGTATATCGGATATACCTTTCTTCTTGATGTTGCCGTTCTTCAAATCCGCCAAGTACTTTGGGCAATTCCGCTTCCAGTGACCTTCTCCCTTGCAGTAAAAGCACTCAGTATCAGGCTTAGGTCCAGCCTTGGTCTTCTTCTTCGGCGCCGTAACTTTCTTACCACCCTTCTTGAAGTGTCCCTTTTGCTTAGACTTGCCTTTCTTGAATTTGGTGGTCTTATTGAGCATCAACACTTGGTGCTCTTTCTTGATCTCCACTTCTGCAGATTTTAACATGGCGAAGAGTTACAAATTGCTTGTTCATGTTTTGCATATTGTAGTTCATCACAAAGTTCTTGTAACTTGGTGGTAGTGATTGGAGGACACGATAAATCCCCAAAGCATTAGGAATCACTATACCCAAGCTTTGAAGTTTGTTTGCGTGCCCAGACATCTTAAGCACATGCTCAACGGCCAGCTGCCCTCTTCCATCTTGTAGTTAAAGAACTTTTGAAGCCTCATAGCTCTCAATTGCCGTGAGTCTCAAAGATCAATTTGAGATCACGGACAATATCATGTGGGTCTGAATTCTCAAACCTTTTACGAAGCTCGATTCTAAACCATACAAGATAGCACAACTGTGGAGTCTTGAGTCTTCCGAGCAAGGTAAACATTCTTTACTTCATCGGTAGCGATGGCAGGTGGGTCACCAATGATGCATCCAGCACATAGGTCAAATTACCAAGGTGAGGACAATCCTCAAATTGTGGAACCAATCCGTGAAGTTGCTTCCATTGTTTTTCAACTTTTCTTTCTCTAGGAACGCATTAAAATTGATGGTAGGGGCCGCCATTGATCTACAACATATTTGCAATAGTTTAGACTAAGTTTATGACAAATTGAGTTCTAATTAATAGTTAAATTAATCTAGGTGAACTCCCACTCAAAACAATATCCCTCACATTGTTTTAGTGATCACACGAACCAAATCCACCACATCAAAACCGATCATCACAAGAGTTGATGTAGCTTCAATGGCGAACAATTGACATGTTCATCATATCTACTATATGATTCATGCTTTACCTTTCGGTGATCCGTGTTCCGAGACCATGTATGTACATGCTAGGCTCGTCAAGATCAAACCTTAGTTTCCGCATGAGCAAAACTGGCTTGCTCACATTGTATACACTTGCAGAATCTAACACACCCGATCATCACGTGATGCTTCGAAACAACAAGCTTTAGCAACGGTGCTTACTAAGGATGAACACTATAGAACTTGAAATTCATGTGCATGAGGGATCATCTTATAATGCTACCGTCGTTAACTAAGCAATACAAGATGCATAAAGGATTAACATCGCATGCAATTCATAATATGTGATATGATATGGCCTTTCTTCTTTGTGCTTCCGATCTCCATCTTCAAGCACGAACATGATCTCCATCATCACCGGCATTGCATCAAGGTCAATGACGCTTCTCCATGGTTGTCGTCCACCAGCTTCAACTATTACAACTACTTTGAATAGACACGCAGGTCTTAACAGAAATTAAAGACAACCATATGGCTCCTGCCGGTTGCCAACTTACAATAAGGAACATTGCATACATCAAATATAATCACAATCATGGCCATATCACATCACAGCACACCCCTGCAAAACAAAGTTAGACGCCTCTACTTTCTTTGCATGTTTCACGTGGTTTGGGGCTTTCAGTAAGTGTCGTTCTAACTTACGAACAAGAACCACAACATTGATACTAGTATGGTCAATCACCCGTTGTAAATTGAATCTTAACTATGTTGGGAGAAACAGGCACCCGCAAAGCCACTTATGCAATACAAGTTGCATGTCAAGCGTGGAGCAAGTCTCATGAACGATGTCATGTAAGGTTAGCCCGGGCCGCTTCATCCCACCATCCCGCAAGATGCAAAGTACACAAGAAGCAATCGACAACAAAAATATCAACGCCCACAATGACCATTGTGTTCTACTCATGCAACAGATCTACATATAGACACGGCTCTGATACCACTGTAGGGGTTCGTAGCATGGAAAACAAAAAATTTCTACCGCATACAAACAAACAAGCCAAGATCTATCTACTATATTGTAGCAACGAGTCGATGGAATAACTCACCCTCGAAGATTCCAAAGTGTTTAACGAGAGCGGATTCTCGTGGGTGATGTAGTCGTACTCTTGCCGATCTCAAGATCGCGTAGACGATCCTTCCTGCGCTGCGTTAGGCTTCCGGGTCAGCTTCAGATCGGTGCTCGAAGACCTTCCTCTCCCTTGTTCCAAAGGCAGCGGAGATTGTAGCACTCTCCTCGATTCCGGCCTGGCAGTGGTGTACAGGAAGTAGAGGAGATCTCATGAGGCTTCGCCTTAAGCCGGAGCGAGTATGGTGGACTATGAGAGAGCCTCGGTGATCTAGGGTTTAAACACACCAAGTAGAAGGGGCTAGGACGAGGGCTAGGGAAACTAGAAGCCCCAACTCGGCGGCTTGGGAGAAACCCTAGGGCGGCGGCTATGGTGGTGGCTAGGGGTTAGGGTTTAGAGGGCAAGGTGTAGGTTTTGGAGGGCAGCCCTGCCTCCTTATATAGGTGGAGGCGCGCGCCAGGGAGGAGTCCCTCCCAACTCGATCTCAAGGGGCGGTGGAGGGAACTCCTCCTCAAGTAGGTTTCCTACTCTCCCTCCACCTCACAAAATAGCCGTTTTACTTTTCAAATTGGCGTTTGACTTTTCAAACTAGGATTTGATTAAACCCTTTATTTTGTTCAGCGATGACACCTAGTACATGATGCAATCATTCCAACTTGTTATGACACATTCATGTACCCTTCCCCTCCGGAGTGCCGGACATTCCGGAACCTTCTAGAACATCCCCGATGAAAACACCGGAACCATTCTCCAACCCCGAAACAGGACTTTCCTTATATGAATCTTATTCTCCGGACCATTCCGGATCTCCTCGTGATATCCCGGATCCCATCCGAGACTCCAAACAATATTCGGTCTCTTACTCATCATTCCATAACTACTCAACAACGTCGAATCCTTAAGTGTGTCTCCCTACGGTTCGTGAATTATGCGGACATGATCGAGACACTTCTTCGAACAATAACCAATAGAGGAATCTGGAAATTCATATGGCTCCCACATATTTCTACGATTACTTTGCGATCGAATGAACCAGTTACATACGATACCAATTTCCCTTTGTCTCACGATAGTTTACTTATCCGAGGTTATGATCGTCGGTATCTCTACATACCTAGTTCAACCTCGTTACTGATAAGTAATCTTTTCTCGTTCCCGTGATATGTGATCCCTTGTGAGCCAGTCACACGCTTGCAAGCTAATTGGATGACATTCCACCGAGAGGGCCCAGAGTATATCTATCCGTCATATGGATGGACAAATCCCACTCTTGATCCATGTGTCTCAACCAATACTTTCTGAACACTCAATGCCACCTTTATAGCCACCCAGTTATGGTGTGGTGTTTGATGTCATCAAAGCATCCTTCCGATGATGGTGATAAGCATGATCTCATGGTCGAAGGAATTAGGTTACTATGTATCAGAAAGCATATAGCAATTGAACTATTAAAATGACTTGATCTTTATGCTACGCTTATCTATAGGAGTATGTCCACCATATCATTCTCCTAACGATATGATCTTGTTGTTAATAACATATCAATGTTCATGATAGGGAAACCACAATCATTTATTAACCAACAAGCTAGTATTTATAAAGAGGCTTTACTAGGGACTCTATTTCAGTTTACAAATCACACAAGTATTAATGTTTCCTTGTTAATACTATTATAGCATGAATGTAAACATTTATCATAAACACAAAGATATAATAATAACTACATTTATTATTGCCTCTAGGGCATATCTCCAACAGTTCCGCCTATAGCGCTGGACAAGGGGAAGGGGCCACTTATTGCTGCTGACAATGATCGCGCAAAGGTTATGCCTCCCCCGCCTAACCCAGTCAAGGCAAGCGAGAACTTCGGCACCGACCCGAGCAACAATAACACCGCAACTTGCCACTCCAGCATCTACGTCGGCTGCAGCCCATGTTACTCCAGCTGATAGAGTGATGTACGGCATAGCCAAGGCAGTAAAGCAGCAGGAAAAGGCCACCTCTCAGAGGCTTGAGTCTGACCCAGCGCTCTGCCGGTCTAGCCAGTATAAACCGCCAAGGGACAGATCTCCTCAGGATGTCGGGTCCTGGAGGGTTCATCAGAACGAAGACGGAGGGATGCGCGCAACAGGAAGGATGATATCCCCATATCCTCCGACCATGGAGAAAAAGCCCGACCTCGTCGCCCATCGCCATCGCCCCGATCCCCCTGACATCAGAAAGACTACAAAGCTCACCATCGTACGGATATGCCCCCACCAAAGAAGTGCGGCATCGTCATCTGCGACAACGCAACGCAGACCTGTCATGATGAAGAGCGCCACCAAGGACACAAGAGCAGGTCACACCATGACCCTCCATGTCCGACAAGCAACCGCGAAAGGCGTGAGGTGTCGCAGGAGGGTAACAGCAAGTAGGATAACCCACCGCCACCTCCGCCTCTGTCGCCGCCAAGAAGTCACCATGGCGGAAGAGGTCCGCGTCGTTCACGCAGCCCATCCCCTGTTGACAAAAAGAAGAAGAACTCGGAGCCATACGATGCACGTTCGCGGATCGATAAGATCCACGAGGCCCGGGAAGGACCATACCTGGGACCACGTTGCTTTGGACCTGCAATACGGTCGGCAACTTACCCCAAAGGTTTCCGGATTGACAAGACCATTAAGCCCTATGACGGCACCGCCAAGCCAGCCACATGGTTGCAGGACTACGACAACGCGGTGGAGATTGCCGGAGGCAACCCCAACATCGCCGTCAAGTACCTCCCGTTAATGTTGGCGGGCACGGCCCGTCAATGGATCGACGACTTGCCGGAGAAATCTATCTACAACTGGCTGGGCATGCAAGAAGCGTTCACGAAGAACTTTGAGGGTACACTGGCGTCCACGCACTATGGCGATCTACTGATGCGTGCAAGAAAAAGACAGACATCTCGCGCCTACCTCTCGATGGCTGGATATGAAGAATTCCTGCGCGAGTGCGCTCGAACCGCCATGGCGCCTTCATCGATGGGTTGGAAAGGGCACGTTGCTCCGACATAAGCTGAAGCGCTTGCGGGACAATCACCAACTTGACTTGAATCGGATGATTGATTAGCTAGTGAGTTCGCGGCTGCGCGGCGATGCTCGTGGCTCTTTTGCAACGGCCGTTCCAACCAAGCTCGGAGGAACAAAGCGGAAAAACTGCTCGAAGAAAAGAAATCTACCAACATGGTCGCTATGACTTTTGCGGGGCGAGAGAAAGGCGGACAACATGGCGAGGAAGGGGAGCTGGCGCGGGCAACGAGGAAGTGAAACCACCTCGGTGCGCTCCGCGTTCCCCAAACCTATGAGGAGTACCGCGATATGCCGTGCCTCGTACACCTCGACGCCAACGGCAAGGCCACCCATACCAATCGACACTACAAGTTCGTCAACAACCTCAAGGAAGACCCAGAGTCCGGCTACAAGCGAAGTCGGAAGAACAGACCGTGAGGCAAGAGCAAAGGGAAGAAGAAGGAGGAGGAGTCCAAGGACTCAAGTGACATGGACGAAGACGTTGACCCCAAGCACGCCGCCAAGAGCGACGACAAGGGCAAGAACCCCTTCGCAAAGAAGGCTCCAGTCTACCACACTTTCCTTGGCACCCCCACCGTCCGACAACAGAAGACCTCTCTGAGGATCCTGATGGCCACTCTCCCTCCAGTCCCCAGTACCTGCGCTGGTCGGAAGTTCCAATAACTTGGGACAGTACGGACAACCCAGACCTTGTGCCCACGGAGAACGATGCGCCATGGTCATCAACCCCTTGATTGGCGTGGAGTTCACCAAGTGCATGGTGGATAGTGGAAGCAGCATCAACATCATGTACCTGGATACACTGCATAAGATGAACTTGACGGAGGCAAACCTAAGGCGGACCAACACCATCTTCCACGGCATAGTTCCTGGTCGGGAGGCTCGGTCCCTTGGGTGCATTACACTTCAGGTTGCCTTTGGCGATGTTAATAATTACCGCCAAGAGCGCATGACCTTCGAGGTAGTCCCCTTCAAGAGCGTGTACCACGTCATATTCGGCCACGACATATTCAACATGTTGGCCAAGCCATGCTTCATCTACAACAAAGTCAAGATACCCGGACCAAACGGTGTCATCACCGTATCCGGAAGCTTTACCAAGGCAAGGGACTGCGAGATCAATGAAGCAGCCGTTGCAGAAGCTGTCCTCTACAGCGAAGAATTCAAAGAGATCCAGATCAAGGTTAATGACTCAGAGATGCCTGCGCCAAAGAAGCAGATCTCCGACTCCGCTCCTGCATTCAAGACCGCCATCGAAACCAAGCCGGTGGAACTTGTGGTAGGCGATGCCTCCAAGACCGTCGCCATTGGGACGAACCTGGATCCCAAATAGGAAAGCGCGCTCGTCGAGTTCCTCCGTGAGAATAGGGACATCTTTGCTTGGCAACCTGCCGACATGAAAGGTGTACCTAGGGAACTTGCCGAGCACAGCTTAAACATTGATCCAAAATGCAAACCAGTGAAACAACCTCTACGACGCTTTGGAGATGAGAAGAGACGCGCCATTGGCAAAGAGATAGCTAGGTTACTTAAGGCTAGATTTATCTGAGAAGTCCTTCACACCCAATGGGTGGCCAATCCTGTACTTGTCCCCAAAAAAGGAACCAATGAATTAAGAATGTGCGTTGATTACACCGTCTTGAACAAAGCGTGCCCAAAAGATCCGTTTGCTTTGCCTCGCATTGACCAAGTCATTGACTCGACAGCTGGCTTGGAACTTTTGTGTTTTCTCGATGCATACTCAGGATACCACCAGATCAAGATGAGGAAGTCGGACCAATTGGCCACTTCGTTCACTACCCCATACGGCACGTTTTGCTATGTCACGATGCCCTTTGGGCTGAAAAACGCAGGTGCTACCTACCAGTGGACAATGCAACGTTCCCTTCACGACCAAATTGGGCCGGAACGTTCACGCCTATGTGGACGATATCGCGGTGATGTCTAAAAAGTCAAACGACTTAATCTCCGACTTAAAAGAAACCTTTGATAATCTCCGGAAATACAACATGATGCTCAACCCTAAGAAGTGCGTCTTCGGGGTTCCAGCCGGCAAATTGTTGGGCTTCATTGTTTCCCAACGTGGAATCGAGGTCAACCCGGAGAAACTCAAGGCCATCTTAAACATAAACCGTCCGACATGCCTAAAGGACATTCAACGACTAAAGGTTGTGTTGCAGCAGTTAGTCGGTTAAATCGACCGACTTGGAGAAGGCCAGCCCTACAATTCTTTGAAGAAAGCGGACAAATTCACGTGGAATGAAGCGGGCGCAACATTGAAGTAGCTCAAGGAGATTCTTTCCTCGGCGCCCATCCTTGCGACACCGAAGCCAGAGCCCCTGTTAATTTACATGGCGGCAACCAACCGGGTTATCAGCATCGTCGTCGTGGTAGAGCGAAAGGAACCAGGCTATGAGCACGGAGTTCAACGACCAGTTTACTACGTAAGCAAGGTCCTGACGGAGTCCAAGCAGCATTACCCGCACTACCAAAAGATAGCTTATGGAGTATTCCTTGCTTCTCGGAAGCTGAGGCATTACTTTCAGGAGCACCCAATCACAGTGGTGAGCAAGACTCCTTTATCGACATTATCAATAACGGCGGCCTTCTGGGAAGGGTCGCGAAGTGGGGCATTGAACTTGCCGCCTTGAGATCACCTACAAGAGGCGACGCTATCAAGTCACAAGCCTTGGCGGATTTTGTTGCAGATTGGACGGAGATGCGGGCGCTACTCCGTTGCGAGAACAATCTTGGGTGATGCACTTTGACGGATCAAAGCTTCTCAATGGCTCGGGGTTGGTGTATTGCTGATCACCAAGGAGACAAGCTACACTACGTTCTGCAGATCCACTTCGAGGCTACAAACAACATGGCGGAGTATGAAGCACTCATCCACGGAGTACGTGTAGCCAAAGATATTGGCATCAAGCGCATAGTTTGCTGTGGAGATTCTGACTTGGTTGCCCAGCAGGTGGCTGGCACCTGGAATGCGCGGAACCCTATGATGGCGGCATATCGAGACGAAGTGGACGAGATAGCCAAGAGCTTCTTGGGCTATGAAGTCAAGTATGTGCCTAGGGAGCAAAACGAGGCGGTGATCTCTCAAGCTTGGGTCAGGTATAGCGAATTCCGCCAGGAGTTTTCCTAGAGCATCTGCGCACACCATCCGTGAAGGGAGCCGACATCGACAACCCGGATAGAGCTGACTCTTTCGTCAACATGGTGACTAAGGTCCCGCCTGCTTGGACAAAACCGTTCATGGAATATCTCGAACACGTAACTTTGCCCAACGACGAAGTCGAAAGACGGCAAATAGTACGATGAGCAAAGGGTTATACCATAATCAATGGGCAACTCTATAAAAGGAGCACTACTGGTGTATACCTAAAGTGTGTTTCCTAGCTAGAAGGTATGGAAATCCTGCGCGAAATCCATCTCGGAGATTGCGGGCATCACGCCGCTCCCCGGTCGTTAGTCGCGAAAGCCTTCCGGCAAGGATTCTACTAGCTGACCGCGAAGGCTGACGCCGACAAGCTGGTTGAGACATGCACGGGATGCCAG
Organism: Avena insularis; assembly: GCA_023614405.1. Taxonomy (NCBI): domain Eukaryota; kingdom Viridiplantae; phylum Streptophyta; class Magnoliopsida; order Poales; family Poaceae; genus Avena; species Avena insularis. The sequence goes on from CM042690.1 coordinate 2,449,954, forward strand.
TATTATGCCCGACAACCACATGTTCCTGCTGAAGAATTGCAAACAATACCAATAACTTGGCCATTTGCAGTCTGGGGGCTAGACATGGTGGGACCGTTATAGGCGGCACCTTGTGGGTTTACGCATCTGCTTGTAGCAGTTGACAAATTCACCAAATGGATAGAAGCTAAACCCATTAGAAAGCTTGATGGGGCAACTACCCTCAGGTTTGTTTGGGATCTAGTGGTGATATTTGGTCTCCCACATAGCATTATCACCGACAACGGAAGCAACTTGTCACTCGGAGAAGTGGAGGCTTATTGCTGGGAGAAAGGCATCCAACTTGACCTTGCATCTGTGGCACACCCACAATCCAATGGTCAGGTTGAGCGAGCCAATGGATTAATTTTGCAGGGAATCAAGCCACGTCTTGAGGCGCTGCTACATAGAGCAGTTGGATCCTGGGCGGAAGAATTGCCATCTGTGTTGTGGAGTTTACGAACTACACCCAACAGATCCATCGGCTACACCCCTTACTTCATGGTATATGGAGCAGAAGCCATCTTGCCTTCCGACATCCTCCATGATGCACCAAGAGTTGCCGCCTACGACGAGGATGACGCTGAAGAATCCATATGCCTAGATGTGGACCTTCTCGGGGAGGAGCGCGTTTTGGCATGCCAAAGATCCGCCATCTACCAGCAGAAGCTACGCAGCTACCATAGTCGTCGCGTTCGGCATCGCTCGTTTAAAGAGGGGGGTTTGGTGCTCCGACTTAAGTAGAAGAAGTCACACAAATTATCCCCGCCATGGGAAGGACCGTTCATCATAAGCAAGGCGCTGCTCAATGGGTCTTACTACCTTGTTGACAATCGTGAATTAAAGGATAGACCCAACTAGGATCATAAGCGTAAGCGACGTGACCCGGATGATGACTACCCGGAGCTTGATCGGCCATGGAACATAGCACAACTACGTCCTTTTTACACTTAGCATTTTTTATCTAATTGTGTACCTCTTATATGATCAATGAAATAAAGCTCTTTGTTCACTCATATTTCTGAGTCTTTTACCTCCTTTAGTGTTCATTTTTGGATCATGTAAAACCTTTATGCACAAGTATTGCGTTTGCACTTGTGAAAATTCCGCCTACGGGCGTTAGCTTAAGTTTTCTGGTATACACGTTCTTTGTCGTTTTTATGTGGATTCTGGAGTAGTGACTTTCGGCACTTATTATCGGCGATTTTGTGCTCAGGTTATCGACGGTGCCATTGGGCATCATCACCTAAGCGCTTGGTTCCGACAACGAGTCTTCTGACTCACGAAAATTCAAGCATAAGAACCAAAGTAATGGATAAGCCAGCACTTGCTAAAAATATATACATGCTGGAAACTAGTTCTTAAGTAGCAGGACATAACAACCATTGTTTTCCGCCTTAAGGTTACATCACCAAGTTTTTTCCATGCACACACCAAAGGGGAAACAAATATTACAAAGTGTTTTTTATTCCTTGGGCGCAGGAGACTTGGAAGCAGAATCGTCACCAGCCAGAGAATCACCCTCAACATCGGCACTATGATGAGACTTAGAGGAGTCTTGGTTGACGCTATTGATGGTGTTCATGGGCACGAAGACGTCGATGTCCACCAACTCGGCAACTCTGGTGTCATAACCCGCGAGTGATGACAAGATGGCTTCGTGATCAATCTCTTTGCCGTCATCGTCAACGTCGGGGATACCAGAGGTCACCGTGTCGATGTCGGCATCTTTGTAGTGTGCCTTCACCATTGACATCGTCATCCTTGCGCCATCCCGTGCACATGAAGCTTTCCAGCTTGTAACACGCTCGGGGGCTCGACGCAGAATCTCCGAGTACTTCGTCACGGAGTCCGAGGCCTTGATGTATATCTGGAGGGGCTTGGCAATCTCTTTAGCATGGGTGATGGCGGTGTTGATGAAGTTTCCGGCAAGAACCATGCATTCCTTGTCCGAAGGAGGCGAGCGATTTAAACCCATAGGAGTTGCACATTCCGACAACGAGCGCATGAGTTCAAAAAATTCTAAGTATCTAGACTACAGAAATACAAGGCCGAGGAAACTTACTGAAGATGATGGCCTTAGCCTGCCAGAGGATGTCTGCCAGGGATTCTTTCTCTTGTTGGAGGAGCTTAAACGCCTCGTTGTGGCGTTGGTTTTGCTCATCAGCAGCTTGCTTTTGATCTTTTAAGATCGCAAGCTCCTCCTTCAAGCGATTGATTTCCGTGGAGGCGGAGTCCTGTAGGGCCTTCATGGAATCCTCATGCATTTTCAGCATCTCCTTCCTCTCCTCCTTAAGGATCTTGTTCTCGCTGTCCAGCTGCTGGATGTGCTTGGACTGCTCGACAACGTCCTTGGCCTTGGCGACATGTTCTGCAAGTCGGAGAAAACAAAGTACACAGTGAGTACTCGGAGAATGAAGGCACAGAAACAAGACGGAAATACGCAAAAATAAAATAGACTCTTGTTTTTGATGATTTGTTCCTTCAAGATGGCAGTTTTACCCTTTTCGGCTTCAAGATCTGCGCGTATCTTCTGGTACTTGTTGTTGGCCATGCCCCTCCGAGCATTCTTGTTCTGTGAAAAAAAAGGAAACAGTTAAACCGTTGTTTAGTTTGCTTGGAGCATCTAGTCGGAAACTTTCCACCTAGACTCTCGGCGGCTACAACGAGAGTTTTTTAACTTAGCAATATGCTTAGCTTTTCTTTAAGCATCTAGTCGGAACTAATTCGGTTACAACTAGAGGCTTGGGGGCTACAGTATTGAAAATTATAAACACTGCGTATGCTACTCTTAAAGCATCTAGTCGGAATAGTTTGTTCCATCTAAATGCTTGGGGGCTACAGTGAGAGTTTTTTCTAACTTAGTCATTCTTAGAGCATATAGATGCAAAACCCATGGTTTTCCGTCTACATTCTCGGGGGCTACAGTGGGATACTCATATGAAATGCAAAAAGGCAAAGTAAAACTTACAAGTGCACTAATCATGAGGTTTGTAGCGCTCTCGGCTAGCAGCTTGCCAAAGGAGATGCTATTTCCTTGCAAGATATCCGCTTGTCGAAGAGGCTCCTCAAGACCGCACGTCGGAGATGATGGTACTCCTCCAGGAACCAGATTTGTGTTACTCGGCGTGAGCACCGGGTAAACTATCTTTGGAAACTCAAAGGGTTTCTGGGGAGCAAGGGCACCGCCTTCGGCAGAAGTACCAGCTTCCACCACCACCTTGCCGCCACCGATGGCATCCTTAGCCGGAGCTTCATCCATTTGTTGAGCGGTGCTCTCCTGCGTTGCCTGCTCACCAACAACAGCGAGTTCGGTAGAGGGGCCAGAGTCCACTTCCATGGCGGAAGGGCATGGTGCCTCCTTAGCTTGTGAGCTTGTCGGGGCAGACGAGGACTTGACGGTAGGGGTAGCAGGGGCGATGGCCGGAGAGGCGTCGCGATGCAGCATGTCTTTGATATTTCTAGAAGCCCCCAAAGTTTTGGATGTCTTCTTGAGGCTGGTCGTGGTTTTCTTCCTGAGACGTGCAAAATGCATAAGTACAGGAACAAGACAGATAAATAGACAATGTCGGAGAATGAGAAGCTTACACTAGGGGGGCGCTTTGGCAAAAATCCCGGTGGCTTTTCTCTTTTCCGCCTCCAGGGCGGCGGTAGTCCTTTTGGAGGCTCCACCCTCCGTCTTCTTCTTCTTGCCTCCACCGACAGCGTCAGAGGTGGAGCTCTTCCGCTTTCGCGCCAACGGGACATCGTTGTCGGACACGACCGTGACTTCCTTCATCTTTGGATCGTAGATTTGGGCAGCCAGGTTGCCCTCATCTAGATCGCTAAGCTGTTAAGTGAGAAATCACCGTGTTAGATAAGATGGTATTGGCAAGACGGAAAAACTAGAGCATATGTCGTACACAGAAAATAAATACCTACCTTTGGGCACTTGCCTTCTACGAACATGTCGTAGGTGATGGTGAAGCCACGCTTCTTATCCTTCACCTTGACGATGTCCTTTAGGCGGAGCTTGACGGAGTCGCTCGAGAAGTTATCCACGGAGATCCGGAGGGTATCCCTTCGATCACTGGTGTACTCATGCATGAACTTCGCGCGGTGCTGCAGAGGTTGGATTCGCCTGATGAACCAGCACATGGCTAGGTCCAAGCCGGTCAAACCCGTCTCTACGAACCATTCGATCCGCCTTATTGCGCTAGAAGCGTCGAGGTCGGAGGGAAGAGAGGCATGGGATATCCATGTAGAAACTTCAGCGGCGGCTCCATCCACGAAGTCCGGGTACGTCACTTCTCGGCCTGCCAAAGGAATGTCGGGGTCGTTAAAGTACGTCCGCTGCCAGTTCTTGCAGGACTCGTGGCCGACGATGTCGGGGAACCGCCGGCCAGGTCGAATCTTGAAGCTTATGGTGCCGCAGTTCCTAAGCTCCTCCTTACTATGTCTGGCTTCACGTTTGACGATGAAGAAGTACATGAACAAGTCTAACCTAGGCCTTATCCCTAGGTAACCCTCGCAAAGTGCCGCAAAGTTGCTAAGCACTAAGATTCTATTGGGGGAGAGGTTATGGGGTTGGACCTTGTAGTGGTTCAAGACGGAGAGGAAGAAGTGGGAGATGGGCAGGGAAACGCCGCGTACCAGCTGAGCCTTGAGGTACACCTTTTCTCCGGCTTGGGGAGAAGGTGTCACCTCGCCGGCCGGCGCTGCCCGCCAGGCAAGCCCCTCCATCGCAGGGAGGTAACCTTTAGCGACCATCTCCTGGATGTCGCGGTCGGTGATGTCCGAGCCGTGCCAGTCACCCTTATGCGAGTCTGGCTCTTCTTCCAGTGGCTCTAACGCTGCCAGATTGTGGTCGCCGCCGGTGGACTCGATCACCGCCGATGCAGGGATGACCAAGCCCTCTGGGGCACGACGACGGAGCTCGCAGGCTTCGCCGCGGCTTCGCTCGACGTCGCCATCGATGGGGAGGAGCTGCTGCTGGCCATGGAGTGATGGACGGATGTGACTGACGCAGATGGAAGCTAGGGTTTTCGAGGTTTCTCGCGGAGAGCTCGAGGAGACGTGCGGCTGGAGGAAGAAGACGTCGCGAGAAGAATGGGGTAAAAAGTGGAAAATTCCCCACGGTTACTATTTATCATCCTAGGCATCAAGATTCGTGCAGCTAATCAGACGGTTGTCGCGTAGACGATGTGTTCGCGAACGTGCGCGGAAATTTCGCCGCGTCTCCAACCGCCGCCGCCAACGGTTCGTATCGCCCGCGCGGGAAATCAGATATGATTGCGTTCTCTACATGTGTGAGTTACGAGGCGTCGCTGACCTAATCCTACGTCGTCCTAGCTGACACGGATAGATGAGCCGTCACGTCGAAGATTCCGGCATGGACGGATTTAATCCGACTACGGAAGAGTAAGATGGAAGATTCAGCATTTCTCCGGCTTACAAATCAAAGACGGAGAAAACCTTGCAGGGTTCTTTGGGAGGACTACAAGATGTTGCTTGACGATCTGCCGACATCCATCTAGACGGAGCATTCCACGTGAAGAGGCAAGACGGCGCAAGATCTCGGAGTTCTCTGGGGCTACTATTGGGGATATGCTATATGGGTATCCTTATAGCATGTCTCTTATCCGGCTAACCCGGGTGGCCCATAGTCGGTAGCATGGCCTATGGCCTGCTAGGCTGACGATTAGGTGGATCGGAAGAGGCCCATGCGGATAAAGGAAGGCTACGGTGGAGATACCAGCGTGCGAGCCTTGGAGTGCAAGATACACAAGACTAGTGATGAGCGGTGTAGGACTCCAGAATGTACTGCTAGGACTTTTCCCTGTAACCCTAGGACCTGGCGACTATATAAGTCGGGCCTATGGGAGCCTTTAGGGCACAATCTCATACGATCATAGATCGACACACACAACCTCGCACAGTGAACCTATCTCTGTAACTCGGCGTATTGCCCTTATAGTGATTTATAGCAGGAGTAGGATTCCGCCACCGTTGTGGGATCTGAACCTGGGTAAGCTGTGTTACCTCGTACCCGTCAACCGTCCGCCTTACCCCACGTCTCTAAACACGCACTGTGAGGACCCCTCCATGGCGTACTCGTCGGCAATACCACGACAGGACTCGAAGAAGGACTCAAAGCATAGAAATCATGTTGAAAAAGTCTTTTCAAGTTTTCTTTGAGTGCCTCGGGGACTTGACCAATTCTGCAGGTACGCGACTAGCACTCCTGAGAGGAGTAGCCTCCGATTATTTGGTCGAGTCGCAGACTCGAGTAAGTACTTTGCCTTGAGTCGAAAATTTGGAGATGTTGCAAGCCTCTACTTTTGCAATTGTTGACGTGATTGCTGACACTTGGTGAGCTCAACCGTCTGCGGCTGCGAAGTTGATGCGACTAGACGATCATGGGTCCCACATTTTGACTGGGATTTTACCAGGCACGCGTAGTTTACGCAAAAATTCACAGCGGCGCCTCAATTTCCGCGTGTAGTGGAGGGCGTGCTCACAACGGTTCGAGCGGCAGCCTCCACGTGAGCAGCGGTATGCGTGACACGTGTTAGGTTTAGTAGATCGACTGCTATGCGTCATCGTCTTCCTCCTTTTATACCGCTAAGGGCCCTGGTAAAATTTTCCCCTTCATCACTTTCTGTATTCACTTCGTGTCTCTTCCTTTGCTTCCGCCATTTCCAGAGCCCTTTGCTCCTACTTGCGCTGTACATTCTCCACGCATTTCCTTCCTCTATCCTCCATGCACAGCGCGCAGTGCATCATACCAAGAAGATGGGGAAACCGAAGAAGGTTGCTGCTGCGGGAACGAGCGCCGCCGGCGCCGCCAAGAAGACCACCGCCGATCGCGTCACCAACAGGAGTTGGCGGCGATCAACGATAAGGGAGGTGGACTTGCGCCGCCTGCATGAAGCCCACCTGATTTCTTAGTAGAAGGGTGATGACAAGATCCCCGGTGCGGAGGTAACTCCTGACCCGCCCGAAGGTTTTTGGGTGATGTTTTATGCCTTCATCATTCGGGGCCTTTCTCTTCCTGCCCACAATTTTCTTCGTGGGCTTCTTTTTCTCTATGGGCTTCAACTGCACTAGTTGTCGCCCAATTCCCTTCTACACATTGCGTGTTTTATCACCTTGTGCGAGTGCTGGCTCGGAATCAAGCCACACTTCGGCCTCCTCAAGAAGTTTTATGCCTTGAAGAGGCAATCTGGCGCCGATGGCGCAATATACAAGATGGGCGGGTGCGGGATATATATCCACCCCAATCATCAATATTTCTCTTTCCACCTCTGCGAGTCCGCCCAAGGATGGAGGAAAAAATGGATCTACATCCATGATGAGAAGCTAAACGACCAGCACTACTGAAAGAGCATGTGGGCCCCCATGTGTGGTTTTGGTAATCAATGACAATCTTTATGGACTAACATGTGCATTAAGTTGCACTTGTAGGAATTTTCCATTGGCATCGCTTGGATCATGTGTTGGCTTCAAGGTAGATGAAATCAAGAAGAAGATGTGCTGCGCAAGCTCAAAATGCACCTTATCTAGAAGATTTCATGTTTGATGCTTGACATCCTCGGTGATCATGAATCGATGAAGACAAGGTCCAAGAAGAGGTTTGCCCATGGTGAATGGGGGAGCAAGTTGCAAGTCTTCATCAAGCGAGTGCGTGGAAGAGGAATCAAGAAAGGTGTCCATCTTGAGAAGGACAAGATCGTCTACATCACGCTCAAGTGGATTTCTCAAGGAAAGGGTATAATCTTGATAGGCTTTCCCTTTTGCCGGTCTCATGTTGTTACTTGGGAGACCGGGTTTAGGATAGATAGCCGTTCTATCAAGATGGGGTCTTAAGTGAGTAACTTGATCATATCTTTCGGAGAGAGCTCAAACCTTTGCATACTTAGCATCATCATTCTTGGTTGTTATTTGGATCTTATCCACGTGAGGTTCTAGAGCTCGTGGTAATATTCATAACAAGCTCTAGTTCATTAAAAACGGATTTGCCTTTTATATCTTATTGCATTCGTGATCTTGGTGGTTTTTCAGTTTCTCACCAAGGAAGGTATCTCAAATTATAATTCATGAAATATTCTCACTTGGTTATAACCAATATTTTGGGAAGCTCTTATCATCCTCTTTCCAACAAAATTGGTTTAGGGTCAAACGGAGTTTTCTAGCTCAAGATATTGCAATTTGAATTTGCCTCTTTGTTCGTTTTAAAAAGAAAAAAACCTTTTATTTCTAGGTCGGGCGGTACTACCGGTCGCACTACCGCTCGTCCCTGCGCGCTGCCCTTCTCTCTGCCTGGCCCGGTAGTTCTGGACGGTGCTATCGGCCCAGCACAAGCGGTTCTACCGCCCAGGCCAGGCGATGCTATCGGGCTGGCCCAACCTCGTGCCTAGCTTCAGCCACCGCCGCTTGCCCAGCCGGCCTCCTCGCGCATGCTCCTGCTCGCGCACGCTCCTTCTCGCGCACCTGGAACATGATGCACGTTCTTCAGGCGCACGGTCTTTCCAAAAGTGAACTTCAGATCGACCGTACCAACACCATAAAATGAAGCATGCGATCCATTCCCCATCATCATGTTTTGAGTCCCTCTGATCTGATATGAAGAAAACATGGAAATATCAGAATAGACATGTACATTAGCGCCCGTGTCAATCCACCAATCAGGAGAATGACATAATGAAAGAACAGTAGGTAATATACCATACTCAACATCTTTCATCTCAACGTCTCTCATGACAACATTAGCAGTCTTGCTACCCTTCCCATGCTGGAACTTGACAACATTAGGAGCCCAATGATCAGGATCACCGCACACATGACAAGCACCTTTCTTATTATCAGTCTTCTTCTTGAAACTTGTAGACTGTGAGGCCTTGTTCTTTCCATTGAACTTTGAATTTCCATCAAACTTTCCCTTGTTCTTGAACTTGTGAGGCTGGAAGTTCCTTTTCTGTACCAGATTGGCATTAGAACCTCTCGCGGTACCTCGAGCACATGTGTATTTTGCTCCTGCCTTCTCTTCCACATCAAGAGTCCCAATGAGGTTCGTCACGAAAAACTCTTATCTCTTGTGCTTCAGAGAAGTAGAAAAATTCCTCCATGACGGGGGAAGCTTGGCAATAATGCCTCTAGAAACAAACTTGTCTAGTAACACACAAGTGAAGTGATCGATCTCCCTAGCAAGTGATTGTATTTCATGAGCCTGCTCCACAATGGGGCGGTCATCAACCATCTTATAGTCATAGAATTGTTCCATGACATACAGTTCACTGCCAGCATCGGAGACTCCAAATTTTCTCTCAAGTGCATCCCACATATCCTTGCCATTACTAAATGATAAGTATGAATCGACAATATTGTCGCCAAGAATGTTGATCAAGGCAGCCTTGAAAGTGGTATCAAGTTTTTGGAAGGCCTCTTCTTGAGCAGGATTAAGATCTCCTTCAGGAGCGCCATAGATGACGTTGTAGCAGCTCATGGTCTGAAACTAGAGCACTGTTCTCCCACGCCATCTTTTGTAATTGACACCTTCAAACACAGGTGGCTTCATGGAAGCAACAAAGCCACTTGGGGAAAATTGCATGAAATAAGGTTTTTGGATTGTTGAGTAAAAGAGCAATTTACCAAGAGAATTAACCATGATAAACGCTAGATAAAACATGAATCGAATAATATAAATTTAACTAATCATGTGAATTAGCGGATACAAATTAAGGCAGATAACCAAGAGGATTGCAAGGCATAGAACTTGAGATTGGATCAGAACAAGGTCTACAACAAACCAAAAAGAACGACATACTATCTTACTAAGATAAACAAGATTGAGGAAGAGAATGTAGATCACAGCAGAGGAACCGCCAGTGTTGGCGTTGGCATTGTCATCAGTCATGTCGTCAAGGAAGAGGTTGTTGATGTTGGGGGAGAAGTCATCGTTGGGAAAGATGTCGGTGTTGCCACTATCCGTGAAGGAGTCCGTGCTGAAGCCAGTAGTCGCACCAATAGCACTCGCCAAAACATTATCACCCTTCTCCCGTACAGGACTCGAAGCAGTAGGGTCTTGATACGTCGGAAACGTTCTATAATTTTTGATGATCCATGCTTGTTAGTATCTACTTTGCTTTGCTTTGTCTACACTTTGAGGTGCTTTTTACATGTTTTCTGGTACTAACCTATTAACAAGTTGTCATAGTGCCAGTTGTCTGTTTTCTGCTGTTTTTGGTTCTAGAAAAGTTAGTAAATAAATATTCTCGGAATTGGACGGGACAAACGTCAAAGTCAATTACTTTCCGTGGGGAACAAGAAGTCCAGAGGGGAGCCGGAGAGGCGGGCTAGGGCGCCCAGACCCCCCTAGGTGCGGGTGGGCCCTGCCCCGCGCCTGGGAGGGGTGTGGGTCCCCTGGCCGCCGCCTCGGCCTCCCCTTCTCCTATAAGAAGCCCCCGATGCAGAAACCCTAAGCACCCGATCAAATATCCACGAAACCATCTGTAGAGGCTGCCACCATTGTCCCTAGATCGGGGGGATCTAAAGTTCTTCCTGGCACCCTGCCGGAGGGGAGATCATCCCGGAGGCCTTCTCCCAGTATGATGTGTGAGTAGTTCCACCTTGGACTATGGGTCGATGTAGTAGCTAGATGATTGTATCTCCTCCTTTGTGCTTTCATGTATAGATCTTGTGAGCTCCGTTCATGATCAAGATCTAATTTATTTGTAATCATGCATGTTGTGTGTGCGGGGATCCAATGGATATTGAGATTATTATGTTGGTTTGATTAATGGTTTTGTCTTTATGATTCTATCATGTCTGTGTTGTTTGTGATCTTGCATGCTCTCCGTTGTTAGTAGCTATCTTGGCCAAGTACTTGCTAGTGACTCTAAGAGGGGGTATTTATGCTCGATAGTGGGTTCATGCCTCTAGTTTCCAAGGGAAGTGACAATAATCTCTTCGGTTGTAGATGTGTTGTTGCTACTAGGGAGAAAACAACGGTCTCTTGTTCATTGAACATGTGGACTGTTTACCTTACACACTTTGCTTAAAGCAGTTGTCTGTTGCTTGCAACTTAATACTAGAGGGGGGTTTGGATGATAACCTGAAGGTGGACTTCTAGTCATAGATGCAGTTGGATGGCGGTCTATGTATCTTGTTGTATTCCCCAATTGAATCTCATAGGATCTTTCTGACTAGTAATTGCATTGTTATGCCTTGCTCAGTTCCTGTCAATTGCCCTACTGTAATTTGTTTACCCTTCATGCCATGTTGTTTATCTAAGGAGAACACCTCTAGTGAACTATGGACCCCGGTCCAATCTTTACCATTGATACATCTTCCACTGTTACTTGTTTACTTGATGCAAACCATTAACTTCCACACCATACGTTTAATCTTTTGTTACAGCAAACCGGTGAGCTTGACAACCTCACTAATTCGTTGGGGCAAAGTCTTGAGTTTGTGTTGTGCAGGTCTCTGCGTTGCTAGCAACACCAGTGTGATGTTTCCTTCCTCCTACTGCTTTGATAACCTCGATTTCTTATTGAGGGAAACTTGCTATTGTGCTGCTTCATACCTTGCTCTTGGGGTTTCCAACGAAGCGTCCCACGACAAGTATTGGGCGCCATCAAGCTATTTTCTGGCGCCGTTGTCGGGGAGGCTAAGGACGTCGTCACTAGGGGATTACTTCACTTCTTTCTCTTTACTTTGTTTTTAGTTTGCTTAGTTTCTTTTGCTTGGTTTTGTTTGCCTCTTTTCAAAAAAAAATAGTTCCTGCTCTAGTTACCGCTGCTGTTTTTGGCTTGCCCACCTTTGCCAAAATGAACTCTGCTAAAAACACCAAGTTGTGTGACTTCACTAGCACCAACAACAATGATTTCCTAAGCAGTCCTATTGCTCCACCTGCTCCTGATGCTACCTTTTATGAAATTAAGCCTGCTTTGTTGAATCTTGTGATGAGAGAGCAATTTTCTGGTGCTGGTTCTGATGATCCTGCTGCCCATCTCAATAGCTTTGTTGAACTTTGTGAGATGCAAAAGTATAAGGATGTAGAAGGAGACATTATTAAGCTCAAGCTTTTTCCTTTCTCCTTGAGAGAAAAATCTAAAGAATGGTTGCTTTCCTTGCCTAAAAGTAGTATTGATTCTTGGACTAAGTGCAAAGATGCTTTTATTGGAAAATACTATCCTCCTGCTAAGATTATATCTATGAGAAGTGACATTATGAAATTTAAACAACTTGATAGTGAACATGTTGCTCCAGCTTGGGAAAGAATGAAGTCTTTGGTTAAGAATTGCCCTACTCATGGACTCACTGCTTGGATGATTATCCAAACTTTTATGCAGGTTTGAACTTCTCCTCAAGAAATCTGTTGGATTCAGCTGCTAGAGGTACTTTTATGGGTCTCACTTTGGGTGATGCAACAAGGCTCCTTGATAATATGATGGTTAACTACTCTGAATGGCATGCTGAGAGAGCTCCACATGGTAAGAAGGTAAATTCTGTTGAGGAAACTTCCTCTTTGAGTGAAAAGATTGATGTTATTATGGCTATGCTTGTTAATGAGAAAGCTCCTCTATATCCTAATAGTGTTCCCTTAGCCTCTTTGGTTGCTCAAGAAGAGCAAGTTGATGTGAACTTCATTAGAAACAACAATTTCAACAACAATGCCTATAGGAATAATTTTGGTAGCAACAACAATTATAGGCCTTATCCTCCTAATAATGGCAATTCCTATGGAATCTCTTACAATAATGCTAGAAGTGCCCCCTATGAACTTGAAGTCATGCTCAAAGACTTTATTAGTAAACAAACCACTTCCAATAAGACTATAGAGGAAAAGCTTTTAACTGTTGAGAAAAATATATCCTCTTTGTCTGAAGCTTAGTCTTCCTTGGTTAATAAAATGCCTGCTAAACCAAAAACTATGGAAAATACCTTTTCTACTGCTCATGCCATACAAGTTACTATTGATGAAAATGTTAGGCCGTTAGCTCAATGATGACTCCTTGATGGCGCCAGAGAACTTGGTGCTTGATGTGGAGTCTTGTTGGGAACCCCAAGAGCAAGGTGTGAAGAGCACAGTAGCAAGTCTTCCCTCAGTTGAGACCGAGGTTATCGAACCAGAAGGACGAAGGAAACGTCACACAGGTGTTGCAAGCAACGGGGAGACATGCACAACACAAACTCAAGACTTTGCCCCAACGAATCAGTGAGGTTGTGAAGCTCACCGGTTTGCTGTAACAAAGGATTAAATGTATGGTGTGGAAGGTAATGGTTTGCAGCAAGTAAACAAGTAACAGTGGAGGATGTATCAATGGTAAAGATTGGACCGGGGTCCATAGTTCACTAGAGGTGCTCTCCTTAGATAAACAACATGGCATGAAGGGTAAACAAATTATAGCGGGGCAATTGACAGGAAATGAGCAAGGCATAACAATGAAATTACTAGCCAGAAAGATCATATGAGGTTGATTGGGCAATACAACAATATACATAGACCGCCATCCAGCTGCATCTATGACTAGAAGTCCACCTTCAGGTTATCATCCGAACCCCCTCTAGTTTTAAGTTGCAAGCAACAGACAACTGCTTTAAGCAAAGTGTGTAAGGTAAACAGTTCACATGTTCCATGAACAAGAGACCGTTGTTTTCTCCCTAGTAGAAACAACACATCTACAACCGAAGAGATTTCTGTCACTTCCCTTGGAAACTAGAGGCATGAACCCATTATCGAGCATAAATATCCCCTCTTGGAGTCACTAGCAACTACTTGGCCAAGATAACCACTAGCAACGGAGGGCATGCAAGATCACAAACAACATAGACATGATAGAATCATAAAGACAAAACCATTAATCAAACCAACATAGTAATCTCAATATCCATCAGATCCCCGCAAACATAACATGCATGATTACAAATAGATTAGATCTTGATCATGAACGGAGCTCACAAGATCTATACATGAAAGCACAAAGGAGGAGATACAACCATCTAGCTACTACATGGACCCATAGTCCAAGGTGGAACTACTCACGCATCATACCGGAGAGAAGGCCTCCGGGATGATCTCCCCTCGGCGGTCTTGGAAGAACTTCAGATCCCCGATCTAGGGGCGATGGTGGTGGCTACATACGGTTTCGTGAGATTTGATCAGCTACTCGGGGTTTACGCATCGGGGCTTCTTATAGCGAAGGCGAGGCCGAGGCGGCCGGGGCCACCAAACCCTAGCCAAGGGCCCACCTCCCTGGGCTGGGGTGACCCTCTGGCTGGCCCCTCCGGCTCTCCTATGGACTTCTTGTTCCCCACGGAAAGTAATTGACTTTGGCGTTTGTCCGTCAATTCATGAATATTTCTTTACTAACTTTTCTGAAACCAAAAATAGCAGAAAACAGGCATCTGGCACTGTTGTAACTTGTTAATAGGTTAGTACCAGAAAACATGTAAAAAGCAGCTCAAAGTGTAGACAAGCAAAGCAAAGTAGATACAAAACAAGCATGGAGCATCAAAAATTATAGATACGTTTCCAACGAATCAGCATACCCAAGTTTAACTCCTGCTCGTCCTCGAGTAGGTAAGTGATAAAAAGAATAATTTTTTAGGTGACATGCACCCTCACAAAGATCCAACCATTTGCAAGCATTGAAAGCTGGGATCAAAGAACTCTAAACATGTGCATGAAAGATGGAGTTCTAACAATAGGACATAGTAACTATGCATGCAGCATGAAAGGCTACAAGCAAAGATCATGAATAACATGCATTGAAAAACATTTGTTTGTTTCACATATAGAAAACATAGCATAGTGACAATCATCTTGTCCCTCATAGGGTAGCAATATAATGCATAGGACACCTGCAAAGTTCATAAGGGTGACTAGAAACAAGTAGCACAAGAGCAAGTAATAACACAATATGCATTAATTAATAAGCTTTAGAACACTGCACACAGAATGACAACTATGCTCTCTTAATGGTTCCTAAAGGTAGAAGGTGGCGACTCAATAATGGTGGAAGAAAGGCCTTTTTATAAAGGAAGCAGGGATTACAAGTTTCAAAAAGAGCTTCCAAAAATTATGGTACTTGTTAGCTTTCATCCCTCATTGCCCCTATCATAAGCATCTTGAAGTGATTAAGGTTAAAGTGGCAAAGCTGGAGTATATGCTTGACGAAGTATAAGTTGGCAATCTCATGCCCCTTGAATACGAGGGCCACACCTCATGCATACTCAACTTTGGGTCCAGGTAAGTTCTTGTCACTGTAAGTATTTGCATATCATTGAGAACCGCCAACGGGGTACCCCTTGCACATGGTACAGGAGCTTTCCCATAACCAAAATGACAAGGCAAGCAGACAATGAGCATCTCAGCAATTCTTCTTATGTACCATGGGAATATGGTGCTTTTTTCTATATTTCCTCTTTTCTCAATGTGTCTCTTTTTTTTAAGAAGAATTCTTCATAGATGTCACTATGGTGATGCTGCAAGTTTCCACCATGATTAGGCATGGCTTAGGCTAGCGACCCAGGCATTTCTCTAACATGGGATACAAACTCCATGGACTTACAAGTTCCCTCTTTATTTCACACCGGTGACATCCATAGACAAAAGAACATGATATCAACTGAGTACAACAAGGTACAAGTGCAATGTTAAAAACGTTCCCCGTGACAGCACGGTTCTGCTAACTCCAACTTATAAGTGCAAGCATGTCACGACCCGGGATCAGGGCTAGACAAATACCAGATCCTTATCTGATATAAGCCTAACCTAAATTCCAAAGCGCGCAGGGAGAGATCGGTAACATTACAGAACATACAAACCATACATTAATAAGGTAAACTCTTAAAAGAGTTACAAACCAGTCATACAAGCCAGGGGTCACAGACACATCATTACAACAAACAACGGAAGCAAACAAGTTGTTCTAAACAACAAACTTAGCAAAGGGCCTAAGAGGCCTTAGACAGAAGTAGCGACCCTTCCATAGATCCTAGGCTGTTGCCCGGGAACCCCGACTACTCGTCGACTTCGACGTAGAAACCACCTTCAGTTGGAGTAGCTTCTGTTGGAGATATGCCCAAGAGGCAATAATAAAGTGGTTATTATCATATATTCATGCTTATCATAAATGTTTACATACCATGCTATAATTGTATTAACCGGAAACATTAATACTTTTGTGATTTGTAAACATAAAAGAGTCCCTAGTAAAGCCTCTTGTTAAACTAGCTTGTTGGTTAATATATGATCATGGTTTCCTGATCATGAACATAGAGATGTTATTAACAACAGGGTCATATCATTAGGAGAATGATGTGATGGACATACTCCTATAGTTAAGTGTAGCATAAAGATCAAGTCATTTAATATAGTTCACTTGTTATAAGCTTTCTGATACATAGTAACCTAATTCCTTCGACCATGAGATCATGCTAATAACCATCACCGGAAGAATGCTTTGATGACATCAAACACCACACCGTAACTAGGTGGCTATAAAGGTGGCATTGAGTGTTCGGAAAGTATGTGTTGAGGCACATGGATCAAGATTGGGATTTGTCCATCCATATGACGGATAGATATACTCTGGGCCCTCTCGATGGAATGCCATCCAATTATCTTGCAAGCATGTGACTGTCTCACAAGGGATCACATATCACGGGAACGATAAAAGAGTACTTATTGGGAACGAGGTTGAACTAGGTATGCAGAGATACCGACGATCAAACCTCGGATAAGTAAAGTATCATGAGACAAAGGGAAATTGGTATCGTATGAAAATGGTTCATTCGATCACGAAGTAATCATAGAAATATGTGGGAGCCATATGAATTTCCAGATTCCTCTATTGGTTATTTATCGGAGAAGAGTCTCGATCATGTCTGCATAATTCATAAACCCTAGGGAGACACACTTAAGGATTCGATGTTGTTTAGTAGATATGGAATGTGAGTAAAGCGACCGAATGTTATTCGGAGTCCCGTATGGGATCTGGGATATCACGAGGAGATCCGGAATGGTCCGAAGAATAAGATTTATATAAGGAAAGGCCAATTTCGGAGTTCGGGAATGATTCCGGTGTTTTCACCGAAATGTTCTAGAAGGGTTTAGAAGGTTCACCGATCCTGAAGGGGAAGGGTACATGGATGTGTCATGACAAAGTTTAATGGTTGCATCATGTCCTAGGTCACTTGGCTGGAAACTTGGAAGAGAGAAATCAAACTCTAATTTGAAAGTCAAAAAGGCAGTTTGAAAAAGTCAAATCCCAACATGGTTTCCAAGTTAGGGAGGGTTTCTGAGTTAGGGAGGGTTTCCACCTGGGTTGGGAACACCCTTGGATGCCCCCCCACCTATATAAGGAGGGGTAGGGGCACACCCCAAGGTATCCCCCTTGCCCTAGGCGCCCAAGAAACCCTAGGTTGGCCGCCGCCCCCCTCTCTAGTTGCGACCAATCTAGATCTCCTCTAAACCGCTACCGACTAGCTAAATTCTAGTCGCTAGCTACCTCTAAACCTTGGCCCTCTAAACCCTAGATCGTCGGGGCTCCCTCTACTCCACCATACTCGCTCCGGCTTAGGTGAAGCCCTGCGGGATCTCCCCTCTACTTCCGACACCACGCCGTCGTGCTACCGGAATCGCGAGGAGAGAGCTACAATCTCCACTGCATGCTGGAACAAGGGAGAGGAAGGTCTTCATCGAGTATCGTACGTGTGACCAACTGCGGGAGCTCTGCCGGAACGCGGCACCGGAAGGATCGTCTACGCGATCTTGAGATCGGCAAGTGAACGACTACATCACCCACGAAAATCTGCTCTCGTTAACCGCTTTGGATCTTCGAGGGTTAGTACTCTATCAACTTGTTGCACCGATCTAGTAGATAGATCTTGGATTGATCATAGATAGATCTTGATTGTGTGTTCATGCGGTAGAATTTTTTTTTGTTTTCTATTCTACGAACCCCTACAGTGGTATTAGATCTGTGTCTATATGTAGATCTGTTGCACGAGTAGAACACAATGGTCATTATGGGCGGTGGTGCTTTTATTATCAATTGCTTCTTGTGTACTTTGCATCTTGCGGTATGGTGGGATGAAGTGGACCGGGCTAACCTTACATGACATCGTTCATGAGACTTTCTCCACGCTCGACATGCAACTTGTATTGCATTTGTGGCTTTGCGGGTGTATGTCTCTCCCATCATAGTAAAGATTCAATTTACAACAGGCACTTGATAGTTCAAGCATCAACGTTGTGGTTCTTGTTCGTAAGTTAGAACGACACTTATTGAAAGCCCCAAACCACGTAAAACATGCAAAGAAAATTAGAGGCGTTTAACTTTGTTTTGCAGGGGTGTGCTGTGATGTGATATGGCCATGATTGTGATTATATATGATGTATGCAATGTTCCTTATTGTAAATCGGCAACCGGCAGGAGCCATATGGTTGTCTTTTAATTTCGTCTAGACCTGCATATCTATTATTCAAAGTAGTTGTAATAGTTGATGCTGGTGGACGACAACCATGGAGCGGCGCCATTGACCTTGACGCCACGCCGGTGATGATGGAGATCATGTTCGTGCTTGAAGATGGAGATCGAAAGCACAAGAAGAAAGGTCATATCATATCACATATTTTGAATTGCATGTGATGTTAATCCTTTTATGCATCTTGTATTTCTTAGAACGCGACGGTATCATTATAAGATGATCCCTCTAAAAAAATATCAAGTTATAGAGTGTTCGTCCTTAGTAGGCACCGTTGCCAAAGCTCGTTGTTTCGAAGCACCACGTGATGATCGGGTGTGTTCGATTCTGTGAGTGCATACAATGGGAGCAAGCCAGATTTGCTCATGCGGAAGCTAAGGTTTGATATTGACGATCCTAGCATGTACAAACATGGTCTCGGAACACGCAATACCGAAAGGTAAAGCATGAGTCATATAGATGATATGATGAACATGATGAGTGTTCGCCTTTGAAACTATATCATGTCACGTGATGATTGGACTTGGTGTAGTGAATTTGGTTCGTGTGATCACTAAAACAATGTGAGGGATATTGTTTTGAGTGGGAGTTCAATAGCAATATGATTAAAAGTTGAACACTATTTATCATAAATTAAATCAAAGTAAATTTGCATAGTTGTTGTAGTCATTGGCATCTGTTTACCACCTTGCGCTTAGTTATAATTGAGATAATAGAACTATAGAATTCTGGTTAGTTACTTTACGAACTGGTATTGTATTGTTTTGAAGTGTTAATCTAAAGTTTAAAAGTCCCATTGCAAACTTTCAGTAAGTTCTGGTTACTCTGTAAAGTTTAATAATTGGTATTGAATCAAGAGTGACAATTCCAGTGTTAGTATATAAGTATCATGTTTGTCTCCATGATTCTTGATATTCAAAAGATTATTTTTAATATCAAGGTTATCTAGGATCTGAAAGAGTTGTTTCAGAAACCATGATGTGTGGAAGATATTGCGATATCTGAAATGATGTTTTGGTTGCGACATGAGAGAGTATAATATGGCAAAAATTATGTTCTCATATTTGATGAGAATTTGAAAAAGGTTGGAGACGCTTGTCGTCCTAATCCTCCAAAAGGTTTTGGAGAGCAACATTATACTCGCGATTCACCGTTATAAGCTAAAAGTAGCTTGATCATGAATAGTTCCATGATAAGGGTGAATATTTGATAAAATGTTTACTGCACTAAAAGATTACTAAAGAATGGAATTTGAAAGAACACCAAGTATTTGATGATGGTGATCTACTTCAAAGTGCAAGTCCAAAGACATTGGTATTTAACTATACATGCTTTGGACTATGTGTCATGTGTATGGCTCCACTATTGATGTTGATAGATTCTTTCAAGCGAGAAGAAATCTTGAAGAGAATCTCAGAAATATATGACAGAAAATAAAAAGACTAGAATTGTTCAGCTTAGGTATATAGAGGATATACATGTTATGGCTATATTCTTTGCTTATTAAATAATGTGGTTCTTAAGTATTGGATACTGAATTTGTTGGTGTGAATCGTCAGACGAAACAACACAATTCATGAACTACAATGGATGAAGTGTGAAACATTTGAAAAGTTTAAAGACTTTCAAGATGAAGTGCAAAATCAATGTAACAAGAAAATAAAGAATTTATGATAGGATCATACAGGAAGATATTTGAGTTATAAAGTTTAGCATAACACCTAAGATTTGAGGAATTGTTCCATGGATTTGCGTTTCCCAAAACACCATATGAGTATGGAATAATCGAGATATGCAATTAAACCTTGTTTGACATGGTAAGATCAAAGGTGTAATTGATAAAACTGCCATTATATTTTAAAGATTAAAACTTTAGAGACTACTGTTTTTCCACTGAAAAGAGCTCCATCATAATCCATTGAAATGACACCATATAAAGTTATGGTTTGGGATAAAACCTAAGTTGTCCTTTCTTAAACATTGGTATGCTATGCATAAGAAAGATGTTTGCAACCAAAATCGGATGAACATATCTTCGTATGTTATTTTGAATAATCGTTGAGTATTCCTACATAACACCAAAGACAAACATGTTTGTCGCTTAGAACGTCAAGTTTCTTTGAGAAAGGAATTTTCCATGAAAAGTTAAGTGGGAGGACAATAGAACTTTGATAAGGTTAAAAGAACCTTAGCTATATGTGCAAAGTTGCGTAGCGCTAAAAAGTGTTTCGGAGGCAGCAACAATGCTCAAGGTTCACGTGCCTCAAAGGTTGTGGTCACGGAGGTCTAAGTTCCTATTGAAACAAGTAGGTCGGGTAACCAATCAAATACCAAGATTTGAGAGTTAAATCATTATTTGACAATAATGATCCGACTACATGGAAAGAAGGGATGATGGGCCCTGACTCTGTCAAATGGTTTGAAGCCATAAAATCCATGATAGTTCCATATACGAGAGATCAAGCTTTGAACTTGAAAGACCCTCTAAAAAGGTGCAACACCTTACAGTCGTATTTGGATCTATAAAGAAATGGACATGGATGTTTCACATCTATGAAATTATCGACATGTCGGGAAAGGGTTCATGACAATGTTCAAAGAGTTGACTATGACAAGATCTGATCTTTCATTAAGCGATATTTAGTCTAGACGGATTAATGTAGCAACCACTACATATAATTTTGTTATGTGGTAGTTGAATAAACAACACAAGTTCTTCTAATAGAACTGTTACCTAGGACGTGTGCATGACACGGTCCAAAGGGTTTTGTTAATTCAAAGGATGCTAAAAGCATATGCAAACTTTAATGGTTGAAGTAAGCATCACGGAGTTGGAATCTTCACTATGATGAAACTGTTAAAAGAGTTTAATTTCATCGGAGACGATGAAGATGCTTGCATTTGCAAGAAATTAAGTGGGAGCGCTAAGACATGTTTCTAATACATTATGTGGAAGACATATTGTTGATTGGAAATGATGTATCTTTTTATTGACACAGGTTAAGAATTTCATCTCGATGAAAGGCTTAGGCAGAACCCGAATGTTTGACATCAATGTCTATACGGATAAATTGAGACACTAATATGGTTGTGCAAGAAGTACATATATGAGATATTGAATGAGTTCAATATAGAAACTACAAGAAAGGTTCTTGTTGCACAGGAAGGATTGAATAAAGATTCAAGTATTTTTGATACTTGATATATAAAATCACAAAGAGTACTTTATCAATCATGTCGTGATGTGTACAAATCTAGATATGTCCTATGCTCTAAATGTTATGAGTGTATACCAGAATGATTCATAAGATGATTATTGGACGATAGTAAAGATATTCTTATGATCTTTTAGAAGAACTAAGAATATATTATTTTGTAGAAGTGACAAATAGATGGTTAGTTCATTGTAAAAGTATTACATTGATACTAGTTTTGTCACAAAGTACAAATTAAGTTTATCTCTATCTAAACTAAGGGTGGCACAATATGATGGAAAGTAAGTTCCATAATGGATTTGGATGAGTTCCAAAGTTAATACATTATGACAGATACTACAACAAAAGGCTAAGTATATGACTGTTATAATAGCAGCAAAAGAGGGCACTTGTGTCAAGTAGTTTGTTATCAAACTATGTGTGGTTCACAGCAGGATAGTACTATGAAGATATATTGTACGACAATATTATTAACATGTTTTAACCCCAAGGAACTAAAGGTCTCACCAAAGGACCAAATTTATACAAAGCCATCTCATTAGAGAATGAGTGATGCGTAGAGACACAAAGACATGCAATTACACACGGACCTGAAAGTGTCGGATCCGGAGATCAGTTGACCACTAGCAATCGTGTAAATACAAAACCGAAAAGCCATAGGTGTTGAATGCACAAAGGTTTGAAACTAGATTATTGACTCTAGTGCAAGTGGGAGACTGTTGGAGATATGCCCAAGAGGCAATAATAAAGTGGTTATTATCATATCTTCATGCTTATGATAAATGTTTACATACCATGTTATAATTGTATTAACCGGAAACATTAATACTTGTGTGATTTGTAAACATAAAAGAGTCCCTAGTAAAGCCTCTTGTTAAACTAGCTTGTTGGTTAATATATGATCATGGTTTCCTGATCATGAACATAGAGATGTTATTAACAACATGGTCATATCATTAGGAGAATAATGTGATGGACATACTCCTATAGTTAAGCGTAGCATAAAGATCAAGTGATTTAATATAGTTCACTTGCTATAAGCTTTCTGATACATAGTAACCTAATTCCTTCGACCATGAGATCATGCTAATCACCATCACCGGAAGGACGCTTTGATGACATCAAACACCACACTATAACTGGGTGGCTATAAAGGTGGCATTGAGTGTTCGGAAAGTATGTGTTGAGGCACATGGATGGATTTGTCCATCCATATGACGGATAGATATACTCTGGGCCCTCTCGGTGGAATGTCATCCAATTAGCTTGCAAGCATGTGACTGGCTCACAAGGGATCACATATCATGGGAACGAGAAAAGAGTACTTATTGGTAACGAGGTTGAACTAGGTATGCAGAGATACCGACGATCAAACCTCGGATAAGTAAAGTATCGTGAGACAAAGGGAAATTGGTATCGTATGTAAATGGTTCATTCAATCACGAAGTAATCGTAGAAATATGTGGGAGCCATATGAATTTCCGGATTCCTCTATTGGTTATTGATCGGAGAAGAGTCTCGATCATGTCTGCATAATTCACGAACCGTAGGGAGACACACTTAAGGATTCGATGTTGTTTAGTAGATATGGAATGTTGTTAGGAGTCTCGGATGGGATTCGGGATATCATGAGGAGATCCGGAATGGTCCGAAGAATAAGATTCATATAAGGAAAGTCCAATTTTGGAGTTCAGGAATGATTCCGGTGTTTTCACTGTAATGTTCTAGAAGGGTCTAGAAGGTTCACCAATCCGGAAGGGGAAGGGTACATGGATGTGTCATGACGAAGTGTAATGGTTGCATCATGTCCTAGGTCACTTGGTTGGACACTTGAAAGAGAGAAATCAAACTCTAATTTGAAAGTCAAAAAGGCAGTTTGAAAAAGTCAAATCCCAACATGGTTTCCGAGTTAGGGAGGGTTTCTGAGTTAGGGAGGGTTTCCACCTGGGTTGGAAACACCCTTGGACGCCCCCCACCTATATAAGGAGGGGTAGGGGCACACCCCAAGGTATCCCCCTTGCCCTAGGCGCCCAAGAAACCCTAGGTTGGCCGCCGCCCCCCTCTCTAGTTGCGACCAATCTAGATCTCCTCTAAACCGCTACCGACTAGCTAAACTCTAGTTGCTAGCTACCTCTAAACCTCAACCCTCTAAACCCTAGATCGCCGGGGCTCCCTCTACTCCACCATACTCACTCTGGCTTAGGTGAAGCCCTGCGGGATCTCCCCTCTACTTCCGACACCACGCCGTCGTGCTGCCAGAATCTCGAGGAGAGAGCTACAACCTCTGCTGCCTGCTGGAACAAGGGAGAGGAAGGTCTTCATCGAGTACCGTACGTGTGACCGACTGCGGGAGTGCTGCCGGAACGCGGTGCTGGAAGGATCGTCTACGCGATCTTGAGATCGGCAAGTGAACGACTACATCACCCACGAAAATCTGCTCTCGTTAACCGCTTTGGATCTTCGAGGGTTAGTAATCTATCAACTTGTTGCACCGATCTAGTAGATAGATCTTGGCTTGATCATAGAATAGATCTTGATTGTGTGTTCATGCGGTAGAAATTGTTTGTTTTCCATGCTACGAACCCCTACAGCTTCATCTGTAGAAAAACATCAACGAGGCAAGGCTGAGTACAGGGTGTACTCCGCAAGACTTATGGATAGTGGAGTTA
Source organism: Avena insularis (assembly GCA_023614405.1). Lineage (NCBI taxonomy): Eukaryota > Viridiplantae > Streptophyta > Magnoliopsida > Poales > Poaceae > Avena > Avena insularis. The sequence goes on from CM042690.1 coordinate 2,474,333, forward strand.
TTTTGCATAAAGCCATCTTTTGTTTTCAAAACAAGAGGGAGAAGAAACTCGTCTAGTCAGATCATTTTCAAAAGGGATAAGGAGAATGCAACTCTAGCTCTTCAGAGTCATCTTTGATATCCACCAAGTACCATCATCAACTGAACCTCTCTTCCCGGACTACCCCCTCAAATAACCCCGAGGAAGTACTCCGGATCTCACGTTAGTTGACCAAGTTTTATCATTCGGTTATAGTTCTCTATGATCACAGAATCCATTCCCAAGTTATCCATAACCGTGGACACGGCTTTTTGAAAAGATTATAACCCTGTAGGGGTGCACAACTTTACCCACACGTACCAACCGATTCTTCATGCCAAATTATTAGCCCTCTTCCTTGGAAGGCCGGCAGAGAGTGGTTGACCACGACCTTTACCTTGCTTTCGTCGAGACCATGAGTCACGCACTAGGGAGATGCCGCCATAACGGGTCAAGTCCCGAAGCCGGTCCCTAATGATGCGTGCGGGGTTCAAGATTACGGATGTCGGGCATCTCTTGTTCCCGGCCACGCTTACCTACCTGTTATGAATGCACCTCCTTCACCTCCATTCAAGGACAACCAAGATGCACATGTCAAATGGAAATCCCGAACTATGTGACTCATGGAATCTACTAGGCAAGTGTAGCACCCCGGGTAAATCCACTACTAGAAAATCACAGTGTTTTTGTTTTATGCATCATCATGACGGCATGCTCATGTCATCATGCCATATTGTATTGCGCATCATCATCATGACATCATCATGCATATTATTATTTTTGCCTCAAACTATTTTACAAAGTTTTTTCCTAGATACCTTGTACGATTTCAAATCAAACCCCTAGAACCATCCAGATATTTTGTTCGCCTAAATCTTTTATAAAAATAAAACAATAAAACTATTTTATCGGGGAAGACCGCCACCGGCCAGGCCCAAAGGCCCAGTTGACAGCAGCCTACTACCCCATATACAAATCTAAACCCTAACCCTAATCCTAGATCCTGCCTATCCCCAAATCCTAACCCCTCACCCCACTCCCTCTCCTTGCCGCCACCTCTCCCTGGTCCAACACGACACCACCGACGCACACCGAACACGACACCCAGCATGTGCATCGCCCTCTCGCCTCTGGACCACCCCCACCGTCACGATCCTTCCTCAACTCCTCCCTGTTCCCTGGCCCCACCACGTCGCCCACCAACCCCGTCTCGTGCACACCTTCCTCCCTTCCCATCGCTCGCTCCCGCCGCTGCCAGTGCCCGTCCGCAACCGCCACTCATCCCACGACCTCTCCCTCGCCCCCTCGTCCTCGATCTAGGCCTCACCCGCTCTCTCGCGACCCACGCGATGTGTCCCCCATCCCCAACCTCTCGACCCTTCTCCTTTCCTCCCTGCTCCAGATGCATGTGTGGCTGCCTGTCCCCTGCTCGCCTCCTTCCTCCCAGAGCCCACGACCGTCGCCTCTCCTCTCGGCCCTGCAGCGCCTCGCTGCCAGGGACGCCACCGTCTTCTCCGCGTGGCCTTGCCCGTGTCTCCTCATGGCCGCCGTCCCGCATGGCATCGCCGCCGTCCCGCATGGCATCGCCGCCGTCCGTGGAAGCTCGGCCCCGCGCGCGCCGCCAGGTCCCCCGCTGCCCTGCATCTCGCCGCTTGCCGCGTCGGTGCCTCGCCGCCCTTCGCGACTGTGCCGTCCGCTATCTCCCCTTTTCTCTGCAAGCACGTCAAGGCCGCTGCCCATTTCTGGACGGGTGTGTCTGTGTTGGCTCCATGCAGAGACATCGACCACCTCAGGTCCTGGCGTGTCTACCGTGCCACTACTCCGTTTGTCCCTCAGAAGTGCGCTGCTACACAGACAACTTTGTTTGCGTTGTAACTCTATGTAATCTTGTTATCTGAACATTGCTCGGCCCTTGAGGATGTTGTGGAATTTCAGATGGTGTGGTGGTGTTGAGGTGATGTCGAGTGCTACACTCTTGACGCCAAGATCTTCGATCCTGGACATGTGAAGCCAAAAACCCGAGGAACCAGAAGGTGATGCCGCCAAATTCGAAGCTCTCCATCACGGGCACACCAAGTTCTCCTACCCGGATCTGGCGACATCGAAAGCCAAGACCTTCCTCACGGATTCGAAGACCGAACCCTAGCGTGCCAAGCTCTTCTTCACGGAGACCAAAGGCTGCTATCCGAAGACCCGAACCTGAACCCTCGGCAAACCCCAAGATCTTCAGAACCAAAGTGTGACCCCTATCCGAGACCCCTATTTTATAAATGCCATCTATATAAATTGTTGCATATCAATTGTCATGCTTGCATACATATTTGTGTGGTTTGGGGGAATTATAGCGATTCACCTCATAATTAAATATGGAGACCATATTCGGGCTTTTCTAGTCTTATATTTGGTCCATTTATATTTGTGTAGCGAATCGATGACATGTATTGCCTTGTTAATACAACATTTAAATTGCGGGGTATCTAAACAACATGAACCTAATAATTAATTGTCGGGACCCCGGTTCCGCTTAATATTGCCTAATCGCATCACATCTTTGCCATGTCACGCATCATACATGCATCATGCCCGATCTTCTGCCGTAGTCTTAAATAGTGCATCCCGTATTTTTTCTAGTGCTTTGCTTCTTCACGGATTAGGCCGATGAGTTGATGCGAGTATCGACCCGATCTTCGGACGAACCTTTGGCAATGTTTTCCAGGCGAGCATTCTCCCCCTTTCTATCTATTTTACATTTATAGTCTTTATTTCCTAATGTTGATCTATTGCTATCTGTGTTGCGATGCTATAGATTCCGTACCCCGTTATACTTCCCTGCAGCCCTTATATTGCCATGGACACATCCTATTACCTATTGTTTGGTAGATATTCAGCCTTGCGAGTCGTAGTTACTTGCGCAGGTGATGTGTCACGCCGTCGATCTTCCACAGTTGTTGGAGTAATGCCGCATGTTTAATGTTGGAGATGATCATGTCTTTAATTACCGTTTAATAACTAAAATTGAAGTAGGTAAATAATGTAGAGGCACAGGTGGGCAATAGATGTTATTTTGTTTTTAACCGTCCACTTGTGTCCCGTAGGATTCCGAGTACTTGATACTTGTTCTTTGAATATTCGCGCTATCTGCATGTGGGACCATGAATCTCCCTAACCCTAGCTTGAGTCATATTTAATTCCTTGGGGCCACAAAGTAGTTTGGGGCTTTATTACTATTCTGTACTTATGCCATGTTTTACTGCCTTATTTACTATTGTGCGTGGAGCGCCTATACTGTTTAGGAACAAATGTGGAATATTTTCGCGGTATCGACAAGCCCAGTCACACTTTCGGGTTCCCAGTCGCTTACAGCCATTGGCACAAACCTCTGGGTCCGTCTCGGAGCCAGCCAACTTCGTCGCGGGTAGCTTGGTGGGGTGGCCCCTTGAAATCAAATATGAATCTTGCGAATGTTCTGTCGTGGTGCCTCGTTGGGTTTTCATTTGGTTTTTTCCGAGGTTGATCGTGCGTGTGTTGCTATTTGTGCACCCCTGCAGGGTAAAAATTTCTGAAAGCCGTGTCCGCGGTTATGGACGACTTGGAGCACAGTATATCGATCATAGACAACTATAACTAAAGTAGTGCTATAAATTTGCCTTTGGAATGACTAGTAATCAGCTTCAGTACAACGGAATGGCTAAATAAAAGTACCAACAACTGCTGGGTTTTTGAATGTCTCGTGGTATATGTATTTGACTAGTAAGTATTACAACTACAACGGAATGGTTAACTAAAACTGCCCACTGCTTATGTTATCGGGATGACTCATGCTTTCTATATCTGACTAGTAATTGCTGCAACTATAATGGAATGAATAAAACTACCAACTGTGTGAGTTCCTCGGTCTGACTTCCTCGTTTGGTCTCGAGGGGGAAACGCCAGGATGGGTTTGTTTGGTGTTAGTATCAGGTTGGTTTCGAATAGGTCTTTCTTACCCCTCTGTGATAGCCGACAGTTGTATCGAGTCTCTATAGGTTGTTAGTGCATGCTGCGTTGCCGCTTCAGTCCACCATACCTATGTAGGCGAGGACCGCCGAATTCTAGTCTCGTGTTGGCCCGATCGACCGCTCTCTTTTTCCTTTGCCCTTTTATCGGCACCCCTTTTGTTTAAGCAGGTTTTGAGATTGACGTCATTAGCAGGGTTACCCTTCCGGCTTGGCCTGGGCAGGGTTATGGACGCCATTGGTAATTCTTCAGGGCTCTTAGCCCCATTTGCATCTTGTCCGTAGTCGGACGTTGTATCATTTTCAAGGTGATTTGGACCTTTGTATTGTATATCTGTATTCTTGACTCATGGAGTCGTTGTTGTATATATATGTTCTGTGGGTTTCATCGTGGACTATTGTGTAATGATATTACTTCGTTTTCCACCCGCACGCAAGTGCCTGGTGGGCGCCTTTGAATCGTTTCTATGCGGGTTTGGCGAGAATCGCTAAAACTTGCATAGGGCCGATCCGAGGGTGTTACAGCAAGTTAGTTGGTCGAGGGGGTTTCCAGGCCCCCGTGTGGTTATACGCTTGTCTTGGTTCAAGAGGCGAGAATATCAGGTCCTAATGGTGGCAAGTATGGGACTACAAAAACCATAACCCACGTGGCCTCGCATACAAGCCTTAGCATGTTTATCATTCATCTCTGATCATATCACAACATCCTACCATATTAGATTCATTTGCAGCTCCAGTGCATCATCTGAATGATCAGCATCGGACCACTAAGCATGGCTAAGCTTGACTGAGTTGTGGCACTAGCGATGCTCATAAGCCAAACCCTAGTTATGCTAGGAGCAGTGGATCAGGTAGTATAGTTCACAAAGGGAAACATGCATCAGATAGGATTACTCTATCTACTGATAAAAGACTGTTGAACCGAATGCATATGGCGAGAATGAAATACTTTGTAAACATAGGATTCATATGTATGAGTGGGGCTTCGCTTGCCTTGTCCGTTGTTGGACTGGTACTGCTCTTCGGTGGCGTTGACTTCAGCCTCGGGTTCGGTTCCTATTCACAAGAACCAACCACTGGAAAAAGGAAAAGCAACATTAAACACATGGCATGTGCAATGCTCATACAATATGGATGACATGACAAGTTAAACAGTGTTGAAATGAACCCTAGAATATGCTTGGTCATTTTAAACGGGGTCCGAGAGGTCCAACCCCTAGAACAGGGGATCCTCGGAATCACCTGTGGGGTTCAATTGGTTCTTCTAATTAAACTTGCCATCAAAGTTAGTTAACAATGTACGATTATATCTTAGTTAGATAGGTTTCATTTTTCTGATCATTTTGGTATATTATTTGTATTTTTCTAATTTAAAATGAATTAGTTATGATTTTTCTCAATTTTAATCCATTTATAAATCATTTTTGGAATATTTAAAATAATTTCCAAATTGGGCCCACATGTCATAGATTTAATCATTTCAGAAAACATTTACAGAAAATATTAAAAGTCTTACAGGTATGGCCCACCTGTCAGGGATTTCTTAATTACATAAAATAATTATAGAAATAATAAAAGAAAAAGGAAAAAGAGATTATGACATCAGCATGACATCATGCTGATGTCATCAATGGAGATGCTCCTGGTCGAGCAAGGATCCTTTGATCCAGTGCACACCTAGACGCACGGAGGGGCGCGTTGGAGAGAGGGTGTCGCGGGGAGCAAGATAGTGGCGACGTCGCTCCTTCTTGGTCACCGGAGCGTCGCCTCCGACGAGCTCCAACAGCGGCGGCGGCGAGCACACGCGGGGAGAGTAGCACAGGGGAGAGAGAGGAAGCGGAGGGGTGCGTTAGCACCGCAAGCTCACCGTGAGCACGGCAGAGGTGTGGCGAGGCCGGGCGAGCTCGGGAATGGCGGGGATCGACAGAGACCGAAGGCGGCCGAAGCTTCCGATCTAGGCGATTGAGGTCACGCGCGATAGGTAAAAGTAGCTAGGGGGAAGGAGTCGATCTAGACACTTCGTTTTATTGTTTCATGCACAGTTGTGTTGTTCTTGGAGCGTCTTAGTTTTCGTTTGCTTTGCTTAGTTTGTTTAGTTTGTTTAAGTAGTTTGGACCCCCGTTCTCGCTGTGTTGTTTTGCAAATAAGTTGCTTGGTGTTGGAAAGGAGTAGTAAGTTCTTGCTTGAAGTGCAAGAGGAGCTTGCATTGACTATGACTTAGACTTTAGCATGACATGCTAGGTGTTGTTTTGACTTTATGCTTAGTGATTATTGTTGTAGCATGTCTTGTTCCAAACAATTGGGATTGCTTAGTGTGCCTTAAAAAAATTATGCGTTGTTTTAGCATGCAAAAGCATAGTATTGTGGTATTATCCTTTGATGCTTTGTTTGGGTTGACTTGGCACATGCTCACACCATGTTATGACTATGACAAGTCACCATTAGCCTCTATGATTATTTAGTCCTTGACTTGTAGTACCACTCTTTGCTTTGATTAGTATGCTTTGTTGCTCTGCATGATTATGCTCATTATGCTCTCTTAGTTGGTTGCTCCCAGTCTTTTGCTAGCCTCCATTTGTATGAGTAAGTTCAACTCATGCTTCCAACTCCCAAGAAATCAAGTTATTCCAAAGTGTCCACTATAAACTCCTATGCATGGTGTGTTACACCATTCCAAGTATATTCTTGTTTTCAACTATCTTCCAGTTAAAAACTATTTTGTTATGTGAAAACTTAGTGATTAAAGCCCTCGCAAACTTGATGACACACTTTATATTCTTTTCCCCTAATAAACTTGAACCATTGTGACAACTTTGTTGTATATGCTTGCACTTATATGTTGGAATTAGCATAACCATGCTGTCACGGGGAACATTTTCAACATTGCACTTGTACTTTGTACTCAGTTGATATCATGCTCTTTCGTCTATGGATGTTACCGGTGTGAAATAAAGAGGGAACTTGTAAGTTTATGGAGTTTGTATCCTGTGTTAGATAAACGCATGGGCCGCTAGCCTAAGCCATGCCTAATCATGGTGGAAACTTGCAGCATCACTATAGTGACATCTATGAAGCATTCTTCTTATAAAAAAGAGACACATTGAGAAAAGAGGAAAGAGAGAAAAAAGCACCATATTCCCATGGTACATAAGAAGATTGCTGAGATGCTTATTGTCTGCTTGCCTTGTCATTTTGGTTATGGGAAAGCTCTTGTACCATGTGCAAGGGGTACCCCATTGGCGGTTCTCAATGATATGCAAATACTTATAATGACAAGAACTTCATGTGCCCAAAGTTGAGTATGCATGAGGTGTGGCCCTCGTATTCAAGGGACTCGAGATTGCCAACTTATACTTCATCAAGCATATACTCCAATCTTTGTCACTTTAACCTTAATCACTTCAAGATGCTTATGATAGGGGCAATGAGGGCTGAAAGCTAACAAGTACCATAATTTTTGAAAGCTCTTTTTGAAACTTGTAATCCCTGCTTCCTTTACAAAAAAGGCCTTTCTTCCACCATTATTTGAGTCTCCACCTTCTACCTTTAGGCACCATTAAGAGAGCATAGTTGTCATTCTGTGTGTAGTGTTTCAAAGCTTATTGATTGATGCATATTGTGATATTACTTGTTCTTGTGCTATTTGTTTCTAGTCACCCTTGTGAACTTTGAAGGTGTCCTATGCATCTATTTGCTACTCTATGGGGGACAAGCTGATTGTCACTATGCTATGTTTTCTATATGTGAAACACACAAATGTTTTTCAATGCATGTTATTCATGATCTTTGCTTGTAGCCTTTCATGCTGCATGCATAGTTACTATGTCCTATTGTTAGAACTCCATCTTTCATGCACATGTTTAGAGTTCTTTGATCCCAGCTTTCAATGCTTGCAAATGGTTGGATCTTTATTGTGAGGGTGCATGTCACCTCAAAAATTATTCTTTTTATCACTTACCTACTCGAGGACGAGCAGGAGTTAAGATTGGGGATGTTGATGTTGGAGATATGCCCAAGAGGCAATAATAAAGTGGTTATTATCATATCTTCATACTTATGATAAATGTTTACATACCATGCTATAATTGTATTAACCGGAAACATTAATACTTGTGTGATTTGTAAACATAAAAGAGTCCCTAGTAAAGCCTCTTGTTAAACTAGCTTGTTGGTTAATATATGATCATGGTTTCCTGATCATGAACATAGAGATGTTATTAACAACAGGGTCATATCATTAGGAGAATGATGTGATGGACATACTCCTATAGTTAAGCGTAGCATAAAGATCAAGTCATTTAATTTAGTTCAATTGCTATATGCTTTCTGATACATAGTTATCTAATTCCTTCGACCATGAGATCATGCATATCACCTTTACCGGATGGATGCTTTGATGAACATCAAACACCACACCGTAACTGGGTGGCTATAAAGGTGGCATTGAGTGTTCAGAAAGTATTGGTTGAAACACATGGATCAAGAGTGGGATTTGTCCATCCATATGACGGATAGATATACTCTGGGCCCTCTCGGTGAAATGTCATCCAATTAGCTTGCAAGCATGTGACTGGCTCACAGGGATCACATATCACGGGAACGAGAAAAGAGTACTTATCAGTAACAAGGTTGAACTAGGTATGCAGAGATACCGATGATCATAACCTCGGATAAGTAAACTATCGTGAGACAAAGGGAAATTGATATCGTATGTAAGTGGTTCATTCGATCACAAAGTAATCGTAGAAATATGTGGGAGCCATATGAATTTCCAGATTCCTCTATTGGTTATTGTTCGGAGAAGTGTCTCGATCATGTCTGCATAATTCACGAACCGTAGGGAGACACACTTAAGGATTCGACGTTGTTTGAGTAGTTATGGAATGATGAGAAAGAGTCCGAATGTTGTTCGGAGTCTCGAATGGGATTCGGGATATCACGAGGAGATCCGAAATGGTCCGGAGAATAAGATTCATATAAGGAAAGTCCCGTTTCGGAGTTGGGGAATGGTTCCGGTGTTTTCATCGGGAACATTCTAGAAGGTTCCGGAATGTCCGGCACTCCGGGGGGGAAGGGTACATGAATGTGTCATTGTAAGTTGGAATGATTGCATCATGTACTAGGTGTCCTTGCTGTCCAAAATAAAGGGTTTATTTAAATCCTAAATTGAAAAGTCAAACGACTAGTTTGAAAGTCAAACGGCAAGTTTTGGAAAGAGGAGGAGGAGTGGGAAACCGAGTTGGGGAGGGATTCCCTCCTCCAACCGCCGGCCCACCTCCAAGCCGAGTTGGGGAGGGACTCCTCCCTTGGCGCGCCTCCCACCTATAAAAGGGAGGGCAGGCTGCCTCCTAGTACACAAGTCCCTCTCCTCTAAACCTAAACCCTAGCCACAGCCTAGGGATTTCTCCCAAGCCGTCAAGTTAGAGCTTCTAATTGCCCTAGCCTCCGGTTTAGAGCCTTCTAATTGGTGTGTCTAAACCCTAGATCACCAAGAGCTCTCTCATACTCCACCATACTCGCTCCGGCTTAAGGCGAAGCCCTGCGAGATCTCCCCTCTACTTCCGGTACCACGCCGTTGTGCTGCCGGAATCGCGAGGAGAGTGCTACAACCTCCATTGCTGATGGAACAAGGAGAGGAAGGTCTTCGTCGAGCACCGAACGTGTGACCGATCATGGAGCGCTGCTTAACGCATGGAAGGATCGTCTCACGCGATCTTGAGATCGGAAAGAGTACGACTACATCACCCACGAATCGCTCTCGTTAAACACTTTGGAATCTTCGAGGGTGAGTTATTCCATCGACTCGTTGCTACAATCTAGTAGATAGATCTTGGCTTGTTTGTTTGTATGCGGTAGAAAATTTTGTTTTCCATGCTACGAAACCCTACAGTGGTATTAGAGCCGTGTCTATATGTAGATCTGTTGCACGAGTAGAACACAATGGTCATTGTGGGCATTGATGCTTTTATTATCGATTGCTTCTTGTGTACTTTGCATCTTGCGGGATGTTGGGATGAAGCGGCCCGGGCTAACCTTACATGACATCGTTCATGAGACTTGCTCCACGCTTGACATGCAACTCGTATTGCATAAGTGGCTTTGCGGGTGCCTGTTTCTCCCAGCATAGTGGAGATCCAATTTACAACGGGTGATTAACAATACTAGTATCAATGTTGTGGTTCTTGTTCGTAAGTTAGAACGACACTTATTGAAAGCCCCAAACCACGTAAAATATGCAAAGAAAGTAGAGGCGTCTAACTTTGTTTTGCAGGGTTGTGCAGTGATGTGATATGGCCATGATTGTGATTATATTTGATGTATGCAATGTTCCTTATTGTAAGTTGGAAACCGGCAGGAGCCATATGGTTGTCATTAATTTCTGTTAAGACCCGCGTGTCTATTCAAAGTAGTTGTAATAGTTGAAGCTGGTGGACGACAACCATGGAGAAGCGGCATTGACCTTGATGCAATGCCGGTGATGATGGAGATCATGTTCGTGCTTGAAGATGGAGATCGGAAGCACAAAGAAGAAAGGCCATATCATATCACATATTATGAATTGCATGTGATGTTAATCCTTTATGCATCTTGTTTTGCTTAGTAGACGACGGTAGCATTATAAGATGATCCCTCATGCACATAAATTTCAAGTTCTAAAGTGTTCACCCTTAGTATGCACCATTGCTAAAGCTTGTTGTTTCGAAGCACCACGTGATGATCGGGTATGTTAGATTCCGCAAGTGTATACAACGTAAGCAAGCCAGATTTGCTTATGCGGTAGCTAAGGTTTGATCTTGACGAGCATGTATGTAGACATGGTCTCAGGAACACGAATCACCGAAAGGTAAAGCATGAATCATATAGTAGATATGATGAACATGTCGATTGTTCGCCATTGAAACTATATCAACTCACGTGATGATCGGTTTTGATATGGTGGATTTGGTTCGTGTGATCACTAAAACAATGTGAGGGATGTTGTTTTGAGTGGGAGTTCAACGGCAATATGATTAAAAGTTGAACACTATTTATCATAAATTAAATCAAAGTGAATTTGCATAGTTGTTGTAGTCATTGGCATCCGTTTACCACCTTGCGCTTAGTTTTAAATTGAGATGATAGAACTATAGAATTCTGGCTAGTTACTTTACGAACTGGTATCGTATTGTTTTGAAGTGTTAATCTAAAGTTTAAAAGTCCTATTGCAAACTTTCAGTAAGTTCCGGTTACTCCATGAAGTTTAATAATTAGTATTAAATCAAGAGTGACAATTCCAAGTGTTAGTGTATGAGTATCATGTTTGTCTCCATGATTCTTGATATTCAAAGGATTGTCTTAATATCAAGGTTATCTAGGATCTGAAAGAGTTGTTTCAGAAACCATGATGTGTGGAAGATATTATGATATCTGAAATGAAGTTTTGGTTGCAACATGATAGAGTATAATATGGCAAAAGTCATGTTCTCGTATTTAATGAGAATTTGCAAAAGGTTGAAGACACTAGTTGTCCTAATCCTCCAAAATGTCTTGGAGAGCAACATTATACTCACAGTTCACCGTTATAAGCTAAAAGTAGCTTGATCATGGATAATTCCATGATAAGGGTGAATATTTGATGTAGGTAAAGTGTTTACTACACCAATAGATTACTAAAGAAAGGAATTTGAAAGAACACCAGACATTTGATGATGGTGATCTACTTCAAAGTGCAAGTCCAAAGACATTGGTATTTAATTATACACGCTTTGGACTATGTGTCATATGTATGACTCCACTGTTAATGTTGATAGATTCTTTCAAAATAAATACTGAAAGAGAATCTCATAAATATATGGCAGAAAAGAAAAGACTAGAATTGTTCAGTTTAAGTATATAGATGATATACATGTTATGGCTATATTCTTTGCTTATTAAACAATGTGGTTCTTAAGTATTTGATACTGAATTTGTTGGTGTGAATTGTCATACGAAACAACACAATTCATGAACTACAATGGCCTAAGTAACTAGCAAAAGAATATGTGATGATGTTCATCGATAACAAATAAAGGGTTATTGTGTTGCTCGTTAAACATCAAAGCTTGCCTTCAAGATTTGTTTTATCAGGTGTTATGAGAACAAAAGGGTTGTTCAAATAATTGCCGTAATCCATAAAAGATGGATGATTTACAAATCTCGTTGGAGAAATCACATCCATAAAACTAGTGCTAAAAATGTCGAAAGACAAATTGATTGAAAGATCACTTAGGAAGTGACATCGCTGTTTAAATTATATTGGAAAGAAAACATGAAGAAACTCCATGTGGATGGAATTTTGGAGTCTTTTGATTTTTGATCACATGACGCTTGTGAAACTTTCCTAGAGATAATTAAAACTTTGTTCATAGGCCAAAAGGGAACGAATGGCTAGCTTATTGGAACTTGTACATATTGTTGTATGAAATCCATTATATGTAGTCAAGAGCGATGGATTTCAACTTCATATGCTTTCTCCGAAAATTTGAGTGAATATATGAATATTTATTTAATAAGGATGAAGTATGAAACATTTGAAAAAGTTCAAAGTCTTTCAAAATGAAGTGCAAAATCATTGTAATAAGAATATAAATAGTTTATGATAAAGATCATAAAGGAAGATATTTGAGTTACAAGTTTAGCATAATACCTAAGATTTAAGGAATCGTTCTGTGGATTTGCATTTCCCGAAACACCATAAGAGTATGGAGCGTTCGAGATATGTAATTAAAACCTTGTTTGACATGGTAAGATCAAAGGTGTAATTCATAGAACTACCATTATATTTTAAAGATTAAAAGCTTTAGAGACTACCGTTTTCCACTGAAAAGAGCTCCATCATAATCCGCTGAAATGACACCATATAAAGTTATGGTTTGGGATAAAACCCAAGTAGTCCTTTCTTAAACATTGGTATGCTATGCATAAGAAAGATGTTTGCAACCAAAGTCGGATGAAACTGCCTTTTTGTATTATCATTAAGTATTCCTCCATAAACACCGGAGACAAAAGTATTTGTCGCTTAGAACGTCAAGTTTCTTTGAGAAGGAATTTTTCGTGAAAAGATAAGTGGGAGGACAATAGAACTTTGATAAAGTTAAAGGAACCTTAGCTATATGTGCAAAGTTGCGCAGCGCCGAAAAGTGTTCCGGAGGCAGCAACAATGCTCATGGCTCACGTGCCTCAAAGGTTGCGGTCACGGAGGTCTAAGTTTCTATTGAACCAAGTAGGTCGAGTAAACAATCATTTGAGGGTTGAATCATTATTTGAGAATAATGAACGGACTACATGCAAAGAAGCAATGATGGGCCCTGACTCCGTCAAATGGCTTGAAGCCATAAAATCCGTGATAGTTCCATACACGAGAAATCAAGTTTTGAACTTGAAGGACCCTTAATAAAGGTGTAAGACCTTACAGTTGTGTTTGGATCTATAAAGAAGTAGACATGGATGTTTCACATCTATGAAATAGTTGACATGTTGGGAAAGAGTTCACAACAATGTCCAAAGATTGACTATGACAAGATTTGATCTTTCATAGCGATATTTAGTCTAGACGGATTAATGTAGCAACCACTACATATAATTTTGTTATGTGGTAGTAGAATATACAAAACAAGTTCTTCTAATAGAATGGTTACCTAGGACGTGTGCATGACACGGTCCAAAGGGTTTTGTTAATTCAAAGGATGCTAAAAGCATATGCAAACTTCAATGGTTGAAGTAAGCATCGCGGAGTTGGATTCTTCACTATGATGAAACTGTTAAAAGAGTTTAATTTCATCGGAGACAATGAAGATGCTTGCATTTGCAAGAAATTAAGTGGGAGCGCTAAGACATGTTTCTAATACATTATGTGGAGGACATATTGTTGATTGGAAAAGATGTATATTTTATTAACACATATTAAGAATTTCATCCTAATGAAAGACTTAGGCAAAACCCAAATATTTGGCATCAATAGACGCTAATATGGTTGTGCCGAAAGTACATAGATGATGTATTAAATGAGTTCAATATAGAAACTACAAGAAAGGTTCTTGTCACACAGAAAGGATTGAATGAGTTCAATATTGATGATATATTCAAGTGTATTGACACTTGGTAAGTGAAACAAAGATTCAAGTATAGATTGATACTTGATGTATGAAATCACAAAGAGTATTTATATCAATCATACTGTGATATGTACAAATCCAGATATGTCCTATGCTCTAAATGTTATGAGCATATACCAGAATGATTCATAAGATGATCATTGGACGATAGTAAGGATATTCTTATGATCTTTTGGAAGAACTAAGAGTATATTATTTTGTAGAAGTGGCAAATAGATGGTTAGTTCATTGTAAAAGTATTACATTGATACTAGTTTTGTCACAAAGTACAAATTAAGTTTATCTCAATCTAAACTAAGGGTGGCACAATATAATGGAAAGTAAGTTCCATAATGGATTTGGATGAGTTCCAAAGTTAAGACATTGTGACAGATACTACAACAAAAGGCTAAGTATATGACTGCTATAATAGCAGCTAAAGAGGGCATTTGTGTCAAGTAGTTTGTTGTCAAACTAGGTGTAGTTCATGGGATAATACTATGAAGATATATTGTACGACAATATTATCAACATGTTTTAACCCCAAAGAACTAAAGGTCTCACCAAGGACCAAAATTATACAAAGCCATCTCATTAGAGAATGAGTGATGCGAGAGACGCAAAGACATGCAATTACACACGGACCGAAGTGTCGATCCGGAGATCGATTGACCACTAGCAATCGTGTACATACAACACCAGAAAGCCATAGGTGTTGAATACACAAAGGTTTGAAACTAGATTATTGACTCTAGTGCAAGTGGGAGACTGTTGGAGATATGCCCAAGAGGCAATAATAAAGTGGTTATTATCATATCTTCATACTTATGATAAATGTTTACATACCATGCTATAATTGTATTAACCGGAAACATTAATACTTGTGTGATTTGTAAACATAAAAGAGTCCCTAGTAAAGCCTCTTGTTAAACTAGCTTGTTGGTTAATATATGATCATGGTTTCCTGATCATGAACATAGAGATGTTATTAACAACAGGGTCATATCATTAGGAGAATGATGTGATGGACATACTCCTATAGTTAAGCGTAGCATAAAGATCAAGTCATTTAATTTAGTTCAATTGCTATATGCTTTCTGATACATAGTTATCTAATTCCTTCGACCATGAGATCATGCATATCACCTTTACCGGATGGATGCTTTAATGAACATCAAACACCACACCATAACTGGGTGGCTATAAAGGTGGCATTGAGTGTTCAGAAAGTATTGGTTGAAACACATGGATCAAGAGTGGGATTTGTCCATCCATATGACGGATAGATATACTCTGGGCCCTCTCGGTGAAATGTCATCCAATTAGCTTGCAAGCATGTGACTGGCTCACAAGGGATCACATATCACGGGAACAAGAAAAGAGTACTTATCGATACGAGGTTGAACTAGGTATGCAGAGATACCGACGATCATAACCTCGGATAAGTAAACTATCGTGAGACAAAGGGAAATTGATATCGTATGTAAGTGGTTCATTCGATCGCAAAGTAATCGTAGAAATATGTGGGAGCCATATGAATTTCCAGATTCCTCTATTGGTTATTGTTCGGAGAAGTGTCTCGATCATGTCTGCATAATTCACGAACCGTAGGGAGACACACTTAAGGATTCGACGTTGTTTGAGTAGTTACGGAATGATGAGAAAGAGTCCGAATGTTGTTCGGAGTCTCAAATGGGATTCGGGATATCATGAGGAGATCCGGAATGGTCCGAAGAATAAGATTCATATAAGGAAAGTCCCGTTTCGGAGTTGGGGAATGGTTCCGGTGTTTTCATCGGGAACATTCTAGAAGGTTCCGGAATGTCCCAGACCTGGGGAAGGGTACATGAATGTGTCATTGTAAGTTGGAATGATTGCATCATGTACTAGGTGTCCTTGATGTCCAAAATAAAGGGTTTATTTAAATCCTAAATTGAAAAGTCAAACGACTAGTTTGAAAGTCAAACGACAAGTTTTGGAAAGAGGAGGAGGAGTGGGAAACCGAGTTGGGGAGGGATTCCCTCCTCCAACCGCCGGCCCACCTCCAAGCCGAGTTGGGGAGGGACTCCCCTCCCCTTGGTCGCGCCTCCCACCTATAAAAGGGAGGGGCATGGCTGCCCCTCCTAGTACACAAGCCCCTCTCCTCTAAACCTAAACCCTAGCCACAGCCTAGGGATTTCTCCCAAGCCGTCAAGTTAGAGCTTCTAATTGCCCTAGCCTCCGGTTTAGAGCCTTCTAATTGGTGTGTCTAAACCCTAGATCACCAAGAGCTCTCTCATACTCCACCATACTGCCCGCTTAAGGCGAAGCTCGCGAGATCTCCCTCTACTTCCCGGTACCACGCTTGGCCGCTGTAATCGCGAGGAGAGTGCTACAACCTCCGCTGCCTGATGGAACAAGGGAGAGGAAGGTCTTCGTCGAGTACCGAACATGTGACCGACTGCGGGAGCGCTGCCGGAACGCAGCGCCGGAAGGATCGTCTACGCGATCTTGAGATCGGAAAGAGTACGACTACATCACCCACGAGAATCTGCTCTCGTTAAACACTTTGGAATCTTCGAGGGTGAGTTATTCCATTGACTCATTGCTACAATCTAGTAGATAGATCTTGGCTTGTTTGTTTGTATGCGGTAGAAAATTTTGTTTTCCATGCTACGAAACCCTACAGTTGATACGTCAGAAACGTATCTATAATTTTGATTCTCCATGCTTGTTAGTATCTACTTTGCTTTTCTTTGTCTACACTTTGAGGTGCTTTTTACATGTTTTCTGGTACTAACCTATTAACAAGTTGCCACAGTGCCAGTTGCCTATTTTCTGTTGTTTTTGGTTTCAGAAAAGTTAGTAAAGAAATATTCTCGGAATTGGATGGGACAAACGTCAAAGTCAATTACTTTCCGTGGGGAACAAGAAGTCCAGAGGGGAGCCGGAGAGGCGGGCTAGGGCGCCTAGACCCTCCCAGGCGCGGGTGGGCCCTGCCCCACGCTTGGGAGGGGTGTGGGGCCCCTGGCCGCCGCCTCGGCCTCCCCCTTCGCCTTTAAGAAGCCCCCGATGCAGAAACCCTAAGCACCCTATCAAATATCCACAAAACCATCTGTAGACGGTGCCACCATCGTCCCTAGATCGGGGGGATCTGAAGTTCTTCCCGGCATCCTGCCGGAGGGGAGATCATCCCGGAGGCCTTCTCTCCGGTATGATGCGTGAGTAGTTCCACCTTGGACTATGGGTCCATGTAGTAGCTAGATGGTTGTATCTCCTCCTTTGTGCTTTCATGTATAGATCTTGTGAGCTCTGTTCATGATCAAGATCTAATCTATTTGTAATCATGCATGTTGTGTTTGCGGGGATCCGATGGATATTGAGATTATTATATTGGTTTGATTAATGGTTTTGTCTTTATGATTCTATCATGTCTATGTTTTTTGTGATCTTGCATGCTCTCCTTGTTAGTAGCTATCTTGGCCAAGTAGTTGCTAGTGACTCCAAGAGGGGGTATTTATGCTCGATAGTGGGTTCATGCCTCTAGTTTCCAAGGGAAGTGACAATAATCTCTTCGGTTGTAGATGTGTTGTTGCTACTAGGGAGAAAACAACGGTCTCTTGTTCATTAAACATGTGGACTGTTTACCTTACACACTTTGCTTAAAGCATTTGTTTGTTGCTTGCAATTTAATACTGGAGGGGGTTCGGATGATAACCTGAAGGTGGACTTCTAGTCATAGATGCAGTTGGATGGCGGTCTATGTATCTTGTTGTATTGCCCAATCGAATCTCATAGGATCTTTCTAACTAGTAATTGCATTGTTATGTCTTGCTCAGTTCCTGTCAATTGCCCTGCTGTAATTTGTTTACCCTTCATGCCATGTTGTTTATCTAAGGAGAGCACCTCTAGTGAACTATGGACCCCAGTCCAATCTTTACCATTGATACATCTTCCACTGTTACTTGTTTACTTGCTGCAAACCATTGCCTTCCACACCATACGTTTAATACTTTGTTATGGCAAACCGGTGAGCTTGACAACCTCACTGATTCGTTGGGGAAAAGTCTTGAGTTTGTGTTGTGTAGGTCTCCGCTTTGCTAGCAATACATGTGTGACGTTTCCTTTCACCTATTGGTTCGATAACCTCGGTTTCTTACTGAGGGAAACTTGTTGTTGTGCTGCTTCATACCTTGCTCTTGGGGTTTCCAACGAAGCGTCCCATGACAAGTACTGGGCGCCATCAGGTCTCAGAGGCCTATTGTCCCGGCTAGCGATGCACGCCGCAAGACGGGATGGCAAAGATCTAGGTAGCACAGTGCTCTGGAACTGGAGGCGCAAAGGGGTGTGCGATGGTGTATCTGAGAGAAGGCACGACCTCTCTCTCTTATAGGCACAGAGCGAAGGCAAACATGCTGCGCATGAGATGGAACGAAGAGGAAGAAGCTAAAGCGAACATGCGGCAGACTCCACTCAGTTCACATTCATTTCCCCTTAGCTCGTATTAAAAAATCACTCGAGCAAAATGTTTCAGCTCGTATTAAAAATTCACTCGAGCAAAACGTTTCAGCTTCTATACAACTGTTCATATACCATTCATGCGTGGAAAAATAAAGCTCGACTCGGCAAGATTCCCTCAACCCGCAACCCGCGGCGCGCGCGCATCGTGATGAGGTGATGCAAGCGAGGAGGAGGAGCGGGCATGTATATGTCTTATCTTCTCAAGCTCGTACACGTGATGGAAGAGCTCTCCTTATAAACTGGTCCAACTACCACTCAACTAGCAATGTGGGACTAAAATTTTGTCCCACCTCTTCCCTTGCATGAATGGGGCAAGTGGGCCTATAGGATTTCAGGAATTTATTGGTATGTAATAAATGGGCTGGGCCTATTTAAGCAAAAAATCCAACACTTTTTTGGGTTCTAGTAATCGTCCCTCTTGTTTCACCCAATATTTTTGGTGGATTGTGAAATTTCTTCCTTTTGGACATAATGTGCATATTATTTGTGTTGCTGCCTTCTGCTGGACTATGTGAAAAACTAGGAATCGTGCTTGTCTTAAAGGAACGTTGGTCTCTTCCCCTCTGGGTTTAATATGTTATATGTGTGCTTTCCTTCGGTATTGGGCATGATTGCAGAATAAGCAGGATATGACAATGCTGGTGGATGGCGCTGATCCTCTGCAACAGATGGCATCACACGTGCATGAGATGGCTAGGCAAGCAGTGACGCTAAGGGTGAAGAATGGTGAGATGGATGAAGACATCGATGCAACTGATGATTGATAGGAAAAAAGTTTGCGTCCAAGAGTGTCTTGCCCCCTTAAGAAGTTTGTTTTGCTTGATGTGATGCTGGAGCTAATGGTTGTTTGTGGGTTAGATTGCCCCCTTAGTGGATCGTGGGGTTGTCTAAGTACTTTGTTCCCAGTAGTTCCTTTACTTTTCTTTCCGTCTTTGTTTTTTGGTTTGTTGTTTCTTACGCTGGTCTGAAGGCATATGTTCTATTATCCTTGATAATGGAACTCGGCTCATTGGAGTCGTGTAGGAAAAAATGATAACAATACATAAACTCGAAAGTGTCGAAAACTTAGGCTTCTCGCTTCTCTAAACAAGACCCCCAAAAGTCCACATGTCGTCTCTCTTTAGGTGGTGGTGCAGTGGCAGCTGCGATGGCGTTTGTTGGAGGCGGAGTCAGCTTTGAATGGCTCATCTCGGCGGGGTGCAGCGTGCGCTCGTGTGTGACTCAAGTTCTTGGGTGAGATCTAGCCCGCCGTTTACCGCCTTTCTTGTCGACTAGGGATATGGGTTCCTCCGGTGACATAGCCTGAAGGCGAGGTGGCACTGCCTATCGGTCCTAATGTTCATCTTTGTCGGCGTCTTGGTCTTCGCAATTGTTGTTTGTTGTTGTTTCGTGTTTCCGTCGACTCCGCTTGCATTTTCTGTTGTTTCTTTGTACCCCTCGTTCAAAAATATAAGACATTTTATCTTTATGAAATGAATATATCTAGACATTTTTTATAATATAAATTCACTTCCAACTTCTACGAATATTTACACTAAAAAACGTCTAGCCGATTCACAAAACTAAAACGTTTTAAACAGAGGGAGTACAAGTCGTTAGCTTGCTTTTTGCAAACAAACCCCCATTCGACGTACTCCCTCTGTTTAGAAATATAAGATATTTTAGTTTTGTGAATGAGATAATGTCTAGATTCGTTTAAACCTATATACTAAAACATCTTATATTTCTAAACGGAGAGAGTGACAAAATTCGAGAAACTTGTCAAAGCGACGGCCGACGGCACAAGGCACATATATAGACACCCGGGTCGAACCGAGCCGCACCACGCCGTATTGCCCCGGACCGAGTCGCGTCTCCACCGCGAACCCACCTCTCCCTCTCTCTCTCCCCAGTCCCCACCGCGACCCCACCTCTCCTGCGGTGAACGCCGCCATGCGCTCGCTCAGAGAGCTCGCCACAGCGGGCATGCGGTACTTGCGCGACCTAGCGGCCGCGGTGGAGCTCGCCGCCGACTGTGTTGTGCAGGCGGCGAGGCTCATCACTCAGATCTTCAACGGGACCATCCGCCTCCTACGCGGCCTGACCAGGCTTCTGCTCGTCCTTCTGGACGGCGCCCGCCGCCTCGCCGTCGCGGTGGTTCATCTTTGGGACATACTCGGCCGCCTCCGCAACATATTCTCGCCCGCGAGTCGCCGCCGGTACCGGCAGGAGTTTCGCCGGGAGAAGAGGTACTGGTTTCGACGAAACCAAGGTTGTTTCATTTGCTGTTTCATTTGCCGGGAGGTAACAGATTTGGGTATTGGGTTCCGCTTCCGCTGCAGGGTCGTCGAGAGGGACCTCCGCAGGAGAGAGCGAGAGGTGCTGAGGGCCGACGCCGAGCAGGAGAGAGCGCACCACCGCAGGGCCCAGCCCCCGCCCCCGCCCCAGCCCCAGCCTCTGCCCGCTTCCCTTCCTCGCCGACCCCGTCGCCGACGCCATTTGGATTCCGACGGGTACCCATCGAGCACTTCACCATCTAGCGCGAGCGATGGTACACCAGGGTCTTCTGGGTCGAGCAGCGGCACTTCTTACTTCTCCAGGTAAACCCCAATCCCCGCTTCACAGATTGGGTCGTGTCGAATTGGTTCGACTTCGGTTCTTGCTCGTCTTGTTGTGGATTCGCGTGAATTGGTCGGAATTTAGAGTACCTGATCCGCATGACCATGAGATATCGGTAGTTTCGTTTTTATTCTTGGTTGCCTGAACGCACTCCAGGCTTCTTCTTTGGGCAGCAGTCGAACTCCTTTTGTGCAATTCATTGACACCGTGGTCTCAGACGACGGTGGGGTTATGATGAGCCCAGTGGCGTAGTAGGTGGTCTTGTGTGTCTTGGGGCTGGGACCAGTCTCGAGGACTCAGCCCGCCATGTTCCCGTCCATCATGAGAGTCGATGTTGTAAGTGTCAAACCCTTTGTAATTCTTCATGTGACCTTCAGTTGACATTGTGTTGCAACCCACTTGATGTGAATTTTGGGAAAAACTAAATGTTTACTGTCTTTCTGATATATGAACTAAGCTGAACATAGTATCCAGGGGCAGAGCCAGCACCCGGTGAGCCTGGCCAGCTGTCTGGGCTCACTGGAGTGCTGCATTGTGCGGCCGTGGGGAAAGTAATTGTTCTTAGAGACCGATCGACCAATCAGACTGGAATGAACTTACTTCCCTCTAGGTAAAGCGCAACTAAACCCCTGCCCACCTCGCTTGGTAGCCGAGATGTAGTTTCATCGCCACAAAGAAGATTCTCATTGTTTACCATTGCTTTACCCTATATAACGCTGACAATCCTGGAAGTACCACAACATTATTTATCTAATGGCTACAAGTTGTTTAGAAGCTTTGGTACCTTCTATTTTGATATCTTGTTCCTTCTTAACCAAAAGATCAGAGAAGGTTGTGGCCGGAAACCTGAAAACATTTCATGTGTTTTTTTTGCAGGGATTGATTATCTGTTTGAGTCAGTTGATTCGGAATTACAGACTTGTGGGCATGAAGACCGTTATGGATATCTTGATGGGCTCATGTATGAGGGGAGTGGTGTGTTCTTAGTCTGGTAACAGCTGCAGGGGTCACTATGCGGGCAAAGTATCACAACGGACCATTTATTAGATGACATGTACAAACTATATGACCTGGTGTTTTGCATATCAATTTTGGTGCTCGGAGATTAGGAGAGGTTTATTGTCAGTTTAGAGGAGATATGGTAAATGCTATTAGGTTTTACTGGTGGTATATTGTGTGCATGATTGAGACAACCTATGTTACAATGTGAAACAAGTCATGGCAAGGGAACAGTTTGGCACGCCAAAAGTTCAAGTGGGCATTAAGATCATTATGAATATCTGATATGCTTTTCTTAGCCGACAACCACACATGTCTGTTTCCAGGTGCAGGAGCCGCCATGTGGGCAAACCTTGGTAGAACAACAGATCTTTTCTTACAGGTGACAAGTATCTGCCGGCGGCTTGTTGGGGGGGGGGGGGGGGAGTTCGTTCGTGACTCCTGAATTTCTTTGATTTGAAAAAGGACTGTCAGTTCAGGAATTACATGCTGGACAGCCAAAGAAGAGATGTTCCCTGTCTCCAATGAGTTTGGGCACCGCGGACAGCAAGGTGTGCAGGTTTGTCTTGTTGATTTTGTTGAGGTGGATTAGCCACCCGAACATTGTTGGGCACCTTGGCTTCCCAAAGCTTATCTGTGTGTCAGTGTTGCTCTGTGGGTCGTGCAGCGAGGTGGTGTAGGCGGCCTTGGATGAGAATTTTGCCCCATTGAGAATTAGCCTGCTGTCAGGCCCTTGTTGGAGCTGAAAATCTTGCAGGAGAGACAAGAGAGTTTGGAGCTCAGCGGCAGTTAGCCTGTTCCGAAGGGAAAAGTGGATCCCTTCCTGCATTACATCACTGACCAAGGCATACTGTTATAGGTGGTGTGAGAACAGTGCTGGGAGAGTTTGTGCAAGTGGTTAAGGTAGTAGCCATCGATCTAACCAAAAGAAAGTTGATGTTCCATTATGAACAGTGCACTTGGTGATTTGTCTTAAGAGTGTCTAGCTAGGTTTTTGTTGATCATTTTTCCTAAAAAAAGATTGGTTTGAGTTAGGGCCAAGTGGATAAGGCGATAGGTTGGTGATCCGTTCTTTCCATGGAGTGGATTCAGAGTGCAGAGTTCTGTAGCAGAAATTCAGCTAGAGACAAATGTTTTGTACATGCATGTTCTTGACACCAGGACCTCCATTTTCCTTAGGTGAGCATAGCCGTTTCCATGCAACTAGGCATTGAGCTGCAGAACATGTGTCCTCCCCAGTCAAAAAGAAGGTTCTCCTTTTTTTTTGTCAATTTTTTCAATAATGAGCATAGGTAGTACAGTAGTAGAGATGACATATACGAGATAAGTGCGCAGACTGTCCAATACTGCATATACAAGAACTAAGCGAACTCCTTTGGATAACAGAGCTGCTTTCCATCCAGCTAGGTAAATGTACAGAAGCGGCTGGTATGCCGATGCATGTAGCTTGGTAGGGGATAGAGGCAAGCCTAATAGGTTTGGGAAATCTAGTTAAGTATTTAGACTAGATGTATTCGTATCTAGACAAAATTAAGACCATTAATATGGACCGTAGGGAGTACTAGTACTACCTTCATTTCAAATCTTTGTCTAGAGTCGTATGTATCTAGTTAAGTATTTAGACTATATTTTTCTCCAATAGTCAAACTACGTAAAGTTCGACCAAGTTTTTAGAAAAAAATAATAGTATTTGCAATACGAAATCCATATCCTCTCATACATCATGAAACATATTTTCACATGGTATCATAGTTTTTTCTAAAAGTTTGGTCAAACTTTCTGTAGCTTTGATTTTAAAAAAATGATTTAAACTTTGAAACAGAGGTAGTATATGTGTTCCAAGTCTAGAGGCTAAAATTCTTGCTGTCTGATCATCAACATGCATAGGTATGAAGGTTATTTGGAGAAATTAACTTGCAGTCCAGTGGCCAAGGCAAAATCATCAAGGATCTGTCTAATTCCAGAAGCTGCTGAGTGGTGTGGCCTGTGCTAAGATTAACGTGTCGTCTGCCCTAATTAGTTGCTGAATGATATCTGAGAAGACAATGGAAAATGGAGGGTGAGAGTGAGATGGGTCACCTTGTCTTGGGCCGTTTTTGCATTTGATTGAATCCATGGTCCTGGCACTGCATTTAGAAGTGTTGGGGAATTGTTGTAAAGTGATCTTAAGAACTTGCGCAGTTGCCAGCGCTCACTACTCCCGATTGGGGGATCTTCGGTCAGATGCAGGAAGTCATAGACCGACTGCTGAAATTTGCTGTGAACTTTGTTCGAGGAACTGCGATTGCCTGTTGGGCATGAGTGTCAGGTATAGAAGTTTGGAAAGGTTGCTTAGGTGCACCCCTCCCCTCGATGTCTTTTTTAGTTGTATATATTCACCACTCCAATTGTAAGAATTCTTTGAATATATGAATGAATAAAGAGTGTTCCTGTTGATTACTCTCCAAGAAAATGCTTTCCAAGTCCTATGCTTGCTTTTCACTACTTAGCAAATTGATAGTAGTTCGTCCAGGTTTAATGAAGTTTCATCCAAAAAAAAGCGGGGGTTACGTTTTCAGCTCATTACAAACCTGAGAAAAAAAAACCTCTCTGCCTGTAATTTGCATTTTCATTAAAGCCACACGCACAGTTTTGTTTGTGTTTGATCGAGATGTAATTAAGAAGGAAAAGACAACACTATGTTCAGTATGTTGCTTATACTCCCTTCCGCCCATATTAATTGACTCAAATTTGTCTAGATTTGAATGAATCTAGACACTATTTAGTATATAGGTTCATCCAAATTTTGATAAATCAAAGTCAATTAATATGGATTGGAGGGAGTAAAACAAAGTCAGATGAAATGATTCTTTTTGTTGGGAAGCATGCTTCATCAAACCACGGATGTGCGGGGAAAAGATGTGCATAGTTAGAACCAGGAAAGCTACACATGTCCAACCCTCCATGGCTAGTTACACCTCCATTTGAAGTTATTCCTCACATGTCAGAACTTCTTATTTTATTTATTTCATGTGTGTGCATTAGCATTTCAGCTCTTATCGTGACTGTGCTCTGTTGGGATGTCTAAACGAGATGCACTTTTAACAGAAAGGTCATAGTATAGTATGGCTAACATAGAGTTTTATCATTGAGTACCCAGACTGGGCGACAAAGAGCTGCTGACATGTGTTAACCCTCGTGTAGTTGGCACCTAAGGGATGCTTTGTATCAAAGTGACACCTAGAATTATATGCCAGAATAAATCATATCAATTGATCAAACCCATACAAAATAATAATACTCCCTTCGACCCATATTAGTTAACTCAAATTTGTCTAAATTTAAATAAATCTAGACACTACTTAGTATATAGGTTTATCCAAATTTTGATAAATTTAAGTTAACTAATATGGGTCGGAGGGAGTAATAATAATTTAGATTTGAACTTTTGGTTGAGATGCAATTAAATTAAATCCAAAGCACATCCAAAATCTAAAAAACAATCTTCAAGGAATGCCTGTTTAAAAACATACAAATAAACATTTCTTCAACATGTTTTGGATTTATAAACCAATTCCATCAAATTACGGTTGCTTTAGACAGCTTTTGACATGCTGAGTTTGATAGGCAAAGGTTAACGAGATTAAACGTGTTAATTAAGGGACGTCGAACTGTCGAAGAAGCGTGTGCTGATCAGCGTTTGGTGGTCGGAAGGCGACGGGCGGGCACCGGGCACGGGCAGGCAGCGAGCCACTTCTCCTCTCCTCCTCCCGAGCTGAGGCTTTGACCCCCAACAACCTCCCTCTCCCCCGTGCGCCATTCCCCTCCTACTAAACCAAGACGAGGCGGGCAGGGGAGATCTGAGGAGCCAGTGATGATGGAGAGCCAGCCGCTGCAGGACCCGACGTCCGAGGCCCACGGCGCCGCAGCCGACGCCGCCGGCTCCGGAGCTCCCCCCGCCGTGGTAACTACCTTTGCCCTCTGCTGCTGCTGCTGCTGCTGCTGCTGCTGCTGCTGCTGCCTCTTGCTTGTTTGCTCGTCGTGTGGATGGAGCAGGCGAATTGAGCTTGTATCACCATTCATGTCCGGCGGATCCTGGTTGTTGTTGGTGATTGGATCTTGCCTTGCGAGCGAGAGAGAGATCTGGCGGTTTTCTCCGCCATTTCCTCTGCAAAGCTTGCAACGGCCAGTTTCTTGCGAATTGCGAGATCTGATAGCATAGTCTTGGGATCTCGGGGCGTTGACCAATGGATGGTGACGCCGATCTGGCACGACAGAACAGAGCGGCTCATTGCGTCTCTGGGTGTTCAGATCTGCGTGCGCGTGTTGCTGATGCTTACCGCTTCTTCTTGGCGCGCATGCAGGTTCCAGGGAAGGAGTTCACCAAGACCTGCAAGGGCCTCGTCGTCGTGCTGCTCGGCGGCTACGCGCTGCTCCACTTCGTACCGGCCTCCCTCGACTACCTCACCATCGTCCCCGCCAAGTACGTCTCTGAATTTCATCGTACACTGGTTGCTCAGGTGGACTACTACTATAGATCACTGAATTTCGCTTCTGTACCCTGCAGGACAATTCCCTTTGTGTGGACCGTCTTCACAGCTGGTTACATCGAGCAAGTTCTCCCAGGGGTGAGCTAACGGACTAGATCTATCTATCTCCAGTTATATTCAGTTACTCTGTCAATAGCTATGAAACGGGAACTTATGACAAGCCGTCCTATTATCACATTGCAAATAATAAAACCTTTGCGTGTTCTGGGGATTTCGAAAAGCATTCTTCAGCCTTTCACTATGGATTAGCTTAATTTAGACACGGTGGCATAAAGTTGGGACAACCGTTGTGTGCTCTGTCCCTGAATCCTAATCCTTCGTAGTTTTTTTTTTGCTTTTGTAGGCTATTGGAAGTTCTCTTGGTCTGCTCTTCTGTGGGAAGGATATCGAACCAGTCTGGGGCCGCAAGGAGTTCTTGAAGTTCATTATTTTGATTAACTCCATCTGTGGTGTTCTTGCATTCTGCATTGCTGTTGCACTCTACTATGTCACCGGAAAAGAGAGCTTCCTGTAAGTTTTAAAACCTCGGTCTGTTTTTTATGATGTTGATTTGTTACCATTTAGCAAGCATTGCAGCTCTATTCACATGCCTAGTATTTTCTGGGCATGTCTCTGTCTATACTCTTATGCTTGGTAGTAACTACTAGTAAGAATGTACTATCCTCACACTTACTCTTGTCTTGGATACTCTTGACTATCCTCACACTTACTCTTGTCTTGGATACTCTTGACTATACTTAGATCACATAACACCGGTTCTTGGAAAATGAGACTGCCGGCTGCACATTATAGCCATTAGCTAGCTAACCTTGCTATCTCATGTCATGCAGTGTCACGCCACTTTCTGGCTTCCATGGTGCCCTTGCTGGCTTTCTGGTAGCCCTGAAGCAATTGTTACCACACCTTGAGCTTCCCATGTGCTTTTTCTGGAAAATAAAGGCCAAGGTACATTGATGGACAGTACATTTTCTAAGGCTGTGATTGTAGCAGTGCATACTTCTTCCATGCCAAGTTGCAAGTTTGTTGGTGTGGACTGTGGAGTTCTTATTGTCTTTGTCTTCCTCGCTGCTGCAGTGGATGCCATTCTTCGTCGTGTGCTTCTCAACTATCATGGCCTTCATTGTGCCCGATTCCATCAACTTCCTGCCAACTTTGTTATCTGGGATGTACGTCAGCTGGCTTTACCTGAGATACTTCCAAAGGAACCCACTGACAGGACTTAAGGGCGACGCAAGTGATGACTTCTCTTTCCCCAGCTTGTTCCCAGATGCCATGCGGTAATTCTTAATGCCGTTATACCATACTAAAATACTGTTTTACGATCCCACTTTTGAAATCATCTTTTTTTTTTGTGTGTGTGTGTATGATCATTGCAGACCAGTCACAGACCCAGTTGCTAATGTGTTCCACCGGATGCTGTGTGCGAGTTCTAAGCCTTCAGAAGTGTCCCTCCCAGTTATTGATCCTACCAAGGCTTCTAGAAGAAGGTACTGTTCACCCACAAAACTAGTTATATCCGAACCCTCGAAATTGTTATAGTGTGAGGTTGAAAATTCGAAATCATAGGTTCTCAAAAGCATTTTATTGTTTCCAATCTCACCAATTCAACTCTCATCGTTGCAGGGAGCGTGGCGAGAGGGTTCTCGAGGAAAGGATGGCTGCTGATCATGCAGCTGATACAGAAGCCCCGGCTCACAGCGCAGAGGATTAAGAGTTCTCCACGACCCTACACTGTCATAGTAGCCACGGCCGCCTGCCTCCGTGCTTTGGATCTCTCCAGATTGTGTTCTGGCGAGCGCATTCATTTTACAGTGGACTGATGATGTGATATATGTTACCGCCTTTTTGTATTTTTTTTCTCTTTTCGAATATTGGTTGGTTAAATTGTGTTGGTAGTTCCTGATTACAGTGAAGAAAGAAGAGAAGGGTCACATCCCCTGCCGCAGATGTTGTAATGTAGAAAGAATGACTTGTCAGGAACAATATGAAGTACGGAGTACTGTTTTCAAATGAACTATAATTTTGAGTCAAAACTAGATGCGGGTGAGGATCACTGAAGATCTTTGCAAAAATGATGTGGTTTATTTTATTTTTTGATGAATCTACGTGTCATCATTTCTTTTCTATAAGTTGGCAGACTGACTAGAAGGCTTGGGTACAAGTACGTGCAAATTATGAAGATTGTCGATCATTTTTACTACTCCCTTCGGCCCGAATTGATGTACTTTTTGCAAAACAGTCCTCGTGTTATCTCCGACAAGCCACGCAGTCTGCCGCTCCCCCCGCCGGCTGTCTCACTCACTTGACTCGCCCGCCGTTCCCCCGCCGTCCACCTTCTCTTGGCCGCGTCGCCTGCTCCGCCCCTCCCTAGCCGGCCACCTTCCTTCCTCCTCGTCTCCCCGCCTTTCTTCCTCCGCCTTCCACCTACCAGAACCCAACAAGGACGAAGATCAAAGATGAAAATATCCCCTTTCCCCCCAAGAGTTTGATTTTGCCGGCTTCGGCGGTGTTGCTCGTGGCCTGGAGGAGGAGGTTCTCGCTGACGACAGCTGGAAGGAATTGAAACGGGAGGAACGGAGAAGCGCTATCCAAGGTGAGGGGATGGAGAGAGGAGGTGGTGGCGTTGTCCCAGTAGAGAAACGGCCACGACGGCGATGGCGATGATGACCAGCCGGAGAAACCACAGCACTACGTGGTGAAGGAGAAGAGCAGTACCTGCTACCCATTCCGTGCCGCCCATCACGCGCTCCAGGTTCGCCACCCACAGATCAGTCCCCCGTCTCCATGCATTTATCTATCCGCCCTCGTTCAAAATCAGCAATTTATTGCTTCCAAATTCCAAAGGAGTTCCGGTTTGGTTCTTCATTACTCGTGTAATTAGCTCTGCAGTGATTGGGGTTGACGGATATAGCTTGAATTGGTGCCGTGTGTTCTACGCTGTGCAAGTTCCTGAGTAATTGTAGATGGACAAAAATCTCCCTGAAGATTGGATAAATTCAATCTGTTGCTTTTTCTCACCTGAAGCAAAGAGATTCAGGAGAGAATGCTTAGAGATGTTTCTTGAGAGAATGCTTAGAGATGTTTCACCTGAAGCAAAGTAATTGCAGATGTTTCTTGAGAGAATGCTTAGAGATTCAACATGACCATTCATCCTGTTTGATCAGAGTCCGACAACGGGAGGTTTCCGTTTGCTGAATTCAGGAGCATTCTTTTCATTGCTTATTGCCTTTGTGTGTATGTGTGTGTGTTTGTTGAATTCAGGAGCAGTCCGACAAATGCATGCTGCTTATCTTAAATTTCCTTTTACATGTGCATATTTATTTTTGATGAAAGGGTTTCCCCTGATTTTCATTCAAGAAATACTGTAAACAAGTGAATGTGCAGAAATGAGTTGATACATTGATATATAGGTCAATTTTAGATGGAGTTAACTGAATAACATGAGAGCGTGAAACCATGTCAATTATCCTTTATTTCTGAATAACATTAGTCATAGCAATTGTGTATAATACCAAAATCCCAGATTTTTATCACTTCATTGATTCAAATCGATGTTGGAGATTCAAAGTAGTGGATCTTTCTAATGCTGATGCTGTAGATTATAAACACTCACTAATGGATGTTATATTTGTAATCCCTCCTTTCATATTCTCACTATAGATTTAATAATGCTTTGTATTACTCGATTATTCGAGTACAAGTACCTTCTTAACTTAGATGCTTGCAGCATAGCTGATACAAGGATTGCTTCTCTGAACTAATCTGAATTCTCTTTCTCTGAACTAATCAAGTCATTTTCTAAGTTGTCCAATAAACCAAGGATTTGCTGAATATTAACTAGTGAGTAAAATAGGAACATCTACTCTACTTCTAAGCTTGTGTTAGAAATTCCTGCTTGTTTTAGAAATTCCTGTTTTGTTACTTGTACAAGCAGGTTCTACTAAACAAAGCTAATTCTAGTCATGATTCTTTTAAATGGATTCTACAAAGTAGGCTTAGTAATATCATGGATTCTCTTAAAGTAGTATGTATAAAAGCATGGCTGATCAAATTACTTCTGGCATTTGATTGCAATAGTACGATTGGTCAAATTACAAGGCATATCTGCAAGTGTATATGGCTCAACGCAGAAATTTTAGGGTCTCGTTAGCTTCCCTTAATTGTTCTAACCCCTAGATACTTGTCAAGTTAAAGCAGTACTTTTGTTGATTAGGACTTTAAACATAGGATAAAAAAGGAAACAGATATACACAATATTGGAGCCTCTAGATTTATAAATGCCTTTATATTGTGATAGATCAAATATAGTACACACATGATAGAATTACACATGACATATATACACAATTACAAAACAATTTGCTTGTAGTGACTAGATGAGCTTCTCCTTTTGACTAGCTTGAGCTTCTTCTTTAGTGACCAGCTTGAGATTAATTTGCCTATCTTGACATACATTGCTGACTCGACGCCTTCTACGGATAAGGCTTGATGGGTCATTCAGCCATGTTAGATATGTATTTCCCGGGATCATTGTCTCATCATCCAAAATTACTCGGGGGCCTGTCCTGCGTGCTTTTTGAGATGTTGTTTGAGCTGGTGCTATGACTTGTTGCTCATAGGAAGCTATCAGCTCCAAGGTTTTTCGGTAGAGTTCCCCATCAACTTTTAGCGTGTCTGGTAGCATTCCCTCCCTTTGGAGTTTGTCCTTTCCCATGTGGGGTGTCTAGTTTTTGTTTCCTCCTTCTTCCTTCATAACACTCCAACAAGACAGATTGTAGGGGTATAAACACTTTCGCAAGCTTCTCCGTGTCATAGGAATCGTAAGCTTGTTCAACAGATTCTATCAGCTCTTTGAGTGTGTTAGGTGCACTCTCAAATGCAAGGGACTCGATTGCTCTGAAAAAGCAAAGATCTAGGACATTCATATCAGGTGAATTTGGAGGTTGATAAGTCAACCTGATATCCAAACCCAAAGCTTTCACAGTGGCTATAAAAGCGGGATCATCTGGCAGGACATGCGTTCTTGCATTGTCCTGCTTGATAAATATTGTTCCCTCGTGCCCATCGTCAGGCCACGCTTCTACTATTGCTCGAATTACTTTTTCACATAGGTATTCTCTCATGACGTCTCTAGTAACAATCATTGTCTTTAGTTCTATAGTGCCTTTTGTCCTATTCTTGGAGTTATATTTAGCTGCACTATCCGTGACAAATGCCCATATGCCTACCTTTCCATCAAAGGTCACATTCCTTTGCGCATCATGTCTAGGTTTCGCAACTGCAGTTAAGAACATGACCTTGCCGATACTGTTCTTGTTGTGAACAGTGCGCAAAGGATCTTCTTCCTCTGGAAGGAGGTAATATGTTCTGTTTCTCTTGGTCATATCAAACCATTTTTCATCAGTGTGAATTATATTCTCCATATTATTAAAGGAAGGCATTGCTTTTGATATCGTTGTTTGATCAACCATTGAAATGCAAAACTTTAGCCGTTTGATCTTGTTTTCTAGAGACTGAAATGGTTTCAGGCTGCTTGTGTGGCGCTTTAATTCACCCCATGTGAACCTTCTCTGTAATGTACTATAAGGGACACCAAGAGATCTTGCTAGTGCTCTCAATGTACCCCTTTTGTTTAATGCAACCTGACGCACCCTTTCAGAGAGATTAAGTTGTCTCCTCTTTCGACCACATCTACCCTTTCTTTTATTTGGAAAATTAACTTTTTCGCCGTGTGTTTCTTG
Source organism: Avena insularis (assembly GCA_023614405.1). Classification (NCBI taxonomy): domain Eukaryota; kingdom Viridiplantae; phylum Streptophyta; class Magnoliopsida; order Poales; family Poaceae; genus Avena; species Avena insularis. The sequence goes on from CM042690.1 coordinate 2,506,825, forward strand.
TTCTATTGCCTTCCTCCAGGTCTTTTCAACAGTTCTAAGACTTGTTTTCAGAAGTTGAGCCACAAGTTCTTTATCAGCCTTCTCAATTGGTCTACCTTTGCTGAGTGCTTTTAGTGCAATATATGCTGCGAATTTGTGACTCTCTGGCAGATCTCTATGGTGCCGCTGAGCAACATGTTCTTCTTCTTCTTCGGATATATGATCTGGATGTGCAATATGTTCTTCTTCGGATAAATGATCTGGCTGAGCAACATGTTCTTCTTCGGATATATGATCTGGCTGAGCAATATGTTCTTCTTTGGATATATGATCTGGTTGAGCAACATGTTCTTCTTCTTCTTCTTCTAATCTAACGTTGAGATCTAGGTCCATCCATCCTTCCTTCACCTCCAACTCTTGTAGTCTGACGTCAACATCCAGGTCCATCCATCTATACTCCTCCTCTAGCCTCATGTTTAGATCCAAGTCCATTCCTCCTCTGTATGTACCTACAGAGCAATCAAATGTAGTCAAATGGTGATGTAACTTTGAACTGAAATAAGTATGACATTTGTATTCGAGTATAATCAAATGCAGTACAATCAAATACAGTCAACATTGTAACATTTAGTTCATGCTGTGTGTCATTGTTACATTTTCATTTATCATGTTGTGTGTTCAGGTCAAAATGACACCTGATGATTAGATGAGATTTCTCCAGGTGTTGTTTCTTGTGGGTGATCAACTTGATTACAGTGATGATACAATACAAGTAATCAGATATGCATATTATATCTTGATTACAGTGATGATACAGTACAAGTAAGTCATACTAGTCTCTAGAAGGCTAATATATATGCGGAGTTGTTGACACTAGTGTTATTGTTCTTGTTCAGGTGTTGGTTCTTATGGGTGCTGGTTCTTGTGGGTGATCAACTTGATCATTTTTGCTCCTCATGGTTATTTCTCCAGGTGCTGTTTCTTGTGGGTGATGAACTTGATTACAGTGATGATACAATACAAGTAATCAGACATGCATATTATATCTTGAGTAATAGAATGTAGTCAAATGATGCTTCTCCTATGTCAGCCCATACATTGTGGTTGCTTTGTTTATATACTACTAGGTAAGCAATTATGTCACCGCAACAATGCAAGATGATTTGCCTCACATTCTTATGCAAATATTGTGATAGCTTTAGACATGAAGCATGTTCACTGCTCTTTTACTAAATTATATCTTGAGGTGTCCCTGTTTAGAAATTAGGATCAATGGGGTTGGTACCTTCTAGGAGTAGCTTGTCTACCATGCTCTTTTAATAAAATGTTGTTCCTGAACTGTGCAATGCCCTGGTCAGATTTTACTCTAAAGGACATGAAATTGTTTGATATGTTGATTGCAATGTTATAATTCTAATATAAAGTCAGCTTTGACACTTTACTACATCTACATTCATTTTTAGCCATCTCTACTGTTAGTAAATAAGAACCAATTTTTGCATGTATCTTGGATGTATGACTGTCAGTAAATAAGGACCAAGAGTTCCCTACTGCATGTATCTTGGATGTATGACTGTCAGTAAATAAGAACCTCTGTCTTTCTGTTCAACAGGGATATGCATTGGTTGAATATGAAAATTTTTAGGAAGCACAAACTGTAAATTAGAAGAGTTTGTATTGAGTTGCTCTGATTTTGACTCCAAGACGATAGTGAACAGTACAATTAGAAGGAAATCATTGTATCTGGTAAAGGTAAACACAATAATCTGTATATCTTTGTTCCTTATCAGTTTGGAGAGGAACCTGAAGCAAAAATCTGAATCAGCCTCGTTACCTGCTATCTGTATCTGGTCATTTGAAGAGTGATCTGGCCATTGGAGGGAGCTCGGAGAAGGCCGTGGAGGGAGCTTGGAGCCGGCCAGCGGGAGCCTGGCGCGGAAGGACTGCTACCTGGCGCGCGCGGGACCTGCCGCGGGAGGATGGCGACCTGGTGCACGCAGGACCTGCCGCGGGAGGACGATGACCTGGTGCACGACCTGCCGCGTGAGGATGGCGACCTGGTGCAGGCGGGACCTGCCGCCGGAGGATGACAACCTGGCGCGCGGGACCTGCTGCGGGAGGATGGCGACCTGGTGCACGCGGGAGCTGCCGCCGGAGGATGACAACCTGGCGCGCGCGGGACCTGCTGCGGGAGGATGGCGACCTGGTGCACGCGGGAGCCGCCGCGGGAGGACGGAGACGGCGACGGACCTCACGGCGGTGGCGACCAAGGAGGACGACGGGAAGGGGAACTGGAGCTCGCGATTGGCTTCCTCTCGGCCTCCGCCTCCCCCCAAGACGCGCGGGGACGGAACTGGATCGCGGACGGCGGGAATCGCGGGGCGACGCTGGGATCGCGGGCGGGTGATCGCGAGGTGACGCCGGGGATCGCGGGGTGACGCCGAGGATCGCAGGCTGGGTTCGCCAAGTTTGAATTTTGAATTCAGACTAATTTCGAACGATTTGGATAAGTTTGGGTTTTTTTGTAAGATTTGAATTGTACTGTGCTCGCGTCAATTAATTCGGGCCGGAGGGAGTATCAGTTTGTAATTTTTTGTCAGTCCTTTTCCAGTTTGTCGAAGTTTGCATGATATGAATTTTACTCGCTACCAAAGCAACTACTAGTGTTTGGTAAGTAAGAGTAAATCGGTAGAATCCTCAAAAAGCTTGATTAAGTAAATCGAAATAAAGAACAATGCGATTGTACTACAATTCGATGTTCTTTGACTTCTTTTCTGCCCATAGTCAAATGAAAAAAAAATGCAAAATCAGCTGAACCAAAACAAATCATTATTGTCTATCGCTAGACTTAGCCATACAAGAAGATTAGTTGAGTCAAACAAGTTGATTAATTGGGTCAAACATGAACTAGTATACTTTGGGAGAGTGCTAGTACACTTATGAAATCTAAGAAACAATAGAAGGTGCATCTAGGAGCATGTACTCTCAATTAGAAAAAAATACTCCCTCCGTACTCCTTCCCAATTTATGTTACATATAAGGTTTTATGGGAGTCAGACTTTACAATGTTTGACCAAGTAGTTTGATGCAAATATGAACATATAAATGTCAAATTAATATCATTAGAATTGGCTTAAAATATGTTTTCATATTATATGCATTTCATATCATACATATTCATATTTTTAAATTTATTCTTGATCAAACTTTGCAAAGTTTGTCTTGCACGCGAAATTATGCGCAACATATTATGGGATGGAGGAGTATAAGATGTTTTGACAAGTCCATTTGACTTACTAGAATACTTCATGTTTAAATACTAAGAATGTAGTTTTCTAAATGTCAAATTCAAATACATATAGTTTTAGGTATTGATCAAAAGAATATTTAGTGCTTACTATTATGTAGTTTTAGGTTTTGATCAACATATTATGGGATGGAGGAGTATAAGATGTTTTGACAAGTCAATTTGGCTTACTAGAATACTTCATGTTTAAAAACTAAGAATTTTGTTTTCTAAATGTCAAATTCAAATACATATACTTCATGTTTTGATCAAAAGAATATTTAGTGCTTACTATTATGCCTTTTTTTAGAACTACTATTATGCCTTTTGTAGAGAAGCATAAGTATTTTTTGGATAGAAAAATATTTTCCGTTGACCAAAGGTGCAGATCCCTTCCTTGGGAGTCCGTTTTAGGTATTAGATAGGATATCTACGTCAACACAGATTTATACATGCTAGATAGCACTCCATTTTATTTGGTTGCACATGCGACTCTAACCTAGGTGGGCAAACTCACCACCGTGAGGTCAAGCCACCAAAGCAACGCTTGGTTCTCTAGCACATTGATAATTGATTACATGCAATTAAAACCTAAAAGTTTCTCTACGTGTTCTTGAGAATCGTAAGCATTTTTTGATTTTTTTTGTCCATCCTTTGAACCCTTGGCGGAAAGATGGGAGACATCAATGCTTACAAAAGGTAACATGAACATCATAATACTTCATATCTTCGTGTTAATACAAAATGATGGAAAGAGAAAAAAAAGGCACCATTTACGAAGGATGAACTTATACAAAACATCAGTGCCAAAGAAGAGCTCAACAACAACGATTCTATCATCTATAAATTTCATGTATAAGCTATAAAATATTGCAGTGTACTTTCTCTTGCAACAAATTTTTTGTAGGGATGGAGTTCATGTTGAGACCAATGAAACTATGACTAATGTTTTACTCTTCAAGAAGGATTATCTTTCAGAAGTGAAGTACAAACACTACTTTGGACTTGATAAAATGTTTTGGGGCCTCAGTAAAGAACACTCTATCATATCTTCGATGGTATTCGTAAAGGACCAATGATGAATTCTGGACCATGATACATGAAGCCCACAAACGAGCCACCACCCACACAATTCACCTATCGCCTTAAAAAATGCAAGTTCAAAGAAACCCGTTGAGAAAATAACTATTCAAAACCCATGAGCAGTTAAGTAATGTGTGCTAACTTTTTTATGTTTAGTGGTGTTGTTTTCTCGTGACGGCGAACTACGGTTTGATATGGTTAGTGACGACACTTGGATAAAAAAGAGACTTAGCGTGACATCGTGACTTTCTGAGAATGTATCTGCACCTCATAAATTCTTGTTGCTATTATTATAATCATTATTATTAAGGTTATTTGTTTGAATCCTGGGAAGTTGTGCTTTTTTATTTGTGTGAATCATTATTATACAGTTGTGCTACTATGTGAGTTTTTTCTGTTTTCAAAGTATACTATGGTGAGTTTTTTGTTTCCAAAATATATATACTATGGCTAAGCGCGACGGGGTGGTCCCGAGCTCCATGGAGCTCGGTTTTTTAAACTACAAAAATTTGAATTCAAAGTTTTCAATTTTTTTAAAAAATAAATACTTGGATATAGTCAACGATGAAATCTACCTATGTGTAAAATTTTAGACCCAAATACTTTGTATTTTAGTCTTGAAAAAATGACCAGTTTACTTTTTACAGTCTAACTAGTAAATTCTCGAAATAGGTTTTCGCCCCGCTTTATAAATAAAGCACACAGGTGAGACCGCTACTAGGCCAGACATCACAACGCCCAAAGGAAAACACACATGATACACGATGTTGGGGCAGCAGCACACACGCCCAAACTAAAAACAAGGAAAAACAAAAAGGAAAGGAGACGGAGGCGGAACGACTAGATGATGAAGACCGCAACCACCGCGCCCTCCGAAGAATGCCCACCCTGCTCCTAGCCCTGACTCGTCAAACACCAAGCAGCACCCTCAAGAGGGAAAGCGGGCGCTATTGTCCGGCCTAGATTGGCCCTAGGGTTTCCCCCGTCACACAGAGGGGAGTGGATGGAGGGTAGCCACGACGCCCTTTAGGAAAGGAGGTGCCACCCACGGGCGGCACCGCGTCGGTGTCTGTCGCGCCGACAAGGATTTCTACCGAATACCCTATCCACAAGCCTCAAACGAGCCATCGCACAGGAGACCCGTGAGTGCGAGGCCTCGCCACCACCAAACTTGCCGCCCACGAGCACGCACTACACCGGTCCCAACTCCACCATCATCGTCGCACCGAGATTACCGTCGCGAGGGCCACAAGATGAGGCACAAGTAGCTCGAGGCAGGGCCGGCAGAGCCGCGCCCGTGCGGGAGGGAACTGCCTCCACCACCAAGGGCGGTAGTCTACCAGACACGACTGATACGTCCATTTTGCATCACTATCTTATACCATAATTTACTGTTATTCATTGATATATTTCATATTAAGAGATGATACTTATGTTATTTTATCTATTTTGCATGTTTAATGACTTTTGGAGGATGAAATGCCAGAGTCAGGATTCTGATGGAAAAAGTGGTGTCCAGATGCAATATTTGCGAAGATCAGAAAATTCCAGAAAATATATGAAAATCCCTATGTTTCCAGAAGATGAAGGAAGCCAGAAGAGGAAGTAGAGATGGGCCACAGGTGGCCCACACCACCCCCTGGCGCCCCTCCCCCAGGCCGTGCCACCAGGTCGGGTGGCCACCCCGGCCCACCTCTGGCATCACCCTTTCGCCTATATCATCCCCCAAAACCCTAAGACTCGGGGATCAACGACAGAAAGATTCCGCCGCCTCTGCGGGGCGGAAACTACAGAGAGAGAAAGAGCTCTTCGGGAGGCAGAATTCTGTCGGGGAAATTCCTTCCCGAAGAGGGGAGATCGTCGCCATCAACACCGTCATCAAGCTAGACATCATCCTCATCATCCTCATCATCATCTCCACAAGCACCATCACCACCACTCCATCCCGCTGTAACAATTGGGTTGAATATTGCATAGTTCTTAGGGGGAACTTTCCTGATGTTGATTACTTGTTGTAGTTGATGTTATTGAGTGCAACCATTGAATTATTGTTCATGTTCAGATTGTTATTTATCATTATATCTTCTCTGATCTTGATCCATATGATGTCTCGTGATTAGTTCGTTTAGTTCTTGAGGACATGGGAGAAGTTATGTTGTTAGTAGTGGAATTGTGTTGAGAAATATTCAATGGTTTGATATTTAAGTTGTGGTGTTATTCTTCTAGTGGTGTCATATGAACGTCGACTATATGATACTTCACCTTTATGGGCCTAGGGGAATGCATTGTGTATTTGGCTACTAATTGTGGGGTTGCCGGAGTGACAGAAACCTAAACTCTCTTTAGGAAACCTTTGGACAAGGGAGTGTAGGATCTCAGAGTTTAATAATGTGGTTAGGTTTTTATCTTAATTACTTTCTTGTAGTTGCGGATGCTTGCAAGGGGTTTAATCACAAGTATGTATTAGTCCAAGTAAGGTCGGTACATTAGCATAGGTTCACCAACACAACACTTATCCAACCAAAAAAGATTAATCAACTATATGAAGCGAAAGCACTTGACAGCATTCACATGTGTCCTCGAGAACATTTGGTCCTCATAAGTAATACAACCGGCTTGTCCTTTTCTAATGAAAGTATTGGGCCACTTGCTGCAATTATTATTATTGCCTTTTATTTACTCGCACTTTATTTATCTGCATTATCAAAAAACCCTAAAAATCCGTTTGCTAGTATTTAGTGAATTCCTGATCCAAACCACTTGTCAACACCTTCTGCTCCTCGTTGGGTTCGATACTCTTATTTATCGAAAGTACTACGATACACCCCCTATATTTGTGGGTCATCAAGACTATTTTCTGGCGTCGTTGCCGGGGAGTGAAGCGCTATTGAAGAGTGGAACTGGTAAAGGAAATTTCTACTATGAGTATTGTTTTTATTTATGTTTGTTACTTTGTTTTCAATATGGATAATTCACTTAGTTTCCTATTTGGGAAAGCTACTACCACTTCTAAGGTAGTAGATGAACCACCACCTGCTAAATTAGATCCTTTTAAAATACCTACAAAAATGTTGATTGTGTTATGGATAACTACTATTTGGAAGATGGAACTGTCCATCCTGGTGATCATTTGCTTTTTATACACGAATTATGCGGGTTGTTCAAGTGTGCAGGTATTACAACGGAACAAGTTAAGAAAAAGTTACTCTCTATATCATTGAAAGGCAGAACTAAGGAATGGTATAAGCTGCTGAAGAATGGCCAATCTATGGAATAGGAGGAAATTGTACCTCTCTTTTATTCTAAATTCTATCTTTCTAGTGAGATTCATAAAGACCAGAATCAAATATATAACTTTTGGCCTCGTGATGGAGAGAGTACAGCCCAAGCTTGGGGGAGATTGAAGTTACTAATGCTCAAATGTCCTATTCATGAGCTCCCTAATAATAATATTATTAATAACTTCTATGCAAGGCTTTCTCTTCATGATAAGGATTTATTGGATGCTTCTTGTGCTGGATCATTCACATGTATGAAAAAAGAAGCTAAATGGGATCTTCTAGACCGTATTCAAGAAAATACTGAAGCATGGGAGAATGACAAAGGAAGAAAGTCAAGTATAAATTATGATTATGAATGCATAAATTTTTTTATGGGAACTGGTGACTTTCATAATATTAGTACTGCTTATGGTCTTGATTATCAAGTTCTTGCAAATTGTTTTAAGGCCTTTGTTTCTTATACTGAAATTCCTAAAAAGGAAAGGAACAAGTATCATGCACCATATAAAGATATTGTTAATCATGTTTCTGCTAGAAATATTGAAGTTTGTACTGTTGATCGCATTTTTCCTGAACCTTATATTGATAAAATACCTTTCCTTGCTAAGGTAAAGGAACATTTTATGATAGCTAGTGTGGTGAACAAAAGTACAAAGAAAGCTGTAGAACCTGATGAACAAATAAATATTGAACCTGCAGTAGCAATTGTGAAAGACCTTGTCACTAAAAATGTAGAAGATGGACACATTATCTTTTGTGAAGATGCTTCTAATATTGTTTCACATCCTAGTATAACTAGGAAATCTAGTGTGCGTGTGCTTTCTGTTAGAATTGGTGATCATTGCTATTATGGTTTATGTGATATTGGTGCAAGTTCAAGTGCTATTCCTTATGAGCTTTACAAAAAAATTATGCATGAAATTGGTCCTTGTGAACTTGAAGACATCAATGTGGTTATTCACCTCGCTAATAGAGAGATCGTATGTCCAATTGGTATTGTAAGAGATGTAGAAGTTCTTTGTGGTAAGACTAAATATCCTATTGATTTTCTAGTACTTGGTAAAGCTGCTAGTAAAACTTGTCCTATCATTTTTGGTAGACCTTTCTTGAACACTTGTGGAGCTATTATAGATTGTAATAAGGAGAAAATTTTAACTAAATTTGATGGAGAATCTTATGAGTTTAATTTTTCCAAAATTGCTAAAGCTCCTTATGAAAATGAATTTCCTAATGAGGATTTTAGAGTTGAACAACTTGCTTCTATTGATCCAGTTTTTGACCTTAGACCTCTATTTGACAATTTTAAGTATGCTCATTTTGATGATAATAATGTTTCTTATGATAGTTACATTGTTAATTTTATTCATAATGCTACTAAAAGTTATTATGAGAGAGGGAAACATGGTTTTATGCATCTCAATAATATTAAGTTTCCCCGCTTTATGTTGAAAGTTTTGATGTTGCACTTGTTGTGTCTTCCTATGCTAGTAGCCTCTTGTTTCAATAATTTGTTTTCTTACAAAATTCCTGTGCATAGGAAGTGGGTTAGACTTAAATGTGTTGGATATTTGCTTCTTGATCCTTTCTTTTACTTCAAATCCATATTTCCTACGTGAGCATCATTGAAATTATCATGCATATCTTAATGGCTATAAAGAAAGAGATTTTGGAAGACAACCCAGTTTATTTTTGCTTCCAGTTATTTGAGTCTTGGAAGTTATTACCTTGATACGTCATAAACGTATCTATAATTTTTTATGCTCCATGTTTGTTTTGTATTAACTTTCTTGTGTTTTCTCTACACTTTGAGGTATTTGAAAGAGTAATTGCCCCTATCTATGGTTTTGGTGATTAATGACAATTCCTATAGACTAATGTTTTCACTGAGTTTTATATGAAGTAATATTCCATAGGTCATGCTTGTAGTCTATGTGTTGGATTCAAGTATGGATGCCATAAAGATAAAGATATACCTTGAGTATTGGCATCAAGATCATCGAGTTGAAGAGAAGAATATGATATGATAAGAATCTTGAGAGTGTGATCTCAATAGAAGAATTCAAGATATGGCTCTAAGACGGTGTCATGATAGCCTCATTAGTTGAGCTATGATTGACTAAGATTTAGAGCATGTAATCAAATTAAGAGTTCTTTATGTACCTCAAGATATTGAGATGGAGAATGAGAAGATACATGGTTGACCTATACAAAGAATGAAGAGTGATTTCAAGTTGGTCAACACATGAAGCATAAAGAATGTACCACATGGATCTTGTGGTATGGTAAGCCTTGTCAATTATGCATCATTAACTAACCCATTATATATGTGTCTTTGCGTTTTCTATATGGGATAGGTATCTTTCCATGGGCATGCTTCAAAAGTAAAGATCTTATATAGCCCATGAGAGGATGACATCAAGTGGTGATCGTCATCAAGGTTGAGAAGGGCGAGTTCAAGATAAGCATCTCGAGAAGATCATTTGCTTGAAGATTGCCATCCATATTGGTGATAATGGACATGTGAAGACATATATTAGTGAATCTATCCAATAGTGGTGTATGGCGGAGCAAATTAGGAGTCTTCACGAAGCAACAATGATCAAGTGATGCATTCCGGCTTGGATGGAGATTGAAGTGTTGTCATCAAGATCAAGCGGGATGCGCAAGGCAAAGGTATGGCCTCACTAGGTTTTCCTTTTACCGGTCTCAAGGTGGTTGTTGGGAGACCGGGTTATAGGATACATAGCCGCACTATTAAGAGGGGCTTTCGGTTGGGTAACTTGATCACATCGTCATAGGGAGCTCAATACTTTGCATTATTTGCATCTTCCTATTTTGTTGCTTCTTGGTGTTTCTCCATGTGAGGTTCTTGAGCTTGTTTCTAGCTCTTCAACAAGCCCAAGTTCATCGAAAACGGAGTTCGTATGCATCTTCTATGGCGTTTTCGAGTTTGAAGGTTTTATCGGTTCTTCTTATAGGGAGGCTTCTTACCTTTCTTCATTTGGTTCTATCCTCCTCTATTGGACTATCATGTTTCTATGCACCCTTGTAGGTCTTATTGTCCTCGTCAAAACAAGCCCAAGATCATCGAAATCGGAGTCCGGACGCAAAAATTATCGCCGTTTTCGTATGTCCTGTTTCGTTCCAGCGGAATTCTGGCGGACTGAGTCTGTGGCCAGAATTTCCGGTGACCGCCAGAAATTTCTGGCAAACCGCCAAAAAACTGTTCTATATGCTGTTTCGGTTTGTACCGGAACTTTTGGTTTTGACCGGAAATTCCGGCTGATCCGCAGCCGTTTCGTCAGCCGAACGTGTTCGCCATCCCCTTTGAAGGGGTATAAAAGGGGGCTTCTTCCCCAAAGTTCTTAGGCTCTTTAGCACGTTTTTGACCTCCATTGTTGACCCCTTTGAGCTTTCTTCCTCTCCCTTCCCTCCTATGATTATTGCATCTTTTTGAGGGCTTTGGAAGAGGAGATCTAGATATACAATCCCCACCAATCAATTCCTCCTCTAAGTGAGGGGAACCCATTGGATCTATATCTTGGAGTCATTTGTTGGTTTCCACCATTGTTCTTCCTCTCTAATTCCTCCCTAGCACTTGTTGCTTTGGTGGGATTTAAGAGTGAAGGATTTGAGCACCCCTTGGTGTTCTTGCTTTGCATTCTTGCATAAGTGTTGAGCTCTCCATTATGATTTGTTCGAGTGAGAGGCCGTGAGTTTGTTACTCTTGGAGGGTGACCTCCTAGTTGGCTTGGCGGTTGGTGTCGCGGTGTTCTCTTCGTGGAAGATTGTGAAGAGACCCGGACTTCTCCTTCGTGGAGCTTGTGAAGTGGTTGTGGAGCTTGCCATCTCCGGACTGGAGGAAAAGCTAGCCATAAGGAAAGAGCCTATTCCTTCGTGGGATAGACTCGGAGAAGAAGGTGAGCCTTCGTGGCGTTGGGAAATCCTTCGTGGAATCCCACACCTCTCCAACGTGACATACCTTACTTGTAAGGGAACATGGGAATACATCTTCGTCTCCGCGTGTCTCGATTATCTCTATACCCGAGCTTACTTTCCTTGTGATAGCCATCGAGCTTGAAGTACTTATATCTTGCTTATCACTTGTGGTAAATTTTCTTGTGCTTTCTTGCTTAGATTAACTTGTTGTTGGTGCACTTAGTTGAGCCTAGTGTATTTAGGTTTTGTGCTTGTAAAATAAACGTTAGTTTAATTCCACATTCTATCAAGCCAAAACCGTAATAGTTTTAAAATTGCCTATTCACCCCCCCTCTAGGCGACATCTCTATCCTTTCAATTGGTATCAGAGCAAGGTCTCTCCTTGTTTAGGCTTCACCGCCTAGAGTGTAAATATGTCGGCTAGTAGTATAGTGCACAATGACATAATTATCTTTGATGGCACAAATTATGTTGTGTGGAGAAATTGCTTACTTTGTAATCTTTGGACCTTGTGTCCAAATATTGAGTGATTTCTAGATGTAGGTTTTTCTCCTCCAATGGATCCTCAAAATCTATCTCTAGAGGATGAGAAAAATTTACATCTCGAAGCTCAAGTATCTAATGAGCTTATTTTCTCTTTGAGCCCCACAGTTAATTTGTTCTTGACAATTGTAAAGAGCAAGTCGTCTCATGAGAAGTGGACCAAGCTTAAAGAAATATTTGGTGGTTCAATTTCTTATATTATCGGTGGTTTCTCTAAGGATATCTCTTCTCCTTCACATCATGAAGAGATCCAAGTTGCTTCCACCTCCGACAGCGATGAGTTCTCATCTTCACCCACTTCACCAACGTGTGGCAAGACACAAGGTAAAGATATGGTGAGTGGTGTTGGGAGTTGCAATGTTGATATTATGCTAGCTAATGATGATCCTTCATCTCTATCCCATTGCAATGTATCTTCTTTGTACTTAAGCACTTCTTGCAACAATAATGATATATCCCCTTTTGTTGCTAGTCCTTGTATATCATCTAGAAATTATTTGAGTACTAGTGTAGATGATATGCTTGATTTGCCTTGTTCCCATGAACAAAATGCTTCTATTTCCTCTAGTTGTTTATCTAACAATGTAGAGGAAATCAAACATTCTACGGAGCAAGACATGATCATGAACGGAGATTCAATAATATCAGCATCTTCATCCTCCCGTGCTCACATGTGCCTTATGGCAAGAGGATCAAAGGTATTTCCTACTTTGGATCCCAATATATCTTCTAAATCTAATAGCAATGATAATGATGATAGTGATGATGACATTGATGAGGATACTAGTGCTCTCTTGCTTGAGTTGACCTTTTTGTGTACATCTCTTCGTGGTAATAATAAGGTCGTTACTTGTCTCAAACACGTTATGGACACCATAACTAAACAAACGGGAACCATAGAGGAGTTGGATTTCCGACTTGATGATGGGAGTCGGAGATTCAATCTCCTTAAGCAAGAGCTTGCCGAGGAGAAGCACACTAATTGTCTCCTCACACAAAAAATTGAATCTTATGATCTTGAAAAGGAAAATTCCATTAATGATGCTTGTGCTACTAACTCTACTTCTTGTGAAGCATCTACCCTAAAGGAGAACGTTGAGCTAAGGGCTCAACTTGAGTTGCTAACTAGCAAGTATAGGAAATTGGAAGAAAGTCATGAAAAGCTCTCGGGCCCTCATAATGATCTTCTAATCTCCCATGATGGGCTAATGTTAGCTCGTGAGGCAAGTATTACCAATGTAACATCTTGTGAGCCTCTTTTGGACATTAGCACAACTTCTACTCAAAATGCTATTTTGCCGTGTGCTAGTCCTAGTAATCCATCTAGCCATACTATTCATAAACCTTGTGTTGGATTACTTGCTTTCCCTTGTTGCTCTAACAATGAAGCTTCTACTTCCTCCAGTACTTGTATTTCTACTAACCATGTGGAGGAAATCAAAGAGCTCAAGGCCCAAGTCACCTCGTTGAGGAATGACTTAGAAAAGAGTCATGACGGGAAATCCACACTCAATAATATTTTGAATATGCAAAAATCCCCTAATGATAAAAGTGGACTTGGATTCAACTACAATAACAAGAACAAGTCCAAGAGAAACAAGAAGAAGGGCCAAAACCAAGTCAAGAATTGGGCCAAGATTATTTGCTTCAAGTGCAAGGTTGAAGGACATCATGTAAGATCTTGTCCATTAAAGAAAAGGCACTTGAGTGAGAAGCAACAAGGGAAGCGGCCACAAGTTCATGTTCAAGCCCAAATTGAAGTTAGTCCACTTCCGAAGAAGAATCAAGATAATGCTCCCCAAGCCAAGAAATCAATAAAGAAGAGAAAGGGGAGCACTTGTTGCTACATATGTCGTGTGAAGGGGCACTTTGCCTCTTCATGTTCAAACGGTACCTTATCTAACCCTATCATTGTTGATGATGATTATTCTCTTAGGAAGTATAAGGATGGCAATGTGTTTGCCAAGTTTGTTGGAACTCAAAGTGGTGTCAAGAAAAGAACCATTTGGGTTGCCAAGCCTATTATGACTAACCTCTTAGGACCCAACTTGGTTGGGGACAAACAAGCTCAAACTTGATCAATAGGTGTTTATGGAGGGCATTGGAGACTTGGCTAACTCATGAAGAATTAAGGGATCTTCATATATTATATTTGATCAAGCCAAGTCATAAGGATTATCATTTCCCTATCTTATATCCAATGTGCCTCTTCATGGTAACTTGTACTTAACTCATTTATTTTGTAAGTTACTTGCCCCTTTACATGTTTTGGTTTTGTACCAACTATGTGTTTGTATTTGGTGTGCCTCATGCTTGATTATTTTGTGTATTCAAGAATGTATAGGTGTTTGGAACATCATTTACTGGTGTGTTTTTCTTGGAGCCTCTAATGCATCTTAATGATATCTTATTTGGCTCTTTTCGAGTGGTTAATGGAACATACCATTTTGGGGGAGTGAGATGCCTCGCGCATCTCTCAAACCTTTAAATGTGTGTACATGAGTACTACCACTTAGTATTGATATTGCAAGCTTATCTAGTCACTATGTGGTGTGTCATACTCATGAGAAATTCAAATTCTAAATGTCCATTAATTCTCTCTAGTTGAGGTTGCTTTGCCTCTTATTAAGAAAAAATGAATATCACATTATGGGGGAGTAATATGCTTCTTTTGCATATCACAATCCTAGGAAATGTGAACATATGAGGTAGTGCCACTTAGAGTTGATATTGTTGATTATCTTGTTTCTAGGTGGCATGTTGGCTCAAACAAGGTCCTATTTTTGTTAGAATCTTTTATTGCTCGTCTTTTAGGTCTTTGTTTGAGTAAGAAATTCTTTATGCGGTCTTCCTCGGATACATATCTCTATATCTTATTTGGGAGACCATTTGCTTCAAGTTATTATAATCATTGCTTTGCATGATTGTGTGACTAGATTGAAGCTATCAAGAATCTCTATCTTTGCATAGTGCTTAATATTTTTATTCCTATCCTATGCTTTTTTATTGTGAAGATTTATCTTTAATATCCATGAAATATACCACCAAAAATCAATTCCAAAACACTCATTGTCTTTAACAATTGATATACTTATGTGTGGTAGCATTTGTGGATCATCTTCACCTTAAGATTTCACCTCTTATTGCCTTATTTTCTTTCCAAAAATTTGTTGTGGCTCCCATTGTCTTCCTTGTATTTTGAACATCTCTTTGATGATGTTTTTGATTATTATAAAATGTGTTTTAGTGGAAGACAAACCTTTTGAAAGAACATGTGGGCCCCCATGTGTGGTTTTGGTAATTAATGACAATCTCTATGGACTAATGCTTGCATAAAGTTGTACTTGTAGGAATTGTCCATAGGCAATGCTTGAACCATATGTTGGCTTCAAGGTTTGGAGAAGAAGAAAGTGAAGAGGATCAAGTGGTGACCAAGGTGTTCAAAGAGTGATCCACAGAATGGTCATGCATCAACATAATGAAGAAAAGAAGAAACGATGTGCAAGCCAAAGATGTGCAATATCTAGAAGATCTCATGCTTGAAGCTTGCCATCCTCGGTGAGCATGGATCGATGAAGACAAGGTCAAAGTAAAGGTGTCCCCATGTTGTACGGGGAGCAACTTGCAAGTCTTCATCAAGCGAGTGCGTGCAAGAGCAATCAAGAAAGGTGTTCCATCTTGAGAAGGACAAGATCGTATACATCAAGATCTAGTGGAATATGCACAAGACAAATGTATGATATTGATAGGGTTTTCTTCGTACCGGTCTCGTGGTGTTAGTTGGGGAGACCGGTTTATAGGATAGATAACCATACTATCAAGAGGGGCTATCAAGTGAGTAACTCGATCATATCATTCAGAGAGAGCTCAAATCTTTGCATACTTAGCATCATCCTTTCTTGGTTGTTATTTGGATCTTATCCATGTGAGGTTCTAGAGCTTGTGGTAATATTCATAACAAGCCCTAGTTCATCAAAAACAGATTTCCCCTTTATATCTTATTGCGTTTTTGATCTTAGAGGTTTTACTGGTTTGTCTTCTAGAGATAGGTAAAACCTTTCATTATTTGGTTCTTACTCATGTGAGGATTTAGAGCTTGTTTTAATCTCCATGACAAGCTCTAGTTCATCTAAAATGGATTTCATATGCATTCTCTACTACGTTTTCGATGTTGGAGGTTTTACTGGTTTGTCTTTTTGAGAGAGGTTAAACCTTTTGTCATTTGTTTTTATCCTCCCTTTATGGACTATTATGTTTTTCTATATGATCTTGTAGAGCTTATTGTCCTCTTTAAAACGAGCCCAAGATCATCAAAATCGGAGTCCAGATGCAAAAGTTATGGTTATTTTCGTATTGGTCTTTCTACCAGTTTTTGTAAGACCGGAGACTCCGGACTAAATCTCCGGTCTATCTCCGGACCGCGTCTAGTACATCCTCCAGATTGTCCTCGTTTGGCCTGGGTATACCAGAGACTCCGGTACCAGTCCGGAGACTCCGGACCGAGCGATTCCTAGGCCTAACGGTTGGATTTCTAGGGACCTATTTAAGGGGCCCTTATTCCCCAATGATTCCCTAGCTCTCTTGAAAGTTTTCCCCCACCATTGTTGACCTCTTTAAGCTTGTTATCTCTCAATCCCTCCATTGATTCTTGCATATACTTTAGGGATTTGAAAGAGGAGATCTAGATCTACAATCCCACCAATCCATCTCTCCTCTAAGTGAGGGGAACATCTTGGGATCTAGATCTTGGAGTATTTTGTGGATTTCCTACATTGTTCTTCCTCTCTTATTCCCCCACAAGCTTTTGTATCTTTGGTGGAATTTGGAAGAGAAGGATTTGAGCACTACTTGTGTTCTTACCATTGCATTTGGTGCATAGGTTTGAGTTCTCGGTGAGAATTTGATTGAGTGAAAGGTGAGATGCTTTTTACTCTTGGGTTCTTGGAACCCTAGACGGTTTGGTGGTTTTGTAGGTACTTGGATTACTTGGGGCCTCCAATTAGGTTGTGGAGCTTTCCCCAAGCTTGTTTGTTGGGAGCCTCCAATTGAGTTGTGGAGAAGTGCCCCAACCTTGTGAGAGGTTCCGGATTTCCATCGACAAGTGCACCAATAGTGGAAGCATGGATCGATCCCGTTGGGGTGAGATTCATAGGAGAATAAGGGAGGCCTTTTTGTGGCGTTGGTGGTTTGATACCACCCCCTCTCCAAACGAGACGTACTCCATGTTGGGAGGAACTCAGTAAAATGTCGTCGTCCCCGCGTGCCTCGGTTATCTTTATACCCGAGCTCTTACTTGTGCACTTTACTTTGTGATAGCCTTCGTGCTTGAAGTATATATCTTGCTATCACATAGTTATTTGACTTGCTTAGCATAAGTTGTTGGTGAACATAGGTGAACCCTAGTTGTTCTTGGTCTTGTGCTTATCAAAGTAAACACTAGTTTAATTCTGCCTTTGTTGATCAACTCTCGGAAAAGTTTTAATCGCCTATTCTACCCCCCTCTAGGCGACATCTGTATCCTTTCAATTGGTATCAGAGCCCGGTCTCTCATTTTAGGATTCACCGCCTTGAGAGTAAAGATGTCGGCTAGGGGATTTGTGCACAATGACATGTTCATATTCGATGGCACAAATTATGATATGTGGAAAACTGGTATGCTTATTCATTTTCGGGACATGGACCCAAATTTGGAGCGTATTGTAGATATAGGTTTTTCTCCTCCTATGGATTTCAAAAATCTATCTTGTGAGGATGAGAAAAATTTATATCTCGATGCTCGAGCTTCTAATGTGCTTGTTAATGCTTTGAGCTATGTAGTTACCTATTTAATCATTCCTTTTTGGAGCCCTCATGAGTTATGGACAAAACTTCAAGATAAATATGTTGTGTCCAATATTGTTGAGGATGATTGTGTTTCTTCCACTTCCGATCGAGATGAGTTCTCATGTTATACCACTTCACCAACATGTGATTTTTCACAAGGTAATGATATGGTGAGTGGTGATAGAAATTGCAATTTGGATAGTGTGCTTAATATTTGTAATCCCTCATCTCTATCTAGTTGCAATGATCTATCTTTGGACTTTAACACTTCTAGCACTACAAACTCCTTACATGATTGTGTTAATAGTCCTTGCATATCATGTAGAAATTACTTGAATAAACCTCATGATGATATGCTTATGTTGTCTTGTTTCCATGATAAAAATGCTTCTATTTCCTCTAGTGCTTGTGTTGCTAACCATGTAGAGGAAACCAAAGATTCTATGGGCCAAGACAATGTTTTGAATGAATCCACAAATGCAATCTCATCTTCACCTTCTTCCGGTACCCACCTTTGCCTTATGGCTAGGGATTCAAAGGTAACTCCTACTTTGGAACCCATTACCTCTTGTGATGAGGAGGATGTGGATAATGTGGAATAAGAGCTTGATATTGATGATTTATATGAAAAGGGTGAGATTGTTTATCGTGCCCTTGTTAAGAATGATATTGCTTGCTCTAACTTTGTTGAAATCTTGGACTTTGCTATTAAGAGAAAAGAACATGTTGATAAGTTAGAAACACAAATTTAGGTGCATGATAACAACTTTGATAAAATATGTAGTCTTGAGCGTGAGTATGCTAATATAATTGCAAACCTAAATAAAGCTCTTGAAGAGGAACAAACCACTAAGGAATCTCTTGAGGATACCTTTGATTTAGAGCTATCTAGAGTAAAGGAATCTCATGATAGAGATCTTGAGGTGGCAAGTGATCTCAAAAGTAAAAATGATGAGACTCAAGTTGCTTATGCTAAACTCCTTGAGGATTGTGAGCACCTCAAAAATGGCTCTCGGGTCGTTAAGAGGGAGCTCATCAAACTCACTGAATTGCATGAGCAACTTAAAGCTTCATATTCAAAAGAGCTTGCCAAGTTGCCCTCACCTCTTGCTATTAATAATGATGCTTGTGCTACTAACTCTATTTCTTGTGAAGCATCTATTTTGAAGGAGAATGTTAAGCTAAAGGCTCAACTTGCTTTGCTAACTAGCAACTATGGGAAATTAGAAGAAAGTCATGTTAAGCTCTCAAGCTCGCATGAGGATCTTCTAGTCTCCCATGGAAGGCTAAAGTTAGCTCATGAGGCCATTGTGTCAAAGGTAACATCTAGTGGGCCTCATGGGGACATTAGCACTATATCTACTCCAAATGTTATATTGCCATGTGCTAGTCCTTGTAATTCATCCACTATCAACCATGATATATCTCGTGATGAATTACATTCCGTGCCTTGTTGCTCTAACAATGTAGCATCTACTTCCTCTAGTACTTTTGTTGAAACTAACCATGTAGAGGAAATCAAAGAGCTGAAGGCTCAAGTCACTTCTTTGAAGAATGACTTGAAAAGGGTCACCAAGGGAAGGCCACACTCAACAAAATCTTGAGTGCGCAAAAATCCCCCAAGGACAAGAGTGGGCTTGGATTCAACTCCAATGTCAAGAACAAGTCCACTATCAAGTTGAATCACAAGGACAACAAGAAGAATGGCCAAGATCAAGTCAAGAATCCGGCCAACATTGTTTGCTTCAAGTGCAAGGAAGAAGGACACCATGTTAGATCTTGCCCATTGAAGAAAAAGCCTCTTAGTGTGAAGCAACAAGGGAAGCAGCCTCAAGCTCCACCTCAAGTCATTGATGGGCCTCTTCCTAAGAGGACTACTCGAGCTCTTCCTCGAGTTGTGGCTTCACCTAAGAAGAAAGATGGGAAGAGTAGAAATTGCTACATATGCCGTGAGAAGGGGCACATTTCTTCCTCATGCACTATTGGTATCTCCTCATCCAATCCTATCTTGATTGATGATGCTTATTCACTTTATAAGGATGAGATTGACAATATGTTTGCCAAGTTTGTTGGTGCCCAATGTGGTGTCAAGAAAAGAACCATTTGGGTTGCCAATCCTATTGTGACTAACTTCTTAGGACCCAACTTGGTTGGGGACCAACAAGCCAAAACTTGATCAATAGGTGTGTTTTGGAGGGCATTGGAGACTTGGTTACATTATGAAGAATTGAGGGATCTTCATCAATTATTTGTGTCAAGCCAAGCATTTTGGATTATCATGCTTATATTATATATCCAATGTTCCTCCTTGCGGTAACAAATGCTTAACTCATTACATTGAAAGTTACTCGCCCCTTCTGCATGTGTTGGTTTTGTATCTTCCATGCTTTTGTACATGTTGTGCTATCCACTTAATTATCTTGAGGTATCAAGCATATTTGTGTATGATTAGGTGGCACACCATGTATGTGTGTTTCTTATGTTTGAACCTTACGTGGTTATATTTGGTATCTTATTTGGCTCTTGTGAGAGGTTAATGGACTATCCCATTTTGGGGAGTGTTATGCTTAGGCATTCTACGATCCTAAAAATGTGTGTACATGAGGTATACCACCTAGATTTTATATTGGAATATTATCTAGTCTCTTTGTGGTATGTTTCTCATGAGAAATTTAAGTTCTATAATGTCCATTAGTTATCTCTATTTGTATCCATTTTGCCTCGTGTTGGTTTTATGGTAGTATCACATCATGGGGGAGTCATATGCTTAGTGCATATTACAATCCTAGAAAATGTGAAAATTCGAGTTTGTGTCACTTAGAATTAATATTGATAATTATCTAGCACATATGTGACACATTAGCTCATACAAGTTCCAACTTGCTTGAATGCCTTTATTTCTCATAGTTTGGATCTTGTGTGTGAAAGTGTTTCTTGGTTGTGTTTCCTCATATTTAGCTCATACAAGTAAATGTTTTGTGTGCTCCCATGTATTCCTTGCTACTTTTGGATCCTTTTATTTTTATTGGTATCCTCTTGTGTTTTATTTAATGTAGGTAGTAGTGATGATCTCATTTGTGTGCATTTTGCATTCAAAAGCAAAAATTCTATATAATGTACTACTTATGGGTGAGCTCTCCTATATTATCTAGAACAATCCTTTTATGCTTCTTTGTTTGATCCATATCAAGTTTTATGTGCTTGGATGCTCAATCTTCTCGTTTTAGTATTTTGTGCCATCATGAAAAGTTTGGGGAGTTTGGTTTCTTGTTGGAACCTTGCTCTTTTTGGGAGTTGGTTTTGTCTCGTTCCTTGTTTTATGTCGTGTCCAATTTTAGAATGAGATAAATCCTTGAGCATTTGTGTTTTTATATATCTTTTGCTCTTTGACTTTTGCCTAGTTCATCTGTTGAATTTGTGATCTTTCATGTGTTGAATTGTTTCTTTGATATAATATGGACATCGTCTGTCGTGTCACACTCTTGTGTGTGCAATCTCGTTTTACTTGGTGTTTTTGTGCAAATTGTATCTTCTTTTTGGTTCTTGAAAGCTTTATGCATGCATATTTACTATATGTTTATATTATGGCATGCTTGCTTTCTTTGATCCAATATATAAGGGAAACTTCACCAAATCCCATCGGCTAAGTTGTGCATGAAATTCAATTTCATATCAATACACACCTATTTATGTGAAGTCTCTCCTATGTATTATAGTTGCACTAACTACTTTGGACCCAATAAGTTTGGGGACCATTTTGTACTTAAATGTGTTTTAGGTACATTTGAGATATATTGGATGCTTGTCTCTCAATCTTGAAGAAGTGGTGTGTTAATGAAAATTGGAGGCAAGCTATAGGATGATCAATGAATTCATATCCTCTACATCCTACCAATTATATCTCGGTAACAAGTATCTCTTGCTTATGCATATTCATTTTGCTTCCAACCTTTTGTAGGTTGCATCTTGGTATGAATTTTTGTTATTATATTTATTGTTATATCTCTAGCCATGGTATTAAAAGAACTCTCTATTGTATATGTGTATGAGTTGAGATGAGTGCATATAATTGGGACTATACAAAATCATGCATATGATCCTACAATCCCAAATATGTCAATCTAGCAATTTTATTGCCTTTCCTTTCCTCAACTTCTCTCATGTGCAATAGTGAGATTTTGCTAGTTGATTTCTCCATGTGATACTTGTTGCTTTTCTCCATATATTCCAACTCTCTCCTTTTTCTCTTGGTGATAGTTGCAATGTATGGGGTGTGTTGGTTGTTGAAGCTCATCGATGTACAATAAGATATATTTGAGCCTTTGGTTGTGCTTTCAAGAATAATCTTATTGGTATTGTCATGACTTCATTTTGGATATCTTGCTCTATTTATTTTAAGTATCTACTTTGTGTGTACATGTTTCTTTGTGGATCAATATCTTTACTAGATTGTCTACTTAGAAACTTATACACATGATATATGTTACTCCTCTATTTTTTTGATATATTCCTTGTTTCGTGTGTGTTGTATGGTCATACTAAGCAACATCATTCATTAAAGACTATGTGGATATGCAATGATCATCCTTGTACTAGTCTTATAATATGCTTTGTCATGCATCTCACACATCCTTGTGGTTGAGCATGCTAGTATGTTGTCTCTTACTTATTGCTCAACCATTTGTTTCTTACAAATTTTATGCCTTGGTATATGCTCATTTGCACAAAGTTGTGTTATAAGTAAAATAGAGGAAGTGAGGATTCCATGTTGTGCACATTGTATTCACATACAAAAACCTAATGTTGCACATACCTTGGGGAGCTTCCTAATTTTATTTATAGTATCACTTTGTGCTTATCATATTTATTCTCATGCCTTCTTTTGTTAAATGAAGTTGTATGAGTGAGGATTCCATGATTATGCACTTTGTTCCCAAATGCAATTATCATATTGGTGCATTATCTTTGGGAAGCTCATCTAATTCATTTAATAATGCTCATTTGACTTCCTTCTCATTTATTGTGCCTTAAATGTTTATGGAGGAGTGAGAATTCCATATTTGTGCATTTTTTGTAGTGAAATACAATGATTCTAAAGTGTGCACAAATCTTGGGGATCTTCTCTATCTTATTTAAGCTTTTATTTTATCTTTCATTTGTTGTGTTTTAAATGCTTATGGGGAGCGAGGATTCCATATTTGTGCAATGTGTATTCTAACGCATTTATTTTGAATTATGCACAAATCTTGGGGAGCTTCTTTATTTATTAATTAAAGCACTCTTTTGCTCATATCATAATATCTTGTTGTTTCCATTTGGACTCATTTGTTGTTTTCAAATTGGTTTGTCGGACCTTGTAATTGCTTGCATGATTTGACTTTATTTTGGCAATCTTCGGGTCCTCAATATAGTTCTACTCCCTCCCAACTATTCATCATTGGATATGTGCGAAGGCACACCTTTGGAGGAATTACTACTATATTTGCCTTCTAGAACTTGTCACCCATTTCGGCAATCAATGCCAATGGGGGAGAAGTTTTAGAGGGTTTAAGGGAAGTTGGTTTATGCATTGAGTTTGTTCTTGTGCATTTGCCTCTCATGCTCTTGCATCTTTGTTGTTGCTTAGCATGTGGTATATAGATGAAACTCCACCAATGATAATGATTGGTAATATATGCAATGAAATTCGAGTTCATCACACATGCATAGATTGTGGGTAGTTTGCTCTATATATGGTGATGGTACCAGTATCACATACTTATGTAGTATTTGATATTGTTGCTACCATTTTATGTGTTAAATTCCTTATATAAACCCTCTCAAATGGATTGTCATCAATTACCAAAATGGGGGAGATTGAAAGAACATGTGGGCCCCCATGTGTGGTTTTGGTAATTATTGGCAATCTCTATGGACTAATGCTTGTATCAAGTTGTACTTGTAGGAATTGTCCATAGGCAATGCTTGAACCATATGTTGGCTTCAAGGTTTGGAGAAGAAGAAAGTGAAGAGGATCAAGTGGTGACCAAGGTGTTCAAAGAGTGATCCATAGAATGGTCATGCATCAACATAATGAAGAAAAGAAAAATGATGTGCAAGCCAAAATGTGCAATATCTAGAAGATCTCATGCTTGAAGCTTGCCATCCTCGGTGATCATGGATCGATGAAGACAAGGTCAAAGTAAAGGTGTCCCCATGTTGTACGGGGATTAACTTGCAAGTCTTCATCAAGCGAGTGCGTGCAAGAGCAATCAAGAAAGGTGTTCCATCTTGAGAAGGACAAGATCGTATACATCAAGATCTAGTGGAATATGCACAAGACAAAGGTATGATATTGATAGGGTTTTCTTCGTACCGGTCTCGTGGTGTTAGTTGGGGAGACCGGTTTATAGGATAGATAACCGTACTATCAAGAGGGGCTCTCAAGTGAGTAACTCGATCATATCGTTCAGAGAGAGCTCAAATCTTTGCATACTTAGCATCATCCTTTCTTGGTTGTTATTTGAATATTATCCATGTGAGGTTCTAGAGCTTGTGGTAATATGCATAACAAGCCCTACTTCATCAAAGACGGATTTCCCCTTTATATCTTATTGCGTTTTTTATCTTGGAGGGTTTACCGGTTTGTCTTTTAGAGATAGGTAAAACCTTCCATTATTTGGTTCTTACTCATGTTAGGATTTATAGCTTGTTTTAATCTCCATGACAAGCTCTAGTTCACCGAGAACGGATTTCATATGCATTCTCTACTATGTTTTTGATGTTGGAGGTTTTACTGGTTTGTCTTTTTGAGAGAGGTTAAACCTTTCGTCATTCGGTTCTATCCTCCCTTGCTGGACTATTATGTTTTTCTGTATGATCTTGTAGAGCTTATTGTTCTCTTTAAAACGAGCCCAAGATCATCAAAATCAGAGTCCGTATGCAAAAGTTATGGTTGTTTTCGTATTGGTCTTTCTACCAGTTTTTGTAAGACCGGAGACTCCAGACTAAATCTCGGGTCTATCTCCGGACCGCGTCCAGTACGTCCTCCAGATTGTCCTTGTTTGGCCTGGGTATACCAGAGACTCCGGTCCCAGTCCGGAGACTCAGGATCGGGCGATTCCTGGGCCTAACGGTTGGATTTCTAGGGACCTATTTAAGGGGCCCTTCTTCCCCAATGATTCCCTAGCTCTCTTGCAAGTTTTCCCCCACCATTGTTGACCTATTTAAGCTTGCTATCTCTCAATCCCTACATTGATTCTTGCATATACATTAGGGATTTGAAAGAGGAGATCTAGATCTACAATCCCACCAATCCATCTCTCCTCTAAGTGAGGGGAACATCTTGGTATCTAGATCCTGGAGTCTTTTGTGGATTTCCTCCATTGTTCTTCCTCTCTTATTCCCCCACAAGCTTTTGTAGCTTCCGTGGAATTTGGTAGAGAAGGATTTGAGCACTACTTGTGTTCTTGCCATTGCATTTGGTGCATAGGTTTGAGTTCTCGGTGAGAATTTGATTGAGTGAAAGGTGAGAAGCTTTTTACTCTTGGGTTCTTGGAACCCTAGACGGTTTGGTGGTTTTGCAGGTACTTGGATTACTTGGGGCCTCCAATTAGGTTGTGGAGCTTTCCCCAAGCTTGTTTGTTGGGAGCCTCCAATTGAGTTGTGGAGAAGTGCCCCAACCTTGTGAGAGGTTCCGGATTGCCACCGACAAGTGCACCGATAGTGGAAGCATGGATCGATCCCGTTGGGGTGAGATTCACAGGAGAATAAGGGAGGACTTTTGTGGCGTTGGTGGTTTGATACCACCCCCTCTCCAAACGAGACGTACTCCATGTTGGGAGGAACTCGGTAAAATATCGTCGTCCCCGCGTGTCTCGGTTATCTTTATACCCGAGCTCTTACTTGTGCACTTTACTTTGTGATAGCCTTCGTGCTTGAAGTATATATCTTGCTATCACATAGTTATTTGACTTGCTTTGCATAAGTTGTTGGTGAACATAGGTGAACCCTAGTTGTTCTTGGTCTTGTGCTTATCAAAGTAAACACTAGTTTAATTCTGCCTTTGTTGAGCAACTCTTGAAAAAGTTTTAATCGCCTATTCAACCCCCCTCTAGGCGACATATGTATCCTTTCACCTTTTCTTCTCGGAACCTTGTGCCATTGTGAAAAGTCTTAAGGGTTTGGTTTATTTATTGAAACCTTGCTCTTTTGGGAGTTTGTTATCTCATTCTTTCTTCTCTATTTTATTTTCTTGAATGAGATAAATCTTTGAGTTTTTTGTTCATCTTTTTTCTCAATAGTTTTTGCTTAGTTCATTTGTTGAACTTCGTTGAACAAATCTTGTGTTGATTTGATTCTTTGATATAGTTTGGGCAACAAATGTGTTTTTTCACACCTTGTATGCCTTCTTGAACTTTTTGGTGTTTTTCCAAATTATATCTTCTTTGGATATTGAAAGTCTCCATGTGTTTGCTTTCTTTGATCTAATATAGAGGGTATACTCCATCAAATCCTTAAACGGCTAAGATGTGCATGAAATTCAAACTTCATCTCTAAATATGTACATATTT
Organism: Avena insularis; assembly: GCA_023614405.1. NCBI lineage: Eukaryota > Viridiplantae > Streptophyta > Magnoliopsida > Poales > Poaceae > Avena > Avena insularis. The sequence goes on from CM042690.1 coordinate 2,533,311, forward strand.
TTATGGAGTGTGTCCTATGTGTTGTGGTTAGTCTAACCACTTTGGACCCAATAAGTTTGGGGACCAAGATGTACTTGAATGTTGTTTTAGGTACATTGGAGATGCAATGGATGTTTGTCTCGTCTATAAGGAAAGTGTTGTCACCTCATGATAATTGGAGCCAAGCTAGGATGATCGAAAAATTCTTATCTACTACATCATACCATTGCTATCTCGGTAACAATTATCTTATTCATGCATACTATTCTTTCATCCAATCTCTTGTAGGTTGCATCTTGGCATGAATTTATCCGTTTTTAAATGTTGCGGTTCTTGCAAGGATCTTTGAAAGACTTTTTAATCCTTATTTCTTATGTGAGTAATTTGAGATGATGCATATAATGGGGAGTATATAAAATCATGTTCATGATTCACCAATTCCAAATATGCCTTCTAGCAATTTATTGCATATCAATTCCTCAAGGTACTCTCATGTGCAATATTGTTGAAATTGCTTTGAATCCTTCCTTTTTCTACTTGTTGCCTTTCTCAAAGTATCCCAACTAGCATTTGTTCCCTTAGTGTTAGTTGTGATGTTTTTGAGGTTTTTCTTTTTTCTTTGGTGAAGTTCAATGATATACCATAAGAGAAAATAGAGCCATGGGCTATATATGCACTTAAGCTTGTCTTAATAAGTGTATTTATTTATATCTACTCCTTGTATCTTGTTTGTGTTCTAAATAATATATCGGGAGTGAGGATTCCATATTTGTGGATATTGTATTCAAATACAATAACTAAAAATTTATGCACGAACCTTGGGGAGCTTCCTTATTTCATTTAGAGCACTATTTGTCCATTTGATTTTTTGGACCATTGGATTGCTTGCTTCATCCGTTGAAGTTTCTTCACCATTTTATCATTGTAGCAATCTTTGATCCTCAATATAGCTTGATTTACTCAAAATATTTGTCATTGGAAACGTGCATTTGATTTCACTCAAAATATTAGAAATGCACACCTTGGGGAGGAACTCATACTATATTGGCCTTCTATCTTTGTCATCCATTTTGGCACTTGTTGTCAATGGGGGAGAAGTTTAGAGGGTTTAAGGGAAATGGTTTTATACTTAAGATTGGTTTGTTATTAAGTGTTTGCCTTTCATGCATTTCATCTTTATTATGTTTTGCATGGTTGTATATATAGTGTAAACTCTTCCAAAGTTTATTCTAGACAATGTATGCAATGAAATTCAAGTTCATCACACATGCATATATTGTGGGGGAGTTTGCTCTATATATGTTGGTTCTACTCACATCTCTTGCATTAGTTGTAGTTTGTGTAAGTAGAATCGGTTTTGATATGTGCTAGTAGCTTTGTGTTACTTGACCATATCAAATGCAACCTCTTATACACAACTTATTCTCGGATAAGCTGCGTACTTGTTTCTAATATTCATTATATAAAACCTCTTGTTGCGATTGTCATCAATTACCAAAATGGGGGAGATTGAAAGAGCAATTGCCCCTATCTGTGGTTTTAGTGATTAATGACAATCCCTATGGACTAATGTTTTCACTGAGTTTTATATGAAGGAATATTCCATAGGTCATGCTTGTATTCTATGTGTTGGATTCAAGTATGTATGCCATGAAGATAAAGATATACCTTGAGTATTCGCATCAAGATCATCGAGTTGAAGCGAATAATATGATATGATCAAGATCTTGAGAGTGTGATCTCAATAGAAGAATTCAAGATATGGCTCTAAGACGGTGTCATGATAGCCTCATTAGTTGAGCTATGATTGACTAAGATTTAGAGCATGTAATCAAATTAAGAGTTCTTTATGTACCTCAAGATATTTAGATGGAGCATGAGAAGATACATGGTTGACCTATACGAAGAATGAAGAGTGATTTCAAGTTGGTCAACACATGAAGCATAAAGAATGTACCACATGGATCTTGTGGTATGGTAAGCCTTGTCAATTATGCATAATGAACTAACCCATTATACATGTGTCTTTGAGTTTTCTATATGAGATAGGTATCTTTCCATGGGCATGCTTCAAAAGTAAAGATCTTATATAGCCCATGAGAGGATGACATCAAGTGGTGATCGTCATCAAGGTTGAGAAGGGCAAGTTTAAGATAAGCATCTCGAGAATCATCTGCTTGAAGCTTGCCATCCATATTGGTGATAATGGACATGTGAAGACATATATTAATGAATCTATCCAATAGTGGTGTATGGCGGAGCAAATTATGAGTCTTTACGAAGCAATAATGATCAAGTGATGCATTCTGGCTTAGATGGAGATTGAAGTGTTGTCATCAAGATCAAGCAGGATGCGCAAGGCAAAGGTATGGCCTTACTAGGTTTTCCTTTTACCGGTCTCAAGGTGGTTGTTGGGAGACTGGGTAATAGGATACATAGCCGCACTATTAAGAGGGGCTTTCGGTTGGGTAACTTGATCACATCGTCATAGGGAGCTCAATCCTTTGCATTATTTGCATCTTCCTATTTTGTTGCTTCTTGGTTTTTCTCCATGTGAGGTTCTTGAGCTTGTTGCTAGCTCTTTAACAAGCCCAAGTTCATCGAAAACGGAATTCATATGCATCTTCTATGGCGTTTTCGAGTTTGAAGGTTTTATCGATTCTTATTATAGGGAGGCTTCTTACCTTTCTTCATTTGGTTCTATCCTCCTCTATTGGACTATCATGTTTCTATGCACCATCTTGTAGGGCTTGTTGTCCTCGTCAAAACAAGCCCAAGATCATCGAAATCGAAGTCCGGACGCAAAAGTTATCACCGTTTTCGTGTGTCCTGTTTGGTTTGAGCGGAATTTCGGCGGACCGAGTCTGTGGCCGGAATTTCCGGCGACCGCCAGAAATTTCTGGCAAACTGCCGAAAAAATGTTATGTACGCTATTTTGGTTTGTACCGAAACTTTCGATTTTGACCGGAAATTCCGGCGGCGCCGGTTTCGTCGCCGGAACGTGTTCGTCCAGCGCATCTTGCTTCCAACGGTCATCCCCCTTGAAGGGGTATAAAAGGGGGGCTTCTTCCCCAAAGTTCTTAGGCTCTTTATCACGTTTTTGACCTCCATTGTTGACCCCTTTGAGTTTCCTTCCTCTCCCTTCCATCCTATGATTCTTGCATCTTTTTGAGGGCTTTGGAAGAGGAGATCTAGATCTACAATCCCCACCGATCAATTCCTCCTCTAAGTGAGGGAAACCCATTGGATCTAGATTTTGGAGTCATTTGTTGGTTTCCACCATTGTTCTTCCTCTCTAATTCTTCCCTAACACTTGTTGCTTTGGTGGGATTTGAGAGTGAAGGATTTGAGCACCCCTTGGTGTTCTTGATTTGCATTCTTGCATAAGTGTTGAGCTCTCCATTACGATTTGTTCGAGTGAGAGATCGTGAGCTTGTTACTCTTGAAGGGTGACCTCCTAGTTGGCTTGGCGGTTGGTGCTGCGGTGTTCTCTTCATGGAAGATTGTGAAGAGACACGGGCTTCCCCTTCTTGGAGCTTGTGAAGTGGTTGTGGAGCTTGCCATCTACGGAGTGGAGGAAAAGCTAGCCATAAGGAAAGGACCTATTCCTTCGTGGGATAGACTCGGAGAAGAAGGTGAGCCTTCGTGGCGTTGGGAAATCCTTTGTGGAATCCCACACCTCTCCAACGTGACATACCTTCCTTGTAAGGTAACACGGGAATATATCTTCGTCTCTACGTGCCTCGGTTATCTCTATACCCGAGCTTACTTTCCTTGTGATAGCCATCGAGCTTGAAGTACTTATATCTTGCTTATCACTTGTGGTAAATTATCTTGTGCTTTCTTGCTTAGCTTAACTTGTTGTTGGTGCACTTAGTTGAGCCTAGTGTATTTAGGTTTTGTGCTTGTAAAATAAACGTTAGTTTAATTACGCATTCTAACAAGCCAAAACCGTAATAGTTTTAAAATTGCCTATTCACCCCCTCTAGGTGATATCTCTATCCTTTCAGTATTTTTATACATTTTCCATAACTAACCTATTGACAAGATGTCGCAGTGCCAGTTGCCTGTTTTCTGCTGTTTTTGATTTAAGAAAAGCTAGTAAAAAATATTATCGGAATTGGATGAGACAAAAGCCAAAGTCAATATTTTACCAGGAGGAATACGGAGTCCGGAGTGCAGCCGAAGTGGGGCCATGAGGTGGCCACACCTAGTCGCGGTGCGACCAGGGGGCGCTAGCCCTAGGCGTGGGCCCCTCGGGCACCAACCGACCTTGCCCCTTTGCCTATAAAAGCACCCCGATATAGAAACCCTAAGCAGCTGATCAAATCTCCACGAAACAGTCCGTAGCCGCAGCAATATTCATCCCTAGATTGGGGAGGATCTGAAGCTCTTCCCGACACCCTGCCAGAGGGGAGAGATCATCCCGGATGCCTTCTTCATCATCATCCCAGCCTCCAGAGTGATGCATGAGTAGTTCACCCTTGGACTATGGGTCCATACAGTAGCTAGATGGTTGTTTTTCCTCCTTTGTGCTATCATGTTTAGATCTTGTGAGCTCTGTTCATGATCAAGATCATCTATTTGTAATCATACATGTTGTGTTTGCAGGGATCCAATGGATATTGAGATACTATGTCAGATTGATTATTAATTATATCATGTCTATGTTATTTGTGATCTTGCATGCTCTCCGTTGTTCGTAGATGCTTTGGCCAAGTAGATGCTTGCAACTCCAAGAGGGAGTATTTATGCTCGATAGTAGGTTCATGCCTCTAGTAATCTGGGAAGTGACAGAAATCTCTAAGGTTGTACATGTGTTGTTTCTACTAGGGAGAAAACAATAATCCTTTGTCCATGGGGCAATTATATTGTTTACTTTACACACATTGCTTAATGCAATTATCTGTTGCTTGCAACTTAATACTAGAAGGGGTTCAGATGATAATCTAAAGATGGATTATTAGTCATAGATGCATTTGTATTACGGTCTATGTATTATATTATAATGTCCAATCAAATCTCGTAGGAATCAAGATGTCTACTATATGCATTGTTTTGCTTTCTCAATCTGTCAATTGCCCCGCTGTAATTTGTTCACCCAACATGCTATCTATCTTATGGAGAACACCTCTAGTGAACTATGGACCCCGGTCCATTCCTTTACCATTTATATATCACCTACTGTTTACCGTTTATTGTTTACTTTCTACAAGCAAATCACTATCTTCCACACTATACGTTTAATCCTTGTTTTCAGCAAAAAAAACGATGAGATTGACAACCTCACTGTAAGTTGGGGCAAAGTATTGAGTTTGTGTTCTACAGGTTTCAAGTTGTTAGCAACACCTTGGAGTTGTTTCCTTACTTCTACTGGTTCGATAACCTTGGTTTCATAACTGAGGGAAACTTGTTGTTGTGCTCATCATACCTTCCTCTTGGGGTTCCCAACGAGCTCTACATATCTGAGCCATCATACCTCTGTAATAACCTCTCCTTATCCTTTTCGTTTGGTTTTTGTGTCAAGATTAACCTGCACTGAGAAGGAGGTGAGATGTGGGGAAGTTGCTGTCCTGGAACAGACTTTTGTGCTTCATTGTAAAAAAAATCGTGAAAAACCCAGTACATCGGATTGAGCTATAATTTTTTGTGCATGTGCCCCAAGTTAATATTTAACTTTCGTTAGTTTTGTACTTTTCGATTTGAGCAACAAAAGATTTTCGAAAAATCAATCTTTATCTGCATGTTTGTTTTGACAGATTTCTTCCATTTTTGCATTTTCCTCTTAAATCGATTTCCTTTTAAATTATTTTGGGATTTTGAAAGGAGTTGCTACAATAGCTTATGTTTTAATGGACTTCAGTTGAAATTGAACCCAAAGGTTTATTATCTTGCATACACTAATGTTGCTAATGCAAATTATGTGAAGTTTTGTATGAAAGTAATTTTCAAATGTTGGGAGAGAATGATGTAAGGAGATGAAGAATGATCAAAGGCTCAAACATTGTATCTCTGGAGATTCTTATAATGAAGATATAGATATTATTCAAGTGGTGACTCCATAAGAATTTATTAAAGACCAAAGTCAGGAATCTGCGAAGTCCGTTTTCGAATAGGTAACAGTTCTGGTAAGAAAAGGTTCACGAAAAACTTTTCAATTTATATTTTTGAAGTTTTTATTTCATATGGAAGATACTGAGTCGAAATAGGGAAGGAAACGGAGCCCGGGTGGCTCACACCACCCTTTAGCACGGGCCCACCTGGCCGCGCCACCAGGTGGTGTGACCACCACGGAGCCCATCTCCGTCCCGTTTTCTCCCAGCACCTTCCTTTTGTCGTTAAACTTCATAATATATAATCCCCCAGACCCCCCGAGGTCCGTATATCGTTTTCTCGTCGTGTTTTTGTTTCGATCTGTTCTGTTTAGATATTGTTCCAGGGTTCGTTTTTGGAGGACTATGAGCTGCGACACCGGCACAAGCTCCTCCGCGATCCTGAGCAAGGAACTTTCATTGGATGGGTGGAAGAAGAAAGGATCACAGGTAGGCACGAAGAGATGGATCAGAGCTTCAAGGATGAAGTAAAGAACGTGTCAGCAGGTATGGAGGGACAGATTGCTGCAGGATCAAGGGCAAGAAACCCTACTCTTGTGGGGGCAATTAACATTGGACGTGCTTTTTCTCATAATATGTAGGGGATGATGACCTCAGTTCCAGACCTCAGTTCCTACCCTGCGGCAGTGGAAGCCCTTCGAGCCACTGAAGAGTTTTGTGATAAGTACCGAGTCCTGAGGAGAAAGGTGTATATACTTCAAGATGAGAATAACAGGCTTCGCAAGATGATGGAGGATTTCCTCACTCCGATCATGATACCACCACCACCACCAAAGGAGTAATTTGTCATCAGATTTTGGCATCCCCTTGGTTTGTTCCAAACTTGGGGAGTGCCGCGGTATCACATCATTATTTTTCATCTTTTTACCTTTTTAGTAGAGACATATCATGAATAGAGAAGTTATCATATATGATGGTTTGCATTGTGGAAGTATCTCTCCTCTAGTTGGTTATCTATGTATCCCTTGGTGTGAGTGCCGTTATGGAATATTAATGAGAAGTTTTATTTACTTTTTGCACATCTTATTTTAGTTTGCAATTTCTGTTATATGATTGATCTTATTGTTAGTATTGGTATCACTTTGGGAGCATCAAGTAAATTTAATTGGTTTTGGCAAACCTAGCTTTGGTCAGTAGCAACACTACTTGAGGATTGAAAGGAAAAGAGAAAAGTACTTGCAGATATATTATTTAATTTTCTTTATTTCTTGATTAGCTAATAAGTTTAGTATTCCCAAGTTAAGATCTTTTGTGTTTTCAAGGAAGATTGCATGATTGTTTCTATCACTTGTATGTTTGTTTGTTTCCTCTAACTCTTATGCTTGCTACCCAGTCTTGCTAGCCAAAAACCTGCACTGAGAGGGAATGTTTCTCGTGCATCCAATCCTTGAACTAAAACCTATGCCATATGTGTCCACCATATCTACCTATTACCATTATTGCTATTCCAAGTAAATTCTTGAGTTTTATCTATCTTCCAAATTTAAATTATTTGTTATCTGAAAACTAGTGATTAAAGCCCTCACGAACTTGATGGCACACCTTATTTTATTGCACTTAATAAAGTTGAACCATTGTGTCATCTATGTTGCCTATATACTTGCAAGTTATAGGTTGGGAGTTAGCAGAACCATGCTATCATGGGGAACGCTTTCAACACATGTACATATCTATCCAGTTAATATCATGATCTTTTGTTTACGAATATCGGCGGTGTGAAATAAAAGGGGAGCTTGTAAGTCCATGGAGTATTATATATGTGTTAGAGAAACGCCTAGGCGGCTAGCCTAAGCCATGCCTAATCATGGTGGAACTTGCAGCATAACCATAGTGAGCAATCTGTGAAGCATCCTCAATAAAAACCTATGCAAATAGCAAATAAAAAGATTGTTGAGATGCTCATTGTCTGTTGCCTTGTCATTCTGATATGGGATAGCTCCTATGTAATGGGGCAAGGGGTACCCGTTGGCGGTTCTCTATGATACACATATACTTACAATGACAAGGACTTGCTTGTGACTAAAGTTGAGTAACATGAGGAACGACCCTCGTACTCAAGGGACATGAGATTTTCAACTTATGATTTGTTAAGCATATACTTCATATTTGTTTCACTTTAACTTTAATCACCTCAAGATGCTTATGATAGGGGCAATGAGAGCTCAAAGCTAGTATGTACCATAATTTTTTGGAAGCTCTTTATAAAACTTTAAATCCCTGCTTCCCTCTATGAAGGGTCTAAATTTTACTTTTAAGTTGAGTCAGTAAACCTATTTTTTCTATCTCCAGCAAGCATTTAAGTTGTTGTGATTCAATCATCCATATGTTGATTTATTCAATCTTGTTTCTTATGTTCCTTGTTTTGCACAACGCTCTTATCTGAATGAATACTACTTTGAAAGCTATCATTGTAAAACCCCCATTATGTTTGAGCAAGAGATTCCTGCTTTATAAACTTCATTATAAAAGCTCTACTTAAAACTAAGTATGATTTGTCAACTGTTCCTGATCAAGAACAAAGTTTGTTATTACCAATTATGATTTTCTTTATCCATCTTTATTGTGACTCCCATACTCGTTGCAAATTAAGTTATATAAGAGTGAGTTGTTTTCTATTATGACCTGCGTATTAATAAATGTGATGCTTCTTATCCGTATTCTTTTTATCGACAGTTCACTCCATAAACATGAGGTCATGTGTACCGAGTTCAGCTTTCGCTTGGGGACAAGCGATGTCTAAGCTTGGGGGAGTTGATACGTCCATTTTGCATCACTATATTATACCATAATTTACTGTTATTCATTGATATATTTCATATTAAGAGATGATACTTATGTTATTTCATCTATTTTGCATGTTAGGTGACTTTTGGAGGATGAACTGCCGGAGTCAGGATTCTGATGGAAAAAGCGGTGTCTAGATGCAATATTCACGAAGATCAGCAAATTCCAGAAAATATATGGAAATCCCTATGTTTTCAGAAGACGAAGGAAGCCAGAAGGGGAAGTGGAGATGGGCCACAGGGGGGACACACCACCCCCTGGCGCCCCCCTGGGCCGCGCCACCAGGTCGTGTGGCCACCCTGGCCCACCTCTGGCATCGCCCTTTCGCCTATATCAGCCCCTGAAACCCTAAGACTCAGGGAGCGACGACAGAAAGATTCCACCGCCTCTACGGGGCGGAAACCACAGAGAGAGAAAGAGCTCTCCGGGAGGCAGAATTCTGCCGGAGAAATTCCTTCCCGGAGAGGGGAGATCGTCGCCATCAACACCGTCATCAAGCTAGACATCATCCTCATCATCCTCATCATCATCTCTACTAGTACCATCACCACCACTCCATCACGCTGTAACAATTGGGTTGAATCTTGCATAGTTCTTAGGGGAAACTTTCCCGGTATTGATTACTTGTTGTAGTTGATGCTATTGAGTGGAAGCATTGAATTATTATTCATGTTCAGATTGTTACTTATCATTATATCATCTCTGATCTTGATCCATATAATGTCTTGTGAGTAGTTTGTTTAGTTTTTGAGGACATGGGAGAAGTCATGTTATAAGCAGTGGAATTGTGTTGAAAAATATTCAATGGTTTGATATTTAAGTTGTGGTGTTATTCTTCTAGTGGTGTCATGTGAACGTCGATTACATGATACTTTACCTTTATGGGCCTAGGGAAATGCATTGTGTATTTAACTACTAATTATGGGATTGCTGGAGTGACAAAAACCTAAACCCCCTTTAGGAAACCTTTGCACAAAGGAGTGTAGGATCTTAGAGTTTAATATTGTGGTTAGATTTTTATCTTAATTACTTTTTTTAGTTGCGAATGCTTTCAAAGGGTTTAATCACAAGTATGTATTAGTCCAAGTAAGAACGGTACATTAGCATAGGTTCACCCACACAACACGTATCCAACCAAAGAAGATTAATCAACTATATGAAACAAAAGCACTTGCCAGTATTTCCATGTGTTCTCGAGAACGTTTGGTCCTCATAAGTAATACAACTGGCTTGTCCTTTGTTGAGAAAAGGATTATGCCACTTGCTACAATTATTATTATTGCCTTTTATTTACTACTTCGGCCTTGACCGCCACTTGAGAATAGAGGCCCGACCCTCCTCGGTAGGGAGAGAAGGACCGCCGCCGCCGGTGCCATCTAGGCCGCGTCCGGCGACCCTGCCGACGATGGCGACGAGGGAGAGGTGGAGAGAGGGGGCCTAGAGGTGGTGCTCGACGGGGTCGACCCCGTCGCCCTCGGGGGAGCGAAAGGGGTCGCGGACGTTTTTTTTCCACGAACGGGGATCTTTCATCGACTATTTCATGCGCAAGTTGGAAAAGAAAAAGGCTCGCGGGAGCCAGGCTCCATTCGGCTTAGTCGTATGGTTGGCTACATGGAGATTTTTTTCAGAATTTTTTAATAAAATTTAAAATCAAATTTTCCGGAGTTGGAAAAGAAAAAGGCTCGCTGGAGCCAGGCTCCATTCGGCTTAGTCGTATGGTTGGCTACATGAAGATTTTTTTCAGAAATTTTTAACAAAATTTAAAATCAAATTTTCCGGAGTTGGAAAAGAAAAAGGCTCGCTGGAGCCGGGCTCCATTCGGCTTAGTCGTATGGTTGGCTACATGGAGTTTTTTTTAGAATTTTTTAACAAAATTTAAAATCAAATTTTCTGGAGTTGGAAAAGAAAAAGGCTCGCTGGAGCCAGGCTCCATTCAGCTTAGTCATATGGTTGGCTACATGGAGATTTTTTTCAGAAATTTTTAACAAAATTTAAAATCAAAATTTTCGGAGTTGGAAAAGAAAAAGGCTCGCTGGAGCCAGGCTCCATTCGGCTTAGTCGTATGGTTGGCTACATGAAGATTTTTTTCAGAAATTTTTAACAAAATTTAAAATCAAATTTTCCGGAGTTGGAAAAGAAAAAGGCTCGCTGGAGCCGGGCTCCATTCGGCTTAGTCGTATGGTTGGCTACATGGAGTTTTTTTAGAATTTTTTAACAAAATTTAAAATCAAATTTTCTGGAGTTGGAAAAGAAAAAGGCTCGCTGGAGCCAGGCTCCATTCGGCTTAGTCATATGGTTGGCTACGTGGAGATTTTTTTCAGAAATTTTTAACAAAATTTAAAATCAAATTTTCCGGAGTTGGAAAAGAAAAAGGCTCGCTGGAGACATGCTCCATTCGGCTTAGTCAAATGGTTGGCTACATGGAGATTTTTTTCAGAATTTTTAAACAAAATTTAAAATCAAATTTTCCGGAGTTGGAAAAGAAAAAGGCTCGCTGGAGACAGGCTCCATTCAGCTTAGTCGTATGGTTGGCTACATGGAGTTTTTTTTAGAAATTTTTTAACAAAATTTAAAATCAAATTTTCCGGAATTGGAAAAGAAAAAGGCTAGCTGGAGCCGGCTCCATTCGTATGGTTGGCTACATGGAATTTTTTTTCAGAATTTTTTAACAAAATTTAAAATCATATTTTTCAGAGTTGGAAAAGAAAAAGGCTCGCTGGAGCCAGGCTCCATTCGGCTTAGTCGTATGGTTGGCTATGTGGAGATTTTTTTCAGAATGTTTTAACAAAATTTAAAATCAAATTTTCCGAAGTTAGAAAAGAAAAAGGCTCGCTGGAGCCAGACTCCATTCGGCTAGTTGTACTATGGGTCTCATAGACTCATGCTACGGTCAGTTGAGTGCGGTTTTGATCAGACGGCTACGGCTGCGCACCGCCCTGCCATCTTGGCTGGACTCAGGCAGGCAGGCTTAGGTAGACGCTGACTGACCTGTGGGGTCAAGGCGTCGGGTGTTAACCAGCGGCAGCCGCGTCGGGTTTTAGGGTTTCCTCCTCTTCTGGCCTCCCAATCCCAGACCTCCTCCTATCCCTCTCCCACTCCGGCGGCGGCGGCAACAGCAACAGCGGCGGCGTATTCTAGCACAGAAGCGAACCGAGAAGAACCGACCATGGCGACGATCGTGAACACCACGGAGGAGGAGCCGATGCTGGCGGTGGTGCGCTTCACCGCCGAGCTCGCCTGGGCCGACGCGGGCCCCGACGTCGCCGAGCCGGAGGTCGCCCGCCTCTGCGCCGAGGCGCAGCAGCACGTCTTGGCCGGCCGCTGGCTCGACATGGCCTCCCTCATGCTCGCCTCCGCCGACCTCCTCCTCCTCTCCCCCCGCGTCCTGGACAAAGGTCAGGTCACCCCTCCCCCTCTCCTTCGCTTCATGTTGAGCCGTGCCTTGCTTATTGTATTTCTCTTATATGCTGTTAATTATGCGCTATAGATCTCGAGTGCATCCTGGCCATCATCTGTAACCTCGTCACCAAGGCCGGATCCGAGGACGAGGCGCTGCAGATCGCCGAGGCCATCTGCGCCAAGCTCGTCCAGCAGCCGGGCGACAAGCCGGCGCTGCGCATCAAAGTGTAAGACACAGCCGCACAGTATCAGTGTTTTTGTACTGGATTGCTTAGTTTCCTTAACATGCTTGACTTTGCTTCCAATGTATGTATGGATGTGTGCAGTCTCTTCAGCTTGTACAACCTGCTGGCTAGCCCCTACGGCAAGGCCTTTGTCTACAGGAAGGCGCTAGAGGTCGCTGCCGCTGGGAAGGCTGCCGAGTGCGTCATCCCCAGCTTTAAGAATATCGATACCTTTGTCGGCGACTGGGGCATTGGCAAGTTGGAGCAGAGGGAGCTGTTCCTCGCCGTCGCCAGGATTCTCAAAGACCAGAAGGGGTACGGCACACATCACTCTTTGCTTTGAAGTTCCTTACATTTGTATATCAGGGTACAGCCCGGCAAGGTTCTACATCGATGTGATTCAATCTTATTGTTGTCGTTGACAGCATGAGCAAGGAGTACTTTAACTTTCTGAACAAGTACCTAGCCACATTTGATGGATCAGCTGATGATGCCGATGTAATCGGTGAAGCAAAGGAAGAAGCTGCCGCAGCAATCATCGAGTTCGTGAAGTCAGCTGATCTCTATCAGGTACTCCGATCCCTTAGTTAACATCTCTGTTGTTACGTCTCCTGTTTTTGTATGAAAAAACTTGTGGGTCATAGTGCATATTAGGTTTGATTTCCTGTGAGCTATGCAATTATGCATCACTGTCTTGGTATCCAAAGTGATTTGTAAGTATAACATGCCACTTTGCAATCATATCACCGAATGTTAATTTGGGTATAACACGCCAAAATTAGTTATGTCTGGACAAAGATAAACTAAAGCTGTATGCCTGCATTTGTGTGGTTATAACTTTGCAGTAAACATCCTGTACAAGATTTCTGTTTTTGGATGGATGGTTTATTTGTTTCATTCAAATTGTTCTACTACTGCTGCACTGCATTGCATTGCATTGTGCCTCTACTGCCGCTTTGTATGGTGTTGTGTCTTATGTGCCTACCATAGTTCTGAAACACTAGTGTTTACCAGTTCCTTTCTTGGCAAAGTTTATCATGCCACTTAAAAGACCTTGCGCCTCCACTTTCAGTCCATGTACTTTATTGATGGAAACATGTTCATATTGCAGTGTGATCTGCTTGATACGCCAGCTGTTGCACAGCTTGAGAAAGATGAAAAGTATCAGCCGGTTTATGAGCTATTAAAGATATTCCTTACTCAGAGGCTTGATTCCTATTTGGAGTTCCAGTCTGCTAACTCCACCTTGCTGCAAGGATATGGTATGTTCAATTGAGCAACTACTAACAACTCTATGTTAGTTAATTCTTTTTATTATCTAATGATGGACCATTTACAGGACTGGTTCATGAGGAGTGCATAACCAAAATGCGACTGATGTCTCTGCTTGATCTGAGTAGCCATTGTGCTGGTGAAATCCCTTACTCTGCAATTACAAAAGCACTCGGGGTAATCTCTCATCTTGCCTTCCTATTGTTGTTCACTTACTGTAATGTCTTGTTTACTTTTCTTGTTTTTTGTTAGATCAATGATGATGAAGTTGAGTATTGGATTGTGAAAGCAATATCATCCAAGATTTTGGACTGCAAAGTTGACCAGCTTAATCAATTTGTCATTGTCAGGTATTCATGTCTGCAAGAACTTTCTTGGCTCACATACTTACTTTAGCTGGGCATTAAGGTTTTCTGGTCCATCTTAGAGTGTTGTTTTTCTATTTCGTTTGATACATGGTCTTGTATGTAATTTCAGTCGGCATACTGAGAGGATTTTTGGGATACCACAATGGCAGAGTCTACGCTCAAAGCTTCTAGTGTGGAGGGTAAGCCTCGTACAATTACCTCATCTTGAATTTACAGTTTGATAATTCACACTTGCAAATTTAGTTCTGTAAGAAGTTGCATAACTTTCCCAGTTACTACTTACGAATGCCAGAGAACTTTACTCCGCCGATCTGAACATGAATATATTTCTCTTATTCATTTTTTACTCTGCTGCGCACTGATTTGAAAACTGTAAGCAGCGCCTACCATGCAACTGATACAGTTCTCTTTTAAAATTCTGCTACAGGGAAACATTGCGAATGCTATCAGCACAATCCAAGCTAACAAGGTTACTGAAGATGGTGGGCAGGGGATGCAAGGATTGATGATCCGCTGATTTGATGGGAGTCCCTGAATCGAGATTATAGCCTGAGAGTTTAGATGGGCAATCCTTTTTGTATTAGATATCTTGTAATCCAAAATACTTGTTCCTGTGACTGTTCGGTTGCAACGGCATGCCTAAGCAATTTCATGTTGCATGAATTTTGTAGACAAAAAGCCATGCACAAGGTCAGCCGTTTACTTGTTATTTCCTCTGTTCCTGAAGGCAGCTTACATTTAGGAACGGAGGGAGCTAGTAGTCGTTACAGAGTCCTGATTGTTCATACTGGATGCTTGTTTATCTGTGATATTGTATAATCCCACTGAAATCTTTTTTTTGTATGATCCACATATTGGTACTACATACAGGAGGCTGTCCCATATGGAACCAAGGCCCAGAGGACATGAGCCATCTTTTATTCCAGTCTCAGGCCGCAGAGGAAGAAATCGGTATATCCTAAATTATTGGCGAGGCTGTGCATGTAGACAGGTCGGGTTCAGCATTCTCTCCATTACAGATAATGCAGCAAAAGCATCGAAACCAGTTGGAAGTTCTGGAGCATCGATAATGCAGCTCAATGTGGACGCGGCTTTCCATGACGATGCGGCAGGGGCTGTGATCTGAGATTACCAAGGACGGTTTGTAGCAGGGTCAAGTCAAGTGTCTTCATACCGCGTGTGGCTAGTTCAATGATGGCTGAAGCAATTGCAGTGAGGGAAGGCTTGGTGCTAGCTAGTACTTCCGTTCAAAATATAAGATGTTTTAGCTTTGTAAAACAAATGTATCTAGACTTTTTTTAGTGTGTAGGTTTACTTAGGTTTAGAGTAAATCTACATACTAAAAAATATTTGATACATTTTCTTTACACAAATCTGCAACATCTTATATTTTAAAACGGATGGAGTAATAAATTGGGGCTCAGTAGGCTACAAGTTGAATAATACTCCACCCAAGTTGTTGATGCATGAGTTGCAAATGGAGAAGGCAGATGGTGGAAGGAAGCTTCGGCGGTCTGCGTGGACCTAGTCACAGCGACTGGCTCTGTTTCTTCTAAACATCGTCCGAAGAAAGCGAATGGAGTTGCGTATGAACTTGCCAGGTCTTGTTTTCTAGATAAGATTTCTCGTAATTGGGTCAACGCACCCCCTAGTTTTATGTTGGAGAAACTCGTAAACGACGTAGCTTTTGTTTCGAAATTAATAATGCCTCGCAGCAGCAGGCTGTAGTCCGGCTGTTCCCCTTAAAAAAAACAATCCAGGTCCAAGCAAAAATATTTGAATTTTGTATATATCCCCCCCCTTTTTTTTTGCTTTTCCAACTCAACAAATGAATACTGATTGCGAAATGTACATTTACATGGCAAAGAGCCAACAGATGCCCAGCCAGTTCATCCTACGAAATGTTTTGCAAAAGTTGGGACTCAAGTATCTAGCACCGTCCTGTGTCAAGACCTGCTTCTCGACGCCTCTGTGCTCGTTAAGCCCAATCTTCAAGGCTTAACTGCTATGTAAATGCCTGAAAAGAAAGCACCAGCAATCTTATTAGGGTGCAAACTTATTCAGAAGCCGAGAAGCAAAAAAGGATAGTGGTGATGGACCCAAACGTATGCACACTCTGGTTCTTAGGAAGGTTCAACCGATCTCGGTTTCTATCATTCAACAGAACTTGGTAGCAGTATGAAGCTAGAACCACATTCCTCACTATTCAACTTAATGAATATACTGCAAGTTATCAGAAGTTTGCGGAAATGGGAATTTGTTTGCAATAAATCGAACCAATCTAGCCAACATTTCCAATACACAGACGAAAAACATGCTTTTCTTGAAAACAAATAATTGTACAGTGACTGAAAGCCAGATGTACACACTGTAGTCCCCGTCAACCAAGGACACAGGGTAGATGAAAAATTCAAAGGAGGTCCCAATCAGAACCAGCTAATTTAATAAACCGAGCCCTACCATTTGCACACCTTCAGCCATTTGGTGGAGGAGAAAATATCATTGGAATAAAGAGACAAGACAAACAGGATCGAATACAACTCGTGTACGCCCCGTTAGCGTCAAGTTGAAGGACGCAAGGGCACAATAAATGAAAAAATGAGTAAGAATCACAACCCAGACGTAGAGAGCGAAAGCAGAGTTTGCCAAGGGATTGAAAAGTAAACCAACCTGTCAAACGAGTTAGTGCTTTGATGAACAGAGCTGTTGATACTACTATTTTAGAGGAATAAGAACATCCAGATTCGTCGCAACTCGCCATCCTTTAGGATAGACCAGACTCTCAGATCCAAATGGCACATGCCAGTTCATTATTTGAGAGCAGTCAGCAGGTATGCCCTCCATCTGGCTCTCATCCTCCACTAGCTGCTCCACAAACGTGGTTCCCTGCAAAGTAACAAGAATCTCAGCTGTTATAACCATGCAGAAAGGCATCAGAAACAAAGTCCCCAAAAAAAGGGATCTCCCATTTGTTTGATCACCAGTACCATGTGCTAGATGGCTACATAGAGCTGTTTCTCATTCTTATTTTACTCCATTGCCACCTTTCATTTTTTTTTACTTTAAATTCCCCCATATCCCAGTATATCGGTATAATAGGGTACTTGAACATAGTACTAGCCACTAGAATGAGACAAAATGTTGATCGATTTATGAATAATACAGACACGGTACTAGCCACTAGGGTACTTGAACATAGTATGTGCAGCTCAAGAGATTTAAAGAGAAACAATGAACTTACTTGGAAACCCTGTTCCACCATTTCCGGGTGCCGGATAGAATTCCAGGCCAGATGGGACCTCAGTTTGGAGTCCCAGAGCATGGTGCTGTTGAATGCGAAACCCGACATGGCAACATGAAATCTCTGGAGCTTGTTGCCTTCCCCACTTGTATGCCACCCCACAACTTGGTTCTGTTTACAGACGGGGCCTTCCAGCACGGCAGCGTTACCGCCATCAGAGATCACTGGAACAGGCCATGTGCCGAACCTCCTAAATCATTGACAGGCAGCAGAAAGTCAATAAGCTGGATCTTTATGCATCATCCAATTCTATCCGATAATACCAGGGCTTAAGGTTTGAAATTCAATGCAAATAACTGACTATTTGCTTGCCAGATTAACAGATAGCTGCTCTTATACAGGCTATAGATCATGGAAAATTACAAATATAAATCATGAATGACAACCTAGAAAAGAAAATTATTGACACTACTAAATTTGTGGGAAGGAAAATGCTAGTAGTAAGAAATTTGAGCGCGTTATTAGCTCAGCAATATTGGTAACGGGGAACTCTGTAACGCCTTTACTAACTAACTTCAGGCAATGTCCATCAGCAAATATATTGTTATTTGGCAGCTGTAGATGCCAAATTTGCGTTGCCATTCTTCTAGAAACCATAGATTAAGGACTCAGATCTTAAGACGTTACCAATCAATAGTTTCGGAGTTAGCCAATTCATCCAGGATTGCACATTTGTTACGCACGCATACGACTGAATCTGAAGAAATGGGCACCTGATTTGGCGGAGGCGGTCGAAGAGCTGCAGGGAGTAGACGCCCTCCTCGTCGGCGAAGTATACGAGGCCGTCGAGGCGGTGGTTCTCGACTACCTCCAGCCCCGCGTTCATCTGGTGCGGCCGGTAGTCGATGGAGGAAGACGCTGAGGCGTTGATCTTTTCGCAGCAGCCGACGTAGCGGTGCATGACGGCGGTGTGGCGCAGCGCGAGGGCAGCCTCCGGGGTGGGCTTGCCTGCCTCGACGACGACCCAGAGCACGGGCGGGCGCACGAGGCGCAACGTCTGGCCCATCCGGCTGAGGTAGTAGGCCTGCGACGCCCGCGCGCGCGTGGGCGTGATGACGATGAGCAGCTTGTCGCCGTGCTCGTCGGCGCCGCCGCTGCCGGAATCGGGTAGTTGCTGCGGGTGAGGCGTGGGCGGCAGCTGCTGCGGCTGCAGCTGGTTGAGCTGGGACGAGGAGGCGTTGGGCGGGACGGGGAGGTGCGGGCGGAGGGGCAGGTGGGAGAGGAAGTGGAGGAGGCCGATGAAGGAGCCGAGGAGGAAGAAGGCGGCGAAGCGCGGGAGCGGGCGGCGGGTGAAGAAGAGGAAGGGGTGCGGGAGGCTGGTGGTCCCGGCGTGGTGGTGCCTCGGGGAGGAGGCGGAGGAGCTGTGGCGGAGCGGCGAGGAGGGCGGGGAGGAGGAGGCGAAGGGGTGCTGGTGCCGCAGCAGGTGGTGCGACTTGGCCGGCGAGTGCGGCCGCCGGATCGACGCCATCAAATTCAGTACCGCCGCCCGACCCAAAATCGCTACTTCCGAGAAAGCAAGAACCTTGGGTGCGGAGAGAGGCCGACGGACGGGCGGGGATAAGAAAGCGGGGAGTTGGGCCGATGCTGGCGGGAGGGGGAATGAAGAGGAGGAAGGAATGGATCGTGGCGCGAATGGCGGGGGGATGTTTGAGGCAGCGAAGCGAATCGAGGGAAGGAAGGAAGGTTGGCGTGGTTTGGTGGAGACGAGTCGGAGGTCGCCGTGGACCGGAAGGAGGAGAAGAAGAAGAAGTGAGCGAGAGGTTAGGCGGAGGAAAGAGGGAAAAGGGGAAGGCGAGAGGAAGACGACGCGGGGAGCAGCTGAGGAAGGAAGGGGAACGGAATGAGAGCTACAGGCTATAGCGGCTGTAATAAGGGGAAGTGTTTAATAAACTCCAAATATAGAATTATTTGGCAACGATTAATACTGGGTCCGTTCGCGATTACTGCTCGGTGGCTTGAATTTTAGGCTGGTGATACTACCAGCATCATATTGTACTTCCCTCCATTCTAACGAGCGAGACGTCCATGTTTTTCTGTGTTTTTACCGATACATATTAATTGATTCAGATTTGTCTAGATTTGCATAAGTTTAGACACTATTTAGTATATACTAGCAAACTGCCCGTGCGTTGCAACGGGTCCAAACTTAAAAATTGATAAATCCATAAAATTATTTTATATTCATCGTTTAGATATCAAGGATATCCTAAGATAATAAAATTATCATAAATACTTATGAATCGGCAACAAAATCAATATGACAACGTTGGTAAATTAAATGTAAGATCACTAACAGAACAAATCTTGGTAACTTGCCAAAATATTTGGCTAATGCACAAAAACATTTGGCGATTTCATTTGAAGAAACAAAACACTGAAAGAGGTCAATAATGCACGGTTATTATTTTTCTATTGCTAAAGTAGTCTTTCAAGAAAGGGAGACAACATTTAAAGTATATCGAAGACACACATCTTTTTGTTTGACATGTACTCCAACATACCATGTCTCCCCTATTCCAAACATCACGTAAGATTCACCCTTATTTTGTCTATAGTGATGTTTCCTCGTTGATCATCTTGATCTATTTCACAGCATTTAAGCAGAAAAAATTGTACATCATAGATGGCATTGTTCATGCCAGTTCTCTCAAAGCTGGTTTGGTTCCCTAGTCTCAATCTTGCAACAACATAATCATCAAGAATAAGTCAAATCACCTTGCTCTATCATGAAAAATTCAGACGTTGGGTGATTAAGCATGGCAGAAGGAACACATACACTAATACCATTACTTTATTGGCAGCATCAACATCAAACAAATTCAATGCAATAGGATGCCAAGCCTATGGAAATTTAAACTTCCCTCTAAAATTTTCAAAAAATGTTGATCTTGCTCTTTATTTGTTTTGACCCATTCGTACATAAGCCGACTTTTTCAAGATTAATTAATACCCTTTCTCTTCAACAGTATAAGCCTTTTAGCAAGCTAAAACATCTAGCAAAGAAGGCTTATATGATTGAACAGAGGGAGTAGATCATTCACGCATTTTTACACGGCATCCAGACATAATGTTTTAGTTAAATAGATTGACAAATATAAAAATCAGTATTGTGCAGATTTTAGGGGACAAATATTACATCTTTTGTTATCTAGAACTTAATTAATTAAACTTTCTTGAATTTCTAAATAATTGAGTTGTATGGAAAATCCCGGTTCAATTTTAGCAAACGGAAGCACCAGAAGACAGTCAATATTGCATGTTGTCGTATCCTCACGAGCAAAATCAATTTTGCAAGGAGCGCGAGAACGCTGAAACTACATCTTATAGACACGTCTGCTAATAGTTAGCTTGGCCACTTCTTATGCAGCTCTACTGACATTTGGACATGTTGATCCCTCGAAGACTAAATATAGCATCGTAGCTATGCTGTACACAACTAAAACATCAATTAGGTTACCATATTGACATGAAGCTGAAGCAGGCCGACGTTGATCTTCACAACTGCTGCTTAAGACGATGCTGGCTCACGGAATGCTGCACAAAGCACGTGGTGTCGTTGGTCTTACTACTTTTCTGGCTTACCCTAGTTTTCTCTTACATTTCATCAATCAGTCATTGTTTTACATGTAAGAAAGTCACAAGTAGAAAACATAGCTGAATTTGGTATCTTTACCTGGTGAATTCTATCAGCCATCAACAAAATAGTCACGGTTATTTGAAAACCATAAATTGCAATCATGTCAGACTAATCTAAATGCACACGATCTGCAAGAATAAATTGTATGATTCGAGCTTGCCATTAGAACTGATCCATTACTCTGTTCCATATACTCCTCTTATCTGAAATCATTCTTGAAAAACCTTGGACCTATTGTATCTACACACATCAGATACCACATTTTACTACATTGTTGACGCACAGACCCTCTAAGAGTGGCAGAAATAAAATGAAAATAAAATTTAAGTATAGCATTATTCTGTCATCAGATCAACCTCAAGTATGGAACTTCCGTATCTTGCTTTCTGAAGTCTGAACGGAATCTCTTCTCACTGCTTCCTGATGGCTGGTTTCTTCAGGCTCCTCATCAAGATACGTATAAACCTTGGTATGGACACACTTGAGAACAGGAGGTCAGGATCTGCATCTGAACAGAGCCATGGCGGATGCAGGGACAACGGCCGTTGTCAGGGCTTGGGAGATCCGTCCATTCCCTCTTCTGAAGCACCTGCACAATGGGTGAGGAGGTTGCCATCCAAGGTAATCGATGCCGATCTGTGTGGCGAGATGGAGTCAACGGGATTAGTCCATGGCGCTGCCCAGCCCATGGCGGCGCAGCGTCTGAGGAGAGGAATCGACGGCAAGGCCGACGCTGCCTAGACTCATGCCATCGTAGGCCCCGGCGTGTCGGCACACGCCGGCAGCAGGGAAGAAGCGGGCGCGCACCACACTGCTGTCAGAGTCGTCTCCGCCGGCGAGCACCCAGTTGTTGACACGTCGCCCCTCAGCTCCGGCCGTCTGATCCCCCGCCGCTGCCTGCATCTTTGCCTGCACATCATCATCATCGCCGCCCGCGCGCCCAGCACCAGCCGCGTCCGTCACGGACGTTCCCCTCGATCCCGCCCTCAAGAAGCAACAGCAGACGGATTTACCCATCCCCGACCTCTTCCTCGACCCTGCTCTCAAGCCGGCGGGCGGCTTCGGAGAGCGGGTGGCCAGCCGTTCGGCTGGATCTTGCCACCCATGGCGCCCGCCTCTACATCCCCGGATGCTGGCGCGAGCTTGCACGGAGATGGGCGCCGAGCTGGATCTTGCCCACCATGGTGCCCGTCTCTACATCCCTGGGCGAGGCGGAGGGTGGTGAAGCGAGCTTGCAAGGGGTGGGCGCGATCTTGCCGGGCGGAGGGCGTTGACCCATCATTGTCGGGTCGGGGCAGTGGATGAAAAAAATCAATGATCGGTGACGGATGGCAAATGGGTAAATACCTCAAAACCGTAGGGGCAAAACCGTCCAAAAAAAGCGGACGGAAATTTCCGGAGGACTAACCTACCCGAGAAGAAATTAGTAGATAGATAGATAGATAGGTTTATCTAAATTTTGATAAATCCAAGTCACTTAATATTGGACCGAATCAGAAGAAATACTCTTAATAAAAAAATTGGTATAAAATTAGCATTAAGATAGCTGTTTTTCAATATGAATCCAACTATGCACCATATAATCAAGATATTGTTCTCAATTTTTAGGTCAAACTTTGTCTAGAAATATGTGTGCGCAATACTAGTATACTAGTGTATATTATACAATCTCTATCATGTAGTGATACCGCAATCTCCTTATATTAAATGATTTGTAGACATTATATTAAATGATTGTAGAATCTTAATGCAAAATTGTGTACTACCTCCATCCCAAAGCTTATGGCTTATTTCTTTTTGAAAAGTCAAGCAACGTTAAGTTTTGACCAATTTTTTAGAAAAACTATTAAAAACTATGATATTATATAGATATCATATGAAAATAAGTTTCATGATACATCAAGGGTATGGATTTCATATTGTAATATTAATATATTTTTCTAAAACCTTGGTCAAACTTTACGTAGTTTGACTTAAAAAAAATAAGCCTTAAGTTTTTGGCCAGAGGTAGTATGAGATTTTTATCATTAATTTTGCTAGTTTTATGTGCCATGATACTACTATAATTTATTTCAACATTAATTACAGTGACACGTCGTTTTTTTTTTGCATATTATGTGATGCATGATATTACTTATGATACCACCACTTGCACCAGACCACCGGTCATACAACAAGTGGTCTTGTATGTGCATTTTCATACAACTTCTTGGAGGTTCTGCTCGCGTGGTACGAATAGTTGTCATGGATGTGCAGGGTTTATACGACTTGCTTTTGGAGGGGACATGCATCCCGTCCATGCTGGATCGGATATTTTGCAAAGAAGCCGAGGCAAGCGAAACTATTAGAAGATCGGACAAGTGAACTTAACAAAAAGGACCCTGTCCTCTTTCTAAAATTCCCTTTATTTTTTCCTTCTTAGTTATGTATCATCGATACCCCTATCTGAGTCCGTTACGCTTAGTTGCCTTTCATGGCGAGGACAGAGGAACCGGAGACGAAGGCGGGCAAGACGTAGCTGGTCGTCAATGTTGTAGTTGATGGCCGATGATCTGCGCCACCACACTCTTACGAAGATCCTCTATAGTACGCTGAGTACCATCTCCCTCCCCCTACGTTCCAGCGATGATCTTCCGCGAAATGGGGTTATGCACTTGTCGTTCTAAGCATTGTTTTGATGCAATTATTGTGCAGAAAATAAGATGATTTAATGTGTCCTATTTTGGTATGGTTTTGTGTTTGAGTAGGGCTAGAGTTTGATCAGGTTTGTTTGTATTAGATTTTTAAGTGTAGAAATCAAGGCAAATGAATTATATTTGTAAGGTTTTCGAAGTTGTCGTTTCCCCTATGAGAGAAGACTGAATTTTCTAACGTTTGACACTATATAGTTGTTCTGAATGTTCAGCGAATTATAGGCCTGGCTTATTTTTCTTATGTTTGGTTGTATTTGTGCAGATGATCTGGCAAGTTCGCCATGGTTTTTGAGCATGATGGTTTTTTGGATTGAAGGAAAATTTATGCTATGTTAGTAGTAGTGTTGATTATTTTAACAACTACAACACTGACAATTTCTCTAGATTGTAGATTGAAGATTTTATTAGGCAACTAAGGAATGAGATGACATGCAGAACAAGTGTATATTGGCGCCTTCCTAGGAAAACTATTTCAAATGGCCTCTATCTAATTGAGAATGATTCTCACATTCTTGCAATTATGGAAGTTGTGAAGGATGAGAAGAACTTGCACCTGATGGTTGATCATAGCAATTTCCTAAAGGGTCTTAGAGATGATGTGATTGTACCAATTCCCAACATATATATACAAGAGAGAATGATAGTGTAGAGTTTGAAGGCCACAAAATTTCAGCGTTGACAGACTATGGAGGGATTCAGGATGAAATTCCAAGCTCACCTGCAATCATGAAAGAGAGTGAGGATGAAGCTGACGAAGAGGAGGGTGAAAATGATACCGAATTTTATGACAGTGAGTGCAGAGAATGGCGAGGATGATATTTTCCTATAATATATTGACAAAGATGTTAATAATAAAAATGAGGTGTTAGAGACAACTGAGTAAGAGGATGATGTTGTGTTTGATCATGATGACTTAAATCTCACAAAGGAAAGCTTGATATATGGAAACATCGGCGTTCAAAATATAGGAAAGTTTGAGACTATGGTGTACAAGCTAATGTATATGAATGTTGGTTTGCACAAAGAATATGAAAAATGACCTGTAATAGTTTGTCAAAAAATAAATATGAAGCTTGACGAACTCACATAATGGGCAACAAAACTTGATGAAGAAACATGGTGCACAACTACTACACCATTAAAACCTATAAAAAAGCTTATGTCTACAACTCGGTGCCTCTACGATCAAGAGTTCACCAGAGAAAATTAATGCTGTGTTTGTTCACCCACCTCTGTACATCAATGTGATGGACAAGTTTAAAAATAATAGGAGAAAACTCTAGAGGAAAAGGAGAAAATGGAGTGAAATATGTCGCAAGATCTGACCTAACTATGAGTTACTAAGTCTATGGAAAGCAAAACCACAGTAAAAAGGGCATGACAAGTGGTTCTGTAGCAGAACAATGTGCACGTGGGATGTGATAGTTAAAGATGAAAATTTTGATGACCCATCTATTTTGCAGGTATAATACACATGATGCCCTTCTTACACTTTTTCTTATTTTAAAATATACATGAAGGTTCACTACAATTCCTGCAACAATTTTGCAACACATAGTGACCCTCAATCCAAACTCCAGAAATGATCGAATCTATCAAGTGCAGAGCATGATTTACCAGATGGGACATGAGGTTTTAATCATTTACTCTGAATTTTATGTGATTTTAGCTAAATTTGAAGATCATTTATCTGAATTTTATCTTGTAGGCTACAACATTGTTTCCTCTCCCAATGGTAGAACTTTCATTGCCCGAGGAGATCTCCTTTGTGGCTTCTACGAGGGACTATATTTTGTGTCTGCTAGAGTGACAATAACCATGACAAGTGGAATGGTAAGTAGAAGAGGCATACGAAGAGTGACAATTGCAGAGTCAAGTAGAAGCAGGGGAGAGGAAATGGCAATAAGAAGAAAATAACTCAAGATGGTCCAAGCATATCTACAACTACATCACAACCTACAAGAGGAAGAGGAAAATGATCTATCAAGGAAATCACATCAAGTTGAGCCAACAACAAATCAACAACTTCAGCTAGTAAGAGCTACTTCATAGCCTGTAAGAGGAAGAAACATACATGACACTTACAACACAGGGGCTAGATCAACATATCACCTATTGTTTGGTGATGACCAAGCTAGAGCAAGCAAAACACTATTGATTGATATAAATTAGATGATGCATGAAGACATGGAAGAAAAAAATCAAATTAGTTTTGTTGTTGTGATCTAGATCCAGTGGATATACCGTGATACAAATGTTGAACTATTGTTGCAACTCCATATCTCTCACAATGTGCAAGTCTTTCCCAAAATGGAGAAGAGAACTAGGATATAAAGGGATAAGCTTGATGTGACTCACAAGACAACACTTAAAGTGAACAAAAGCAACTCTCACAAGCTAATATTGTAATATTCAGACAAAAGCATCCACATTTATTCAATTTTATTCGGACAATTTGTTTGATACATCTCTCACTAAAGACACAAGCATCTATCATACACACATGGAACAGAAAGCTACAATGCATGCACCAAACACTAGTAGGAGATAAACTACTTCCCTTCTATCCCTATACCTAAGCTTTATCGTGTACATTATATTGTCCTTCTTTAGCCTCAAGATCACATCCTTAAGGTCTTGCAGTTGATGCCTTAGTTGCAAATTCTCAGTTGCAACCTCTCTCACAAGAATATGAAAATTGCACACCTTGTTTCCACACATTGGCACCACTCCTACAAATCATCTCTGCAGTGGTTCATTTGCACAAAATTTAGAGACACAACATTTAGTCATTGACACTAAATTCAAAGAAATTCAGAAATTTTAGTGGTATCAGACCTCAAGCTTGATAGAAATATAGAGAAACTTTGAAAAATTACTAATATCTAAGCTTTCCTACAACATGTGAGTGCTAGCAGACCTCGCCAATCATCTTGCACTCATCACTATCGAGAGAGACGTCGGAACCATTGCCGCAATACCCCGCTTCCAGCACAACATCCCCATGATACTCTAGCATGCCACCCCTCTTGCCCCCACCGTCTACCTCGATGTCCTCGCCATGAATCCCTTTATTCCACTTCTTCTTCCTCTCCCACTCCCGCCACCATGCCGCCATTTGCCAAGTTAGGGTTTGGTCAGCTCGTTGCCCGCTACCGCGAGAGAGAAAAATAAAAAAATGTTTGTGTCTAATGCATGTTGTTGTGCTTGTGAATTAGAGTGAGCCTAGGAGTTTTCATGCTAAATTAGAAAAAATAGTCGGACCACGTCGGCGGGAGGGAGGGGGTGTTAGCTCCAGAGATGGATTGTATGAATGGTGCACATAGGGGGCAAGTTGTTGTACCCTGGGATCACAGACTGCAAGAACTTGTATAAATCTCCACATCCTAGACAACTAGTTGTACTAGTGGTGCAATTACGAGTGAGGCGTTGTGGCTTCACGAAGGCTGTTTTTTGGAACTTCAAAAACTTGCATTAGAAAGTTTCCAATAATTCCGAATAATATCTAGGTGTAGCCCATTATGTGTTCTATCACTATGTAATTTTTTAACTCTAAATACTTCATAATTTAGCCATAGAGAAAATATAAATTAACTTTTTATTGGTGGCAAACAACGTTGAACAATAGACTAAAGTCAAAATTTCGTCATTTTGTGCGATCGTCGTTTTTTCTGAGCAAAAAATACGAAGTATTTTAAGATGAAAATCGACAAAATTGGTAGAATATATGGTTGTCTACATCCCTGTGTTTTCCCGATTTGTTTTAGAAACTTCAGATTCAAATTATTGATATTTGAAAAGAAAGTTCCAACAAACTTATTCGTGCAATTACCTCTTATTAAGTCTCAGACCGCCATACCACATAGTCCATTTGATTGAAATGGTAAAAATCTGGTGGGCAAGACAGATCAAATTGCGCTGTTGGACGCAACTCCAGCATAAATAGACCATAAACAGACCAGGGAAGGATACAGGCATATTTGTTGTCCATGACCAAGCCAAAGGAACCAAAACGGATACATTCTGTGTCTAAAACATGTCAACCCTCTTGAGATGGACTAACTGAATCTCACACCGCCACACCACATGGTAGAGACGCTCACGCGGCATAGGAGAGGTCCTGCTTCTCTTGCGAGTTCTCTCACGCCGTGCGTCTTCGGTTTCGTTGCCTTGATTGTTTTTCTTCAATTTCTTGTGAGATCATCTTTGCAAATTATAAGGGTCTGTTTGTAATGTCTTGTTTTTCCAAGGTCCTTTATATAAGCTGTAACTCCACGGCTCGTCGAAAAAAAACACGGTAGAGACGAGCCTGTGGGGCCCATGGCAGGGAAGAGATAACGGAACAGTGGGCCCCACGCGCGCTCCGCCTTCAGGTTTGGCTCGTTCGTTCCAGCACGGCACAGGCAGCACACGGTAGCGCCGCCGGATGGGGACGCGGAGACTGTACGTACGTGTACGTTCGCACAGTCAGCCCCCCCGCTGGCTGATCTCCGCTCCTCGTTCGCACTCGCACCGACCGACCTAAACACGGCATGCAGATGCAGGCAGATGACCAGGTCCAGCCTCGATCCTGCTCCTGCAGCTCCAAGATGGAAGTCAAATGGCTGCATTTCCTTCTCGATCGTCTCTCGTCTTTTAAATTTTAATCTACTAGCCGTAAATCCGTAATGCTAGCTCCACTACCTGACATCATCAGCTTAGCGATTAGAGAGGATCTTGTGGGATTGTGATTTTGTAACTACTCCAAGCCAAGTGGACAATATAGTATCAGAGAAGGACACGCGGATGAAAATTAATTCTCAAATCGAGTCAAGGACAACAAGTTTTATATGCATAATAACACTTTGGAGAACTACACTGTAGAAGAAAACCTACACCAAGCATTATTTCCTAACCTCGCACTAAAATTGGAGTATACACATAGTACTAATTATATAAAATGGTAGTAGTAATGATTATATTACTCTAAATACGCCCGACTCAGCGACAGTTATTATGGACCGAACGGAGTACATCATTTCTCTGTTGGTACAAGCTAGGCAAGTCCACCTGTACATACAAATGCGTTACGAGTCATAACCAAGAGGTAGATTGGTGTGACTTGAGAGACAATGTACACGTACTTTGGAACGGTACAAACTTACCCTTCCTTCATGTTTGCTCTCTAATTTTGGCTTTGACTCATGAAGGTTTAATCCGCTTAGTTAATATATTTTGGTGATTGTTCATGTGCTTTTGAGTACAATCTAGCTATTATCATGTTACATCATCGCGTATTCTAATTTACTCGAACGGATACGGGTTCCCCGACCTGACCATTTGTGTGGTATATAGCCAAACAACCAAACGAATTTTGTGCAGCACAATAGCATGGTAATTATCAAAATAGCTTCGTCCAAAAAAAAGGGACATGTATTCATAGTGGGTCTTTCATGTTTTAACTCATGATGAATAATCTAATAGTCTTAAATTCATGATACTCCACTACATGACATCATTAGCTTCATGCTTAAGAAACTTTTGAGATTGTGGGTTTGTCACTACTCTTAAAGGATGAGTGAATACTATATACAAAGAGTGGCTACAAATATCGATGGTCTTTTAACAAGTCATCGATTGTGCATTTTACAAGACTTATTTATATGCATCATGTAGTTGACTTGAATCGAAGAGCAAGTCTAATTGGTAAGTTTTCTTTCAAGAGTACAATTCTAATCAAATAACTCAAGCATTGCGTTAATGGTCCTCCCGAGTTTTCGCGAAAAATAGATGGACATTTTGAAATCTATATTGCTCAATTTGGACACTCAAATTATGCCTCTGGTTTTTGTCGGACCAAGTAGTATGGGTAGTTTGATTTTCCTATTTAGCAAAAACCATCTCCAACACCACTTTTCCATACAAGTTCAAGTATGACATAGTTTTTTCTTTACATCATACATACGATAAGATTCTCTTTCTATCTCTCTCTCTCTCTCACGTCTAAAATATTGAAGTGAAGTCTAATATTTAATAGATTTCCATGCACGAGTTTTTATTTGAGAAACTTTCCATACACTACACCAGATATAACCAAGCACATTCAAGACAAGCATACCGAATAATCAAATCATATATATGACAAAGTAGGATATGCAATAATTATAAGTTTGTTTATAATTACGTTGAGAGGTATGCACTTATGTTGCCAACTTATTACTGAATCCAACTCGCAAGACACATTGCCAATGATTCATTCTATACTACAGAAGTTCGATAATTTTACTCACCTATGGTACAGTAGAATAACTATAAGATATATTTTTTCAATGATAGTCCTTATAGATCTCTCTGATATTTTAGGATACAAATATCTACACAAAAGACATAAATGTACACGAATACATATGTATATATGATATAATTTTCTGCAACTATGAAAAAATATTTCAAATAGAAATGTTATTACAACATACAATTTCAGTTTAGCACAAAACGTTGTAGTGATATACTCCCTCTGTTTCAAATTACTCCGCACGCACGTTTATCTAGGTGGGCTAGTACTCCCTTATTTTTTATCCAAAAAAATCCTAGAATTTTTGAACTAGATAGTATGAAATGTGTACTAGCTATTTCAAAAATCTCGGAAATTTTTTGAACAAAAAAAAGAGAATACTAGGCCACCTAGATAAGCGTGCGTGCGGAGTAATTTGAAACAGAGGGAGTACACCACAACTATATAACCAATAACATTGTAAATAATTTTATAGTACATTGTTATGCTATTTACTATGTCATCAATGTAATAGAAAATCATACTCTTTAGTATTATAGTTTGGTAAAATTAACTTTAAGGAATTATAAAAGTTTAGTATAAATTTTTTTATTTTAATTTGCCCCGATTCCCAAAAAAACATGTGGACCAATCTTGATTTCACCTTAGACCACGGTCAAATTATAAATGAATAGAGAAGCAATAGGGACTAGTGCATATTAGACAAGTGTAGTTTTTACCTTGATATAAATCATGCAATCAGTTTTACCTATATATTTTAACAATATGTGTCATGTTCTTCTTAAAGACTAGATAGTGTCCACCAAACGAGTTCATACTTGGATACTGGGATATAGTAAGAAACAACATGAGAGAACTCATTAGTGAAAAATATTTATTATGGTCTTGATATTGTGGATGCAAAAGATTTATGGTAAAACTCATAGAGCAAACAAGTTCTTACACAAGTGCAGGTGGGAGCGACGCTTTGCGACATCCTGTCATCCTAAGGTTGATGAAGGTCTGAAGGATAGATCAACCGAGAGCGGAGAGAGATCAAGCGAGAGCAAACATGACAATTTACTCCGTTGACATGATTCATATGTTGTTCACAACAGAAAACATTTCTCAACATCTAGAATACCAAGTGAATAAACTATAAAAATATATTTATAATGATATTGATTTTGTATTGTGCATGTTGATAGTTATTCCTAAACACTTGCTCAAAGAAAATCAAGTTTGACTTTTAAAAAAATCACTATATAAGAAGGAATGGGGATAATATTTCTTATTTGAGATCCACATATTCTTGTTTTCTGCATACCCATGTAAAGCATGTATGAAATGAAAACTTCTAAGTTTTTAAAAAACAATAATTTTTTTACAACTTTTTTTAATCTTGACACATTTTTTATTTTTCTATTTCTCGGATCGACCAAGCGGCGGATCCAAGTGGTACTTATGTCTTTACATTGACAAACTATGTTGACCAGATCATGTATTAACAAGCATTTTTTGGAAAAAAACAGTAGGGAAGGCCCATACTATGTCCTTCATAATTTTTGTTGGAGAATGTACAATGGTGGAGGGGATAATGTACCCTTATAGAGTTTACAAAGTGTCAAGCCATGACTACCCTCTTTGAGGCTAGGCTTAGCTCTATGCATAATAAGGCTAAAATCATTCTTACAAAAGCTAAGACATCTACTAGTGCAAGGTAGTACATCTTTGAAATATACTCATTTCTTTGATCCCATATGCTCCAGCAATCAGTAATGAATATATCCATAGTAAAGTCATGTGAGTATCTGTTTCTTGCATCAAGAACCATTTGAAGAATGTTCATGTCAGAGTTCCATTCAATACCAAGGCCCACCAGAAGCTTTGAATGAAACTACAGTCGAAGAATAGGTGATACAGAGTCTTTTTAAAGGCGAAAGGAAGTGGGTTGAAAGGTGGTGGGGTGAGGTGGGCTGGTCGAGTGGATGGGCTCGGAAGATGGGCTGCCAGGCGGTGAGTCAAAGTTTGAAATATAAAATTGACCAACGTCTGCGCGAGCGCCATGCACGTGATCCGAGGAAGTTGGGCCATGCAAAGGTGGTTGTTCGCGAGCAATGACTGGGTCTAGAAAATGATGGCCGGCCAGTGGCTTCACGTTAGCTCCGGTGAGGGGTGATTTCTGGTGAATGACATAGGTCCATTCATTAGATTGCTCTGAGAGCCATGATGTGTATTCCTTGTGCCAATTTGGACCACCAAAGCCCCAAAGATGGAAGAAACAAATGAAAGCACGGCAAGAGAAAGATTTAAAGTTGAAAATCATAAAGCCAACCGCTTTGGAAGAAACGGAAAATTTGAAAACACAGTCTCAAATAATGGAGACATCAAGGCAATTGGCAGAGCGCCCTAGGCAAGATTCAAGGGCTAAGGCGACATGGTCCGTGTATAAACAAAAGTTTGCCCGACAGAAGGAGACAACAAGATCGAAAGAATGATCAGAGGAAAGTGGGTTAACAAGACTGGAGAAAGATGATCGAACCTTGTTGAAGAAATCGAGGCCCTTGGATAAATCAAGAGAGGATCCAAAGGCTTGAGGATCCATGATGCACACAAAGATTTAGATGGAATCG
The DNA here is from genome assembly GCA_023614405.1 of Avena insularis. NCBI lineage: Eukaryota > Viridiplantae > Streptophyta > Magnoliopsida > Poales > Poaceae > Avena > Avena insularis. The sequence goes on from CM042690.1 coordinate 2,565,967, forward strand.
CCATGAGTCTCCCTGGAGTCGCTGGAGGGAGAGTCGCCATCATACTGGTTTTTCTTGGATGTTCTTCCCTTGCAAATGACATGCATCATGTATTAACAAGTAATATATGGAACTAAATCAATCATTTGACGCTCTAAGTTATCCAATTCCTTTAGGGAAAACTCTATGTTTTTTGCATGAGGAGCTCGGGTGTTGTATTAGTCCGCAGTTCCTCTGCGCAGGATGCATCTTCTGGGACTTTATTGGTTCATTCTAGAAGTAAAGCCGAAGATGGCGATATGATTGATCAAGGAAGAAAAAACACTCCCGCGTCTCTCCCGCGAGCGATCGGGGGGAAACACTAGCCTTTGGTCCTTGCACCCCCTCCTTCCTCCCTTTCCCTTGTCGTCATTGAGGTTTGCTGGCGGGCAAAGCCCAGTTAGCATCGGCGGCGGTGGGGATGTCGATCTCTCCCCCGCTCGGAGGCGACGATGTGGGCTGTTGGCATCGAGGGGCAATGCGGCATGATGGCAGAGCTACGGGTGCTAGGTGACAGCGTGTTGGGCCTCGAGGTGTTGCTGGTGCAACTGACGGTGGTGACGGATGCTTGTCTCTACTTTGGACCAGATCTGATGGGGTGGTTCCCTTATCCTGCCTCGGTGGCAGGGCGTGCCCCAGGCCTTGATGTGCGGACATTTTGGAGGCAGTGGGCGTTGGATGGTCCTCTTGCTTGTCAGCGTGGTGTTGGGTGACAACATGCCTGCTCACGGTGTGCTGTCCGCTGGTGGTTGGTGGTGTGGCTACGAGGGTTGTTTACCTCTTTATTTAGCCATCATCCTATAGGTGGGCGCCCGCTAGTGCTGGCGGTGCCATGGCTTCGTAGATGGCGGCCAGGGTGGTGATGTGCTCCCTACATGGGGCGTCGTCATTGCTAGGTGCAGATCCCATTTATCTTGCCATCAGTTGCAGAGGACGCTGCTTTCATCTATACTAGTGTGCCCCATTATTCTACAGATCGCGGTCATGGGTGCGGTATTCTATCTGATGTGAGGTGATCCGTGGCAGTTGTGGTGGTGGCTTCTTCTTGCCAGTTGCTAGGCTCCGGTGTTGGGTCCTTGTCGGAGTTCTATGGTGTGAGCGCGGGTGGTCTTGGCGTGTGCTCTCGACTAGCCCGCCATTCGGGTATATCAACCCAGGTGGGGTTGGGGTTGCCCTCGGTGTTGCTATGTCTTTTGAATATGGTGGCGACGCCCGCATCCATTGAGGGTGCTCTATGCGAGAGTGCTCAAGGGTGTGTCTCTGCTGCTGTGATGCCCTTCGACTCCAGCCGGTGGCAAACATGCGTCGTGTCCGTGCATGCAAACTTTTGGCCACACCCATTACACAGGTGTGTTCGGTGCGTTGTGTGGTCTCAGATGCATGATGCCCTTCGATTATGTAAATGGTGCAGTGTCTTTGGTAGGTCTCAGCTGACCAAAGCCATTAGATTACTCCGGCGAGGCCTCGAACTGGATTGTCCCTCCGGTGCTTGGGTCACAATGAGTTTTCTCATCGGTCAACCGTCCCCATGTTTTGCGGGGTGGCTACTTTTCTCCTTTTTCTTGTGTGTTGTAAGTGTTTTTTTTTCTTTTCTTCTCCTCTCGTGCAACCCCTATGTACTCTGGTTCATTTGAACCTATCTTGTAGAGGGCTTGAGGCTACAAAGCCTCGTAGTCAACTGGTTGGTCTATAGAGTTCAGGTTGTCTTTGGCCCGTCGTAGTTACAACAAAAAAAGTAAACCCGAAGATGGGCTGACACACAATTTCTCGGGCTTCAGACTTTATTATCCAGCATCACCCTTTCCCTTTCTTGCCTTTTCCTTTTCTTTTGGTGTATGATGAATTGATGATGTACTACTCCATTCTTATTGCTACGTCCGGAAATAGCTTTAATTTAATTATTATCATTTTCCACTGATGGGTCACTCGTAGATACATGTTGGGTGTGTCAGTATGAATACCGTAAAAATAGAAGAAGAAATGAATTGGCAAAGAAGATTGAGAAAAAGACGATTCACACATATCGATCTTTGTCTGCTTAAACCGGAAAAGCATTGAATGTCCTGCTATCTTGAGAGAGAGGCTAGAGCCGCCGTCGCGGTACCCCTGCTTCCAGCACAACATTTGCACGAAGCTCCCGCATGTCACCGCTTGCCCCCACCATCGACCTCGACATCCCCACCATGAATGTCCCTTTATTCTGCCTCTCCCAGTCCCGCCATCACGCCCAATCGCCAAGCTAGGGTTTGGTCTAGCTCGTTGTCAGCTGCCGCGAGACAAAAAAGAAAAGGTTGTCCGTGTGTAATGGATGTGGCAATGTGTGTGAATTCGAGAGAGGTTAGGTTTTTTTTCTCTAAATTAGCAAAACTGTCAGGTTGCATCGGAGGGGACACATGTCAACTCCAGAGGTGAGTTGTATGGACGGTGCACATAGGAGACAAGTTGTTGAACAATGGGATCACATGCTGCAACAACTTGTATGCATCTGCACATCTTGGACAACTCGCTGTACTAGTGGTGCAATTACCTCTGAATTTTACTAGAGTATCACATTGATCTTTGGCAGACGGTAACTTTCTGATAGCCTATCTTTAATTCCTTCATTTTGGTAATATAAAAATGATTTTGTTTCTTACTTAAAAAAATGATTTTGTTTTGTTAAGACATCTTTACTGAAAATTATATTGTTTATAATAATGTGGTAAAGTGACATAAAATTTGGTGTACGCTTATCGCTTTTGTTTACCTTATGTGCCACGTAAGCCAGAAAACATGTTGGTACCTTTGGGCGTTTTGACTATTATTGATGAAATTTGATACATGTTGGTAAATGTGACATGGAATTTGATATCCTCTCCGTCCGGAAATAAGTGACCCGGATTTGTCTAAATTCACATGTATCTAAATGCGTTTTAGCGTGTTGATACATGTGAATCTAGACAAATCCAAGTCATTCATTTTCGAACATAGTGAGTACATGTTTCTATTTTGCTCATGTTGGTAGCATTGGTGGTTTTGGCTATATACCAATAAATGATCAAATTGGCAATGTGTATTTCGGTCAAAAGGGCTAACTAAGAAATTTTATATTTTAGAAGGGAGTTTGTACAAGTATATAGTACTCCCTCCGATACATATTACTTGTCACTGAAATGGATATATCTAGACATATTTTAATGCTAAATACGTCCATTTCTACGACAATTAATATGAATCAGAGAGAGCAGGTCAAAATGGTATGATTTGATTTGTTATAGGCCTTCGCATTTTCTTACTCACGTGTGATTTGAGACTGAACAATACAGTTTCCACTCGTTCTGTACGGACTAGTTAGACATTCTCGATCGAATGGAACAGGACACACGCGTGTCTTTCGCTCTCTAAAACGAAGGTCGATCCTCTAAGCAGGGCCTATTCTACTGTTAGATTGGTTTTTAGTTTTTTTTAGGAAACATTCAATATATTAAACAAGCAAGTTGTCTCATTAAAAATCTTTCAGTCCCCGTAGATATCCTGGTAAGAAAAAGAGTGCATCAGAAACTTGCCGCTGAAATCAAAACATAGTTACAGCTTTTATTACAAAAGGCATGAAAGCCTCTGGGGGATCCCCTCCCAAATAAAACTCTCCTTTGATTCAAAGGTATGTCTAGCTAATTCATGAGCCAACTAGTTCGCCTCTCTTGGACAATGTTGGAAATAAACATCACTCATCTGACTAGCCTTTTGAAAACACTCAGCTAAAATCGCAGAATATGGATTCCACACTTTTGTCACACCATTGCAAGCCTCTACCAGCTCAAGAGAATCCATTTCAATAACCGCTCGACCACAACCATAAGACTCTAGGAAACACAAACCCTTCAAAGAAAAAGCTTCAGCTGACGCCGGGTCTTGGGCATTAGATAATGGACCGAACTTGCCCCCCATAACCTCGCCCTTATGATTCCGAAGGATACTACCGACGCCACCAGTACCATCCGAATGATGAGATGCATCAGTATTCAACTTATAACACCCATGAAGAGGTTTAGACCAATAGACAACCTTAATCTTAGCACTAGTCTTGGCTGCATAAAAATTAGATGCCAAAGAAGTGATTGCAAATGCCGAACTTGATGGTTTTGCCACCGATGAATCATTAACGATCTGTCTGCGTTGCCACAAAATATACCAACATCTAACAACAATCATTTCCTGAAGACCCACATGACCAACAACAGGAGATTTCTTCTGTTTGCTACATATGAAATTTTCCAGAATTACTGATCTAGAGAGTTCAACTTGCACTGCTTGAAAAAATATATATTTTAATCCCAATTCTTTCCAAACCTGTCTGGATCTTAGACAAGAAAATAAAAGATGTTTGATATCCTATGGACCTTATTGACAGACCGGTCATTGTGGTTGCACCTTTATATGTCTATTAGAAAGAACAGAATTCTCAGGAACAATACCATGTAAAGGTCTCCACATGAAAATTTTCACCTTACTTGGAATTTGTAAATTCCAGAGAGTTTCTCAAACCGGATTAACCTGTGAAGAACCCTGATCATCCCCACGCCTTACCTTCGCTCCAAATTGGTGTTCCCACTCAAGATGGTAAGCAGACCTGACCGAGAAGGTATAATTCTTTGAATAATGCCAAGCCACAAAATCTTCAGTTAAATGCTCACTTAGGGAATGCAAAGGATCCTTTCCGCATCAACAACAAGTAGATTTGCTCTTATTAGATTTTCATCCCACAGCCCAGTACACGGATTAATTAACTCATCAACAGTTCTAAGCAAACATTGTCCCTTTGCCGAAATTACTTTCCCTGTATTGCTGTTGGGTATCCAAGGATCATCCCAGATATTGATCTATGACCCTGTACCTACTCTCCAAATATGACCACGTTTAAAAGTAAAGATACCTGAAACAATACTCTGCCATGTGAATAAAGAACCATTCTTTGACTCTGCCTTCAGCAGATTACCATCGAAATAGTATTTAGCACGGAGTACTTGCGCACACAAAGAATCAGGGTTTGATAACAACCTCCAACTTTGTTTTGCCAACATTGCTAAATTGAAACCATGTAAATCACGAAAACCCATACCTCCCGTTTTCTTAGGGATGCACATGCGCCACTAGGCAAACCAGTGCATTCTCCTTTGATCATCTGTGTCCCCCCACCAGACTCTGCCATTGCATCATTCAATTGCTTGCACAAGGATTTTGGAATTTTGAAAACAGCCATTGCATAAACCGGTATTGATTGAATAATAGATTTTAACAGCACTTCTTTACCACCCATTGACAGAAATTTCTCCTTCCAACCCTTCAGACGTGCAATCACCCTTTCCAAAGGTAGAGAAAACTCTCTGTACGATCAAGGCCCACCATAGCTGGAAGTCCAAGGTATCTATCTGATATAGCCTCAGTCATGATATTTAACTTGGTACAAATCTGAGCTTTTATATTTACCTCCACATTCGGACTAAAGAACAAGCTACATTTTGCTTCACTCACCAGCTGTCCAGAACTTGGAAAATACAGGTCCAAAACTTTTCACAATGAGGTTGAATTTATTATATTCGCCTTCAGAAGTATTAGGGAATCATTAGAAAAAAAAGTAGATGAGACACCGATGGTGTATTTCTGTACACCCTAATACCTTCTAACCCACGAACCTCCTCTCTATAAGCCAAAGCACTTGAAAGACCCTCTGCACAAATCAAGAATAGATAAGGTGACAAGGGATCATCTTGACGGAGACCTCTTTGATGGGATAAAGCTCTCAGTTTCCTAATCATTAAACCGAACCTTGTAAGTAACCGACCGAATACAAGCCATCAGCAAATCAACCATCTTTTTATGAAAACCAAGACGAGTCAACAAACGCTCTAAGAAAACCCACTCCACTTGATGATAGGCCTTATGCATATAGAGTTTTACAGCACAATAACCCTTCTTGCCGGTCTTCTTGTTTTTAATTGTATGTATACTCTTATAGGGCATTAGCATGGTCTTTGTTTTGTTGACAGACACGCACCCACCGCAACACGGAATATAGCGTGGTCTTTGTGCGCATGAACGAGTGAGGAAGAAGCAGTCGCGAGCGTGTACGTGCGTCCGTGGCAGAGTGGCAGTGAGCGAGTCTCCGCGTCTGCGTCCGGCGGCGCACAAACCAAACCAAGCTGAAAGCGGATCGACCGAGCGCGTGAGGACCACCCACGGACCACGGTGGCGTCAGCCACGCACCGCCGGTACGGCGTACATATGGCGCTGGTGTGGCCCCAGCCCCGCAGAGAACCACAAGCCAACTCATCGGTCTCGAACAACGTACGAAAAAACCAAAAAACAAATTAGCGGTGCATTACCACTACTACGGAAACGATGATTTCATAACCCGGTTTAAGATTAGCCTATTGTGTCAGAGCTAATTGCATGGGGCATACAAATACTTGTCCACTAGGTGCAAAAACACCCAAAAACTTATAAATTGGGATCAATTGGTACACCAACTTGTCTTCTATGTGCAAATACCCCCACAACCAATCAGAAACGGCCATGTGGCCAATCCAGCGCTGAGATCAGCCAGGTCGGGTCGGGCCAGCATTTTTCAGAAAACCCCCTAGCAGTTCTGCCTCGTTTGGTCCCGTCCCTCACTTATTCCCTAATTTTATTTAGTGAATATACATGCAATCTCTCACTTATCTCTCGACCTCGACAGACACAGAGTGGATAGCGGCGGCGGAGGCGTCGACGCAGGTGGCAGCGAGTTCGGATGGCGTCGAGCGAGGGTTCGCTGGAGAGCACTAGGCACTCTCTCCTGTCTTGGCAGTACGTCACGGTTGAGGGCATGCCCTCTCCGCTGCTCGCATCGGTGTGATGGGGACACTGGGCGTAGCAAGTTGGTGCCAAGAAGAGGCGTGATGGGGACGCGGCACGGCGGGTGCCGAAGAGAAGAGGCGGCTGCGGGATGCGGCGGCCGAAGAGAAGAGGCAGCTACGGGAAGATGTGGCGGCCGAAGAGTAGAGGTGGCAGCGGGATGCGGCGGCCGAAGAGCAGAGGCGGCTGCGGGAAGATGAAAGTCGTCCGCGCGAATTGCTAGCGGACGAGGCGGCTCACGGGGAACAGTACAAGGAGGAGTGGATCAAGAATCACCTCCTATACAATGAGGTGTTGCACCTTCACTTTGCGCTCGCGAAGGATGAGGATGAGAGGCAATGTTTAGCTAATGATCCTCCTAATCTCATGAAGCACACGCTGAGCCTAGAGTCACAGCGGTGAATCCTGCAGGACAGGCTAGACACGAGGAACGAGATGCCAAATTCGTGTGAAGCAAGTATTCGTGATGTGAGTGTTTGCTTCATCTGATTGAAATTTGATTGAAATTCATCCGATTTAAGAATTGGCTGTGTCATTTGCAGAGCGAAAGAAAGGACAAGAAGATGAAGAAGAAGCAGTAGCAGCTAAGTAGAAGAAGAAGCATCCGCATCTAAGGAGAAGGAGTAGTAGTTTCATCGTGTGTTCCTAGTTCGTACTGAGTTGTTTGTTATGTGATAGCTGGTGATTGAATTCCAAGTTATTACTACTGAAACTTGTGTGTTCCAAGTTTCCAAGAAGATGAAGAAAGCAGTAGCAGCTAGCAGCTAAGGAGCCTCTTTTACTTAGCAGCTAGCAGCTAGCAGCTAAGCAGTTAAGAAGATGAAGAAGAAGAAGCAGTAGCATCTAAGGAGAAGTAGCAGTAGCATCACCATCTATTACTACTACTGAGTTGTTGTTTCAGCTTGTACTGTCTATAGTTTGTGATGTGAATTTGAATCAAAGGAGCATCCTGTTCTCCAATGTTGTGTGTTAACTATGATGGCAGTACTTCTAGTTTGTTATGTGATGATAATTTAAAGTAAAGGTGCATGTTTGAAGTAAAATTGATGTACTTCCATTTTGGTATAATGTGCATTTGCACTGCTTTTTCCTGTGAATTCCAGTATTTGAGATAGAAGACAAAATAAAATCTATCAATTTAAGCTAGCATAGAATTTTTTTATTGTTGATCTGTGCACAAAATCAAATAAACTCAGTCCACTCCGTGACACTGATATCAGCAATTCAATGATGGCAAAAATTCATATATGAGAGCAATTCAGTGATGGAATATTTCATATCAATGACACCAACTTGGCATCAAGTGAGAGCAATTCCTGACATGTGTGATCAAATGACATAAATATTCAGTATACAAAAGGGCATTTGTATCAGAGTAGCTACAAGTTTCTTCATTGAAACATACATTTATCAGAGTAGCTTGTGCATTCAAAATCACAGCAGGGTGCATTATGAGTTACTTGCACTTCCTCTGCAATTGGTTCATTCAGATCAGGAACATCTCTTCGAGGCCCTTCTGCATCAGCTCCAAACAGCAGGTGGTATGCACTATCTGGTCATGTGTTGTATCCTCTTGTTTCACTTCCTCTTGCACTTCCTCTTGTGCTCCTTTTGCTCATTGATCTGCCTACATCATCAGCTGCAGTACCAGATGTTCTTGCTACATCTGCTACTGATCTTTTCTTGGTTGTATCTCTTCCTCTTCCTCTCTATCTGTTGGTGGTTATACCAGATGTGCTTGCAACAACTGTTTATGTAGCTCTACCTCTTCCTCTTGCATTTCATCTTGAGTTTGCCCTTCCTCTCCCTCTATTGGTGGCTGTAGTAACTATACTACATGCTTGTGGAATTGGCTCTCTAGCATGAGCAACAGATGCACTTTCAGGTAAAGGCTCAGTTGATCTTGGTGGTATATCATGGATCCTTTCCTGTAGTATATAAAAAAGGATATGACTGCATGACAAACTTGTTGATAAAAGCAAGGACATTCAAATAATTTCAGGAATAACTTCACTACCTCCCGTCCCATCTTGAATATCATGCTCCTTTCTTTATGTATTGGATCCATCCTGGGCATTGGATTTTGAGCCACTATATGCTGCACATGCTCATTTGGATTAGAAATATTTAGTTAATGCATAAAACCACAACATCTGCACAAACCTATAGAATGGTAGGATCATCTCCATCTTCTTCTTCCACTACATCTTGACCAGCAGCTCTTCTTTCTTCTTGCTCTGCTAGCTGATTTAGGATGTAATTATCATGTCCTTTCCTATTGTGACCTGATTTCTCACAAATGGAGCAATGCATTGTTAGTCCATGCCTGCTAAGAGTTAGCACACCTTGCTTCATTTTCTCTTCTGGAACCTTTTTTTCTATTCTTCTTGGGCCTTCCCATTGCTTTTGTGTACAAAGGAGGATGTACTTGCACTGCATTAACTTTTTCCCAGAAATCTCTCCCTCTCAATGGATGCAAATTGTAACCATATGCCCTCCTGTAGGACTCAATGCTGTAACAACTGTGTCTCTGGGTTAATTCTGTCATTCCTGGCACAAGCAAGGGCATGGTGGCATGGGATACCAGAGAGTTTCCACCTCTTACAGTCACATGTTCTGGCCCTCAAGTCAACTGAATAGTCCTTCTCCATCTCATATGAAACTTTGAATTCTCCTCCACCACCTACAGTTACCATGCAATTCTTGCTCCATTTAATAAACTTGTCCATTTTTTCCTAATTTTGGGACAAAATTTTCCTATCCAGGTATCTGCATCTTTTTGTTTGCTCACATTCCTATTCATTAATTTATAGAACACACTCTCTAGCATGGATAGCATGGGTATTTCTCTACATTCCAGTATGTAGCTGCAATCAAAGGAAGTAGCAACATTAAAATGCATATATCTGAGAACCAATACTGGTGCAATCAAAGGAAGTAGCAATATTCAGTACCTATTTAACACTTCATAGTGGTTATTCAACAACATATCACACTTGCAGAATTCACTGAAGAATGCCTTGATCCATGTGTTTGATTCAAGTTCTTCTACCCAAGCATAAACAGCAAGACTGTCAGCTTTGAGCTTATCCATGTTGTGCCTCCACTTCACAACTGTAGTGGACCTTGCTATGGCCCACAAGTGGTTCTTCAACACTTCTCCTTTATGGCATGCCTTCTGATAATTCTGATGCAAGTGCCTAACAGAAAATCTGTGTTCTGCATCAGGAAAAAATTTTCTAACTGCATTGATCAACCCCTGGTAATTAAGGAAAAAAGGAAAAAGACATAGAGTGAGTACATGTTGGATAAAAACATGAGTGAGCACTTAGTATAGATTAAACACTTCACCTTTTTCTTGTCACTCATGATTGTTCATGGAGATGTATTGGTGATGTTCAGGTCATCCCTAAGAGTTGTCAAGAACCATTCCCAAGAAGATGTACATTCTACTTCAACTAAACCCATAGTTATTGGGTAAATACAATCATTTGGATCAATACCCACTGCAGTTAGTAGTTTACCTTTGAACTTGTTTTTGACATGGCAACCATCAATACATATGAGTGTCCTGCAACCTGCTAAGAATCTCCTTTTGCAGGCATCATATGACCAGTAAAGAGTAGCCAAGTGTTCTTTTGGCACTTCACCACCACTCTCTTTTGCTTTGTTTGTTGATAAGAAAAACTTGGATCCAGGACTGCTTCTTCTAAGCTCCTGACCATAGTCCCACAATAAACTAAACTGTGCACTCTCTTCTCCATGAATTTGTAGGAGTGCTGCCTTCCTTGCCCTACCTAGTTTCCATCTATTGGGGAGCATATTAAATCCCCTTTGCACCTTAGCACGAAAACTCTTCAAGTCCAACTTCCTGTTGTCTATGAATTCATTAATGAATGTGTTGCACAAGTACTGTGAAGTCAATGCCTTCACCTCATAGTTTTCTTCACATGTGTGTTCCTTTGTGTACTGCTTAATTGTGAAAGCACCATTCCTGCTGTCAGTTGATGCTTTGATATGCCAAGTACAATCCTCACTGTATATTGCTTCAAGCCTTTTTGGTTCATTCCTAATCTTATTAACAGTCACTCTGTTCCTTATGCTATATGCTTGCAATGCCTTCCTTAATGCTTTCACATCACTGAACACCATTCCTATTTTGAAATCAGGATTGTTCATATCAACAGCTACGCTGAACACTTTGAACCTGTTCTGCAAATGTATTTCCACCTCTGGTGTGAAGTGAAGATCACCATCATCTACCAAGGCTGCATCATCCTCTAAAGCCTCAACATCTTGAAGCTCATTATGATCATTAACATCATTGTCCACATTATCAATGAATAAATCATCGTCACCCTCCGCAGTTTCATAGTCACTGTCCACAAAGTCTGAATCAGCACTGTCATCTCCTTCTCTTCTACATTGGCAACTTCTCCATTGACAATACTAGGCTCGACTCTATCTTCACTTCCATGCATGTGAACTTCCAATTCATGTAGATGTGGGATTTGTGGTGGGCTATGTGGTGGGCTTCTATTGAGTATTGCATCACTCCTCAGACTTTTGAGAAACCCATTGTGATCAACAATAAGATTAAGTTGCTTGTGTTCACTTGTCCTCTTGTATGCAAACAAGACCATCCCTAATTTCATGTCCAGGTTGGCTCCAGTACACACTAAGATTCTCATTCCTACGACATCCCATCTCACTCAACAACTGGTCAATCCAATGAATAGACCATAATTCAGTGCAGTAGTGATCCCACCAGCCAACACTACCTTGCATATAACAGAGAGTGTCTTGATGCAAACCACAGAAAAATCCGCTTTGCTCGACTACAACAGTGAACACGGTTTCATTATTTCCTGCAATGATAGCAATATAGTTCAGTCAAATCAATTCAGGAAAAGGACATATGATATTTGCATCACATCAAGTGATATTCCTCAATAGAAAGAAAAACAGATGGATAAACACTTCAAGTTCAGTCAAATAACAGGGAAAGGTTTGATCCAACAAAAATAACAGGGAAAGGCACTAATTGATCAGAAAACAATTTCACAATCATATGGAACATGCATAAAACATTTAGAATCATATGGGCTTTATAATTTTTTTAGTTTGACAGAAAAACAGGACACTAGTGTAAACTGAAAAAACTATCAGTTTGCCACACACACATACAGTCAGAAAACATGACATCTTCAAATGCATGAAAGCAGGTGATCTTCTAACACAAAATAGTAATTTTATGTACAATTTATGTATACGAACATCACACATTCAAATCTGTAAGTTTGCTACCCACCTTGAGTCAGAAACAGGACACATTCAGGGACTCGTATATCTGAAAATGAATTGACAGTTTGCGCCACACGTATAGTCAGAAACAGAACACATTCGTTTTCATCCAATCAGGTCATCTACTGCCGCATTCATATAACACTAGGTGCACACGAACTAATCCCAATGCCCATATAACACTAGGTGCACACGAACTAATCCCAATGCCTGGATCCAAAAATTTGACAAAATTCCATCACTCCCCATGAATCCACGAACAGAGCCATAACTAGCAACAAATTCGTCCAAATTTGCATGAATCAGTGCTTCCATGGAAACTTGTACGCGATCCCTAACCCAAAGCCTACTTCCAACAACCCTAAACGCCGACGCAGATGTACCCTAACCCGCCGCCCACGATGAACCTCGACGACCTCCACAGGAGCTGGCGAGAGACGAGATTCTGGCGAAGAAGTGGCATACCGTAGTTCGGGGGGGGGGGGGTACTCTAGGAAGGGGCGGAGGTGAGGTTCTGAGGACATCGCCGCGATCGCAGGAAAGCGGCCGTCTAATCGCAGGAGAGCGGTGCCGTCGTCGATGTCTGCGACCTGCCGCTTGCAGTTGTAGCTCTTGCAACAACGACGAGCGCTATTAACGGAGGGGGTTTGATGCAAAATTTCCAAAGCGACTTGGTCTGGGTTTCCACGCACGCGGATAATAGAGATAAGGGGTTTTCTGGAAAATGACGGCCCAACCTGACCTGGCTGGTCTCAGTGCTGGACTGGCCACGTGGTCGTTTCTGATTGGCTGTGGGGGTATTTGCACATAGAAGACAAGTTGGTGTACCAATTGACCCCAGTTTGCAAGTTTTTGGGTGTTTTTTTACCTAATGAACAAGTATTTGTATGTCTAGTGCAATTAGTTCATTATGTAAGACAACCGTGACGACGGAACGATGCATGCATGGTAGCGGTAGCAAACATCCTGGCACTGGTGGAAACGAGGCCTTTTGTTGATCCTGGAAAAGGGCTTTAACACCGGTTCTTCTACGAACCGGTCTTAAAGGGGGGTCGTACCAGCGTGGCCCGTGCGGCAAAAAGGAGCCCCCCTTTAACACCGGTTCATGGCACGAACCGGTGTTAAAGGACCTACACCGATGTTCATGAGTTCTTTTAACACCGGTTCATGGCTTGAACCGGTGTTAAAGGGGGGGGCTATATAAGACACCGCAACCCACACCCCACTCTTCCATTTTTTACTATCTCATTTTGGAGCCTAGCAAGAGGGTGTGAAGAGTGCTAGTTTGTGTTTTTTCATATGCACAAGAGGTGTTCGGTGAAATGCCCGAGAGCTCAAAATAAGTTTTCTCGTTGCTCTTTCCTTCTAGGTCGAGGTCGGCAACTATCCTTTCATGTGTCATTGATGTACTATATATATAAATGGTCATCTCCCTATTAATTTTTGATATATACTATATATTAATGCAGATGAACCGGCAATGGATGTACGGTGACCGCCGCACTTCCGAGTACATTACGGGCCTCCAAAATTTCATCGTTGTGGCTAATGCAAACCGTGGTCACAATGGTTTTATATGCTGTCCGTGTGTTCACTGTCAGAACAAGAAATACTACTCAAATACCAGAACCATTCACGCCCACCTGCTTCGATCTGGTTTCATGCCCAGCTATAATTGTTGGACCAAGCACGAAGAAAAAGGGGTTGTGATGGAAGACAACGAAGAAGAAGAGGATGATGACAACTATCATAATATGTATCCTAAATATGATGATACTGCAACAGGGGTAGATAATGAAGATCAAGAGGCAGCAGATGGGCCCGCTAATGACGATCTTGGTCGGGCCATTACTAATGCAAAGGAAGAATGTGAAACTGAAAAAAGGAGAAGGAGAAGCTGGAGCAGATGTTAAAGGATCATAAAACATTGTTTTTTTGCAACTTGCAAAGATGGCCACAAAAAGCTAGGTACCACACTGGATTTGCTGCAATGGAAGGCAGAGAACGGTGTGACTGACAGCGCATTTTCAAAGTTGTTGGTAAAAATGAAGAATCTTCTTCCAAGAAATAATGAGTTGCCCGACAGTACATACCAAGCAAAGAAGGTTGTCTGCCCTCTAGGATTAGACGTGCATAAGATACATGCCTGCATTAATGACTGCATCCTCTACCGCGGTGAGAAGTACGAGAATTTGGATGCATGCCCAGTATGCATTGCACTGCGGTATAAGATCAGACGAGACGATCCTGGCGATGTTGAGGGGGAGGCCCCTAGGAAGAAGGTTCCTGCCAAGGTTATGTGGTATGCTCCTATAATACCACGGTTAAAACGTCTCTTCAGAAATAAAGAGCATGCCAAGTTGTTGCGATGGCACATGGAAGACCGTAAGAAAGACGCGATGTTGAGACACCCCGCTGATGGGTCACAGTGGAGAAAAGTCGAGCGAGAGTACCCGGACTTCGCACGTGACGCAAGGAACTTAAGGTTTGGTCTAAGTACAGATGGCATGAATCCTTTTGGTGAGCAGAGCTGTAGTCACAGCACCTGGCCTATGACTCTATGTATCTATAACCTTCCTCCTTGGTTGTGTATGAAGAGGAAGTTCATTATGATGCCAGTGCTCATCCAAGGCCCGAGGCAACCCGGCAACGACATTGATGTGTACCTAAGGCCATTAGTTGAAGAACTTTTACAGCTGTGGGCCAAACCAGGTGTACGTATGTGGGATGAGCACAAAGGGGAGCTATTTGACCTACGAGCATTGCTTTTCGTAACCATCAATGATTGGCCTGCTCTTAGTAACATTTCAGGGCAGACAAACAAGGGATACAATGAATGCACACACTGTTTAGATGAGACTGAAAGTGTATATTTGGATAAATGTAAGAAGGTTGTGTACCTAGGGTATCGCCGATTTCTTAGAACTCGCATCTAGTAAGAAAGAAAGGCAAGCATTTCAAACGTCTGCGAACCTCGAGGAAGCGGTCCTCCGTCTGCAGTGAGGAGGTATTTGGTATGGTCAAGGACCTAGAAGTAATCTTTGAAAAGGTCCCGCGATATCTGTTCCGAATGACGATGCCGGACACGTGCCCATGTGGAAGAAGCAATCTATATTTTGGGACCTACCCTATTGGAAAGTCTTAGAGGTCCGCTCTTCAATCGACGTGATGCACGTGACGAAGAATGTTTGCGTGAACCTGCTAGGCTTCCTAGGAGTGTATGGGAAGACAAAAGATACACGGAAGCACGACAGACCAACAACGTCGAAAGACCTCAAGAGCCTATGCATCCCGAGAACGAAGGGTAAGCGATGCCACTTAACTCCCGCCATACGCTCTTACCAAAGCGAGAAGGAAATCTTTTTGAATGTCCGAAAGCGTTATCAAGGTCCGTCGGCTTCTCGTCAATATAAAGGAATAATAAATATGGCGTAGAAAAATTCCAAAACCTGAAGTCTCAAGCGCCACGTGATTATGACACAATTGCTTCCGATTGCATTGAGGGGATTCTACACGAAAATGTTCGAGTACCCATTGTGAAGCTATGTGCATTCCTCAATGCAATATCTCGAAGGTAATCGATCCGTAAAGCCTACCAGGTTCTGCATGATGTGGCCCAATGTCTTGTCGACTTTGAGTTGGTGTTCCCACCATCCTTCTTCAATATTATGACGCATCTCTGGTTCACCTAGTAGAAGAGATTGCCATTCTCGGTCCTGTATTTCTACACAATATGTTCCCTTTGAGAGGTACATGAGAGTCTTAAAGAAATATGTTCACAACCGTATAGGCGAAGGAAGCATCTCCAAGGGCTATGTAAGAGGAGGTCATTGAGTTCTGTGTTGATTTTATTCCTGACCTTAAGGCGATTGGTGTTCCAGAATCACGACATGAGGGGAGACTACGTGGAAAAGGCACCCTAGGATGTAAAGCAATGATATGTGTGGACGGGAATTCTCTCAATCAAGCACACTACACGGTTTTACAAAGATCTATCTTGGTTGCCCCGTATATCAATGAACACAAGAATTTAATACGCCTCAAACACCCGGGGCAATCTGATGAATGGATTATAAGTGAACACATGGCGAGTTTTGGCGGCTGGCTGCAAAGACTTCTCACGAATAACACCACTGTTGGGGATCAACTGTACTTGTTGGCTGGACACCATCTTTGTTGTATGTACTTTCCAAGGGTACGAGATAAATGGGAATACATTTTACACGATAGGCCAAGATAAAAAGAGCACCAACCAAAATAGTGGTGTCCGCTTCGATGCAACAGAAGACAATGGGCAAAAGACCACGTATTATGGGTTCATAGAGGAGATATGGGAACTTGACTATGGATATAATTTTAAGGTCCCCTTGTTTCGATGCAAATGGGTCAAGCTAACAGGAGGAGGGGTTGAGGTAGACAAGAAGTACGGAATGACAACGGTGGATCTCAATAATCTTATGAAGGTAGACAAGAACTTAGACGAACCATTCGTCCTAGCCAATGATGTGGCTCAGGTTTTCTATGTGAAGGTCATGTCCTCCAGACCAAAAAAAAGAAAAAAATATGCAAACGAATACATCATATGATGAGCCAAAGCGTCACATAGTTCTTTCAGGGAAAAGAAACATCGTGGGAATCGAGGACAAGATGCATATGTTAGAAGATTATAATAAGTTTGATGAAATTCCGCCCTTCACAGTGAAAACTGACCCAAGCATTCCGTTAAGTAAAGAAGATGCTCCATGGTTACGTCTGAAGCGATCATAAGGAAGGACATATGCCAAGAAGTTCATGCTCATATTATGTAACTCTAGTTCATGTCTTTCGCGGTTTGTGGCTTGACCGAAGGATATCTTTCGCGGTTTGTGGATTGACCAGGACCATATATAGATGGGCCTTTAGTCCTGGTTTTGTAGTCTCAGTTTTTAATATTAATAAATGTCTTGAGTGTTAGTCCTGTTTTGTGGCTGGACCGGGACTATGAAGAAGTTGTCCCAATTCGTACTTACCAGTAAGATCTGATCTCCAAACGCGCGCGGTCACATATTAGGGAGTGCCTCTATGACCAGTTTCTTGGAGATGCCAGAGGACTGGGATCCGGCGGCATCTCCCTGAAACTGGTCGTAGTGGTGTCCCTGCTCTCGAAAACCATCTTGCAGCTTGTAACTTCTCTAACTAGATCAATACGCCTGGGAGCTAACTAATTTCACATATTAGGGAGTGCCTCTATGACATTTCTGGAGATGCCGGAGGATGGGCTCACGGCATCTCCACAAACTGGCCGTAGTGGTGTCCCTGCTCTCAAAAACCATCTTGCAGCTTGTAACTTCTCTAACTAGATCAATACGCCTGGGAGCTAACTAATTTCACATATTAGGGAGTGCCTCTATGACCAGTTTCTCGGAGATGCCGGAGGACTGGGCTCCGTAGGCATCTCCCTGAAACTGGCCGTAGTGGTGTCCCTGCTCTCGAAAACCATCTTGGAGATGCCTCAAAATGGCTGGAGGACTGGACTCACAAGGATGCCTATTTATAGTACAAGCAGCTCGGCATAGTGTCAACACTTACGAAATAATGTCAACACTCACCCCTATTATTAGTGCTGACTCGTGTTTTGTCCTGGTTGGTGTCTCCAACCAAGACTAAAGGTTCATCTTTAGTCCCGGTTGGTGTATCCAACTGGGACTAAAGATTCATCTTTAGTCCCGGTTGGTGACACTATCCGGGACAAGGTACACGCCGCACGACATAATGTCGACACTCACCCCTATCATTAGTGCTGCCTGGCCCAGCCTGCTGAAATCCCTCCAACCGTCCCATTTTTAGAACAATGTCATATTTCTTCTGTTAACATTATATGTATTAAATGTGCCATTTTTATTCCTTCTATTTCTTCCCTCCATTTTTCTTCCCGCCATTTTTCTTCCTGCCATTTTTTCCCGCCATTTTTCCTGCCATTTTTTCCCGCCAGTTCTTCCCGCCAGTTCTTCACTATATATATGTAGGGTTGGCCTCCATTGTCATTGCACATCTCTAGACTCATATCTGCAACCTCATCACTCTTTCCCATGGCTTCCACCGTAGCACTAACCCCCAGGGAGGCGGAGGCGCTATACCGAACTACCCCCGCCCCGAGCCATCGTGTCCCCGGCTTACCGGATCTCGAGCGCCGGAGGCATGCCGGTTCCTCATGTCCCTCTAGGTGTGGCGCGTCGGATGGCCATCACGAACCACTACTACTTCGAGCTCACGCCGGAGCAGCGGAGGAATCCCAGATGGCATCCCGACTATTTCCCTACTTGGGAATCCTTCTTCGTGGATCGGCGTGAGAGGGCGCTCGCCAGGCACGAGGAGGACGGCCTACCTCCCCCGAACTTCAACGAGGCCGGCCATCGGCTATGGTGGCGCGGTAGGACTCGGCAGGAAGTGGGTCAGATATGAACTACATGTACATGATACGATGCTCATGATTTTTTACAAAAATCATTTTTAGGTTCACAATATGCTATTTTATCAAAAATCCAATGCAAGTTGAGCGAGGCTTGGCCCTGAGCTAAGAATCTTCATGCCTGTTGTTCGACAAAGTTTGACGATAGTTTAAAATGGGCATAAAAAAATAAAAAAGATCGAAACAGTGCGAAACCTTCGCGTGGTGTTATATTATGTGACATAGTTAGAAGGAAAAATATTTTATCTCATTAAACTTTGAAAAATCATAACTAAATCATTCTAATTCGGAAAAATACAAATAATATATCAAAACTTGCATAAAAATAAGACCTATCTATCTACACTCAAATATTACACATTTGTAAATAAAAATTAAGTAAAACATAAACCATTATATATAGTTTAAAACGGGCATAAAAAATTCAAAAATGATCGAAACAATGCGAAACCTTCGCGTGGTGTTATATTATGTGACATAGTTAGAAGGAAAAATATCAAACTTCATATATTGATTATGTATCAAAGAAACCTTCACAAAATGATCTATCTCATTCGAGGTTTCTTGGCTTTCGGGTCAAATGACCAATGTTATGGCTAGAATCAAGGCATAGTTTGTGATAATATGGCCATATTGTGCATACATGTGCATCATGGCATGGAAAACAATGTTGCAAGACGAAGTTTTCATTTTTATCGCACCAAAAAGGCATTTTCCATTTTCCGAACATAAAAAACGGACGGTTTTGTGAAGCAACCACCAAATGGCTAATTAAAAAAACCACCAACACATTTTACAAAAATACTAGACCACCTTATATGGACAATGTATCAATAGGGGGATCTGAAACCTTTCCGTCCACCTCTGGTGAAAAAGACAAATTCCTGCCGAATCGGTAGGAAGTGGGTCAGATATGAACTACAAGTACATGATACGATGCTCATGATTTTTTACAAAAATCATTTTTAGGTTCACAATATGCTATTTTATCAAAAATCCAATGCAAGTTGAGCGAGACTTTGCCAGATTCAAGTGTATACAAAAGATGCGGCATTTAAATATCCAATCAATTCAAAAATGTTAATACAAAATAAAATATGATTTGCTCTAATAAAATAGGGTTAGATTCCTTTTTAGATGCTTAATATTTCTTATGTTCAAAGTTTTAGGATTTGACAATTTATTTTTGTTTGAATTGAATAATCAAAATTTATATGTAAGTGTTTTAATCATTTTGAAAATTTTCATCTAAAGTAAATATAAAATGTTTTTACATGAATGGTTAGATATTATTTTTCTGAAAATTATGATATATTATTCATATTTTTCTGAGTTGAAATGAATAAGATATGAATTTTCTAAATTCATATCCTATTTTTTGAATTATAAAATGACCCCACCACTTTAATGCATGAAATAGATCTCCCCCTTTAACACCGGTTCGATCCATGAACCGGTGTTAAAGCGCATTATTTAGCACACAGACCCCTCTTTAACACCGGTTCGTGGATGGAACCGGTGTTAAAGAATGCGCTGAACAATCTTTAACACCGGTTCCAGCCACGAACCGGTGTTAAAGAAATATTAAATGGGCCTTCCCTTCCTTCTTCCCCAGCTAGATCAAGAAGCGGGCGAGAAAACCAGAGAGAGCCGTCACCGCCGCCTCGCCGTCGCCCTGCTTGCCTTGGCCATCGCATCTTGATCGACGCCTCCTTGCCAAGACCGTCCGCCACCGCCATCAAGACGCCCTCGGCCGCCACCTCCAACTCGTAGCCGCCACCGCCCTCGCCGACGCCGCCCTCGCCGTCCACGCCATGAGCGGCCGAGATCGCCCACTGCCTGTCGACCCCACGCCTCTCGCCTCGACACGCCCTCTGCCAGCTGCCACCAGCCTCCCGCCACATCCATCACATCCACCGCCTGCACTGCTCCCCGCACCACAGCCACCACAGCCACAGCCACCCACGCCGTGCCGCCCGCCCAGCAGGTGATCTTCTCGATCGGTGGCTGTCCCTTATTTTATTTTTGTTTAATTAGTTAGTGATTTTAGGTTAATTAGTTAGTTATTAGTATTAGTTTTAGGGTGAGGCTATTTTATTGTTAGTTTAGTGATTTTTTGTTAATTAGTGTTAGTATAGTGTTAGTTAGTGATTTTTGGTTAATTTGTATGTGTATATATGTATATATTTGTATGTGTATGTGTATATATGTATATATTTTTTGTATGTGTATGTATGTATATATTTATATATTTTTTTGTATGTGTATGTGTATGTGTATGGTGAGGAGCAGGCCGATTGCATGTGGTCGGCTTAGGGCTCACTTTTTCAATCGGTTTGCACTTGACCGATTACTTTTCCAATGTCGTGGACCCTGACCTCCTCTGCCCTCGCTGAGCCTACACACGCGTCGAGGATGAGTCACCCATTTTAGGTAGCCCACGTGTTGGTTCGACACACCCACGCATCCATCCCGCTCACCCTAGCGCCGCCAGCCGCCGCCCTAGTACACCTCTCGTTGTCAATATAGCATTAGGGTTTCTCCGAATCCGGGTTTTCTCCGAATGTATCCTCTCATATGAATCCGGGGTTTCTCCGAATTAGGGTTTGAAATGACCAAGCATGTATCAGGGTTACATTTCAATACTTTTAACCTGTCATATCATCATCCTTGCTTGAGCATTTCAATAGATGTATTACTGATATTTGTGTGATAATATTATTGTTTTAGAAACTATGGATCCACTTAGTAGAAACCTTGAAGAAGAAGAAATAATGGAGAACATTATCGATGAGGACACCTCACAATATCTGAACTTGGAGGGACATGATGACAGCTCAAGTAGTCATGGAGAAGATGAAGACTCCAGTGAACGCAATTTAGTGATTGCAAAGTCCGGCGAGGTATATGCATTGATTAAGCCTCTGCTGACTTCCACCAACAATCTTCTTCTACATGTATTAATTAATGCTTCTTTCTTCTTTTAGCCCTCTGGATCGACCAGCCAGCAACCATCTTCAACTACAAAAAGAGCAAGCGAGGCGCGAGCCATCGGTTGAAAGATCGTGCAAAGTTCACGATCGAAGCAGTCCGTGTTGATGGCAGGCCGATGGAGCCCAAGAAGTCCGCAGACAAATTTATACGTCAGGCTGGAGTTCTTGTTAGGGACCAAATCCCAATCATAATTGAATATTGGAATAAGCCAAAGAAGGGCGACGGTACCTTTGTCGATGAAAGATACAAACAAACGCTTTGGAATTCGTTTATGGTAAATTTCACCCTTCCGCCAGAGGAGGATGAAAACAAACCGGTTATAAAGGAAAAGGTCAAAGAGTGGACTCTAAAGAAGATGGCTGACGCTTTCCGCAACTGGAAGACAAAATTGAACAAATTTGTCAAAGCTCGCGAGACTCCAAATTTCGAAGACGCATATTATGCGAAGATAAGACTTCACTGGCCCGAATTTGTAGCGTACAAGGAAGATGCTATAGCTAAAAAGAGGTCGGAAACCAATACGGTAAATGCCCAGAAGAATGAATATCACCAGAGGACGGGGTCAGGTGGCTACATATCTCAGAGGCCTAAGTGGGAGGAAGCTGAGAAGGCCCTGCGCGCTAGAGGGATCACACCGCAGACAGATGGGTGGGACCTATGTGCAAAGACTTGGTTCTACGGAATCGGGGCATGGTTGGACCTAGAAACAGGATTGTGTATCTTCCCAACCCTCCTTGCCAAACCCGTCACTAAACTCATCACGGCATACGAGGAAACAGCCGCCAGGACCTTCCATCTCGACAGAGAGAATGACCATCTCAGACGCGCCATCGGTAAAAAAGAACACCCTGGACATGCACGAGGAACAGGGGGTATGACGTGGAAGGATGGGTTTGCCGAGTGGAGCGACTCTTACAGATGGCGCGACAGAAAAGAAAAAGAGCGTACAGAGCGGATGACACAGATAAAACATGCACTTGTGGCGCTGCAGGCGCAAGTGAATGCACAACAGAGCCATCAAGCTACCAGCCCATCTCAGCGGCACGAAGAGCCTGCATTGGAAGCTACCGGCGGCCTAGACTCCGGGCGGAAAAGCAGCGTGGCTTCCACGGAGAACGTGCAGCCCACACTTGAAATGGCGGGTCCTCGATACCCCGTGGATGAGATCACGGAGAGCGAACACGCTGAGCTGCATGTGAGATTAATGGGATTATCCATTAAGGTGGCTGTCGGCTATGCCTTACCTCCTGTAGCTGGTGGAACTTACCACTGCCGACCGATTCCAGATGGCTATGCTATTGTCGGGGTGGATGAGGTTGTGAAGGAATATGAGGAAGCACATCTTGACCATGCTACAGGTGAAGGGGAAACTCAACTCAAATTTGCAGTGAAAATAACCATTCTTTGGAAGAAGGAACACATCGTGCTTCCAAATTGGAGGCCACTGGCACCCCCGTCGTCTCCGCAGCGTCAGCAGTCTGAGCCGCTTCAGCCATCTCCTGCACGCAGCCATCTCGGGCGCTTCAGCCATCTCTTGCGCGGCAGCCATCTCCGGCGCGCCAGCCATATCCTGCCCGTCAGCCATCTCCGGTGCTTCAGCCATCTCCTCAGCGTAAGCGGAAGAGCACTGCCACGAAGAGCATCACTAACACTGCCACAAAGAAATCCGTAGGAAACCGTACGCCAAAGAGTTCAAAAAACTACGTCCTGCAGCCTTCCGCCAAGCCATTGCCGGTTTTACCGTGGAATCGCAGCGACGAGGAGACCAATAGGATCTCAGAAGAAGAGGTTAAGAAATTCTTTGCACCTAGACGGGCCGAGCCAAAGGAGAAAATAGATCCGACGGTGGTGGAGAAGTTTTACAAAAATCTTTTGAAACCTGAAACCCCACTTGTGCCGGACTACGAGCGCCAGATTTTGAAGGCGGATGCAAGACGCCGTAGGGAGACTGAAAGTAGCAGTCGTGCGGCACCCCAGAAAACAGTTCCCATGCTCAGAGAGCAGGAAAACCAATCATGCGCCCCGCTCCAAGTGTTCGACACACGGGACGCTCCTCCCATAAATGATTACGAGGCAGAGCTACAAAGAAAGGCCAATGAGATGGGGATGACTTACATTGCATACTTGAACATCATGGGAGACAACTTGCCCAAATGCGATGCCAACCCCATACAGCCATGGAAGTATGGGAAGAATCTCGTCAAGAAAGAGGAGCTCAAGAATCTACCAACAAAGATGCGAAGATTGCACAAGTGGTACCTTGATTTCTGCAAGACGAGAAAGGAAGAATGGATCACAGCATATAAGAGATGAGATTTTCTTGTGCGGAGCAGCGAGATCGACTTCAACATTCAAGACTTGCATTTTCTATTCAATCAGAAGGAACTCGACAAAGCTGCCATCAGCCTTTATTGTGTGTAAGTACTATTTCTGTATTTTCTATCTCATCTCATTCACTTCATTAATTGCATGTATATATATATGCTCACCATATATGTATATACTATTATGCAGGAAAAATGTTATGGAATGCATGAAAGAAGGACCTTTTGACATTGGGTTCGTTGACCCAAATAGAGTTCATGAAGAAGTGGTAAGAACCAAACCCGGGCAAACAGAAGATTTATTGCTAAGGTCTTTACTGAGACAACAAACCAAAAGGGAAATACTATTGCCTTACAACTTCTTGTGAGTACTGTTACCCTCTCTTGTACACATTCTGTTTCGGCTTACTCGATGTTAAGTGTAACTGATGGTGAGTTATGCGTGCGTAGGTTCCACTTTATTCTGCTAGTCATTCAACCTAACTCAGGAAAAGTCCTTGTCATGGACTCGTTACGAAAAGAAAAAGATCTATGGACAAACTTTAGAGAGATGCTCCAGAGGTAATTTCAATCATATTATCGCACTAGATCGGCAACTTTCATGACAACAAGTAATTAGTTACTCATTTATCCATTTTCTTTGGCAGACAGGGTTTGGAAAAGGTTCACGGGCAGGGCCGTGGGTGAATGGTCAGAAGAACTAAAATTTGTAGACCAAAATGTAAGTAATACTAGCTAGCTAGGTCTGCGTATCTCTTTGATTCTGCTTCCAATTCTATTATATCATGCTTTATTGATTATTATTTTGATTGAACTCTCTATTCTTGTAAAGTGCGTGCATCAGGGACCCGGCAATAACTTATGGGGATACTATGTTTGCGAGTTCATTCGCAACACGATATGTGCGACGGGCCAAGCCGCACTAGAACAACTTAGAGTAAGTAAACAAAGTATACACAACATTATTTTATTATCATCAGTTGTGTTGAGTTTTATTCTTATATATATATTGACCTATTCTTCATATATATTTAGATCGAACGGATGCGGGACCAACTCCTACCATTTGACCGCATACGAGCCAATCAAGAGGAATTGGCGGGGTTCATACTTGATGAGGTCGTCACGCCTGGCGGAGAACTCTTTAGATATCCACCAAAATGAACGTTGTATATATGTTTGAACGTGTTTGTCTTGTACTTGATGCTTCAACGTTTACGGAGAATGCCACACAATGACGATGTTGTGTATAATAATAGTTGCTTAATTATTCATGTACTCGTATATACCGATGACGATGTATGTGTATACCGCTCCCGATCGATTCCCCTCCCCGCTGCCGCCACGCAGCAGTAAATACACCTGAACGGGCAGGGGCAGAACTCTGCACGACAGATTTAGGCCGCTTTCTGCCACGCCGAACTGCCACGAGAAGGCGCCATTCAACACACCGGTTCGTATAAGAACCGGTGTTAAAAGGGGGCCCCCTTTAACACCGAACCCTCAACAGCGGTTCCACAACCGCTGTTAGAGGGCCCTCCAAACCGGTGTTAGAGGGGGGTGTGCACTAGTGTGGATGGATTACACGCTAGGAAAAGTCCTTTGTTCTTGACCTAGCAGCAGCCGCAACGACGCAAAGGCAAAGGTGCGAATGGAATTCTCTTCCTTCCTCTCGTTGGCCTCTGGGCTTGCAGCCTTCCGTTGCCATAAGTCTAGTTATAGTGAAAGTAACATAGATAGTAACATATATTTACATAAAGTGTTAATTAGGTAATTTGGTGTTGTGGCATGTTATTAAATAATAAAAAGAGCCTTGTGATCACTATCTATATTACCATAACACCACACACCCAAGGTAAGATGGGTCTACATGCTAATAAATAACACTTTGTATGATACTAGACACGTGTTATTATCCACTATGAAGATAGTAACATAGACTAGTAACTTATGCATATTACTAGCCTATATGACTCTCCACTATGACCAGCCCAACATGGTGTTTATAAGATTTTTTAAAAAGTCAAATGTTATAAAATTTAATTAAATTATTCAAGAAAATATTAATATCTACAATACAAATATAACATACAAAAGTATATCACGGTGAACCTAATTTTGATGCTTTTTTTTGTAAACACTTGATCAACCTTTACCTTGTTTGAACTTTGAAATAAATTATAAGCACTATATTTTATTTTATTTTAGAGTCTCTGAACTGGCCGAGCTCGTGTCATTGTCATACATGCATGTTATGTTGGGCGGATCGACGCGCCACAGCATTACCTTGTCTCGGTCAACGACGGATATATTCCTTGTGTCAGTCGGCGGCCGATTGAGAGGGCGCGCCATGTTACTAATGGTATAGATTTGGCTAACAATATATATTAGGGATATTTAAAATTTTCAAAATTCATAATTTTTGTTTCGAAAAATCCAAAATTTATTTTGGAAATACATATTTGTGGGAATGACCGTGACAAGTTTCGGTAAAAAACTTATTTTTATGGGCTACAAAAAAACAAATTTACAGCTGGATATAGTATAAAAAGCACATATTTCTATCAGATATTTGTCTTTTTTGTATTTCGCAAGGTCTCTTGCATACCTTCGGAATGTATAAATGTTTGTGCATGAATTTTTTTATAATTTCTAGAGTCTGAAGTCGGAAGCCACTGTCAGTTTTCGTACATACCACTCCTAGTTTATATGTCAAAAAAATTATAACATTTCAATCAAAGTTTCTAATGGTGTAGCATTTACTAAGCGTGATATCTTTTTATCCGTTGGGGTTCGCAATAAAAAACAAAAAAAAATCTGCGTACACGAACACGACAACCAAGATCTATGCTATATAGACATAAGTAACGGGGACCTAGAACGGTGTTCATACCCTTGAAGACTGTGACACGCCTTATGCAGGTAGGCGTATAGCGATGGAGACAGCGTCCCAAGTGTTGCGCCTCGTTGCTCTACACACGTCCGGTGTACGGACGTCTCCTAGGATCCGATCCAGCAGAGCAGCGGAAGAAGATGGAAGTTGGACCATCTTGCACACGAAGGTAGTGCAGAGGTGGAGATCTAATCCAATAGCTAGATCCAATCTAACGGAGAGAGCTATAGGGTTTAGAGGGAGAGGAGAAAACGTATTGTTGTGGTGCAAATAGAAGGGAGGGGGGCTCCTCTATTTATAGTAGTGAGGGGTAAGGTCAAACCCTAGGGCTAGGGGTGGGAACTCCAAACCACCACCGCCGGCCCTAGGCCCCACCCCACGGGTGGGAAACCCTAGGGTTTGGCCGGTGGCCCCCTCTCCTCCCTTTTTCCCTTAGGCACATAGCCCTATGGGCCCTTCTAGAAGCGGCCCAATAGCAAAAAGGTTGTCCATAAATATAAAATAAAATATGTTTTAATATTAATTCAATTAATTAATATAAAACACATATATTACTATATTTCATACTTCGAAACTCCTTTCAGACCCCTTCCGACCATCATCGGATATTACCCGGGACCTTTTCTCTCTCTCTCTCTCTCTCTCTCTCTCTTATTTCTCCTATGGTGCTGGTTTGATCCCAATGCGTCCCCACCCTTAATTGTGCCACCCTTCGGCTCGGAGATGCTATGGACATGACTAAGACTCCTCTTGCATCAATGGTCAACAGTGGGACCTGGATGCCCATAATGACCATCCGTGCATTCACGAATCTCATCGATTGAACCTTAACTGCGTAGTCATATTCTTTTTCCATACGATACCTAGGTCATCCGAGATTTGATCTCAAGCATCTCCATACTTGTGTTCGATCTCGTTACCAATGAGATCGTTTACTCATTCCCGTATCGTTGCATTCCATGATCCAATCATACGCTTGCAGGCTTCGTTAATGCAATGTCACCGAGTTGGCCATGTGTATCTATCCGTTACTTGGATTGGCAAATTCTAGTCTTGATAAAAAATTCCTCGACCCATTTTTTCGGGAAACCCAACGATACCTTTATGATCACCTTTCCACGGCTTGATACTTGATATCATCAAAGCCTCCTTCCAAAATAGTGATTATGCATTATCTCACAGTCGAAGGATATAGGCCATGGTGTTTATATGTTATCATCAATGACAAATGTTTAAGTAACTAGATCTCATTGTGATTAACTTTAGGTGTATGTCTATCACATCATTATCCAATGATATGACCTCATTGTTAATTGACACTATCACCATGATCTCGAAACCATAAGACCATCACTTACCCAATGAGCTAGTTTACTAGAGGCAACTAAATACTTGTTTGTTTACATACCACAAGTGTACTAATGTTTTGTATTAATATAATTATACATGGTAAGAAACGTATTATGAACAAGAGATGCATCAAATAGAAACACTATTATTTGGCTCTAGGGCATATCTCCTTTATTATTTGTAACCTCGTTTTACTTCTAGGCACATGTTTAGAGAGGGTCTCCTTGGAGCGTGGCTGAGGGACCATGGCCGCGACCTTTCTGAGCTAGCCATTGATGAATTCCTCATGGTTTGGGACGATTTGGATCACATTC
Organism: Avena insularis; assembly: GCA_023614405.1. Lineage (NCBI taxonomy): Eukaryota > Viridiplantae > Streptophyta > Magnoliopsida > Poales > Poaceae > Avena > Avena insularis. The sequence goes on from CM042690.1 coordinate 2,594,485, forward strand.
GGCTATCCCTCGAGGTTGAGGATACGTTCACATGGAAATGGGAACGGTCTGGTGAATTCATAGTGAGATCTACAGACTCGGCTTTCTTTGTGGGTAAGACTAGGGCTAAGACCGTGGAACAAATTTGGAGATCCCGTGCCCCACCAAGCCGCGGGTTGTTTGCTTGGTTAGCATCTCGCAAATAGATGTTGGACCGCTGATCGCCTAAGTAGGCAGCGGCTTGCCTACCAGGCAGTCTGCCCACTATGTGACCAGGAACCCAAGAACATCTAACATTTGCTCGTAGGGTGTGTTTTTGCTCGATAGGTTTGGGCTGCAATTAGTATGGTCTGGGACAAATTGGATTGGATGGCGCATCCCATCTCCCCGCTGCTACTTTGGTGGACTTTTCTGACTACAGTTTGGTCGGAATGTCAAGATCTATGTATAGGTGTCACGCTTGTCTTCCGGTGTATCTGGAGGCATCAAAATGACATGGTTTTCAATGGTGCAACCCCCTCGGCGCGAGTGGTTTTGCAGAAGATTAGCGTCGATGCTGCGAACTGGAAGACGGTGGGCTTGTTCCGCAGCGAGGCATTCGGTTTTGAACCGACAACACCGGAGTGGTGGCTGGTAGGAGAGTAGGCATTTCTCTCGGGGAGCTAGCATCCCTTGTTGCAGCGATGTTGAAGCATCCCATTGGCATTGTAAACTCGACCATCTTTTATAATTGCGACAAGTAAATAACGAATATCAAAATCAAAACACATCAAAGGGGACATCGATTTAACGTGGAAAAACCTCTCCAACAAAGAGTTGAAAAAACCACGGGTGCCAGCCAGCGAAACTTCACTATATCGGGGAGTGTTTACACAACGCCGGGGATTTTCACGGATGCCACTTTTCCTAGCCGGCGACTTACAAGAGGTTTATATAACGGTGGAAACCTAGGTCTCCGGCGACGGTCCTCGCTCCACTCGTCAGAAGTTGGCCTATATTTTATAGAATTTGGATCAACATATAACACATCTTGACTCTTGTACCATAAAAAATGATACACCTCTCCACGGTGTAATCTAGAAAAAAAATCCATTTTACTCCCTTCCTTTCAGTATACAAGTTTTGCGCGTGTACCTAGGTTATCAATTTGACCAATAAAATATAAATTTTATAATATAAAAATTATACCATTTAAAAATATAACATCTAAAATTTCTAATGATATAGTTTTTATGGTAGTACAATTATATTTTAATATTTAAGTACTCTTTCCAAATGGAGTACTAGTATTTAGTTTCTTATTCAGGTGTCATAGTATTGTACTAATAGTCTAAGCACATTAGTATTGTACTAATATCTTCCACTCAACCTGTAGTCTAAGCACATTCTCGCAGTGAAACAGGACGTGGTCTTTTTTTGCTCTAAATCAACGATCCTCTTTGTTAATTGTTACTACTAACACGAGCTCTCTTTTTTCATGGCCACACACACAAGATAGAGAAAAGGTACTAGCCTTTTGACGGCATGGTGCGTGTGAACGGGTGAGGAGACAGTCGCGATTCGCAACCGTACGCGTACGTTTGCTTGCTAGTATTCGAGTACGTACGTAGCTGGCAGCCAACAGTATCCGCATCCGCGTCCGCGTCCCGCAGCACACAAACCAAAGCGGATCCAGCGAGCGCGTGGGCGTGAGCGTGAGGCCCCCACACCGCCGGTACGGCTGGCTGTGTTATCCTTCCCAGCCGAGTCAGCCACATACCGCTGGCACGGCGGCGTACATACCACATAGCTCCGCGACGGAAAATATTTTTATGGGAACGGGTCTACAAGTGAAGTGGATCAAGTTGTATGATTAACAAGTGAAGTTATGGGTTTAGTCCACAGTAGGTATTTTCTTTTCAATCATGGACCTGACTCAGATTTTGAACGTGCGTTTTCACTTCGTCAGCGAGTTCGTCCGTGTTGGCCGTAATCTGCAGTATGTGGGAGGAGATGAGACGATTTCAGAGATTGAGAGGGACAAGCCCTCACTGTAGGAGGATTTAGGCTTTCTTAGAGATCATCTAGCTGTGAAGGATTCGATGAAACTGTATTTCCATATTCCTGGCACTGAGCTTGCAGATGGTTTGCTTTTTTTCAATGATGATCAAACGTTGTTTGAGTATGGGAGAGTATATTTCTGTTGGAGGAGTAGATGATGTGCTAGTTGAATACCATGGGAAGGAGGAGAGTGTTGGCGGCAGCAGAGCAAGTGACTTTGAAGATGAGATTGTGGATTTTAGTGATGAAGAACCTGATGAAATCATCACCGCTGAACCAACCGAGGAAGTGTTTGTTCTAGATGGTACAAGTGTAATCAGATATGTTTATTAGTAGTCCCATGAAGAAAATTACTGATGGGTATATGGTAGTATATATGCTGCTAAGTGACATATTATCCCCACATGCTATTCATATGGTCAAGGGGGTAAGGAGAGATTCACTAATCTCATATTAATATCCATGGGGGAAATCCTTAATTGTGAGGAATCAGAGTGGCTTTCTTATAATCATCGCAATGGTTATTAGAGATAAAATAACATATATCTTTATGTGGTCATTCATTTATGAAGCACTCCCCACCAAAAGACATAGATTTATTCTAATCGTGATTAATACCAGTGCTAGAGGTGGATCGTACGATCCCAAGAATACTTCGCGCTACTGCCAGTTTCACTATCATTTACATCGTGTTTGTCTCCATGTGCTTTACTCTTTAATCTTTTACGCATAAAACAAACCTCTTAAAACACTCTTACTTAAGATCAAGGACAGTTTACAAGTATTTTTTGATAGATAGTGACAAGAGGCATTAAGATCTTAATCAAATAGCTCTCTGTGGTTCGATACTCTTATTTCGAAACTAGCTACATTGTGATTATGCTCTTGGGGTCATCACAAATGTCGTTGACTTAAATAATATATTTTTTACTGAGTTTTTAGAGAGAATAGAACACTACAGGACGCGCGCTCTACGCCGAGGGCAAAAAGCCGTCGGCGTAGGCTAAAATGCCCTCGGCGTATGGTACGCCGACGGCTGCCCTCGGCGTAGCCTCCTCGGCAAAGGGCTCCCTCGACGGAGCATATAGAGGTTGTCGGCGTATGCTACACTGAGGGCAATGCCCTCGGCGTAGCGGCCGTCGGCATAGCTTGTCGACAGGTTGCAAAAACATTTTTTTAAAAAAAATTAAATTTTTTTTATTTTTATTTTTATTCCTCAATTTTTTAATCTTTGAATTGTTTGACTCGTTAATCTCTCACTTTGAACATTTTTAACACTAACTATACTTAATATTTAATTAAATTTCAGTCTTGGTCGAACTTCCCGGCCGATCACCTATCCTAATGCTACTCCAGCTTCAGCACGTTTAACTTTCTCGTTCCTTCAGAATCTGTTTCCGCAAAGTAATTCATACATTGTTGTCAATACTATGATATCAATCCTATTAACCCTTATATCAACATGTCACATGTTTGTATTTTTTTAAATTACAAACAATTATTTAAGTAAACATTAATGAATAAGTAAAAATATTATTGAATTCAAATAAAAATATAATAATTTTACTTTTTTGTATTTTTCTATTTAATATGGAATAATTAATATCTATAAATCTATAAATCGGAATTTAACATATAATATGTCTAAATTGATCAGAAAAATGAGAGGAATCCAAATATGATATCCATATCAACTAATCACAAACCCTCCATTTTTGAATTATCTATTTGGTGGTTGCTTTAGAAAATTCTCTTTTTGCGCTCGGATAATGAAAAATGGCTTTTTGGTGCAATGAAAAGGAAAAGTTGTATTGAATCTTTGATAAAATAGCATACTGTGAACCTAAAAATGATTTTTGTAAAAAAACATGAGCATCGGATCATGTACATGTAGTTCATATCTGACCCACTTCCTACCGATTCGGCAGGAATTTGTCTTTTTCACCAGAGGTGGACGGAAAGGTTTCGGATCCCCCTGTTGGGACATTGTCCATATAAGGTGGTATATTATTTTTGTAAAATGTGGTGGTAGCATTTTTAATTATCCATTTGGTGGTTGCTTCACAAAATCGTCCGTATTTTGTGCTCGGAAAATGGGAAATGGCTTTTTGGTGTGACGAAAAGGAAAACTTCCTCCTGCAATATTGTTCGCCATCCCATGATGCATGTGTATGCACAATACGGGCATATTATCACAAACTATGCCTTGTTTCTAGCCATAACATTGGTCATTTGACCCGAAAGCCAAAAATCTCGAATGAGATAGATCATTTCGTGAAGGTTTTTTTGAGACATAATCAATATATCAAGTTTAATATTTTTACTTATAAATATGTCACATAATTGTTGGAATTATGCCCTAGAGGCAATAATAAAGATGTTATTATTATAATTCTTGTTCATGATAAAGTTTATATTCCATGCTAGAATTGTATTAAGCGGAAACATTAATACTTGTGTGGTTTGTGAACAACACCGTGTCCCTAGTACGCCTCTATGGACTAGCTCATTGATCAATGATGGTTAAGGTTTCCTAACCATAGACATGAGTTGTCAATTGATAATGAGATCATATCATTGGGAGAATGATATGATGGACAGACCCAAACTAAGCGAAGCAATTAGATCGTGTCATTGTGTTCATCTTTGCGAAGTTTTTCCTATGTCAAATATTGTATTCCTTAGACCATGAGATAATACAACTCCCTGGTATCGGAAGAAAGCTTTGAGGTCATCAAACGTCATCCTATGAGAGGGTGATCATAAAGGTGTCTCTCAGGTGATCGGAAAGTATCTGTTGGGTTGTATGTATCGAGATGGGATTTGTCCCTCCCAAGTCGGAGAGATATACTTGGGCCCTCGTGTCGATATCAACACCGCTTGCAAGCATGTGGTTAAGGAGTTAATCACAAAGTAATATCGGATTACGGAACGAGTAAAGTACTTACTGCGAGCGAGATTGAGCTAGGTATGATGATACGATCGAATCTCGGGCAAGTAAAATATCGCGAGACGAAGGGAATATGTATATGGGATTAATTGAATCCTGGCATCGTGGTTCATCCGATATGATCATCGATGAATGTGTGGGAGTCAATATGGGTGCCCAGACCCCGCTGTTGATTATTGATAGAAGATCATGTCTGCATATTCTCGAACCATAGGTCACACATAACGTGTCTCGGCGCTAGGATAGATTGGATACTTGGTTTATGAATTTTGTTGAGTCTCGGATGGGATCCGGGACATCACGAGAGGTTCAGAATGGTCAGGAGAATAAGATTCATATAAGGCACAGTTTTGGAGTTCGGAATTGTTCCGAATTAATCGGTATTGTACCGGAAGCTTCTAGAACCTTCCGGAAGGGGACCAACGTGGCCCCACCTTCCGGGAGGGGGCATGGGCCTATGAGGGAGTGTCCTTGCCGCATTGGGCTAGGGGCACAAGGCCCCATAGGGCCCAACCGATCCTAGAGAGTTTAAATCGTTTAAACTAGAGATAGGGTTTCTAGAAGAGGGGAGAGTCCTCACCCCCACTCCTTATCCCTTGGCCGCCGGCCCAAGGCTTGGAGGAGGGCAGGGCTGGCCGCCCCCTCTATATATAGAGGGCTGGTGTGCCTCCCCTACACCTTCCTCCAAACCCTAGTTGCCTGCTGCCTTCCTCTCTCCTCCCATTGTTTGTAGGCGAAGCCCTGCTGCAGAAATTCTCCACCATATACACCACGCCGTCGTGTTGTAGATCCAATCTATCTCTCCACCCTACTTGCTGGTCCGAGGAAGGAGGAGACGTCGAGGTGCTGCACGTGTGCATCTCACGGAGGCACCGCCACTTGTGGTGCTAGATCGGATCGGATCGCGAGGAGGAGAAGCGAGTACGACTACATCACCCACGTTCGACGAGCGTTCATTTGTCGAATCTTCAAGGGTATGAAGATCTAATCCAATCTCTCGTTGTTTGCATCTCCTAGATTAGATCTTGGCTTTCCTTCTGTTCGCTTAGTAGAAAACTTTGATTTACTATCCGCGAAACCCTCGGTGGTATCGAGCTAGATCTATGCGTAGATGTGATTCACGAGTAGAAACGCATAACATGGTTGTTGCGGGCGTTGATGTTTTCTGTTGCAAGCCTCTTGTTTGTGTTCTTCTTATGACGGCATAGTGAGATTGAAGTGGTCCAGGCCAACCTTCTGCGACGTCGTTCGCGAGACCGGCTCCGCACTTGACGTGTGGCTTGTTCCACACATGCGGCTGGTGGATGTCAGTTTCTCTCACTATAGTGATCATGGGATTAACACCGGAGTTTGGCAACCATAATATCACCGTTGTGGCTTTCCGTAGGTAAGAATCGTTCTTAGCATCTACTCCCATAAGCCACGTAAAACATGCAACAACAAAGTAGAGGCGTCTAACTTGTTTTTGCAGGAGTGTTTTACGTGATATGGTATGGCCCAAGATGTGATGTGTATAATGTATACGATGATCATGTTTTGTAATGTTTCACGACTTGCATGTCGATGAGTACACAACCGGCAGGAGCCATATGGTTGTCTTTATAATTGTGTATGACCTGCGAGTCAACTTCTTATACGCCATGTAATAGCTTTACTTTATCGCTAAGTAGTTAGCAATAGTTGTAGTTGCTATTCGTGGTGGAGGCAATCATGGTGGAATGATGGAGATCATGCCGGAACGCACAAGATGGAGATCATTGCACGAAGATTGGCTATACTATGTCACATAAAGTTATATGCATGTGATGTTTATCCTTTTATGTATCTTATTATGCTTAGATCGCTGTAGCATTATAAGATGATTCCTCATAAAGATCAAGATAAAACTGTGTTCTCCCCAAGTATGCACCGTTGCGAAAGTTAAATCGTGTCCAAGCATCACGTGATGATCGGGTGCTATAGACTCTCGCTCACATACAAGGTGCAAGCCAGTTTACACAGCGGAAATACTTGGGTCTAGCTTGACGAGCCTAGCATGTACAGACATGGCCTCGGAACACAAGAACCGAAAGGTTAAGCATGAGTCATATGAATGATATGATCGACACTTCGTTGTCCACCATTGAAACCACATCTCTTCTCGTGATGATCGGATTAGGTGTGGTGAATTTGGATCGTGTTCACTAAACAACTTGAGGGATGTTGAATTTAGTGGGAGTTCATCTAGTAATTTGATTAAGTTGAACTATTTATCATGAACATAGTCTAAATTGTACTTGCAAATACTGTAGATCACATGGCCAAGTCCAACTTCAACTTCAACGTTTTTGCTGAGAAAGAAAAGCTTAGAAACAATGGGTCTAACTTCACCAACTGGTTCCGCAATCTAAGAATCATTCTGTCTGGCGGACAAAAGGACTATGTCCTTGAGAAAGCGTTAGGTAACCCCCTGCTGCAACTGCGCCAGCTGATGAGAAAGCTGTCTATCAGTCGCGCAAAGATGATTATGGTGTGATTAAGAGCACCATGTTGTTTGCTATGGAACCGGAACTTCAAAATCGTTTTGAAAACTATCCCGAGCCCTTTGAGATTCTCGAGGAGCTGAAAACCATGTTTCAGACTCAGGCCCGTTCTGAGAGATATGAGATCTCTGAGAAGTTCTTTAAGCGCAAGATGGAGGAAGGGAGTTAGTTAGTGAGCACGCCATTAAGATGTCGGGCTACACTCAACGCCTTGAGCAAGCTGGATGCAAGATTCGGAGGAGCTCAAGATTGACAGGTTCTGCAATCACTCCCTCCCGGCTACAAAAGTTTTGTAGTGACTCATAATCAGATTGGTTCCACGATCGATCACCGAGCTCTTCGCAAAGTGAAGGCTGCGAGGTGGACATCAAGAAGGATAATCATGTGTTGATGGTCAACAAGCCCTCCTTTAAGAAAGGTAAAGGTGCAAAGAAGCCCTTCAAGAAGGGCGTGGCAAGTTTAATGCCCTCACGAGAAGAAGCTCGTCTGGTCCCAAGCCGGACCGAGTGCTTCTATTGCAAGGACAAGGGTCCTGGAAGCGCAAATGTCCAAAGTACTTAGCGGACAAGAAGGCTGGCACCATCAAAGGTATATTTGATATACATGTTATTGATGTTTTCCTTACTAGCCCTTGTTCTAGTGCCCGGGTATTTGATACGGTTCGTTGCTAATATTTGTAACTTCGAAGCAGAGCTACGGAATAGCGGCTGACTTGCGAGGATGAGGTGACGATGCGTTGGCTTAGCGGATCAAGAGTTGATGTAATGGCCATCGACACGCTATCCTTAGTTTTACCTTCGGGATTAGTTTTAAACCTTAATAAATGTTATTATGTGCCTGCGTTGAGCATGAACATTATTTCTGGATCGTGTTTATTGCAAGACGGTTATTCATTTAAATCGGAGAATAATGGTTGTTCTATTTATATGAGTAACATCTTTTATGGTCATGCACCTCTTGTGAATGGTTTATTTCTTCTAAATCTCGAAAGGGATGAAACACACATCCATAACATTGAGGCTAAGAGATGCAAAGTAGATAGTGATAATACTACTTATTTGTGTATGTCGTCTAGGTCATATTGGTGTAAAGCGCATGAAGAAACTCCATTCTGATGGACTTTTGGAGTCTCTTGATTTTGAATCATTTGACACATGCGAACCATGCCTCATGGGCAAGATGATCAAAACCCCGTTCTCCGGTATGATGGAGCGAGCAACAGACTTGTTGGAAATCATACATACCGATGTATGCGGACCGATGAGTGTTTCGACGTGCGGTGGATATCGCTATTTTCTCACTTTTACCGATGACTTAAGTAGATATGGGTATATCTATTTAATGAAACATAAATCTGAAACGTTTGAAAAGTTCAAAGAATTTCAGAATGAAGTGGAGAACCATCATAATGAAGATTAAGATTCTATGATCCGATCGTGGGCGAATATTTGAGTTATGATTTTCTCACGCATCTCAAAGCAAGTGGAATCGTTTCACAACTCACGCCACGGAACACCACAGCGCAATGGTGTGTCACGAGCAGGAATCGAACCCTATTAGATATGGTCCGATCGATGATGTCTCTTAATGATTTGCCGTTATCATTTTGGGGTTATGCATTAGAAACCGCTGCATTCACTTTAAATAGGGCTCCATCTAAATCCGTTGAGACGACACCGTATGAACTGTGGTTTGGTGCTAAACCTAAGTTGTCGTTTCTTAAAGTTTGGGGATGCGAAGCTTACGTCAAGAAGTTGATGCCGGACAAGCTCGAACCCAAAGCGGAGAAATGCGTCTTCATAGGATACCCTAAGGAAACTATTGGGTATATCACAGAACCGAAGGCAAAGTGTTTGTCGCAAAGAACGGTTCCTTTCTTGAGAAGGAGTTTCTCTCGAAAGAAGTGAGTGGGAGGAAAGTAGAGCTAGACGAGGTTATTGAACCTTCTCTTGAATTGGAGAGTAGCGCAGCACCTGAAATTGTTCGATGCACTGCACCAACAATAGAGGAAGCTAATGACAAGGATCATGAAGCTTGGACGATGCTGCTCTTGAGCGTCGCAGGTCGACAAGGTCGCGTGCCCTCCGAGTGGTGCGGCAACCTGTCTTGACTGTCTTGTTAGTAGAAGGCGGTGAACCACGAACTATGAGGAAGCGATGATGAGCCCAGACTACGAGAAATGGCTAGAAGCCATGAAATCCGAATTGGGATCCATGGCGAAAACCAAGTATGGACTTTGGTGGACCCTCCTAGCGACCGAAGGCCGTTGAGTGCAAATGGATCTTCAAGAAGAAAAGCGGACGCGGATGGTAATGTTACCGTCCATAAAGCACGGCTTGTCGCAAAAGGTTTTCGACAAGTTCAAGGTGTTGACTACGATGAGACTTTCTCTCCGTGGCGATGTTTAAGTCCATTCGGATTTTATTAGCAATTGCTGCGTTTCATGATTATGAAATATGGCAGATGGATGTCAAGACTGCGTTTCTCAATGGCAACATTGATGAAGAGTTGTATATGATGCAACCCGAAGGTTTTGTCGATCCTAAGGATGCTGATAAAGTATGCAAACTTCAGCGTTCCATTTATGGTGAAGCAAGCATCTCGGAGTTGGAACCTTCGTTTTGATCAAGTGATCAAGAGCTTTGGATTTGTTCCAAATTGCTCTGAAGCTTGCATCTACAAGAAAGTGAGTGGGAGCTTGGTGACGTTTCTGGTACTATATGTGGATGACATATTGATTATTGGAAATGACATCAACATTCTTAACGATGTGAAGAGTTATTTGAACAAGTGTTTTTCAATGAAAGACCTAGGTGAAGGCTTATATATTGGGCATCAAAATCTATAGAGATAGACAAAGGCGCTGCTAGCTTTAAGCAGGTACATACCTAGACAAAGTTACGAAAAGGTTCGAATGGATAAGGCATTGAAAGGTTCGTGCCTATGTTGTCGAGTAAGATATTGAGCAAGGCTCGGTGTCCATTCTGGTAAATGATAGGGAAGCTATGAGCAAAGTGCCTTATGCCTCGGCCATAGGTTCCATCATGTATGCCATCTTGTGTACTAGACCGGATGTGTCCAATGCTCTTAGTTTGACGACGAGATATCAAAGTGATCCGAGTGGAACCTTTGGACAGCCGTGAAGAACATCCTAAGGTACCTAAATAGGACTAAAGAAATGTTCTTAGTCTATGGGGTGATGAACGGCTCGTCGTAAAGGTTACGTCGATGCTAGTTTCGACACCGACAAGGATGATTCTAAATCTCGACAGGATACGTGTATATTTTGAATGGAGGAGCTGTGAGTGGAGAAGGCGCAAGCAAAGCGTGATCGCGGGATCTACAAGAGAAGCGGAATACATGGCTGCTGCAGAAGCGTCAAGTGAAGGAGTTTGGATCAGAAACTTCATCATCGAGCTTGGCGTGGTTCAAGTGCATTGGACCTTTGGAGGTATTGTGTGACAACACTGGCGCCATAGCACTCGCTAAGGAACCAAGATATCATCCAAAGACCAAGCATATCAACCGCAAGTTTCATATAATCCGAGATTATATAGCATATGGATATCCGAAGATCAGCAAAGTACATACAGATCTGAATGTCGCAGATCCATTGACTAAACCTCTTCCACGTGTAAAACATGATCAGCACCTCAGTGCCATGGGTGTGAGATTGTTGCCAAATGTAAACTAGATTATTGACTCTAGTGCAAGTGGGAGACTGTTGGAATTATGCCCTAGAGGCAATAATAAAGATGTTATTATTATAATTCTTGTTCATGATAAAGTTTATATTCCATGCTAGAATTGTATTAAGCGGAAACATTAATACTTGTGTGGTTTGTGAACAACACGTGTCCCTAATGCGCCTCTATGGACTAGCTCATTGATCAATGATGGTTAAGGTTTCCTAACCATAGACATGAGTTGTCAATTGATAATGAGATCATATCATTGGGAGAATGATATGATGGACATACCCAAACTAAGCGAAGCAATTAGATCGTGTCATTGTGTTCATCTTTGCGAAGCTTTTCCTATGTCAAATATTGTATTCCTTAGACCATGAGATAATACAACTCCCTGGTATCGGAAGAAAGCTTTGAGGTCATCAAACGTCATCCTATGAGAGGGTGATCATAAAGGTGTCTCTCAGGTGATCGGAAAGTATCTGTTGGGTTGTATGTATCGAGATGGGATTTGTCCCTCCCAAGTCGGAGAGATATACTTCGGGCCCACTCGGTAATCGATATCAACACCGCTTGCAAGCATGTGGTTAAGGAGTTAATCACAAAGTAATATCGGATTACGGAACGAGTAAAGTACTTGCTGCGAACGAGATTGAGCTAGGTATGACGGTACCGACGATCGAATCTCGGGCAAGTAAAATATCGCGAGACGAAGGGAATATGCATATGGGATTGATTGAATCCTGGCATCGTGGTTCATCCGATATGATCATCGATGAATGTGTGGGAGTCAATATGGGTGCCTGACCCTGTTGATTATTGATAGAAGATCATGTCTGCATATTCTCGAACCCGCAGGGTCACACACTTAACGTGTCTCGACGCTAGGATAGATTAGATACTTGGTTTATGAATTTTTTTTCGGAGTCTCGGATGGGATCCGGGACATCACGAGAGGTTCCGGAATGGTCCGGAGAATAAGATTCATATAAGGCAGTGCAGTTTTTGGAGTTCGGAATTGTTCCGGATTAATCGGTATTGTACCGGAAGCTTCTAGAACCTTCTGGAAGGGGACCAACGTGGCCCCACCTTCCGGGAGGGGGCATGGGCCTATGAGGGAGTGTCCTGGCCGCATTGGGCCAGGGGCACAAGGCCCCATAGGGCCCAGCCGATCCTAGAGAGTTTAAATCGTTTAAACTAGAGATAGGGTTTCTAGAAGAGGGGAGAGTCCTCACCCCCCACTCCTTATCCCTTTGCCGCCGGCCCAAGGCTTGGAGGAGGGGCAAGGGCTGGCCCCCCCTCTATATATAGAGGGCTGGTGCGCCCCCTCCCCCCTACACCTTCCTCCAAACCCTAGTTGCCCTGCTGCCCTTCCTCTCTTCCTCCCGACTGTTTGTAGGCGAAGCCCTGCTGCAGAAGTTCTCCACCATATACACCACGCCGTCATGTTTTAGATCCAATCTATCTCTCCACCCTACTTGCTGGTCCGAGGAAGGAGGAGACGTCGAGGTGCTGCACGTGTGCATCTCACGGAGGCACCGCCACTTGTGGTGCTAGATCGGATCGGATCGCGAGGAGGAGAAGCGAGTACGACTACATCACCCACGTTAAACGAGCGTTCATCTTGCGAATCTTCAAGGGTATGAAGATCTAATCCAATCTCTCTCGTTGTTTGCATCTCCTAGATTAGATCTTGGCTTTCCTTTTGTTCGCTTCCGTAGAAAATTTTGATTTACTATGCTGCGAAACCCCTCAATAATATGACACCACGCGAAGGTTTCACATTGTTTTGATCGTTTTTGAATTTTTTATGCTTGTTTTAAACTATCGTCAAACTTTGTCAAACGGCGGGCATGAAGATTCTTAGCTCAGGGCCGAGCCTCGCTAAACTTGCATTGGATCTTTGATAAAATAGCATATTGTGAACCTAAAAATGATTTAAAAAAAACATGAGCATCGGATCATGTACTTGTAGTTCATATCTGACCCACTTCCTACCGATTCGGCAGGAATTTGTCTTTTTCACCAAAGGTAGACGGAAAGGTTTCGGATACCCCTGTTGGGACATTGTCCATATAAGGTGGTATAGTATTTTTGTAAAATGTGGTGGTAACATTTTGAATTAGCCATTTGGTGGTTGCTTCACAAAATCGTCCGTTTTTTATGCTCGGAAAATTGGAAATGGCTTTTTGGTGCGACGAAAAGGAAAACTTCCTCCTGCAACATTGTTCGCCATCCCATGATGCATGTGTATGCACAATATGAGAACATTATCACAAACTATGCCTTGATTCTAGCCATAACATTGGTCATTTGACCCGAAAGTCAAGAAACCTCGAATGAGATAGGTCATTTTGTGAAGGTTTTTTTGAGACATAATCAATATATCAAGTTTGATATTTTTACTTATAACTATGTCATATAATATGACACCACGCGAAGGTTTCACATTGTTTCGATCGTTTTTAAAATTTTTATGCCCGTTTTAAACTATCGTCAAACTTTGTCGAACGGCGGGCATGAAGATTCTTAGCTCGGGGCCGAGAATTGCTAAAATTGCATTGGATCTTTGATAAAATAGCATATTGTGAACCTAAAAATGATTTTTGTAAAAAAACATGAGCATCGAATCATGTACTTGTAGTTCATATCTGACCCACTTCCTGCCGATTCGGCAGGAATTTGTCTTTTTCACCAAAGGTGGACGAAAAGGTTTCGGATCCCCCTGTTGGGACATTATCCATATAAGGTGCTCTATTATTTTTGTAAAATGTGGTGGTAGTATTTTGAATTAGTCATTTGGTGGTTGCTTCATAAATCCGTTCGTTTTTTATGCTCGGAAAATGGAAAATGCTTTTTGGTGCGACCAAAAGGAAAGCTTCCTCCTGCAACATTGTTCGCCATCCTATGATGCACACGTATACACAAATATGGGCACATTATCACAAACTATGCCTTGATTCTAGCCATAACATTGGTCATTTGACCCGAAAGCCAAGAAACCTCGAATGAGATAGGTCATTTTGTGAAGGTTTCTTTGATACATAATCAATATACGAAGTTTGATATTTTTCCTTCTAACTATGTCACATAATATAACACCACGCGAAGGTTTCGCATTGTTTCGATCATTTTTGAATTTTTTTATGCCCGTTTTAAACTATATATAATGTTTTATGTTTTACTTAATTTTTATTTACAAATGTGTAATATTTGAGTGTAGATAGATAAGTCTTATTTTTCTGCAAATTTTGATATATTATTTGTATTTTCCGAATTAGAATGGTTTAGTTATGATTTTTCAAAGTTTAATGAGATAAAATAAAAAATAGTTACGCCGAGGGCAGCCGTAGCATAGGATATGCTGAGGGCAATTCTACGCCGACGGCTGCTTGGTGGAGCTGGCCTAGACGATGGCTACGCCGACGGCCCCGACGTTTGGCCGTCGGTGTAGCAACCGGCCGTCGGCGTTGCTTCCCATTCCTATAGTGGAAACCGGATCCTACATTAAGAGCCAACAACAATACGTACTCCTAGATACTTTGTGAGAACGAGATAATAAAATGTTAGTAATATTATTTTATATCTACTATTATACATAGATAGATGTATTAATTATACATGTGGCTATAGATGATACTTTTTGTAGCTAGTATTGTACATATTAACCGTACATGTGGCTATACATGACATGTCAATACCTTATAGCTATCATCTGACTATTCTATTAAACTTGGTCTTATTGTACTTGGTCATATAAGAGCATGTACAATGTAAGGTGTTTAGGACGGTGCTTAGAGAAATAAATCGTTTTTTCTTTTAGCACCGGTGCTTATTTATACTATGTAGATGCCTAACTAAGCACCTCTTCTATAGAAATAAGCACCTATACTTAGTAAAATGGTTGGTTTATTTTTATAAGCATTTCTCTAAGCATCTTCCATTATACATGCTCTAAGAATTTTGAGCAGCTTGGCAAGGTCAATATAAAGGAACGCATCATTTGGGTGGAGTAGGAGCTAGGAAAAGTGTTTGTTCTTGACCGGTCCTTCCCTCTCTTCCCAGCCTAGCAGCAGGCGCAGCGACGCAAGGGCAAAGGTGCGAATGGAATTCTCTTCCTTCCTCTCTCTGGCCTCTGCACTTGCAGCCGGCCTAAACTATACCTCCCCCCTCTGCCCTCCCTCCGGGCTCCGGCCGTTGCTGGGTGCACATGCACGATCACGATTCGCAACAAAATGCGTACTACTATATCTATCTGTTTTGTGAACCACCCGTACTACTCGTATCTGAGATCGACGGCCATGTGCGTACACGTATAATAATTTGATAAATTATCCAGATCAAACAGACGTACGCGCGCGGTGCCCACTGATCCATCCAGCAGTATAAAATAGAGGCGTCACGCACTGTGGTATATGCCCACGTCCTGCCGCCATGCCATGGACGGTCGTCCATGTTATGTTTGTTAGGCAGATCGACGCGCCTGCAGGTGCTGACCGTCACCTCACAGCATATATACCCCTGTCAACGACGACTCATATACCTTGTGTCGTCAGTCGGCGGCCGAGGGCGCCCTCAGGCACATGCACATGCACATTGGGCAGCGACGCATATGCCAGTGATAGACGCCATGGGATGGGACAGTTTCACACATAGATAGCAGATCAATTGTCAACGAGGCCAAACCAGCAAAAGGGATCGGATCCCAAGCCAGAAAAAATGCAAAGCCTACCGAGATTTGGCATGGGACATGGCAAGAATTCCTGTACACTCCATCCTGAGTACATATATAAGGTTCTCCCGCATTCTTAGTAAGCCCCCCTTAGGTTTATCATCATCATCTAAATATGTGTTATACGCGACCAAAATGTATTTTGGCACTTTCGTGTGATAGAATACGCTGCTTATACCTTTGGGTAAAAATCAAGGACCTAAAATAAGCAAGTGCGGGCGTATATATTTTGGCAGGAGGGTGTACAAGTTTGATTGCTTGGAGCTGGACCCCAAACAGCACGGCCTTGGACGCTTTTTTTTTCTCGGTTTCAGCTGACAGAGATGGATATGCGTGCGTGTGTTCTCCGCCAGCTCTTTTTCTTTCTTCTTTCATACTACTGCAACGCACAATGCAATCATCAACGAGCGAGTGACCCGTCAGCGGAAAATGCGCAGAGATTACATAAAATCAGGCTAAAACTGTTTATTTCCTGACGTAGCACCAAGAATAGAGTGGAGTGAGACCGACACAGCACCATATCACCAGAAGAAAAGGAAATAGATACGGATGTGATGGGTGGGTGCTGCTAGATAAAGACCCAAGCACGGGAAGTTGTGTGCAAGCCCACCTTCTGCTTCAGAATCAGGAGGGAACCAATAAGAGATGGGTGCAGAGGTCGCCTGTGTACGTCAATTGATCTAAAAAATGGTCTGCTGAACATATATGGAACTGTTGCGTTCAGTGATCCAGGATTTTTTTTTTTTTGAGGTTTTAAAAATGTAACCACATGCACATCATTTTGTCCTATATGTAGTTTCCATTTCATACATATTCATGAGTACAACAAAAAACACATATATGGATGTGAAATAGCAAGTACTCTCTCCGTTCCTTCTTATAAGGTGTTTAGGTGTACTGTTTTTTAAAAGTTGAACTCGATTTTCTTTGACCAAGTAATGTCTAGAAAAACAACGAGCATTCACTAATTAACCACAATAAAAAGACCAATATCGTTATAGTGAACATGAATACATATTTATATTTTATTCACTTCGTGTTTCCGTTTTTTTTCTATTGCATCAACGAGACGATCAATTGGAAGTAAATTTGTCTTGTTTACTCTCGCTCGATCATTGTACCCTCTTAATTGCTAGAGCGTTTAGAACTTCCTCAATCTTAGGACGACGGCATGTCTCAAAGCGTCGTGATGCCACCTACACTTGCACACCTTGTTTCATCTCTGAGTTTTCCATAGGTATTTTGTATCCACAATGTCCAAACTACGGTAGAAATGTTCCCAGAGCGGTTATCTTCCATTGTTGCTTCATATATATCCGAAAAGCATTTGAAAATTCATGTAGTACACAATTTACTAGAACAGAGTGACCGCTAGTCTGCAAGTTGAACATGCCACATACTGCTGAAAGATGTAGGGTAAAAGTGACATGGTTTACGCCAAGGTAACTTATATTAATTTAGTATATGCAATATTCTTAATCATGGGACTTGATCCTAATGCCATATATTATGCATGTTGTTCCTCATTAAAAATCACATCAAAATATACACCTACAATTTTTTTGAATATGTTATTGATAGTTAGAGATTGGTAGGTTCAACGTAAACACACCATGATGTGAGATTTAGATAAAAAAGATAGCAAAAATTATTAACGAAGAAAATATGATGCATATTTGAAAAAGATATCAACATGATTGATTGTCAGAATCATAGAGTTTTCTAAGTCCTTGTAATGACATTATCAAATTAGTTATATTTTGACATGGTCTAAGATGAGAGCCGGTCCACAAATTTTTTATAACCGTGGAACAATTAACATAAATATATTTTATACTGAACTTTTATAATTCTTTTCAAATTAGCTTTACCAAACTATAATCCTAAAGAGTATGATTTTTTGTTACATTTTATAACATAATTAACGATATAACAATGTACCATGACATTAGTTAAAATGTTCTTCGTTATATAGTTGTGGTGTATATCACAACAAAGTTTTGTGCTAATTTGAAATATTATGTTGCAATAACATTTCTACTTGAGGTATTTTTCACAGTTGCAAGAATTATATCGTTTATGCAATTGTATTTGTGTGTATATATGTGTTTCATGTACATATTTTAACATCCTGAATTATATATTATCATAGATATCTCTACAGCGTACCGTGGAAAATATATCTTAGGAGTCGTTCTAGTGTATTTTTGGTGTGCAAAACTATAGAACTTCTATAGTATAAACTATAAAGTAAACTGTTGGAAACCGTATCTTGCAATTTAGTTCAATAATAAGTTGGCAATATATGTGCATACTCCTCTCTTGATATTGGAATAATATATCTTAACATAATCACCAACAAACATAAAGTGCATACTCCGCAGGAGAGGGAGGCCACCACCACCCAACGGTCGTCGATCTATCTGGAGAGAATCACGCCGTCACCGCTCCGTCGTCAGAGTGGTTGTACCGTGACGACCGGTCACGCCATGACCATGGCCATGCCTAGCTCGTCAAAGGCCGGCACCACCATGGTTCCATGAAGCCTTCGTAGACAGGATGAACTACCACACTGCCTATAGCCACCGTCTCGGATACCGCAGCCATAGCTACAAGGGCGACATCACTAGGAAAGGACCCCCCACCGTCTTATGCATCGAGATTGCCGCCAGAGATCCACAACACCGCGCCGTCCAAACCCCGCTGCTCACCGCTGCCGCCAGATGAAGGGGCTTGCCGTTCGTGGAGAAGGGCTCCGCCACTGCCTTCCGTTGCGTGGGATTTTCCTAGCAATCTCCTCCGGCTGCGGGAAGGAAGGAGATGGGGGGCTAGTAGCTAGGATTAGAGCATCTCTAGTAGACCCCTTAAAATGGGTTGGCCTTTATTTCTCCTGCGGGTATAAGGGTATGGGGCGTGTTTTTTTTGGCCTGAACGGAAGGGGCCGACCTTTATTTATCCGGCAGGTATAAGGGCTGGGGCGTGTTTTTTTATCCCGAACACACCCCTTATACCTCGACCGTCCCGTATTTATTTTAAGGGCCCCTACAAAAACACCCCGAGCCTATATAGTTACGGATTCAAGAGATGGATATGGTTCTCGACCGAACACTTCTCCACCGGCCCCTCTGCTTCTCCGCCGGACTTCGTGACTCAAGTCGATCGCCTCCGACGAGCAATTAGATTCGAGGGGTGACTTTTGTGGTGTGGGGGCGGCCAGGTCGGCCATTCTGTGGTGTATTCTTTGCGCGGACGTCGTCCTGACGCCAGCTTCAACTCAGAGGAGGAGCGTTGTCGCTGCGTTCGTGCCACCCAAGCTCTCTACTACATCGGCCGCCGTGCGCCGGTGCCACCCAAGCTCCTCCATTGCGAAGTAGAGGAATTCGACCGTGGGCACGGGTCAGGGATGAGAGCTCGCTCTTGTCTACCACCGCCAAAGAGGGAGGAGGAGGACATCCCTGACTATGACCCGGCGGCGGCGTCACCAGGGAGGACTTCGTCGACGAGGCCTCCTCGTCGACATGCAGGAGGACAAGACGCGATCTTGTTGGGACACTGAGCTCAACGAGATCTTCTATGATCAGGGGCTTGCCGGCGACCATAAGCACCGCAACAAGCAGCTGGAGTGGGACCTCGAGCAGGCGATGTAGGCAGAAAAGTTTATCGACCTCGTCTCCGACTACTCCATTGTCTTCGACACTGGCTCCAACGACGACACCGACACCGACTGAAGCCGCCGCCGGTATCGCATGCGTCGCAACCTAGGGCTCTGGCTAGCCCAATTTTGCGTATAGGGTTAGGTTTTAGGCAGCGTCAATGGTAGATCCCCGCATTTAGTATGTATGATCCCAGCGAGTAAGTATGAACTTTTTGAAATCTCTCGAAAAATTTGGTTGTTTATGGTCTCATTTTGTGGTTTATGTTCTGCGCATCAACTCCACGAAGCAAAAATGAACGAAAACTCACCCCCTTATCCGCTTTTATATGATTTGACGGATAAAGGATCTCCTAGAGATGCTCTTAGGTGGTGGGGGTCGGGAGTGAGGGAGAGACGAGCGAGTATTTCGATAGTAGGTGTACCATGTGGAGTTGCGGTCAGAGCAGATTTTTTTGTTTTGTTTTGACACAATGCGGTCAGAGCAGAACTAATAAAGAAGAGGAAGACAGTCCGATGCCAGCGGAGACACAATATGGAAATTGCTGCGGATTTGAACACGCTCGATGTATCTAGACTAATATTAAAAGACCCAGAGGGTCAGATCCCACTGATACCAGCCATACGATCGAAATATCCAACGACTGAAAATTGTTCCGTCTTTACCGGAGCGGACAATCCCATCACCGTATCCCCGCAACCCGCAAAAAGATAAAAAAGATATGGACGCTTCCAGGAACCGTCCACGCTCGCCGCCGACAGCGCACGTTGTTGCCCAGGCCCCGCCCGCGCCCCTGCCCTAATCCGCTTTCATTTCCCCAAAATGCATCACCATTCACCACCTATCGATCCAAACTTTCACATCCGAACTATAACCGCCGCCCATCGTTGCGCGCGCCGCCGGACAGCACGGGAGCTCACCTGACGCCCTACCACAAGGTGGCCTGCCTGCCGCCGTCCCGCACGAGAGCCTGCCCGCCAAGCCTCCACGCCACCACCCCGTGCAAGCCTGCACCAGCGGCCTCCTGCACGTCTCCTGCTATTTAGGTTCGACGTCTTCCTATGCGTCTTGACCCGCATATGAACAGAGAGATGTTGCAGCATTAATCTGTACCAATGGATTGGCTTCAAAACTTGTCGTCAAGGTATGATCAATCAGGAGCATACTTGTAAGTAAACCTTTCTTTGAAGATCTATAAACATTTCCCATTCCCATAAATATAATAATCAGCCTTTTGGCGTGCTGGATGTGGTCTGAAAATAGTACTCCCTCCGTCCCAAAATAGATGTCTATTGTCAACATTTGGATAAACCTTATATATACTAAATAGTGTCTAGATTCATCTAAAATTTAATAAATCTAAGACATCTATTTTAGGACAGAGGGAGTACTAGGTTGTTCCTTTTTTTTAAAGTGTAGACTTAGTTCGGTTTTCAGTAGTTCACATGCCTACCTAAAATAGCGTGTATTTGAAGACGCCTCATTGATTTCTAAATTTAATATTTCAGTTACTTGCATCTATATATTAACGCTACCTTGGTAAAACCTGAACAGTTTTCTTTCATTCTTTTCTGGATGTCCATATATATCTTATTAATACTTCCTCCGATCCATATTAGTTGACTCAGATTTTTCTAGATTTAAATGAATCTAAACACTATTTAGTATATAGGTTCATCCAAAATTTAACAAATCCAAATCAACTAATATGGGTTGGAGGGAGTACCTTTTTTCTTTGAAAGTTGGAGTTATATTTTCATCTTGAAAGATTTTTTTTCAAGCTTCTTATTTTTCATTTCTATTCGCTATTTCAGGTTACTCATGAACATTATCATTTTCATGGAGATTCTATTCTGAACTCTGAAGTAATTGTGTATGCAAATCCTAGAGAGGTCAAGAGACAGAGGGATAGGCAGCGGTACACAAGAAAATAAAGATGAGATTTACATCATGTAAGATCATATCTTTGTAGCATTCTATTTGACCTTTATTTGGTTATACACAGACTAGCAATGCTGAGATGGTGTAACCCGCCAAAGAGCGGAGCCAACAATATGCGGGGGAAGGCTTTCGCCACAGAAGATAGGACGACTGATCTCAATTTTGAATCACTCTTGGTAAGTCCGCTTTTGAAATAGAATATTCTGATGCTGCGTTGCACTGCAATCCTATGGTATATTGTAGTGACCTTGGATCAATAAAGATCCTAAGTCCCTGTGATTTACATGCTAGTTTCTGGATCAATAGCTATCACTCACAGTCGATGAATATCATGTAAAAAGAAAATCTTTATTACAAATTTCCTTAGCATAAAGCTAGCTCAAATAACAGCGGAAACATAAAAGCAGCTTGAGTCCATCAACGCCCCAGGCTTGTCGAGTGTAGACTCGCGATCCCTACGCACCTTTTAATCTTCGGATTCTGCACATAAGACGTGCAGCCAACAAGTTGGGTCAATACTTTGAATGTATTGGCAAATTACACCAAGGAAAGAAAAGACTATATCTACATGCAAGGCTAGTTTAGGCTGTAGAGTTCATTTGCTTAAAGCTAGTTTTCTTAAGTATAGAGAAGAATAGAAGATTTTCCCTACTTTGTAATCTTTTGTTCAAGTAATATATGGTCGAATAACACATGAGGATATTACTCACCAAGTGTCCAACCAACCTAACACTTGGATATTACTCACCAAGTTCCCAACACCCTCCCAATAGCGATATGACTCACGCCTTGGGTTTTTAGAAAACTTTAAGTTTTAAAAGAGAGAGAGGAAGATCCTTCAGAGGCTCCATCCTTCAGATGCTCAAAATTGTTCTATTTCCTTGAACACGGCTGATCGATCAGATTGCAATACTCTCGAGAGTTTGTGCACTTTACCCACAATCCACGATCAAGTCCTTTTATAGACAAGACCATGGCGAGACTTTTCCTTAGTAGCCCCTCTACCTTCTGGATCCAACCGTGCCAAGAACCTCCAAATGTTGGTACCCAGGTGAGGTTTCCCACTAAGTAGTAGGCCAAGACAGAGCCCATATGTATCGTGGTTACACTAGAAGCTTCTGAATTCTGAAACATGGCAGACTTCTTTGATTCCTGAGCGGCCGTCCTCCACCAAAATCTCACTCGTTGTCCCGACAACCATTCCGCCCAGAAGAAAACTTAGTTTTATTTTGAAGTGGATTTGAGAAGAAAGGTTTGCTCCAGAGAGCCTTTATACTTAGAAAAATTCATTGTCTTTCGAACCCACCCAACGGTACTTTTCATATATATATAGCATATCAAGCAACACTTAGCAAAACAGGGTAACCTATTAGGAAGGGAAAATCCTAAGTATAGAGCTACTCATGGCATACTACAAAATCATCGCACTTGCAAAATAATACCAAAGAAAAATTCTACTAGAACATCCTACACATGCATACTACAGAATTTTGAAGATCACATGCATAGAATCAAAACTGGGACAAAAGATATGAACAAGTGGTGTAACTTGCCTTGATCCGAGCAGCACACTACACAATAGCACTCCTCAGCGCACTCTGAGCAATCTAACGAAACACAAACATAGATCTAATCACAACTTGCACAGAATATGCCACAGAGATAACATGCATGCATGCAACATGGTACTTATGCAAGATTTGTTTTTCTAAATTGACCAAGGTAGTCTAATTGGATTGTAATTGTGTTAGGGATGTTATTAGTATTAATTTCTTACGGGTTTATACAAATTTGGTCCTTATTCTAATTCTTGGGCTCACTAGAAGATCCAACCATCTACTTAGCCCCAAATTAGATCTAACGCTCTTAAGCAAGGTGCTATAATTTTGTTCAGTAGGTGTTGTGAAAACAAAGTCATCACAACAAGAATCAACTAAATCAGAGTTTAATTATTTTTCTATAGATTAAACACTCTAATCTAGAGATTAAATTCTACACCGAAAACCGTACTGTAAACTTGAAATTTTATTGCAGATCTGCGTTCTACATAAATTTATGAATCCAACGGTATATTATATGCTAAATTTGGCAAGTAATTATTTTTCTATGAATTTTGCAAGTTTTAACACAAATCTGCCAATTAGATCTAGCCCTAATCAAGAACGTGCCAAGTGGCAGAAACTGATTGGGCCAGCTAGAAGCGGCATGGCAATGTTGTCGCCGCGCTGTGATTCGATGATACCCCTTAGCCACAACTTCTAATCTAAACCGAACGATCCCGATCTAACGGACGAGGGTGACGATGGCGACTTACAGGGTACGACGGCGGCGTCGATGGCGAGACGGCGGCGACGCTGTCGGTCGTGGTCGTCGGCGGCGGTACGGTGGCTCTTCGGGGCAGCGGAGAAGACGACGGCGCGCGGCTCCTCCTTGCGTTCCCGCGTGCGAGATCGGCTTCGGCCTTCTCTTCCTCGTCTAGAAGCACGGCTCCGCCGGTCCCCGCGAGCTCCGGCGACACGTCGGCGAGCAATTCCCGACGATTGGCTGCAGAAGGGAGAGGGAAAAGTATACGGGGCGAATCAGTAGTGGATGGGGGAAAGTTCCAGGGGAAGAAGAGAGCAAGGGGGGTTCCGAACCGTCTCGGCGAGAGCAACCCGACGGCGGCCGGCGCGAGAGATCATTTGGGCTAGGGTTTGTGAGAAAAAATTCGAACGAGGCGAGGCCGAGGGTTGCGGGGAGTTATATGGGGGCGGAAACTTGGGCGAGGGGCTAGGATCGGCCGCGAATCCTACCGGATTCCGTTTGATCGTGCTGTAGGCGGACTCCAGCTCGAGGTAGGGGACGAACAGGTGGGTCCCGTGTGTCGGTGGCAGAGAGGGAAGTGGGCTAGCGCGAGGCGCAGCGCTGAGGATGGGGAGGGTATTGGCTCATTCTTTGTCTTGTCTGCGTCCTAGCTGGGCTGGCGGTAGAATAGGTAGTGGACCTGGTTCGCTGGCCTGGCTAGGTTAGGGTTGCTCTTTTTTTTATTCCTTATTATTTTTTCATTTTCTTTTTTAAATAAAACTCCAATAACTTTTGCATATCAAGTCCAAAAGTGATGAAGCCAACTTCTAAATTTTTGTAAAAAGAAGGTGGTCATCATAGGACCATAGATTATTATCCTTACATGACTTTTAGAAGGGTCAAGCATGATTACATCATTTTTGCTTACATAGGGAAATCTTTATTAGGGTTTTGGTAGGTTTAGATGTTTAGGGTTTTGTTGCACATTCATTTGTAGGATGCAATGATGCAAGGATGATGCATGCTACTAATAACATCCTATTATAAAATCTGGGATGTTACATATATATGTTTAATTTTCCTTATACTTGACTTATTATAATCTAGACATACTTTTCAGCAACTATAAATATTACCACATGAATGTGTAAAAGGTTAAGGAAATCCTAAAATATTTTCTTTAGTTCTGACTCATATTATTCAGTAACGTGAACCTTGTTATATTGTCATCTATTTTGGACAGAATGTGCATATGCACGTGCTTGATTACTAGTTGTAGTAGTACTAGTAGTGAGCTAGAACCATGCATGCATGGTCCATGGGCCGAGCTCGACGTAGCGACTAGCGAGCTACGGCGGTCCGGTCGGGGCAGGCTATGGGCTTGCATTGGGTCGTTCAACGCGTTCTCTATGAGCACGCAAGGGACGGGACGGGACGGAGCGTAGGGGATTTTGTTTTTCCATTTCCTTCCTCTAAGGGGACTCTTCCGTCTCCTCCCTGCCGCTTCTTCTAGCTGCACATGGACCAGATTCGCGCTAATGCCAATCTTATCTATCCATTACTCCTAGCATCTCAGATCGGCGTATATAGTATATATTTAGCCGGCCAGATCGAGCAAGCAAAACGTACACACACGCCAGCTACTTGAAAATAAAAAAGAGCACTCCTATGTGAACAGCACTGCTGTTCTACGTCCGGAAGTCTCTTCGTAACTGGGCTGGATCATGCCGTCCATGTTAGGCAGATCGATCGACAGGAAAATATGCTCAACGACTCATATTCCTCCTGTCAGTCGGCGCTCGGCATAAATGTCTCGTTGCCAGTGGTGGTTGTCAACGATGGCCAGAAACCCGCAAATGGAATGCACACCGGAATTGCTACTGTAATTTTTTTTTGCATGGGGTCGTGGGGACGACGGTACTCGATGGAATTATTTTTTTTCCAAGTTTGCTTGGAAGAGGGATCACACTGCACGATCCTCAACGCCTTTTCGGGTTTAAGCTGACAGAGATTGAGATCATCCTTTTCTCCATCTTCTTTGTCTACTAAGTACTAGATCTTTCCCAGTGACACACGTTGATGGATCGCGACTTCATGAGTGACCCATTATTAGCGGAGAATGCGGAGAGATTATCATTAAAATTAACTCAAACTATTCGTTTCCAGTAATCATCGTGCATATGCATGGTTTCACACATGTACGACTGTGGTCAACCCTTGGATGCCAACAACCTGCAAAAAGGAATGCAGCGCGCGCGCGGGGGAAACCAAACGAAAGCTGAGCACACCAGAAATGCATCAATGGGGCCCGACCAAACTCGATCGACCTGATTTCCAGAGTGGCTGCTTGGTCTGGAAACGAAGCAAGACTCGACGCCTTTTTCGGTTTCAGTTTGACAGCGATCTGAACGCACAGACGGAGATGGATCATCATGCATCATCGATCCCCTTCATCTTTGCCAATTTTTTTTCCTTCTTTCATACCACAGGGTGAGTTTGGTGACTCATCAGCTGCAAATGCGCAATACTCCAACTAAGCAGAGCATATAAATCCAATCTCAAGGTTCTGACTTTGTGCCAAAGACAAACCACAGGTAGCTACAAGACCGACTCGGTGGTGTGCGTGAGTGACTCGTCGTTATCATCATGCGCCGACAGAAAAGAGAAAAAAAAAGAGAATCTGAGGAAATATATTCTAGGGTTCTCACACTTTATGTTTCGGTGTGTTATGCATGCACATGGAGTTTTGTTAAGACCGCTTACCGGAATTATAAAGCTAATACTATTCGTGTAGATTTTTTTTTTGAGAAGCAAAAGAGATGAGCCTCGATCGAGACTACGACTTCAAAAGATCACATTACATCTTTTAAATTTAACTACGATCCTTATTGTTTGGGCGTGTTATAACATTCTGTTGAATAACCATTGAGGGCTGATCCTGCGATTTCAGGGTCTTAAATACAAAACAACAAAGTAATAAAGTAATATAGTAAGACTTTAGTTGGACAAGAATGAAGGGTTGTTATTCAACCGAAGGTACCACAAAACATCTCTAATTAATATATGTATACATAGTGTTACAGTAAAAACCTAAACTACATCCAAAAGTAATATTGATATCAAATAAATCATGTGTATTATGGTAATAGTTTATTCTAACATTTATAGATGTGGAGTCACCGATTATGGCGTTACCAATATCAATCTTACAATTATCATGTCAACTCTGCCTGAAATCGTGATGCCACGGTGAAAAGGTGGACACGATAGAGTCCTTGCTTGGCATCTCGCCACTCAGCATTGTCGCGTAAGGGCGTCACCTTCACCTATATATTTAGATAAACTAATTGATTGCACCAACAATGTATGTAGATAAAGTTGTCCATAAGCTGGGACCCACATGTAAGAGCTAACAACACACATTCTTGTGACTGAAAATTAGTTTTTTATTGCTATGTGTATTAGATAGTATTATTTTATTGCTTGTGGACTATCCATAAAACTTATGAGTCATCCTTAAGCATTTTACTTTTGGACAGGGTCCACTATGTATCTGAATAGCTCTTAAGGTACACTTTTTTGGCTTATGGTGTGGTATTTTCATACATAGTGGATGCCATACGACCATCTCTATTGTCCTTTGAATAACCATTGGTGTCATAGACGACAGACAACCAACGGAGAATTAGACTCGTACCAAGCTATGGCCTTGTCTCGGAAGAGGGTTATGGGAGCAACAGAGCAAAAGCAACAGTAGGGTTCGAAGCATGCCGTGGTGCATGGCCTCCCTCCTATTTTCCTTCTTATCAACTCATATTTTTTAATCTCCAATTAGGGCTTTGGCAAGACATTCTTACTTATGGCATTAATTGATGAAGGACCTCTCCCGTTTAAGAAAAAGCACCCGGTCGCTTACCGAAAATAAAGTAAGGAGCAAACCAACCTGTGGTTGGGTAGCTAGGAGAATGGTTGTACCCCACCAGAGTTCAAACCTCAGGTTTAACACTATGTGTTGCATAAAAGACAGAATATTTTTCAGTGGGAGGTGACGTTTTTGTCGACATCGAGACACCCATAATGACTTCGTCAATCTCAAGACCCAATCCGCCGACTCAGTCTCTCGGAGGTGTTCATAGGGGTAGAGTGTGCATGTGTACATTCATAGGGGTGGGTGCATATACGTGTTGTAAGCATCTATGATTGTATTGTATTTCTAAAAAAAATTGAAAATATGAAATAAGGAACGCAACGCTGCTGCCTTCATAAAAGAAAACGAATAGTAGTTGGTAAAAAAACGAATAGTCGCGTGATGGTACATGTAATCGGACGATTTGTGTGATGATGGATCTTATGGACTATGCTCAATATTTGGGCCTTAATCAAGGCCACCGGCCCACCCCAGCTATTCTTTTTACTCTTACCAAAGGAGACTAGGCCCAAGCAAACTACAGGAGAAAGGCCCGTGCAAAAACAAACACTAAA
Organism: Avena insularis; assembly: GCA_023614405.1. NCBI lineage: Eukaryota > Viridiplantae > Streptophyta > Magnoliopsida > Poales > Poaceae > Avena > Avena insularis. Next base: position 2,622,756 of record CM042690.1, read on the forward strand.
GGATAAAAGGTGGAAGAATAAGCCCACTAGGACGATAGAGCTCCGGATTCACTCAAAAAAAGAAGAAGAAGATAGAGCTCCGGACTCTCTTTAATGGCCCAATGAGCGAACTGCATCCGTTTGCTTTCCGTTCGGTAATCACATACGCTGTTTATTTGCTCGTCCGGGTCGTACCGTTCAGGACTACAAGCGTGAGAAAATTCGTGTTGCACTTGATTAGAAAAACCAGCGCCCTCCTGTTTTTTTCTTAAAAAATCATGAATCGGTTTTCGAAATTCATGAACATTTTAAAAGAATCATGAACACTTTTTGAAAATCATGGACCATTTTCCCTTCCGAAATTCTTGAACCAAGTTTCGAAATGCCAAAAATCATGAACCATTTTCCTAAATTCATGAACCGTTTTCCAAAAATGATGAACCATTTTCTAAAAATCATGAACCATTTTCCAAAATTCATGAACATTTTTTCAAAAATCATAAACAATTTTTTAAATAAATTTGAACATTTTCCAAAAATAATGAACCGTATTTCAAAATTCACGAACCAAAAATCAAATCATGAACACTTTTTTAAGAGGCATGAACATTTTAAAAAAGCAGAATTTATTTTTGAAAAAGTGAACATTTTTTAAATCATGAACAAATTATAAAGTTCTAAACCTTAAAATAAAAAAACAAAACCAAAAAACAAACCGAAAAAAGCAAACAAAAAAGAAAAATAGGAAATAAAAGGTAGAAAAGAAAAACATGAAAGGACAAACAAAGAAGAGAAGAAAACAGAAAAACGGATAAATGGGCTGGCTCAATGCTGCACATCCGCACGAGCCTGCCACGCCGCGTTGAGCGGCATGGGCCATGGACCAACAGGTAACATTTTACCATTTTCTATTTGTACTTTTATTTTATTTTTATGATCTAAAAAATGTTTTGAAAAAGTTCATATTTTTAAAATATTTAAGTTTAGTTTTTTCTAATTTACAATTTATTTAGATTCAAAATTTATTAAAAATATAAAATTATGCCTATTTATATATTTATATTTTATGAATATTTAAATTTAAAAGTTGTTTGGATTTGAAAAATATTCATATTTCAAAAAAATTATTCGAAAATGCTTAATTTTGAAAATACAGAAAAGAAAATAGTACTCCCTCCGACCTATATTAATTGCTTGGATTTTGTAAAATTTAGACGAATCTATATACTCCGTCCGACCCATATTAGTTGACTCATATTTGTCTAGATTTGAATGAATCTAGACACTTTGAATGTGTCTAGATTCATTCAAATCTAGACAAATGTGAGTCAACTAATATGGGTCGGAGTGAGTACTAAATAATATCTAGATTTATCCAAATCTAGACAAATTTGAGTCAATTAATATGGGTGGAAGTAACTAGAAAAACAGTTAAAAACCAAATCAGAAAAATCATTAAAAACGTGAAAACCCGATCCAAGAAAAGAAAAAAGGGAAAGAACACGTCCATATTCAATCCCCGCTAATGGGCCACGAGCCAGTTCGCTCCACGCACTAGCAGATGCAACTATTAGGAAACTGGACCAACGCGTGAGCCCACTTCGGTGAGGCGGTTAGGCTAAGTCTATTCTAATATTAAATGGATCTTATCCTTTTATCCCTTTAGCCTTTTTATGTTAGAGCTGCTTCATTGTATGTATTGTCCAGAGATACATCAATACCCCATTTATCCCGTGTCAATTTATTTTCTGCAATTGGTGTTTGCCTTTGATGTTAGTCTTTTTCCTTACACGGTGCATCCTCAAGACCAGCCAGCCGACAAGGGTTGCACAATAGCAATTAATGAAGAATAGAGTTTTCGATGGGCCCGCATACTGCCCCAGTTCGGTAATTAGGCTAACTCTAGCTCCCTTTCACCGGTTTTAGGAAGCTTATATTAGCTTTCGGCCAAAATTTTTATTTTTATTCTTTATTTTTTTGTATGGGCTAGTTTTCTTCTTCGTTTTTATGTTCATTTTTTTTGTTTCCTTCTCCTTCTAAATCAATATCATGAGTATTTTTCCTTTCTTCTTGGTGTGAGGAGAGAAATAACATAAACAACAAGGAAAGAGGGAAATGCAATGTCTCAAAAAGTGTAGGAAGAAAGTTGGGCCTTTCGTTTGGATCCAGGGTCAGGGCTTATGTGTTGGTCCGTGAATTGACGTGTGAAGCATATGCCACCTTAATGGTGCTGCCAGATGAGCGTCTCCTCCACTACATATGCCACACGCTGGGCTTGGTTTTGCGGCCCCTTGAGACTGGGCCGATAATGAATGAAGTCATATCGTTTCCTTGAAAAAAAAGTTGTTATGTGGTTTGTGTACACATAAAGTTTATTGTTGAATTACAATATTTTAAAAGGTTCTTTCTGGCTATAAATTAGCCTATTGCAGCAGACCATGCATGGATCAAAGACACCTAAGGGTACTCGAGAACATTACATGAAGAGGTCTAACTAAGAGTGGATGTCATGATGGGTTTACCTATCCTTGTATACTTTTCTTGGATCAAATTGTTGATGTTATTTAGAAAGCATGGTTGTGGATTCACTAACAAAGGATTACCAGCCAGTATTCTTTGATTGTATTGTCGACATGGGTTCATGATAAGATTTTTATCTTGGAAATAATGATACTCAAATAAAGCTACACCCATTAAGGATAGTGTTTTCCATTCCAGGACATAATGATATACTATACGTTTTGAGGCTCAGTGACATTTAGGATAAATTTGTATAACATTTTACTTTGGTATGTTACTTCTAGTGAGAGTTGGCATCCGATACTATTTGTTATCCATATGATCAAAGGGAATAATATTTGAATTGATCTCGGCAAAACTCGAGAGAAAGATAAGAGGATGTGCACACAACATCCCCTCCTCTAGAGCCTTCATTAAAGGCCTAGAACAATTTAACTTACTTAGTCCCCAACTCTTATTGCCTCGTATAAAAGGCAGAAGTAGTTAATCAGAGGTGATAATCTTACACCGTGCCTAACCACCTAAATTTAATCGATAAAAAATTTGTGCTTAAGGTCAGGAAGACCATCTCCACAGCCGGCCAAAGTAAAGAAGTCCAGGTTGTGTACCCTACAAGACTATATCATACATATAATGTTCTCGAGTACCCTTAGGTTGTGTACCAAGTCATCCCCCTCGGAGCCCATGGCCACCAAAGGCAACAATGTATTGATGGGATCTACTGCTTCTTATGATCAGTACCCCAACTCTGCATCCTGCTTCAATATTCAAGTGATGAGAGTTTGTTTTGTAACTATTGGAAACACATGTTATATCTCAACTATAATATAGTGTAGTACTGATTGTCAAAGAAAGTTCTATTGTTACTAATCTAAGTTTCAAGTCTAATATGATGACCTCATATCTTCTGAGCAACCCTGCTAGCGAAATGATGGGATGAGAGGGGAGAAACGAAAGATGTGGTGACTTTTACTGCGGGATTCGAGAGATCAAATGATGGGAGCACATCATGTCCTCAGCCCTCGGGTACATATCTCACAAAATTTTCCCATGTACATTCACAGACCGTTAGCTTGCGTGACGTACAATGGCACAATTCAGATAAATTATGTTATGCCAATACTACCAGGAAATACAATTCGGCCCATCCAAAATGTAGATCGGACATCCAAGCTGCCAGGCTACCTTCATCTGGGCTTCAAATCGCCGATCAGAGTGGTAATTTGGATGATAACGTGAGAGATGTTGTATGAAAAAAATAGGGCTGTACAAGGACCCACATTGGTCGGTTTCTTGAAGAAAAAAATGTGCAAAACTTGAACACCGGCAAGCAACACCTAATTACTAGACTAGGTCTAAACCAACGACAATACATATAGATATAAATTATTATATGTGATTGAGAGCTTTTGCATTTTAATGAAGAATCGTTAGATTAGTAACTGGCGCAATTTCTGTTTTAATGAAGAATATTAGTACAATTTTAACGAATATTGGCCAGATCTCAAAGCAAACAAACGGTTCTCACTGGGGTGTCATAGTAACCCGGTACGTATATTAAATCCCTCTCTCTAGTAGTATATACTTGTATGATATTGATTTGGTATTAATTACATTGATTTAGAATGATATACTCTGGAGTATTGATTACAATTGATTTAGTTGTGATTTGGTTGTTGTAAATATGTACACCGATTCAGTATTAATGTACATTGATTTTATTTAGCTGTGATTTGGTTGTTGTAAAACCGAAACATCTATATAGCCACCGGCCAGAAGTATGCTGAGCGCAGCCAATATAGTCCCCCTATCTATCTCTGTCTATCTTGTTTTTCATCAGCTCTCAAGTGACACACACCCTCGCCTGTGCCCGGCGAAAGGCGAGAGATCAATGTTTCTGGCGGCAGATATCACCCGATCCGACGGGCCGACGACCGTGGAGGACTCGGTGACCACGACACTCACCATATTACCCGTTGAGTTGGTTCTCTTTGATTATTTACCTTTCTGCCTGCAAGCCATTTGGTTTATATATGTGCCCAAGTAAACATTTGCAAGCTTTCGCTCTCATTTTTCTTATCCACAAGCATAGCACATGCGATTCTAATAAGTGATTTTGGTCAACTTAACCGTGAGATTCTCTTAGGCGTGCCTCCAGCTAAGAAAACAATGCAATGCCCGTCAAGAGACTCTAGAGTTTGTTAAGAGTTAGGACCTCATGCATTCACTTTACGTTTAGAAGGCAAATTATTCCACAAGTCATGCTCTACATTTTTGTCTCCAAATTTTTATTAAATTTATAGATAATGAAACAGATCCCCCTCTTCACCTCTACATATATATGCGATGCATACAGCCAATAATTCTATTGACCTCTCTAATGCGGAGAGGAATACATGGGGATCTATGCGGAGAGGAATTATTGGCTGTGTGCATCGCATATATAGAGGAATAAATGGGGATCTATGCAGATATGAAGATCACAATGCTTGAAAACATCATTTGTGGCTAGATGAACAGTTCCTCTCAGCATAACCCTTTATATATGAGCTTCTATATTGACCTCTCTAATCTGTAGGAGCTAACCGAGACATCTTGTTTTTCCTTGCTAGATGCAATTGCAGATGGAAGTTTCTCTTGCTCAATACATAGCTCTACTTGGGGTTACACTTATTATAGGATGGTTAGTACACTGTGTGTACAAATGGATTAACCCCACATGCAACGGGATTCTTCCGCCTGGCTCCATGGGATTCCCTGTTATCGGCGAGACCTTCCAGTTCATCAAGGGATGCTCTTCCTTGGACATCCCAGACTACTTCAAATTACGGATGAGGAGGTATGTATGGTGTCTGAACTGTGAACTTCTGTGCATGTGTTGTGTACCATGCATCCTGGTGGCAAAGGCCAACTATATATATATATATTATATATTATATATATATATATATATATATATATATATATATATATATATATATATATATATAGGAAAAATACTTCTTACTCCCGGGTGTAACTACACCCACGTCTTATATCCTACCTTATGGAAGTATTTGTAATACTTTATCTATTTGAGTATGTTCATATATTATATCTAAGATACTTACAAGCAAGTTAGGTGAAAAAATTGCAAGTGCACCCATAGTTTGCACTATATATATATAATACCGTCATATTTGTATGTATAAAAGAAGTATGTGAATAAAAATTATATACTATCAAAAAAGTAGGATATATACTACCCAAATATTCTTATATACTTCATACTACACGTACATACCTTCCGGTATGGTAGATACTGCCTATATAGTGTGAAACACGTATGGGTGTAACTACACCGGATGTAGTATGAATATATATATGTAACTACACCGAACAAGCTTGAGCTAGTTTTGCATTATGACTTCGACTTTAAGTTTAACTACTAGCTGCACCACAACAGGTACGGCCCTGTTTTCAAGACAAGCTTGTTCGGTCAGCCTGCGGTGTTCACTTGCGACGCCGAGGTAAATCGGTTTATCCTTAAGGAGGAGGGCGAGCTGTTCCAGATCGGGTATCCCGAGGCGGTGCGCAAAATCTTCGGCGGGAAGAGCATTGACGCGTTCAGGGGTGCAACCCAGAAGTTCATCCGCAGGTTCTGTTTCACCTTCTTCGGCCTCGAGAACCTGAAAGAGGTGCTGCTTCCTGAGCTGGAGAGCGCCGTGAGAGAGTGCCTGGCCACGTGGGCCACGAAACCTAGTGTCGATGTGCGTGGTGGCGCGCCAGATGTTAGTGCCTTGCTTTCTCTTGATTCCTCTATTCCATTTTTTTAACGAAGTAGGCTTTCGCCCCACTTTATAAATAAAGCAACTGTCCACATCAAAAATCACAGTATAGATCCACACACACAACACATGCTGGGGCCACAGCACAAGACGACCCAACTAGGACAGAAGCCAACGAAAAAGAGTAACAACGCCTCGCCAGGAGAGTGAACGCCGAAGACACTATGACGAGCTATGGGGGAGCCGCTGAGCCGCCTCCAAGAGCCGGCGGAGAGTCGCGTCCAACCTCACCTTGTCCTGCCGTCTACACAACGGGTACCAAAGCTGAGTCAAGGTTGCGTGCTGCAGTCCTCTGTGACGCCAGCTGGGACACCGTGGGCACCACCCCCGGGCTCTCCGCCCTAACCCGTGCTAGGCGTGCACTCTGGCGCGAGGGTGGAGGCACCGGGCGGGGAGGGCGAGGCTGACGAGTCTTGGGGCCAGCCGCGGGAGTGATGGGGAAGACCGCCGCTGGCTCATCAGGGTGCGGCGCCGGGGTCGCGGGGACCAGCGACGGGGATCCCCGAGGCGAGGCTGGAGTAGAGCCTGGGGACAGCGAGTAGCAGAGGACTCCTGGAGAGCAGGGGGACGAGGGGGCGGTGACCACCCTCCCCACGCTCCCGGAATCTCTGTCGGACTCCAACTGTGGCTCCTCTGGTGCCTCATCGGGGGTCTCCACGGAGAGCGGGTCGAGAGCCATGTGGCCGGTGAACCCCTCAGGTTGCCTGAAGTTGGAGCCGTACTGAGCGATCTGGAGGTCGAGAGGGCCCTGCGAGGGGGGCAGCAGGGGCAGCTGGTGGGACGCCGACATAGTCGCAGCGGTCGAGCCCGCGGCCGGAGGAGCCGGGGGGAGGGAACCGGAGTCTGAGACTCCCCTCCCAGGTCGTCGTCGTCAGAGTCCTCTCCCGATGAGCTCCCCCCTCCTGTAGAGTGGTCGCCGGATGGGGGGACTGAGGGAGGAGGGGGGAGTCCATCAACGGCCTGGTCCTCGTCCAGCTCCACTGTCAGGATCCTCCCCTCCGTGCCGAAGTAGAAGGGTGGGAGAGGCCCTGGGAGCAGAGCTGGGTCCGGGCAGAGCACCTGCATGCGGATCGGTCCCGCCCCCATGCGCGAGGACTCGTCCACCACGACCAGCTTACCCACGGCCTGAGAGACAAGCTCCAGGATGGGCAACGTCCGCACACGCGCCTCCTTCGGAAAGCCTAGGATCCGCACCCACACCGCCGAGAGAGTCGAGGTCGTCGCGGGGTGGGCGGTCGAGGGCTCGATGGAGATCTGCACCTTGCTGGTCGGGAGGGTGAGGGCGGTACTACAGGCACTGATGGAGAGGATCTCGGCAGACGGGAAGGACACCGCGAACTGGGTCGGGGAGATCTCCCGGGCACTCCAGGTGTGGCCCGGCATCATCTGCCGGAGCTCCTCCTGGATGAACTCCGCGGAGATCACCCCCGAGGCTGGGAGCTCCTGTCCCTCCACCACGGTGACCAACGCCAAGTTCTTGGGCACCGACATCGCCACCCCCCCGATGTCGATGTAGTAGAACCCCCCGGCAATGGAGTGTGCGAGGTACTCCAACTGCTGGGAGGCCCGGCGCGGGGGGGCGACACCAGGATGCGCGATGATGGGTCCAGGAGCCGACGCCGACTTCTTCTTCTTCTTCTTCTTCTTCTTCTTCTTCTTCTTGTTCTTCTTCTTTTTCTTCTTCGCCGGTTCCTGGGGGCCCGGAGGTGAGCCACGACGGGGGGAACGAGGACGGGGAGCCTCCCGGTCCCGGCGCCACTCTGGTACAGCCCTGCCCGCCTCCACAGGAGCCCCCTCCCTCTGGAGCAATTCCTGCCGGAGCCTCTGCTCATGGCGCCCGGAGACGAACCTCAGGCGACGCCCATCCCGAAGGCCCCTGCCTCGCTGCCCCCATGGGGGCGACCTGCCCGCAGGAGCGGATGGGGAGAAGGCGCTGGGGACCGCTGGGGCGGGAGGCGTCTGGGCGCCCTGTAGGGCTGCGCCCGAGGCGGACGCGGCGGCGAGGCGTGCCGAGACGGCGAGGAGCGGCTTGGCGACCTTGGCGCTGGGCGGCGGACTACTGCGGCGGGGCGGCGCGCCGCTTATGCTCATGTTTCCACGTATGTCCCAGGCCGACGGCGGGAGGAGCGGCGGCGGGGCGGAGGGAAGAGGGAGGATGCAGAGGGGCGGCGTCGGGGAGGGAGATGCGATGCAGGAAGCCACGATGGTTCGGTGGGACCAGGTGGAAACCCTAAGGGGTCGGATCCCCGCGTCGGTCCCACCCCGGCCCATTTTTTTTAGAACGGTTATATTAATTCCATTTGAGTTTCTGTTTGGTGCATGTGCACTGATAATCCCTTTTGTTTTGCTTGAAGATTCTATTTGAGCTCGTAACTAAGAAGTTCCTGAGTTTCGACGCGGCCAAGTCGGCAGAACTCAGAAAGAGCATCGATGCACTTTCCAAAGGATTGCTCTCCTTCCCAATATATTTCCCTGGGACAGCATTTTACCGATCTATGCAGGTATTATCTTTTTTTTTTCCAAAATATAAAATTTCGTAGGATCCACCTATATATGCAGTTATAACTCTGTAACTTTAACTACTGATATATGAGAACTGAATTGTAAAAATATAATCAATAAAATTCAACATGAATAATATTTCCATACCAAAATTAGGGCTTTCTAGTAGTTTATATTTTACAAGCAATAGTCAAAGATATTTTGTTGGTCATCGTACGAATTTCTAAAATATTATCGTGCCTTTTCCGATATCTAGTGGCAAAGTTTGACGGTCAAAGCACTGAAAGTTTCTCTATATGTAGTGCTAAAGGCAGAAGGTGAAACCAATTCATTTTTGTGTTTGTGGTTTAAACCCAATATACTCTCATGTATACAGGCTTGGAAAAATGTGCGCAAGACAATCCGTGATACACTAGCAGAGAGGTCGCTAACACCTGATAAGAAACATGGCGACCTGCTAGACCTGATTGTGGAACAACTACATTGTGAAGAGCCATTGATAAATGAGGATTTTGCTGTTGATATGGTTTCTACGTTATTATTCGCCAGCATCTATACACTGGCTGCAATCATTGCTATAGCATTCAAGTCCCTCCATGACAACCCTCAAGTTCTTCAGGCTCTCAAGGTTTGTCATATTCTATTGTAGACACCATTACTTTGTAATACTACATCATAATATGGATGTCAAGAAAGATCCAAGCGCAAGCTTTTACGCTCTTAAATTTCACAAATATCTTTAAAAAAATCCTCCCACAAAAGCGATTGAGATCCTTAAAAAATACACTTTCAATAGGAGGAGAACCAAGCGATACTGAAGAACCGGAAAGATGGGCATTCTAGGCTCACGTGGGAAGATTGCAAGTCATTGAGATTTACCAGTCAGGTTAAAATAAATATTTTTGCAGTTGTTGTTATAGGGTCACATTGTGTTTGATGGTCTAGTCATTTATTTATATAATTCCTAACATGTGCGTATCTTACTTCGACTGAAGGTGACCAATGAGATTTTTCGAATAAGCAATGCTGCCATAGGAGTTTTCCGGACAACTCTAAAGGACGCACAAGTAAATGGTACAAATGCATGCACACTCCATTGAACATTAGTATAATGTAGTTTGTTCACTGAAAAAAAAAAACACTACAGTTAGCAGCAACTTGCATAGTTGTAATTCTTTAGTTTGTTGATTTGTTGTCCATCCAGGTTATACAATCCCGGCTGGATGGATTGTCATAGTGAACCCCATGGCAGTACATCTCAATGCAGAAGTGTTTGAAGATCCACTCGAGTTTAACCCATGGAGATGGATGGTTAGTGATTGACAATTCGTCATTTCATTCATTAACATTGATTGTTTTTATGTGTTGTAGTATTAATGAAGATCAATATTTGGTGGGTCCATTTAGAGTTGATTTGGCATCGCCATGAGCACCAATGTGGCGTAGGGGTTGGGCAATAAGCAAAGATAATTGGTAGTTAGGGATTTGGGCAATGAGTAAATGTCTAGAAAGTCAAGGATTGATGCAACAAGCCGTAAATCTCCCAACCTAGGTGAAATCAGTCCATAAATGGTAGTTAGGGATTTATTTATTTTCACTAATCCATAGTACCTTTAGGGGTGTGAATATTACCCCAGGACTGAACTACCAGACTGAAAGAATCTGGACCGAAGCCAAATAGACCGGAACCGAAAAAATGGGTACCTAACTCGGTTCTTAGTTCTAGAAAACCGAGCTAAATTCAGAGAAATCGGTTTTTACCTTCCGGGAAGATGCTAAGACTAGTTTAGGGCATTTTAACATAGGAGTCGATCACCGTTTATGGACAGTTGTGGCACCAAACCTACTCAAAAAACTTCAATGTGTCACTCTAATGGAAAGTGTATGACACATTCATCCAAGGATGGCATATAGCTTTTACTTTCAAGCAAAATCTTGCTAGGCGGTTCACATCGTCATAACTCCAGGACGACGTGCAACCACACCACATTATGTTGTTATATGATGATAAAAATATGTTTATGCTTGTTCTACTGGTAAAATCCACACTAGCTAGATTGCCACTAACATTCACAAGTTAAAAATTGCAGGACGAGACAAAGCGTAGCACACTGCTTAAGAACTTTATGCCATTCGGAGCAGGCAGCAGGGTGTGTCCTGGAGCAGAATATAGCAAGGCTGTAGTTACACTTCTCCTCCATGTTTTGGTGACTGAGTACACGTGCGTTTTTCTTCCAGCTCAAAACCTATAACTTTTTTTCTTCAGAAAAGACAATATGAATTCAGCCGTAAAAAATGCAAGCTGCTTGTTTATATGAACTCCTTTCTGTTGTGGCAGATTGGAGGAAATCAAAGGCGCAGATGTATTCCGTAGCATAGATGTGATGTTTCCCAAGGGCTATCACATCCGACTTCGACCAATCACGTAGACCAAATCAAGTAATGGATTATCCAGAGAAGAAGGATGTCAAACACGTGCCAAACTTCTGGCCATGTGATCTAAATTGGCCTTCCTATTATCCTTATGTTGTAAGAAAATTAAAATACTCGTGTATGTGTGTGGTACTTAAGGTTATGAGGTGCCCATGTGTTTTATATATGAATAGTTATACTTCAAGTATGTCATGGTTGATCAGTTTATAAGTGATGTTCTATGGTTATTTTACAGTAGGGAAAATTACAACCTTGTCATTTACTCCTGCCAAAATTTTGGCCATGCCACTAGTTCTCTATGAATCGTCAAAACACCACTAACTCTTGCACCGTCATTACTTCTACACCACTGGATGCATTTGATGGCTTGACGTCACAGATGTGTTAACCACGTCCAATGGTGTAGAAGCAATGACGTCACGGGAGGTGTGGCACATACGTAAAAAAATAGTGGCACATACCGAATTTTCACGAGAGTGAGTGACATCGCAGGAGGAGTACGTCATATTTATGAGTCTTTCCATTCTACTTCTCAAAATGTGACCGAACAAATCGGTGCCACAATTTCAAAAAAGTGCAAGACATAATCATTAAGAGATACCATATATAATTTTCCTCATCTAACACCGAAGCCAACATCCTTATTACAATATTTCAAAATAAATTGTTTAAGCCCAAACAAGCATTCATACATGTCATCATATAGGCAAGAGACTGAAATCAAATTCCTACTTAAAGTAGGTACATAGAGAACATTATTTAAATGAAAATTAAAGTCGGTTTGAAGCTCCAAGTTGAGTGACCCTATTGGTTCAACGTCGACTTCAACTCCATTTGCAACTTTAAGCATTTTTGCCCCCTTTTTGTAGCTTGGATCAAAATTAATCCCTACATAGAGTTAGCAACATAAGTAGTTTCTCATGAGTCAACCCACCATGATGTACAAGAGAAATCAACATAAAATAATTCATCAACAAAAGTGATTTCACCTGTACCTTTCATCATCCATTTAAGATAGTCTGGATAGTCCTTCCTATAACGACCTTCTATCTTATAGTGGAAGGAAACACACGTTTTTAGCAGTCCCGCTGCCCGAAGATAGTCCAATCTCCTTTTATTTTCCTTTAGACTTTGGCATATCCTTATTAAAGGTCTTCTTTGGAGGATTAGAAGAACTGGACTTGTCATGTTTCTCTTGCTGGAGCCAACATGAAAGGTCTGGTCTTTGTTCTATCTTATAATCCTTCCCTCCCCTGCACAATTCGACGACATATGTCAGCGAGTGTCCACTTTTCTTTCATGGAATTATAGTTGATCTTGAATTGATTAAACTCTTCAGGTAGGGGCTCGGAGATCATTATGGTGAGCTTAGTCATAACCTTCTCATCATAATGATCTTGGAGTCCCTCCCTGAAGAGTTTGATCAATTCAACATCAACTACAATTCCATGAAAGAAAAGTGAGCATTCAATGAGATATGCCCTCAGATTGTCTAGGAGGAGGAAAGATTATAAGGCGGAACAAGGACCAAGCTTTTCATGTTGGCTTCAACAAGAGAAAACATGACAGTCTTAGTTCTCCTAGGCCTCAAAAGAAGCATTTTAGGAAAGATATGCCAAAATATAAAGGATAGAAGATTAGACAGTCTCAGGCAACACGACTGCAAAAAACATGTTTCCACTGTTAGCAAGAAGGTCATTACATAAAGGATTGTCTAAACTACCTTAAGTGGATGATGAAGAAAGGTACCCCTAAAATTACATTCATTGATAAATTATTTTATACTGATTTCTCTTGTACATCATGGTGGACTGACTGAAAAGCAATTGTTCTTGTTGCTAACTCCATGCAGGGATTAAATTTGATCAAAACTACAATAAAGGGGAAAGAAGGCTTAAAGTTGTAAATGGAGTTGAAGTCGTCGTTGAAGCAATAGAGTCACTCACCTTGGAGCTTCACATCGGCTTTAGTCTTCATTTAAATAATGTATCTTATGTACCTACTTTAAATAGAAATTTTATTTTAGTATCTTTCGTAGATGATGACATATATGAATGGTTTTTTGGACACAAACAATTTGTTTTGAAATATTGTAATAAAGATGGTGGCCTCGGTGTCAGACGAGACAAATTATATATGTTATATCTTAATGATTATGCTTTGCTTGTGAGTAAAGTTTCCAATGATGGAAATAAATGAAAGGGTACTATTACTTCATAGAAATTGTGGCACCATCGTTTGTGCGTAATTTCAAGGGGGTCCAGAAAACTCATTAAAAATGACATATTCCTCCCAATATATTTCTAGGATGCAGACAACTGTGTTGACTGTTAAAGGAAAATACACGAGAACAATTAAGAAAGGAGTCGTCAAAGCTACAGGGGTTCTCCAACTTTTTCATACCGACTTATGCGAAACACTGAATGTTAAGTGTATAGATGGTTTTGATTCGTTCATCACCTTTACAGACGACTTCTCTCGTATGGGTATACTTACCCATACGCGATCGATCGGAAGCTTTAGACAAATTCAAAGTCTAAGTTAAGAACCAACTGAATGCAAAAATAAAATTAACGCAATGGAGAGTATTGCAATCGTCATGCTCCTTATGGAAAAATCCTAGGACCCTTTGCAAAGTTCCTAGCTAAAAATGGAATCGTTGCCCAGTATTCGATGCCCGACGAACCTCAACAGAATGATGTGCCTGAGCATAGAAATCACACATTTATGGACATGGTGTGAAGCATGCTTAGTCATGCAAATTTGCAGTAAGTCTATGAATGGAGGCTTTGAATTTGAGCGTAGAAATCACACATTTATGGATATAGTGTGCTTGATCCCTGACTATCCAAGGGATCGTTCTACCAATACAAAGGTGAGTAAAATGTCATGATCCTGAATCTAATAGTTTTTAGGTCCTCAACCTAATGGTGATGCTGAAACTAATGAAAATGAAAACAAAGATCGTTGCCAGCCAGATGAGGAAAATGATCCTCAAAATAGTGATGCCCCTCCATCACCTCCACTGATAAAATCATAACAAGAAAGAAACAAGGCATATGAGATTATTATATCATTTACATGAGTGATGATCTAAATGATATAAGAAAGGTGGAGGATCCAACCTCATATAAAGAAGCCATTAAAAGTGTGATTTTGTCCTAGCGGCAGGTTTCCATGGAAGACAAGTTGAAATCTATGGGCTCAAATGATGTTTGGGACTTAGTAGAAGTTTCCAATGGTGCTAGAGTAGGCTATAAAT